>JARKIP010000038.1:4261500-5682000 GCA_029990175.1 Petunia secreta
TTCTTAGATTTGGGCCAAGTAATGTCGGCTTCTAAGTGTTAGCTTGGTTTGTTAAATACTAAAAAGAGAGAGAATTTACAATTTAAAGATTATGTAGAAATTATTATCCTAATTAATTTATAATAATGAAAAAGGTATCTGAATTTTCAATAAAAATAATATTTAAAGCGTTTATCGTTTTTACTTTTTAAATATAGTAATTAAAGTTATTTAGAGAAGATGATGATGATGAGTTGAGAGAGGAGTTGAGAGGGAGAAGATGAGATGGAAGAGAGATGATCGGATTAATGAACTGAATTGAAATTACAACAAACTTCAAAAAGTTAGGTATTTAACTAACTAACCAATCCTAGCTAAAATATAAAAAGGGTAAAATGACTAAACTGTCCCTGCGTGTTTACTACTTCATTAACTAATCTCAGTTACTGGATTAACTGATTCCAGCTTCCTTAACACTCTCCTCCACAATCCTAGCTTGGACATCAAATATAAGTTCTGAACCCTGTTCAATCCTTTTGTCAGAAGATCTGCAGGTTGGTTTTTGGTTGAAATATGTTCAGTTTCAATAAGCCCTTTTTGAATTTTTTCTCTTATGAAGTGACAATTGATTTCGATATGTTTTGTTCTCTCATGGAACACTGGATTGGCTGCTATCTGCAGTGCTGATTTGCTATCACTAAACACCTTAATAAGAGATTCAATTTCCATTCCAACTTCTTTAACTAATCCTGCAAGCCAAGTTAATTATGTTGTTACTGAGGCTAGACTTCTATCTTCCGCTTCTGCAGAACTTCTGGATATGGTGGTCTGTTTCTTTGATTTATAAGACACCAATGACTCTCCCATCTTCACAAAGAATCTAGTGACTGGTGTTCTAGAGAATGGGCATGCAGCTCAGTCTGCATCACAATAGGCTGTAATACTATTATGCATTTTTCTAGAAAAGAGCACCCCTTTTCCTGGTTGGTTCTTCACATATCTGATTATTCTCAATGCTGAGTCCATATGAGATTGTTAAGGTTTCTGAAGGAATTGGCTTAGAGTTTGTACACTGAATGCAATTTCTGGTCTAGTGATGGTTAAGTACAACAGCTTCCCAATTATCCTCCGATAGCTTCCTGGATTTGAGAGCAGTCTGTCCTCAGGTGCACTTTTGCCTGTGGCTTTCTTCCTTACATACTCATCATACTCCTTAGTAGTGAGCTTAGTATTGGGATCAATAGGTGTAGGTGCAGATTTTGCACCACTCAGTCCAGACTCTGAAATTAGTTCTTGAGCATATTTTCTTTGGTGCATAAGAATTCCTTGAGCTGACCTTGCAAACTCAATCCCTAGGAAATACTTTAATTCCCCTATGTCTTTTATCTTGAAAGCTTGTTGTAGGGCTCTTTTAGTTTCTTGAATTACTTCCAGATTGTCTCCAGTTATCAACATATCATCAACATAGACTAGGACCAATATCATACCACTACTAGTTTTTTTAGTAAACAGTGAATGATCCAGTTGACTCTGATTAAAGCCAAACCTCAGCAGAGCTTCATAAAGCTTTGCATTCCACTGTCTTGGAGCCTTCTTAAGTCCATATAAGTATTTTATGAGCCTGCATACTTGATTCTCCTCCTGGCTCTTAAAACCTTGTGGCAGGTCCATGTAGATTTCATCAAAGAGATCACCCTGAAGAAATGCATTGTACACATCAATCTGATGAATGTGCCACTGTTTTGCAGCTGCAATAGACAACACTGTTCTAACTGTTACCATTTTGACCACAGGTGAGAAGGTCTCTTGGTAATCTATACCTTCCTTCTAACTTTAGCCTTTAGCTACTAGTCTGGCTTTGTACCTCTCTACTTCTCCAGAAGCCTTGTATTTTATCTTATATATCCATTTGCATCCTATAGGTTTCTTGCCTTGAGGAAGAGTAACTATCTCCTAGATGTGATTATCTTGCAAAGCCTCAATTTCAGCTTTCATGGCTTTTATCCACTTAGGATCTTTAGTTGCTTCTGAGTAAGATCTGGGTTCTACTGTAGCTGAGAAAAATACCAAGTAGGTTTGGTATTTGGGAGAAATCTGGTCATAGCTGAGGTATTTGTTTAATGAATATGGCCGATCCTGATGAACATTCAGTGAGATAAAGTCTTTCATCCAGACTGATGGGTTAGTTTGTGTGCCTGACCTACTAGTATTAGGCTCATGATTGACTGGTTTTTCTACAGCTACTACTTCCTCATGAGCTACTTCTTGATCCCTATGATCTACTGATTGATCCAGTGACACCTCAGATGATGCTGTGTTTTCCTCAGAGTTCTGAAGATGAAAGTCTAAGTCTATCTCTTGACCAGCTTCCAGAATGTCTTGATGCAATTCAGTGTCTTCAAATAGTCGTATTTAGTCCTCATCTGACCTTGTGGGATTGTGAACAAATAGAGGAGAGTGTGAGTGGAGTAGCTTGAAAGGAAAGGTTATTTCTCTAAATGTTACATCTCTGCTAATGCAGAACTGTTTGCTTCCCAGATCATAAAGAATGTATCCCTTTTGGACTTCTGGGTAGCCAGCTTGTCAGACTCATTGACTACCTTAGCAAAACAAAGGAAACCTATCACTCGTAGATGTCCTAGGGATGGCTTTCTGTGATACAGCTTTTCGTAATGAGAGGTATGACCTAGGACTGCTGTAGGCATCCTATTAATGAGATACACTCCTGCTAATACACAGCTTCCCCAAAACTTGAGAGGAATGTTAGCTTGAAACCTTATGGCTTCGGTGATTTCAAGAATGTGCCTGTGTTTCCTTTCAGCTACTCCATTCTTCTGTGGAGTATAGGCACAGGATCTTTGATGAATGATGCCAAGGTCCTTAAATACTTCATTACAGACAGAATTAAGAAACTCTGCTCCATTGTCAGTTCTGATCATTTTGACATTGCAATTGAACTGAGTTCTTACATATGAGAAAAACTGCTGTAGTGCTACACACACATCAGATTTCAATGTCAATAGAAACACCCAAGTCATTCTAGATAGATCATCAATAATAGTAAGAAAGTAGCTGTGACCATGAACTGTAGGCACTTTGTATGGACCCCAAACATCAGCATGAATCAAGTCAAAACAACTTTCACTAGTACTGTGACTGATAGGAAATGGAAACCTAACTTGCTTAGCACAGGGACAAACAGAACAACTATCTATTACATTGTTTATTTTCTCAGCTATGCTAGGCATTATTCTCCTTAGAACATTAGAAGAAACATGTCCTAACCTTCTGTGCCATACGCTAGCATCTTCATTCCTGACACTATTTACAGCTAAGCTGACCCCATTGTTTCTTCCAGTGGACTGATCAGTTTCACCAGCAGGTACATACCATTTTGCTCCTTACCAATCTCTTTCACCCTCCCATTGTAAAGATCCTGAAACACATAGAATTTAGGGTAGAAGGTTACTGAGCATCCTAGCTCTTGTGTCATTTTAGAGACTGAAAGCAGGTTGTATTTGAACTGAGGGATATGAAAAACATTGTCTACACTACTTCTGTCAGAGATTGTACTTGTCCCAGTGTGAGTCACATGTGAAATATCTCTATTAGGTAGAAATACCTTTTTGGGATTCATATTTTTTACTATTGTTTTCTGATCTACTAGACCAATGTTAGACACCATGTGATTTGTGGCTCCAGTATCTATGAAACATTCTTGTGTACTATTAGACACTAGGAGAGCATTGCTAATACCTGCTATGTTTGATGAGATGTTGTTGACAAGGATTTGGAGAATCTGATCATACTGCTCCTTAGAGAGAGTGCAGGTTCTTGTTTGATCCTTCCGTGACACATCTGATCTTTGAAAGTGAGCATTTGATTGCCACTGCTGATTTTCTTGGAGGCATTGGTTCTGCACCACTGGTGCAGTATTTCCAATAGAGCTATTTGTAAATGCATTATAAGCAGAGGGACCAGATGGTTTGTAGGAAGATGCATACTCCTTTCTTTTCTTTGATCTATAGTCTGGGGGGTAACCAATTTCTTTCCAACACCCTTCTCTGTTATGGCCTTTAATTTTACACAGTTTACAGTCCAGATGCTGATTCTTCTTGTATCTTGCATTTCCAACATTTCTATTGTTAGTGTACATAGCCAAGGGATCCATACTGCTCATTACATATGTAGCACCAAGAACTCAAGAGTTAGTAGTTATTCCCTTCTGGCCTTCATCACTTATTATCATGTTGTAGGCTTGATTTACTGTGGGTAGTGGGCTCATTAGCAAGATCTAACTTCTTGCTTGCAGATAAGAGTCATTCAATCCCATCAGAAATTGATATAGTTTTTGCCTCTGCAGATACACAACAAAATATTTTGACCTAACACAATTACAACCAGGTGATGGCACCAATACCTCAAACTCATCCCATAGATCTTTCAACTTGGAGTAATACACAGACACAGAGTTTGCTCTCTAACTCAATGTTGCAATTTCTTTGTGCAAATTAAAAGTTCTAGAGTCATTAGCCTTATTAAATCTTTCACGCAAATCCTCCTAGACTGCCTGTGCACTAGTGGCATGTACTACACCACCTAAGAGAGTACTATTCACAGAATTCATAAGCCAAGAAAGCACTATAGCATTGCATCTCTCCCGCTGTGTCCAGTAATTTTCAGAGTAATCCTCTTTCTTGCATGTTCCATCCACTAACCCTAACTTGTTTCTTCCTAGTAGGGCTATTTTCATAGATCAACTTCACAAAGTATAATTTTCAGATCAAGAAAGTTAAATGGAGATCGGTGAGATACCACTTACATCTGAAGAGTGCAAGAATAAGGGATGATTGTAATCCAAGGTCTGCTGTTGCTGGACAACTGCAGGAATATCACCATTATTTCCTGTGCTCGCCATTTTTATCTTCAAGAATTTTCTTCTAAGAATTTCCCAGGAATTGTACAGTGAATGAAACCTCTTCCAAGAACTTAAGAACATGATTTGATCGATTTTGATTTTAGTACCAGATCACTTTTCTGGCCATTGCTCTGATACCATAAAGTTATTTAGAGAAGATGATGATGATGAGTTGACAGAGGAGCTGAGGGGGAGAAGATGAGATGGAAGAGAGAGGATCGGATCAATGAACTTAATTGAAATTACAACAAACTTCACAAAGTTAGGTATTTAACTAACTAACCAATCCTAACTAAAATATGAAAAGGGTAAAATGACTAAACTGCACCTGCGTGTTTACTACTTCATTAACTAATTTCAGCTGCTTGATTAACTGATTCCAGCTTCCTTAACAGTAATGTCAATGCGTTTTTGACACAGAGAATAGTTTAGGTGATGTTTACTCATTTTGCGCCTCCAGAAGGTGCCAAAACTGCCACTTCCTTGGTTTTAACAAGAATGAGATAATTTTTTTATTAGTTCATTAAAAAAAATTCAATATTTGTGAGATGATGTATGGTTCCATAAATATTTGTGGCTTATTTTAAACCACAATTTTCAAAAGTATTTATTTTTCTGAATTGGGAACTAGTTGTAGATGCATATCTTGGTTTAGGGAAGTTTAAGGGTACTAAACACCAGAAACTATAAGAGCTTATTTTTCAATAGAAAATATTGAAATTATTTTACTATCAAAATGGTTTCCCTAAAAAATACTTTTACTATCGAAATTGTTTATTCATAGCAAGCAGACCACGAATTTAATCGTAAATATTCTCATGGGAGAATAGAATCTGTCATGTAAGAGGAAAAAGTTAACTTGCTCGAGTTTTTAAGAAAGGATAAATAAGTTATCTGAGTTAAATATATCTATTAAGTTGCTAAGCGAGTAAGCATAAGTTCATTTATTTTTCTCCAAACTAATTTATAATAGAAAAAGTATGCATTATTTGTCGTCATCTTTCTAATTGAAAAATTAAATTTATCTCGCTGGTATTTGGTTGCCCAATGTGACCGTTATCCTACGATTTTTTTTTTAGTTGTCTTTGCAGCGCCTACAATGGTTGAAGCTGTGAAAAAAGCACAACACGAGAATGCAACTACAATACTTTCTCGGTCACTCCATATTTGCAAACAAAAGATGGTACGTCTAAGAATTTCCTAGTCATACTTGATTTCTTGTATATTCACATAAAATGTTATTAATTGAAGTAGTCAAAACCAATGGTATCATAGAAATTCATATTGGCATTGGTAACTATAGTTGACGGACAGAGGACAAGTGAGAGAGCAAAAAGTGAGACAACCAATGGTCCTTTCGAAGACAAGCACTCTTCACCTACTACTAAAGTTGTGGGTTCAAGTTATAGTCGGAGCAAAAAGTGGGAGAGCCATTATTTTTTTTGGGAGTGCATTTGGGGCGTTAGCAGTATGTCAGCTATACATATTACTAATTTATTACTTCAATAAGTCATATCATATGAAATCTACGGTACCAAACCTACCATTTCTGATAGACTAAACGAAACAATCTAAATATTTCTAGTCTAGTCGTGCATGTGTATCTAATTAGCGTGAGTTTTTCCCAATATTCTTTTGTTCAGGAATTAAAAAGTATTCTATGCTATATTGTTTTTTATTCTTACTTTAAGTTCTGCTACAGGTCTTTTAATATTATCCCTCTAAGTATAAATTAACCTTTGTGTAAGTAGATCATAATCTCAGTCTTGTGGTAATAGAGACCTTTTGAGGCATTTATAATTGCTGCAGGTTAAGGCGGAGACTTTGATCCTTGAAGGTGATCCGAAAGATAAGATATGTCAAGCTGCTGATGACTTGCACGTTGACCTTCTGGTGGTGGGTAGTCGGGGGCTTGGTAAGATCAAAAGGTAATTTTTCTTTCTACATAATGAACTCTTCACCTTCACACTTTCATCTTTGTAGGAATTACCCACGTTTAGAAATTAATTATGTGAAACTTTTTCTAACACTAAGTCATCGAAATATAGCACGTACCAAAATGGTGAAGAAGAGTTGGAAAGTGCACATTATGTAGGAGTTGGGACAAATCTAGTTAGTTCGCTTTCTATTTTACTTCCCGTCGTTTCTTTGTTTTGCGGCTTTCTTTAATTTGTGTTCGTTTCTTCAGAGTGCACTCTTAACCTTAACCCACCTTCACACCCTCATCATGTAGGACATATATATCTCTATGATTTTTATTCAATTGACAGGGGGGAAAGTTTTTCTCCCACTAAGTGATATATAATGTAAAAATTTCGTGTAGGGGCCTGTTTGACGCGCGTTAATTGATTTGTAGCCATCAAAAATAAATTTGCTGAGAAATAACTACTTTCGGACAAATCCTTGTTCAAAGCCCCAGTATTTATACTGGTAAGCTTCAGTAAACTAATCCCAGTATAAAATACTGGGGCTTTGAACAAGTTTTGTTCAAGGAATTTGTTCACAGCCCCAGCATTTTGTTATGGGACCGAAGCTTTATATATAAAGTCTCATAACAAAATACTTGGGCTTTGAATAAGTTTTGTTTAAAAGCCCAATTTTTTATTATGGGACTAGTCTGGGGTGTTTTTCCAACGCTAATAGAGCTTAAGTGTGCGCGCGAATTTTTGGCTATTCTTCAATGAATTTTGAAACGCTGGATAGTTCCCAATAAGCGCGTCAAAAAATGACTACTGATCAAAATTTACTTTTTAGTATGACAAAAACAATGTCATCTTATTTTAATTGACGTCTTTTTAGTAGTGTGGGGCCAATGATGTGTGTTAGCATAAATTGAAATTTATTCCCTTATTTTCCAATTTATTACTATAACATATTGATCCTTCTTTATAACCCTATTTTACTTTGTAGGCACACACTTAATTTAAAAATACTATTCAAATCTTCTCTTTCGTTCGTTTTCTCTAAAATAGTATTAAAGGGAAATATAAGTAGGATTTTCAAAAATTGTCATGATTAATTTGGTCAAATATAGGTTATTGCTGATTGTTGTTCTCTGTGAATATTCTCCACTACTCACATTCTGCATAGGGTTTTTCCTTCGTTACCTTGAATTGCATTGAATCAGAGTTTGATTTGAATACTTAGATATAATTGATTTGGATTCTCTACGAAATTGATTGGAGATTGAGCTCCTGTTTGTTTATAAAACTTGGGAGCACTTTTTGGGGATTTTTGAGGGAAATTTTGTTCAGACATACTTTTCGATCAATTTTTGGAAAACCAAAAAGGCTTCTTTTTGGGAGTTTTTGGGAAAATTGTCTTATCTTACCAACAAAACTTCAACTATTTTAAAAGTAAATTCTATGTACAAATACAACTTCAAGTTTCAAAAATTATTTTTCGACTCAAATCCAAAAACTCAAATTCCTAAGTTTCAGTCAAATCTATGTCCAAATGCTAGTTGAGCTTTAGTAAAAATACAATTTAAACTACTCCCTCCGTCCTACTTTATTTGTCGTAGTTCGGATTTCGAGAGTCAAATAAATTTATCTTTGATCATAATTTTTATATATATCTTTTAAATATTTTGAGTTATAATTTATTGTGACTTATAGGACTTTTCATGTAGTTTTCAAATATATAAATTTTATTTAAAAAAAGATAAAAATTTTATATCCTAATCTATGGTCAAATTTAAAAAGTTTGACTCTCGAAACAGTAACTATGACAAACAAAATGAGACAGAGAGAATAAATAATATAATGCCCCAACTCCTATCCTTGAAGAGAAAGGAGGGAGCATTGGCAAGGTACTGTGGGTCCCTCTAACACTAAGTATATAGTTCTCCCTCCGTCCCAAAATGAGTGTCTGGGTTTGACTGGGCATAAAATTTAAGAAAATAAGGAAGACTTTTCAATCCTGTGGTTTAAAATAAAAGTTGTGTGTAATATGGGCCAGTGTCTTTAAATCCTGAGTGGTACAAAACAAATCTTAGATTTAAAGAGTTGTCATAAAAGGAAAGAGACACTCATTTTAGGACAAATAAAAAAGGAAAAGTAGACACTCATTTTGAGACGGAGGGAGTAATTCTTAGTTTTGTCAGTTTAATGTGACATCACCATTTTTTGTTTATTGTGAAAAGACTTAAACATCTTAGGATTTACCAAAATGTATAGAGGTGTTTTTCTTGCAATAAAGTGAGGAAGCATAGTTAAATCAGACTTTCCGAAAAACGGTGCAAGCTACGTGTCAGAAAGTTGACTGGTAGAACACGTGAAGCGAGAAATGGGGCCCAAAACTTGTATTGTAGTACAAAAATTAAGAGACTACATACAATAAGGTAAAGCATATCAATTGTGAATTTCCTATTTTTCCCTTAGTTCAACTTTTTACATTTATTAGAGTATAACTCTTATAGCAAGCTGGACAAACATTTAAGGCAGGCGACGATGGAAAAGACCTATTTGCCCTAAGCAGGCAGGCCGTTTCTATAAAGGAGATGCTTCTATTTACGGTTAAACTATTACGCCCTAAGCAGGCAGGCCGTTTCTATAAAGGAGATGCTTCTATTTACGGTTAAACTATTACGAGTTGCACGCACTAATTGCACGGTAGGATCTTCATTGTCTTGTTTCATCACACAAAGGCACATACCTTTGCACTATTAAAGATTGACTTGTTCAAACCAACTTAAGTCGGATTCAAAGTCAACTAGAATTATTTAGAAAAGCTTTACTATTATCAATACATTTTTTAAATGGTTATCCAACGTAACTTTGAAAAATTAGCCAACAAAGTCGTTTTGGTTTGGTTGGTCACACTAGGGTTACTAAACTTATGTTTACTTCAAATATAACTCATGCCACTTTTTGCACTACCACTGAGCGAAAAATTGATATGAAATTTTTAATTACATATTATGTGGAACCCACATTCTTGCAAATATGACTTTTAATAATAAAAATAACCAACTTTTACCCTAACCCCAAAATAGACTCAACTCGGCCCGACCCATTAATTCTAATCAGAACCAAAGAAATGGATCTAGTATAAACATTCATTTATCTAATCATTATGCCTAAGTTTTGGAAGAAAAACATGTCTGGTATGTTTTTTCTCTCCTGGGGCTCACCAAGTATTTGTTTAACTTCGCTAATATTAAGCCCTAAAAGAGAGAAGGCATAGCAAAAACATTTTTCTCTCAAAACTTACAGTTAAGAATAAATGAGTTTTTATATTAGACCCATTTCTATGATTTTGGGTAGAAATAATGAGTCGGATCTTTTATGGGGTTAAGATCACAGCTGGTTTCTTTTATTATTTAAAAAGTATTTTTGGCGAGAAAGTGAGTCTCATACGATATATAAATAAAAATTAGATATTTTATGTCTATCTTTTTGGTGAATGATAGTGTTAAAGTCGGCATGAGTTATTTTTGGAAGATATTAACCGTATTACTGTGGCCAATCAAACAAAAGAGAGATTGTCTTATGGTATCAGAGTCATACTGTCTTTGTCTTCGGCGGATTCTTTTCTTAAAATCTCATTAATAATATTCCATTTATTTCCTCCAACAACTGTAAATCATGGGATGCGGAGTCTCATTCTTCTTTTGTTAAATTGCATAGCATAGTAGTGCAAATACCGAGTGTTAGGTAAATATTTATCCTAGATCAACCTATTATGAGGTTTTCCTAACTTTCTGAAAGAGATATTTCTATGGATGTTGGCGTCAACACTCAAAACAAATTTGGGACATCTTAGAGAAGGTCTTTCATCTCCATCCAAACTCAAAAAGCTTGAATATCCCCATGTAATTGCAGTAACTTAAGCAGGACAATATGTCTTTTCTTTCTCGATATCCTTATAAATCCATACTTCTTTCTAACAAATTCTTTGCAATTGATTACCTATCTTCCTGATCAAATGTACTTTAAAAGGATTACAGCCTGAGATTATGGATATTCTGACAACATTATCTGCAAGAAGGGAGCCAATTGCATAACCTGAGTTGCCACTAATGAATTTATTTATGGGTCATTTTCTTTATCCGCTACTATTCCAAATTATATTCAAGCCTCAATAAACAACTTCAATCAAAATAGTATACCTTTGATATGTCATTTCAACAACAACAACAATAGCAATATACCTAGTATATCCCACAAGTGGGGTCTGGGGAAGTGAGATGTACGCAGATCTTACCCCCACTAAAGTGGAGAGCCTGTTTCCGATAGACCCTCAGGTAGGAAAATTTTATTTTTGAAAACAGTTTGAAAATTGTATTGGGTAAAAATCTCATCGCCTCGGTGCAAAGGCTTAAAACACGAGACAGTTAAGTTTCACCGAGGACAACTTCTCAAGGAAGTGGTCTTCTCCTACACCTCGGGTAAGATCGAGCCAATTACAAGATCAGAACTCAGAAAGATTGAAGAATGATCAAATACGCCGACCCCTCGAGGGAGCATATTGCCTCGACATATGGCCACAACTAATTATAATTGTCGACCGTTGTATGATCGTTACTCGAGCATTAAAAACAGAGACCGCTAGCTGGCAATGAATGAATACAAAATAATTACCATTGAGTGCAATTGTAATCTTCTCGTTCCTATCAATTATATAAATAGGAAACCTTTGTAATCAAGAAGATCATATAGAAATACAACACTTGACTTATATTCCTTCTCTTAAGCTTTATCTCGTTTTGTCCATATTACTGCTCGTTTATTTTTCGCCTCGTTTATTTTATTCTATTAAGCATTTGCCTCGTTTAAATTCAATCTCGGATCGATCATAACTTCGATATAAGAAAATTACCAATCAACCCCAAAACAAATTCGATTTGTTGTCCTAGCTCGATTTAGGCCAACACAAATTGGCGCCATCTGCGGGGATTTTGGTAATAACGCTTGTTCCAAAATCTAATCTTTTCCGGATCTTAGCAAGATGTCAATTCTCTCAATGTCACGAAAATATGTGAACGTCGTAACCGACGGCATGGAAGTAAACGGTGTTAATCTCTCATCGGTGAGAAATTTCTACGAAATTTTCAACCGTTACAGAAAGAAGAATCCAAGTTGAAGGAAGTGACAGTGAAATCATTTTTGAAGAGGGGGATTGCTACGAAATGATAAACCATCATCACGATGCTCTGGTTATTACCTTAAGGATCAACGACTCAGACGTAAAACGAGTCTTAATAGATCCTGGGAGTTCTGTGAATATAATCAGTCATAGAGTCATTGAACAAATGTGGTTAAAGGATCTCATCGTTCAAAATACAATCATTTTAGCAAGGTTCAACAACTCTGTGGAAAGAACCTTAGGGGAAATCACCCTTGCAACCACCGCCGAGGGGGTTGACAAGAAAACAATTTTTCAAGTAATGAATGAGGATATGGCTTACAACGTTATCCTTGGAAGGCCTTGGATTCATGAAATGGAGGCCGTACCGTCAACCCTCCACCAGGTGATAAAATTTCCTACCCGATGGGGAATTCGTGTAATCCGAGGTGACCAATTAACAGCTCGAAAATGCTATTCAGTCACCATAAAAAGTGGGAACGCCCGATTGGGCACCTGAAATCACAACCAAGAAGCTCGGAGCCCCTCAAAGAGAAGAGCTCGATTCAAGAGGTAGCTCATCCAAAGCAGGAAGAGAGGATCCCAACTTTCATTCAAGAACCTCGGAAGCAAAAAGCCGAGCACTCAACGGTGGAAGAACTGGAATCTTATGCCTTGTTAGAAGAGTTTCCAAAAAGAAAAATATTTGTGGGCTCGAAGCTGGATGCTCAGTCTAAGAAAGCTCTCATCGAATTGTTAAAAGCCAATGATGATTGCTTTTCTTGGTCTCATGCAGATGGTAGGAATCGATCCTAAAATCATGACACACAAGTTGAATGTAAATCCCAACCACTGCCGGGTGAAACAAAAGAAAAGACCCCACGCTGGAGTAAAGAAGAAGGCGATCCAAGACGAGACCAAGATGTTGCTCGACAATGGATTCATAAGAGAAGTCAAGTACCCAGATTGGGATGCTAATGTAGTAGTAGTACCCAAGAAAAATAGCAAGTGGAGAATGTGTGTCGACTAAACTGACCTGAATAAAGCTTGTCCTAAAGACTCCTACCCTTTGTCCCAAATAGATAGGTTAATAGACTCCACCGCTGGATACAAATTCTTAATCTTTTTGGATGCATATTCGGGGGACAATCAGATCTTGATGGACCCTAGTGATGAAGGAACCTATTGTTACAAGGCGATGCCCTTCGGTCAAAAATGTCGGAGCAACTTATCTAAGGCTGGTATGCCAAATGTTTAAGGATTACATCGGAAAAACAATGGAAGCATATATCGATGACATGTTAGTGAAATCTGTCCGATTGGAAGATAATTTGAAACAACTAAGGGAGACCTTTGCGGTTTTGAAACAATATTGCATGAAGCTTAACCCCGAAAAGTGTGCTTTTGGGGTCAGCTCGGGGAAATTCCTAGGATTCATTGTCTCGGAGAGAGGTATCGAGGCAAATCCCGACAAGATCAATGCTATACAAGAAATCTCTGAGGATTTGTCAAGCCCAAAGGAAGTCCGACGCTTAACTGGCCGATTAGCCGCTCTGAGTCGATTTATTTCGAGGTCATCTGAGCGGTGCCACAGGTTCTTTTCCGTCTTGAAGAAGAACACTTCCTTTGAATGGACTCCTGAGTGTAGGGAGACTCTGAGAGAGTTGAAACATTATTTGGCCAATACTCCATTGTTGGCCAAACGAAATGATGGCGAGACGTTGTTGATATACTTGTCCGTCTCCGAGGTGTCGATCAGCGCAGTTCTGGTTCGAGAGGAAGAAGGAAAGGAAAAACCAATATACTATGTTAGCAAAGCTCTCCTCAATGCTGAAACATGGTGCCCCATTTAGAACAATTAGCAGTTGCATTAGTCATTGCTGCTCGAAAAATACACCCTTATTTCCAACGCCATCTAATAGTTGTAGTAACAACCTTCCCCTTGAGAAATATATTACATAAGCCAGAATTGTCAGGGAGGTTATCTAAGTGGGCGGTCGAGTTGAGTAAGTATGAAATTATATACCAACCTCACACAACCATAAAATCCAAAATGTTAGGTGATTTTAGTGCTAAACTACTTCCCGAGGCGGAAAAAGAGAATCTAGTCTCAAAGGGTCCCGCCTATGGGGTATGGAATCTTTACACCGATGGGGTAGCTAATTCCAACGGCTCGGGGCTCGGAATAGTGCTTGTAGGTCCCACAGGGAAAAAATTAAGGCACTCGATGAAATTCGAGAAGGTGACAAACTACGAAGCTGAGTACAAGGCCGCCATAACAGGATTAAAACTGGCCAAAGAAATGGGAGCTGAGAATGTAGAGCTAAGGTGTGACTCGCAATTTGTGGTGAATCAAGTCCTCGGTGGATATTCGGCTCGGGAACCTAGAATGAAACAGTTCGTGGTAACAATGCTGCAAGCACTCGACGCTTTTCAAGAATGGAAGGTCATGCAAATACCACGAGAGGAAAACATCGAGGCCGATGCATTGGCGAACTTGGCCTCGGCTGTTGAAACAGATGACTCGGGGACTGACGCCACAGTCAGAATATTCACATCAGCAATGGGAAAGATGAAGCTGGAAGTAAATGTGATGAATCGACATTGGGATTGGCGAACAAAGTTCATCTCATATCTGGAGTTGGGGATTCTACTACCAGACAGAAAAGAACGGCAAAATTCAGAAGCAAGTAGTCCCACACACGATGATATATGGACAATTATACAAGAAGCTTTATTGCGGCCCGAAAGCCAAATGTCTGGGCCCAGGAGAGTGTGAATATGTGATGAAAGAAGTGCATGAAGAAACGTGTGGTAATCACTCTAGAGCTAAAGCCCTCGTGCGAAAGCTCCTCCGAGCTAGCTACTATTGGCCCGAAATGAGTGAGCATGCCAGAGTATTTGTCAGGAATTGTGACAAGTGTCAAAGGCATGCCTCCATGATTCATCAGCAGGCCGAGCCCTTGCACTTAGTGCTCTCACCATGGCCCTTCATGAGATGGGGAATGGATATCGTGGGACCATTCCCCAAAGTGAAGGGCAGTGTTAAATACATCCTCATGCTCACTGATTATTTTTCCAAATGGATTGAAGCAGGAGCCTTTGCTAAAGTCAGGCAAAAGGAAGTCATCGGCTTCATATGAAAAAATATCATATGCCGATTTGGAGTTCCAAGGGAGATCACTTGTGATAACGTCACACAATTTGTTGGCTCGGAGGTCACGACTTTCTTTGCAAAATGGGGGATCAAAAGGGTGGCTTCAACACCCTACCACCCCAGTGCCAATGGACAAGTTGAGTCCTCAAATAGAATAGTCGTCGACAATCTTAAAAAGAGAATGAACAAAGTAAAAGGCTTGTGGCCCGATGAGTTACCAGAAGTGTTATGAGCAATGAGGACCACATAAAAGAATAGCACTAGCGAAACACCATTTTCTCTTGTTTACGGGGTAGATTCACTAATTCCTATCGAGGTTGGCGAACCAAGTCTTCGTTATGCTCATTCAATCGAGGAGTCAAATCAAGAAGCTATGCGAGTGGAACTGGATTTCCTCGAAGAACGAAGAGAGATGGCCTTGGTGTGGTTGACAGCTCAAAAACAAAAAAACGAGGCCTACTTGAACAAAAAGGCCAAGTTGAGAGAATTCAAGGTTCTCAACTATGTCTTGAGGGCCTCAAATCAAACGACCAAAGAGAAACACGCAGGGAAATTGGCCATCAATTGAGTAGGCCCCTACCGAGTGAAAGCAATCGTAGGGAATAGGTCTGTTACACCCTGTATGTCTAAAGTGACGTATATAATTCTAATGACATATTAAGAATGATTTAAGTGTGTTTAAAGTCATAAAATGACCATATATGATGTTTATATGTTGAATATAAAGTTATGGAAAAAATCGGATTTAAGTTGCGGAAAAACCGACTAAGGAATTGCCTTGTAACGAAGCTTTTTCAATAATTAATTTCGTGTGTTATATGAGGTCTTTTAGGGACATATCATATACCACATTGAAGGTATTGGAGTGTAGTTTCCAATACTTTTGATGGTTTATTCATATAATATTTTCATAAGAAGATATGAGCGTCAGAAGTCAGGCCAGAAAAAGGGACATAAGCGCAAAAGAGGACTAAAACTGAAATGTTTCAAGTATAAAAGGAAAATTCGTTTCATATCTCGTCATTTCCAGAAATATAAAGAGAGAAACAGTGTTCTCATTATGTTTTAAGCAACTTTTATGATTTGGAAGGATGGACGTCAATCTTAACTCGAAATTGAAGACAGATTGCGTCAAGATGCTCTACGCGATTAAGGTAACGTTATGCTACCTTCAATTTCGTCTACAACTTGAGTTTTAGAATTACTTCATGGCTAAGTAAAGTACCCAAATTCTGTATTGTAGCTTGTTTAAGATTTAGAAGGTGTTGAATTCAAGGGAAACAAGGTTTAGAAGCAAGAAGCATCAAAGGTATGTAAGACTAAACCTTTCTTTTGGCAAGGCATGTATCTTTTAGCTTTTGAAGCTTTTATTAGTTCTAAACTTAGTGTCTCTTGTGAGAAACTTGTATGATATCAAGGAAACCTTGTATATACTTATATTGGTACTAAAATCCAAGGTGAAAGTCGTCCGAATCAGCAAGATAAAACGTTTCAAAATCTGAAAAATCATTTTGATCTTTGGATAACTGTTAGTATATTGATCATAACTCCTTGTAAAAAATTGATATTAAGATGCTTTAAGAATCCCCAGAATCCTAAGACATATATCTACAACTTTCATGAAGACCATGAAGTCTATAACTTTGACCTACACTCTGAAAATTAGGTTGAAAGTCAGGATAGTGGTGCTGTTCAGACATTCTATATGCGGATTTGTTATGTCATCCAGTTGTCTCATCTTGTTATCCAGTTGTTCAGACATTCTATATGCGGATTTAACATGCGGATTTCCGTATATAGTACAGTGCTGGTTCTTTTTTTGCGGATCATCCAGTTTCAAATGAAACTCTGCTGAAATTTTTATAAAAGTCAAAGAGTTGGACAAATTCCAAGTTCCAGGTCTTCTGTCATGACCCAACCTAGGGCCGCGATAGATAAGGGACACTAAGTGTCGATCATCGCTAAACCTACTAATAATCTATGAATTATGGAGATGAGCTGGCAACCTGGTTATGAATACATACATATTTACTGAAAACATAAAGTTTGGAAAGATGACAAGGCTATCACATGCTAATATACATAACATACTGACTGCACCACACAGGGACATATCTATAGGCCTCTAAGAGTGCTTAACTAAATATACAAATGATGGGACAAGGCCCCGCCATACCCAAATTGGCTGACTGTACACATACCCAAAGATAAGTAACTCCGGGAGTAAGCGGAGTGACTCCAATAGCTGACAGATGGCCTACTAACGTGGTCCAAGCATTGATCTATCTGCACCTGCGCGGCATGAAACGCAGCACCCCAGAAAAGGGCGTAAGTACGATATGTACCAAGTATTTAAGGCATGAGCATATAATATATCATAGCTGAATGAAACTGTAAGGTTGGAATATAGATATGTAAATATGATCTGGAGCATAGAAATATAACTGGAAATCTGAAGAACGTACATAACATGATCTGAATATAAACTAAGCTCTAGCTGAATCTGAAACTGAAGACTGAGCTGAACTATACTGATTAATAACTGTAATATGACTGATAACTGGTAACTAGAAACTGGAACTAATAACTGTCAACTGGAATTGATAACTGTCAACTGATCCTGACGCTAAGAACTGGTGGCTGATAACTGAGAACTGATAACTGGTACTGAGCTAAAACTGAACTGTTATCTGAACTAGTACCTGTCTGGTGTTATGGGCTATATCCCCCAAATTATGTAGCTTAACATCTGAACTAGTACCTGTATGGTGTTATGGGCTGTATCCCCCCAAATCAGGTAACTGAAAACCCGAACTAGCCTTATGTATAATCATGCAGTGCATAATGTGGCTATATACGCGTATATAACAAACCTAGCGGGTGTTATGGGATATGTCCCCCCATCCAGTAATATCTAGTCTCTCTGGTCAGAGTGTGTGAATGACTCCCGGTCATACTAGGTGTTTCAACTCCCGCCTGAACCAAAAGGGCTGTATCCCCCAGACGGGTAGTATAAGACACGACCGGAATGTGTGTCCAATGTCCAGCCTCTATGGGGGACTCCAAATCACACATAACATGATCACAAATATAAGCATAAGCATGTATGAGGCATAAAACATGTGGAAAAAATATATATGGACTCAAAGGAATGATAAGAAAACCCTGGATGGAATTATAGACACAACCTGAAACTTAGAATTTGTCTAACTCTTTGACTTTTATAAAAATTTCGGCAGAGTTTCCTCTGAAACTGGATGATCCGCAAAAACAGAACCAGCACTATACTATACACGGGAATGGATATCCAGATAAAGTGATAACATAAACATGTTAAACGGATAACAAGATGAGACAACTGGATGACATAACAAATCCGCAGATAGAATGTCTGGACAGCACCACTGTCCTGACTTTCAACCTTATTTTCAATGTGTAGATAAAAGTTATAGACTTCATGGTCTTCATGAATGTTGTAGATATATGTCTTAGGATCTTGGGAATTCTTAAAGCATCTTAATATCAATTTTGTACAAGGAGTTATGATAAATATACTAACAGCTGTCCAAAGATCAATATAATTTTCCAGATTTTGAAACGTTTTGTCTTGCTAATTCGGACACCTTTCACCTTGGATTTTAGTACCAAATTAAGTAAATACAAGGTTTCCTTGATATCATACAAGATTCTCACAAGAGACAATAAGTTTAGAACTAAGAAAAGCTTCAAAAGCTAAAAGATACATGCCTTACCAAAAGAAAGGTTTAGTCTTACATACCTTTGATGCTTCTTGCTTCTAAATCTTGTTTCCCCTGAATTCAACACCTTCTAAAGCTTAAACAAGCTATAATACAGCATTTGGGTACTTTACTTAGCCATGAAGTAATTCTAAAACTCAAGCTATAGACGAAATTGAAGGTAGCATAACGTTACCTTAATCGCGTAGAGCATTTTGACGCAATCTGTCTTCAATTTCGAGTTAAGATTGACGTCCATCCTTCAAAATCATAAATTTGCTTAAAACTTAATGAGAGCAATATTCTCTCTTTAGATTTCTGGAAATGAAGAGATATGAAACGAATTTTTCTTTTATACTTGAAACATTTCAGTTTTAGTCCTCTTTTGCGCTTATGTCCTTTTTCTGGCTTGACTTTTGACGCTCATATCTTTCTATGCAAATATTGTATGAACAAACCGTCAAAAGTATTGGAAACTATACTCCAAGACCTTCAATGTGGTATATGATATGTCCCTAAAAGACCTTATATAACACACGATATTAATTGCTGAAAAAGTTTTGTTACAAGGCAATTCCTTAGTCGGTTTTTCTGCAACTTAAATCCGATTTTTCCCAAACTTTATATTCAACATATAAACATCATATATGGTCATTTTATGACTTTAAACTCACTTAAATAATTCTTAACATGTCATTAGAATGATATACGACACTTTAGACATACGGGGTGTAACAGGGTCTTATCAACTGGAAGACCTCGAGGGGAAGCAAGAGCCGTTAAATTGGAAAATATCCAATTTAAAGAAATATTAATTCTAGCATCAATGAGATATCGCTCCGAAGTCGACAGTGCTCGAGCCCTCAGCTTTCACACTCAACCACTAGGGGGTTCAAGGGGGTGAGGTCAGTCTGTAATCGACTCATAGAACTCGGACTCGGGGCCTTAACTCAAGAACTTCAAAACATGAAGATCACCCGAGGCCTAGCTAAACCTACACCGAGGACTGACCCCATAGGAATACGCTTGATTACTCATATTCATTGCCTCGAATGGCTTTTGTAAATTAAATTTGCCTAAGTACAACTAGGCTCTATGTAAACTGGCTTGATCTTAATCAATGGAATAAAAATCGATTCATTATCTTTTTATCCATTAAGCCTTGTTTAAGCCTCGGCTCGAGGACGAGACGTCGTCCTAATCTAGCTTCATGATATACTTTAAGTCTTGCAAGAAAATAAAAAATCGAAAAAGTTATTGAAACAGTTAACATTCAATATTTATATATTCAGAAGGCTCGAAGGCCAGAATAATTACAAACAAAATGGCCCGAAGGCCCAAAACAAAACAAACGAGCTATCACCCACTAGCCTCGCTATCACTACCCAAAGTTTCTCCTTTAGACAAGCTCTCACTGCTCGGAGGAAGTTGATCTAAAAAATTTCGAGCCGTAGGGACATCTATCTTAGCCTTGGCAATCTCGTCATCCAGACTAATCCCCTCTTTACATCGTTTGTGGGTTTTCAACTTGGTTTGAATGATTGCCTAATTTCTGTCAACTTTGGCTCGGTTAGCTCTCAAGTCCAGCTTGGCCTTAAACTTGGACTTTAGCTCAGAAGAGGAGATTGGTTTTTTTCCCCAAACGGTCTTCATTTCATCTTAAAGAACCTCGTTCTTGGCTTCAACCTCTTTCATCTTTGTGGCAAGCAGCGAAGATCTCTCCTCGAATTTCGGTTAGCCCTTTGAGCACTGCATCTGCTACATTAGCCTGTTTTTGAAGCTCGGCTCGATGGTTCTCCTATTGATACCTCTTATCGGCCTTAAGATTGGCACGAGACTGAGCTCGGCCCAATTGGCTTCCGAATCAAGGAGTTGCTTTTCAAGCTCAGAAACACGAGCTTCGAGCCCAACCCTTCTTCAATCCCACTCATCCCCGACCTTCTTAAGGTACGCTGCTCATTTGGCCTCATTCTCAGCCGCTTTCATAGCATAGACGTAACCCTACAGCCAGAACAGAGGAAATAAGAAGTTGGGAAAAGCAGTTAGATTTTCAAGCTCAGAAACACGAGCTTCTAGCCCAACCCTTCTTCGATCCCACCCATCCCCGACCTGCTTAAGGTACGCTGCTCGTTTGGCCTCAATCTCAAGCACTTTCATAGCATAGACGTAGCCCTACAGCCAGAACAGAGGAAATAAGAAGTGGGGAAAAGCAGTTAAAATCAAAAAAGCAGTTAAGCAAATAATTTTTTTTACATGAATCGCATTCAAACCATCTGAGAGGACATTCTTGAGCCGCTCGTTTTCTAAAGTCCCAAGCAGCCCCTTGCAACTAATGGCAACCTTCATCTCGTCTTCTAGCAAGCAGACATCGATTGGAATTGGGATTCTCCTAATTCCTTGAGGAAGGGCTGTCTTAGCTCGAGTTGAATCGGCGCTCACCCCCTTTGCAGACGGAACCCCTTCGGCAGGCTTGGCCCCGCTGGACTCAATCTCCTCACGAATCTTATCAACAACTTGCGGTTCCTTAATGCTCGCTACCTCGACCTCGTCTCGAACACTAACATCGTCTGGCTCGTCAATTAGTTTTCGTCGAGGGGCTTCAGGCAATTCAATCCGAGGGATTTCAGCCTTAAATGGATTCTTGGGCGTATCCCTTTTCCTTTTCGAACCTGAAAAGAGAAAACACGTCATTCAAAGGAAAAGAAATCAAGAAGATATATGAAGGATAAATGAGGATACCTCTCGGGGCCTGAATGAGAGTCTGAACAGAATCCTCCAAGGACTGTAAACTAGCCTCGACATCATGGACCTCAGTGACATCCTCTCGTCGTCACTGCTTCTTCTTCTTCTTCTTCTTCTTCTTCTTCTTCTTCTTCTTCTTCTTCTTCTTCTTCTTCTTCTTCTTCTTATCTTTCTTATTTCCCCCCTTCTCCGCCTCAGCAGGAAACTCGTTAAAATCTGAAAAACAAGAGGAGTAAGACCAAAAGAGGATGCACTGAGAAAAGGAAATATCGAACTTGGAAGCACACTAACCAAGTCGTTTGCCAGACCATTTGTTCTCCTCACGAGCAGCCAAGACCATCCAATTCCTCTCCGGCCTCCCCTCGGCACTAATAATAGCTTGCGCCCAAGCCGCTAAGTCCTTGGGAGGATTGATTGGAAGCTTTCTAGCTAAAAGTATAATGAAAAATTATTTTTCTCGCACTTATAGAAGCCAAGTAAATAACGAGACCAGAAGAAAACTTACGTGTTCTGTCCACACCTCGGGAATCCAAGCCTGGCAGAGAGAGAAGAAGTGGGAAGAAGAACAAACCAATCACACCAGCTACGATCCTTGGTGTCATCACTCTTGGTGATGATAGAGAACCGGCCTTGTTTGTTTAACTACACAATGCCATCTTTGTGCAGAGAGGGAGAAAATAAAGAAATCAAGAAATAAGACTCAAATGTGACCCTGACTTTACGACTAATGTAGTCGAGGCACTGAATGACCCTTCAGAAGCAGGGGCCTAGCTGAGCCAAACAAACATTGTCTGACCTACAGAATGTGTCCACTACGGGATGAAGAGAAAGAGTAAAACCTATAAAAAAAACGGGTAAGTATAAACAAAGGATTGCCCCAGAACACTGTCGCATGTGCGGTGTTCGAGGGCAGGAATTGGAATTGGAACCTCGGGTCCCCAATTACACTCCTTTCGGATCAAGGCTATTTGTTCTTCTGAGGCAAGGCTCGGAGAAAGTTGAATGGGGGGATTCCTTCTCTTCCTAATATCTGAGGTTGTTTCCCCCTCATCCTAAAATCTTTGCTCGAATCAAACTTCTTTGGGATAACCATTGAGGTTTGAGTTCCCCAAGATAAATTTTCTTTTTTTTCTTCTTTGGAGGCATGGTCTCGACTACCTCATCGTCATCGTCATCGTCATCGTCGACGGCTTCTTCAGTCGCCGCCTGAAGAAGGTTCTTGACTGGCGATGCTATGATTGTTATCCGAATGGGAAGAAGTGGCTGATGGAGGAGAATTTATCAATTCATTAGTTGATGCCAAAATGCCGGCATCAACGATGTTTTCACGATGAGGAGAAGAAGACATGGTGAAAATTTTTAGAAGGAAAAGGGAGGTTGGAAAAAGCAAGAATAGTTCAAGGGAAATTATGAAATGGTAAGGATGACGACAAAAAGTGGCCAATTTATAGCAAGATGCAAGTGGATTAAAACACCATCATGGCATTTACATGGGGAAGATAAAATGAAGGGTTGTAGCCGTTAAAAACAAGGCCATGTGTGAGGGATATGACATCGAAGCGACGGTTGCCTTTTAAAATCTCCTGGACGAAAACGTGCCACGTCACTTTCCCGCTTAATTCAATTTCACCCCATAGAAAATTCTGACAATTGTCCAAGGGGTGGGGGGACTATCTGTATTGGGTAAAAATCCCGTCGCTACGGTGCAAAGGCGTAAACCACGAGACAGTTAAGTTTCACTGAGGACAACTTCTCGAGGAGGTGGTCTTCACCTCCACCTCAGGCAAGATCGAGCCAAGTACATGATAAGAATTCGGAAAGATTGAAGAATGACTAATACGGTGACCCCTCGAGGGAGCATATTGCCTCAGCAAACGGCCACAACTAATTATAACCGTCGACCGTTGTATGACAGTTGCTCGAGCATTAAATAGAGGGACCATTAGTTGGCAATGAATGAATACAAAATAATTACCATTGAATGCAATTGTAATCTTCTCGTTCCTATCAACTATAAATATAACCCTTTGTAATCAAGAAGATCATCCAGAAATACAACACTTGACTTGTATTCCTTCTTTTAAGCTTTATCTCGTTTTGTCCACGTTATTGTTCATTTATTTTTTGCCTCGTTTATTTCATTCCATTAAGCATTTGCCTCGTTTACATTCAATCTCGGGTCGATCATAACTTTGAAACAAGCAAATTACCAATCAACCCCAAAACAAATTCGATTTGTTGTCCTAGCTCGATTTAGGCCAACACAAAAATCAAGACAACAATATCATGCTAAATAAAATGAGAAAACTGCAGCATATCCAAAATGAGTAGGTAATAGCAATACATATAAAGGCGAAGAATTCGAGTGAAATCGTCTATAAACGCCCACACCCCTACTACCTACCTAATCTTTTACCCTAATCCTCGACCTCCACACCTCCCTATTTAGGGTCATGTCTTCGGTGATATGGATCTGGGCCATATCCTGTCTAATCACCTCGGTCCAATTCTTCTTCGGTCTACCTCTACCTCTCCGTAGACCCAGCACTGCCAACCTCTCACACCTCCTTACTAGAGCATCAACACTCTTCCTTCTCACGTGTCCGATGAGGAGTGATGCTGCGGTAAGGAGGTGTGAGAGGTTGGCAATTTCCATAAAAGAGAATACGTGTGTGTGTTATGGGGAGAGAAAATATAGGTTGTGGTAGCTGAAACACCTTCACCACACAAATAACATCAAAGCTAGTTTTCCTTTTTAAATGATGGATAGCCTTGTCCTATAATATGTAACTAGGATGGGTATGCCCTCGTTGAGCGCGGACCCAATTGTTGTGTTGTGTCAGAAAATTCTATTGTCAGTTACTCTCTTAGTTCAATTTCTGTGATTTTTTATTTTTTGATTAATCTAAAAGATAATGATATCTTTCTACATGTAGTAATGTTCTAACTAATATTTTTTTAATATTTTATGAGATGATTTATAATAATATAATTTTTATAATTTATTATAGAACTTATATATTACTCCGTACAGATAAAAAGATTATTTTTTCTTAAATTTCATGTCGGGTCAAATATCAATAAACTAATTGAGATTACTATGACTTTTGAGATTTCAATTTATTGTTCATTTGAATTGAAGTTATATACAACACTTAAATCATTTTATATATAACTGCAGGTACTATATCTTATTTTTCAAAACTGTGTTAATTTTTATGGAAGCATATCATAACTTTCCATACTTGAAATGTGCGATTTGTATTCTAGCTTATTCTATTGTTTGTTTTATTTGAACACCGAAATTATTTGTTTGTACTAATTTTACCATATTTCTGGGTAAATTTATATTATTTTGGGTAATATAATTCTTAAAAGTTTCTTTTGCCACATATATGGTTGAATTATGGTACAATTTTAGCCTATACAAGATGCCTCCTAATTTAAAGTGTGATTATAACGTCTTTTTTTGTAAAATTTTATGTTTTTTGAGTTAAGCAACCGTACAAAGAATAACACATGAAATATATATCTATAGAATAGGTGTTTATATTTGAGGCCAGTATGTGTGCTATTACCACTTGCTTTCAGTATTTAGTGAGAAAAGTTCCGTTCATAATATCAACATTCTATATAATTAGCATTAGATTTAAAAACAAGATCCCTACAACAAGTAAAATTATACCAACCGTTCATTTTTTATTTATCCAAGATTAATTTTTTTATTGCCGTTTTCTTGTTCAGAAAAAATTGAAGCATCATACATTTTATCACTTATTTAGATGCTGTGACTATTTGTTGTAATTGTGTATTTTTTTTCCTAACTAAATATGTTTTAAGTCAATTAAATAAAGTTCAGCTAAAATAATAGACTTTCAAGTTTGTTTTCTTGTTTCTTTACTCTTTAGATGTAATAACTTTTAATTTGAATCATGGGTTTGTTTCTTTTTGTTGTCAAATCAAATTTGGCTAGAGCTTTGCTATGTTAAGCCTAATAAAAATATTTATCAAAGTGATGTAGTTTCAACTTTATTTTTCTAGATGCAATTATTTAGTAAAGTATTTATTATTTCTCGTATCAATATTTTCAAAAGATGTATCTGCGTTTTGAAGAACCCTGCTATTGAGTACATGAATTTCTTTGATTTCATAGTGAAATTAAATGGTAAGGACCAAAAGCCTCAGGAGAAGTGCACTGATTTCATGATTGTATAATGACTAACCATTTTCATGGTTATTAGCTGATTTGGTTAGCAGTTTTTAGCTTTTGTCACAAAATGCCAAGCTAGCAGTTAGTGGGCTCCATGTGAGCACCATGTGGCCTTTCCTCTTTCTACATACACCTTTCAGCCACGTGCTCCATTATACTTCATCCACCAAAAAAACCACCGAATAAGAATTTGAGTAAAAGATCAGGATATTCGGGAAAAACAACGTCAATTATCATGGAATATCAGTTATACCCCTCAAAGATTGAAGCAGTCGGTGGTATTACTGTATACTATTATTCATATCCATCAATTAAAGCCAAAAAAAGTATAATCTTCACCATGTGCAACTAAAGTCAAACACTGAAGAACGGAAAATCCACTTTTAACTACAGCAGGATGACCATAAGCAGCTCAACTGCTTCTTATATATTAGGAGGAGCTGCTTCTTATATATTAGGAGGAGGGATATGTTTACTCATCTTGCTCCTACATGCTTCCATAGGTACAACCACCCTATCAATGCTACCAGTCATTTAGCCGATCAAGCTCCTCTTACTAGTACTTTTTTTTTTTTTGTCCTGGTCAGATTTAATATTTTGATATCATTATTTTTCTTTAACTTGGTATTTTTATTTGTGCATTTTACTCTTCAAGTGCTTTTCTTTCCTTTCTTTTTTAAAATCCAGTTTTGAATTTATTTTTCTTGAGCCGACTCTTTTAGAAATAGCATCTTCACCTCATTCCAACTGCGCTAAGGTCTGCGCACACCTCATTCTTTCTAGACCCTACATGTTTATACCGGATTGTTAGTTGTTATTGGTATAGGCATCATGTCTCATATCACTCTTGATCTAACTAATCTACATCAGGTGGACCGGACACTTCCCATGGAGAATGGTAGCGGTCTCTGATCCTAATACACTGGTTCTTCATTCTGCTAAAATCCTTTTGTTTAAATCATGTGTTACATGTTCCTTCTGTAATCAAATTGCTTCTCTAGTTTCCAAAAATCGCCACAAATAATGGTGTGCTATTAGAATGCTACCGTTAAGGTTTTGAGTTCCAGATAGAAGGAGAATGTTTTCTCGTCTTTTGAAAAATCTTAAGTACATCTTAAGAGATGGAAATGATTCTTATAAAAAATGTTGCATATTAAAGGAATAGTTAAAACATTTGTAGAACCAATAGATAAAACCGACGGTTTACGAATCTTCGAAAAGTTTGACTTAGATGATTCACGTTCTGATGCCAATGAAACATCCTTACTTTTTGATGTTTGCGTGGAAAGTATTTCTCTTTTCTAATGCAGTAGTTGTTAAAATAAATGTTTGCATATATATGTTTCAATAAAAAAACCTCTAACACAATGCTTAAACTTGTTTTGTAGGGCTTTCCTAGGGAGCGTGAGTGATTATTGTGCCCATCATGTGCATTGCCCCATTCTTATTGTGAAGCCACCCAAGGAACAGCACAAGTAACTACGGAAATATGATAAATAAACAATGCATGACGTGTTTTGTTCAACTATAGTTTAGAAGTATCTTTAGAGATGTAAGACTTATGTAATATGTAAAAACTCTATTATCATTTCGCTTAAATGAGATAACTATTTTGTGTCTTGCTATCCATTGAATGTCAGGCGTAGGTTTCTTTATGCCAGCTGTATAATATTCATTGCGTTGAATGGATCAATTATCTTATATGGGTTTCATCAATAATAGAAATTTGAGTAGGTGTCAAAAACTTGTCGCTCCAAACGCACACGCAAGTATACGCGATCGATCAAGTAATAAAGTGATAAGAAAGTATCGTTCCCACGAGGACTATCGATTAACTATTAACTAGACAAACTTCAATTCAAGTATTGTTCAAGAGAGTTTAACCAGATTTCAGGTAGTGTTTAATTAACTAAAAGTAATAGAAGTAAATAGAATGCAAGACAATTCAAGAGTTCTAGATATCAGTGAGTGGAAATATTCCAGGATTATGGGACAATCACCAAATCAGTTGCACTCATTCGCTAATTGAATAACCTTTTATTAAATCTGAGTTGCTAATCACAGGGTTAATTATACTCACAGAGCCTATTCAAGCCAACCTAACGCTTATATGTCTATGGAATTACAATTAACAAAAATGCATGTGTTTCTCCTGTAAATGGATTAAGCGTGACTGTTAGGTATATTTCTATCCTAACCGCGAAAAATTCCCCGATGCCCGGGTTCAAAATACGTTTTATTTAATTCTATAGCAACCTACGGTTCCCACTTTCGAGTTCAACCTTAGGTTCATGGATAATTCTTAACAACTGGCCAGAAATTAAGTAATTTAGTGCAGAATTAAATAAACAACTCAATCTGATAAATTTAATAGAATTCAACTAACTTCAGAGTACAACTTTCATGATTAACCCATAACCCTAGAATAATACTCCCTCCGTTCCAAAATGATTGTCATAGTTTGACTTGGAGCGGAGTTTAAGAAATGTGGTAAGACTTTTGGAACTTGTGGTCCAAAATAAGCCATACATAAATATGTGGCTATAAAGCATTTCATTAAGGGTAAAGTAGTAGTTTCAACTCAAAAATGTTTCCAAATTTAGAATTGTGCCATTCTTTTTGGAACGGACTAATAAGGAAACTATGACAATCATTTTGGAACGGAGGGAGTAAAGTTTAGCTACTCATAGACAAGTTAGCTTTCTCACACAATAATCTAGAATTCATGAAACAATAAAGAGGGAAGAAAAATTACAACTCAATTGATGAATCTTCGTTCTCTAGCCTCTCCTATGGTTCTTGCCTCCAAAAAGTAGTAATAGCCTAGGGAAAAACGTGCCAAGGGTTTAATAATTCGAAATATTCTAATAATACATGTTTTTAGCTAGTCCTGGTAGCTCTGGGACTATTTTATGGCACATACACCGGAGCATGCCAAGCATCTATGGCTGTATGCGCTCCTTTTCTCAATTTCTTCAATATTTGCACTCTTCCCAGTCCATACAGCCTAGCATGCCAAGCATCCAACGTTGTACCCATTGTTTCTTCCTAGTTCTTGTCCAAATCAAGCTCCAATTTCCTTCAGTTTGCTCCTAAAACATCCAAACAACTCAAGTTAGTATTTTACTATAAATCACACATTGTTGGGCACATAATACACTGAAAATAACTCAAAAGTTATAAGAAATCAATGCCGAGACATAAGATATACGCCCAACATCAACACCCCACACTTAAACTTTGTTCGTCCCTGAACAAACAAACCCAACACACCTATACTCAAGAACTTCGAGGAAGTGCACCTATGAAATAGGTTGATACCAACAATTAGCCACTAGACATACAAGCACACAACTCCCCATATTTGCACACCACACATTTAAAACAAGGATTATCCAAGCAATCAAGTAGCAACAACTAAGCCTCAAGAAACGACTCTTCACACCAACTTACTCACAATATGCCCACTCGCTCAAGATTAGGGCCTAATAAAAGCTCCAACCTCTCATAATCCATGTGCCTTCACCAATCAAAATCTACTCCCAATCACACAAAAATATATCAAATGAATTATGTGGGACTTTCAAGATTGGAAGAATTCACTCACACTCAAAAAGAATCTCAAGTGCCACACAATGGTGCCATAGGCTTGCCCGTAGTGTAGGACTCCACTAATGTAGGTTCGCTCCTATTCGGGATTAACTAGGACTTTAAGGGTTGTAATGTAGGCCAAAGG
Source organism: Petunia secreta (assembly GCA_029990175.1). Lineage (NCBI taxonomy): Eukaryota > Viridiplantae > Streptophyta > Magnoliopsida > Solanales > Solanaceae > Petunia > Petunia secreta. The sequence continues at coordinate 4,291,048 of JARKIP010000038.1, forward strand.
ATGGGTAATGGTTAAATGACTACCTCCCTAAGCACTTTAATACATCACTTCCATTTTTTATAGCTCAACTCTTCGCAAAAATAACCGAGCTACCATCCGAACATCAACTCAAACACTTCCCTCCCTTTAAGTATTTTTTTTAATTAATGTGCACAACACTAGCAAGGATTGAGAATTTTTTTCTTTTGCTTTCTCTTTATTTTTCACTTTTGATTTTTTTCTTCTTTTTTTTTTCAACATTTGTCAATCTTTCCCCAACCTTACCAATGTACTTTTTCCTCAAAAATACCATCACAAATTTATTTTTATCGACTCCACTCAAAAGCCATCAATTTCGACCAACCACAACTCCACTCACAACAATCTTTTCAATTAAAGTACTCTAAGGAGTACGGGTTCAAAAAGAAGGCAATTAAGAACAAAGGGAATAGGTTTGTAATGTGGGTGTCAACAAAAACTAATAGGCTCAAAAAGGATTACAAGGGATATATATGAACGGGTAGGCTAATCAAGGCTGCAAAAGAAAGGGTTTATCAAAGAAGGCATGTATCATCTCCCGACTAGAGCAAACCTAGGATTTCGCTTTGAACACACGCGGGGCAAGTTCTAGACCAATAATGCAAGCACGAGAATAATGAAAAGCACCTCACCACTCATGGAACATGAACTACTCAAGGCGGAACAATTCCAACACCTAACAAAAACAAGCGAGACAAGTTATGCTATTCAGTCAGCACTTAGAGTCAGAAACCTGAGCTGAGGAGTCACTAACAAGACTGACTGTCAATCCAATATACAACTCACACAAAAATTCTTTAGGGAAGTTAAACTCGCATGTAAAGGACTAAATATGTTAGTATCAAACAATTTACAGAGAAGGCACATGTCCTTACTACTTAACTACTCCTATTTTCTATTTTTTTTGTATTTTAAATATCTATTTTTTGTATTTTTATCTAAAAACACCCGGTTCAAAAACAAAAGGCATCATCGGAAAAGAATCGTGGCTTGAAGAAAACCCAAGGATTATGCCACTAATCTAAAACAATTTAAATGCAGTAAAAATATACAAGTACAAATCATGATACCCCACCTCACACTTAAAATAGTGCATGGGTCCCCACTGCCCAAGTACAAAAATAATAACAAGAGTGGGTATCAAGAAAGCTCCCTCAAACCGCAGAGTCTGGAGGTGCTTCAGACCGGTCTGAACCCGCGTCCTGAGCAGTGGAGGGATCCAACAAGGTAGTGCCAGCTGCATCCATCGCATCAATCAGCGACCCCTCCATAGTAATGGCAGTAGCCGAAGTTGGCTCTGCAGCAGTGCCATCAGTAGCACTCAAATCTATAACCTCCTCACTCGACCCTGCATCAGTCTGGATGCCAATGGAACGCGTCACTCTAGGACTCTGAATAGCGGCAAGGATCTCTGCCAGTGTGCTCTACATAAGGGTATCTCGAGCTGCCTGCTCCTGTCTCAACCGGGTCAGCTCTGCCTGCTGCTCCTATCTCAACTGGGTCAGCTCTGCCTGCTGCGCCTCTCTCAGCTTAGCTAGCTCGGCTTCAAAGCCCACAAGTCGCTCTGATGTAGTTGTCTTATCTGCTTTGGCCGCGACTGGGTCATGCACTGAAGTGATGTCATGGGCAATGGGCACCTCCAAAAGATCATCCTCCGTATAGAAGGGCACCCCGTGCTTCCTCATCAAAGTTGTCAGAGTGTGCACAAAATACAGCTTCAATGTCTTCTCCTTACGAGTCTGTATCATCTGCTCGTACATAAGCTCACCCAAGTTCAGTACTATTCCATTCATCAGAGCATAAATAAGAAGCACCCGCTCCCTAAGGACATTCATCTGATGGTCAGCCTGCATGATTCTGTTAGACACCCAATTGAGCCAAGATCGACTCTCCCTCGACATAAACCTCTTAGGTAAAGTGGCATATTTTCTCTGCGTGTTGTGCAACCACGCAGGCTTCGAAGATTCACGATCATCCATAACAGCTGGTGGGTCAAACAGTACCTCAATGACATCCGCAAAATCTGGCTCTGCTAGAATCTTCTTAAAATCATCCATGGCCACTTCAGTCACCCTGTAATATGCATTAATGGCTCGGGCAGAAATATCAACATCAACCTCTTGAACCCGCACTATGCTGCTCCTCAGGTCTCCCAGTTCGCATATAGCTTCTGAACAGCAGTAACATTGCCCTTGCACTTGGGACCCTGCATAAATCTATCCCACTTTCTATCTTTAACAACCTCCAGAATAGCCGGGCACGCCTTCTCACACGCATGATAGTTCTGTAGTCTTTCCTGTGTAATCTGCTTCTTAATGATCCACTGATAAGCCAAGTATGCACTCTCGCTCTCAAAGGTGTCCTCCCACAATGCCCTATCAGTCGGGCCACTGGTAGAGGGAATTTCCTCAGGCTCTGGAATAGGAGTGTACTCCTCCTCAGCATCATCATCCTCATCATCCTGCTCCATTGGTTTCTTTCCCTTACCCTGAACTGCTCTCATTTTCTTGGCCCGTGGTCTAGAAGCACCACCTTCACGGATCACCACGGGCTTTTCCTTAGCAATGGTTGATTTCCTCTTGCCCGTAGTTACTTGAGAGGCAGGAATGGTCATATCCGGAGCAGGTGTATCTTGTTTCTTCTTTGAGTGTTGATCCCTTTTATCCTTGCCCTCGGGTTGATTCCGTGGTGGTTGGCCACCGTCCTCGCTTCCACCACTCTTGGATTTTTGCTTTGCAATCGCCATTTTATAAAAGAATACCTGCATCTAAACAATGTGAAATTAGCCAATGAGTTATTCCCAAGCTCTTTAAAGTACCTAGAAACTAAGCCAATTCAAGCTAGTCGTCTACTTCTCATTGCTGCGCACGCACCCCACACTTAAAGCTCAAGTGTAATCTACAAGTAATCAAGTTATGCTCATAGTACGTACATTGTAACATTCGCGAGGACTCAAACTTCCCTCGATGCGCACTTCTTTATTCGAAACAATTCTCATGGTTAAAATTCAACAAAGTGTGTAAACGGGGTCTCCACACCCCACACTTATGCTCTACTTCATCTAAAAAATATGGAGAAATATTATTTTAAGAAAGACAATAAAATCAGCCCGTGAATTGCACAACGGGGCAATGGCTCGCTCAAGGAAAGCGCAAAACAACACTTCTAGTGTATGAACAAAGTCCATTGAGTGTCGTTCATAACAAAACACTTTAAAATCAGCCCCATGTCCTAATTCTAACTAATATATGTTCAACTTATGCCCCCTAATTGATTTGGCTACTCAGACTTCACCAAAGACTTCAAAATTTTCATTGGAAAATTTTATCAAACACCTTACGTGCAGTAAATTGGACAGCTTGTGTTTACACTTTTGGTTAATGTTTTGACCTCCCAACTCCGGGAGCCTACGTATATACGCGTCATGGTGCATCATCGCACCCCCCACAGCAAATATCAATCAAAACAAGCAAGTTTCGACGTGTTTTCATCATAAACTTGACGTAAAAGCTAAACCGAAGGGGAGAGGAATGGGAACAATTGTAATGCTACAACCAGTGGGTCGTGGCTCCATGGACAAGGGAGAAGTTGAGGAAGAAAGTGAGAGAGACGAAATCATACCTGGAAAGCCAAACAAAGAAAAATCCAGCTGCTATGCTATTCATTTTTTTCTGTTCCGTTTTCCCTGTTCTTGTTTGTGCCCGTGTTTGTTCTTTTGTTTTCTCTTTTTGTTGTTTTTTGTTTTGTGTAGTGTGTGTTTGTGTTTAAATAACATAAGGAAAAATACTTAACAGCATACAGGGGAGCAAGTTTTCAGCCCACAACACTAGCCCTTTTTTTTTAATTAAAACAGCTGTGCGAATAGGCCCTGGAGCGACGCGCAGGACACTGTTTTGGCGAGAAAAAAACTTAAAAAGCCTCCAGCGTATTCGCCTTGCAACACTGCCTTCGTGGCTGCATTTTTTCAAAATTGTTTCAGTGAGCACAGCCAAGCATGCGACGCTTGCAAGGCTGTGCTGGCCTCGAAGCAGGTTGTATTCCGTTCTTTGCTCCCTTTTGTTGTTCGGGACCGGCTATTTCATTGATCCAACCGATTTCGAACCTCGGTACCCTGTAAGAACACTACACAAACACGTTAAACACATCAAGATTCCATTCTTTTTGTTCTTTTCTATTTTTTATTTTTTTTGTTTTATTTTATTTTAAATGAAAATGTAGATTAACTACTTTAAAAACGATAAAACATGGGTTGCCTCCAATGAAGCGCTTGATTTAACGTCGCGGCATGACGAGTACAACCCTCTTTCAAGGGTCGGCTAAAGAAATGGAGGATTTAAGCCTATCGACTTCACCTCCCCAATATCACTTCACTCTTTGCCCATTCACTAGAAACGACTTATCCGAGTCCGGGGCTCGCAATGCAATTGCTCCATGGGGCAGCACCTTAATAATTTCAAACGGACCAGACCACCTCGACTTGAGCTTACCAGGGAAGAGCTTCAACCTGGAGTTAAATAAAAGAACTAGTTCGCCCAGCTCAAAGTGACGGTGCTGAATACGCTTATCATGCCACCGCTTAGTCTTCTCCTTATATAACTTGGTGTTTTCATACGCGTGCAACCTAAACTCATCGAGTTCTAACAATCTCTTCCCACCCGCCAAGCCCATATCAAAATTTAGCTTCTTTATCGCCCAATAGGCCTTGTGCTCAAGCTCGACTGGCAAGTGGCACGCTTTCCCATATACCAGCTTGTACGGTGAAGTCACAATTGGAGTCTTATAAGCTGTCCTATGTGCCCAGAGTGCATCATCGAGCTTGGTAGCCCAATCCTTCCTATTCGCACTGACAGTTTTCTCAAGAATTTGCTTCACCTCTCTATTGGATACCTCAGCCTGTCCACTGGTTTGCGGATGATAAATGGTGGCGACGTTATGCTTGACCCCGTATTTAACTAGAAGGTTGTTTAGCAACTTATTACAGAAGTGTGTACCTTCATCGCTAATCAAAGCCCGTGGAGTTTCAAACCTGGTGAAAATGTTCTTCTTGACGAAACACACTATCACTTTCGCATCATTAGTAGGAAGGGAAACAGCCTCTACCTATTTAGACACGTAATCCACTGCCAGTAAAATATACTTGTGACCATTCGACGAGGGGAAGGGACCCATGAAGTCGATCCCACACACATAAAAAATCTCCACCCTAGAATGCCTTGTAGAGGCATCTCTTGCTTCCTGGTGATTGAGCCGGTCCTTTGACACCGACCACACTTCTTTACAAAAGCGTGAGCATCTTTGAACAGTGTCGGCCAATAGAAACCGGACTGAAGTACTTTGGCGGCTGTTCGATCACTACCATGATGACCCCCATAAGGAGATGCATGACACTCTTGCAGAATAGCCTCCGTCTCTTCCTCAGGAATGCATCTTCTCACCAACTAATCTGCACACACTCTAAAAAAAATGGCTCATCCCAAACATAAAATCTCACATCATGAAAGAATTGACGCTTACGTTCTGCAGTAAGATGTGGTGGCACTGCCTCACTTCCCAAATAGTTGAAATAATCAGCATACCATGGATCCGAGTGATTGGTGGTGGCAAAGAGTTGCTCATCCGGGAAGGTTTCTCTGATCAGACCTCCCTCATCCATATGCTTGTGGTTCTCCAACCTAGATAGGTGGTCAACTACTTGATTTTCCGTTCCCTTATGGTCTCGGACATCCAAGTCAAATTCCTGCAGCAATAACACCCAACGAATTAGTCGAGGCTTAGCATCCTTTTTATCAATTAAGTACCTAATTGCTGCATGGTCTGTGTAGACAATAACGTTGGCTCCAACCAAGTATGCCCGAAACTTAACAAAGGCATACACTACTGCCAGCAACTCTTTTTCAGTAACAGTGTAATTCATTGGGCAGGATTAAGAGTTTTGCTGACGTAGTAAATAGAATGGAACACCTTGTTCCTCCTTTGCCCCAGGACTGCACCAATAGCGACATCGCTAGCATCACACATTAATACAAATGGTGAAGTCCAATCAGGAGCCACTATTATTGGTGCAGAGACCAATTTCTCTTTAAGCTCATTAAAGGCCCTCAGACAGGCCTCATCGAACACAAATACTGCTTCTTTCTCAAGTAACCTGCACAAAGGAGTAGAAATCTTAGAAAAATCTTTAATAAACCTCCTATAGAAGCCAACATGTCGAAGAAAACTTCAGACTCCTTTCACAGACGTGGGTGGGGGTAATTTTTCAACCGCTTCCACTTTCGCCTTGTCAACCTCAATTCCAGCACTGGACACCTTGTGTCCCAAAATTATACCTTCACGAACCATGAAATGCCACTTCTCCCAATTTAAAACAAGGTTAGTTTCTTCACATCTAGCAAGCACTAAACCAAGGTTAGTTAGACAAGCATCAAAAGAAGATCCGAAGACAGAAAAGTCATGCATAAACACTTCGACAAACTTTTCCACCATATCAGTGAAAATAGCCATCATACACCTTTGAAAAGTCGCAGGTGCATTACATAGCCCGAACGACATCCTCCTATAGGCATAGGTACCGTAAGGGCATGTAAAAGTAGTTTTCTCCTGGTCTTCAGGAGCAATCCATATTTGGTTATAGCTAGAGTAACCATCAGGGAAACAGTAATACTCTTGGCCAGCTAGCCTATCTAACATTTGATCAATAAAGGGGAGGGGAAAGTGATCCTTTCGGGTGGCTTTATTCAATTTTCGATAATAAATGCACACCCTCCACCCCGTAACAGTTCTTGTGGGGATAAGTTCATTATTCTCATTCTGCATTACTGTCATCCCTCCCTTTTTAGGGACACATTGCACTGGACTTACCCACTTGCAGTCAGAGATAGGAAAAATTATACCTGCATCTAACCATTTAGTCACCTCTTTCTTTACCACGTCTTTCATGATTAGATTAAGGCGACGCTGATGCTCCACACTTGGCTTGTATCCATCCTCCATAAAGATCTTGTGCATGCAGAAATCCGGGCTTATTCTCTTGATATCAGCTATGGTCCAGCCAATAGCACTCTTGTAGCACTCTCAACATCTTTTCTACATGCAAGTCAGACAACATAGAAGAAATAATCACAGGTAAAGTGTCAGATTGTCCCAAATAAGCATACCGAAGATGCATAAGTAAAGGTTTGAGCTCAAACTTGGGCGCCTCTTCGATAGATGGCTTGGGTGGTGGCCCGAGCGGTCTATCTAAAGGCTCAAACTTGGGAAACCCTGTAATAAATTCACAAGAACAGTCTAAGAGCTTCAATATCTCCTCTACGTCAGCATCTTCACTAGTTTCTTCTCCCAATATCAGTGCTCGCTGCAAGTCATCATGGACATAATCAGCTGGGTCAGTCGACTTCTCCTCCGGGTCATTCACTGTGATCATAGACCACTCTTCATGATGGTTAGGTATTTTTAGAGCCTTGTACACATTAAAAAATGCTTCCTGATCATCCACCGTCATTGTCGTCTTTCCTTCTCGGACACGGATCACAGCATCACCAGTGGCTAAGAAAGGCCGTCCCAAGATGATAGGAACTTCTTTATCTGCCTCATAGTCCAGGATAACAAAATCAGCGGGCAAAATAAATTGACCAATCTGAACCAGTACATCTTCGATCACCCCCTATGGATAAGTAGTGGACCGATCAGCTAACTGAAGTGAGACTGTTGTCGGCTTTGGAGTGCCGAGACCTAGTTGGTTGCACATAGACAATGGCATAAGATTTATGCTAGCCCCTAAATCATATAGGGCTCTACCAACTGCTACGTTGCCAACACGGATAGGGATGGTGAAACTACCTGGATCCTTCAACTTTTGAGGGAGTTTGTTTTGAACTCTGGATGTGCACTCTTCAGTAAGTGCCACAGTTTCAAATTCATTGAGCTTCCTCTTTGATGACACTATGTCTTTGATATACTTAGCATACTTTAGAATTCCCCGGAGCATATCTACCAATGGAATATTGATACTAGTCTGACTGAGTATGCCCAAGATCTTTGTAACTGCAGGATCTTGCAGATTCTTTGCAACCTTGAGGAAAGGGAGGTGGTGGTTTAACAGCAATCACTGCCTTTTGCTTTTCTGCCTCCTTCTCGACTTCGACTACTGGCTCTGGCTCTTTTCCTTTGTCAGGGTGAGACTGCTTTGGCTTTTTTTGGCAATTCTTCCAGTTCTCTCCCATTTTGTAATGACACTGCTTGCACTTGTTCCTTGGGATTAGGATCAGTAGTGCTTGGCAAAGCACCAAGTTGCCTTGTATTTTGGTTACTAGCAAGCTGTCCCATTTGTTTTTCTAGAGAGCGAATGGCACTGTCTTGGTTTTGCTGGAGAGTTGAAATTTTCTGATTAAGATCAACATCCAGTTGTTGTATCATTGCCTCTATATTTGACGTTTCAGGCTGTTTCTGCTGTGGTGGATTCTTCACTTGCTGGGTATTACCTTGAGGTTGTCTGCTGCCTTGTCCGCCTTGATTACCGCCCCATGAGAAATTAGGGTGGTTGCGAAAGTTAGGTGGATAAGTGTTGCCACACCGAGCATTTTGGTTGAAACCCCTGCCCTGCTGACCCACATAAAATGCATACACTGGGTTGTCTGTGCAAACATTGATTATATGATCAGATCCACCACACATATTATATGGAGTTGCTTGCACTTGTTGAACCTGGGGTGGAGCTGGTAGTTGTGGCTTACTTACCTAGACTAGTACTACATCAAGTTGCTGCTCAACAGAGTGTTGCATTGCTGCGATTTCAGCTCTCATAACTGTTAGTACATCCACTTCAACCTTTCCACCTAGGTTGAGATTTTTTACCTCTGCCTGAGTCACCATGATAATGCTGACTGCCTTCTGAAATTTTATTAAGTATAATCTCTAGCTCATCATACTGCTTCTCTAAACTTGGCTCGCCACAATAAGCACCCAGCAAAATTTTACTATGCGACTGCAGTCCCTCAACAAAAATATGTCCCAACACCTCATTTGATTGACCATGGTGAGGGCAACTTCTCAATAATGCCTTGAATCTTTCCCATGCTTCACCTATCTCCTCTGATGAATTTTGACTGAATGACACTATTTCACCTTTGATCTTTGCAGTCTCGCCCGATGGAAAGAATTTGATCAGAAACTTCTTTGCCAATTCGTCCCAAGAGTTAATGGAGTTCGGTGGTTTGACCAAGAGCCATTTCTTTGCTTCACCCAGCAAGGTGAATGGAAACATAGTCAGCCGTATATACTCATCTGACACATCAACATATTTGTAAGTATCGCTGATCTCCAGAAAATTCTGCATGTGCTGTTGAGGATCTTCATGTGACAGTCCCGTGAACTGAGCATTAGACTGGAATAATCGGATCATACTTTCCTTCATCTCAAATTTACCAGTAATGGTAGGCCTCACAATGGCCTTGGCCATGTTGTCAAGAGTAGGTCTGGCCACATCCAGTATAGCGCGGTTGTGATTTTCAGCCATCTCTGCAGGTTCAGAAATAGGAGCTTTCTCTAGCTTTGCTTTGAGTCTGGCTTCCTTCCTTAGCCTGTGAAAAAGTCTTCCAGGTTCTGGGTCAAAAGTGTAGAGTTTATCACCACTCTTGCTCCTTCGCATTCAAGCTACAACCTGAAACACCCAAAGACAACTAAAACAAAAATTAATCTTGAACAAATAACAAATAAGAGCTAATCTACAAACTAATTAAATCTTAGTCCCCGGAAACGGCGCCAAAAACTTGTCGCTCCAAACGCACACGGAAGTATACGCGGTAGATCAAGTAATAAAGTAATAAGAAAGTATCGTTCCCACGAGGACTATCGATTAACTATTAACTAGACAAACTTCAATTCAAGTATTGTTCAAGAGAGTTTAACCAGATTTCAGGTTGTGTTTAATTAACTAATTAACTAAAGGTAATAGAAGTAAATAGAATGCAAGACAATTCAAGAGTTCTAGATATCAGTGAGAGGAAATATTCCGGGATTATGGGACAATCACCAATCCAGTTGCACTCATCCGCTAATTGAATCAACTTTATTTATCTGAGTTGCTAATCACAGGGTTAATTATACTCATAGAGCTCTTTCGATACCCTGCTCGCCTATTCAAGCCAAACTAATGCCTATACGTCTATGGAATTAGAATGAACAAGAATGCAAGTGTTTCTCCTGTAAACGGATTAAGCATGACTGTTAGGTATATTTCTATCCTAACCGCGAAACCATTCCCCAATGTCCGGGTTCAAGAACACGCTTTATTTAATTCTATTACAACCTACGGTTCCCACTTTCGAGTTCAACCTTAGGTTCATGAATAATACTTAACAACTGGCCAGAAAATTAAGTAATTCAGAGCAGAATTAAATAAACAACTCAATCTGATAAACTTAATAGAATTCAACCAATTTCAGAGTACAACTTGCATGGTTAACCCATAACCCTAGAATAATAAATCTTAGCTACTCATTGACAAGTTAGCTTTCTCACACAATAATCTAGAATTCATGAAACAATAAAGAGGGAAGAAGAATTACAACTCAATTGATGAATCTTCGTTCTCTAGCCTCTCCTATGGTTCTTGCCTCCAAAAAGTAGTAATAGCCTAGAGAAAAACGTACCAAGGTTTTAATAATTCGAAATATTCTAATAATACACATTTTTAGCTAGTCCTGGTAGCTCTGGGACTATTTTACGGTGCATGCACCGGAGCATGCCAAGCATCCGTGGCTGTATGCACTCCTTTTCTCAATTTCTTCAATATTTGCATTCTTCCCAGTCCTTGCAGCCTAGCATGCCAAGCATCCAACGTTGTACCCATTGCTTCTTTCTTGTTCTTATCCAAATCAAGCTCCAATTTCCTTCAATTTGCTCCTGAAACATCCAAACAACTCAAGTTAGTATTTTACTATAAATCACACGTTGTTGGGCACATAATATACTGAAAATAACTCAAAAGTTATAAGAAATCAATGCCGAGACATGAGATATACGCCCAACATCATGTAGATAATGAAAATTCTAAGATGCTGATCTAAGTTGATCTTTAAGGAAACTTAGATATGTGGTAATGTTCAACTACGCCTATTAAAGAGACTAAGTGGTCATCTCAAATGTAATTCAATCTAACTTTCAATAGAATTATAAAACATAGAATATATTAGGGTGAGCAAACAACGAAAGTTTTATTACCTCTTATGCAATGCCAAACACTTCTTTTGACTTAGAGATAAATCTAGCACCTAATTCCCATCCTTGGAGACATCGGTGATTGTGTAGCTGTGAGTCTAATTTCTACGGGTTTACTGATTAATATGTACGATCCTCTTCCACGTGGAAGCCTTCCATTTGTCATACCATGGGTCCTTTTGTTGAGTCTCAAAGTTCTTATGGTGGAGATTTTGTGAATTATGGGTTGGATCTCGACCTAAGGTCGTTTAAGGTCGCAAGGTATCCTACTTTTTGGTATTTGTTAGATGGGATTTCAGTGTTTTGTGTCCTTTCAATCTTAACGCTTTCATTCTCTACCATACATTTTTAGCATAATACTTCTACGACAGCAGCCCTTGAGGGGGAGGTGAAGGGATTTCATTCCCAGAAGGCTGTGGTGTTGTCCCAAATAGCTACCTTAGAAAAGAAGTTTATAGCTTTGCAGTGGAAAAAGAAGTTCTAGCCTAATTTTTCTTATACTTTCTTATACCATTGTTGATTCTATCTCCTATCACGTGTAGCTAAACTCATAATTAGGGGTTCAGACTCAATTGGTAGTTAAATATAAAAGTGTATTTGATATTTTCACATAATTTGTTGTGGATTTGATTATCTAGTTATTCTTATGCTTATGTATGAGTACGATGGTTGCAAACATTGATTTCTTGCCCAATTTATCGTTCTCACTTGGACAATAATAAAATAGTTTAGTTTATAATATTTAGCAGATATTTAAATTTCTTTGGTGATTCACGGCCTAATTATATGAAATAGATTGATAGGAATAGATTCTTTTTTCTTTAAGTCAATCAATCTAAGTTTTATGCACCTTGTTTCTTCTTTGACGAGCTTGATGTGGTAGACATTCCCATATGTTATTGTTTTAGGATATTACATGAGGCGATTGGAAAATAATTGTTAAATCCCATTATAAGTGTGTGATTAATTCAATATCCACTAATTGTAAACCACCATGGTAGTTGTTACAAGGTCAATTTTTCAAAAATTAACACTGCACGGCAGCCACCAAACACCTTAGCGACTCACCCTCATTTTTTCCACACTTTTCAAACGTAGAATAATTTTAGTACAACAAAGTAACAAGGAAAACTCAAGCCTATACAGTTGTAAGGTTTGACACAATATCTGAATGCCTTTACAATGTCTTTTCACAAGTATAAATACAAAAGGGCTACCTGGGGCAGTTACAAGGGGATATGTGATCACACCCAACTACGTGCTATAAAAAGGAGTAAGCGGTCGCGACAAATGTAGTTCGGTACTTAAATTTCCGAAGTCGAATCCTACAGAGATCAAGATTTCTAGCAGCTAGTCTAACTAAGTTATCTGGCCAATCAACTTCAATGCTTATATCTTAGTTTGGATTTACGCTAACAAATACGTCAGAAAAGATTAAATAACAACCAAATAAGGATGTATTTGATTCAAGAGATGTAAAACCTATGATTGATTTCTCCAACTCTTAACGTGTTATAAAGTACTATGTTATTAGTTCTCATTGCCTCTTCCTATTAAACAAGTATTCTAAATTTACTACTGCTCACTTCTTTTAAGTAATAATGGCTTTAACTAATTAATTATTTCGATTAACTAATGAAGATAGAGAAGACTGCACTTATGGTTCGCAGTCAAGTTCATAGTCATAACTCACTTGTTTGACAACCTAAGCGATGCCTCAATATTAGATTGAAAGACTGCTACATGGTTAACCTTTACTCCTGAATCAATTTCTAGCAATCACAAGAATAAAGAGTGTTGAACCCCAAAAATTATCCTTTCTTTAAGAAAGGATAGGTTTCGGAATATTTCAATAAAGTGGGATTCCAAAGGGTTTCTTTGGAGTCGCCACCTAATTTAGGGATCATTAGGAACCTAAGTTAACTAAGGAGTGCAATTTAACCTTTATTTAAAAGAAATTAAATTAAATTCAGAGATTCTTAGGTAAGTGGTTCTGTTAAATTCGAAAGAAGGTCCTTATTACGGGAGCACTTTCGAAAATTCGCCAAAGGCGGTTAATCCGGCGATTTTCACGAATTTTACTTGAAATTTAGTTTGGGATAAATTTTAAATAAAATAAATAGGTAATAAATAATACAGAGAAGATAAAATTGATTATGACAATACTTGAACAAAATTTAAGATTAATTAAATGAATAATGAGATAAGGGTTGATTGATTGACTAAATAAATAAGGGCTAATTAAAATTAAGTAAATAAATTTAACAAATGATTGGATAAAGAATAATAATTGATTGATTAATTAATTAGATAAATAAATAAATAGATAAATGACTTAAGTAGATAAATAAATATTTATATGATTTCAATTAGATGGGGGATAAGCAATAATAATTTGACTAGTTAAGTAAATAAATATAATTGATTAAACACATAAATAATTAATTAAAATTAATTAATGGAATAAATAGATAAAACAGTAAATAAATACCACTTAAATAATTTGATAAATAAATAGATAAATAAATAAATAAAGAAATAAATAAATAAATAATTATAATTGATTAGGCAGATAAATGGTTAATTAAAATTAAACAGATAAATTAATAATAAATGCCACTTAATTAATTTAATTAATGAATAAATAAATAAATTTAATAAATGGATAAATAATTGACTAAATATAAATAATGAATAAATAGGTACAATTTTAATTTTTATTTCTTTTGCACTCGATAATTAACTAAAGGCTTCTACTATCTTAAATCAACTGGCGATTCCCAAAGAGACGGGATATGCAATTTATAAACAAACTTAGACAAACAATAAGAATAACAATTTCAATTAAAGCGGCTAACCTACCAGGCTTCTAATCATACAAAGTCCTAATTCAGTTCACAAAGTCCTAAAACATGCTTTCTAAAGGGGACGGGAGAGAAGGAGTTTTAGAAAGTAGAACCCGGGATAGCGAACTCAATGTGAGCCCTGTATTTCACAAGGCTTTTCATTCATTCATTTCTTTTTTGTTTTACATTTTCGGGGATATCAAGTCCCGAAAATGCGGAGCGATTCAAGTAACTTCCAAATGCAAATAGCCCAATCCCAATTTGTGAGTTGAGCAACTCAAACTCGATCCCAAGTGTTCATGCCAAGGAAAAATAAGAGGATAAGAATTAGCAAATTTCCAACTGTTAAATTATCTTAATTGAAGCAACTCATAAAGAAAAACAAACAGAAAGGAACAGGTCAAGATATGCATATAAGTTGGGCTAGCTGTAGTTGAAGGTAAAATTGATAAGCTTGTATAGTTAACACAATTTTAACTTCGACGAAATGAGTAAAAACTAAAAAGTAAAATGACTAAGGTCAAGCGCAAAGACACATTCTGTTCATTTTGTCTTGGATTGGCAAAATACATGCTAACAAATGACAAAATATTTTAACAGATACTTTCATGGCTCTACAAACAAACAAGTCCACAAGTACTTCAAAACCAACTTATTACCAAACAAACTAGAAGGAGAATAATCCCAGCTTCGTTCATTTTAAAAAAAAACTTAGAATATTTTTACTAAACAATATAGCTTTTAGTAGAGATATCTGCCAGGAAATACATAAAGAACCTCATTGATATTTCATGATATACTAAGCAGCAAAAGGTTCAAGTTGGAACTAATTTGAGAGGGTAGCAGCTGATACCATAACCTTGGCTATGATTTATGACACAACAAGACCAAAACCAATCCATGAAATATTAATTATATTTAATTAAAATTGACTCTTTCAAAAGAATACCATAATACCTAATCAAAATGTAAACACTACCACAAATATTTCTTAACCAATCACTGGTATGATTTAATATGCAAGCTGAAAAAAAAAAAAGACGACACTTATGTGTAACAGAATTGAATTAATCACAGATCTTAATTTGCTACGCACCTATGCCTAGCTTCGTTAAGCAAGTTACCAGATTTAATACCAAACTAAAAATTGGAAAATGTAATCACCAGATTAATAAGTTACAATGCCAAGAATTAATAACATTTAACTACTAATAACAACTATATAAACCAGACAATGAACAAAGATCTAAAGCTACAAGGCTGAGCCAAGATGACCCTGAAATAACAAGAGTCAGCTGATACTACATGGACAACTCAGGACAAAAGCAATTAACTGATACTAAGGGAAACAACCAGGCCACATGATGCATACACCAGGATATTAGAGACATGGAAAAACAAGCCCCCTGACAATCTGCATCATCCCTTTTCTACTCTCTCACTGCCTAAACTACTTCCAAACCCTGGAACCCCTAACAAAAGCTGCAGCTCACTAGAGCTCCAGAGCCAACACCCTGCTACCACTACACTACTCCAGAAACAAACTAAATTACCTACTTGCAACCTCTGCATACTAACAAAGACCCTGCAGCATCATCCCAAGCTCCCTCATTCACGCGCAAGCCAACTTCACACACACATACACTCACTCCCTAAACTGAATCAAAACAGCCCAGAACAGACTCACTAACCCCCTCACATGCCTTAAACAAATATCCTAAAACGCCAGATCAACTCCCTCTCTGAACAGCCCTTCACCAAACTATTTGAACCTACAAACCTATGCTACTACAGAAACAGCTTCCTCATAATTGCCCTGAACACCTGGAACAAACTAAACCATCTAGGCAACAACTTACACACTTAAACAGCCACCTATGCTCCTTACTGCCTCACTGAACCATCTCTGCACTCCCTGAAACTGCCTTCACACTCTCCAGGACTACCAGAAACCAAACTATACTCCTCAAGACACCTTACTGCACCCTAAACAAGACCCTGCACACTAACTAATCACACCTGAAATCCTGAACAAATTACACCCTCTAACAGCCTCCAAATGCATTAGAAATGCCCTCAAAACCATCTGCTGCACCTAAACAGACCTGAACCAAATCTCAACCTTTTGAGATACTCTCCTGGAAACAGAATAAGCTACTCTGAACATTGCTACTGCCACCTGAACCTCTACACATACTCACAGACACCCTGCATACCCTATACACACCTGGGAACAAACTGCACAGATGATATTCATACAAACAGACTATCTGCAGCCTCTGAAACAAGCATCAGGACACCCTGACTAAACTCTCACCTGAACACCTCTATATATAGCTGCGACAGCAGCAGACCCCTTTCTCCAACTTCCTGAACAACCAGAATAAACACCAAACCTCCCTTTACTCCAAACAAAACTCCAGAAGGACCAGAACCAAAGGGAAAGCCAAAGACAAAAGGGGAAACTGGGAAGAAAAGCAAAACAACAAAATTCTGATCAACCAACTTTACACGCCCTTTTACATTTACAAATCAGCATGACATAGCAAATATTATCAAGAACAGGAACTTAGACTGAGCTGCCTGAAGCTTAACTGCATGAGAGAAAATGGAATACCATTCTAGATTTTAAAAAAAAGAAACTTTGAATCAATTTATCTTCTCTTTTTCCTAAGAAAATGACTGAAGCAAAGTTAACTTTGCTACATCAACTACTTTTGAATAAAGGCTATGTGTAGCTTAGAACAAAGGTAAACCAACAGAGAGGATACTATTTTAGAACATAGCATAACTAAAATAACTTGGACCACTGACTAGAAGAAGATAGGGTAAAAGGATTCTGATCTTAGCTAAGGCAGCAAGCTAACAAAAGACCTAAACTTATAAACTTTAGAGCCAAACTACTCATTCAAGCCATGAAGATACAAAACTGAAATGAAAACTTGATCATGATAACACGAATATCTTTGAGGTGCTATTATGGATCAACAATAAGTTTCAGACTAAAGATCACATTGGACAACTTAACACATCTCTCACAGAACCAGCTTATCGCGACCTCAACAAAATAAGGAATTGGCAAGGATTTGATTTCAACGCTTGTAATGATTCGATTTAAACAAACAGTAACTACAAAATGACGAGTGAACAAACTACATTCTCAGCAAATAAATGAACATCAAAGGAAAAAACAAAGGTGAGGCTATTACCCTTTTGCGAGCAGCGAGCTAGGGCGCGGATTCGAAGAAAAGTGACTCGGACGCGACTCGAATGAGGTCGACGACTTGAAACAACGAAGCGACGATACGAAATTGAAAGCGATGTTCGACTCAGAAAACAAAAACTAAAAAACACTATGAGTATGTCTTTTTTTAAACTGAGAGAAAATCTGAAAATGTATAGAAATGCTGCCATTTTTTTTTGTGTGTCAAAATTAGAACCCCCAAAAAGAATGAGAGAAGCAAGATTAAATACCTCTAGGCTAGGGTTTTGGATCCCCTTGAATATCCCAAAAAATCCTTGCTTATTTTCGTGTATCCCTTGTAGAACAAGGGTGAATTTGGTCAAATCCCTTAGGGATTGTACCGAATTCATCCTTGTCATCAAGGATATTCCCGTTAAGATCATCCACGGCTCAAATTGGAACTCCATTTGAAATGAACGAATAGGATTAGCTGAGTTCGTACTGGAGAGAGGGGAAAAGAGAGTGGTGGGAATTGTGGTACGGATTTCTTGGACTATTTTGATGAGAATCCGAGGGGAAAACGCAACGGGTCGCGGGTCGAAACGGGAAACGGGTTGGATTTTCTGGAAACGGGTAAGGGAAATGGAACAGATTAGGGATTCTATTTTAAGAGTTTTGTTTTAAAAGGGGTTTGCAAGGGTGGGTCGGATTTGAGGTTGTGTTTTGCGATTTTAGCCTTCTTTTATGATAAATTAAAGAAAACGGAGGGTTGCGCGGGGTAGGGTAGAATTTAGGCTACGTCTTACACATTTATCCCTATTCCGTTTTACAATCAATTATTAATTCATTTAAAATTTAAAAATTGACTTTGATTAAATTAAATTTTCATTAATTAGGATTTTGGGACAAAATTGGGTGTCAACAGCTGCCCCTCTTTACCCGAAAAAGGATGAAAGAGTTTTAGGGTAAAGAAGTTGACGAGAAGCCAATTTTGTCCCGATAAGACCAAGACTTTTGATTTTCGAGGACCAAAAGACGAGGCTTATGGATATGGCCGAACTCTGGTTTTCGAGTTGCCTACATATCTCGGGCTGAAAGAGAATCAGGCCATATGTAGTTCGACAACGCTTAGATAAGAAACTCGCACGATTGACAAAAGAAATGACGCACGAATAGGAAAGAATTCAAACTGACGCCTAATCGGAAATGAAAGATTAGGTAAAACTTGCTTGTCCGAGTGCGATTCTTCAGATCCTCGTTGACGAGTCTAGCTCATATCAACGATTGCCCCAGTTCACTGCTAAGAAAAGGTTCCACATTATGCTCCAAATGCTGCTGCGATGCCGCTAAAATTCTGTAAAGACTTAACAAACGGTAAGCGAGCAACTGCTAATACACTATAATAATTGAAATAAGAAATAAATAAAGATATAATATAAAATTGTAAATGCTGGTTGTGACGCTCAATAGGTTCTTCTCTCGATCAACTGACGAGATGCTCCGCCCGGAGAACCTCTAGGCTGATCATTATTCTGAAACAGTAAAGTAAGACAATAAGTAAAGCGAAAATGAATGGTAAAAATGCAAGGCTTTCATAAGATAAGTTTGACTAACAAGACATAATGTCTCAAGCCGAATCATGTATTTCAAATACAATATGTCGATATTGAGAGACAACCGACATTGCGAAACACTCCGAAAGCGGTGTTCCAGCCGACTTGCCTTAAACTATCAATCTATTTTAAATATAAAATGCCAATATTGCGAGATAACCGACATTGCGAAACACTCCGAAAGCGGTGTTCCAGCCGACTTGTCTTAACTATCAATCTATTTTAAATATAAAATGCCAATATTGCAAGACAACCGACATCGCGAAACACTCCGAAAGCGGTGTTCCAGCCGACTTGTCTTAACTATCAATCTATTTTAAATATAAAATTTGAATATTGCAAGACAACCGACATCGCGAAACACTCCGAAAACGGTGTTCCAGCCGACTTGTCTCAAACTATTAATAAATTTAAAATATAAAATGCCAATATTGCAAGACAACCGACATCGCGAAACACTCCGAAAACGGTGTTCCAGCCGACTTGTCTCAAACTATTAATAAATTTAAAATATAAAATGCCAATATTGCAAGACAACCGACATCGCGAAACACTCCGAAAGCGGTGTTCCAGCCGACTTGTCTTAAATTATCAATAAATTTTAAATATAAAATGCCAATATTGCAAGACAACCGACATCGCGAAACACTCCGAAAGCGGTGTTCCAGCCGACTTGTCTTAACTATCAATCTATTTTAAATATAAAATGCCAATATTGCAAGACAACCGACATCGCGAAACACTCCGAAAACGGTGTTCCAGCCGACTTGTCTCAAACTATTAATAAATTTAAAATATAAAATGCCAATATTGCAAGACAACCGACATCGCGAAACACTCCGAAAGCGGTGTTCCAGCCGACTTGTCTCAAACTATTAATAAATACCAAATATAGAGCGCCAATATTGCAAGACAACCGACATCGCGAAACACTCCAAAAGCGGGGTTCCAGCCGACTTGTCTATCAATATTGCGAGATAAATTCCATAACAATGTTAAGATTTCGAGAAAAGAAAAGCGCCGTCTTTTCGGCAATAATCAAATGTAATGCTTAGATGCCGCAAGAGTAAATTTGAATGATCTGTCAAGCAGAATCATATGCGTCGTCAATTTAATTGGTGTTGCTGGTATTGATAGTGGTGCAAAGTGTTGAATTCTCCCTTCAGTTCATATTGGATCTGATGTTCAATTCCTGCAAATTTAAAGTAAATGCGTTGGAAAACGAGAGAACAATAAAGCAAAGTCTATAGTGAAAAAGAAAGAAATAGATTTGCGCTGCATATGCGACAAGGCGAACAATCTCCGAGAAACTGATGGTTGACCTGAAAAAGTAAAGCGAAGCATTAATTTAAAGCCAATATAAAGGCAGAATTTAAAGCAAGTGCCAAGCAAAGCAGTGCGGAAACGTAATCAGTGCAATAGGCATTTGATAAATCAATTGGCGAGACAATCAGACAATGAAGGTCTTGAGCAGATTGTCAATTAAAATAAGGCAATGCTTATTTTGGCGTGATTTGAAAACATAACGCATGCCTCGGCTTCATTGCTTATTTGGGAATGAAAATGCTATAGGTAGAAATGCCGCCTGTTCGGCAATAACTCATGGCGAAGCAATAACGCTTTAAGCCATGAAAAGGCAATGCAACGCAATCTGCAAGGCGACTTTGAATGCGCGTTCCATAAATTGTTCATCCATAGTGCGAATGATCCTTTCATTGCAAGCTTTCATGTTCCTGCTCTCAAAAGAAATTCGTTAGTTTTGGGGATGGGTGTTTGATTTGTGCTGACTTGATCTCGATCTTCTTGATGTCGTTTTTGCTCTCATGTTTTCCTCGGACTTGGATTTGTGAATCATACTCGGAGACTTGGCTCATGAACTCAAATGAATGTTTTGATAATAGAGGCAAAGTAAAAGTAGTTTTGGTAATAAAGTAATAAAGTAACCATGCAAATATTTCATGAAAGTAAGATGTATTTTATGAAATTTCTGCCTTGACATAAGCTTGTGACATATCTTAAAACAAACTAAACATCCTTTTCTTAGAGTTGACACTTCTTCATCTAGCCAATTCCCAAGATCTTCCCAACTCATCTTTTGATAGTCAACGTTGATTCTTGCAAAATTTTGCCCCAGTTATGACCATCTAAATCTTCAACTTGCCTTTGCAGAATTTGCCCCAGTTTCTATCTTCTATATCTTCAATTTATCTTGCAAAATTTGCCCCAGTCGCTATCTTTCAAATCTTCAAATTATCTTTGCAAAATTGCTCCAGTTGCTATCTTTCAAATCTTCAAATTATCTTTGCAAAATTGCCCCAGTTGCTTGCCTTAGGGGAGACTGAAAATTTTAATATTATAGAGTCGAGCCCGTTAAGAGCGCCTACGTATCCCTCCACGGGAATCAGACCGTGCGTAGTTCTGCTTACATAGATATTTTGGGAAAGTATGGCAATCTAAGTACGAAGCCGTATCCGAATTGGAAAATCCACACATCTGCCCAGATGCATAGTTCGGCATTACATCATAAAAGATAAATAAGCCTAAAGTGTTACAATATTTTGACCGAATCCGAAGAGTATTGCCTACTTATCCTGTTGCCATTCCAGGAATCAGGTCAGAAGTAGTTCAAACTTACACAAAATAGGGAATAGGGGAAATTCTTATATCAATGCAACCAAACTCTATGTGAGTTACTACGTATCCCGCCTTGGGACTCAGGTCACGCTTAGTTCGTATTACATCAAAGATTACATTCAAAACCCTGCTAACTTGCGATCGCCTCAAACATAGTATCTTTTGACAGCATCTGTGTTGATTGCTTTTGGCCAAACTTGACCATCCATTTCTGCCAGAATCAGTGCTCCTCCGGATACAACCCGGTGAACCACATAAAGACTTTATCAACTTCACGAATTTTGCATCTTCAACTCATCATTTTAAGCAATCTTCAAAGAAAGAATGTAGATAAAACTACTTCCACTTTGTATGCCAATAAATAAAATCTGCCCAGTTGAAGTCCTAACGACAGTCTGACACCTCAAGGGTGCAAAATGGTGCCTTTCAGCGCATCATTCCCAAATTGTTCAGTTGTTTTGTTGTTAGTCACAAGCAATGCTTACGCAGGTTTTATAATTATAAAATTGAAATAGGAATGAATATTTAGTCAAAAGCATACCATAAAGTAAATAATGAGAATGCAATGTATTATTTATTCAAATTCTAACTTAAGGAGGCATAACGCGACAGACATGCAAAGACAGAAATTAAAAGTCATTTTCAAAAGACATAGACATACTTTAAAGGCAAAAACACAATTCAAGGCCTCAATTTGAATTGTGATGCAAAAGGAAACTCTTGAGCTCAATTGCCAAGTTCCTTTCAGAAGGGCATCAACTTAGAGATCATCATCTTTATTTTTGAGTCGTATCATCATAAGCAAGCTGGAGTACTCCATCATCAATCAAATCTTGAATTTTGTGCCTCAGAGTAATGCAGTTCTTAGTGTCGTGTTGACAATATTCTCCATGGTAAGCACAATATTTGACCCCATGAATCAATCTTGGAGGAGGATCAAATGTCTCATCTCCTACCAAAGGCTTTAAAACTTTTGCACCTTTTAACCTTTCAAACAAATGCTCTTGAGATTCTATTGGAAATGTAAATTTCCGGCGAGCCCTCTTTTCAAAGTTGGACTTAGATCCAAACGCTGGGCTAGATAATGAGTATTGGGAACTTGGAGGAGTCGTCACCAATTGGATTTCTCCTGAACTTATCATTGTTTCGATCTTGTTTTTGAGTGCGTAGCAATTTCCGATGTCATGCCCTGGTGCCCCAGAATGATAGGCACAATGTTTGGTTTCATCGAACCATTTTGGAAGAGGAGTAGGTGTTGCATCAGCGATAGGGTGAATCATTCCAGCTTCCCTTAGCCTTTCATAAAACTGATTATAAGGTTCGGCTATAGGTGTGAAAGTTTTGAAGACCTTTGTGCAGGGTTTTTCCATGGCTAGGTGACCTTGGCGAACAGAAGCTATAGGTTGATGACTAGATGAAGGCTGGTGCTTCAGAAATGGTTGATAATTTGGGAGCGCATGGTTATTTGAAAGTGTTTGATAGACATATGGTTGTGGATAAGGCTGATAAACAAGCGAATTGCATTGATGATAATTTAATGGAGGGTTGAAATCAAGCATTGGCGCAAGAGGAGCTTTGCATTGACTATGATGATTGAAAGTGGATTTGTTTTGGCAAGATAAATTGTAAGGTGGGTTTGGAAAACTTGGAACCTGTACCCCTTTCCCTTTCTTCTTATCATTGGCAAACTGGGCCATTGCATTTGCATTTTTTGGAGTGACTGATTCAAGCATCATTTTGATTTCCATAGTTTCTCCCATCTTAACAATATTGGCAAATGTTATTTCCAATGTATCTGACATTTGGCGAAGAATTTGGTGGTAGAGCTCACTGTCCAGAGATGAAATGAAACATGCAATTGCTTCATTCTCTGTATAAGGTGGTTGGACCTTAGTGGCTTCACTTGTCCAACGACTAGCATATTCACGGAAAGTTTCTGTCGGATTCTTTTTCAAATTCGACACTTGGTATCGACTAGACTTCTCCTGTGTTTGCCAATGGCACCACTCATTCGGACTGGATACATGTTCTACTACTGATTGTCCTTTTTCCTTTGTAAGACCAAAGAGAACCTTTTCATCATTCTTTGCATTTTGTTCCAAAGATGGGTCAGACACTGTCTTATTCTTTTTTATGATCACAATAGAAAGAGAATCTCCTTTTCTCGCCTTGGATTTTGTGAAGTCGGTCATTTCAAAGTAAACACAAATCAAACTTCTGCGGGGAAGGGAGTAAACACAACAAAACAAAAAGTTCAAAGGTAACTATGTTAGTTTGCATGTTATTTTCGAGGTTGCACACAAGCACATAGCGCGCGTCAAGTAGCGCTTTGGCATTTTAAACGGGCGATAAATTAGGCATGTGGCAACCACAAATAATGTGCGTAAAATAATATGCGGACGCGTCCTACCCTGTAGGGTGCCTCTTTGTGCTAGAGGTAAGCCTAATCGCGCAAATTGCATACACATGTGGATATTATAATGGTACAAACCGTTTGCCAATACAAAATTGGGATGTAAATAAATATTAGTAATTGCCATTAGTAATAAACCGGTCTCAAAATGTTACATCGTGATAGAGTTGGGATAATAATATCCAA
Source organism: Petunia secreta (assembly GCA_029990175.1). Lineage (NCBI taxonomy): Eukaryota > Viridiplantae > Streptophyta > Magnoliopsida > Solanales > Solanaceae > Petunia > Petunia secreta. Next base: position 4,315,156 of record JARKIP010000038.1, read on the forward strand.
ATATTAAAAGGGGAAGAAGCATCAAGCTTTACATCGGGACAAAAGAAAGGAATTTTAGAAAACAAGAGATAATCTGCTTCAATCTTTAGGAATCAGCAATAATCATCAGCATTCAGCAACATCATCAGGCAGGTGGCCTTTCAAGATACAACCGGTTTGTGGCATAAAGATATCCTGAATATCCCGGGTAATGGCAAACTTGGTCAAACATCAATTCATCCAACATTGTTATGGGCAGAATGTGAAGGCGAGAATGCCTTTCAGCTTCTTTGTCAACAAACCCAGTCTGCTCCCAAGGACTTGTTTCTATCTCCCCAGTTTCATAGATGTACCTTGCCCATGCGTAATACTCAGGAGAACATGGTGGGTTTTGATCTCGACGAATCAATTCTCTTTCTAAGCGAGCCCAGTCATTACAGATGTTTGTTGCTTCAGGAACTGTGTAATTAGGTGCTTCATATTTGATTTCAGACTCCCGAATACCAGCAATGAGTGGGATGGACTGTAATAACCCGAACTGCCTCATCATACGGATCGGAGCGTACGGCTGGATGCTCCTGAACCCGATCAACCTGATATAATACCGATCGGGACTCCTTAAGCGAACTTCATGATTGCCAATCCATGAATAATTCCAGTGAATGTCCGCGCCACTCAAACCCTTTATATCATCATACCAACCTTGAGCAGTCTTATGACGTCTGAAACCTCCCATTCTTGCATGGTGTGTGGCGATTCGGTTTCCATTTTGAGGAATCAAATCATCCAATGGGCCTCGAGTGCAAAGATGTTCAATAACCCATAGTTGCAAAAGAAGATTGCAACCAGAAAAATGACAATTCCCTCCTTTAGAACACTCAGTCAAAGCGCCCAGTATATCGGCCAAAATCATGGGAACCAGAGTAGTTTGCCTCCCATTTACACCCTCAAATATAGATCGGACCACGGTACTAAGTCGCATGTCAACTGCGTCATAGCCACAAGGAAATACTAAAGTGCCAAGCAACGCCAGTACAAAAGCTTTGGGTCTGAGCTTCTCCCATTTATGTTCAGTGCATTTGAACGCCCTTGGATTGGCACGATAAGATCCCTTTTTCCCGAAACGGTCAAACAAATATTTCAAAGATACTGTGCCCTGGGTTTTAGTTATCAGTGATGAAGAGTAGTTTAATTCAGACATTTTGCAGAACTTTTTCTCACACTTCTCCATGGGCACAATCAACTCACGGTCATCCAGGGCCAAATTGGTAAAACCAGAAATTTCCTCTAAAGTAGGGCATAATTCACAATCTGGAAAACGGAAAACGCCCTGCTCAGGATCCCATAGTCTTATTAAAGCCTCGATAAGACCCTTGTCTCCCTGGATATCCATTAATGAAACTAGGTTCCCTGTTTTCCTTATGACCAAAGAACCATGATCTCTTCTGATGTTATCCCACCAGTCTTTGAGAATTTTTGGGCAAGTGTGGATCATCTGAGTGTTCCAGAAACTCGGAAAAAGATGGTCTGCATTCATATCTATAAAACAACAAAAGTCACGACATGAGATCCCAGATTTGACATGGCAAAGGGCTTGGAGTTCATTATAATATCCACACGATCACATAAGATGCAACGTCGTTGGGTCTGCAATAACCCGTCAACAAAAGGGCGGTTTCTTAATTCCTGGAAACGGTACCAAGGACCGGGTCCAAACTAAGGTGTATATGCATGCATGACCTAATCTCCTTCTAAGAGTGGGCTAACGGTTGAGGCTGACTCGACCTATGCGGGATAGACCTGGCCCCATAAACCAGTAAAACCGGCCATGACAAAACCAGGCAAACCATACCCCAACTAACTTTGGTGACACGAAAGAAATTCAGAGACCTAGGAAGGGCAATGCCCTTCCTGCATAACTACCCGTCAAGCGGGTACCCCGTGATGAAATCGAGGAGGTGAAAGAGAATTGACAGGCTCCATGAGGGAGGAAATATGAACGGAATGCAGACTATGCACAAATAAAACATGCTTCAATACATTCATTTCCAACAATTAATTCTACGCATGCAAACTAATAAAGAGTTAAGCTACGCATACATACAATCAACACACATATAAAGAAAGCAGATTCGTGAAAATCTTTTGGTTAGAACCATTTGCGTATCCCCAGCGGAGTCGCCACTTTGTTGAAATATTCCGAAACCTATTCTTTCTTAAAGAAAGGATAGGTTTCGGAATATTTCAACAAAGTGGGATTCCAAAGGGTTTCTTTGGAGTCGCCACCTAATTTAGGGATCATTAGGAACCTAAGTTAACTAAGGAGTGCAATTTAACCTTTATTTAAAAGAAATTAAATTAAATTCAGAGATTCTTAGGTAAGTGGTTCTGTTAAATTCGAAAGAAGGTCCTTATTACGGGAGCACTTTCGAAAATCCGCCAAAGGCGGTTAATCCGGCGATTTTCACGAATTTTACTTGAAATTTAGTTTGGGATAAATTTTAAATAAAATAAATAGGTAATAAATAATACAGAGAAGATAAAATTGATTATGACAATACTTGAACAAAATTTAAGATTAATTAAATGAATAATGAGATAAGGGTTGATTGATTGACTAAATAAATAAGGGCTAATTAAAATTAAGTAAATAAATTTAACAAATGATTGGATAAAGAATAATAATTGATTGATTAATTAATTAGATAAATAAATAAATAGATAAATGACTTAAGTAGATAAATAAATATTTATATGATTTCAATTATATGGGGGATAAGCAATAATAATTTGACTAGTTAAGTAAATAAATATAATTGATTAAACACATAAATAATTAATTAAAATTAATTAATGGAATAAATAGATAAAACAGTAAATAAATACCACTTAAATAATTTGATAAATAAATAGATAAATAAATAAATAAATAAATAAATAATTATAATTGATTAGGCAGATAAATGGTTAATTAAAATTAAACAGATAAATTAATAATAAATACCACTTAATTAATTTAATTAATGAATAAATAAATAAATTTAATAAATGGATAAATAATTGACTAAATATAAATAATGAATAAATAGGTACAATTTTAATTTTTATTTCTTTTGCACTCGATAATTAACTAAAGGCTTCTACTATCTTAAATCAACTGGCGATTCCCAAAGAGACGGGATATGCAATTTATAAACAAACTTAGACAAACAATAAGAATAACAATTTCAATTAAAGCGGCTAACCTACCAGGCTTCTAATCATACAAAGTCCTAATTCAGTTCACAAAGTCCTAAAACATGCTTTCTAAAGGGGACGGGAGAGAAGGAGTTTTAGAAAGTAGAACCCGGGATAGCGAACTCAATGTGAGCCCTGTATTTCACAAGGCTTTTCATTCATTCATTTCTTTTTTGTTTTACATTTTCGGGGATATCAAGTCCCGAAAATGCGGAGCGATTCAAGTAACTTCCAAATGCAAATAGCCCAATCCCAATTTGTGAGTTGAGCAACTCAAACTCGATCCCAAGTGTTCATGCCAAGGAAAAATAAGAGGATAAGAATTAGCAAATTTCCAACTGTTAAATTATCTTAATTGAAGCAACTCATAAAGAAAAACAAACAGAAAGGAACAGGTCAAGATATGCATATAAGTTGGGCTAGCTGTAGTTGAAGGTAAAATTGATAAGCTTGTATAGTTAACACAATTTTAACTTCGACGAAATGAGTAAAAACTAAAAAGTAAAATGTCTAAGGTCAAGCGCAAAGACACATTCTGTTCATTTTGTCTTGGATTGGCAAAATACATGCTAACAAATGACAAAATATTTTAACAGATACTTTCATGGCTCTACAAACAAACAAGTCCACAAGTACTTCAAACCCAACTTATTACCAAACAAACTAGAAGGAGAATAATCCCAGCTTCGTTCATTTTAAAAAAAAACTTAGAATATTTTTAATAAACAATATAGCTTTTAGTAGAGATATCTGCCAGGAAATACATAAAGAACCTCATTGATATTTCATGATATACTAAGCAGCAAAAGGTTCAAGTTGGAACTAATTTGAGAGGGTAGCAGCTGATACCATAACCTTGGCTATGATTTATGACACAACAAGACCAAAACCAATCCATGAAATATTAATTATATTTAATTAAAATTGACTCTTTCAAAAGAATACCATAATACCTAATCAAAATGTAAACACTACCACAAATATTTCTTAACCATTCACTGGTATGATTTAATATGCAAGCTGAAAAAAAAAAAAAGACGACACTTATGTGTAACAGAATTGAATTAATCACAGATCTTAATTTGCTACGCACCTATGCCTAGCTTCGTTAAGCAAGTTACCAGATTTAATACCAAACTAAAAATTGGAAAATGTAATCACCAGATTAATAAGTTACAATGCCAAGAATTAATAACATTTAACTACTAATAACAACTATATAAACCAGACAATGAACAAAGATCTAAAGCTACAAGGCTGAGCCAAGATGACCCTGAAATAACAAGAGTCAGCTGATACTACATGGACAACTCAGGACAAAAGCAATTAACTGATACTAAGGGAAACAACCCGGCCACATGATGCATACACCAGGATATTAGAGACATGGAAAAACAAGCCCCCTGACAATCTGCAGCATCCCTTTTCTACTCTCTCACTGCCTAAACTACTTCCAAACCCTGGAACCCCTAACAAAAGCTGCAGCTCACTAGAGCTCCAGAGCCAACACCCTGCTACCACTACACTACTCCAGAAACAAACTAAATTACCTACTTGCAACCTCTGGATACTAACAAAGACCCTGCAGCATCATCCCAAGCTCCCTCACTCACGCGCAAGCCAACTTCACACACACATACACTCACTCCCTAAACTGAATCAAAACAGCCCAGAACAGACTCACTAACCCCCTCACATGCCTTAAACAAATATCCTAAAACGCCAGATCAACTCCCTCTCTGAACAGCCCTTCACCAAACTATTTGAACCTACAAACCTATGCTACTACAGAAACAGCTTCCTCATAATTGCCCTGAACACCTGGAACAAACTAAACCATCTAGGCAACAACTTACACACTTAAACAGCCACCTATGCTCCTTACTGCCTCACTGAACCATCTCTGCACTCCCTGAAACTGCCTTCACACTCTCCAAGACTACCAGAAACCAAACTATACTCCTCAAGACACCTTACTGCACCCTAAACAAGACCCTGCACACTAACTAATCACACCTGAAATCCTGAACAAATTACACCCTCTAACAGCCTCCAAATGCATTAGAAATGCCCTCAAAACCATCTGCTGCACCTAAACAGACCTGAACCAAATCTCAACCTTTTGAGATACTCTCCTGGAAACAGAATAAGCTACTCTGAACACTGCTACTGCCACCTGAACCTCTACACATACTCACAGACACCCTGCATACCCTATACACACCTGGGAACAAACTGCACAGATGATATTCATACAAACAGACTATCTGCAGCCTCTGAAACAAGCATCAGGACACCCTGACTAAACTCTCACCTGAACACCTCTATATATAGCTGCGACAGCAGCAGACCCCTTTCTCCAACTTCCTGAACAACCAGAATAAACACCAAACCTCCCTTTACTCCAAACAAAACTCCAGAAGGACCAGAACCAAAGGGAAAGCCAAAGACAAAAGGGGAAACTGGGAAGAAAAGCAAAACAACAAAATTCTGATCAACCAACTTTACACGCCCTTTTACATTTACAAATCAGCATGACATAGCAAATATTATCAAGAACAGGAACTTAGACTGAGCTGCCTGAAGCTTAACTGCATGAGAGAAAATGGAATACCATTCTAGATTTTAAAAAAAAGAAACTTTGAATCAATTTATCTTCTCTTTTTCCTAAGAAAATGACTGAAGCAAAGTTAACTTTGCTACATCAACTACTTTTGAATAAAGGCTATATGTAGCTTAGAACAAAGGTAAACCAACAGAGAGGATACTATTTTAGAACATAGCATAACTAAAATAACTTGGACCACTGACTAGAAGAAGATAGGGTAAAAGGATTCTGATCTTAGCTAAGGCAGCAAGCTAACAAAAGACCTAAACTTATAAACTTTAGAGCCAAACTACTCATTCAAGCCATGAAGATACAAAACTGAAATGAAAACTTGATCATGATAACACGAATATCTTTGAGGTGCTATTATGGATCAACAATAAGTTTCAGACTAAAGATCACATTGGACAACTTAACACATCTCTCACAGAACCAGCTTATCGCGACCTCAACAAAATAAGGAATTGGCAAGGATTTGATTTCAACACTTGTAATGATTCGATTTAAACAAACAGTAACTACAAAATGACGAGTGAACAAACTACATTCTCAGCAAATAAATGAACATCAAAGGAAAAAACAAAGGTGAGGCTATTACCCTTTTGCGAGCAGCGAGCTAGGGCGCGGATTCGAAGAAAAGTGACTCGGACGCGACTCGAATGAGGTCGACGACTTGAAACAACGAAGCGACGATACGAAATTGAAAGCGATGCTCGACTCAGAAAACAAAAACTAAAAAACACTATGAGTATGTCTTTTTTTAAACTGAGAGAAAATCTGAAAATGTATAGAAATGCTGCCGTTTTTTTTTGTGTGTCAAAATTAGAACCCCCAAAAAGAATGAGAGAAGCAAGATTAAATACCTCTAGGCTAAGGTTTTGGATCCCCTTGAATATCCCAAAAAATCCTTGCTTATTTTCGTGTATCCCTTGTAGAACAAGGGTGAATTTGGTCAAATCCCTTAGGGATTGTACCGAATTCATCCTTGTCATCAAGGATATTCCCGTTAAGATCATCCACGGCTCAAATTGGAACTCCATTTGAAATGAACGAATAGGATTAGCTGAGTTCGTACTGGAGAGAGGGGAAAAGAGAGTGGTGGGAATCGTGGTACGGATTTCTTGGACTATTTTGATGAGAATCCGAGGGGAAAACGCAACGGGTCGCGGGTCGAAACGGGAAACGGGTTGGATTTTCTGGAAACGGGTAAGGGAAATGGAACAGATTAGGGATTCTATTTTAAGAGTTTTGTTTTAAAAGGGGTTTGCAAGGGTGGGTCGGATTTGAGGTTGTGTTTTGCGATTTTAGCCTTCTTTTATGATAAATTAAAGAAAACGGAGGGTTGCGCGGGGTAGGGTAGAATTTAGGCTACGTCTTACACATTTATCCCTATTCCGTTTTACAATCAATTATTAATTCATTTAAAATTTAAAAATTGACTTTGATTAAATTAAATTTTCATTAATTAGGATTTTGGGACAAAATTGGGTGTCAACAAAGAGGACAATTAATTAGGGATCCTACCAATCAATAACATTAATTAAGTAAAAACATAGATAGTCATAAACATAAAAAATCATCCAAAACATAATAATCATAGTCACACAAGCATGTAAAGTGGTTCAATCAACCCTAGAATGAGTGATTTAGCCACTCATAGTCATATTCTGAGACAAGAATACACGACGAGCATGTAAAAATTACAAGAGATGGATAGGTGAATGAAGTAAAGCTTTAAATCTTGAAGCTCTTCCTTTCTTGCCTCCTTTGGATGTGGAATAGGCAAAAAGCCCTCTTCGTAGGCCAAAAATTTCATCTATAATGGTTTTAGGATGTATGTATACTGTTGTTATTTAACCGGGATGACAATGCCCTTTTAAAATCTAGCACGACTTTTGAATATGAAGAACACAGCGTGCACTGCATGTTACACGTCATGTGTCACGTCATATCTTCTTATTTTCCCCAAATCTATGATTTTTTGAAGCTACTAGACTTTTTCGAGATACTGCACGTCGTGCAGCTTTTTACAAAGGCGCGACGTGCTGTATCTAGTGTAGCACGAAATGCCTTCCCATTTTTCTGGCAATTATCAGCATTGTTTTCGGCCTTCATTTACGCGACTCTCTGGATTTTACTAAGGCTTCAAAACCCTTGAATATTACCGTTTATGCTTTAAAAAGGCTTCATATCATTAACCCTTATTTTAAGCGGTTAAGTTTAAAATAGAACTTCACTGTGGACTCACATGTAATAATTGGAGTAGCCACCTAATAAGTTCTTTAAGTAGTATTAGGGCACCTACTTTGTTTCGAATTTAGTTTTAAAAATTGATTCCAGGACAGATTGGCTAACTAGAAATTCTGAGTAAAGGTTAAAATTAACCTGAAAGGAAGGCGTTAGGCACCTCCTAAATTATACTAATTATGGTTTTCAGCCGGACTAAATAATTGAGACTTGAAATGAATTAAAGTAATCAAGCAATTAATCTACTAATGTAGATGTCACTAGTTATGAAGGTCTAAGTGGTCAAATAAAAAACTAGGCGAGTAGGTGTCCATTTGATTATAACTATTTTATATCTTTTAGTTGCAAACAATATAATATGAATAATTAACTATGCATACCACCCTAACTCCCAAAAATAAAGTTTTCTCTATATTGTTTAAGTACAAATATTACTTTTTAAAGAAATAAAAATTCTCGTCTCACAAATGGTCTCTTCTTTAGCAAGCTACGCCGCCAAGAACAACCTCGTAAAATAAAATAAATAGTTAGTGAGTTAAAAATATAAAATAAAAAAAATTCGTGAAGAAAAACAACTAATTCAAAGTGATTTTGAAAGAATTTAGGCTCACATAGTGACAGTTAGGATAGAACGTTCAGGATGCCTTCATGACTACAAACAGCGATGGTCACTCGGTTTACTATGCTAAGTTTTCGAGTTCGCTTCTCTATCTTGCTAATTTTGCCAAAAAAAAAAAACATATTGTCATAACCTTTTTTGTGTTCGAATAGCAAACATGTAAAGGGTCTGATGCCTCAAAATTATACTTGGCCAACGGTGTAGTATCATTTTCAAAATTAGTTAATAATTTTACCTCAAGTTAAATATTTTGATAGGCTATTGCAGAGTTTACTGGGGTTCAGGACAGCAAGAAACCAGTTGAACAAATCAAGGACTGCGATTTTTCACAAAGCAAAGATCAGTCTACAAAATTTAATTCAGTATAAATAATAACAATAATCCAAATATGGAACGGTACTGAAACAAAAAAATAGTGAAGCAACACCGGAGTTGATACAACAGTGGGCCGATGAAACTTTATAGAGAAAGCGTATATTCAATTCATATACAAACATCGGTTGAGATCAGTCTGGTAACAAAACAACCCGTATGGCCAAGCAAAACGATGAACATCGCCAGTCAAAAACTATACTGGATTTCGTAGAATTAAAATGCATTAGTGTAGAGGAATGGGAAACGACCACTGGTTTGCCTCTCCACCAGAAATCTTCGGCGACCCTCACGGCGTCACTGCTATCCCTGCCTCCACCTTTTAGTAACAAGTGAACTAGAATAGAAAACAGGAAATAGAAAAGAGCGATCGACAATGGCGTTTTTCGGTTGATATTCAGTGTCTGCCACTATGGTCGGTGTCCCTCTCCTTATGCATTGTGTGAAACCCTATCGGGTTTAAATAGAGGGCTTTAGTCTTGTAAAGCAAACGAGAAATCTTTCCAGATAGGCCATGATTGGCAGAGACACCGCCATTAATGGTGATGATCGCAATTAGATAGATATATAAGAGAGATAAAGAGATATCTGGGCAGCTAATGGGAATGGGGGGAGTCTGATTTTATTTAGTGTGACAAAAACATAATATAAAGTCAAACGACCTTGGCTAATAATTTTGGGAGTTAGGACTCTAACTGGAGAGACGATAGTCTTAAAAGCTCCATAAGATCCATTAGCACCTGGCTGCAAATTTTGAGCTAAATCAAACCTCGTTTGGTAGGTCTTGGAAGAAGATTTTGGTTTCTAGTGTCGGTAAAGCTGCAAAGAGAATTTCGACCTTGATGTAAGTAAATGAGCTCTAATTAAAAATTTGAAATTTTCATTAGGTTTGTATGGTAACTTGTGGCGTGTAATACTTGAAAGTAAAATCCGAGGTCGTTGAGATAGTTTTCACTAATGTTCCCAAAGTTGGAACTTAACATGTTCTCGTGGAACCCTCATCTTGTGTTTCAAGGATCCGCTTCGAGATCTGTCCTCATGAGTAGGTCATATATGTGTTGTATAGGTTATCTAAAAAATTTGAGGTGGTTTATAGCTTTGTAAGGTCCCATTCGAACCTAAAATGAAGCACTACTAGGTGCTGCGAAGTTGCTGGAAGAAGTACCTGCGCAATTGCGCCCTTGTGGATGCTAAAGTTATTGAAGGCTGGGAAAGCAGTTCGACCGCGCACGCTTTAGCGCGACAGCATATGGTATGCTCGCAATCGTGCCTGCAGCTGAGCGGTAGCGTGGATTCCAGCATGAAAAAGTGGCCTTGGTCGGCTAAACTCATTGTTATCCAAAAATTAGCGATTGAGGTTGGTATAAGAGCTATTTTAAATTACCAATCACTCCAAAGATTCGAGTAAGTGATTCCAACCACTTATTGTTGCTAATTAAAGTTTTGGGGGGCAGGGAAGTCCATGAAATTTAAAGTAGTTGAAGAGGGTTGGAACCCTAACTTATGGAATTCGAGAATTTGGTCGAACTGAACCAGAAAATGTAGTCCATTGGTATATTTTGATTCGTTGAGCTATGAGGATCCCGGAAATGTATAGTGTATAGATGTTAGGCTAAGCCCAGCCTAGGGGTAATTTCATAATTTCCTTCTAATCTTCATCTAAGAGTTAACTATCCCTTTTATGGGAACTCACGTGTGCGATTTAACTTCTTTGGTTATGCATATTCGTGCTAAGGTTTTAGTTGAGTACTCAATGAGAATAGAGGTGCTACTTTGAATATAGATATAAATACTAACTGGGAATAGATGTATCCTTTTAAGTTATGAATATTGAGATATCACCAATATGACGACGACATACTGGTGATAGTTATATTATTGTATATTACCCCCGGCAATCGACGTGGTCCTATGTCGGTTACTTCGGTAGTCGAAGTAGTTCTGTTCCAGTTCCTAACATGCTAGGTAATCTCGATGTCAATTCTCTTTTTGATATGCGATGAAGTCCCGATACAGAGCGCCTCAACATTTGACCCTATTGCACCATAATGCATTCATCCAATTTTATTACATAGCCTGCCAAGTATGATGTAATATGTATTTTTGGGTTGTTATTTGTTTCCATCTTTTCCCTGGCTAACTTATCTGCTTCTTTGAGATGGCTAGCTAGCACACACTTATTGAGTCCTTCGCCCATCGCTCTAGGACCGAGTTCGTGATATGATTGAGAAGCGAAGATGTGATTAGTTATTAGGGTGAGCCAACTTTTATTTTTGATGTCCACCAGTTATAGTTCTCTTGCTGAAGAGAAATTGAATGTTACAGTTGATGAACTGTATAATAAAGATGAAAAGATAAGATCTTTGGAAGTGGACTTAGTTAAAACAAAGAAGGAGTTAAGAAAAACTGTAAAATGGAACAAGTCCTTTGAAGCTTTAGAATGGTTACAGGAAAATCATAGTAGTAATAGGAAGGGTATTGGATTTATGAAATCTCGGTCATTGCCCAAATAGGACCCAAAGAGAAAGTATCTATTTTCTTCCTGAGAATTAGTTATGCACACACTGTGGGAACACTGGTCACTTGAAAAGAAATTTCCAATCTCTAGCAAAGGATGCACAAAGGAACAGGTCCTATAAACCAGTTCAAAACTCTGTGGCAAAGAAAACTGTTCACGCAAAGAAAGCATTACCATTCTGGGCTAAGAAAGATCTGATTCATCCTCTTTCTCAAGGAAAGGAACCCAAACTAGTTTGGGTTCTTAAAATTAATCTCTAGTTTTCTTTTGAAGGCTTGAGTGAAGGAAAGGAACCCCAAATGATACATGGACAGTGGTTGCTCAAGGAATATGACATGACATAAGAAACTGTTCCTTTCACTCTCAGCTTTTCAAGGAGGAAGTGTTTCCTTCGGTACTGGTAAGAAATGGGTAATTGTTGGCATTGGAAAGGTAAGTAGGTCTGATTCACATAACAAAGATAATGTGTTTCTAGTAGATGGTTTGAAGCATTTCTTATTGAGTATATCTCAATTGTGTGACAAATGTAATAATGTTAATTTTTCTTCTACTAGTTGCACTGTGACTAATCAAACTTCTGGAGAGATTATTTTGCAGGGAAATAGGCATGGAAATATCTACAAAGTAGATCTATTGACACTATCTGATGGCAGCATGAGTTGTCTAAGTGTAATCCAAAATGATCCCCTCCTATGGTACAAAAGACTTGGTCATGCTAGTCTTTCGCAATTAAACAAACTAGTTTCTAAGGACTTGGTGATAGGACTTCCTAATATCAAGTTCAAGTTAGAAAGAGTTTGTAGTGCTTGTGCTAGGGAGAAGCAGGTAAAGTCATCCTTTAAACCATAGAAACAGGTCAGTACTACCAAACTTTTAGAACTGGTCCATAAGGATCTTTGTGGACCAATGAGAACAATGAGTCGTGGAGGTAAGAAATATGTTATGGTACTGGTTGATGATTATCCTAAATTTACTTGGACTCTTTTTCTTGCGTCTAAGCAAGAAGCATTTAATACACTTTCAGTATTTGCGAAGAAAATTCAGAAAACACAAGATAGTCATATTGTTGCTATAAGGTCAGTTAATGGTACTGAGTTTGAGAATCAAATGTTCTTTAACTTTTGCAATGAAAATGCTATTGATCATAACTTCTCTTCACCTAGAACTCCACAAAAAATGGAGTAGTTGAAAGAAAAATAGGACTTTAGAAGAAATGGCTAGGACCATGCTATTATCTGGAAACCTTCCAAAAAGTTTTTGGGCTGAAGCTATTAATACTGCTTGCTATATAATCAATAGATGCATGACAAGACCATTTTAGAAAAGACCCCCTATGAGTTACTTAAAGGTAGAAAACCTAATATTGCACATCTTAGGGCTTTTGGTGGTAAGTGTTTCATTCATAATAATGGAAAGGATGCCTTAGGAAAATTTGATCCTAGAAGTGATGAGGGAGTCTTTGTAGGTTATTCATGACATAGCAAGTCATATAGGGTATTTAATAAGAAAACTATGAAAATAGAAGAAAAAATGCATATTAAATTTCATGAATCTAACAATCTATCTCAAGAACAGGTACAGTAGGATGAAGAAATTGGAATGTTGAGGCATGGTGAAACTGTTCCTCAACAGTTACAATCTGTGTCAGGTAAATCAATGGGTAGTGAATTACAAGGAACAGTTCCTTCAACTGAAACTGACAAGGGTAGCACAGAAACAAGGGGAAATGCTACTACATCAGGAATTGTTCTTCAGCATAAATACCCACATGATGGATTAGTGCCAAAGCCTTACAAATACTTAAGTTATCATCTTGTGGATTAGATAATTTTAGACAGAGATGCTGGAATTCAAAGTAGATCTGCAGTCAAGAATCATAATCTGTGTGCCTTTAGTGCCTTCTTATCTCTTGTTGAACCCAAAAATATAAAAGAAGCACTGAAGAATGCAGATTGGATCAATGCTATGCAGGAAGAGTTGAATCAATTCCAAAGAAGCCAAGTCTCGAATTTGAAACCTAAGCCAAGAAATAGGTCCATCATAGGAAGCAAATGGGTTTTCAGAAACAAAGTTGATGAGGATGCCATGGTAACCAGAAATAAGGCCAGATTAGTTGTTCAGGAATATTGCCAAGAGGAAGACATTGACAATGATTAGACTTTTGCTGCAGTTGCAAGATTGGAAGCAATAAGAATTCTTATAGCCTTTGTTACTTACATGGTTTTCACTCTACATTAAATGGATGTTAAGAGTGCCTTTCTGAATGATTATTTGAAGGAAGAAGTGTATGTCAAACAACCACCAGGTTTTGAGAATGAACAGTTCCCTGAACATGTCTATAAATTTGACAAGGCTTTGTATGGACTCAAGCAGGCACCAAGGGCTTTGTATGAAAGGTTATCAAAATTCTTACTTCAACATGGATATAAAAGAGGTAAAATTGATAGCACAATGTTCTTAAAAGAAAAAGGCAAATATCTCTTAATTGTGCAAATTTATGTAGATGATATAATCTTTGGTGCTACTTGTGAAAATTTAAGTAAGGAATTTGCAAGTCTGATGGGGAGTGATATTGAGATGAGCATGATAGGTGAACTCAATTTCTTTTTGGGTTTACAAATCAAGCAAATTTCAAATGGAACTATGATCAACCAACAAAAATATGTTAAGGAATTACTTAAAAGATTTGACATGGATAATGCTAAGGAAATTGATACACCAACTGCCACTGCTACTAAATTAGAAATTGATGAACATGATAATTCAGTTGATCAAAAATTGTATAGAGGTATGATTGGTTCTTTGCTTTACTTAACTGCTAGTAAACCTGACATTGTGTTTAGAGTCGGTTCATGTGCTAGGTTTCATTCAGATCCTAAGGAATCTCATTTAAAAGCTGTTAAAAGAATTTTGAGATATTTGAAAAGAACGAGTTCCTTGGGACTTTGGTACCCTAAAGGTGGTAACTTTAATCTTGTTGGATATACTGATGCTGACTATGCAAGTTTTCTGGTTGATAGAGAAAGTACCTCAGGTAAGACACATTCTCTTGGTGAGTGTTTGGTTCATGGGGAACCAAGAAAAAAAATTCAGCGGCACTTTCAACTATAGAGGCTGAGTATGTGGCAGCTTCCTTATGTTGTTCACAATTGTTATGGATAAAACAGCAATTACAGGATTTTGATATTGATGTAGGAACTGTTCCTATCTATTGTGATAATACTAGTGCAATTAACATGACTAAAAATTCAGTGCATCACAAAAGGACTAAACACATTAACATAAGACATCATTTCTTGATGGACAATTATGAAAAATGATTGATTACTATAGCTTTTTGTTCTACTAATAAACAAATTGCTGACACATTTACAAAGGCCTTAAGTAGAGATCATTTTGAAAGGAACATATTAGAATTAGGGACGATTAAATTCACCTAAGTCTACTCAACTTTACTTTAAAAATTGGCTAGAAAATTTGGCTTAAAAAACAATTTTATTAAAGTCAATTTGAAGTTTTCAGCTCAGTTCTATACTTAAGTGGATGCTCTATGCCATGATTTCTGCTTAAGTTTCCTAAATTTTGATTATGTTACCCTTATGTTCTTAGAATTTCAGATTATGCAATTTGATTGAAATTGGGTAAAGGAACTGTTCCTTGTCACATTCTCAGTTATGTACTACTTTATTTTTTAGAAATTATTAGATGTTGATGGTCATAGGTAATTAGAATAGTCTAAATCCCACTTAACCTCTATCTCTCTGAAAACAGTCCCATCAAGGAACCGTTCCACACTTCATCTCCCACTTGAACTCTAATCATAACGGCTATCAATTGTAACGTTCAAGTGACCTAATCAGTCTGAAACTTTATTTAAGCAAGAAAACTGAAGGTAAATCGTTTTAGACTCTATCTCTATCACTACTTCTTCATGTTATATAAATACTTAAGCACTCATAAAAAATTCTCATCTTTAAGTTTTCAAAATTTCAGAAAGGCTGATTACTTAATCCAATCCTACCACTGAACAACCACCTGTTGAAAACCCTACCTCGCCCATGCAAACAAATTCACCACTTCTAGAAAACGAAAACCCTGACTCTGAAATTCAGGGGGAAGGATCAGGTCCATCTATTGCTGAGACACTGGAGCATGTGGATGATTTGTCTAGGGCCATGATCCTGTATGAATTCAAGGTAAACTATGCTGAACCTTTAAATGCAGTTGATGAAAAAGGTGAGGAAGTAGAAGGCTAGGTGTGTCTGTACCAGAAAGTGAGGGGGAAAAGGAAATTATGAAATGTTTAGAAGCTCCCATGCATGAGTCTTCTGAGTCTCGAGTGGCTGCTTGTAGAGCACCAATGGATGATGTAGAAATGCTGTATGTGGATGAGGCAATTAGTGACAGTGATAGGCTACTTGTTGATTTAATAAAATTGAGAGGTTTGAAGAAAAAGTTGACAAAGCAGGGGCCTGTTGATCTTACTGAGCTTTCTGAAATAAATGCTAAGCTTAAAAAGATAAGTGATAGTTATGTGCCTGGAATTCAGAAGAAAAGTCAAAAGAAAAGTTCTGAGAAGGGTAAAGGAACTGTTCCTTCTACCCAGACTCCTGTCAGTAGTGTTAGAGGTTCTGTAAAAGCTACTGATGCACATATGGCTGAGACTCTTGAGAGAAAAATGAAGAGTAAGAAAAAATAGATCCCTGAGGTTGTTGTGCCAGTTGATGACTCTGAGGAAGAGGAAGAAGAAACTGCTCATTTGACCAGGAAAAGAGGAACTTCTCAAAAGAGGTATGTACAGACTGATGAGAGATCTTCTAGTGCTGGACCTATGTCAAAGAGAACAAGATCTTCTAGGAGGGCTTTAGTAGATGAAAGCACTGAGTCTAAGGGAGAAGCTGAGAACCAAGAAGAGGAAGCTGAAAGTGAAAGTGAAGAGAAGGAGGCTGGAAAGACTCTGCATACTGATTATGATAAAAGGAAGTTGTTGAAAGGGAGAGTACATGCTAATATGGAAGAAGAAGGGATGTCTTGGTTGCTGGAGAAGCTTGACAAAAAAGGCTGGAAGGACATGGTCCTTAAAATCAGAGGGAAGATTGCTACAGATGAAGTGGTTGAATTCTTTTTCAACTACTCCATTGATGAAGGAAGAATCAACAGTATAGTGAATGGAAAGGACATTTCCTTTGATGCACAAGAACTGGGAGAACTATTTGATATCCCTGCTGTTGGATATAGTGACTATGTTAAGGGGGAATGGCTTCATCTCACATGTTCGCCAACTGCCTTGGAGATTACAAGAAAATTTGCTGAGCATCCACAAGAAGAAAAACCAAGAGCAGTGGAAAATGTGAGATGCACCCGAAGCATCAACTTCTGTTTGAATTTTTCAACAAGATCATGTTTTCCAGACAAAAGAAAGGATCGAAAGCAAGTTCCTTGGACCTGGTCCTTGCGGAGTTGCTGGACTCTGACAAGCAAAATAAATTGGCCCATGTTTATGATGCATCTGATTACTAGAGTAGTACCTGGAAAAAAGAAACATGCTCTGCCATATGGATTCATTCTGACTGATCTATTTTACAAATTAGGCATTTCATTGAAGGAAGTGAAAACTGCTACAAAAAAGGAAAAGTTTGGGGCTACTACACTGATCATCTGTGACATGACTGTCAATGCTGAGCCTACTGCTACTACTGTTGGGGCTACTATTGTTGGTTCCTCCAAGGGAACTTTTGAAAAATAAGGTGAGGGTATGAAGACAGCAAATTGATATGCAAGCTGCTGAGATTAAGAGGTTGCAGGTAGAGAGAGACTTCTGGAAAGCTGAAGCTGCTAAGGCAAAAGAAACAAATGAAGGCATGCTTCAGAAAATGTTGGATCTGTTGCAGGACAAGTCTCAAGGACCTGGTCCTTCCACCACCTGAAACCCAAAAATCATGTAGCCATCTTTTGACCAGCGGGATTTAGTGTAGTTCTAGTTGCCTAACCTTCTTATCTTTAGTTTTTAATTAGTTTAGCAGTACTTCCTTAGTCTGTTTTCCCATGGTTGAAATCTTTTTACTAATGATGAATTATCTTCGATGACTAATATCATTTTTATGCAATTGCTTAATGTTGAATTATGCTTGCATCTTGAGTTGCCTTAATGGCTATGAGTTGCTTGTTCTTTTGCTTAATAAATTCTAACTTATGCAACCTTTTAAATGATGCCAAAAGGGGGAAGTGTAAGTATGATTTTGCTTGTGATATTTATAACCAATTTAATGAACCTGATCCTTAATGATGAAATTTATTTCTGCTAACTTGGATTTTGAGTTGCAAGTTGTGATTCAGGACATTAAGGATATGAAGCAAAATCTATGAGTTTGTCATTATCAAAAAGGGTAAAAAGGTTAGCTTGAATAAACTTGGATGTTTTGACTGATGACAAAGGAACAGATCCAAGGACTTGTTCCTTTGGATCACTACAGCTGAATAATTAATTACGCAAAATCATTTAAGCGGGAACATTAACTTTTATCTTAAAATTTAATGTTAATCTGGATAATCATGCAGGAATGTACGAAATAAGAAAAAATTGCATAAAATTGGGATAAGGCTTGAAGATAAGCAAGAAGTTCAATTAGGACTCAAACACTTGAAGGACTTTGGAGTTCTAATTGCTCAAAGATTTCTCAAGTATTCAAGGCTACAAAATGAGAAGTATTTCAGCTGTTGATGATACCCACAAATACAGAGAGTTTAAAGCAGATACATAGAATTCATTCTAAATTGTATTTGAGCAGTCGTCTAGATATATGGAGCTAAGTGAAGAACCTGATCTTTAGGATTGAGTTTATATTGTTCTGTAGTAGGATCTATCGAGTTATACTAATTACTTTCATAGAAGTTTTATAAGAGTACACATCATTCAAGTCTTGTACTTGGAGAAACTTCACTGATTGTGAAAGGGGTCACTATAGGATTAGAGTTAGTCGTAGGTTAGTAAGAAGGTAGTCTTGTAACCAAGTAAATCTTTCAAAAAGTGAAGTTGAACTCCTACTTGAGAGAGTAGGTCGTGGTTTCTTGATCCCTAGTTAACGAGATTTTTCCACGGTAAAATTTTGTGTTCATTTACTTACTTTTACTTATTCCGCAATTAATCAGTAAAGGAACACATATAGGAAACTGGTCCTTCAGTTGTGGTGTGTCTTGGGAAATAACACCTTCTCTTCCAAAGCTCCTACATAATAATTATAGGAATAACATGAAACGACCTTGGTTAGTCGTTTCAGGAGTTAGGACTCTGATTGGTATGCTAAAACTTTAAAAGCTCTGTAAGGTTCATTAGGACATGTCTGTAGGGTTTGAGCTGAATCAGACCTTGTTTGGTAGGTCTCAAATGAATGTTTCAATTTCCATTATCGATAAATTTTAAAAGAGGTTTTCTAGCTCAATTTGGGCAAATGAATTCCGATTTGAAATCCGAAAGCGTCATTAGGTTTGTATGGTCATTTTTGACCTATTTGAACTTTCAGAAGTGAATTCTGAGGTCGTTCGGATTATATACACTAAAGTTTCAAAAGATAAGAATTTGATCTCTTTCTGTTTAGTTCACATCTTGAGTTTCAGGAATTCGATTCGTGATCCATCTTCGCGAGTAATTTTTATCTAATGTATTTAAAAAGATAAATTAGATTTGATATTTTATCACAAAAAAATGACGGAAATAAATGGATCAAGTTAATTTATATTAGTCATTTCATAAAATCACAATAATACTTTCCTTAATAGGACTAAGAGAGTTTTCCCATAAACTTCTTATTTAAGTAAGGTGATAACGTTGAATGCAACAAGACCTAGAAGCTAAGGCAGTAGTTCATACTTTCTAAGTAAGCTTAAAATGCTAGAAGCTACAGTGGAACGAAAAAGAGAAAAAAGAAAGGGAAATGGAGAAATTGGCATAATTGATCATGCTATATTAAGTTAATTATTTCTATAGTATTTTCTTATGATGATTACGTATGTTTAGTTTGATTTAAACTATTATTTGGAAGATTGAGAAGTTAACTAGAGTTTTAAACCAAAATATAGAAATTAGTACTTTATAAAATTGAATGGGTATATGACATCATAATATTAAACTAATGATATCACTAGACTCGTGGGACTATAAGGATTCTAGAAATGTATATTTTATGGGAAACCGGCTAAGTCTGACCCAGGAGTATTTTGGTAGTTTTCCTTGTTTTCTGTATTAAGGTTAGATGCTCATTTTTTGGGCACTTATAAGTGTGAATATATTTCTTTGGATCACAAAAGGATTATTCTGAGAGGCATCAAAAAGGAAATAAGGTTATTCAGTAGCTATTCTGACTCAGAGCTTGAGGTAAGGTATTATATCCATTTCTTTGATGGCCTTTCGCATTATCGATATTCTATTCACGTGTTCTTTACGTAAATAGCCGCGGAGAGTGTGTACTTACTATGCCACAGCCTGGGAACGCATTTATATGTTATGTTTTCTGGTTATGGGCTGCTATGTCATATATACTGAGTGCAGGAGTATTCCGTCTTAGGAGCAGGAGTATTCCGCTCAACTTGACTGTTATATTATATTCTCCTCGAATGCAGGAGTATTCTGTTTTGGGACGGGATAACGGGCACATGTGACCCCATTTCATCATGATACATTTATTACATATCTTTATATGTGTTTTGTGAATTGTATGGACTTGTTGAATTATTTATTTGTGATTGACTTAGTTCATTTGCTGCTATGATTCTATTTTCCCCTGACTAGTGTACCTATCCTTTATGGTCATTAGTTATTCCTCGCTTATTGAGTCCGTATGACTTACTCCTTCTTTGTATCCTGTAGTGTCTATTCGTATCGGTAGATTCTGCTACAAGACCCAGCCAGCAGCGTCGTAATTAAAGAGCCGTATGTTCCCAGCTGTCCATGATGTGCCATCATGTTCATCGATGCCACCAGTTGTAGATATTATAGTTTATATTATTTTTTCTTCCTTTGGGAAATGGGTATATCTTTTGGACTACTTAAATGTTGGATCTAGAAACCTCTGGACCTGTGTTTGTTGGGTAGTTAGCTATATTGTTTAGATAGCTTATATATATGTCCATCCTTGGAAGTTATCTTATGTTGTTAAGGTTAGGGTCATTTTGTTTTCAATGTAATTTTGCGCTATTTATATCGATTCATTCAATCGGGTTTGCCCGACAGGTATAGGGATAGTAGTCGGATTGCCGTACGACCTAGCAGAGAATTCGGGTCGTGTCAGTTGGTATCTGAGCCCGATTTAGAGTCTTTCGAGATCATGAGATTGTGTAATAGAGTCGTGCTGATCGGGCGGAGATAACCATACCTATCTACGAGAGGCTATGGTGTCTTGTGGACGATTTCCCTTTCTTTCTTTCTGCATCATGGTGAGCGTTCTTTTCTGAATTTAAATGTTTTTAATTCTTGCGCAGCAAATGGTGAGAATGCGCGCGACTACTCTGCGAGAGGCGGAGGAGCAAGCGGCAGCCTCTATGCGTGCTTCTCTGCGAGGTGGAGTAGTTTGTCGTGGTAGAGGTCGTGGTAGAGGTTGTGTTCGAGGCAGAGGTTGAGCTGCCGGGGCCGCGAGGATGGTGAATCATGCTTATCTAAATTGCAGAACTA
The DNA here is from genome assembly GCA_029990175.1 of Petunia secreta. Taxonomy (NCBI): domain Eukaryota; kingdom Viridiplantae; phylum Streptophyta; class Magnoliopsida; order Solanales; family Solanaceae; genus Petunia; species Petunia secreta. Next base: position 4,336,400 of record JARKIP010000038.1, read on the forward strand.
CTGGAAATACCAACTTTTGGTGGGCAGGGGGAGCAGGGCTTATTCATTCCCCCTAGCACTTCATGAGTCTTTTATGAGATTCTTAGCGGCGCGGATGCCCCAAGGATCTCCTATTCCTCAGGCCGCTATAAATGCTCATATTCCATAGGCAGCTTCTCAAGCTGCAGTAGATATTGGTGCTCAGGTTCTGGGAGCCTCTATTCTAGCTCTAAATGTAGCTCCAGCAATTCATGCTCTTGGTGGTTATGTTCCGGTAGTAGTGGGTGTTATGCCTTTGGTTGTTCAGGCTAGCCAGCCATCCCATGTTGCAGGTTAGGTCGATGATCCGGCAAGGCTGCATTATATTACCCGACTTTATCCTCTGAAATTCTTTGGTCATACATTAGATAAGCTTAAGCCCCATTAGTTTCTTGATCGATGCGAGTGTATTCTTGAGGCCCTTGGGTATCTTGAGTAGTATAGAGTTAGAGTATATTGCCTTCCAGTTTGAGGGTCAAACTTTAGCTTGGTGGACCGCACTCTAATCAGCTAGGCAAGGCTTGCCTAAGCTAACCTGGAGTAAGTTCTCCTACCAATTCATGGAGAAGTTTACTCCTCGCAGTCAGAAGGATGGGAAGAGGAGGCACTTTGATTTTTGAGATGTCTGTGTATGCTCCAGATTTTGTGCAGGAGTCCTCCAAGAGGGTCAGACGTCATATTAATGAACTTTCTCCCTATTTTATGTAGTCCTAGATGGCTCGTAAGATTTAGGCTAGGACCCCATTTAATGTCGTTGCTGATATAGCAAGGAAATATGGTGCATATCATAAATTTCATATTGAGGAGTTAGAGCAAGAGAGTAAGAGATCCCATGATCCAAGCCATTCTAGTGCCTCACCTGGAGGTAGGAGTTATCAACAGTAGGGTAGGCCTCCTATTACGCCATTTCAGCTTCCGGCGCATGGTTTTCAGAATGTTCCTACTTCTCCTCAGGATAAATTTTGGTTTCGCCCGTGAGATCAGTCTCACTTTGATCATTGTAGATTTTCTCCAGCGTGCTTTATCTTTTAGGATCCAGGGCATCATAAGAAATATTGCCCTTATCTTCATCGGCAGGGTAGTAGTCGTCCTTTCTCTCGCCCCCCAGCACCAATGCAGCACCAGCCTCAGGGTGTCCCTTCTGGGTCTCATCTAGCTCGAGGTACACCACAATCCGGTAGAGGCCATGGGCATGGTCCTGGTGTTCCCTCGAGGTGGATCTTACGGTGGCGGCTCAGCTGAGCCACAGAGACAACTATATGCTTTGCTGCCCAGGCAGGATGTCGAGGTATCTCAGCTGTTGTTACATGTATTATATTTTTTGTTGTAGAGATGCATATTCTTCTGTAGTTCTAGGATCTACATATTCATATATCTCTCCTTGTTTTGCTTCGGGTTTTCATGCATATTATATGTGTCTTTGTCATCCATTTAGCGTTTCTGCTCCTATTGGAGACATTATCATTGTGGACCAAGTTTATCCAGATTGCACCATATCCTTTGAGGGTTGTGAGACCCTAGTAGATCTTTTAATCCTAGATATGGTTGATTTTGATGTTATTATTGGCATGGATTGGTTAGAATCATTTCATGCCACCTTAGATTGTCATGCCAAGTCTCTTCAGTGGTTACTTCCTGGTTTAGCACCGTTGGTGTGGCAGGGCTCTTATTTGCCATCCATGGGGCGTGTTACTTCTTTCCTAAAGGCAAAGCGGATGATGGATAAAGGCTGCTCAACATATCTTGCCATGGTTCGAGATACCACTATAGAGATTCCATCCCTCGACTTAGTGCCTGTTGTGAGAGAGTTCCCTAATGTGTTTCTAGATGATTTTTCATGAGTTCCTCCTGATCAAGAGATCGAGTTTGGCATTGATATAGTTCTAGGGACTCAGCCTATTTCTATCCCTCCTTATCTAAATGAGCAGTTGCAGGCTTTGCTTGATAAGGGGTTCATTAGGTCGAGTATTTATCCGTGGGATGCTCCTATTATGTTCAGGAAGAAGAATGATGGGACTATGCAGATGTTCATTGATTATCGTCAGCTAAATAAGGTCACCATCAAGAACAAGTACCCATTTCCTTAAATTGATGATTTATTTGATCAGTTGCAGGCTGCCAAATTTTTTTCTAAGATTGATTTACGATCCGGTTATCATCAGCTGAAGATTTGGGAGTTAGATATCCCAAAGATTGCTTTCAGGACTCATTACGGCCATTACAAGTTCTTAGACATGTCATTTGGGCTGAATAATGCCCCTGTAGCCTTTATGGATATCTTTAAGCGGGTGTTTAAACTATTGATCGATTCCTTTTTCATTATCTTTATCGATGATATTCTTATCTATTCTCGCAGCCGCGAGGAACATGATTATTATTTGAGGGTGGTCCTTCGGACCGTCTGAGATCGTAAGTTGTATGCCAAGTTCTCAAAATGTGAGTTCTGGTTTATTCTATGGCGTTCTTAGGTCTCCTGGTATCTAAGGAGGGTATAAAGATTGATCCGAAGAATATTGAGGTTGTGCAAAATTGGCCTCGTCCTACCTTGCTGACTGAGTAGCTTTCTTGGTCTGGAAGGTTATTATCGGAGGTTCATGGATACATTCTCCACAATAGAAGCTCCCCTAACTCACCTGACCTAGAAGGCGGTTCAGTTTTGATGGTCTGATGAGTGTAAGGCGAGCTTCCAAAAGGTCAAGGCCTTATTGACTTCATCTTCAGTGCTATACCTTCCTTCTGGTACTAGTAGATTTGTAGTCTATTGTGATGCATCCCGTGTGGGTCTCGCTTGTGTTCTTAAGCAGCACGGGAGAGTGATTTCTTATGCTTCCAAACAGTTGAAGCCGAATTAGAAGAATTATCCGGCTCATGATCTAGAGTTGGCAGATATGGTCTTCGCTCTGAAGATTTAGAGGCACTATCTTTATGCCGAGCCTTGTGAGGTTTATACCGATCACAAGAGCTTGCAATATCTTTCATTTCAGAAGGATCTTAACGGCCGGCATCGGAGGTGGCTTGAGTTAATTAAAGATTATGATCTCACCATCTACTATCATCATGGAAGGCGAATGTTGTACCAGATGCCTTGAGTAGGAAGTCTATGGGCAACATGGCTTTTCTTTATGCTGACATTACACCTTTGGCCCAAGAGTTGTAGTCCCTAGGCGACTCCGGTGTGAGATTTCTTTGCCCAGACTCTAGCCGAGTCTTGGCATGTATTTCACCTCAGTCTTTCTTAGCAAATCATATTAAGGGAAGACAGTTCGAGAATACTTATTTGTAGGAGTTGCATGGTAGTGTCCTAAGTAGAGGAGTTTCTTCCTTCGAGCTTGACTCAGATGGTATTCTTCAGTTTAATGACCGACTCTTTGTTCCTGATGTCGGAGTTCTGAGACATTCAATGCTCCGTGAGACTCATAACTCACATTATTCTATTTATCCTGGAATTACTAAGATGTATCAAGATCTCTGAGAGCTATATTGGTGGAACAGGATGAAGAAGGATGTGTTTGATTATGTGTCTCGTTGCTTGAATGGTCAGCAAGTTATGTTGGAGCAGCGGAGACAGGCAGGGTTAGCTTAGGCAATGCCCATTCCCAAGTGAAAATGGGAGCAGATCACGATGGATTTTGTAGTTGGTCTGTCGAAGACCCAGCGGAGCCATGATTCAGTCTGGATTATTGTGGACAAACTGACTAAATCAGCTCATTTCATCCCTATGAAGACTACTAATTTAGGTCAGAGATTAGCTCAGATTTTCCATTGATTAGGTGGTCAGGCTACATGGCGCTCATGTATCAATTATCTCAGATCGTGGTTCCAGCTACTTCCTAGTTCTGGCTGTCTTTTCAGAGAGAGATGGGGACCCAGGTGCAGCTTAGATGGTATTCCATCCCCAAACGGATGCTCAGCCCGAATGGGTTATTGAGGTTTTGGAGGATTTGTTGAGAGCTTGTGCATTGGACTTCGGAGGCCACTAGGATGGTCATTTTTCGTTAGTGGTGTTTCTTATAATAATAGCTATCAGTCCTCCATTCAGATGGCTCAATTTGAGGCATTGTATGGCCGTAGATTTCATTCTCCTATTAGTTAATTTGAGTCTCGAGATATTGAGGTGATGAGTTAGAGATGGTTCGTCAGAGTCTTAATGTCGTTTGTCTTATTCAAGATCGTACGTGGACTGCTGAGAGTAGGCAGATTTCATACTTGAATATGAGGAGCCGAGAGTTAGAGTTGGAGGTCGACGACATCGTATTTCTGAAAGTGTCGCTGATGCGGGTGTAAATAGATTTGGAAGGAAAGGGAAGCTCAGTCCCAGATTCATTGGCCCTTTTTATATCGAGAAGCGTATTGGTAAGGTGGCTTATCTGCTAGATTTGCTAGCTTCCATGCCAGTTCATCCGGTGTTTTATGTATCGATGCTTCGGAAGTTTATCTGGGATCCTTCCGAAGTGATTGAGGTAGATCCTACTCCACTAGATGTGAATCTTGCCTATTAGAAGTTCTCGATTACCATTGTTGCCAGTGATGTTTGGAATCGTCGTTCGAAGCAGATTTCGATGATTCGAGTGCGATGCATAATTATCTTCACGAGGAGGACAGTTGGGACTGGAGTCTAGTATGCGTGAGAGGTATTCGTACCTCTTTGATTATTCAAGTTTAATCTTGGTCTCTAAAGCTCAAGAGTTCTTATCGTTGTTAATGATTCTGGTTCCGTAATGGTGTAGTGATATCTTATAAGAATTTTTGAAAAATGGTCCAAGAATTCTCATTAATTGTGTGAAATCTGCTCTAGACTCTGGCTCGTTCGAGGACGAACGAGAGTCTAAGTGTAGGAGAATAAAATGACCTTGGTTAGTCGTTTCAAGAGTTAGGAGTCTGATTGTTGTGACAAAAATCTTAAACGCTCTGTAAGGTTCATTAGGACCTGTATGCAGAGTTTGAGCTGAATCAGACCTTGTTTGGTAGGTCTCTGAAGAAGGTTTTAATTTCCGCTTTCTGTAAATCTTAAAAAAGATCTATGAGCTCGATTTGGGAAAATGAGCTCTGATTTGAATTTCGAAAGCGTTTTTAAGTTAATATTGTGATATGTAACATGTGTAAACTTTCGAAACTGAATTTCAAGGTTATTTGGACAATTTAGACTAAAATCCCGAAAATTAATATTTGATCTCTTTCGGTTACACCGCATCTTGAGTTTCAGGAATTCAATTCGAGATCCGTCTTCGCGTGTAATTTTTAGCTGGATTTGATATTTTATCACAAAAAAAAAAAAGACTAAAATAAATGGATCAAGTCAATTTATCTTAGTCATTTCATAAAATCACAATAATACTTTCCTTAATGGGCCTAAGGGAGTTTGGCCCATAAGCATATTATTTAAGTAAGGTGATAATGATAAATGCAGCAAGACATCGAAGCTAAGAAGTCAAGGCAGTAAGTAGTTCATACCTTCTAAGTAAGCTTAAAACGTAGAAGCTACAATGGAATGAAAAAGAGAAAGGAGAAAGGGAAATGGGGAAATTGGCATAATTGATCATGATAAATTAAGGTAATTATTTCTACAATATTTTCTTATGATTACATATGTTTTGTTTGATTTGAACTATTATTCGGAAGATTGAAAAGTTAATTAGAGTTTTACACCAAAATATAGAAATTAGTACTTTATGAAATTGAATGGGTATATGATATCAAAATATTAAGCTAATCATACCAGCAGACTTGTGGGACTATGAGGAGTCCGAAAATGTATATTTTATGGGCTTTCAGCTAACCGCGACCCATGAGTATTTTAATAATTTTCCTTCTTTTATGTATAAAGGTTAGATACTCCTTTTTTGGGCTTTTTTCGGCTCAAAAAAGAATTATTTTGAGAGGTATTGAAAAAAAAGGAAGTTATTCAATAGTTATTCTAACTCAGGGCTTGAGATAAGTGATTATATCAATTTTTTTGACGGTCTTTGGCCTTCTGGATATTTTTTTCCCGTATTCTTTACGTTAATAGTTGCCGACATGGCGTACTTTTTATGCCACAATTTTGGAACACATTTATATGTTATGATTTTTGGTTATGGGCTGCTATGTCATATATACAGAGTGCAGGAGTATTCCACCTTAACTTTATATTATATCGGTTGCATTAGTATTCTGTTCAGGAGCGGGACTATTCTTTTCCACTTGATTGTTAGATTATATTCCACTTAAATTTAGGAGCATTCTACTTTGGGGCGGGATAACGAGCACATGTGACCCCATTACGTCATAATACATTCAGTGCACATCTTTATCTATATTTTGTGAACTGTATAGACTTGTTGCATTATTTATTTGTGATTTACTTAGTTGATTGGGTGCTATGATTCTATTTTTCCCTGACTGGTGTACCTATCCTTTAAGTTCAGTAGTTATTTCTCGCTTATTGAGTCCTTATGACTCGCTCCTTTTTTATTTCTTGTTGTGTCTTTTCTTTTCAGCAGATTCTACTCCAAGACAAAGCCAGCTGCGTCATGATTGAGGAGCAGTACGTTCCTAGCTGCCCACGGTGAGCTATGTTTTTCATTGAGGCCACCAGCTGTAGATATTATAGTTTATCTTATTTTTACTACTTTCGGGAGATGTGTATATCTTTTGGATTTCTTAGATGTCAAATCTATAAACCTCTTGACTTGTGTATTTTTTGTAGTTAGCTGTATTATTCAGATAGCTTGTATATATGTATATCGATTCAAAGTATATATTATTTTCAAAGTAATTTTGTACCATTTATATCGATTCAATCAATAGGGTTCGTCCGATAGGTGGAGGTAGTCAGGTGCCCGGACGGCCTAGACGAGGATTTGGGTCGTGTCATCATATGGAAAATCATCTTCTCTAGCATATTCCCCAGAGCATCCCACCACAAGCTAAAAACCTGTACAAGCCATAAACCTTCAAAATTCAGCCTTGTAGGCCTACCAAATTTATTCCAGACTGCTCGCGCCACAGTTGAATTCAAAAATCATGAAAAATATTTTCCACCCCTGCATGCACACAACAGTTCCATCGATATGCAAATTGAAAACCTCAGTTTATTAATGTATCATCATGTGGAAATTTATTCTTCCACAACATCTAAATAAAGAATGACATTATGAAGGGCACCCCTTTTATCCAAATGTGCTTATACAAGTCATAAGCAATTTTCCTTTGTCTAAGCAAGTGAAAAGCCGAGCTAACAGAAAAATTACCTCTTGACATAGGCTGCCAATAAGGTCTATCCAACTTTGCATCAGCACTTGAAAAAAAAGGTGTGTGGGAGAAAGAATTCTAAAAGGAGAGAAGATTTCGTCCACCAAAGGCCGAGTATTCTCCAACATATGCAGCAATAAATCTTCTGGCAACAATTATCTAAGCTTCATGCACATCAACCGTTGTTTCATCAAAATAAAAATCTGGAGGAGTAAATTCGTACAATGATCCAAGACCTGTCCAATTATGCCAAAATCATGAATTAGCTCTCTTAGTTTGCCACCCTATTTTATGTTCCGTATCCTTCCTACATTAAAGCATTATCATCCAAATAAAAGTGCCTTTTTTCAGGGAACAACAACTGCATGATGCTTCTTCCAATATTTATTTGCGATATAACATCGCCATAAGGACTCCTTGCTTTGAAAATTCCACCAAAGCTTTCAAAATAAAGCCTTAGATACATCATAAAGATTTCTGAAACCAAGGCCTCCTTCATCGATAAAAATGACACAGAGTCTTCCAAGACGCACAGTGTCTACTCGAACTACCCACATAGTTGCTCCAGAAAAATTTTACAAACATTTTGTGGAGCTGGGCAATAAAACCTGCAAAAAGATCACAAGAAGAGAGAAAATGGATAGGCTTACTCTAAAGAACATGTGATATTAAGACATCACGCTAATTTATAGTAGCTTGCCCGTCCAGGAATTCATCTTTTTATGCACTTTGTCAACCAGCTCATTATAATGACAGTTCTTTCTCCTCCTGTAATAAATAGGGACCAAGATAAAACAACAGTAACTCTTTCCTCCAAATTCTGGGAATGTCCAAAACTGAATCAACAATGGTCTGAGGAACCTAGTGATTCATATGAATGTCACTCTTCTCCTTATTCACCATATGGCCACTACCAGTCTCATAATCAGCAAGAGTGTCCATCACTAGCTTCAGGGAATCTTCATCAGCTGATATGAAAATAATAGTGTCATCAGCATATGTCAAATGATTAATGTAGGGACTCCACTTCGACATGCCAAACTCAATATAATTGTTATACTAATTTAGGGCCTAGATAAGCATTTAGCTGCCAATATAAATAAAGTTGGGCTAAAAGGATCTCCTTGCTTCACCCCCTAAATGACTTGAAGAAACCATAAGCCTGCCCATTAATCAATGAAGAATACCAATTTTTGTGCAACATCTGGAAGACCATATCAAAAAGAAGCTCTGAAAAACCCATCTTTCGCAAAACCTTGGTCAACAATAACAAGGTAACTCTGTCATACGTCTTCTCTATATCCAACTTGATCACCACATTAGCCGGTTTTCCCCCCTCTCAAATGTCATGTAGAATTTCTTGTACCAGCAATATATTCTCTACAATACTCTTCCCTTTCACGAAACCCGACTGTTGAGGTGAAATGATATGAGGTAATAAAATAGCCAGCCTATCATGTATCACCATGGATAAAACCTTATTAATAAAGTTAGTCAAACTTATCGGCCTCATATCTGAACAGATAGTAACATCCTTCTTTTTAGGCAAGAGAACCATGTTAGCAAAAGTAACATATCAAGGCAAGTCATGCCCACCAAAGAAAGTCGTACCATTTTATAAATATCCAATGCAATAATGTCTCAGAAGCTCTAAAGAAAGCCCCTGTAAAACCATCTGGACCACCTGCATTTTCAACAATTAGGCCAAATACAACCTATTTTACTTCCTTTATGATCGATATCATAAAAATAATATTATTCTGATATGGAATAATCATGTTAGGACTCTGATCCTGAATATGAAAAAATAGTAGGAATAGCCTTTGCTGAAAATTGGTCCTAAAAGAACCGTATATCCTCATGTGCAATAGTAGAGTCATCCTTAAGCCAAACCTGATTAGCATCCTAAATTCTTCGAAGCTGCAACACCTTCCTCCTCCATACAAGATATGCATGAAAGAATTTAGTATTCCTATCGCAATTCATGAACCACTGCATGCCATATTTATTCTTTTAGAATTACCCTCATGAGCATAAAATCTAATCAACTCAGCCTGAACATTCTGGATCTTCTCCCTATGTTCTAGATTTTTCCTATTTTCACTAGTAGGATGTTGGAATGATGTACTTTACAGGCTTTTAGGAAATTGTTGGCATAATTTTGGGTGAATAGATGTATGCGTAGTTCATATGCAAAGTTCTATATGTCTGTATAGACAAAAGTCATATGTTGAATTATTTGAGTTTTGTGTTCAAGGTACATATTTCTCTAGACGAGTAAAAGTTCAAGTGTAGGGTGTTGATATGAGGGTAGAAATAATAAAATCTTTACTTATTTCACCTCATGTTTATATTTTTCTAGCCTTATATTATATAATTTTGAGCCGTATTATGGTTACGATATGAGGCCTTATTGGACTAGAAATGGTAAAATTTAAGATTTTTGAAGTCTGAGTAGAAGTCAAAGGGTCGGTTATACATAGGTCGGTAACAAAGCGAGAGAATATACAAGAAAATGGAAGGCACGATGCGCTAGCACCATGTACATCACATTGTGTGCTTAGTAAAATATAAATGAGGGACCGCATGGCATGCTAGGAAACGTGCAATGCATCGTGCACGTGGGGTTTTAAATTATTCAAGACTGCACCGAATTGTAAAAGTGCTGCTTGATCCTGGTTAATTTCATACTCTAAAAATATGTCTTTAACTCATTCTGGATTGGACTTTTGGCATGGAAAGCACCAAAGAGAACAATAAAGGGGTGGCTACGCAATTCAAGAGTTTATTTCTATCTCTCTATTTATTCTATTATTAGTTTAGATGTTCATGTTTTGACCCATGTATTTGAGTATTATTATGAAACCTAAACCACATATCGGGGGTTGATTGAACCTCTCTAAATGCTTGTGTGAGTATTGTTATGGTCTTATTAGTAAAATGTGAAGATTTTTCCTATCTGTGTGTTTATGTACTTATTTATGATGATTGGTAGAGCTCGTAATAGATTGTTCTCTTTATTCTTGTGTATCTAGTGATAGATTCATGAGTTAGGACTAGATAAAAATTTCTAAGACAAAGGCATTGCTTAGGTTGTCAACTAGGTAAATTATGACTATTGATCCTTGTTGTGAACTATAAATGTAATCCTCCTTATTTTTATTAGTTAATTAAAAATTTTAATAAGTAAAAGTTATGATTACTTAATGGAAGTGGATAATTGTAAATTTGGAGTACTTGATCATTAGTTAGACTTAAATAGAATTAATGATGCAATCTTCTAGAACACAGGTTTGGCATTGGGGAATCAATCCCAGGTGATATCTCTTGAATCACAATTATCTCTAATTACTTGCTATTAAATTTGTTGCACGGTAGTTGATAGAAACAAAACTCATTAAATGTATACATCACTACCTTGGTGGGTGTTACGGGGTTAATTTCTTGCACTTCACAATGCACGATAGACAAGTCGGCACCTTTTTCAGCCTTAATTGTTTCATCTCTTCCATTTTTAGGCCAGGGCACCCAATTTTAGCACATAACGTAAAGAACAAAAGGCACATAGCGGTAAAAACTTACAACAGACTTTATATTAAATTCAAAATATAAACCACTCAATGTTTCTGAACATTAATGCAAAATAAAAGCTGACACCCTTCTAATTTTTCCCACAAACTGCATGCACTCTTATATAGTGCTGCCTATCATTATGTAATTCGGTTAACATCCCCAACTGCCTAGGATAATCAAGTCATTAACAATGAATAATTACAAGACAAATTACACATAGGCACAATCTCCCAATAATATAGGAAACTACTTGAAATTGCAAACTACTACTACTCTAGTGAGCTGCGCATGCACCACCTACCTTAGCTGCGTGCCAATCATGTAATCCACCAAGTTTTGATGCAATCCAATATGAGAGAAGAACCCATCCATCAAGAATCAAGCTAAGGAGATGCGAAGGCGAGCTTCAGAAGAGAGTTAGAGGCGCGCAACTCCGATTCTCTCAGGGGCAGACCGCCCATATCTCAGAGCGGACCACTCAGACAAGTTCAGAGACTTCCAAAAATTGCAACTCCTTAGGGTGTAGCACCTCCAAGGGTGGGCAGAGCACCCACGCTCAAGAAGCCCGAAAATTGGCTAAGTGTTGAAGTTTCAACTCTCAAGAAGCCGGAGCGTGCATTGTTCAGCCCAGAAGATGAGCTCTTTGGAGTGCCAGAGGCAAAGTGCCTCCTTCCCCAGGGCGAGGCGCCCTTTTGTAGAATTTCATGACGGGTTTTTGACTACTATTTGAGAGTTAGTTATTTTATTGACCCTGCGTGGTGTTGCTCATTTATCCAACTTGTGGCTATTATTTAAATATTTAGACATGTGAACCAAACCTATAAAAGGTTACATTTAAGTTTATTTAATTAGCTAGTCATTATTACATAACATAAAGAACAAAGCATTGCCTTTGTAGAAGCTTGAAGCTTCACCTTTATCTTCTTAGGCTTAGAACTCATGGAATTATCTCTAGTATGAATTTCACTGTTGGTTCAAGTTTCCCATCTCACATGGATTAATCCTTCATATATCATGAGTTTATTTCTTTCATTCTTCTAATTCTATTCTTCCAAATCTTAACTATCTTGTTATCTTGTTGATTTCTATCTTTAATTGCTTCCGCATATTTTTGCTTACATCAGTTAGTATCAGAGCAAGGCAAGAATTTGTTCTTACAATTCCCAGTCCTGTTCTCCGTGCCTAGATTAGGTTTCATAGTTTAGTTTTCTTATTTTCGTTTTGTCAAAAAAGGAAAAGCAGGAAAATGCGAAGAAAAGAGAATAAAACTTATTGGGGTTGAGAGATTCAGCCTTCTTGTTGTTAGAACTTATTGATAGTAAGTGTCTTCAATTGTTTGTGTGTATTGGAACACGTTTTGAGCATGGTTGTTGAAGTTATTGGTGAATTGAACAAGTTCTTGAAAACCCTAGTTGATTATTAAGCCAATCTCAAATTTTGAGGCTTGTTCTTGATTGTCTAACGTTGGGAATAAGTGGGTGATGTTCAAAACTTTCAAGAACACCATTAAGCCTTGTTTGTGAAGTAAATTATAAGTAGCAACGGTTGCATAAGAAGTGAAAAATGGAAAGAAAACCTGAGTCCGTGCACTTACCCATGCATTTGATCTGGTACGACTATCAACTATGTTCTTATGTTCCCTGTAAACTGTCATATCCTATTTTTACCCGAACCGGTTAAAGTTCGAAATAGGACTTGGCTTAGTGGGTAACTCATGGGTAAAGAATTGGAGTCGCCACCTAACATATTTTTTAACTAAGCGTATTAGGGCACCTATTTTGTTTCTAGCTAATTTTACAATTAACTCTAAAACTTAGTCTACAATTCAGAAATCTGGGTAAGAGGTTCAAGTTAACTCGAGAGGAAGGAGTTAGCACCTATCAATCTCCACCAAATGTGATTACCGGCCGGACTTTATAATTGGGATTCAAATAAGTGACTAAATAAATTAACTAGACAAATAACTAAACGACTATTATGATACGCATAAAATAAGTAAAATTAGATAAAAAGCTCCAATTCACTAATAGGCTTCCTCCTTCAGAAATTGCACCTAGCAAAATAAACAAATTAGTTAGTATACCAAAAATAAAATAAAAATAATATAATTAAGAAATGTGTTTTCGAGGGTGTCGTTTCCAAGATTGTACGTCCAAATATACCTCACAAAAGATATAAAGATGAATTAGTACATCAATAAATACTAATAATAATGATAATGTTAATAAACAATAATGAAATAACAATAACAATGGAATGATTTCTTCTAATTGTTCTTTTTTTCGATATTGACTGCCGTCTCCAATTTGACCTTGCAAAATATAACAAAATAAGTTAGTGGTAATAAAAATAGTAATGATGATGATGATGATGATGATGATGATGATGATAATAATAATAATAATAATAGTTTAAAATAAAGGGGAAAGGGATTTTATAAAAGTACATGCTCAGAATATGTATTGCTCAAACAGAGGTTAGGAATGTCGGTACGGCTACAAACATGGAGCCGGTCGTGTTGTCGTGCCAAGCACCTTCAATCCCACCACTCCCCTATCGCTTCATCATAGCCTATTTGTTTTTAGGGACTCGAGGAGTGTAACGAGACTGATTTTAGGCCTCCAAACGTCATTGGCCTTGTAGTATCGTGTTCAAATTAGTCCTAGGCCTCAAATTCAAATTAGTTATGAACTACTTTCATTGGTCGTGATCGATGTAGCATTGAATTTGTCCAATAAGCTCAACAGAATAAATTAAGCTCCTCAATGTTGCATGTATGGAAGCTGAAACTTATAACAGTAGTCAAGTTAGTCAAAACTGACCAAAGTATAGGCAAGTTAGTCAAACGCCTTGACCAAGATATATATCTGAACAAATACATATATGAACAAAAGTAAGCAGATAATCGAGAATATAGAACATAGATAAGCAGCGATGGCCACACCCGTCGAGGCAAACGGAGACGGTGAGAAAGAATGAGGGAACGACTTTCGGCGTCAGAGACGTGGCGTCGCTGCTACCTCACACTCGTAGCCCATTTCCTTTGTCCAATCTCCACAACAGATCAAGAAGACGGAGAAGAGAAATTTCTTGGCGATGGGACTTTCCGGCAAGGATGGGTCTCGCCATTTCTTCCAATCTTCGCCCTGTCAATAACACTCATCAGCAAAATATCAGATTCAAAACGAAATTAAACAACGGCAGAAATTAAGAAATTGGTGCTCCAGCTAAAAACAAGCGATGCCAATGGCTCCACCATTCCCTCATCGCTGGTGGCGATTATGTAAAACTACTACTATGTTTCTCCAGATTCCCCTTTTCCCAATCCCCTATTCCCTGTTTCTGATTTTCTCTGTATGTCGACAGGTGTGTGGGTATATATGTTTTTATTGGTTTCTGTTTGGGTTTGAAAGATCTGTACTGGTGTGATTGGAGAAGAAGGAGGCTGGTAATTTCGAATGCGGTCTGCGTGAAATTAAGAAGAAGGAAGTTGGTAATTTTTACTGGGGTCTGCGCGAAATTGGTGTTGTTGTAGATGTTTTGACAAAGCTGAGAGGAAGAGGAGAGGGGTGTCGGGGGTACAGGGTAAGAGAGGGAGCTCAGTGGTGTTGTACTTTTGAGTGTTAATGGGGTGAGTTTGAGAAAGACAATGGGGAATTGTACTGTATGTGGGGTTTTAGGTATTGTTTTGTAAAGATCTGATCGTATATGTTGAAAAGGAAGGAGACAAGTAAATGGTAAGGATGGTATGAGGTCTGCTTGGAGTTGAAAAATATATTGTTCTGTATTTTTATGTGTTTGAGGAAGACTCCCAAAAGGGAAGTGGGGGGCCTGCCGTGTGTATTAGATGGTCTGATGATGATGAATAATATAAGATTAGGGAAGAAAATGGTTGTTGGGGATTTTCCAAAATAGGAGAGGGGAATTGGGGATTTCGGGAATGATTTTAGGGATTAGGATAATGATTTAGGAGAAGATTTGTGGGGAGAGATAAGATATCGGGGGATGAACTTGGACAGATTTAAATAAAGAAAACGAATGTAGACCACATTTTGTCTGGATTCAGGTGGAAATAGGAATCTTGAAATTAGGAAGAAAATGATTGAATGTAGGAAAATGTATTTGGTTAGGTAACTGGTTTAGGTTCAACACGAAATGATCATATGAATTTAAGAATGACTTAATTAGAAAATAAAGTAGGAAGATACTGAAATTTTAAATACAACTGTGAACGTATCCAGACAAATATTTGTCTAGGTTCAAAACAAAGGAGGATTTAAAAATAATGGAAAAAGAAATATTTTGAAATAAAATAATTATACGAATATTCTAGAAAATTTGAACTAAATGATTGGAAGAAATCGCAATTGATTTCTAGCAGAATGGATGTACCTGGACGGACTCTTGTTCAGATTCGTAGGAGTTTTTAACAAAAGGAGAAGGAAAACAAGTAAATAGAAAAATAGATATTTTCTTTTAAATTGGCCAATATTCAACTTAAAAGTGTAAATATAGATATAGATATACATATTTTATAAAATGCACAAATAATTATTAAATAAACTCAAATAAAATTATTTAAATATAGATAATCACAGATAATTATTAATGTGCACAAATAATCACAAATTGATGACATGTAGCCTAAATGATGCAATTATGTGATATATTATGAATGTACTAAATTGCGCAAATATTTATATTTTAACAAATAGCCTAAATGATGCAAATTTACGTAATATAGCCACACTTAGGTATATAATATATAAATAGAGGATAACGCACGTAAATACATGATTTCTAATACACATTTTGTAGAAATAGTCACATTGCACCCTTAATTTGAATTATAGCCAATTTTAGAAAAAAGGGGGACAAAATTGGGTGCCAACAGCTGCCCCTCTTTGCCCAGGGATGATGAAAGAGTCTTCGGAAAAAAGATAGTTGATGGAGTAGCCAATTTTGTCACGACTGGTGGGCAAAATGATTGAAAGGGGAGAATGAGAGTTTTTTGAGGTGTTTTTGGCCGAACCTCAGTCTCTGAGTTGCCTACATATCTCGAGTTTCACGAGAATCAAGCCGTGTGTAGTTCTAGAATGGCATGTTGCCTGTATGAGACGTTTATGACGCACGATTTTGGATATAATGACTTAACTTATTCGAGTATGTGAAGTTTAGAATCGCGTATGTTTTGCCTTTTCGACGGAATTAATGATGAATAAAGAAAGGGTACTATTGAAGATGAGATAACATCAGTAGGTCGAGCGTGGGAAAAAAGGCTTATCATCATTCTAGTTATGAAGATGTGGGGCGCTACACACCCATAAAGAGGAGTTTATATGTACATAGTTTCCACTTCATCTCAATAACTGAGTAAGCTCGCCTCCAATATTGCCTTGACTGAGCTGGGAAGAATTTGAGGAGCGAGTTTTATAAATGCGCACAACTCAAGTAGATGGGCACGATAAAACACGAAAACATGCACGATTGACGCAGATAGGCTTGAATAGGCAAAGTAGGTATTAGTTGGAAGGAAATGCGAAATGACATCCTAATTCGCAATGGAAGGTTAGGCAGATTACTTGTGAGGGCATGAAATGCTCGGCTTTTAGGCATGTCAGAATTTGACAGAATAGGTATTTTGCAGGTAGGACAAAGGCGTTGTCGAAGTCGAGATAACATCGATAGACCGAGTGTGGTGAAAAAGGCTTGTAAACGTCCTAGTTATGAAGATGTGGTGCAGGACACACCCATAAAGAGGGGTTTACATGGGCACATTTTCCACTACAACTTGATAAGTCATCTTGGCCTCAACATTGTTTTGAATGAACTGAGGAATATTGAGGAGTAAAGCACGATGAATATGCACGATTCAAATAGATAGGCACGATTAGGAAGGAACACGGAGCTGGTACCTAATCGGTGAGGAAAGATTAGGTAGATCACTAGTGCGGGCATAGGATTGTGGCTTGGAGCGCTTTGGAACTTGGCGAAATAGGCAACTTGCGGGGTAGCAAAAGCAGTGTCTTTGGATTAGGCCTTTTTAATTGGGTTTTAGGATGATGCTTTGCTGTATATTTGAGGCTTTGTGATTGCATAATTGGTAGTAATTTTGGGATCAAGTGTGAGAGTAGGAAGTAGAGATTCGTCGAGAGATCGGGGAGTCCCTTTTTCTGTTGGGTTGATCTCTCTTTTTCTGGTCCTCTTTCAGGTACCCAGTGCTAGGGAATGTGTGCCTCTCCTCTGGGGGATATCCATTTGCTAAGTGCTTCTCGTCAGGAGGTAGTCGCCTTGTCGTGCTGAACTATTGTTGGATCATCTTACCAGTGTGACGCTGGATTGTATGTCCATTGTTTTTCGTCCTTTAAAAGTTTGCTTGTCACGTCGGGCTGTATACTCCTTTCGTATTGAGTTGTGTATATTTCCATGCAGGGTTGCCTATCATTCCTTCATTTTAGTTGCACACCCTTTGTTATATTGTCCTTTCACTGGGCTGTCTACCCTTTATCATGTTGTCCTCTCCCTTGGCTGTCTACCCTTCAAGCTGTCTTCCTGTTACAATGTCAAAATTTGTATCGGGCTGTGCACCCCCCGCGGTGTCAGTTTCGACATCGGGCTGTGTACCCCCCGTCGATGCTTCGGGCTGTGTAACCTGACTAAATTTAAATGCAAATCGATATCGGGCTGTGTACCCTAAATTGACGCTTCGGACTGTGTACCCTCAGCAAATGTAAATTAAATCGACATCGGACTGTGTACCCTCAACCGACGCTTCGGGATGTGTACCCTCAGCTAATGTAAATGCAGATCGATATTGGGCTGTGTACCCTCAACCGACACTCGGGCTCTGCACCCTCAGCTAATTTAAATGTGAAATCGATATCGGGCCGTGTACCCTCAACCGACGCTTCGGGCTGTGTGACCTCAGCTAATGTAAATGAAAATTGATATCGGGTTGTGTACCCATCAATCGGCGCTTCGGGCTGTGTACCCTCAGCTAATTTAAATTAAAAATCGATATCGGGTTGTGTACCCTCAACCACACTTCGGGCAGTGTATCCTCAGCGAATATAAATGCAAATCGATATCGGGCTGTTTACCCTCAACCGACACTTCGAGCTGTGTACCCTCAGCTAATTTAAATGACAAATTGATATCGAGCTGTGTACCCTCAATCGACGCTTCGGGCTGTGTATCCTCAGCTAATGTAAATGCAAATCGATATCAGTCTGTGCACCCTCAATCGACGCTTAGGGCTGTGTACCCTCAGCTAAATGTAAATGCAGATCGATATTGGGCTGTGTACCCTCAACCGACACTTCGGGCTCTGCACCCTCAGCTAATGTAAATGCGTATAGATATCGGGATGTGTACCCTTAATCGATGCTTCGGGCTGTGCACCCTCAGCTAATTTAAATAACAAATCGATATCGGACTGTGTACCCTCTATCGACACTTCGGGCTGTGTACCCTCAAAAAATTTAAACGACAAAATCAACATCAGGCTGTGTACCCTCAGACGATGCATCAAGAGTGAGCCGCAACAAGTAGAATGCTGTTGTTATGTCATGCAATGTACTAAGGAGGCTATCATGTTGCCATTGTAAGGACTTTTTTGAAATTTTGGAGGGGACCTCAATAATTTCAGCCCCAGTGTCAAGTTTTGCGTATTTTGGAATTTTTTAGGGGATCCATAAAAATTCTGCCCAGTTTATTGTTTATGACAGATCACCGAGAAAAGATGGTTTGATTGTACTGAAAACTAATGTACTGGCTAAAATCTGCATTCGCCCTTTAGTGTGACGATTGGATGACTATGAGTACGCGGATATCTTTCATACTCAGACAAGGGTTTGATATTGGATTTTTTCAGATTTTGAAGGTTGTCAAAAATGGTATTTGTTTTAGGTTATGACGGGATATTTTCGTGTTTCAAGCCTTTCTTTTCGAAAGTCATGGAGCTAACTTTTATAGATTGACCTTTGTCAAAAGTGTGTTTGTAGTTTGGGAGTTGCAGTTTCTCTTTGTTGGCTCTTTGTTGTACCACATTTTGTCTTTGGGTCAATCAGGCTTTGAACTTTGTGTTTCAGTGCTGGATGTCTTGCGGTGCCATGGCACGGAATGTTTGAGTGAGGAGTGTAGATCGTGTTGGATCGAATTTACGAATGGGTATCCAGGGAGTAGTTTGTTTGTTGGATGCAATACCTTTTGACTGAGCTAAAGGAATAAAGACGTGAGGCTTTATCTTTTGTATGTCTTTGATTGTGTTGAGCCTGATAAGGTTGTGATTGGATGTTTTGACGAAGGGGAGGTTGTTTATTGTGTTAGTTTGGTGCAGTGTGAGGTTGTGGATTTTGCCAGCTTCGGTTGTATAGTGATCGTTCCGGTAGGAGAAAGTGTTTTCAAATGGCTTGCCATTTCGGCTTTTCTAAATGCAGATTCTTGACAAATATCAGCGTTCAAATGCGAAGCAACCTTAACAGAGTGGTGAATGCACAAAATAGTGTGGGCATGTTAGCAAAAAGTTAGACGCAAAAATGACACATAAGCATAAAAGGATGCCTAGAACGCAGATGATGGATTAACGCTTGAATTTGGAGGTTGTGATAGATCGTATAGATATCACAAGAGATTTTCTAAGTGCTTTATGTAGCAGTCAAGGAAAAAATTTTGGCCAAAGGACCGATGCTTGATTAAACGGAAATGAGGAGTTCAATGTCAATGAAAGGGGATAAAGGCATTATGGAAGGAATAGATTGTGTTGCGTAACCAAAAAGGAATGTTGGCTTTTGTCGAATACTAGGACCTTGAGTGCATTTTTCATCCTTTCTTGCCAATTTTTCTGTCATGACGACTATGTGTCTTTCAAAGAAGTTCCCAACGTCTTTCATTCTTTCCAACCAATTGCCGCGATTCAAATTTTGCACCAATTTTTCTTGCTGAATTACATCTTATTGCTGAGTCATTGAACTCCATGTAAGTTGCCTATATCATGCATATTCTTAGATTTTTGCGTCCTTTTGTAGTTGTCGTCATGAGAATTCATATCACCGTACTAAAACCTTTGACCAATATTGCTCCAAGAAGCCTACTCGCATGTGCTTTCATATCAACTCAACCCTTGCTATCGTAAGTATCTCAAATAACTTCACTGTCTCGCTTTATTTTTTGCTAGTGGATAAAGATATGCTTCTAAATGCTCCAGAGGTCTCTAGGTTTGTCATATAATGATGGCTTTGTCATTGCGTTTCGGTCTCTCCATTGCAAGTTGAATCGGCTTGCTTGTTTTCATTGATGTGCACAAGTATTTGCTACACCTCTGTCTTTTCAATATTATCTTTCACTGGCCCTTTGAATGCTTGGAGCGAGTTGGAAAGTGATTTGGGTCACAGTCATGTATTGTATGTGGTGTGACTGTGTAGACAGGTGCAAGAAAATGATCCTTGGATGTTGGTGTCAAAAGGTTTTGATGTGAGCCATGTGTGCCTTTGAGTTTGACCAATATTTTCCTTGCTTTGTCAATTTTTTTTCATATTGCTCAATGGAAAAATTGAGGTGCTTGGGACAATAAGCCCGACAATTTCCAATCTCTCGAACAGTTGAGTATGGGATTCGGCCAGTGGAGTATAGTTTCTTTTTGTCCTTTAGTTTGCATCAGGGCAAGGCCGAGGAGAGTGTATTTTGGTAGTTCGATTGAGTTTTTTTCTGGTATGGTGGATGGTTTGGTGCTGGGATGTGGAATATATGTCGAGCTGGCTGAGCGGGATATTTGCGTGATATATGAGGGTAGGGATAAAATTGTAGCGCTGTTTGATAGCAGTGGTTGAAAGTAGGGTCTTGAATAGTTGCGACAAAAGAGACTTTATCTTTCTTCTTGAAAATTCTCACGTTTCTAGACTGGAAAGCCTTATCGGTAGTTTGTAGTTTAGCGGCGGTAATGTAGAGATAGGAGAGGGCCGGTGGAAACTGCTGTGAAAACTTCCTTATTTTCAGAAGATAACATAATGAAGTGAGCCATCTGAAACGACCTCGGTCAGTCGTTTCGGAAGTTAGGACTCCGATTGGCGTGCCGATAATTTTAAAATATTCGTAATGTCCATTAGGACCTGTCTGTAAAATTTGAGCTAAATCAGACTTTGTTTGGTAGACATCGGAAGAAGGTTTCAGTTTTTATTGGCGATAAATATTAAAAAGAGATTTTCGAGCTCGGTTTTTGCCGAATGAGCTCCGATTCGAAATCCGAAAGCTCCGTTAGGTTCGTATGATTATTTGTGATTTTTGTAAGCTTTCGAAAGTGAATTTCGATGTTGTTCGGCTAGTTTCCGCTAAAATGCCGAAAGTTAAATAATTTGACTTCTTTTCATTTAAATTCGCATCTTGAGTTTCGAGAGTCTGATTTGAGATCCGCTTTCGCGAGTATGTTACATATATTTTGTATAACTTGTATGCAAAAGTTGGAATTATTTCGAATATCGTAGGGCAACGTTTTAATTTTCGTTAAGAAAAGAAAATATAATAAAAAAAAATAAATAAAAAAAAAAAAAAAAAAAAAAAAAATAAAAAAAAAAAGAAGAGAAAAAGGTCAAAAAAGACAAAATATATAAGGCAGGCGGTGGCCAAGCTTATAATGATAGATACGTGAACAGAAGCAGAGGAGAAAGGAAGAAGCAAAAAAATGACGCAGAGGCTGGGGAAAAATGCCAGAAAATGGGAAAAAGAGCCGGAGAAAAGTAGAATTTTTACCCTGAAACATTCAGGTAATGATCTTAATATAGTATTTGAGTTTATTACGTGTGTTTAAATATATTTTTGCGGTAAAAATATGAATATTAGACATCGCCCTAATGACGTAAATTGATAGTTTAAAGGGTCAAATGGACCCCGATAATGAAATTGATTATGTATTCGTGCTCAGTGAGTTATGGACAACTTATAAATATAATTTATTTGGGATTTGGTTATGTGGCCTTAAACCCTGTATATAGGCCCGGTCTGCGTATTGCGTATGCAAATAGGGTATCAGGTTCTTACCTGGATTACCCTAAAATGTGAGGAATGAAGCCTTTAGCCTAATGTGATATATTTTTCTGCTTATTGATAACAGTGGGATTGTTTGGCAATGAAACCAAAGGACAAGCGGTTATTGAGTGGTTTTTCTAACTTTGTAACAAGGTAAGTGTTTATATCCATTTCTTTGGAGGCACCTGGCCTCGTGGATTTTCTACCACATGTTTCCTTACGTGTGTAGCTGCCGATAGGCGTACTCATTACGCCTTAGCTTTGAATTTACATTGTATATTATATGTTATGCCCTATAGTTGGTATTGTATTGAACATATGAGCGTTGCACTCTGGTTTTGAGCATTGCATATACTTCCCGGTTGGCGATGAGAGTCCCGCACCGGCGAAGGGTCATTATTACATATACTTCCCGGTTGGCGATGAGAGTCCCGCACCGGCGAAGGGTCATTATTGCATATACTTCCCGGTTGGCGATGAGAGTCCCGCACCGGCGAAGGGTCATTATTGCATATACTTCCCGGTTGGCGATGAGAGTCCCGCACCGGTGAAGGGTCATCATTACATATACTTCCCGGTAATCGATGAGAGTCCCGAGCCGGTGAAGGGTCATTGTTGCATTACATTGCATTTATATGCATTATATGTCGTTCATATGCATTACATTGCATATCATATTGGGTGCAGGAGTATTCCGCCCCAGGAGCAGGAGTATTCCGCTCCATTGTATCATATTGAGGGCAGGAGTATTCCGCCCCAGGAGCAGGAGTATTCCGCTCTATTGTATCATATTGAGGGCAGGAGTATTCCGCCCCAGGAGCAGGAGTATTCCGCTCCATTGTATTATATCGGGTGCAGGAGTATTCCGCCCCAAGAGAGTGCAGGAGTATTCCGCCTCTGGTTTATATTATATCGGGTGCAGGAGTATTCCGCCCCAGGAGCAGGAGTATTCCGCTCCAGTTGGTTATCAGATTGGATTCCCCTCGAATGCAGGAGTATTCCGCTTCGAGATGGGAGGATGGGCACATGTGACCCTTTTGCATCAGATTTCATTTCATTTCATCTCATCTCATTTCATTTCATTTTCATACCATTGCGTAGACTTGTGGTACATAACTACTGTTCTGCTCATAGTGCATTGCTTATTTGTTGATATGTTTTTGGCTCGTATCTCCTGGTAGACGATGAGAGTCCCGTGCCGGAGATAGGTATCAGACATATGTGACTGCATTGCATCATACCGCACTCATCCCATCTCATTGCACCGCATACTGACTATTGTGTGTAGTGTGCTGTGTTTTATATATGCGGTAGGTATACCATGTTGTGAACGTATCTCAGTTTATCTATATATCTCTGGCTCGTATCCCGGGTTGCACGCCGCAACAGTATAAATATACGGATTGGGTTGCAAGCCGCAACAGTATAAATATATGGATCGGGTTGCACGCCGCAACAGGATGTATTTCTGATTGTCGACATGTTCAGGATATCTATATGTTCTGTCTACCTTATATCCCTGGCTGTTTATTATTCCAAACGTGTTTTCAGTTATCATTTGGCTTTGCCTGTTTATAGTTCAAATAAGATGGATTTAGTTTATCTGTTTTTCTTCTCCCTGACTAGCTATCCTATTCTTTGAGGTGGCTAGTCTGCCCCACTTATTGAGTCCTTTTGACTCACCCTCGTTTGTTGTTTGTTTCTTGTCTATCTATTTCGTTTCGGCAGGTTCGCTCAAGGATCGAGTTCGCCACGTACTGAAGGAGCGAAGACGACTCCAGCTGTCAGGGTGAGCCAGCTTTATTCCGGATGGCCACCAGTTTATTGTTTATTATTTCAGTTGCATTCTGCTCAATTCAGGAGGTATCTGTCTTTTTTGTACTCTTAGATGTCTAGTCTGGATAACCCTAAACCTAGTATGTTGGGTAGTCAGCTGTAATTTCTTTTGTACAGCTTAGAGGTATCAGTATGTCAGTATTTTTTTAAGTCTTGTTCTTATTTATGAATTGAATTATATTTATTTTCTTAATTTAATTGGTAAGGGTTCGCCCGACGGGTCTAGGGGAGGATGTTGGGTGCCCGCACGGCCTAGCCGGATTTCGGGTCGTGTCAGTTGGTATCAGAGCCCAGTTTAGAGTCTATCCAGACTAAGACAGTGTCTAGTAGAGTCTCGCTGATGGGTACGTAGACGTCCGTACTTATCTACGAGGGGCTATGATGGCATTTAGGAAGTTTCACTTCCTTCTTTTCTGATCGTGCGTCGGTCTAGGATGCAAAAGTATTTTTGTTAATTCCTTCGTGGCAATTGTAAACCCTCGTACGACAAATCAGCAGACCGTATGAGTTCAAGACGAAGCAGTCTAGTCTGGGGCTAGCACTGACGAAGCCCCGAGAGTTTTGATCGTGCTGACGATCTAGTTATGGAGGTCCCAGCTGTACGAGCTCGCGATGGGCAAGGGAGCAGGGCCTTGTGGTTCTCTTGGCTCTCTATGATGCTTTTACGAGAATCTTGGCGACGCAGATACCGTAAGAACCTATTATTCGCTGGGCAGCCTATCAGGTTGCCGCATGTGCAGACGTTCGATTTCAGGGAGATCCTTTTCTGGTTCTTAATATTGCTGCAGTAAATTATATTCCGGAGGTAGTATGTGTTGTACCTCTAATTGTTCTGGCTGGTTAGCCAGCCAAGGTATCAGTTGGGTCCGAGTGCTCAAGGAGGTTTCATTATTTTACGCGGTTGAACCTTCCAATATTCTTAAGAAATGCATCAGATAAATCTTGTAATTCTTTGTAAAATAAAATGATGTCAGCGTATCCTTCAGGCTTTTGATTATATCAAGCGGTATGGTGTTAATTATTCTTCTTTCCAGTTTCAAGGTCCAACCCTGGATTGGTGGACCGCTCTTTTATTAGCTAACTTGGTTCGATTTTTCTTCAAGATTCGTGGAAAAGTTCCTTTCGAGTAGCGAGCGAGATGAAAAGTGTTACCAGTTCGAGTGGATTTGACAGGGTAGCCTGTCGGTTAGCCTGTTGGCTTCAGAATATAAGATTGAATTCTATAAAATGGCCGAATGCATTTGAACTAGCTCATGAGCCTTTCGAGACATTCAAAGATTTATTGATAACCTTTCTTTTTTCCCTGAAATCCTAGATAGCTCAAGAGATTGAGGTCGGGATTTCATTTGATGTTGTTGTTGATATTGCTCGAAGGTATGAGGCATACTTAAGGTTAGAGCAAGACAAGTCAGATCGAGGGAGCAAGAAATTCTGAGGCCCTGGTGGTCAACCATGTTACCTCATTTGTAGGTAAAAGTTCTGATTATTTTGGGAGGTCACCTTCCAGTTTATCTCGGCTTGTGTTATGTGATTCTTAGAGTGTGCCAGTAGCTCGTCAAGATCAGATTCAGTCTTCTCTTCATAGCTATCAACAATCTTTCCAGCTTCCGTTTGTAGTGAAAAGGTGTTATCAGTATCGTGAGTCTGGTTATCCTTTGATGAGTTTTCCCTTGCTCCGACGAGTAGGCAGTCGTCTTTTCTCTTGTCATCAGGCATCTGCACAGTCACACGGAATTTCATTTAGATCTTAATCAACCAGAGATATGCCCTCATCCGATAGAGGTCGAGAGCGTGGTAGTAGTGGTTCTTCTAGAAGTAAGTATCAGGGTAGCGGCTCGGCTTAGATGCAGAGGCAGTTCTATGAACTGCTTGTCTGGCAGGATGCTGAGATATCCGATATAGTAGACCCTGAGATCTCTTCTTCTCTTAAATGTGAGTAAGATTTGATTCTTTCGATCGATCTGGAATGGTGTGTCTTATCATGTTTCGATAGTTTCCTTGGATGTCGTTTTTATTAAGAATCGGTTGCGGTGGAGGGGTGAGTTTCGGATATGATTTATTCCTGGCATTTATGAAACCCTACTAGTTTATCTGATCTAAATATGAGAGATTTGACGGTGAGTATTGCTATTGCCTGCTTGGCATCTTGTTACGCCACCTTCTGTTATTATGTCAATTCAGTTTACCTCTCTCCTCGAAATTCAATGTTGATAGGATAATGGGATCCTAATTCGTCACCGTCAGAAAGTGTTGTCGTTTCTTCCTGTGCAAAGTGATTAGTAAGTAATATTCGATATACGTATATCCTCTTGGTTCAAAACGCTAGTAAAGTATGTTATCCTTTGAGCTTATCTGGGTTATAAAAGGGTTTTCTGGTAAAGTGTCAGAGTTTTATTCTTATTGGGAGATTAAATTGGCATGGATGTTGTTCCATAAGAGCTTATTTAATATCTATTTCTTCACTTGTGACTCTTGGGCCACTTTGACTCGTAAGTAGTCTAGCTTTGGTAGCCAAGCAAATAAGAAGAAGAGCTTCCTATAGCTCTAATTATTTCTATCCTCAGTTTATTGCCATCTCTTCTTCTTTCGACACTGGTGAGCTTAGGCAATCAGTAACCTATTGTGATGTTCCCTGTGTTGAGCTAGAGTGCATGTCAAGGTAACTGGGTAAGCATATTATTGTTTAGGTTGAAAATCAGGACAGTGGTGCTGTCCAGACATTCTATCTGCGGATTTGCTATGTCATCCAGTTGTCTCATCTTGTTATCCGCTTAACATGTTTATGTTATCAGTTTATCCGGGTATCTATTCCCATGTATAGTAGTGCTGGTTCTGTTTTGCGGATCATCCAGTTTCAGGGGAAACTCTGCCGAAATTTCTATATAGAAGTACCATCCATTAAGCGGTGGTGTTTACGGCAAAGGTATGGAGTTGTGAACTCGAGAGTTGCAGCTTTTTGGCAACTCAAAAGGATAGTTGGTAGCTTAGGTCTGCCTATGTTCAGCTTTTAGGTAAATCTTCTTTAGTCCAGCAGACTGTGCGAGGATGGTTATTCCTATTCAAATAGCTGCATGAGTGTGTGCTTTAAGTGGAGGAGTCTTCCTCCAAATACTGAATCATAATATTAAATCTCTAAGGCGTTGCTGAAGCGTAAGCTAATTCTTAGTTTCATCGACCTGTTCTATATCGAAGAGGTAATTATCGGCTGAATCATGTTAACCCATTCAAAGTTTCGTGTATCTTTATTTCGAAAATATAAAACTCCTCTCTCATGATTGAAAAAGTGTCGGCTTAGTCCGAATAAGTTGGGCTATGATGTTATCATATTATCCAAATATGTTTTATCCAAGAGTTGATGTGCGTGTTATAACTCTGATTCTGTAACTATGAGATAATGTCCGTGGAGTAGTTTATGAAGGTTGTGCAAATTCTCTTGTTATCTGCATAAATCATTCTTTACATTTAGGCTCGTTCGAGGACGAACGAGAGTTTAAGTGGAGGAGAATGAAACGACCTCGGTCAGTCGTTTCGGAAGTTAGGACTCCGATTGGCGTGCCGATAATTTTAAAATATTCGTAATGTCCATTAGGACCTGTCTGTAAAATTTGAGCTAAATCAGACTTTGTTTGGTAGACATCGGAAGAAGGTTTCAGTTTTTATTGGCGATAAATATTAAAAAGAGATTTTCGAGCTCGGTTTTTGCCGAATGAGCTCCGATTCGAAATCCGAAAGCTCCGTTAGGTTCGTATGATTATTTGTGATTTTTGTAAGCTTTCGAAAGTGAATTTCGATGTTGTTCGGCTAGTTTCCGCTAAAATGCCGAAAGTTAAATAATTTGACTTCTTTTCATTTAAATTCGCATCTTGAGTTTCGAGAGTCTGATTTGAGATCCGCTTTCGCGAGTATGTTACATATATTTTGTATAACTTGTATGCAAAAGTTGGAATTATTTCGAATATCGTAGGGCAACGTTTTAATTTTCGTTAAGAAAAGAAAATATAATTAAAAAAAAAAAAAAAAAAAAAAAAAAAATAAAAAAAAAAAGAAGAGAAAAAGGTCAAAAAAGACAAAATATATAAGGCAGGCGGTGGCCAAGCTTATAATGATAGATACGTGAACAGAAGCAGAGGAGAAAGGAAGAAGCAAAAAAATGACGCAGAGGCTGGGGAAAAATGCCAGAAAATGGGAAAAAGAGCCGGAGAAAAGTAGAATTTTTACCCTGAAACATTCAGGTAATGATCCTAATATAGTATTTGAGTTTATTACGTGTGTTTAAATATATTTTTGCGGTAAAAATATGAATATTAGACATCGCCCTAATGACGTAAATTGATAGTTTAAAGGGTCAAATGGACCCCGATAATGAAATTGATTATGTATTCGTGCTCAGTGAGTTATGGACAACTTATAAATATAATTTATTTGGGATTTGGTTATGTGGCCTTAAACCCTGTATATAGGCCCGGTCTGCGTATTGCGTATGCAAATAGGGTATCAGGTTCTTACCTGGATTACCCTAAAATGTGAGGAATGAAGCCTTTAGCCTAATGTGATATATTTTTCTGCTTATTGATAACAGTGGGATTGTTTGGCAATGAAACCAAAGGACAAGCGGTTATTGAGTGGTTTTTCTAACTTTGTAACAAGGTAAGTGTTTATATCCATTTCTTTGGAGGCACCTGGCCTCGTGGATTTTCTACCACATGTTTCCTTACGTGTGTAGCTGCCGATAGGCGTACTCATTACGCCTTAGCTTTGAATTTACATTGTATATTATATGTTATGCCCTATAGTTGGTATTGTATTGAACATATGAGCGTTGCACTCTGGTTTTGAGCATTGCATATACTTCCCGGTTGGCGATGAGAGTCCCGCACCGGCGAAGGGTCATTATTACATATACTTCCCGGTTGGCGATGAGAGTCCCGCACCGGCGAAGGGTCATTATTGCATATACTTCCCGGTTGGCGATGAGAGTCCCGCACCGGCGAAGGGTCATTATTGCATATACTTCCCGGTTGGCGATGAGAGTCCCGCACCGGTGAAGGGTCATCATTACATATACTTCCCGGTAATCGATGAGAGTCCCGAGCCGGTGAAGGGTCATTGTTGCATTACATTGCATTTATATGCATTATATGTCGTTCATATGCATTACATTGCATATCATATTGGGTGCAGGAGTATTCCGCCCCAGGAGCAGGAGTATTCCGCTCCATTGTATCATATTGAGGGCAGGAGTATTCCGCCCCAGGAGCAGGAGTATTCCGCTCTATTGTATCATATTGAGGGCAGGAGTATTCCGCCCCAGGAGCAGGAGTATTCCGCTCCATTGTATTATATCGGGTGCAGGAGTATTCCGCCCCAAGAGAGTGCAGGAGTATTCCGCCTCTGGTTTATATTATATCGGGTGCAGGAGTATTCCGCCCCAGGAGCAGGAGTATTCCGCTCCAGTTGGTTATCAGATTGGATTCCCCTCGAATGCAGGAGTATTCCGCTTCGAGATGGGAGGATGGGCACATGTGACCCTTTTGCATCAGATTTCATTTCATTTCATCTCATCTCATTTCATTTCATTTTCATACCATTGCGTAGACTTGTGGTACATAACTACTGTTCTGCTCATAGTGCATTGCTTATTTGTTGATATGTTTTTGGCTCGTATCTCCTGGTAGACGATGAGAGTCCCGTGCCGGAGATAGGTATCAGACATATGTGACTGCATTGCATCATACCGCACTCATCCCATCTCATTGCACCGCATACTGACTATTGTGTGTAGTGTGCTGTGTTTTATATATGCGGTAGGTATACCATGTTGTGAACGTATCTCAGTTTATCTATATATCTCTGGCTCGTATCCCGGGTTGCACGCCGCAACAGTATAAATATACGGATTGGGTTGCAAGCCGCAACAGTATAAATATATGGATCGGGTTGCACGCCGCAACAGGATGTATTTCTGATTGTCGACATGTTCAGGATATCTATATGTTCTGTCTACCTTATATCCCTGGCTGTTTATTATTCCAAACGTGTTTTCAGTTATCATTTGGCTTTGCCTGTTTATAGTTCAAATAAGATGGATTTAGTTTATCTGTTTTTCTTCTCCCTGACTAGCTATCCTATTCTTTGAGGTGGCTAGTCTGCCCCACTTATTGAGTCCTTTTGACTCACCCTCGTTTGTTGTTTGTTTCTTGTCTATCTATTTCGTTTCGGCAGGTTCGCTCAAGGATCGAGTTCGCCACGTACTGAAGGAGCGAAGACGACTCCAGCTGTCAGGGTGAGCCAGCTTTATTCCGGATGGCCACCAGTTTATTGTTTATTATTTCAGTTGCATTCTGCTCAATTCAGGAGGTATCTGTCTTTTTTGTACTCTTAGATGTCTAGTCTGGATAACCCTAAACCTAGTATGTTGGGTAGTCAGCTGTAATTTCTTTTGTACAGCTTAGAGGTATCAGTATGTCAGTATTTTTTTAAGTCTTGTTCTTATTTATGAATTGAATTATATTTATTTTCTTAATTTAATTGGTAAGGGTTCGCCCGACGGGTCTAGGGGAGGATGTTGGGTGCCCGCACGGCCTAGCCGGATTTCGGGTCGTGTCACCATCTTGGAGAAGTGAAGTGAGCCATCTTGGAGAACCTATCCACGACAACATAAATGCTATCATGTCCCCCCTAGTCCGTGGTAATTCCATGACAAAGTCCATAGATATATCCAGCCACGGGCTAGTAGGTACGGGGAGAGGGGTATATAAACCATGGGGGTTCGATTTGGACTTAGCAAACTTGCACTCAAGACAAGAATTGCAAAGTCTCTCAACTTGTGTCCCCATTTTAGGCCAATGGAATTATTCCATGAGAATGGCCAAGGTTTTATCCCTACCAAAGTGACCCATAAGTCCTCCACAATGTGCTTCTTGCACAAGCAATTCTCTCCATGAGGACTCGGGTATGCAAACTTTACCATTTTTAAAGACATAGCCATTAACCCATTGGTATTTCTCAACTCTTTCTCCTTTTTCTAGAGCTTCATGGATGCTCTTTAGCTTAGGTTCATGAGCATACATCAACTTGATACTCTCAAAACCCATGAGCTTTGAGGTGAGATTAGTGGCAAGAGCAAACTTCCTAGAAAGCGCATCCGCCACAACATTGTCTTTCCCCTTATTGTATTGAACAACATAAGGAAAAGACTCAATGAACTCTACCCACTTGGCATGCCTCTTGTTCAATTTCTCTTGGCCCCTGAGATGTTTGAGTGAATCATGATTACTCTTAATCACAAATTTCCTAGGCCAAAGGTAATGTTGCCAATGTGCAAGAGCTCTTACTAGGGCATGCAACTCCTTGTCATACGTGGAGTAATTCAAGGAGGCTCCCTTCAACTTCTCACTAAAGTAGGCTATGGGTTTGCCATCATGCATTAAAACACCACCAATTCCCACCCTCGAGGCATCACATTCAACCTCAAATGCCTTTCCAAAGTCGGGCAATTGCAATAGAGGGGCGGTACTCAACCTACTTTTCAATTCTTGGAAGGCCTTCTCTTGAGGCTCTCCCCACACAAACGGTTTGTCCTTCTTCACCAATTCGGTGAGTGGAGCGGAAATGGAGCTAAAGTCTTTCACAAATCGTCTATAAAAACTAGCAAGACCATGAAAGCTCCTCACTTGAGCCACGGTGGTAGAGTAGGCCAATCACGAATGGCCTCCATGATGCAGGGAAAAACGAGCGGAAGCTAAAGACGATATGAAAATGCGGAAGCTAAAACAAGATAGGCGATATCGATGAAGATATCGAGATAAAGAGCAAGACGAGGCTTGAACGTTTACCTAAGTAGCACCGAGGAACTCATCTCGATACACCCCGGGTGAATTCAAGGATAACCTATACTATGCAACTATCCTCAAGAGATACCCGACTCTTGCAAATAGAATGATCAAAGATGGATGAAGTTCAAATTGGATTCCACCAATTGAATTCAAGTTCCCAACAAGGGTTCAAATGAGAGCATGGCTTAAGTTTCATCAATATTCAAGATTGTGTAAATGAAATGAAAGACTAAGGTAGCTATTTATAGTCTTCTCCTATGCCCTATGTAATGTCTAAAATACCCCCAAAGTGGGTTAAAACAATAAAGGCCACTTAGGGCTAAAGTAGGAAATACACATCAAAATGTAGGAAAATCCCGTAATGCACACACAGGGGTAGGCGGTCCGCCTCCTCCTCTAGGCGCTCCGCCTGTTTCCAACTTCCAGAGAGTGGCAGCCAACCAGGCGGTCCGCCTAGTGACTTCAGGCGGTCCGCCTCCTTGGATCCTGAAACTTGACTTTGTTTAGGCGGTCCGCCTCTTTGTGTAGGCGGTCCGCCTCATCCTGTGAGGTCTTGAAATGGCTCAAAATGGACTCTAGGTGTTCCTCCTTGGTCCGTAGTTGGTCCTCCCTCGATGGTGATCAAGTACATGACTCCAAATCACTCTCGGGTCCTCCTCGGGAGCCCATGATGTATACTCCTTGTGCTCTTGAGCTTGGCTCTTGATGGTTGGCACTTTGGCTCCAATTTGCCCGGCATCATCCTCCCCTTCTTGAAAGGATTTCGTCCTCGAAATCAAACCATCAAGTCCTACAATGAAAGACAAGCACAAAACAAAAACAAAACTCCTACTACAAGAGTAGGTTAGTGCCACAAGTGTGGGAAGACACACTCTTATGGTACAACCAAGTATCAATAGTCATAAAGAAGTTCATGCTCCAAGGGAACTAGCAATTACTTGGTTCAACAAAGAAGTGCACCCAACACAAGAACAAACAAAGAGATCAATAGCGCATGAGATATGCAAAAGCAAGCTATCAAAACCCCTATGATCCCTAAGTTCAAGATTAGCACACCAAAACGTCCCACTACGCGAGTAGGCAAGTCAAACAAGAGTGAATGCAAGGGATGTGGAAAATTCACTCTTGTGATAGAGCCAAGTATCAATACTAATCAAAAAGCTTATGTCCCAAAAGGAGACAACAAGTTCTTGGCTCACCAATGACAAGCACTCACAACCATAACAAGCAAAGAGATCATTAGGACATAGAATATTCAAGATTACACAATCAAGTTTCCTATGACCCCTAAGCTCATGATCGACACGCCAAACCTTTAATGGAATGCTTTCACAGTGTGGCACAATGGGTTCGGCATGCTCAATTCTCAAAGTGTGGTTAACATGCGGGATGGGATAGGCAAAGTAGTGCAATTCACAATTAGCATCAATTACCTCACTCCCCTTCTTAAGAGCTCTCATACTCACACTAAGAGATACCTCCTCACCTCCAATTTCATCCTCGAGACAACCCTCCTCACATGATAAACTCTCAAGAGAGGCATTAATAATGGCCTCTTCATCATCATAACCCAAACCAACAAGGGTAGGGTCACTAGAAGAATCATCTACCTCACTCGAAGCTTCAAACAAAGAGTTGTCTATGGGATCAAATCTCTCACACCACGGAGGTTCCAACTCCTTCCTAACTCTAGCTCGATACAACTCACCACCACCAATAAGGACGCCCTCAAACAAAGGATTAGTAAAAGCACGCATCCCATTCGTAGATTCAAGTAAAGGTGAAGTATCAAAACTAGGGTCTTCGCTCTCACTTGAGGAGTCATCATAGACAACCTTGTCCGATTAATGCAATTTGGACTCCTCAAGGTCACTCTCATCCTTACTACGACACACAATTCTACCAAAATCAATTACACCAACAAGGGTAGAGTCACATAACTCTTCTTCCCCTTCATCAAATATGGGTGGGGTGTCATAATAAGGGTCACAAGCAAGGTCAACTAACACATGTTCACTAGGGAGAGGTTCTTTGAATACCGGGCTCACATCATGATGTGGCTTTTCGTTCCTCTCTACTAGCGGTTCACAAGCACACACTAGTCGACCATTAGACTCTTCACTAGTTGCAAGTTCAATAGGGACATTACAAGCAACAACTAGATTGGAGTCTACGCAAGACAAGGGGCTAACATATTCATGAAAGGAAAAGGTAACAGTTACATTTGAGTCGCTCCCGTGAGTACTCACATCGCTTGAAGTGTCGCATTCAATTCCTCCTTCATGAAGCTCACAATGAAGATCTCCATCCTCTTGTCTTCCTTCCAAGGGAATCGGTTGAGGCACCACTAGCTTGCCTCCAAGAGTACCTACACACAAGCCCAAGCAAGTAGAAGAAGAAGGGAATAAAACGTGGTTAGGACAAAGGGTGCCCTCGCTCTCAATTTGTTTTTCCTCTCCTCTTCCTTCTTTTAATCCGCTCTTATGTGTAAGTGCATGGGGATGAGGTCCAAGAATGTCATCACCTCGCTCACCTTCCCCAACTCCCTCATTTGCCATTGGTTGGCTCATAGGAGTAGTAGAATTACTCCTATAGTGAGTAGTTACATCTACTTGGGGAATGCCCAAATTGTGGGGAATGCCCACTTGTTGGGGAGTGCCCAACGGTTGGGGATTGCCCAACACTTCATCACTAGTAACCCCTTCGGTACCATTTTGGGCACTCGAGGTCCATTCCTCTTTGAGGCGATCAAACCTCGAGCTTATGGATCTCACCTCGGCCAAGAGGTTGACCAAAGTGCTTACCGGGACCTCAATGGTATCGTACACGTCTCCGGCCATGTACCTATATAAATCAAAGACAAGAAAGAAGTTAGAGTAAAAACCTCACTCGCTCCCTCACTTTTGAATGTCACTCGGATCACTCGTTTAGTGGTGGGGGATTTATCACTCAAACTTGATTCAATGGCTTCCTCGTAGTTGAACAACCTCCTCGATAACCAACTAAGTTCACAAGAACCAAATACTCTTCGGGAAGAGTGGAATTGATGGGACTCGATGAACGCTAGGCTATTTAGGTGCGCACTTGAAGCAAAATCAAACTACGAGTCTTCTTTGAGGTCTACTCTCCTCTAGGCACGAAGGTCCTAAATACTCAATGAACTAGTACTAATTGAGTAGGAGTGTTACTCTCAAAGTACTAGCCGGAAGCAACGGAAACCAACCAAACACGAAAAAACATGAAACAAGGCAAAACCAACCAGCCAGTGGCCTGGGCGGTCCGCCTGGTGGCCTGGGCGGTCCGCCTGGGGGCCGACCAGTGAGGGCTGTGGGCGGCCCGCCTAGGGCATGGGCGGTCCGCCTGGGGCTTGCTCCCAGCACCTCCGAAAACGGGATTTTTTGACTTTTTCACCCAAATCCTCAACGTTTTCAACCCGATTCTCAAATCCCTTGGTACCCAAAGTTGTTATATGCTATAACAAACAAACCCCAATGGTTTAATCCAACAAACATCCAACAATCAACTTGTTTCAAGAATTTGGAGCAAGTTCTTCAAGAAATTTCAAAAACTTCAAAATTTCAAAACTTCGATTTTCATTCCGCTACTCCAAATGATGTTATGGGGGTATCAAAATGACGGGGTAACTATAAGGAACAATCCCCGATACCAAGCAACCATGAAATCATAACATCAAACAAGTTCTAGCAAGTTTTGTGAATTTTCAACTTTGAGATTTGATTTTGAAGATTTTCGATTCACAACTTCAAATCGTGTTTCGAGGGTACCAAATCAACGGGATAATGATATCAATCAATCCCCGATAACAAACAACAACAAAATCGTTACAACCAACGATTTCTAGCAATATTTTTGTGATTTTCAAGTTTTTGGATTTTTTTGTTTTTCTTCTAATTTCAAGAACAAACAACACAATGATAACAACGATAAGAACAAGACCGAGGATTCATAAGAACGAAGCCTAGCCGTGCTCTGATACCAACTGATGCAGGGAAAAACGAGCGGAAGCTAAAGACGATATGAAAATGCGGAAGCTAAAACAAGATAGGCGATATCGATGAAGATATCGAGATAAAGAGCAAGACGAGGCTTGAACGTTTACCTAAGTAGCACCGAGGAACTCATCTCGATACATCCCGGGTGAAGTCAAGGATCACCTATACTATGCAACTATCCTCAAGAGGTACCCGACTCTTGCAAATAGAATGATCAAAGATGGATGAAGTTCAAATTGGATTCCACCAATTGAATTCAAGTTCCAAACAAGGGTTCAAATGAGAGCATGGCTCAAGTTTCATCAATATTCAAGATTGTGTAAATGAAATGAAAGACTAAGGTAGCTATTTATAGTCTTCTCCTATGCCCTATGTAATGTCTAAAATACCCCCAAAGTGGGTTAAAACAATAAAGGCCACTTAGGGCTAAAGTAGGAAATACACATCAAAATGTAGGAAAATCCCGTAATGCACACACAGGGGTAGGCGGTCCGCCTCCTCCTCTAGGCGCTCCGCCTGTTTCCAACTTCCAGAGAGTGGCAGCCAACCAGGCGGTCCGCCTAGTGACTTCAGGCGGTCCGCCTCCTTGGATCCTGAAACTTGACTTTGTTTAGGCGGTCCGCCTCTTTGTGTAGGCGGTCCGCCTCATCCTGTGAG
Source organism: Petunia secreta (assembly GCA_029990175.1). Classification (NCBI taxonomy): domain Eukaryota; kingdom Viridiplantae; phylum Streptophyta; class Magnoliopsida; order Solanales; family Solanaceae; genus Petunia; species Petunia secreta. The sequence goes on from JARKIP010000038.1 coordinate 4,372,581, forward strand.
GTCTTGAAATGGCTCAAAATGGACTCTAGGTGTTCCTCCTTGGTCTGTAGTTGGTCCTCCCTCGATGGTTATCAAGTACATGACTCCAAATCACTCTCGGGTCCTCCTCGGGAGCCCATAATGTATACTCCTTGTGCTCTTGAGCTTGGCTCTTGATGGTTGGCACTTTGGCTCCAATTTGCCCGGCATCACTCCACCTTAGACTCATCCACCTCCACTCCTTCGGCAGTCACAATAAACCCAATAAAAATAACCTTCTCCACACAAAAGGCACACTTTTTCAAATTGGCATAGAGCTTTTCGGCTCTTAGCACTTCAAGAACTTGACTCAAGTGGCCAACATGATCATCTATTAACTTATTATAAATCAAGATATCATCAAAATAGACAACCATGAATTAATTGATAAACAGTTTCAAAACATGGTTCATTAGTCTCATAAAAGTACTAGGTGCGTTGGAGAGCCCAAAGGGCATCACCAACCATTCATAGAGACCAAACTTGGTCTTGAATGCGGTTTTCCATTCGTCCCCAGGTTTCATCCGGATTTGATGGTAACCAGACCTAAGGTCTATTTTGGTTAAGACACATGAACCATTCAATTCATCTAGCATGTCATCAAGTCGTGGAATAGGATGATAGTACTTTACCGTTATCTTGTTCACGGCCCGGCAATCTACGCACATTCTCTAAGTGCCATCTTTCTTTGGAACAAGGATCACGGGCACGACACAAGGACTCAAGCTTTCCCTCACCAAGCCTTTAGTAAGCAATTCATCAACTTGCTTTTGCAATTCTCTTGTGTCCTCCAGATTGCTACTATAAGCCGGTTTGTTTGGAATTTGAGACCCCGGGATAAAATCAATTTGGTGCTCTATCCCCCTCAATGGAGGAAGACCACTTGACATCTCTTTCGGGAACATGTCTTCAAATACCTTCAAAACATTCTCAATTGCACTAGGTAAATGGTTAGTTAAACAATCAACATCGGATGTAAGAATCATACCTTTATGCACTAGGCAAAGGAGTAGCTTGTTGCCATCATTTCCTCGCAAAAGTTCACCCGGTTGCATCATGGCACATATGCTACCGGTAGAAGATGGTGGGATTGCCACAAAGCTCTCGGCCAAAGGACTAGTCTCCACAACCGACTTAGCCTTTCCCGCCTCTCTCAACTCCCTCATCCGCTTGTAATCATCACTTACCTGCTTGGGAGTCAAGGGCTTAAGCACAAATTTCCTTCCTTCATGTTTGACCGTGTAAGTGTTGACACGATCATCATGAACCACCTGCCTATCAAATTGCCATGGCCTTCCAAATAGAAGGTGGCATACTTGCATAGGTACCATGTCAAACATGTGTTCATCCACATAGTTCCCCATTTTGAACTTAATCATTACTTGCTTCGCAACCTTTAGCTCCCTACACTCACTAAGCCATTGCAAACGATATGGTTTGGGGTATTTCATGGTATTCAATTTCAATTGGGAAACAAGTGATTGACTAACAACATTAGCACAACTTCCCGAGTCAATGATCATAGAGCAAACGACACCCATGACTCGGCGTCGAGCATGGAAATGATTTTCTCTTTGCAATGTTTCACTATCTTCCAATAGCATAGCACCTAAACTCCTTCTCACAACTAGGAAAGCATGAGCATCATCATCCTCCGCCGTATCATCCTCCACATCATCCACCTCATCTCCCTCTACTCCCTCATCCTCCGGTTCACTTGTTCATAAGCACCATCACCAACAACAATCATGGTCCTTTTCATAGGACACTCTTTTGCAAAGTGACCATACCCCTTGCACTTGTGGCATTGAATTGAAGAAAAATTAGGAGTATTTAATTGGGTTTTAGAGTTACCTCCCACATTGGATGTGTACTTCTCATACGGCTTCTTCAGATCTTTGCTAGAACTTGCACCACTTGTACCACTTGCATTTGGGAATCTTGCATTTGGAGTAGGAGTCTTCCATTCCTTTGGTTTGCTCACGGGAGTGGAAGTGTTGCTTTTGTAACGGTTGGACCTTTCATCTTTAAGCCATTGCTCAGCATCAATTGCGGCTTCAAGGATTTCTTGAAGTGAAAGATAAGCATGTAATCTAAATTGGGAAGCTATACCATAGCTCAAGCCATTTTTGAAGCGGATCACGGCTTGTTCTTCATCTTCGGTGTCCATATCCAAAGCCATCCGAGTCTTCTCAAACTCATCATAATACTCATGAACCCTCTTGACACCTTGCTTTAGTTCGTAAAGCTTCTTGAGTTGCTCTTGACGATACCTAGGAGTCATGTACTTGATATTCATGAGACCTTTCAAATCATTCCAAGTCACATACATGGGGATTCCCGCTCTCCTTCTTGATCGCTTGACGGACTCCCACAAAGTAGAGGCATAAGACTCAAAGGATGAAATAGCATAAGTACCTTTCTTCTCATCAGTCATCTCATTGGTGTCAAACATCCTTTCCATGAGTAGTACCCATTCAATGTAGGCCTCCGGATCACAATTTTCCTTAAAGATTGGAAGATTAAGCTTCACACTATTGAGGTTGATGTTGTCACAACCTCCACGGTAAGGCTCCCGTTGGCCTCCATAGTGATCTTCATATCCACCATAATCCCTCCTAGCATTTCCTCCAACATACCCCATGGGTGGCCCTCGACCTCGGCCTCTACCCCTATCCATATTTCGACCCCAATTCATGCCTCACCTCGGTTGATAGTGATCATCATACCCATAGGCCTCATCACCATACTCGGCTTCCTCCCCTTCTTGAGCTTCATTGGCCTGCTCAAGAGGTTGAACATTTCGAATGGGTCTTTGAAGTGGAATGTTTCTTTGGGGGTTGTCCAAAATACGGGAAATTCCCGTTCGTTGGGTATTGCCCAACACTTGATAATTTCTCTCACGATCTTCCTTCACCCATTGTTGATTAAGCAATTCAACAACTTGTTCCGGGGTAAAGGTAGGAGTACTTGAGCCTTCACCGGCTTCAATTTGGACACTCGGGGTCCCATCTTCAACTTGAACACTCGGGGTCCCTTTCTCAATTTGGACACTTGAGGTCCTTGCCCAACTTGGAGACTTTTCAAGAGTTTCAATCACCTTATCAAGAGTTTCAATCTTTTGGCCCATGATATCTATTTTAGCAAGGATACTAGCCAAAGCATTCTTCACGAAATCTTCACTTTCGTTAGCCATTGTACCTACAAGAAGAACAAACGTTAGCGAAATCACCTCACACACTCCCTCACTTGTGTTTCACTCGGTTCACTCGTTTAGTGGTGGTGGATATTTCACTCGACTTGTAGTCCCAAAAGCTTCACATAGATGAATAGCAATCCCTCAACTCAATCAAACTATCCACGAGTCAAGCACACTCCGGGGTGAGTGGAGTTAATGTGACTTAATGAACGCTAGGCACTTTGAAGTGAGGACTTGAGTCAAAAGGATCTACGAATCTTCTTGGAGTTCTACTCTCCAACTAAATGCACGAATCACCTAAAAGCTTAATGAACTAGTGACGTTTAACTAGGAAGATTACTTAGATAGGCACTAGTTAGAGGTTAGGTAAACAATGAAATAAGAAATCCTAGAAGAAACTACTCGATTCTCACCCTTCAGGAAGCAGGCGGAGCGCCCAGAGGAGTGGGGTGGAGCGCCTGGCAAAAACCACCAGTAGGGGTGGTCAGGTGGAGCGCCCAAGAAATGGCGGAGCGCCTGGGCGAAGAATGCCTTGGTTTTCAACTCCGTTTTCTTCAATTTCAATCCAATTTTTGGGTTGATTCCAACGTGTTTTGCACAAATCCAAGGTACCCAAAGTTGAAAATCGATATAATCTTCAAAACCCAATAATTTTCACACCCAAACAACCAACAATTAAAGCACAATAATGATTCAAAGTTTCAGTTGGGGTTTCAATAAGGGTTTCAAAGTGGATTTCGATTCTTCAAACTCGATGTTATACAGCTCTGATTCTCACGAAATTTATTTCAAATTGTTTGTTTTTCAATGTAGAACAAACCCAGATAATCAAATCAACAATCAACAACCAACAAACCCATGAATCGATCAAAAGTCATCAAGAACAAGGGTTTAACAAGGGTTCAACAATTTTGGATTTTCAAATTTTCAAATCTTATGATTCTAATCCAAACCAGGTGTTTTTGGTATCAAAAAGATGGGTTTTCAACAAGGATCAATAATTTATAACACCCATAACAAGAATCGAACACACCAAAAAGTTACGCCAATTTTCGTATTTTTCACTTTTCTATTTTTTTGTACTTTTCTTCTTTCTAATAACTTCAACAACAAGAAAACTAAAAGAAGATACTAGGCACGAAGAACCAAGGGTCGGGAGTTTGTAGAAACAAAACCTGAGCCTTGCTCTAATACCAAATGATGTAGGGAAAATGCGGAAAGTAAACAAGATAAAGAGCGAGACGTAACTCGATCAAAAATCCCAAGTAGCAACGAAGAACTTGTTCCGTTACACCTCGGGAGATTGTCAAGAATACCTACACTAAGCAACTACCCTCGAGCTAACTAGAACCCGCAAGTAGAATGATCGAGGAGGGAATGGAATTCATCTAGATCCGCTAGAAGAAAAACAAGTCCCAAACAAGGTTGTTTCATTCAACAAAGAGTTCAACTCTTAACAAGGTTCTTTAATCATCAAAATTAGCTAAGGGATGAAATAAGCTATCTAGCTATTTATAGAGGTTTTTAGACACTAAGTAAAAGGTCAAAATAACCCACATATTATGCTTTAGGATAAAAGACCACGTAGGGTCAAAATAGTCTTTAAATAGCCAAAATCCCGTGCTTCAGCAAATCGGGCGGAGCGCCCATGCCTTGGGCGGAGCGCCTACCCAATTGACCAATGGGGTGGCCTGGGCGGAGCGCCCCAGAAGTGGGCGGAGCGCCTCAGGGCTGGCTCCTCAGGGCGGAGCGCCTAGAGGGCTGGGCGGGGCGCCTGAGCCTTCTAGGCTTGGCGCTTGTGCTTTGATCATCCGGTTCGGCTTCCAATCGCTTCCATATTTAAGGCCCTTTCTCTCCAAGTATAAATGCACCTCTTGAACCTTCTTGGCTTGACTCCGTGTGAAAGGTCTAGTGACGAGTTGCCCGGCATCAGCTTGTCTAAGTGTCCTTAAAGGAGTGTATGGATAAACTCCTCTAAAGCCCACTAAGATGAGCAATTAGTCTCTTTTGGATCGTGTGATTAATGTTTTGCTGGGAAAGTAATCAAACATCCATTGTATATTTTCAGGTGTTAGCTGACAAAGCATGTGGTGCCAGCCTGTGGTAGTTGTTGGTTGGTCCCATTTCCCAAAAGCATTGTCCATGCGGGTCAAGATATAGTTTCCTTTTGGTATGGAATGGAAAGCTTGGTCTGTGCTATCCATCTTTTTACAAATGTTCCCTTAGCCAAATTTGTAACACTAAATTGCAACATTCAAAGAAACTAGCACCTTTCTTGCATCTTTCTACAGCACGGTTAATCTCGGCAACGATCATAGGTACCAAGGTGTTTTTTTTGTTGAAGTCTTTGAGTAACGCATCAGCAATTGAGACCATGCAAACATCAACTCGTCCTTTGTGTTGTGGAAAGACGACAGTCCCTAAAAAGCTGCTGACAAAATCGAGTATCCTCCGCTCTTGCCAATCTGCTTGGTTAATGCTGAAATAGTCTTCGGATTCTTGAAGTGCTTTTCCATACCACAATTTGATGTAAAGGGAAGTTAGATAAATTCTTGGTTGCCTTATACTGTCTGTGCATAGTTCAGGCTTAAACCCTACCATTTCGAAGAATTCCTCGGGTGTAATACCCTTAGGCATCAGGAATTCTTCACTTTCAAATTGTAATTGAGTTAACCCGCCTATTTCCTCCAGTAGTGGTGTCAAATCTACACTCCCAAAGTAGAAAACTACTCAGTCTGCATCCCAATAATGTACTGATGCTTCTATCATCCCTTCTACTGCAGTGTGTTCCATTAGTGAAATCATATTTCCTAACACCATTTTGGCTTGGTCCTGTTGATCTATGCTTAGGTTTTCCCACCAATCTCTAAGACACTGAGGGGTTTCAACAACCGTGTCAAATGTTCTAGTGGCTATGATCTTTTGGAAAAGGTGAAGGATGATAGAAAAAGGGAGAAGAAAAATGCCTAAGATTTGCTTTATTGTGAGCAAAATGATCAACGTGTGGCACCGGCTTTTGAAAACAATGCAACAGAGGAATATGAGGAGATGTGCCGTTGTGAGTTGAGAACCCTTTAGACAATTTAGAAGAAAATTGCTAATTGACTTGTGACATGCCAAGGATGTCAAGTATTTATATAACGCTTAAAGGATAAACGTGCGTTATGCGTCATCCCGTCTATCGAGCGGTCGTTTCTGCTTCGAAATGGGCTTTTAATGCCTTTTGACTACCATGTAATGCCTTTGAATAGCATTGAATACATGATGATTCTAATTGTTTAAGAAATAAACGGTCATGTCTGATTCAATTTGGGCTTTTGACGCCTCCTCGGTTACCTTCATGCCTTTGAATGACATAGAATATAGAATAATTCTGGCTATTTAAGCAATCATTTCTGATTCAATTTGGGCTTTTAATGCCTCTTATGTTACCTTTGACTCTTTGAATAGCACTGAATGCAGAATAATTCTGACTGTCCATAAACAATTATTTCTGATTCAATTTGGGCTTTTGACTCCTCATAGGTTACCTACGTGGTTTCGAATGGCATTAAATACAGAATAATACCAACTGTTGACCGATAAACAATCATTTCTGATTCAATTTAAGTTTTTAACGGCCACTGGGTAACCTTTGTGCTTTTGAATAGCACTGAATGCAGAATAATGCCAACTGTTTATGGATAAACAATCATTTCTGATTCAATTTGGGCTTTTGACGCCCATTGGGTAACCTTTGAATAACACTGAATGCAGAACAAGGCCAAGAAACGGTCCACATTTTGCACGTTCAACCATTTAGACAAATGCAAATAAATCATGTTCAATGCTCATTGGGGTCAAAAATCTGTTCAGATTGTTTGAACAAGTTGGCCTATCGGACTTGAGAATGAGTCGACTATGACATGTCATGATGCATGATTCCTAGCGCCGCTACTAAGGAATGGAGTTAGCTAGACCATGTGTTATTATCCTCCCATGTGGACGATATAGGAGTAGGAACGTCTTGGACCAAATAGATCCCAAGTCATTCCCCTCAAAGGAATTTTTATGTGAGGGAATATGTGGTTGTAACCATCGTGTTTTCAACGCACGATTAGAAGGTTGCCAGGAATGGCGGAAGATATGCATGCACAAGTTAAAAATGTATGAGTTTTGAAAGAAATGCACAAGTCAACCTCGGGAGTGGGGGTAAAACTAACACAAGAAACAACAAGTTAGTGTTGAGATAATAATTTCATATGCAAAGCACATAATATGCATGATAGGCGTCATATAATGATGCTTTTGGACCAAAGTGCCTAATGGACTTTAACATACCAAGGATGTTAAGCCTTCCTAATTTGATTATGGTATTTAAGATTGAACGTGTATTTTGTAACATCCCAATTGTTCTCATAACCCAAAATTAACAGAAAATAATTTTATTTATAAATATAGAAATAGCAATTTTGTTTTAGGTAAATAGGAATAATAATTGATCTTGCTACATTAAAAGTAGAAGAAATTAATTTAAAATCTATGATTTTGTTTTCATAAAAGTTAAAAAAATTAATTTCGTTCATAACCCAAAAATAATTTTAAAAAATAATTGTTTTTTTTTAAAATATAGAAATAAATAATTGATTTTGTTATGAGAACCCACTTTTATATGATCAAATGGTCTACATTAGACACGTTCAACTTTAAATAAATGCACACATAACATATTTAAACATCCCTTAGGGTCGAAAATCCGGTCGGTTCATTAAAATATGGTGAACTAATAGACTTAGACATGATCCGAAGTCATAATTTTCCTAATCATGACATGATGCATGGTTCCTAGACAAGAGTCTCCACTAAGAGTTGGGTAATTCTAGACACGGTTCCACAAGGCGGAAGACCCAGGAGTGGGACCATTTGAATTTGTTGGTTGTACCACGGACCAACTATGCAACCAAAATGCCCCTCCTAAAGGTTTTTTGTGGTGGGATCCACGTAATCGCCCGTGTGTGTGCAAAGTGTCGTTTCCTCGGAGTGGGGGAAATGTGAGTGACATGAACAATAATAAAGAAAATATAATCAAACAATTAAAGAATAAAACCACAAAATTTGAAAATTCAGAAATAAACCTTAATCCTACAACAAGAAAAAGAAGAAAAGTTAGTATCGAAAATGAATAGCAAGAAAATAAAGGAAGAAAAGAATCTCAATTTAAAGTCCGTTATGGTTTGACCCTTGATATCCCTAGCGGAGTCACCATTCTTTCATATCTTATTTTTACCCGAACAGGTTAAAGTTCGAAATAGGACTTGACTTAGTGGGTAACTCACGAGTAAAGAGTTGGAGTCGCCACTTAACATATTTTTTAACTAGGCATATTAGGGCACCTATTTTGTTTCTAGCTAATTTTACAATTTACTCTGTAACTTAGAAATCTGGGTAAGAGGTTCAAGTTAACTCGAGAGGAAGGGGTTAGGCACCTCTCAAGCTCCACCAAATGTGGTTACCAGCAAGACTTTATAATTGAGATTCAATATATGTGACTAAACAAATGAACTAGACAAATAACTAAATGGCAATTATGATATGCATAAAATAAGTAAAATTAGATAAAAAAGCTCCAATTCACTAATAGTCTTCCTCCTTAAGGAATTGCACCTAGCAAAATAAACAAATTAGTTAGTATATCAAAAATGAAATAAAAATAATATAATTAAGAAAGCTGTTTTCGAGGGTGTCGTTTTCAAGATTGTTCGTCCATATGTACCTCGCAAAAGATATAAAGATGAATTAGTACTTCAATAAATACTAATAATAATATTAATAATGTTTATAAACAATAATGAAATAATAATAATAATAATGGAATGATTTCTTCTAATTGTTCTTTTTTTTTGAAATAGACTGTCGTCTCCAATTTGGCCTCGCAAAAATATAAGAAAATAAGTTAGTGGTAATAAAAATAGTAGTGATGATGATGATGATGATGATGATGATGATAATAATAATAATAATAATAATAATAATAATATTATTAATAATAATAATAATAATAATAATAATAATAATAGTTTAAAATAAAGGGGAAAGGGATTTTATAAAGTTTAGGCTCAAAATATGTATTGCTCAAACAGAGGTTAGGGATGTTGGTACGACTGCAAACACGGAGCCGGTCGTGTTGCCGTGCCAAGCACCTTCAATTCCACCACTCCGCTATCGCTTACTTTGCAAAGAAACATGCATCATCATAGCCTATTTATTTTTAGGGACTCGAGAAGTGTAAGGGGACTGATTTTAGGCCTCCAAACGTCATTGGCCTTGTAGTGTCGTGTTCAAATCAGTCCTAGGCCTCAAATTCAAATTAATTATGAACAACTTTCATTGGCCGTGAGCGATGTAGCATTGAATCTGTCCAATAAGCTCAGCAGAATAAATTAAGCTCCTCAGCACTGCATGTATGGAGCTGAAACTTATAACAGTAGTCAAGTCAGTCAAACTGACCAAAGTATATGCAAGTTAGTCAAACGCCTTGACCGAGATATATATCTGAACAAATACAGATATAAACAAAAGTAAGCAGATAATCGAGAACAAAGACCAGAGATAAGCGGCGATGGCCACAGGCGTCGAGGCAAACGGAGATGGCGAGAAAGAATGAGGGAGCGACTTCCGGTGTCAGAGGCGCAGCGTCGCTGCCACCTCATACCCGTAGCCCATTTCCTTTTCCCAATCTCCACAGCAGATCAAGCAGACGGAGAAGAGAAATTTCCCGGCGATGGGACTTTCCGGCAAGGATGGGTCTCGCCATTTCTTCCGATCTTCGCCCCGTCAATAATACTCATCAGCAAAATATCAGATTCATAACGAAATTAAACAACGGCAGAAATAAAGGAATTGGTGCTCCGGCTAAAAACAAGCGATGCCAACGGCTCCACCATTCCCTCATCACCAGTGGCGATTATGTAAAACTATTACTATGTTTCTCCAGATTCCTATTTTTCAAATCCCTTATTCCCTGTTTCCGATTTTCTCTGTATGTCGACGGGTGTATGGGTATATATATTTTTGTTAGTTTCCGTTTGGGTTTGAAAGATCTGTACTGGTGTGATTGGAGAAGAAGGAGGCTGGTAATTTTGAATGCGGTTTGCGCGAAATTAAGAATGAGGTTGGTAATTTCGAAAGGGGTCTGCGCGAAATTGGAGTTGGTGTTGTCGCTGATGTTTTGACAAAGCTGAGAGGAAGAGGAGTGGGGTGTCGGGGGTACTGGGTAAGAGAGGGAGCTCAGTGGTGTTGTACTTTTAAGTGTTAATGGGGTGAGTTTGAGGAAGACAATGGGGAATTGTACTGTATGTGGGTTTTGGGTATTGTTTTGTAAAGATCTGATCGTATATGTTGAAAAGGAAGGAGACAAGTAAATGGTGAGGATGGTGTGAGGTCTGCTTGGAGTTGAAAAATGTACGGTTCTATATTTTTGTGTGTTTGAGGAAGATTCCCAAAAGGGAAGTCGGGGGCCTGCCGTGTGTATTAGATGGTCTGATGATGATGAATAATATAGGATTAGGGAAGAAAATGGTTGTTGGGGATTTTGCAAAATAGGAGAGGGGAATTGGGGATTTTGGGAATGATTTTAGGGATTACGATAATGATTTAGGAGAAGATTTGTGGGGAGAGATAAGATATGGGGGGATGAACTTGGACGGATTTAAATAAAGAAAACGAATGTAGACCACATTTTGTCTCGATTCAGGTGGAAATAGGAATCTTGAAATTAGAAAGAAAATGATTTAATGTAGGAAAATATATTTGGTTAAGTAACTGGTTTAGGTTCGACACGAAATGATCATATGAATTTAAGAATGACTTAGTTCGAAAATAAAGTAGGAAGATAATGAAATTTTATATACAACTGTGAACGTATCCAGACGAACATTTGTCTAGGTTCAAAACAAAGGAGGATTTAAAAATAATTATACAAATATTCAGGAAAATTTGAACTAAATGATTGGAAGAAATCGCAATTGATTTCTAACAAAATAGATGTACCTGGACGGACTCTTGTCCAGATTCGTAGGAATTTTTAACAAAAGGAGAAGAAAAATAATTAAATAGAAAAATAGACATTTTGTTTTAAATTGGCCAATATTCAACTTAAAAGTGTAAATAAAGATATAGATATACATATTTTATAAAATGCACAAATAATTATTAATGAAACTCAAATAAAATTATTTAAATTGATTATTATTAATTTACTCAAATAATCACAAATTGATATGAATTTGACATGTAGCCTAAATGATGCAATTATGTGATATAGTATGAATGTACTAAATTGCGCAAATATTCACATTTTTACAAATAACCTAAATGATGTAAATTTACGTAATATAGCCACACTTAGGTATATAATATATAAATAGAGGATAACACACGTAAATGCATGCTTTCTAATGCACATTTTGCATAAATAGTCATATTTCACCTTTAAGTTGAATTATAGCCAATTTTTGAAAAAGGAGGGACAAAATTGGGTGTCAACATAAGCAAGTTAGAAAGAAATCATTAGGCCTTTATGAATGAAATTTCAACTATCTTATTCCGTAAATTAATACAAGTGACAATTATAGAATGTCTCTTATTTGATAAACATCTCCACTTGTTCATTTCTCGTGTTTAATAGAATATAATGATGTTCTTCAAAAGATAACTATGAGTCCAACACAAAAGTATTGAATCTCTTTCTGTTCTTACCCCCGCTTGGATAACCTATCTTTAGGAATATAGGGGGAAAATCATTAATCTCTGTTTCAATGCCCTCATCATCCTCACTTTGTATTTACAAAATCTTGTCTTCACCCCATCATTGATGCAATCCAAATTGGCTTAGTTCCCAACCATCAAGAGCCAAGCTTGAGAGCACAAAGAGTACACGTCAAGAGCTCCGGAAGCAACTTGAAGATCATGTATTGGAGCACCATGGAAGGAGGACCACCTAGGTTACAAAGAGAAGCGTCCGAGGCACATTTTGAGGCGTTTCAAGAAGCTACAGGAAGAGGCCGAGCACCTACTTTGAAGGGCGGACTGCCCACTTTTTGAGACCCTCTATGAAAATGCAAAGGGGCGGACCGCCTACTCCATAGTGGTGGGCCGCCTGGTTCCCCTTGTGATGTTTCAGGAGGGGCGCCTATTTTCTGGGCGGATTTTTGACTAGTTCTAGTGTTTAATTCCTATTCTAGTCCTAAGTGACTCTATTGTATTAACTTATCTTATGGGCTTTTAGTCATCTTACACACATATATGGGAGTACGATATAAACTCCCCTTTGCCATTTTCTTCATTAGTTATCTAGCATTGAACAAAGAATTGAGAGAAACATATTGAGAGGCTTGGCCTTCGTGTTTGGAGCGTGACACTCATATATCCCCTACGACTTGGGAACCCGAGGATTGCATCCTAGTATGAATCCGGAATTTGGTTCAAGTTTCTCTTACTCCCTTTGAATTCGATCTACGTATGTGAGTTTGATTCGTTTCTTTCTACTCATTTTTTGCCTTCCCAATCTATATTTCTTGTTATCTCGTTTTAATTGCTTCCCCGTATGATTTAGTTTACTTCCGCTAGTGTAGATTGCATCAGTTGGTATCAGAGACTCGGGTTATGTTCATACAAACCCCGGTTCCTGGTTCATTGTGTTAGTTTATTATTGTTCTTGAAGAAAGAAGAAAAACAAAAAAAAAAAATTGAAAAAGTTGAAAAAACTACAAAAATTGTTGGAACTTGTTGGAATGGAACATCCAAATATTGAAAATCATTTGGGTTTGTTCTATATTTGATTCCCGTTCTTTTGATACCAAAATTTCGTGAATAGGTGTTGTGATTCAAAAATTTGAAGATTCAAATCCCAAAATTTTGAAAATCCTAGAAAAGTCTTGCTTCAAAACAAAATCGATTTGTTGTTGTTTGATTGGGGTTAAAATCTATTGGGGATTTCTTAGAATCATCATATACACATTTGGGAATCATTAGAATTGAAAACAACTCGAAAACATTTGAAATTGAGTGCAAAACGAGCCAAAACACGTTTTGTAAAACTGCTGAAGAAGAGCAGTAGGCGGACCTCCCACTTTGGTGGCTGCTCTCTGGATATTGGGTAGGCGTACCACCCCTTTACAGAGGCGGGGCACCACTTTTCCTGAAGGTTGCCCGGGTAGATAAATGCGTAGGTTTTCATTGTTCTTTGCCTCCGGGATTCTTGGTTAGTGTTTCTAGGTAATTGGCCTACTTGAAATACACCTTTAACGTATTAGGGAATTCGTGTGTAGAGGAGATTAGAATTCAAAGAAGAGTCGTAGAACTTTCTTTGGCCTCAAGTACGCACTTTAAATAGCCGTCAGCACATCGAGTTCCATTAACTCCATTGTGAACTAATACTTGGACATACTAGTTGTGATCACCGTGGTTTCTAAGAGATTGAAGGCCTTGCCCTTCAGTGTTCTTATATTGAGTGATACACGTGAGGGAGTGATTTTGTAAGGTTATTTCTTTTGGTGTTGCAACTATGTCGGATGATAATTATGAAAATTTTGTCTCATGTGGGGATGATGCGAGTTACTATGACTCGTATGGGGATGATGGAGACTATGGTTGCTATGATGATGATGATGATGGGCAATACTATGATGACTCGGGAAACCATAGCTCCTATGAGGATGAAGCGGTTCACTATGATGATCGTGAGGTTGATGAAGACTATGAAGCTTATGATGATGAATGTGTTGATCCTTATGCTTATAGTCAAGAATACGAAGATGGTGACACTTCAAGGTATATTGTTCCTACTTACTCTACTTGTGATGAATTTGAAAATGATGATAGTGACATAAAGAGAATTGATGATGAGGTTGATTGTTTGAATTATTCGTTTGCATCTTCTTTTGGTGTTTCTAATGGGGAACAAGGGAGTAGTAGAAGTCCTTCCATTAGTATGGGAGGAGGTGGTGGTTGTTCCATGGGAAAGAAGAAGCTTGCACCTTCTCGGTATACTAAGCGACCTAATGGTTCTAATTCCCAAGTGGAGGGTGGTATAAGAGATGGTGTTGCTCTTGCTACAAGGGGGTTGTATTATTCTGTCAATGCCGTGAAGGGTATGGGTAGTTGTAGTAGGAGTAGTGCTATGGCCAATGGAACCAAGGTGAGGGGTACTTAGTGGTTCCATGGAAAGGTTCCTTCCTCGACTTTCAACAACACTTCTAATGTTGGAAGAGTGATGGAAAATGGATGTTACCTTAGCAATGTTGCTAGGAGAGGAGGGATAAGGGAGACCCAAGTTGTTGGTGTTGACACTCGTGGGCGTTCAAGTTCTCATTTGGATGTCAATCTACAAAACTTGGGTAGGCAAAGTTTCGTTGTTGAGGTAAATGGTATTGGAGGATACTTGCTCAAGATTGATGATACCGATACCAATTGTATTAGCACCTCTTTGGTTGATAGGCTAAGGATACCATGCCATGCGCTAGAGCATCCTTATGAGTATGATGGTGTGTGGGTTTCCAAGGAGGCTCAAGTACTCATATCTCATAGGAATTATAAATGTTATGTGGGGCGTGATATGTATCCCATGCGTCATGTTGATGTGTGGATAGAGGAGAAATTGTTGTGCAATATAGTGCTCAGAAGGATGCGTATCTTGTGGGCATAGGTCAAAGGGTTTATGACTTTGTACCTTATCGGGCAAGGGGCCGATTGCCTACTAGTACACCTTCTTTTGCCATGCAAAGGAGCGAGGAGTGAGAACTTCATTCCATTGTTGAAATTGTGCAAACAAGAAGTCCTACAATCACAACAAATGGTGGGACTAGTGCAAGTGAAGGGTTAACAAGCGTTAATAAGGTGAACCCGAAACCAGAAGTTTCCAAGCCAAGTGGTTCACCAACAAAGAAGAAGGACACATCAAGTGATGAGTCTCCAAGTCCTAGATTCCGCGTTGATGTTAAAAGTCCACCTACTCCAGCTATGGGTATTCTTGGGCCTCGTCCCAACTCGCTCGAATATGAGAGACAAAAGATTGAGTTGAGTAAGGGAGTGACATGTGACAACTCTCGAGTGGAAAAAAGGAAAGGTTGTGTTGAGTGATGTGAGGAGGTTGTCACCACCCAAATCTACACCCGACCTTGGAGAAAAAATGAGGAAAAAGTGAGAGGAAAAAAGAATCACTGAGAGTGAGGACACTCCTTATTCTAACCTTAACCCTTTATTTTTTCTTCTACTTGTTTGAACTCTTGTTTAGGAATTCTTGGAGGCAAACCAATGGAGCCTCAACCATGTTCCAAAATGGAAAGACAGAGTGAAGATGATTTAAAATGTGAGCTACAAGGTGGAGAAACTATTCATGACACTTCAAGTGCATTGAGTGAGCAAGATGGCCACTCAAAGGTATGTGTTAGTTCTTCTTCCCTTAAGCGCGTTACTTCCTTGTCTTGTGATATTATTTGTGAAAACTCTATGCTAGTTGATAATTTGTATGATTACAATGTGTTTGCAACTAGCGTAGAGTCGAATGGTTAACTTTTGTGTGAATGTGAAGCACTAGGTTAGAGGGTTGAAAAGCCACATCATGATGTGAGATCGATTTTCATTGAACCTCTCTTTAGTGAAAATATTGAAGTTAACCTTACTTGTGAACCTTGTTATGACACCCCACCCATATTTCATAAACGAGTAGATGAATTGCATGAATATCTCATTCTTCCCTTTGATTGCTTACTTGATAGTGGTGGTCTCTTGTGTCGCAGTGAGGATTTTTGTCACCTTGAGGAGTCTCTACTATATGAGATGGATCGAATTGTGTTCGATGACTCCTCAAGTGTGGATGTTGTCTCTAGTTTGAAAATGTCACCTTTGCTTGCCATTGAGCTTGCGAAGTAGGCCTATACTAATCCTTTGTATGAGGGTAACTTCAATGAAAGTGGTGAATTCTATCAAACTAGAGTAGAGTGTGAGCTTGAACCTCTATGGAATGGAATGCTTAACTCTATAGATAATCCATTATTTGAGACTTCACCCGGGAGTTTGTCTAGCAAGGAGGATTGTCTTAGAGGTAAATTTGGAAGTGAGGATGTACCTCTCTGTGTGTGTAAAAGTGCTTCTAAGAAGGGGAGTTGAGTATTTGATGTTAGTTGTCAATTGAACTATTTTTCTTACTTTATTCCATATGTCGATCGCACCTTGAGTGTTGGGCATGCCAAAGGCATTGTGTCGCCTTGTGATAAAAATGCATTGAAGGCTTGGTATGTTGGTCATGAGTTTACGGATCATAGGGGGATTGATTGCTACATCTTGCATGTTACAGGTCCTATTGATTTCTTTACTTGCTCTTTTGTTGAATGCGCTTTCCTTTTGAGTCAAGTACTTGTTGTTTTCTTTGGAGATATGCGCGTTATTATTAGTATTGATGCTTGGCTCTATTATAAAAGTGCGTTTTCCACACTTTTGGCACTAGCCTACTCTAGTAGTGGGAAGCTTTGTTTGTGCAATTTTTGGATGTAGGCTTTGATGGTTTGATTTCGAGGACGAAATCTTTTCAAGAAGGGAAGGATGATGCAATCCAAATTGGCTTAGTTCCCAACCATCAAGGACCAATCTTGAGAGCACAAAGAGTACACGTCAAGGGCTCCGGAAGCGACTTGAAGATCATGCATTGGAGCACCATGGAAGGAGGACCACCTAGGCTACAAGGAGGAGTGTCCGAGGCACATTTTGAGGCGTTTCAAGAAGCTACAGAAAGAGGTCGAGCGCCTACTTTGAAGGGCGGACCACGCATTTTTTGAGACCCTATCTGAAGATGCAAAGGGGCGGACCACCCCTATTTTTGGGCGGACCGCCTAATCCCTAGTAGTGGGCCCCCTAGTTCCCCTTATGATGTTTTAGGCGGGGCGCCTATTTTCTAGGCGGATTTTTGACTAGTTCTAGTATGTAATTCCTATTCTAGCCCTAAGTGACTCTATTGTATTGACAAGACCCAGAATCCTGTTAGGCCGTACGGGCACCCGACATCCTCCCCTAGACCCGTCGGGCGAACCCTTACCAAAAAAATTAGGAAAATAAATACAATAATTTATAAATAAGGACAAGACTAAAACAAATACAGACATACTGATACCTCTAAGCTGTACAAAAGAAATTACAGCTGAGTACCCAACATACTAGGTTTAGGGCTATCCAGACAAGACATCTAAGAGTACAAAAGAAGACAGATACCTCCTGAAGGGAGCAAAATGCAACTGAAATAATAACCAATAAACTGGTGGCAATCCGGAATAAAAGCTGGCTCACCCTGACAGCTGACGTCGTCTTCGCTCCTTCACAACGTGGCGAACTCTATCCTGGAGCGAACCTGCCGAAATGAAATAGATAGACAAGAACCAAAGAATAAATAAGGGTGAGTCAAAAGGACTCAATAAGTGGGGCAGACTAGCCACCTCAAAGAATAGGATAGCTAGCCAGGGAGAAGAAATAGATAGACCAAATTCCTTTTATTTAAATTATAAAAAGGCAGAGCCAGATAACAACCGGAAACACGTAAGAAACTTCTAAACTCAACCAAGGGTGCGTGCCAGAAACATATAAATAAATAAGCAATGCACATATAAGCAGGACGGTAGTCATGTATCGTAAGTCTACACAATGGTATGAAATGAGATGAAATGATATGCAATGAAATGCACAGGGTCACATGTGCCCATAATCCCATCCCGAAGCGGAATACTCCTGCATTCGGGGGAAATCCAATCTTATAACCAACTGGAGCGGAATACTCCTGCTCCTGGGGCGGAATACTCCTGCACCCGATATAATATAAACCAGAGAAGGAAATTCCTGCACTCTCTTGGGGCGGAATACTCCTGCACCCGATATAATGTAAAGCTGAGGCGGAATACTCTTGCACTCTCCTGGGGCGGAATCCTCCTGCCCTCAATATGATACAATGGAGCGGAATACTCCTGCTCCTGGGGCAGAATACTCCTGCACCCAATATGATATGCAATGCAATGCATATGAATGACATATAATGCATATGAATGCAATGTGATGCAATAATAACCCTTCACCAGCGTGGGACTCGCATCGACAACCGGGAAGTAGATGCCAACTCGCAGCCAGAGTACACTGCTCAGTTCCTCAATGCAATACCAACAACAGGACATAACATATAATACACAATGTAAATCCAAAGCTAAGGCGTAAGGAGTATGCCTATCGGCAGCTACACACGTAAGGAACACGTGGTAGAAAATCCACGAGGCCAAGTTCCTCCAAAGAAATGGATATAAACACTTACCTTGTTACAAAGTTAATACATCCACCCAATAACAGCTTGTCCTTTGGTTTCATTGCCAAACGATCCCACTCTATTCAATAAGCAGAAAAATATATCAAATTATGCTAAAGACTTCATTCCTCACATCTTAGGGCAATCCAGTTAGGAAACTGATACCCTATTGACATACGCAATACGCAGACCACGCCTATATACAGGGTTTAAGGTCACACAACCAAACCCCAAATAAATTATATTTGTATATTGCCCATAACACATTGAGTACGAATATATATTCAATTCCATTATCGGGGTCCATTTCACCCCTTTAAACTATTAATTTAACTTATTAAAATAACATCTAATATCCCGATTTCTACCGATAAAATATATTCAAACACACGTAATAAACTAAAATAATAAATTAGCATCATTACCTGGAGGTTTCGGGGTAAAAATTCTATTTTTCCCCCTTCTCCTTTCCCTTTCTTATGCAATTCGGAATAATCATTTTCTAAAAATTCCACTCAATCTCAACCTTTCAAACTCTTTGTGAGCACTCAGCAGATAGATTCCTCTTTTCCAAGCTTGACCACTTTATATACGAAATTTATGTAATCTAGCTACTTGAACCCTTTTATAGTTGAGGCCGAAAATCACTAAATATCACTATATAGCTGTGGTAGGTATATAAAATTTGGCTTGTAAAGAAATTGCCAACTCTTGGTGGCGATGGGCTAACTAAGCACCTTTGGATGATAAGGTGCAGAAAGGATCAGATTATTGATAAAGTTAGACCACAAGCTTGCTATTATATAATTAGTAGTGGCGGTGGAGTACTTAACTCTTAGGTAGATATCATTCTTAGAAGTTATATTATTAATTAAGAAATATTAATCTTTGAAAACTTGCTATAGTAACAAAAATTAAAACGAAACCCCACGAAACTCGAAATGATCCCAAATTTTGCATACAAGTTATACAAAATTTATGTAACATACTCGCAAAGGCGGATCTCAAATTGGACTCCTGAAACTCAAGATGCGAATTTAAATAGAAAAAGTCAAATTATTTAACTTTCGGCATTTTAGCGGAAACTAGCCGAACAACATCGAAATTCACTTTCGAAAGTTCACCAAAGTCACAAATAATCATACGAACCTAACGGCGCTTTCGGATTTCAAATCAGAGCTTATTCGCCAATATCAAGCTCGTAAATCTCTTTTTAATATTTATCGACGATAAAAACTGAAACCTTCTTCCGATCCCTACCAAACGAAGTCTGATTTAGCTCAAATTTTACAGACAGGTCCTAATGGACATTACGAATATTTTAAAAATATCGGCCCGCCAATCGGAGTCCTAACTTCCGAAATGACTGACCGAGGTCGTTTCATTCTCCTCCACTTAAACTCTCGTTCGTCCTCGAACGAGCCTAAGTTTAAAGCAAGATTCACGCAGATAACAATAGAACTTACACAACTTTCATAAAATATTTCACGGATATTATCTCATGATTACAGAATCAGAATTATAACACGCATATCAAACCCTTGGATAAAAACATAGCTGGATAATATCATAACGCCATTGCCCAGCTTATTCTGACTAAACTGATCCTTCCTCGATCACGAGATGAGAGTTCTACATTTTCGAAGCAAGGATATACGAAACTCTGGATGGACTAACATGATTCAGCCAATAATCACCTCTTCGATATATCTTTTGATATAAAACAGGTCGATGGAAATAAGAATTAGCTTACGCTTGATGCAATAGGGGGAGCTTTTGAAGTACCTTGTTACTACACACTATAGAAGATTTGATGCAATCTATATTATTTTTACGAATGCACTTTGCAACATCTCAGTTAATTTTAGTGTTGCTCCGCAAGCTCCTTGTGGGAGTGTAGTTACTCACATCCTAATGTATGTCAAAGGTTCATCCGAACAGGGTCTATCATATAAGGATAAGGATCATACAAATACTACTGGATAGTATGATGCAGACCAGGAATAATCTTCAAACTGTACATCTACTTCAGGGTATTGTCTTTAAATTGGAAATATTATGACTTGAAAAAGTGAAAAATAAAAGAGACATGTAGTTGAATCATGAGCGGAGGCAAAATACCAGGCACAAAGTTGATTACATGAGCACTTACAACGCTAAAGTAACTTCTTAAAGAGTTGAGGTGTGAAGGAGATATGCCAATGATGGATGGACGATAAGCTGCATTTGACCTTTAACTCTAAATTTTCATGAAGTAAAACAGCGACATTATGAGTATCCAGTTCTAGTTGAATACAGACAGATGGCCAGAAGAAAACCGGAGTCACCATACAGGGTTACTACTGACGGTGTTCTCAAATATAAAGATAGACTTTATGCTTTCAGAAGATAGGTTCGTATATATGATCAGGTTTTCAGCTTATCTCTATCATTAATAGATTATTAGTGGGTTTAGCAATGATCGACACTTATTGTAGATTTCCGCCGTGACCTTACTTTGGGTCTTGAGAAAAGTAGTATCCACACCTCAAAGATTTTATATTACCATTCAGTATTTGGAGGAAGACTCCTCCACTTGAAGCACAAACTCATGCAGCCATTTGAATAGAAATAACCATCCCCACACAGTCTTCCTCCAAATACTGAATGGTAATATTAAATCTTTGCTGGACTAAAAAAAGATTGAGCTAAAAGCTGAACGTAGGCAGACCTAAGCTACCAACTACCCTTTCGAGTTGCCAAACAGCTGTAACTCTCAAGTTCACAGCTCCATACCTTTGCCGTAAACACTACCGCCTGATGGATGGTACTTCTATATAAAAATTTCGGCAGAGTTTTCCCATAAACTGTATGATCCGCAAAAACAGAACCAGCATTATACTATACATAGGAATGAATACCCGGATAAATTGATATCCAAAATAATAATATGCTTACCCTGCTACAATAACACATACTCTGGCTCAACACAGGGAACGTCACAAGCGGCTACCAATCGCCCAAGATCACTAGTGCCGGACGAAGAAGAAATGGAAATGGATCGAGGACAGAAATAATTAGAGCTTCAGGAAGTTCATCATCTTCTTCATTTTTTTTTTTTTTTTTTGTGCTTGGCTACCAAAGCTAGACTACTTCCGAGTCAGGCGAGCCAAAGAATCGCAATTGAAGAGATAGAAATTAAATAAGCTTTATGGAAAAAACATCCATACCAATTTAACCTCCCAATAAGAAGGAAACTCTGACAATTAACCAGAATACCCTTTTATAACTAAGACAAGCTCATAGAATAACATGACTCTACTAGAATCTCGAACCAAGAGGAGACACATAGATCAAGCATTACTTACTAGCCACTTTACACCGGAAGAAACAACGACACTTCCTGATGGTGACGAATAAGAATCCCATCATCCTACCAACACTGATTTCCGAGGAGAGAGGTAAAATGACTTGACATAATAATACAAGGTGGCATAACAGGATGCCAAGCAGGAAATAGCAATACTCACCATCAAATCTCTCATATTTAGATCAGATAAACTAGTAGGGTCTCATAAATGCCAGGAATAAATCGTATTAGAAACTCACCCCTCTCCCGCAACCGATTCTTAATTACGACAATATCTAACGAAACCGTCGAAACATGATAAGATACTCCATTTCCAGATCGATCGAAAAGATAAATCTTACTTACAGATAAGGGAAGAAGAAACACACGGGTTTACTACATCGGATGCCTCATCTTGCAAGACTAGCAGTTCATAGAACTGCCTCTGCAGCTGAACTGAGCCACTACCCTGACAAGCACTTTCTGGAGAACCACTGCCACCACAATCTCAACCTTTACTAGATCGTGGCATTTCTCTGGTTGATTGAGATCTAAATAAAATCCCCTGCGACTGTGCAGGTGCCTGACGAGAGAAAAGATGACTGCCTACTCGCCGGAGTAATGGAAAACTCTTTAAAGGATAGCCATACTCACGACAATGATACCACATTTTCGCTGAGAAAAGGAAGCTGGAAAGATTGTTGATAGATGTAAAGAGAAAACTGAATCTGATCTTGATAACCTACTGGCGCACTCTAAGAATCAAGTGACACAAGCTGAGATAACTTGGAAGGTGACCTCCCAAAATAATCAAAACTCTTACCTCCAAATGAGGTACCATAGTTACCCACCAGGGCCGTGGGATCTCACACTTTCCCGCTCTAACTTATGGTATGCCTCGAACCTTCGGGCAATATTAACAACAACATCAAATAAAATCTAGACCTCAATTTCTCGAGCCATCTGGGATTTCAAGGGAAAATATAGGTCATCAATAAATCTCTGAATCTCTCAAAAGGCTCATGAACTAGTTCGAATGCATATCCAGCCATTCGATAGAATTCCATCTCATATTCTGAAACACCAACAGGTTAACCGACAGGCTACCCTGTCCAATCCATTCAAACTGGCAATATTTTTCATCTCACCCGCTACTCGAAAGGAACTTTTCCACGAATATAGAAGAAAAACCGAACCAAGTTAGCTAACAAGAGAGCGGTCCACCAATTCAGGCTGGACCCTTGCAACTGGAAAGCAGAATAATCAGCACTATAACGCTCGATATAATTAAGAGCCTGAATTATACAAATACCCTGACATTATTTTTAAAAAAAAAAAATTCACGGGGTTTATCTGATGCATTGCTTAAGAATATCGGAAGGTTCAACTGCGTAAAATAATACAACCTCTTCGGACACTCGGACCGAGCCATTACTCAGACTAACTAACCAGCCAGAATAACTAGAGGCACAACACATCCTGTCTCCGGAACATAATTTACTGCGGCAATATTAAGAACTGGAATAGGAGCACATTGAGACCGAACATCTTCATCTGCGGTAACCTGATAAGCTGGCTAGCAAATAATAGGTTATTGTGGTATCTGCGTTGCCAAGATTCTCGTAAAAGCATTGTAGAGCCAAGGGAACCACAAGGCCCTGCTCCCTTGCCCATCGCGAGCTGTGTACAATTGGGACCTCCGTAACTAGATCGTCAACACGATCAAAACACTCGGGGCTTCGTCAGTGCTAGCCCCAGGCTAGACTGCTTCGTCTTGAATTCATACCATTTGCTGATTTGTCGCACAAGGGTTCACAATTACTACGAAGGAATTAACGAATTAACGAAAATACTTTAGAATCCTAGACCGACGCACAATCAGAAATGAAGGAAGTGAAACTTCCTAAATGCCATCATAACCTCTCGTAGATAAGTACGGAAGTTTACGTACCCATCACCGAGACTCTACTAAACATTGTCTTAGTCTAGATAGACTCTAAACTGGGCTCTGATACCAACTGACACGACCCAGAATCCGGTTAGGCCGTGCGGGCACCCGACATCCTCCCCTAGACCCGTCGGGCCAACCCTTACCAAAAAAATTAGGAAAATAAATACAATAATTCATAAATAAGGACAAGATTAAAAAAATACAGACATACTCATACCTCTAAGCTGTACAAAAGAAATTACAGCTGACTACCCCACATACTAGGTTTAGGGCTATCTAGAAAAGACATCTAAGAGTACAAAAGAAGACAGATACCTCCTGAAGGGAGCAAAATGAAACTGAAATAATAACCAATAAACTGGTGGCCATTCGGAATAAAAGCTGGCTCACCCTGACAGCTGACGTCGTCTTCGCTCCTTCAAAACGTGGCGAACTCTATCCTGGAGCGAACCTTCCGAAACGAAATAGATAGACAAGAAACAAAGAACAAACAAGGGTGAGTCAAAATGACTCAATAAGTGGGGCAGACTAGCCACCTCAAAGAATAGGATAGCTAGCCAGGGAGAAGAAATAGATAGACCAAATTCCTTTTATTTAAATTACAAAAAGGCAGAGCCAGATAACAACCGGAAACACGTAAGAAACTTCTAAACTCAACCAATGGTGCGTGCCAGAAACATATCAACAAATAAGCAATGCACATATAAGCAGGACAGTAGTCAAGTATCGTAAGTCTACACAATGGTATGAAATGAGATGAAATGATATGCAATGAAATGCACAGGGTCACATGTGCCCATAATCCCATCCCGAAGCGGAATACTCCTGCATTCAGGGGGAATCCAATCTTATAACCAACTGGAGCGGAATACTCCTGCTCCTGGGGCGGAATACTCCTGCACCCGATATAATACAAACCAGAGGAGGAATATTCCTGCACTCTCATGGGGCGGAATACTATGCACCCGATATAATGTAACGCTGAGGCTGAATACTCCTACACTCTCCTCGGGCGGAATCCTCCTGCCCTCAATATGATACAATTGAGCGGAATACTCCTGCTCCTGGGCGGTATACTCTTACCCTCAATATGATACAATGGAGCGGAATACTCCTGCTCTTGGGGCGGAATACAACTGCACCCAATATGATATGCAATGTAATGCATATTAATGACATATAATGCATATGAATGCAATGTGATACAATAATAACCCTTCACCGGCGCGGGACTCTCATCGACAGCCGGGAAGTAGATGCCAACTCACAGCCAGAGTACACTGCTCAGTTCCTCAATGCAATACCAACAACAGGACATAACATATAATACACAATGTAAATCCAAAGCTAAGGCGTAAGGAGTACGCCTATCAGCAGCTACACACGTAAGGAACACGTGGTAGAAAATCCACGAGGTCAAGTGCCTCCAAAGAAATGGATATAAACACTTACCTTGTTACAAAGTTAGTACATCCACCCAATAACCGCGTGTCCTTTGGTTTCATAGCCAAACGATCCCACTCTATTCAATAAGCAGAAAAATATATCAAATTAGGCTAAAGACTTCATTCCTCACATCTTAGGGCAATCCAGTTAGGAACCTGATACCCTATTGGCATACGCAATACGCAGACCACGCCTATATACAGGGTTTAAGGTTACACAACCAAACCCCAAAGAAATTATATTTATATGTTGCCCATAACTCATTGAGTACGAATATATATTCAATTCCATTATCGGGGTCCATTTTACCCCTTTAAACTATTAATTTAACTTATTAGAATAACATCTAATATCCCGATTTCTACCGTTAAAATATATTCAAACACACGTAATAAACTAAAATAATAAATTAACATCATTACCTGGAGGTTTCGGGGTAAAAATTCTATTTTTCCCCCTTCTCCTTTCCCTTTCTTATGCAATTCGGAATAATCATTTTCTAAAAATTCCACTCAATCTCAACCTTTCAAACTCTTTGTGAGCACTCAGCAGATAGATTCCTCTTTTCCAAGCTTGACCACTTTATATACGAAATTTATGTAATCTAGCTACTTGAACCCTTTTATAGTTGAGGCCGAAAATCACTAAATATCACTATATAGCTGTGTAGGTATATAAAATTTGGCTTGTAAAGAAATTGCCAACTCTTGGTGGCGATGGGATAACTAAGCACGTTTGGATGATAAGGTGCAGCAAGGATAAGATTTTTGATAAAGTTAGACCACAAGCTTGCTATTATATAATTAGTAGTGGCGGTGGAGTACTTAACTCTTAGGTAGATATCATTCTTAGAAGTTATATTATTAATTAAGAAATATTAATCTTTGAAAACTTGCTATGGTAACAAATATTAAAACGAAACTTTATGTAAGATACTCGCAAAGGCGGATCTCAAATTGGACTCCCGAAACTCAAGATGCGAATTTAAATAGAAAAAGTCAAATTATTTAACTTTCGGCATTTTAGCGGAAACTAGCCGAATAACATCGAAATTCACTTTCGAAAGTTCACCAAAGTCACAAATAATCATACGAACCTAACGTCGCTTTCGGATTTCAAATCAGAGCTTATTCGCCAATATCGAGCTCGTAAATCTCTTTTTAATATTTATCGACGATAAAAACTGAAACCTTCTTCCGATGCCTACCAAATGAAGTCTGATTTAGCTCAAATTTTACAGACAGGTCCTAATGGACATTACGAATATTTTAAAATTATCGACACGCCAATCGGAGTCCTAACTTCCGAAACGACTGGCCGAGGTCGTTTCATGTATTAACTTATCTTATGGGCTTTTAGTCATTTCACACACATATATGGGAGTACTATACAAACTCCCCTTAGCCATTTTCTTCATTAGTTATCTAGCATTGAACTTAGAATTGAGAGAAAGACATTCAGAGGCTTGGCCTACGTGCTTGGAGCGTGACACTTATGTATCCCCTACGACTTGAGAACCCAAGGATTACATCCTAATATGAATCCGGGATTTGGTTCAAGTTTCTCTTTCTCCCTTTGAATTAAATCCACATATGTGAGTTTGATTCATTTCTTTCTTCTCATTTCTTGCCTTCCCAATCTATATTTCTTATTATCTCATTCTAATTGCTTCCGCATATCGTTTAATTTGCTTCTGGTAGTTTAGATTGCATCAATCATGCAGGTATCTTGAACAAAAGATCAAGCATTCTTCAGCTAAGCACCCCTCTTTTATTGATACTTCTGGATGAGTTCGATTACGGACAAAACTCTTATATTTACGTAATTTTTGCTCAGTGGGTTACATGTGGCGAAGATGAACTGGAACCCCAAGTTTAATTTCATTTACTAAATGGTCAGGCAAATGGGGCATTATATATAAAACTATTGGAATAAAAATCATTTCAAGCTCAGAGAACAACATCAGTAATTTCAAACTGCATTGTATCAAGATCTTTTTGCTTTACAACCTTACTATGTATAGCTTTAAAGAAGTTCCCCAACCTTATAAAAAAAAAAAAAAAAAAAAAAAGAATCTTGGGCAATACATTTCGAACGGCAACCTAGAGTAGGCGATGCATTATACCCTGATATTTTCATCCCATCCAGCTGCACACACCGTGATATATTTGAGGCACACCCTTTTGGTAACTTAGAATTTTTCAAGACAGTGCAAAATAACATTTTCTCTTCAGGCTTCATGTTGAAACAAGCTTTAGCCAAATAAAATTTTCCATTACTATCATGTTTCACTAGTTAAAGCTCCTTCCTTATCCCCATTTCTTGCAAGTCATAATGAGAATTAATATTATGTTTTGACTTTCCAAGTATATCCTATAAAGTCCGAACCACACTATCACATATGTTTTTCTTAATGTACGTCGGATCAACATTATTCCTTAATATGTATATTTCCAATATGGAAATTAAAAAAAATGGATCTTTTCTTCCAAGAACCCTCATATTGACCCCTTTTCGTTTGTCCCTTTCCAAAGACTTTTTGAAATTCTCGCAGCTCTTCAAACACTTGTTCACTCGACAAAGGAGTAGGTTTTGATCCGTGATCATCCTTACCATAAAATGATTTCTTATATCTTCGGTATGGATGATCAGGAGGCAGAAATGCTTGTGGCGGAAGTAACACATCTTACGACTATGTTTGAGAAATTGAGAGCACGTGCCATAATTACAAGTCAGGCATGCAAATATCCCCTTAGTGCTCCATCAGGAAAGCATAGTTAGTGCTGGAAAATTACTAACTTTCCACAATAGGGCTCCATGCATTTGAAATGTTTGGTTAGTTTCAGCATCATATATTTCTAACCCAGCTTCCCATAATTCCTTCAATTCAGCAACTAGTGGTTGTAGGTACACATCTATATCGTTTTCCGGTGATGATAGACCTGGAATGATCATTGACAATATTATATACTTTTGCTTTATGCAAATCTACATCGATAAGTTATAATTCATTAACATAATAGGCCATGTGCTATGGCAAATGCTCATGGTTAAAAAAAGATTGAAACCATCAATCGAAAAACCCAATCTAACACGACGAGGATCTCTAGAGAAATTTGGATGCCTAGAATCAAAATTCTTCCAAGCATCCCCATCGACGGGATACCTTAAATTCCCATCATTGGATCGTTTTGAAGCATGCCATGTCAGTTGTTTCAGCACACATAAATATCCTTTTAATCCTAGGCTTCAATAGAAAGTGCCTTAAAACCTTTGTAGGGACTTGGAGCTTCCATTAGTAAAACTATTAACAATATTCTTCCATCCAAAAGACCTACAAATGGAGCAATAATCTGCCTGAGCATTTTCTTTCCAAAGTAGCATGCAATCATTTGGGCGTGCATGTATTTTTTCATAACCAAGACCCAAATATTTTATCATGTCTCTTGCTTTGTGAAAAGACTCGGATAGTTGAGAAAGTGGAAACGGCTCTTTTAACAAGTCTAACAAATCAAAGAATACCACATTACTCAACCCATGAATGGATTTAAACAAGTACAACCGAATGATAAAGCTCAATTAGAGAAGTTCTCACACCCTAGATATAACTCTTGTTTCCATTGCTCAACTATTTTTTTTTAAAAAAAATTGCATCTTCAGATGGTCCCTCACTCGCTTTTTCTGCATGCCCCATGTCATCCTCTGCATTTTTAAAAGTATCATGAAGTAGTCCATCAATATAATCATTCATGTTGGAACCTTCATCATTATTGGTTGGATTTGGAGTATTTCTCGAGGAAAACCCTTCTCCATAGTAAACCCATTTGGTGTATCCGCGAACAAACCCAAAATAAATCAAATGATTTTCCACCACATTTCTATAACGCAAATAACAATTCCCACACTCATTCCTTAGGGAATAATATTTTATTTCCTTAAGCTTATTCAAACGCCTTGTTAAAAAAAGCATCCACTCTGTGCTTATACTCAGCGGTGGATCTTTGAAGATCCATCCAACTTTTATTTCCAAAATCCATCGAGTCTAAAAAATATCGTCTATGACATGAACAAAAGCAAATCACCACGGTAAATGTTCAAATAACCAATCAACAGACAATTATGTAGACATAAACAACTTATCAAAAGTTACAACTACTCAAAAGATTAGTATTAACCTAACGGGCATTTCTGATAATTATTTAGAGGATCATATGGTTTGAATTAAATATCCAAATGCACAATTGCAGTTAACAAACTTGTAGCTTCAAACATTCTTATCATAGAAAATCAAAGGAGATCGACTAAACATAAACACAAGAGCCTCATTCTTGTAGGCTCTGTTGGACACACCATATGATAGAAACAAACAAGCAGCCAACTATAGACCCAAGACACATCTACGACTACCATTAACAAGACACATTAACAGTCGTTTCGGGTCAATTAATTTAGTGACATAGAAATCTTTATAGCATTTTTTGAGTAAAATAACTGTTAAGACCTGACTATGAACATATTGAACAACTTTCCTTAACATCATTTCCACAAATTCTTAGAGAAAGAAGACAGTAATCACTTGTTAGAATTAAATACATGCCTTCAAATTAGCATAGCTATATCTTGGATCTCATTTTAGATGAAAACTCTTAAAAAGACCTTAGGTGAAGCTATTTAACATCAAATTCTTATAAAGAGGCAGCACATACATTACTCACCTTGTTCAGGACATATATCCAGGATAACCTAGATCTGTTAGAGCTTATGGAGATTTGAAATTTTTAAAGAACGCATCCAACAAACATATTAAGCATGACTTTACCGAAGCTTCATATAACAGGATCAAACTATTCAGTAGACCTAAAATTTTGGGACTATACAAATAAAGCACTGACAATAAAGGTATTCAGGATATCAAACTCTAGAACTATAAACTCTATAAAATACCGACTTCAATATAATCAAACTTATTAATTGATAAATCTCAGCTTCATAGAGATAATTTTTTCTAAAATATGACTGTTGTTTGTAGTTTCTCACCCAAAGTACATGATAAAAGTATGTTTCATCTTAAAGACTTCAATTTTTTTTCTAATTAATCAATGAGTTTGTGTTATTTGTTAATGAACTCGCTATAGAATTTAAAAAATTCTTAGGAATAAAACTCTAAAAATGAAAATTCTATTAGTTACCCTCTGTTAAGAATTTTTCTACTTAAATTGTTACTAAAAGCTTCTATATAAAAAGAGATGCCATATATTATCCAAAATTTATGCTAAAAAAAGTAAATGAAAACAAAAATAAAAATCAAAGTAATAATCAAAGCTCGAAAAATTTAAAATATGAAAAGCTAGGGTTTGAGAAGCTTAACCTGTTCAAAGCCGAAAGTTGCACAAATTAAAGCTCGACGCTGTAAAGGTTTGGAATTAAAGGCAACGTTGGAAGTTGCTGGAACAACGTAGGGAAAGAAGCCATAGTAAACCACAGACACCGGTAGTAAAACAAGAGCAGTCGAAGTTGTGATACTATCGGATTGGAACTCACCCCCAGTGGCCACGTAGCTAGTCACGCTGACGGTCGCCGTTAGCAGTTGAAGTTGTTCTTTTCGTTTTTGCCTTTGTACTATTTTTACTAATGGTATTTAGGATAAAACCTTCTTTACATTTTAAGAATACAATTAAAAATTAATTCAAAAAAGCTGTGGGCCCACTTCAATTTTTATTCAAATTTAGAGGAAAAATTTAGAGGGAAACTTAGGAGGGACGAATACGACTCTAATTCTCGGCTAGGCCGTGCGGGCACCCGACAATCTCCCCTAGACTTTTTAGGCGACCCCTATTACCGTAATTGACATAAATAGCGTAGAATTATTCTAAAAGCAAATGAACCCAACCTTAACAACACAACCATAACTCCCAAGAACAGACATATATACAAGCTGTCTAATAATAGTGTTAACTACCGAAAATACACAGATTTAGAGGTTTCTAGATATGAATTTAAGAATTTTAAAAGATATACACATCTCCCGCAGGGACCAAAAATAAGATAAACTATAATATCTACAGCTGGTGGCCTCAATGAACAAGATGGTTCACCGTAGACAACTGGGAACGTATTGCTCCTCAATCACGATGTGGTTGGCTGGGTCCTGGATCAGAATCTGCTAAACAAAAAGAAAATACAAGAACAAATATGGAATGAATCATAAGGACTTAGTAAGGTATGACATACTAGAGACCTCGAAAAATAACTACGCTAGCTAGGGAAACAGAATCCATTGCAGTCAACCAGATAAGTCATTTACAGATAATCAATACAACAAATCCATACAGCTCACAGGACACATATAAAGGTATGAAATGAATGTATCATGATGCAATAGGGTCATATGTGCCCGAAACCTATTTTCGGCACGAAACTCTCATCAAATACCATGCAATAATAACCCTTCATCGGTGTGGGACACTCATCGGTAGCCGAAAAGTATATGCACCAATAACCTTCACCGGCAAGAGACTCTTATCGACTGCCGGAAAGTACATATTAAACTCATAACTGTAATACAATACTTCTATGCTCAATGCAATACCAACAACATGGCATAACATATAATGGATAATGTAGATAAAAAAGTAAGGTGTAATAAGTATGCCTATCGGCAGCTACACACGTAAAAAATATGTGGTAGAATATCTACAAGGCCAAAGGCCATCATGAAATAGATAATATCACTTACCTCAAGCATTGGATCAAATCAATCACTAGACGACTTCCTCTCCTTTCTTACACAATTTGGAATAATCATTTTCTCAAAACTTCCACTCAATCTCAACCTTTCAAACTTCTTGGAGCACTCAGTAGGTAGATTCCTCTATACTAAGCTTGACACCCTTTTGATGCTGGATTTTTGAATCTACCTTGTCAAATTATTCCATGGCTGAGGCTGAAAATCCCGCTAGCAATATTGGTTTGTCATTATATAAGGGTGGTGTGTATATAAATTATGTCTTGTGAAGAATTCGGCTTTCTGTATTTGAAGCTTTAATGGCGGTGGAGACTAATCCTATTTTTGGTTGTGTAGGTGCAGCAAGGATACAATTTTTATAAAATAAGCTTACGCTTATCGTTATTTAATAAATGGAGCTTGGGTTATATCTTAGGTAGATTGTTCTTATAAGTTGTATTGTTAAATAGGAAATATCATTCTTTGAAAATATGCTATTGTGATGAAAATTAAAACAAAACCCTACAAAACTCGAAATGGCCTCAAATTTTCAAGCAAGTTATAAAACATTTCTGTGGCGTACTCGCGAATCGCGAATCGGATACCCGAAATACAAGATGCGAATTAAATGCAATGATATTAAATTCTTAACTTTCGGAACTTTAGCGGAAACGAACCTAACGACGCTTTTGATTTCGAATCGAAGCTCATTCGCCAAAAATCGAGCTCAAAACCTCTTTTAGATTTAGCGATAACGAAAACTGATACCTTCCTCCGATACCTACCAAACGACGTCCAATTAAGCTCAAATTTTACAGACAAGTCCTAAGGACCTTACGGAGCTTTTAAAATTATCGGCGTGCCAATCAGAGTCCTAGTACCCGAATTGACTAACCAAGGTTCTTTCATTCTCCTCCACTTAGACTCTCGTTCATTCACGAACGTCCCAGAGTCCAAAACCAATTGAGCTCAACTAATAAGAACATTTGAACGAACTTTTCTAGCCTATCAGCAGATACTTTTACACAATTACTGAAGTAGAGCAATAAATGAATAACAAGGACTTTTAGGGTTCAATGATCAAGATCGAATCTTAATCATCGAAGAGGTGAGGATACCTCTCACGCATACTGGACTCAAGCTCCCAAGTGTCCCCCTCACGAGGACGACTATGCCATTGCACTCGAACCATTGGATTTGCTTCGAATGAAGTTTTCGGACATCACGGGCAACTATAGCAACTAGGAACTCTTCGTAAGCTAGATTGACATCTAGCTGAGCAGGATTTTACTCAATCACTTTGGAAGGATCCTGAATACACTTCCGAAGCATAGATACATGGAAAACTGGGTGAACTAGAATATAAGCTAGATAACATACACTTATAAATATGCTTCTTTAAAGGGAAATGGCAAATGAATCTAGGACTTCACTTCCCTTTCCTTCCAAATCTCTTTACACCTCGCATCGACGATACTTTTAGAAATACCATGTCACCAATCTGGAACTCTAACTCTCGAGTCCTCCGGTGCAAGTATAAAATCTGTCTGCTCTGAGCGGTCTGCTGACGATACTGAATAACACGAATAATATCAAAAGTTTGACGAACCATATCTGAACTCATCACCTCAATATCTCGAGACTCGAACGAACTGATAGGAGAAAGACATCTACGGCCATTTAAGGGCTTAAATGGAGCCATCCAAATGGAGGATTGATAGCTATTATTATAAGAAAACTCTGTCAAAGCCAAATGATTATCCAGTAGTCTTCGAATTCTAATGCACAAGCTCTTAGCATATCCTCCAGAACCTGAACTACCCGCTCGGACTAACCATCAGTCTGAGGATAGAATGCCGTGCTAAGCTGGGCCTGGGTCCCCAGCTCCCTCTGAAAAGACAGCCAGAACTAGGAAGTAAACTTGGATCTTCGATATGAGGTAATAAATACAGAAGTACCATGCAGCCTAACAACCTGATCAATGAAAATCCGAGCCAATCTCTGTGCTGAATCAGTAATCTTTACAGGGGTGAAGTGAGCTAATTTAGTTAGTCTGTTAACAATAACCAGACTGAATCATGGCGCCGCAGGGTCTTGGAAGACCAACGACAAAATCCATAGTGATCTGCTCCCACATCCACTCGAGAATAGTTAATGCCTGAGCTAACCCTGCCGGTCTCCGGTGCTCGAATTTAACCTGCTGACAGTTCAAGCAACGAGATTCATACTAAAATACATCTCTCTTCATCCCCTTCCAGAAATAAAGTTGTAAGAAGTCGTGAAAGATTTTAGTAATATATAGATGAATAGAATAACGCGAGTTATGAGCCTCGTAGAGCAGCGACTGCCTCAGATCGCCGACATTAGGGACACAGAGTCTGTCATTAAACCAAAAAATACCATCTGAGTTAAGATCGAAGGAAGGAACTCGTCCACTTAGGTCACTACCACGCAACTCCTGCAAATAAGGGTCCTCGAATTGTCTTCCCTTAGTCTGGCTGACTAAGGAGGACTGACTAGAGTCTGGGAAGAAATCTCACGCCGGAGACACCAAGGGATTGCAACTCTCGGACCAAAGGTCACATGTCAGCATAAAGAAATGCCAAGCTGCCCATGGACTTCCAGCTCAAAGCATCTGCTAATATATTCGCCTTCTTAGGATGATAGCGGATAATAAGATCATAATCTTTAAGCAATTCAAGCCACCTCCACTGCTGGCCATTAAAATCCTTCTAAGAGAGAAGATACTGCAAGCTCTTATGATCAGTATACACCTCACAAGGCTCTCCATAAAGATAGTGCCTCCAAATCTTCAAAACGAAGAACAGAGCTGCCAACTCTAGATCATGATTCGAATAATTCTTCCCATTTGGTTTCAGCTGTTTAGAAGCATAAGCAATCACCCTCCCATTCTGCATAGGAACACAACCAAGACCTACACGGGACCCATCGCAATAGACTACAAATCCACCAGTGCAAAAAGGAAGAGATAGCACTGGAGCAGAAGTCAATAAGGCCTTGAGCTTCTAAAAGCTCGCCTCACACTCATCGGACCATCGGAACTGAACTGCCTACTGGGTCAGGGGAGTTGCAATAGTTGAAAACTTATCCACGCACATCCTATAATAACCTGCCCGACCAGGAAAGCTGCGAATTGTCGCACCCGATTTAAGACTCAACTCGAGGCGAGTCGAATTTCGGATTTGACTGGGTAACTCGTTTGAGTTCAAGAGTTGGAGTCGCCACCTAATATAGTTTTTTAAAGTGTATTAGGCCACCTTAGCATCTAAGGTCGAGTTCAATGTTACACTAGTCCAGTTTCAGAGATTCAAAAAGGGTAAGAAGTCCAAATAACTCAGGAGAGAAGGTGTTAGGCACTCCGGCGAGTCCCGCGAAAAGTGGTTCTCACCCGAGTCTATATTTTGGGATAAAGTTGTAACGTTATGATGCAATACTAACTTGGAAAGGTTAATTACATGTCTAATTTATGAAAGTAAGCTTAACTATGCAAGTTTAAACAATACACCTACAAATAAGCTTTACGTTTTGCAAATACGCCATATTTCAACGCCTAATCGCGTTTCAAGGTCTCTAGTTAAAATGCCTAATCAAAAGTATAGTTAAACATGCAAAGGGTATTGGATTTCGGCTCACTTCTGTAATTTCAGCATTTAGGTCAGTTTGTGCAAACAGACAGTTTTACGGAAACAAGCAGTTTTCATAAGCACTTTCAAATTTGGTAAAAAAAAACTAAATGGGTATTGTTTTAAAGACAAAATATTAGCCATTTAGGGTCGGTTTGACTCGTCATTAATTGACGATCCCTAACTTTAATGGCTATTTTTTAATAGGGGTCAGTTTTAAAAAGTATTTAGATAAAGGGGTTGTTTTTTAAAAGTGGGTTCCACCGGGCACAGAAATTGAAATAAAGGGGCTGTCGCACGTAATTATAAGTATAGACATGCAAATACATTAGTATTTAAATAGTTTAGGCTTTAGAAAAACTTTATATATTCGTATAACCGACCCCTATCACTTATACACCCCTATACACTATTGAATTAGTGTATAGGAGCTTTTAAAGTAACAAAAATAGTTTTAACACATATAGAGGCCATATTTTACAAATAGTTTTGGGCCTGAATTGTTATGCAAAGAGGGGTTGTCTTAGTTTTTAGAAAACAGTCCAATTTAAGCAGTTATAGCACAAAGAGCCCCTTTGTCAAAATAGAATTCCAGAGTTAGTGTTTAAAAGGCATGCTCTATAGTATTTTAAATCCTAGAACCTAATAAGACAGTGTGATCACTCAAGAGTTTTCCCCAAGACATGCAGACTTAACAAGAAACAAATACCACTTAGTTTTGCCCAGAAAAGGCTATGCAAATTTCAAAACATCATGACTTTGAGATTGAGAGATGCAGCAGGTAAAAGAGAAGAGAGGGGTTAAGAGAAAGCTCCTGAATAGCCAATATACAGCCTAGTAGCTGTGTTCCCTGTATCAAACAATTACAAACAGGGATCATAACAAATACACACAAGCATGGACAACCCCTAAGGGGTAAGAATATAGAGGAGGTAGTGAGTAGGTGCACCTAGAACTGGCTAAGAACCTGGAAGGGCACCTTGAGGCTGCTGCTGCATAGGCTCTAGAAGACAAGGGAAATGACGGCTGCTACCGTACTGATGAAGATAATGACAATCCCTCTTATGATGCCATGGATCACGACAATGGAAACACCCTGAGCCATACTGGCGCTGCAAAAACTGTTGATAACTACTAGGAGAAAGCTGGGGCTGAACTTGTCGAGGTCCAACTGCGTTATGAACACCACGCGCTGGAAACTGAACTGGCCTAATAGGAGGCCTACTCTGCCGCTAATAATACCTACCTCCAAATGAGGTACTTTAATGCCCTGGACCACGGGATCTCTTACTCTCCTGCTCTAACTACTCCATCTCCAATCTATGATATGCCTCATACCTCCTAGCTATATCAACGGCGAAATCAAATGGAGTACCAGCCTCTATCTCACGAGCCATCTGGGACCACAAATGAGTGTTGACACCCAATTTTGTCCCTCCATTTTTCGCAATTTGGCTATATTTAATTAATCAAACAAAATTACATTAAATAGCATGCATTTACATGCGTAATACTATTATTAATCCTCTATTTATATTATACTTGCTTAATTGTGACTATATTACGTAATTGCATCATTTAGTGTATTTTCCAAAATACGTATGCTATTTGCGCAATTAAATGCATTACGACATCATTTAATAATTATCTATAGCTATTTATATTTAATTAGTATTATTTGAGCTCATCTATATTTATTTGTCATTAAATATATTTATTTATAATTATTTACAATTTTTCCTATTTTAATACTAATTATTTATCTATAAATATTTTAATTAAATACTAGTCAATTTGTAAATTTATAACTCTAACTCTACTATATCTAGTCCTCATCATCGCTCTTGGTCCACATATAAGCCACTTAAGCTCCACCTAAATCTAAACCTCACTAAAACACATCCCCAACACATGTTTAGCATATGTACAACTCCCTATATGCGAGTAGTACATGTCTACGAAGAACCATATAACTTATTGTCTTCATCCATGTTATTAATGCACATGTACAACCATACACATTCCTATATACGCGGTACAAGTGGCCTAATCTTGGCCTTTCATCCCCTCACTCCAACGGTCCATAATACTTCCACACTTTTAATATTACAATCCCATCCCCCAATTCCTAAAACCCTAAACATTTACCTCTTCCCTTCCCCTAAACCAGCGCCGCCCTCCCCCCCTTCTCCCCCCTCTACACTCTCTCTCCCCTCCATCCTAAAACCCGTCCAAATACACCCCATATCTCAACCGTGACTCCGTCATTCCCTCCACCAATCACGCTGCATCTCACCATTCTCTCTCACGTCTTCGTTTACATGGAAAAGAGGGAACAAATCCCTCTCTCTTCTCTTTCACGCAATGTCCGAAAAAGGAAACAAGAAAATTGGTAACAAATCATCACGGATCTCTAAAATTTGGGCAAGATTAAGGCAAAAATTGGAGATTTGAATTTGAATCAATCAAGAGGAGCGGTGGGATTAATGCCTGACTCGACCCGGCAGTGAAAATGGGTAACATGCTTCCTCTTCCATTTTTATTTTTTGCTTAATTCATGAATTTACATGTACGTTAATTTTGTTCTTAATCCATGAGTATATGTTGGTTTGTTCGTAATTAAAGTTAATTAGTAAAAAAATAGCTTTAATTGTGTTGGTTAGCAAAAATTTGTTCTCCTCCTCTCCTGATTATTTTTTAACATTTCGAATCATAGCCTGACCTTTTGATTGCCATGAGTTAATTATATCAAACATACCTTGTGGTCAAGATAATTAAGTTAATCTTTGAATTTTAAACTGGGTATTGTTATAATTGGTACTTTCGTTGAACTAACTATAGTCAGACACATTTGCAATTTGAATTGGTACTCCTTATTATTAACCGTGCCATATTTTATCACTGCCTCTAATTAATCATATGTACACATTTCTTGCTCCATTTATTTTCAAAGTTCTAAGAATTAATAGTGGTGAGAGTTAGTGTGCTAGCCTATATCGGGATAGGACAACAAACCAAATTGGTTTTGGGTTTAATTACTAATTTTCTTGTATCAAAGTTGTATTCAAGGTAAGATCTGATTTAAACAAGACTAATACTTTAAAAGATAAATGAGGCAGGAAAATAATCGAGACAAAGCTTAAAAGTATAAGTTGAATACTATATTTCTGGATGTCCTGTTTGAATACCAATGAGTCCTATTTTTATAAAGAAAAATAATAACGTTATAGCAATAATAATTATGACTTTATGGCCATTACTCCGTATACGATCGTGGTCAGCTAATTATATTCTCCTTAAATGCCAAAGAAACGATCGACAGTTACAAAGATTAGGCTTTATTATGCGAGATATTTTGCTCGCTCGGTGATCACGTTGTTGTGATGGTCTTTCCGAGCTTGATGCTACAAACCTAGTTTTCCTCATTCCCCGAGATGGTTTTCCGAGGTGACGGGCCGTGTCGCTTCTTTTCATGGACTTGCTTCGTAAGACAGACCCATATTATGTCTCGAGCGCCTGATCAAGACCTCAGTGATTTTTCATCCAGTACAGATAGTCCCCCCACTCCTCGAGTGGTTGCAAAATCTGTCGAGGATTGGAATAAATTTTTGGCGGGAGATCGGCGGGCTGTTTTTGCGTCGTGAAATTCGAAAGCGGCGGTTGTCACTCCATATTTCTATCAATCATGCGTGGAGATCACTGATTTGGCGCAATTTCCTGTTTTGCCTTCCCCTTGCGATTGTAATCATGGCGCTTAAACCTATACATAGTTACGCCTCTTTTTCTTCTTCACACATTTTCTTGAATCTTCTTCGTAACTCATATAATTTTAAGAGAATGTCTCAATAGAAATCACCAAGTTCTTCACCCTTTTTTGTTGATACCTTGATTGTTGGTGGTGAACTAGTTAATGTTCCTGAACCATTGAGTGTAATTATTCTTCCTGACTTTAATATGGAGGATCTTCCTCGCACAACTGGCTTAAACCAAGAGCAGCGTCCAGCCATGGTTGGAATTGTAGAGGCAGTTGTGGTGGACGATGATGACTTCACCATGAAAGATGCTGGTGACGATGGACCACTCTCAGACGACCTCGAACTTAAACACCACCACGTTATTCCTTCAAAGATTGATCTCTCGAAGGATTTTGCTATGCAGCTTCAGATTGAGTCGGAGGTCAGGAGGAAAAGGAATATCCCCATAAAAGATACACCGAGTCTGATTACTCAGGCGAACATACATTTGGTTTATTCTGATTGAAACTGGGGCCTCGAGGTTAAGGTTGGTATCCCCGCCCCCGAGAGCCGAGTGTGTGATAGGTTCGAGGGGCATTAATTCATTTTTACCTACCCCTTCATGATAAGCTTTCTTTTCCTATCCGCGAGGTATTTGACACTTTTTGCCGTACCTACCAATTGTGTGTAGCCCAAATCGGTCTTGGGATGTGGAGGCATGTTCAATGCCTCGAATTTTTTTGTAGATTAGCCAGGGTCACCTTCACCCTTGATCAGTTTTTGTACCTCTTCTACCCCTCCCTTCACAAGGATGGAGGTCTTTAGCTCAACAAGCGAGGCTCGTACTCACTGATCACGAAGAATGAGAATCTCTAGGACCGTGGATGGAATGAGCACATCGTCCTCCTGCCTACTGACCTTTTATCCTCGAAGCCGGATTTCCCCGAGTGATGGAACCGAGCACGTGAGTGTTTTTCTCCGTGTTTATTCTTGCTTCAATTTTTCCTTGTTTAACTCTTCGTTCCTACCTTTTTTAGGCGAGGTGGTCCCAATTATCCGTCCGAAGGATTTGACCCAATGGGTTCAGGCCATTATCGATGCCAAGCCTAGACTAGAATGATCATGGATGGTTCTGGCCACTTTGGATGGGAATCAATGGGCATGCAAACGGCATGGTGAGTTATTCTTTTAACCATCCTTTTATCTTGCTTAATTTCCCTGGGGCACCCTGTCTCTGTGTATCATTATTTTTTCTTTGATGTAGGTCTCCCAAAGAAGGCGATTACCACGCCGAAGGAGAAAAAGCAAAAAAAAAAAAAAAAAAAAAGAGAAAAAGATAAGAAGGAGGAAGTCCTCGAGGCTGGAGATGCTTTAAGTGTCCTTCAAGGTTTGATTGAGAACCTTTCGAAGGGGAAGGGAGAAAAAGGAAAGGAGGGGGAAAGGAAAGAGACAATCCCCGAGGGGTCACCGTGAGCCTGAACTAGTTTAGGTTGCTGATAAAGACCAGGGGGAAGTTCAGCCCTCATCTACAGTGGAAATAGAAATGGATGACGCTCGGCCATCTCGAGTGGGAGACAAGACTCATCGAGCTGCTTCCGAGCCTGCTCGCGATGCATCTTCTTGGAGACAATTTTGTTATATTGAGATTCCTTCCGAGCTTTGTCTCCTAGATGGCGATATCCAGGTCCCAATTAGTCTTCGAGGACTCTTGGGTCCTAAGGAACGTGATCGCCTTGGGGAGTCCCATATTTCTGATTTAACAGCTAATGCTGCTCAGCATGCCATTCATGTACCTTCTCTTTAGCCTTTCCTTTTCCCCTTTGCGTTTGTTTCCTTTCTTGATTATTCATATTTTCTTTTTTGTAGTGCTCCATCAATTCCATTACGGCTGCCGAGATCGAATGTCGTCGAGATGAAAATCTTAAGCAAATGAAGGCTATATAGTGGCGAGAACAAGCAGGTCTCGAGGCTCAAATGAGGGGTCTTGGGAGGAGTTGCTAAGTGCGAGGCTTGAACTGGATCAAACCAAAAATGCTGCCAACAAGTTCGACCTCGAGATGGTTAAAGCCCTAGAGGCCAAGCCTGTCGTTGAGGAGAGCATGGCTTAGTTGAAGGAGCTTTGTGATGCCGAGCTAAAGAGAGTTAGAGCTGAGGCCCAATCACTTATCAATGAGCTTGCCAAGAAATTTCATGCTGACTTGAAGCAGAAAATGCTCAAGATGAATGAGATAGTTGGGGAGAAGGAAAAGCTAGCCAATGAGAAAGAACGGCTCGAGGGTGAGGTTAAAATTTTGAGGAGCAAAGTCGACTCTTTCTCCTCGAGGCCTAGGATGAGAAGGGCTCGATCCAAAGTTGACAAGAACTGGGCCGTCATTCAAATTAGGCTAAAGACTCTGAAGGAGTGTCATAGCGGAGTTGACCTCAATGCCGAGATCACCAAGGCCGAAAGAGATGCTACCGTGGCCCAAAAGCTGATGGAAAATCTTCCTTCGAGCAGCGAGAGCTCAGACGAGGGGGGCGATGGCTCCGAAGCGGAGGCTTAGAGTAGTGCTTTTATTTCTTTTTGTCAACATTTAGTTAAGGCCTTCGGGCCGCTTGTTTTGTTAATGCTCTGGCCACTAAGCCTTTTTTATTAATGGAAATTCTCTTTGTAGAAATATTGAATTTTATTGCAATGCTTTTAGTAATTTTTATTATTTCGAGCTAGCTTAGGACGACGTCTCGCCCTCGACTCGTAAGCTTAACTTATGATTTGCTACACATATCAAATGACAATAAAGAGATGTTGAATCAAAGTTTATTTCATTGATCAGATGCATCTGCATGCCTTTACTACAATAAGTGCCTGGTTATAACAGGACTTTGGCGAAAAAGCAATAAGATCAGAATGATATGAACTTATTGAACAGGTCCCTAGGGTTAGCCCTTGGTGAGGTGGTTGCTCGTTTCCCGAGGATTTTGCCTGGTGCATTCCCCGGTTGTCCAGTCCTCGTTTATTATCATTTTCTTGGGCCGATCGGGACGACTGTACTCTTCATTGCAATCGAATAATATTCTCGCGCTATTCGTTGCTCTCCTCGGATGGCTCTTACTCCCCACGAAGTTGGAAACTTGATCACTTGATGCAGGGTCGATGGCACGACTTTCATTTCGTGGATCTAAGGTCTTCTAAAAATGACGTTGTAGGCCATGTCCTTGAACATCACTTGAAAGGTGGTTCGCTTGTTTACCCCCTCTGCAGTTTTTATGAGGGTTATTTCTCCCAAAGTCTTTTCAGTGGAATTGTTGAACCCTGTTAATATGGTTGCCTTTGGGACGACTAGGTCCTTTAACCACGTCTTCTTAATTTCTCCATAGTTGATGATGTTTACCGAGCTGCCAGGATCAACTAGAGCTCATTTGACATCGCAGTCATTGATCCTGAGCGTAATCACTAGCGCGTCATGATGTGGAAGCATCATCCCATCGCAATCTTCTTTGCTGAACACCATCTCTTTACCTGATCCAAAAACTCTTGCTTTCTTCTCTGCGTTGCTCGATGATTTTGCAATTTTCTTTTAAACGGCAAAGTTTATCCCATTTACCTCCGAGCCGCCAGTGAAGACATTCACTACCCTCTTCGGTGATTGTGTTCGAGGTGGTTGCTCCTCTCTTCTATTCATCGAGTAGTTGTGCTTTCCCTTATCAGTCAGATATTTAGCTAGCACTCCCTTCTTGAGTAGATGGGCCGCCTCGAGGCGCAATGCTTTACAATCCTTTGTTACGTGCCCAAAATCCATGTGAAATTCACAAAGTTGAGTTTGGTATCTTTTGCTCACGGGTGTTCTCATGTCTTTGGGTAATCTCACACCTTGATCAGTCATCCCTTTGATCGCATTTACCAGCTCGGAGGTAGATATGCTGAAATTATACTCAGAAATTCGAGGGCTTTTGATTGGAGGATGATCCAGATTTTCCTCCGAGCCGCTGGCTCACGTGTTGGTGCCCCTCGAGGGGTTCAGTTATGTGTTTCTTTTGAGCTCCGTGGTATGATTCGTATCAATTTTTCTAGTTCCCTCGTGGCGCATCGGCGCGTCGAGAGGACTCAGATCGACTTCGGTAGGAATGGCCCCATCCTGTCCTTCTCCACTCTGCTTCTTCGAGCCTGATTTTTGTCGTGGCCGATCATGCAATACTTCCCAAGTTCGAGCTTGCCACTGCTGGAGCTCTTTCTTTAATTCAGCTGCAACCTCTGAATTACCCACATTGAGTTTATTTTCAAAGGCCATGACTACCAAAATATCATCCATTTTTGCCAGATCCGTTCTCTCGGCCTGAAAGTGTTCAAGGAAGTCCTTGATTGGCTCGAGGTATCATTGCTTTATGTCGAAGATATCTTCCTTTCTCTTGAGGATTTTTTGGGCCATAGTGTGAGTCTTAATGAACATATCTGCCAATTCGTCGAAGCTGGAAATGGACTCGGAAGCATGTACCAACACAACGCTCTTTTTTTCAAGGTGTCGGTGAATTTCTTCAAGAACATGGATTCATTTTCACTTGGGGTTTAATCATTACTTTTAACCATGGCCATATATCCAGTTATATGATCGACTGGGTCTGTCTTCCTGTCGTATTTCTACAAAATCTGTAATTTGAAATGTTTTGGGAGGGGTGCTGGAGCAGCTTCAGGCTTGAACGATAGTTGGCGACATTTCTCGATGTCTACCGCTCGTTGAGGTTTTCGAACCCCTGGCATATTTTCGAGCCATTTTTCCATGCTGGCTTCGAATTCCTTTTTCTACTTCTCAACGTCGGACGCGACGCTTGTTTGAGGCATTGCAGGGACCGTAGTCCCCGAGCCCCCGACGTGATCCCATTTGAGAGACCTCCCATGTTGGTGCCGATGGGGTAGTGTTGGGGTTTCTTCCATTAAACATCACAAAGGGAGTATCGCCGAGGCTGGGAGGGAATCTTCCATTCCCAGCAAGAGTTTGCAAGGAGCTTCAAAATTGTTCATTAAATTGAGCCTGCGCGGCTGCTTGAGTGGCTGCTTGTTCTTGCATTTGTTGCAACGAGTTCACCATGAATTGTTGAGGAGGTTGGATCGGCTAAAATTTCTCCTATGAGAGGTGTTTGGCCGATCGGGGGAGTGGATCCGTTTGGTGGCGTTAATCCTACCAACGGGGCGGAATTATTTATTGCAATAGGGCTAACAGGCGGTGTCGAGCCAGTTGGGAGCGTCGGGACCCCCCCCGTTGGTTTTGGCAGCTCCTACTGTTTGATCCGGTACTTGGATAGACATTCTATCATTGACGATATCAGACATTTTTTTGTTTTTAGTGGAAACTGAAACTGCAGACTTTGGAACAAACGTTATTACCAATTCCCCACATACGGTGCCAATTTGTGCTGGCCTAAATTGGGATAGGACAACGAATT
Source organism: Petunia secreta (assembly GCA_029990175.1). Classification (NCBI taxonomy): domain Eukaryota; kingdom Viridiplantae; phylum Streptophyta; class Magnoliopsida; order Solanales; family Solanaceae; genus Petunia; species Petunia secreta. The sequence goes on from JARKIP010000038.1 coordinate 4,417,356, forward strand.
TAGGGTTTAATAGGTAATTTTCTTGTATCAAAGTTGTATTCAAGCTAAGATCAGATTTAAACAAGATCAATGCTTTAAAATATAAATGAGGCAGGAAAATAATCGAGATAAAGCTTAAAAGTATAATTTATATACTGTATTTCTGGATATCATGTTTGATTACAAATGAGTCCTATTTATAATCAAGGAAAATAATAATGTTATAGCTATAATAATTATGGCTTTATGGCAATTACTCCGTATTCGATCGTGGTCAGCTCATGATCTTCTTCTTAAATGCCAAAGCAACGGTCGACAGTACGAATATTAGGCTTTGTTCGACGACATATTGCGCTCGCTCGGGGATCACGTTGTTGTGATGGTCTTTTCGAGCTTGATGCTTCGAACCTAGTTTTCCTCATTCCCCGAGGTGGTTTTCCGAGGTGGCGAGTCGTGTCGCTTCCCTTCGTTGACTTATTTCGTAATGTAGACCCATATTAGGTCTCGGGCCCCTGCTCGAGACCTCGGTGATTTTTCATCCAGTACAATTAGTATTTTAGCTTGAGATATTTTCCTTTAGTCAATTATCTTGCTTCTTTATAAAATGTGGTCACATCTTTCAAAATATTGATTCTTTCGTCTAAATCATTTGACAGATTAATAGGATGTTGGATTTCCTTATATTTGTACCTAAATCTTTGCTTTCCTTAATTTTAAAATTGAATACTTATTTTCCTTTTATACCTTGAAATGAAAATACTATCAATACAATCTCTTCTGCCACATTTTAAAAAAACATATACTACTGCTTTCTCTTGATTAGAAACAGAGAAGCACTTTTTCTTCCTACTTCTCTCAACTCTTTTTCTCTAAATTCATCTTTTTTGTCGGCTGAAAAGCCAAGATCAAGTGCTGACCACATGATTCCTGTTTTGCTACTCTCATCAGTCAATCAATCTAGTTACATGTTTGAGGTATTGCTAAACTGAATGCATGGACTCTTGATATTATGCTTGATATGAAACTTGTTATTGTTTGTTTGCTCTATGGGTGAACTATATGGGCCTGTTATAGGCCACTACTAACGTCTTTTTTCAGATATTTTGCGATAGTTAAAAACTATACCCGAGTTAAGAAATTATTACAGATAGTTGTAGTTTTAAAACTGGATTAGCAAGGTTTGCAAACAATGGGAAAAGAGCATGTCTCTACTTCTCCTCTTTGCTTTACTTTTAGTTGGTCTTGTAACTAGAAAATTAAACACTTGAAAGGTATGTATTTGCAAGGACTAAAAGCTTCTACTTAAGCATCACACTGTGCATTAGTTGATTAGGACAGGTGTCATATGTGCAAGCTGCTGCTATGTGCTGCAAATCGGCTAAAACAGGGCCCATTTCTCATCCTTCTCTTTATGTGTTTACTTAAGGGCCAAAATTGAAACAAGCTGCAAAATAGGCTATTGCTGCAGTCTATTTATTCTATGAATCGTATCAGCTTAACATAGATGCGAGCTCTATTTTAAAGCTGCAACAAGTTTAAATTTGACCTTTGTTGTAAGGCAATATGGAAGAGGCTATTTTCTGCAATTTTTAAAATAGGGAAAGTGTGGTTGTTGATGTGAATACTATATGTCAAATTACAATCGATTTGATACTTGATCCTAGATGGTCCAAACTGAAGCTAGCATTGAAAACTAGATTATTTTCGAAAATTTTGAGTTGTGAAAACTATAACAAAGACGTGAAAATTGATCTTGGTTCCAATGCTTTAATGTTAATCGATCTTAGGAGGCTTATTTTAATTTTAAAACTCACAATACTATTTACTTGTTGGCACTTGAAAATTTTTTCCTTGATACAACTTGGTTTTTTTGCATGAGATGCCCGTATTTGTTGTTTGATGCCTAATTTGAGTTTAGACTTGGGAAACTTATTAAAATTTAGGGGTCTAGATCTTTTCTTTTAAATTAGTTGTCCTAATAGTCTCCAGAACTAAATTGGGACACTAGCAAAACCTTAACACATAAAACATTAGTATGTGTTTTAGTTAACAACTCAAAGAGGTTATAGGGGTTAAAGGGAATTAAGCCCCTCGGATATGATGAAAATTACCCGAGGAATATATGATAGTGGATTCTGAAATTATCCTTTCCGATTAAAGCCGAGCTCCGATTCGAATAGGACAATAAAACTTAGGATCTTTCATTTAATTGGTTAATTTCATAATTTGTGGCTGCTTATATAATAAAATTGTTCTTCTATCCTATTTCCTCAAATTATACTCAACTGCCTTAATGTGTTTTTGTCTAAATTCAGATTTTTCACAAGTATCCCAGAATGTGAGACTAATTGAGATTTTAGCACGTTGAATGAATTAGACGGAATTTGAGCTTGAATTGGAGAACTAATCTCAGAAGCTTGCACTTAAGTAGGTGTTGAATGCTTAATTTGGTTATATCTTAATAATCCATCAGATTCTATCACCATAAAGGAAGAAGAAAGGTGGTTGGAGGAAATGTATCTGCTAAGTCATGATGTAAAACAATCATCTAATGAACTGAACTACAAATAGAATTGAAAAGTATGATCAAAATAGGCTAGTTTCAATCTCGTTGTTGAGTTCCTCACTAAAGCTTTAAAAAACTCAAAACATGCGTATGAAGATGGAATGTTGGAAGTTTTAGGTCTATGAGACCGCTTAGAAAATATGAACTTAGTTAAATCTAATATAGAAATCGGTCGGGAACCACATTTGTGGAACTTAGGTGGTCCATAACTCCCTCTTTCGAGGTTAACTTGAACACTTATCTGATTCTATAATTTGTAGACCAACCCAGAGTTATCAACTGCAAGTAGTTAGAAATATTTTAGGTGACCTAATACACTTAAAAAATATATTAGGTGTGGACTCCAAAATTCAACTCCAAACGAGTTACCCCAAGTGAGAAACCACTTTTTCCGGGCGAGCGGTCTAAGGAGATAAAATTAAAAGTGGGGTGCGACAGGATGGCGACTCCATTTGGGATTAAAAGTTCTAACCATTATAATTTTATATTGAATTTATTCTTGCTTTAATTATTTTGTATTCAACACTAACTTTTTTATATTTCTAGATTTGTACCCTGTTATTTTGTATTTTTTTTATAACATGATATTTAGTATATCATTGAATTATTTATTCATTCCATTCATACTCCTCCATTCCTGGAAAATTGACACTTGCACACACAAAAACGATTGCATGGATCTTAAAGTCGTTTTACTCTCAAAAAACCCTTTAAGAGGAACAGTTAGAATCTAGTTGGTTTGTGGTATAACTAACAATTCTAAACGTTCCACCCCTTAGTTGTGCACATGGGGGAACCATGTCCTTCTCTAGATTGCCCAACTCTTAGTTACACTCTGATGAGAAATCATGCATCATGTCATATTTAGGAAAAGTTCGACTTCAGCTCGTGTCTAAGTCTACTAGTTCACCATATTTGAATTAACCAAACAGTTGTTTGACCCTAAGGGACGTTTGAATGTGTTACATGTGCATTTATTTAAAGTTGAACGTGTTTAATATAGACCATTTGTTCTCGTAAAAGGTTTCGTCTAGTTGTCTATGTTGATTGCAGATTGTCACATGTCACGAAGACTTGGAAGATCAAAGAGGACATAGACTTTAGATTAATTTTATTTAGTACTACTTTTATGTAACAAAATCAATTATTTAATTACCAAAAAATCATTATTTTTATTTTTTATGTAACCAAATCAAAATTATTTTTCGTTCATTTTGGGTTATGAGAATAATTGGGATGACACACAATACACATTCAATTTTAAATACCATACTCAAACTTAGGAAGGCTTAACATCCTTAACATGTTAAAGTCCATTAGTCAACTTCGTCCATAAGCGTCATCAAATGACGTCTATCATGAATATTATGTGTGTTGATCTTGTAAGGTCCCTTGCAATATAAGGAGTGGTACGTTTTGTATTTGGTAATTATTATCTCGATACTGACTTATAGTTTTCATGTGTTATTTTTATTCCCGCTCCTGAGGTTGACTTGTGCATTCTTGCCGAATATCAGTACCAGACGAGAGCAAAATGCCCAATAATAACTCCTCTTCTCTCGGAAACTAGAAGAAGAGGAAGACGAAATATTATGTCTGAATTGAATAATGTTGCTCTTAGTGACGATAACATTGGTACTAATGGAACACCCAGCAAGCATGTCATGGTTGGGCATGGCGAACATGTTGCTGCTTTAGAGCAAAGAATAATAGAACTTGAATAGAAATTGACAATGGCCAGTTTACCCGTTATTAACTCCACTAATTCTAGGGAACCAGTCGATCTAAGTGGGTCAGCCCGCCCTACTGCAAAGGACCCTATACACCCAACTGATCCACCCGTTGTTTACCAAACAGTACCACCGGCTACATACCAAACAACAGCACCTGCTACTTACCAGACAAGACCACCCACTATCTACCAAACATCACCAACTGCTACTTACCGAGCAACCCTACCCACCACCTATCATACACCACCTCCTGCACATCCTCCTTACCTAAAAAAAAACTTACCTCACATCAACACCATATATCCCTAGCCTTATAATGCCATGTTCACTGCTGAAACCAAACAACTCACTTTGCAAGTCAAACACCTTGAAAATTATGAATAGGTAGAGGATGAACAAAGGGTAGCCAGTGATGATGGGACAAAAGAGAAAGTTCGTAAGCTGGAGGCAGCCTTTAAGAAGTTTGAGTTAGGAAAAACAACTAAAGGTTTAGCTTATGAAGACTTGTGCATGTATCCTACTTTGAAATTGCCAAACGGATACAAAATACCAAAGTTCGACCTGTTCAATGGCACTGGAGACCGTATAGCGCATCTGAGAACATATTGTGGCATGTTGATTGGAGCAGGGGAAGATGAGAAAGTACGAGTGAAGTTATTGAAGCTTAACTGAAGAGGCATTAAATTGGTTCTCTAAGAACAAACCAGGCACATGTCTCGGTTAGGAGGACATTGCAGCAGATTTCATAGAACGATTTGGGTACAACACTGATATGGTAGTAGATCGTTTCTACCTGGAAAAGTTGAAAAAGAAACCCACAGAGACGTTTAGAGAATATGCAATGAGGTGGCAAGTAGACGCTGATGCATGGAAAATTGAGCCAAAACGCCAACCATCAAAATCCGAGCTTGAAGGACAAAAACGATGCGAGATCAAGAGCTTCGGAGCCGAGTTAAGGAGATCCAAAATACTCACCCACATTTGGATTGGAAGAGCTTTGAAGATGGAGGCTTAGGAGATGACTTGAAGAGCTTTCTCTTGAGTGCTCGGAACGACACAACAATGGGCGGACCGCCTAGTTGATGACGCACTCTCTGGATCTTGCTTGGGTGGACCGCCTCTGCAAAAGGGCGGAGCGCCTACTACCTTCCACCCTGAACCAAGCGGACCGCCTACTCCCATGGGCGGGGCGCCTACTCTTGTATTGTCAAGACTGGATTCTTGAATAGTTTTGAGTGTATTTCCTATTGTAGCCCTAAGTGGCCTTTTATGTATTGACCTAACTTGAGGGTTTTTTAGATATTTTACTTAGAAGCGTGGGAAATATATAAATGCCACACTTAGTCACTTCATTTCATTAGTTAAAATTTGACATTGAAGAATAGAACATAGAAGTGGCTTGGCCTCTCGTGTTTGAAGCTTGAAGCTTCGTTTATCTCTTGACTCGGAATCATGTGGATTTCATTCTAGTATGAAATCCTTGTAATGTTCGAGTTTCACTTCTCCCTTTGGATAATTGATTCATGATTTGAGTTCATTTTATCTATTCTTTCTTCTATTTCTGTTCTTCCCTGTCCCTTATTTTCTTTTTATCGTGTTTACTTGCTTCCGCGTCCATTTTATTTACTTCCGCGTATTTACACCGCATCACTTTGGTGTCAGAGCACGACTAGGTTTTGTTCTTACAAACCGTCGATCGTGCCTAGTATCTTTACTTTATTGTTGTTCTTGAAAAAAAGAAAAACAAAAAAATTGAAAAACATAAAAATTACAAAAAAATTCATAGATTGGGATGGATTTGATTCCCCAAGTGTTTAAAAGTATTATGGATTTATCTATATAGTATTCCCGTTGGTTTGGTACCCTCATAGCATAATTTGGTGTTATGGATTGAAAATTTGAAAATCAAAATCCCAAAATTTTGAAAACCCTTGAAATCGCTTCAAAACTGAACCGAAGCTTGTTGTTGTTTGCTTGGAAGTAAAAACCATTGGATATTGCTTAGATTCATTGAAAAGACCTTTGGGCACCTTTGGATTGGAAAAATAAGTTGAAACCATTTGGATTTTGGGTGCAAAACGAGCCGAAAACCCGTTGTTGAAAAGCTACAGATTCAGCTTTAGGCGGACCGCCTCAGGATTTAGGCGGACCGCCTCAGCAAAAGTCCTTCTTTGGACTTTGGTAGACAGAGCGCCTCCCTCTGTTGCCTGCTTCCGGGTAGTTTTTCGTAGGTTTTAACTTGTTTTTTGTCTCCGGATTTCTTGGTTAGTGTTTCTAGGGTAATTGGCCTACTCGAAAGATACTAACTCTTTAGAGTATTAGGAAATTCGTGTGTAGAAGAGATTAGAATTCAAATAAGACTCGTAGAACTCTCTTTGGTCTCAAGTGCGCACTTTAAATTATCGTCTGTCCATAGAGTCCCATTTACTCCACTCTGAACCAATACTTAGACATACTAGTTGTGATCACAGTGGTTTCTAAGAGATTAAGGCCTTGCCCTTGAGTGATGATATATCGAGTGATACACGTGAGGGAGTGAATTTTTTGAGGTTCTTTATCTTATTGGTGCAACTATGTCGGATGATGATTGTGGAAGTTATGGCTCGTGTGGGGATGATGCGAGTTGCTATGACTCGTATGGAGATGATGTAGACTATGGTTCCTACAATGATGTTGAAGGGGATTACTATGAAGACTTGGGAAACCATGGAGCTTATGGTGAGGAAGCGGTTCACTATAATAATCGTGAGGTTGATGAAGACCTTGAAGCTTACGATGATGAATGTGTTGATCCTTATACTTCTAGTCAAGAATACGAAGATGCTGACACTTCAAGGTACAATTTTCCTACTTACTTTTCTTGTGATGAATATGAAAATGTTGATAGTAATATAGAGAGAATTGATAATGATGTTGATTATATGAATTATTCATGTGCATCTTCTCTTGGTGTTTCTAAGGGTGAATAACGGAGTAGTAGAGGTCCTTCCATTAGTTTGGGAGTAGGTGGTGGTTGTTCCATGGGAAGGAGGAAGCTTGCATCTTCTAGTTGTGCTAAGCAACTCAAAGCTCCTAATTCCCATGTGAAGGGTGGATTGAGAAATGGTGTTGCTCTTGCTACAAGGGAATTATACTGTTCTATCAATGTCGTGAGGAGCTTGGATAGTTGTAGTAGGAGCAGTGTTATTGCCAATGGAACCAAGACGAGGGGTTCTTATAGGTTCTAATGCAACCCGACGCTCGACCAAACCGTTCACAAAGAACCAAGCTCGGGAGTTGCAACAGCTACAGATAATGTTCGCACAAGTGGAGCTGATTGAGCAAGTGTTGGAGGTTCCAGGGCAATTCTGCATGCTCACTCCCTCTGGAATTGAAAATACTCTTCACGATCGCGAGTGCACAGAAGCGATCGCGAAGAGCCAAAAAGAAGACATACGCGATCGCGGGAACCCAGACGCAATCACGGAAGAGGAAATGGCAATGCAGCGCGATCCCGCATCCACAGACGCGATCGTGCAAGAAGCTGGTTTAAGGCCTTCGCCTACGCGATCGCGTGACTATAGCCGCGATCGCGAGGCTATGATTAATTGCTCAGCGCAATAGCGACCGTTACTACGCGATCGCGCTGAGACGAGGATCAGAAATCCCAACAGTAACTAATGACTTGAAGGCCTATTGTTAAGGGTTAATTAAGGCAAATGTGCCGCACTATAAATACTCTTATAGTCATTAGCATACGGAGATTTTTTGGATGATTATATTGTGAGAATTTGGCTAAGCTTGTTTGCTTTAACACATTAAACGTCCTTGATTTGCAATTAGGTTCTACTAATGGAGGATCAATTAGTATTGGTTTTTTTGTTTAGGTGATTAAGGGGATGATTAGGCTAATTCTTCCCTAATCCATTTCCTTAATTTTTCTCAAATCAATTGGGTCTTGCTTTATTTCTTGTTCTGTCGATTTTGTATCTTTAATTTTCATATCAGGTTCCATGGGAAGGTTCCTTCCTCGACTTTCAACAACACTTCTAATATTTGAAGAATGACGGGAAGTGGATGTTACCTTAGCAATACTGCTAGGAGAGGAGGGATAAGGGAGACCCAAGTTGTTGGTGTTGATACTCGTGGGCATTCAAGTTCTCTCTTGGATGCATCTCTACGAAACTTGGGTAAATGTAGGTTCGTTGTTGAGGTAAATGGTAATGGAGATACTTGCTCAAGATTGGTGAGACCGATGCCAATTGCATTAGCACCTCTTTGGTTTATAAGTTAAGGATACAATGCCATGAGCTAGAGAATCCTTATGAGTATAATGGAGTGTGGGTTTCCAAAGAAGCTCGGGTACTCATATCTCATAGGAGTTATAAGGGTTTTGTTTTGTGTGATGTGTATACCATGCAATATTTTGATGTTTGTCTAGGTGAGCTATGGTTGCATGATAAGAGGGTACTATATAGTGTTATGAAGGATGCGTATCTTGTGGGCATGTTCATGGGGTTTATGACTTTGTACCTTATAAGAAAGAGGTCTATTGCTTACTAGTGCACCTTCTTTTGCTATGCAAAGGAGCAAGGAGCGAGAACTTCATTCCAAGGTTGAAATGGTGCAATCAAGGAGTCCTACAATTAAAAGAAGTGGTGGGACTAGTGCAAGTGCAAGGGCAAGGTTGACAAGTGAGAACAAGGTGAACCTCAAACCACAAGTTTCAAAGCCAAGTTATTCACCAACAAAGAAGAAGGAGACATCAAGTGATGAGTCTCCAACTCCTAGATTCCGGGTTGATGTAAATAGTCCACCTACTCTGGCTATGGGTATTCTTGGGCCTCGTCCCAACTCACCTGAATATGAGAGACAAAAGATTGAGAGGAGTAAGGGAGTGACCGGTGACAACTCTCGAATGGAAAAATGAGAGATTGTGTTGAGTGATGTGAATGGGTTGTCACTACCCGACTCTACACCCGACCTTGAAGAAAAAACGAGGGAAAGCAGAGAGGGAAAAAGAATTATTGAGAGTGAGGGCACCCTTATTCTAGCCTTAACCCTTTATCTTTTTCTTCTATTTGTTTGAATTCTTGTGTAGGAATTCTTGGAGGCAAACCGATGGAGCCTCAATCATGTTCCGAAGTTGAAAGACAAGGTGAAGCAGATGTGTTTGTAACTAGTGTAGAGTCGGTTGGTCAACTTGTGTGTGAATGTGAACCACTAGCTGAGAGGGTTGATAAGTCACATCATGATGTGAGCTCGGTTTTCATTGAACCTCTCTTTAGTGAAAATATTGTGGTTGACCTTGTTTGTGAACCTTGTTATGACACCACACCCATATTTGATAGAGGAGAAGATGAGAGTAATAAATATCCTATTCTTCCCTTTCATTGCTTACTTGATGATGGTGGTCTCACGTGTCGTAGTGAGGGTGGTTGTGACCTTGAGGAGTCTCTAGTGTATGAGATGGCTCGAATTGTGTTCGATGACTCCTCAAGTGTGGATGTTGTCTCTAGTTTTGATACTTCACCTTTGCTTACTATTGAGCTTGAGAAGTGTGCCTAATTAATCCTTTGTATGAGGAAAACTTCAGTGGAAATGGTGATTTGTATCAAACTAGAGTATAGTGTGAGTTTATACGTCCGTGGATTAGAGAGCTTAACTCTATTGACAATCCCTTGTTTGATTGCGATGGTGCATCTTCTAGTAGTCCTAATTTTCAGTGTGCGAACTATATTGATGAAGAAGCTATGACGAGGACCTTCCTTGGTAACTTGTCTAGTTAGGAGGATTTTCTTGGAGGTAAAAGTGGAGGTGAAGAGGTACCTCTTGGTGTGTGTAAGAGTTCTTCTAAGAAGGGGAGTGGGGTACTTGATGTTAGTTGTCACTTGAACTATTTTACTTACTCTATTCCTTATATTAGTCACACCTTGAGTGTTGAGCATTCCAAAGCCATTGTGTCACCTTGTGATAAAATTGCATTGAAGGCTTGGTATGTTGGTCATGAGCTTAGGGGTCATAGGGGGATTGATTGCTACATCTTACATGTTCCATGTCCTATTGATTTCTTTATTTTCTCTTGTGTTGAATGCACTTTCCTTTTTAGTCAAGTACTTGTTGTTTCATTTGGAGACATGATTTTTTTATGGTTATTGATGCTTGGATCTATCATAAAAGTGTGTTTTCCCACACAAGTTGCACTAACCTACTCTCGTAGTAGGAATTTTGTTGGTGTTTGTCAATGCTTGTAGGTTTTGACGGTTTAATTTCGAGGACGAAATCCTTTCAAGAAAGGGAGGATGATGCGGGGAAAATTGAGCCAAAACGCCAACCATCAAAAGCCGAGCTTGAAGGAAAAAGGCGATGCGAGATCAAGAGCTTCGGAGCCGAGTTAAGGAGATCCAAAATGCTCACCCACACTTGGATTGGAAGAGCTTTGAAGATGGAGGCTTTGGAGATGACTTGAAGAGCTTTCTCTTGAGTGCTTGGAACGACACAACAATGGGCAGACCGCCCATAGCACTAGGCGGACCGCCTAGTTGATGATGCACTCTCTGGATCTTGCTTGGGGCGGACCGCCTCTGCAGAAGAGCGGATCGCCTACTCCCTGCCACCCTGAAGTTATTGTCAAGACGAGATTCTTGACTAGTTTTGAGTGTATTTCGTATTGTAACCCTAAGTGGCCTTTTATGTATTGACCTAACTTGAGGGTCTTTTAGATATTTTACTTAGAAGTATGGGAAACCTATAAATGCCACACTTACTTATTTCATTTCATCAGTTAGAATTTGACATTGAAGAATAGAACATAGAAGTGGCTTGGCCTCGCGTGCTTGAAGCTTGAAGCTTCATTATCTCTTAACTTCGAATCATCTGGATTTCATTCTGAATGAAATCCTTGTGATATTTTAGTTTCACTTCTCCCTTTGTATAATCGCTTCATAATTTGAGTTTGTTTTATCCATTCTTTCTTCTATTTGTGTTCTTCCCTATCCCTTATTTTCTTTTTATCGTGTTTACTTGCTTCCGCGTCTATTTTATTTGCTTCCGCGTATTTACCCCACATCAGAAGCTTCCAAGATGCAACCCGCTATGAATGAGAAAGAAATAGTTAACATATTCATTCGCATACAAGAGGATGTCTATTACAATAAGTTGTTGCATATGGAGAACCAGAAGTTTGCAGATGTAGTGATGATGGGATATGACGTAGAAGAAGGATTAAAAAGTGGAAAGATTATTAGCTTAGTTGCGCTACAAGCTGGTTATAAGGCTATCCAATCTAGAAATGTCAGCCTCTCAAAAAAGAAGAAATATGAAGTCTCCTTTGCCGCAATCATTCAAGACCCTACTTACAACCACTATTATCAAACACCGCCACCATTCTATCCCTACCCTCACATACCACCTGAATATCCCGTCTAAAACACTCAACCCACTTGACCTATTATCCAAACCCTAGCACTAAGCCGTCCACCATTCCAGCAAAACTCTCAACCCAACTACCGAAAATCACCACCATACCCTCCATAGCCTCGCCCTGATGTAAACCAAAGACCCAAAAGAAACTACACTTCATTAGCTGAATCCCGTACCTAACTGTATGAATGATTGAAAGCTGCCGGGGTCATCACCCCAATACCTCAAAAGAGGCCAGACAACCCTTCACCTAACTTTGATTACAGTAAAGGGTGCGCATATAACTCAGGTGGACCGGGGCATGAGACGGAGAAATGTTTTGCACTAAGAGATAAGATTCAAGACCTAATAGATGAAAAAGTCATTCATTTAAAGGCGCAAAATGTTCACAATATCCCACTACCCAATCATGGAGATGAGAAGGTGAATATGATCGATTTCGGCAAAGAATGCAATCTGGAAGGTACAATCATAAAAGCAGAAATAGTGTTTGATAAATACAAGTTTGGCATGGGGTACCTATCGGCTTGCAAAGGAAAAAGTAATACAAATGATACAAGAGGTTATCATTCACTAGAACAGTTTATTCCAACTTTGAAATAAGCATCCATCTTTTCAAGCTACATGAAAATTATCGAGGGAGAAGGACTTGCCAAAGGTGTTTATGATGTAAAAGTGGAGTTGACCAGTCTAAAGGAGCTATTCATGGAAGAATATGATGCAGTTCACGAAAAGTATACTAAGGCCCTGAACATCAAGAAAGCTGAAACTGAAAATTATGCCGAACAACTGAACGTGCAGCACATTCCGAGCATGCCGAGAACCTTAGTGGAGCTGGGGCATTTAGTTTTTTTCTTAAATAAAACACAACTCCGAGTGGTTATCTTTTGTTTTCTTTGTTATTCAACTTTGATGCATCATTGTTTCCTTTCGAAGACTATTTCTCAAGTGTAATAATAAAAGCATTTCCTATTTTTCATTTTTAAGTATGCATCGTTCACTTTCTGCAAAATCATTTTAATTCCATTGAATATGCGACTTCGATTTGGGAGAGCAGTCCAAAATGACGGGTACAGGCTAGGCTATGATGATTCGATAAAGGACATTTAAGGAACTTCATGATTAATCACAGAAATCTTATAACAGACAACTGAGACAAGAAAATATTGAGGAAGATGACTAACAATTCAAGGCAAAACCGTAAAAATACATATAAAAAGCAGAATTAGACAATGCCGAACGGATCAAAAGTATACTCGAGCAAGTGACGCATATTGATGGAAAAGTTTGAACACAACAAGCAATAGAATGGCAAAGATATTTACCAAGGAAGTTAGAGCAAGACAAGTCGATCCTAAAATCGAATTCTCTAAATTTAGACAAAGGAAGATCCTTATGTCATGCAAACAATATTGATAAGAGGAGCATTAATATCGGCGAAGGTGGATTGCGAAGTACAACAAAAATTCCTTTACTCAGACACAATCAAGAGATACTACAAATCAAAGTCGACATCAGCGACATTCATTTCATGGAATTTGAACTACGTAGCGACCTGATTCCCAAGAGGGGATACGTAGAAAACCTACTCAAGGCACGGTCGCGTCATAAAGAAATTTTACTGGACATTGGGGCAGAATTTTTTGAGTTTCCCTTAAAAAATTCAAAGAATGCATCACAACGCACTAGGCCCGAATTTTTGAGGGACCTAAAAAATTAAAGGAAAATACAAGCAGCACACTAGGGCAGAAATTTTGAGCTTCCCTCAAAATTTAAAAGTGGATGATCTTTGAGCAATAAATTGATTTGGAGGAGATTATGTCCAAACGACATATCACACAGTCTATGATTTAATGGAAAAACTTTGCATTACTCTTTAAAAATTATTTTTCGCAAAACACATGCATATCCCATTCCCTTATCCATTTTTATCACAGTTCAACTGAGGTTTGACACTCGAAAAGGGAGATATCACAAGAAGTCAATGTACAACAAATATGCAAGTCAACCTCCCCCAAAAAACTTACAAATTTTATTTGATTGCAGGTTTACACAGGTACCGAGTATACCTAACAACTCTTGCAAAGCATTATTTATCAGATTATCAGAGCATGAAATCTGCGTCGGTGGATATGTAGAGTTCGCGTTTGTGAACATGACAGCAACGATAGCAGAGTAGCGTCCGCATTTATGGACATAGTTCAAAAATTAAAGCAGTCTAGGGTTCGCGTTTGTGAGCATAGTACGACAATTTGAAGCAGAGTAGGATTTGCGTTTGTGGGAATAGTTCAACAGTTTGAAGAAAAGTAGGGTTCGCATTTGTGGGCATAGTTCGGCAATTTGAAGCAGAGTAGGGTTCGCATTTGTGGGCATCGTTCAACAGTTTAAAGCAAAATCAGGTTCGCGTTTGTGGGCATAGCTCGCCAATTTGAAGCAGAGCAGGGTTCCTACTTGTAGGCATAGTTCAACAGTTTGAGGCAAAGTAGGGTCCGTATTTCTGGGCATAGTTCAACAATTTGAAGCAGAGTAGAGTTCGTGTTTGTGGGCATAGTTCAGAAATTTTAAGCAAAATAGGGTCCGCGTTTGTGGGCACCAACAATTTGAAACAGAGTAAGCTCCGCGTTTGTGGGCATTGTTCGGCAATTTGAAGCAGAGTAGGGTGTGTGTTTTTGGGCGTAATTCAGCAATTTGAAGCATAAGGTCTGCGTCAGTGGACATAGCATTTGAAAGGTACATGGTTCGCATATGTGGATGAGACATCAATCAAACAAGCATAGGGTTCGTGTTTGTGGGCATGGCATTGAAGAGACACATGATCTGTGTCATTGGACGGAAAGTATGGAGTCCGCATTTGGGGATGAGATATCAATCAATCAAGCATAAGATAAGACAACATTGAGCAAGCAACTTGGATACTCGTCAATGAAAAAGACAAATTAAGTCCATGTTAGTTGAGATACAGACAAAGTAGAAAGCATGACAACTAGGATGCAGGTTTTGACACCTACGAGACGAGGGAACAATACCTCTCATAGAGGAAATATCGTTGACTACAAGCACTACTGCGACTCACATGACAGATAAGCAGATCTTTTCGACATGATAGTCGCAATAAGAAATCCGTTACAAAGTTAAAACATATCGCAGAGAGAGATTTCCCGAAAAACATATTGAGGAGATGTCACGTCCTTCCCATTTATTATCATAAGCTTCTATTTCCATTCCTAAAATCGTGTCAAAAACCTTTACTCGTGCATCTTAAACCCTTTCACATAGGCTATATGTCATTCTTTCTATCGTGACAAAATTGGCTGCTTCCTCAACTATCTTTACCTGAAGACTCTTTCATCATCCCTGAGCAAAGAGAGGCAGCTGTTGACACCCAATTTTGTCTCTCTATTTTTCGCAATTTAGCTATATTTAATTAAAAAGTGTAGTACTATTTTTCAAATAAAATTGTATTAGATAGCATGATTTTACATACGTAATACTATATTAATACTGTATTTATATTATGCTTACTTAATTGTGACTATATAACGTAATTGCATCATTTAGGCTAATTTTTTAAAATGCGAATGCTATATGTGCAATTTAATGCATTAGGACATCATTTAATGATTATTTGTGGCTATTTATATCTAATTAGTATTATTTGAGCTCATCTATATGTTTTTTTGATTAAATACATTTATTTATAACTATTCACAATTTTTCTTATTTTGATACTAATTATTTATTTATAAATATTTTAATTAAATACTAGCCAATTTGTAAATTTATAACTCTAATTCTACTACATTTAGTCCTCGTCATCACTCTTTGCCCATATCTACGCCACTTAAGCTCCATCTAAGTCTACACCTCACTAAAATACATCCCCAACACATGTATATCATATGTACAACCCCCTATATACATGTAGTACATGTCTATGAAGCGCCATTTAACTCCTTGTCCTCATCCATGTTATCAACACACATGTACAACCATACACAAACCTATATACTTGTGTACAAGTGGCCTGATCTTGGCCCTTCATCCCCTCAATCCAACGGTCCATAATATTTCCGCACTTTTAATATTACAATCCCAACCCCCCAATTCGTAAAACTTTAAAAATTTACCTCTTCCCTTGCCCTAAACCAGTGCCCCCCCCCCCTACACTCTCTCTCCCCTCTGCCCTAAAATCCGTCCAAATACATCCCATATCTCCATCGTGACTCCGTCATTCCCTCCACCAATCACGCTGCATCACACCCTTCTCTCTCACGCCTCCGTTTACATGGAAAAGAGGGAAACAAATTCCTCTCTCTTCTCTGTCACGCAATATCCGAAAAAGGAAACAAGAAAAATGGTCACAAATCATCGCTGATCTCTAAAATTTGGGCAAGATTATGGCTATCAATTATGAGATTTTTTACAATTAAGGCAACGATTGGAGATTTGAATTTGAATCAAGAAAGATGAGCGGTTGGATTGATGCTCGAGCTGACCCGACAGTGAAAATTGATAACATCCTTCCTCCTCTATTTTTATTTTTATCTTAATTCATGAAACTACATATACATTATTTTGTTCTTAATCCATGAGTATATGTTGGTCTTTTCGTAATTAAAATTAATTAGTAAAAAAAATAGCTTTAATTGTGTTGGTTAGCTAAAATTTGTTCTCCTCCTCTCCTGATTATTTTTGAACATTTCTTATCATAGCCTCACCTTTTGATTGCCAAGAGTTAATTATATCAAACATGCCTTATGGTCAAGATAATTAATTTAATCTTTAAATTTTAAATTGGGTATTGTTATAATTGGTACTTTCATTGAAGTAACTATGGTCTTACACATTTACAATTTGAAATTGGCACTCCTTATTATTAACCGTGTGTCATATTTTATCATTGCCTCTAATTAATCATATGTACACTTTTCTTGCTCCATTTATTTTAAAATTTTTGAGAATTAATAGTGGTGAGAGTTAGTATTTTAGCTTGAGATATTTTCCTTTCATTCAATTATCTTGCTTCTTATAAAATGTGATCACATCTTTCAAAATATTGATTCTTTCGTCCAAATCATTTGACAAGATATTGGTTTTCCTTATATATGTACCTAAATCTTTGCTTTTCTTAATTTTAAAACATAAATACTTTTTTCGTTTTATACCTTGGAATGAAAATACTATAAATACAATCTCTTCTGCCACATTTTTTTTTTTTAAAAAAAAAAACAGATACTACTGCTTCCTCTTGACTACAAACAGATAAGCAATTTGTCTTCGTCATTCTCTCAACTCTTTTTCTCTAAATTCATCTTTTTTGTCGGCTGAAAAGCCGAGACAAAGTACCGACCCCGTAATTCCTCTTTTGCTACTCTCATCAGTCAATCAATCTAGCTACATTATTTTCTACTTGTTTGAGGTATTGCTAAACTGAATATATGGACTCTTTTTATATCATGCTTGATATGAAACTGGTTATTGTTTGTTTACTCTATGGGTGAACTATAGGGGCCTGTTATAGGCCACTACTAACGTCTTTTTGTAGATAATTTGGGATAGTTAAAAATTATACCCGAGTTAATAGATTATTGCACGTAATTGTAGTTGGAAAACTGGATTAGCAAGGCTTGCTAACAATGAAAAAAGGCTCTGTCTCTACTTCTCTTCTTTTCTTTACTTTTAGTTTGTCTTGTAACTAGAAAATTAAACACTTGAAAGTTATGTATTTGCTAGGACTAAAAGCTTGAACTTAAGCACCGCACAGTGCATTAGTTGATTAGGACAGGTGTCATATGTGCAGCTGCTGCTATGTGCTGCAAATCGGCTAAAACATGGGCCATTTCTCATTCTTCTCTTTATGTGTTTACTTAAGGGCCAAAATTGAAACAGGCTGCAAAATAGGCTATTTCTGCAATCTGTTTATTTTGGGAAGGCAGAATACATAGATGGCCCCTTGAAGTTGGCACCAATTCCCATTTAGATACCTGAACTTTCCTAGTGATCAGATAGACACTTCTTGTCGTCCATAGTGTGTCTCGTTAACACCTTGCGGTGACATGGCAAAATGCATGTGCTCCACACACATTTAAGCGCGTCAATGGCAATGATAGCCTTTTTTTCTCTTTTTCTGTTTAATTAAAATAATTTATATGTTGGGTCCCACACCACTCGAACCTTCTTCCCCAAAACTAAAATTTTTATCACTGTAGATTCCTCAACCCAACAATAATAACTCCGCCATTAATTAACATCATTTAATTTCAGTTACAAGTCTCTTTATCTTCTTAATCAAAATTCATTAAGCACTTGAAAGTACATAATAATATGATGGATTTATCTAATTTAAATATAATTTTTTACCAACTCATGCTTGATCGTTGCAGAAATGGGATTTAGAAGAATAAAAATATCATTTGTACCAATTGATACTGCTCGACAGGCATATGAATCAATTTATCAGACACCATCAAAAAATACTCCCCGGAAAACCCAAAAATTCTATGGGAACCTTCATATTCCATTTGATTGTAAAACTAATTTTCTCTAAGCAAACTCCCAAAATAGCCACACCAATGCCAAAATATATTTATAAATTGAAAGATTATTTATTATAATCAAACCCATAACTTCTCTCTTGATAGTATCAATTTTAGACGAGGAAGTTGAAGTTGGGAGGGGAATATATTTCGAGAAGAATGGATAGGGATGCTGCCATACATGGGGGCAGTTGTTTCTCGTTGTAGAAGAAAATGAAAAGGTGGGGTGGCGGGGAGGGGGGGCTTATGGAGAAGAACAATGGATATGGGCATACCTGTGAAGAATTGGTCAAATTTAATACATTTTCTTTTTATTTCTCTTTTAAATTACATTCTTTCTTTTTTTACTTTTCTCATTAATGGTAGGTGTCAAATTATAATCCAAAAGGACAAGTGTCAATAATGCATTGGTTTACTTGACACGTAGGCCGCGAGTGGATGACACGCATGTGGTCTGTCAGGGCGAGGTGTTAACGAGACACACTATGGACGACAAGAAGTGTCTATCTGATCACTAGGAAAGTTCAGGTATCTAAATGGGAATTGGTGCCAACTTCAAGGGGCTATCTATGTATTCTGCCTTTTGAGAATCGTATCTACTTAACATAGACGTGAGCACTATTTTAAAACTGCAACAAGTTTAAATTTGACCTTTGTTGTAAGGTAATATGGAATAGGCTATTTTCTGCAATCTTTAAAATCGGGAAAGTATGGTTGTTGACGTGAATACTATATTTCAAATTACAATAGATTTGATACTTTATTCTAGATGGTCCAAACTGAAGCTAGCATTGAAAACAAGATTATTTTCGAAAATTTTGAGTGTGGAAACTACAAACAGAGACGTGAAAATTGATCTTGGTTCCACTGCTTTATTTTTAATTTATCTTAGGAGGCTTAATTTAAATTTAAAACTCGCAATATTGTTTACTTGTTGGCACTTGAAAACTTTTAGCTTAATACAACTTGGTTGTTTTTTTTTTTTTTGGTAGCATGACATGCCCCTATTTGTTGTTTGACGCCTAGTTTGAGTATAGGCTTGGGGCACTCATTAAAATTTAGGGGTCTAGATCCTATCTTTTCAATTAATTGTCTTAATGGCCTCTGGGACTTTACGTTGGGATGCTAGGAAAACCTTAAGACGTAAAATATTAGTATGCGTTTTAGTTAACAACTCAAAGAGCGTACGAGGGTTAAAGGGAATACAGCCCCTCGAATGTGATGGAAATTACCCGAGGAATACGTGAAAGTGGATTCTAAAACTATCCTTTCCAATAAAAGGTGGGCTCTGATCCGAATAGAATAATAAAATCTATGGTCTTTCATTTAATTAGTTAATTTTATAATTTGTGACTGGTTATGTAATACAACTGTTATTCTATCCTATTACTTTAAATTATACTCAACTGTCTTAATGTGTTTCTTCCTAAATTCAGATTTTGCACAAGTATCCTAGAATGCGAGACTAATTGAGATTTTAGCTCGTTGGAGGAATTAGACGGAATTTAGGCTTGAGTTGCAGAACTAATCTCCAATTAAGTATTAATTTAGAATCTCCCTCTTGCATACATGTTTTAATTTGTTTGCACCATGATTTATTTTACATATTTTATTTATATTCTGTCCCTTTTAGATAAATTGTGAAATTAAGCCCAATATAGAAATCGGTCGGAAACTACATTTGTGGAACATAGGAGGTGCCTAGCCTCTTCCTTCTAGGTTAACTTGAACACTTATCTATACCTTAGATTAATAGACCAACCCGGAGTTATCAGTTGCAAGTAGTTAGAAATATTTTAGATGACCTAATACGCCTACGAAATTTATTAGGTGGCGACTCCAAAATTCAATTCCAAACGAGTTACCCCAAGTCCGAAACCACATTTTTCAGGCAAGCGGTCTGAGGAGATAAAGTAAAAAGTGAGGTGCGACAATGAGGAGAAAGCCTGTCAATAAAATGTCTGACCTCTCTCGAAAGGCTCCTGCACAAGATCTGGAGCATATCCGGACATATCTGAAAACAAAAGCTCATACTCCAAGGCTGACAGGTTACCTTGTTCAATCCTCTAAAACTGCATCCTTTGTTCATCCTTTTGACTGCGACGAAGAACTTCTCCATAAGTCAGTGGGAGAACTCACTCTAGGTCACCATACGCAGGCCCTGCCTAGTTGATCAGAGTGTGGTCTACTAAGGTAAAGCTGGACCCTCAAACTGGATGGCAATATATTCAACTCGATACTTTTCAAGATAACAAAGGGCCTCTAGAATACTCAGGGGGCTTAAGCTTGTGTAATGTATGACTAGAGAATTTTGGAGGATTAAGTTGGGCTAAATAATGTAGCGTTGTCGGATCATTGACCTTACCTGCTACCTAGGCTAGCTGACCAGCCTGAACAACCGGAGGCACAACACCCACTACCTCTAGAACATAACCACGTGGAGCATGAACTTCTGGAGCTATATCTGGAGCTTAAATTGGGGTTCCCTGACCCTGAGCACCAATATCTACCACAGCCTGAGGAGCTGCTTGAGAAATAGAAGCATCTCCAGCACCCGGAGGAATGGGAGGTCCCTGGGGCATCTGCGCCGCTAAAAATCTCAGAAAAGCATCAAGAAGTGCTTAGGGAATGAATGAGCCATGCTCCCTCTGCCTACCAGGAGCTGGCACTGCCGAAACCTCTGCAACTGGATCGGCATAATCCACTATCTTCCTGGCCCAGGCAGCTCTACCTCTGCCTCGACCATGACCTCTACTGCGGCCAACACCTCCACCGTGCAGAGCAGCAGACATAGGGGCTGCCGCTGGCTCCTCCGCCTCTCGTTGAACGTTCACGCGCGCTCTCACCATTTACTTTAAAAGAATTAAAATTATTTAACTTTCGATAAAAAGACTCACACACGATGGGGAAAAAGAAAAAAACTTCCTAAATACCATAATAGTATCTTGTTGATATGTACGGACGTCTCCGCCCAATCAACTAGAGTTTATTAGACGCTGCCATGATCTGCAGATACTCTAAATCGAGCTCTGATACCAACTAACACGACCTGACTCTCGACTAGGCTGTGCGGGCACCCGACTATCTCCCCTAGACCTGTCGGGCGAACCCTATTACCAGAATTGTCATAAGTAGCGTAGAATTATTTTGTAAGAAAATGAACCCTACCTTAACAACGCAACCATAACTTCCAAGAATAGACATATATACAAGTTGTTTGAATGATACAACTATCTACCTAAAATACACAGGTTTAAAAGTTTCCAGATTAGACATCTAAGAAGCCCAAAAGATATACATATCTTCTAAAAGGAGCAAAAATAAGATAAATTACAATATCTATAGCTGGTGCCCTCAATGAACAAGATGGCTCACCGTAGACAGTTGGGAACATACTGCTCCTCAATCATGATGTTGCTGGCAAGGTCTTACAGAAAAATCTGCCGAATGAAAAGAAACACAAGAACGGATAGGAAGTGAGACATAAGAACTCAGAAAGTAAGAACAAACTAGCAACCTCGAAAAATAGCTATGGTAACTAAGGAAAAAGAAGCCATAGCAGTTAACCAGATAAGTCATTCATAGATAATCAATTCAACAAATCCATACAGCTCAAAAAACACATATAAAGATATGAAATGAATATATCATGATGCAATGGGGTCACATGTGCCTGAAACCTATCTTTGGCGCGGGACTATCATCGACTGCCAGGAGATATATGCAATAATAACCCTTCATCGGCATGGGAACCTATTCGACTACCGAGAAGTATATGCACCAATAATCTTCACCGGCGCGGGACTCTCATCGACTACCGGGAAGTACATATCTAGCTCATAACTGGAGTACAATACTCCTATGCTCAATGCAATACCAATAACATTGCATAACATATAAGGTACAATGTAAATCCAAAACTAAGGTGTAATAAATACGCTTATCTGTAGCAACACGGGTAAGAAACACGTGGTAGAATATCCACAAGCTCAAAGGTCGTCAAAGAAATAGATAATATTACTTACCTCAAGCCCTGGATCAAATCAATTACTGGACGACTTCCTCTCTTTTCTTACGCCATTTGAAATAATCATTTTCTTGAAACTTCCACTCAATCTCAACCTTTCAAACTTCTTGAAGCACTCAGCCGATAGATTCCTGTATATTAAGCTTGACCACTTTTGATGTGGGGTTTCTATAATCTAACTAGTTGAACTATTATATGGTTGAGGCCAAAAATCCCCTTAGCAATATTGGTTTATCATTATAAATGGGTGGTGCGTATATAAAATATGTCTTGCGAAGAATTCGGCTTTCTGTATTTCAAGTTTTAATGGTGGTTGAAACTATTCCTGTTTTTGGTTGTGTAAGTGCAGCAAGGATACGATTTTGATAAAGTAAGCTTAAGCTTATTGTTATTTAATAAGTTGTTCTTGGGTTATATCCTAGGTAGATTGTTCTTATAAGTTAGCATTGTAAATAGGAAATATTATTCTTTGCAAATTTGCTATAGTGACGAAAATTATAACGGAACTCTACAAAACTCAAAATGACCTTAAACTTTTCAAGTAAGTTATAAATACTTCTGAGACCTACTTGTGAAGACGGATCTCGAATCAGATTGCCGAAACACAAGATGCAAATTAAAACCTCTTTTAAGATTTACCGACAATGCAAGCTGAAACCTTCTTCCGATACCTACCAAACGAGGTCCAATTTAGCTCAAATTTTACAAAAAAATTCTAATGGACTTTACAAAGCTTTTAAAATATTGGCATACCAATCAGAGTCCTAGCACCTGAAACGACTAACCAAGATTGTTTATGAACCGGAACCGTCGCATAGTAAAAATTATAATAATAACCGTTGCCAAAATGTAACATATTTCAACACTAATATAAACCATATAAAATGGAACATCAATGGGAACATTTAAAGGTCTATCGGGGCAGCCATATACCATAACTGTCACATTATGTCAAATATAACATTGCAACAATTAAAACTGCTGCTACAGACTATGTATAGTAACGGTTTTATTTCGTTGGAACAGAGCTGATTTCTAGCAACGTGATATTATCACTATGTGCTCATTCCATTGAGAAGAATATGATAAAGAGAAATAGTACGTCAAATAGGCTAGACTTACATAACTGTAGCATGTAGTTTACTGTTTCTCATAAGACTACAAGTTTTGTGTTTATTATTAAAATAATTGGTCACTAGGTAATGCCTAGTTGACTATTTGCTTAGGAAAAAAAAAGGTCCAACACCTCAATTTCACAAAGCAACTCAAAGATCACACGCTAATTATACAAATACCTCACCACCACACCAGTCATTCAAGTAATAACTCAAAGATCACACGCTAATTATACAAGTATGCTCCCACAGTTAAATTAATTTAGAGAAGGAACTCATACAAGAGAATAAAAATAAAAATTAATATTAAAATATGAATAAATCACTCACTCTTAGAAAAGAACTTGCACGCAACATAAGACATACCATAGGTTGTCCCATCGTGTAGGACTCGACTAACGTGCATCTAGTCGACTAAGGTTATAGTGACTAACTCTCTCAAGAAAATTGATACACAACATTAAGTTCACACTTTACCTCTACTCAACTAATTTTTCTAGACATTAACACTTATTTAAACCTCCACCAACCTTCTTCTTTAAGCTAAGGTGGGGGCTTCCGCTAGAGACTACTTCATCATTCAAGACAATTTCTTTAACTTTTATTTTACTTTTTTCTTTCTCGAAGCATATCCCCGCATTAACACTCTTTTTATGAACCTTTTACAGTTTCAAATCACGCAATCTTTTCAAACTTCATCCTTTAGCCATCTAGCCTTATAGCACTAAACAAACTCATAATTCATTAGTACAATACAAATAAGGTTATCATGACTATTAAAGAAAAAGCTAAAGGCTCAAAAGGGTTAAATATGGTCGAATTTCAATGGTTCAAAAGATTAGTAAAGTTTCAAATAAGAATGGCTACGCAAGGAATGCCTATGACAATGGAGGATGGAGTGATTATAGAAAGATTATGTTTATGATTTTAAGTTGAAGAAAATATGATAATACAGAAGAGGAAAAGGAAAAGTAGAAATAAAAAGGAAAGGGCAGGGCTTTTACAGTTTAGAAAAGGGGAAAGAAGGGGGGGATTTTCATACTGCTTTTTAATAGTATTTTTTTTAATTACAAAAATACTAACCTACGCACAAAAGATATGGGGTACTCCTACTTTCCATTATCATCATTTGTAGGCTTAACCTCCATAAGATATGGGGTACTCAGACTTCTCCCACATAAGAACGTGAGGTTGCAAGCATCCCACACATAAACTCGAAACTATGCAGAACCTGCAATATAAAGAAACTCATAAAGTAACATCCTTTGGTTCAAAAACAAAACAAAAATCAAAATAAAGAAAGCACCAAAACAATGCCTTATTTAACATCGTGGAACGACATAACCCAACATCAATACTTTTTTTTCCTCCACCTCGAACTTATGATTTGGATCCCAAATTTAAATTCAAGTTTTTGGGTATGCTCTTGGGTTGGTGGTTAGTATCGGAATGGGCCAAGTACCAAATACTACATTATGTACTTCCTGACCTTCAGTTGTGGAATGTCTTCTTGTCCAAATGGTAATGTGAATTCGAGAATGTAAGTACCATGCACCTCTTCCTTCAACCTTTTCATTCGACTCTAGTACTACATCTTCAACATCGAAAGCTACTTGGCTAGGCGGTTGGCCTTCAAATCGTGACTCCTCCATTGAAAATGCACCTCTCAACTCCTCAATTAGACATTAATTTCTTCCTCTAATTCAAGCTGTTTTTGGCTACTATCCATAATATTAGCTTGTTGAACTTTAAAACTTTAAATCTATAGACTCACTTGAACTTTCAAGTTGTGAATAGTTGCTTTATATCTGTCTTGAATTTTCTTCAAGTCATCCTCATATTTTCTACCATCATCCTCTACTTCACTGCCCTTATTAATATCACAAGAAAAAACAGAATCACCATAATAGAAGATTAGCTGGAGGTATGACATGTAAGCACAACCATAAACATGATCAGCTTTACCACCAAACATTATCATATATAGTCCACACATAAGATCGAAAAAATTGGCACGAGTGGTTTCTCATGTATAATGTCTAGATAGACATATATACCACAATAGGATGAGTCATCACCTTACAATGTTTAGATGCCAATTATTTTCTCAATAGAAAAGTTAATTGAAATACAAATTCAGCTATCCAAAAAGCTAAAAATGCACTTTATTCTCTCGCACTGGTACAAAATTTTCTCACGCCCAACTACGCTATAAAAGAAAATAAGAGGTCGCAGCAAATATAACTTGGTACTTAAATACCTGAGGTCTACTCCCACACGTGATTTCTAGCAATAAGGCAAACCAAATTATTTTATAAATCTAGTTTGTGATGTCTATCTCTAATAGGGTATGTTCCTATGAAATATTATGCAAGAAATTAAATAACAAGTATTTAAAAATAATTGTGATTCAAGGGATGTGAAACCTAGGATTGATTCTCCCAATCCCAAAATTATGTGCTAGAATATTGCATCACTATTCCCACTTAAGTATTCCTATTGAAAAAGTGGTCCAAGTTTACTACTACCCACTTCCGTTGAGTAATCAAAATTTTCACTAATAAAATTTTAAATTAACTAATGAGGCTAAGGAGGACTACATTTATAGTTCACACCAAGGATCAATAGTCATAATTAGCCTAATTGCCAATCTAAGAAATGACTTTATTTTAAGTTAAAATATTGCTAAGTGTTTATGACTAACTCATAAATGTACCCCTAGATACACAAGAATAATGAAAAAAATTAGTTGGGAGCTTACTAATCAATAACAATGAGTACATAAACACATAAATATCATGTATCTTTTAAGTGTAATTAATACACAATAATAATATTTACACAAGTATTTAGAGAGTAAATCAGCCCAATATGGGTGGTTTAGCCGCGCATAATCATACTCAAATACATGGGTTTAACGATGAAAAGATAAATTAAGATGAGAAGAATAGAGAGATGCAATAAACTCTTGAATCTCGTAGATTCCACTTTCATGCTTCTCTTTGTTGCCTTCAAGGTCAAAAGTTCCATCCACAATGAGTTAACGACATATTTATAGAGTATGAAATTAACCTGGACGAAACTGTCCTTTTAAAATCCATCACAGTTTTGCAATAGCTAAAAACCTGGTGTGCACGGTATGCTGCAGGTCAACTAGCACGCCATTAGCACGCCGTGTAGCATGCTGTTAAGTCCCACTTCACCTCGTTATGAGGAAAATACAAAGCTTCAGGATGTTTCTAAGAGCGGTTCACCTCGTGCCCACTTTATAAAGGTCACGGTATGGTGCACGTGGTGCCGGTGCATCATTGATAAGGATCAATACGACAAAACAAATAACGATAGGAGAGCGAGACACTTCTCGAACTCCCTTCGAAGTAAACCCAGGGAACTTGTCCCGAGATACCCTCGAATCGGCGTTTAGAAGGACCTACACTATGCAACCACCCTCGAGTCGCACCCGGGACTCGCAAGTAGAATGATCGGGTTTTCGGTTCTAGACTCAACTAGGTTCCACTAGTGTATTCAAGGAACCAAGACAAGGGTTTCTTCAATAAAGAGATAAACTCTATTCATCATTCATAAGATTCAAAGGTAAGCTAAGGTTTGAAGAGGTTATGTGAAGTATTTACAGACTTCACTTACACATAATGAAAGCTCTAAAATACCCCTAAAGTGGGTTAAAACAATAAAGTCCACGTAGGGCTATAGTTGTCAAAACATAGCATAAAAACTAGGAATCCCGCAACCTCTCAGCAGACTAGGCGCCCGGCCTACTAGCACTAGGCGCCCAACCTTCTTGGAGTAGGCGCTCAACCTACTTGGGGTAGGCGCCCAGCCCACTTGGAGTAGGCGGTCCGCCTACCTTGCAGAGGCGGTCCGCCTGGTCACTTTCCAGAGAGTTGATAAAATGTAGGCGGCCCGCCTAGTTGAGTAGGCGGTCCGCCCGTTCCTGTAGCTTCTTGATTTGCTTCCAAATGTGCCCCGGATGCCTCTTCAAGTGGCCTAGGTGATCCACCATCCATGGCACTCAAAAGCATGATCTTCAAGCTACTCTCGGAGCCTTCATCCATGTCCCTCCAAGTCAAGTGAAGATGGGTGTCTTGAATCAACTTGGCGTGACTCCTAGTGAACGGCCTTGAGGTATGCCCCGCATCAGTCATGCCTTCCTTTTTCTAGCAGTTTTTTCTTCTTTGATCCCAGCCTTCATTTATCACTCTCGAGCTTCTACTCAGACTTGAAAATACTTAAAATTTTCCATTTCAACTCAAAAAATCCTTCATATCATAAATTAAGTTCCTATACAATGATGCACATATGATAAGCATAATTCATCTCAAAGTAATGAAAAATAAAGCATGAAAAGCATAAAAACGAGGCAAAATAACTCAATATGTTACTACTTTTAGCCTTGTATGATTCCTTACCTCCCTTATATGACATTCGTCTTAGAATGTTAGGCTTAGCCATCTATCAAACTGAAAGGGGAGACATAAGCTGCTGATATGATATGTTAACCCATAATTTTTTTCTTGTAAAGGTTCGCGTACCTAAATTCTAAAATAAGGACAATACTTGATCATCATAGCTTGTCTGCTTCCCAAGTTGCCTCTTCTGGCCTTTGGTTCCTCTACAAAACATTTGCGATATTGAAGTCCTTATTTCTTAAAAATTTGAGTTTTATTTAAAGAGTAGTCACGAGGATTTCCTTGTAAGGTGAGGTATCATCAACTTATATCTCGTGGATATGAACTATTTGACTGGGATCATAGAGGCATTTTTATTACATTAAAACATGAAATACTAGATGCGTCGCTGACTACTCTTGCGGCAAGGCTAATTCATAGGCTACTATCCTTTCATGGGCGACACCTTAAGAAACACTTTATCTCCTTCTCTGAGCACAAGATCATAGAGGCCTGAATCTAAATATGACCTCTAGGGACTCTAAGCTATTTTTTGTTGTTCTTGAATTAACTTCACTTTCCTTAAGGAATCCTAAACAAACTCTAGACTAAAAAATTTCATTTCACCCTCAAACCAACCAATAGGCGAATGACATCGCCTATCATGGACAGCCTCAAACGAGACTATCTGAATAATTTTCTAATAACTATTGTTGTAGATGAATTCTATTAAAGGGTGGTAGCCATCCAATTTCCTTTATAATATAGAACACATGTCCTGGATATTTTACTATTACAGAATCGTCCTCTCAACCTAATCATTTGATTAAGGAGGAAATGTTGCACTCAAATTTACCGTAGTGCCCAGACTTTTCTGAAAGCTCTGCAAAATTAGGCAATGAATTATGCATCCCTATCAACGATAATCAAGACATGTGAGCCAGGAAGTTGAACTATTTCCTTGATATAGATTTTTGCATACATCTTAGTAGAGTAAGTCAACTTGACTGGAAAAAAGCAAGCTACTTAATGAGTCGATCCATAATTACCCAAATAGGATAGTGCTCTTGAAAGTCCGTGGTAAACCAACGACAAAATCTATTAAATCCTTCCCACTCCTATTTGGTATTTCAATTTCCTTGCCCCAACCTCTAGGCATTTATGTTCAGCCTTCACTTGTTTTCTATTTAAACACTTGGATACAAAATCTACAATGTCCCTTTTCATACTCCACTAACAAATATCTTAAAGGTCTTGATAAATTGTGGTGGAAACCCAAATGAACAGAATACCTAAAGTTGTGAGCCTCTTTCATAACGGGGATCCTAAGTCCATCTACATCACGCACGTACAACTTGTTGTTATGTTAGGACCCCATCACTAGTGATTGTAAAGTCCGGACTCCACCCCTGATTTTTGGTAAATTATTATAACAATAATGTTTGCAGTTTACTCTTTAAATTAATCCGGGGCAAACAACCACAAGAGCATTCACTAGGAGTCAAGCCAAAGAGATACAAGAGGATCACCTACACTTGGGTTGGAACGGGCTTGAAGATAGGAGCTTCGGGAGCACTTTGAAGACGTTTCACTTCGTTTCAGCTTTGGGCAGACAACCGCAACACCTAGGAGGAGTTCCTCGCATTGAATTAAAGCCTTCTCCATGTGCTACAGGAGTGGGCGGACCGCCTCAAGGGGTGGGCGGACCACCTACCCCCAAATAGGCCGAAATTTTGCTATGTCCGGAAAATACAACTCTCTGGATCTCTATCCAGGCGTCCCGCCTCAGCTCCAAGCGCTCCGCCTCATCCTTCAGGCGCTCCACCTCTGCAGAGGCGCCCCGCCCTGACTCAACATCTTATCATACCAGATTTTCTAGTTATTTACTATTTTAGCCCTGCATGGCTTATTCTGTGCTAACCCAAACTTGCGGGCTTTTATGTCTTTTATTCCCAAGTAAGGTGAACCTATAAATACCTGCTAGGGCTTCTTATTTCATTAGAAAACCTTGACATTACATGACAATTGAGATATTCTCTCTATTGAAAGAAAACCCCTTTTGGCTTGATTTCTCATGGTGTATCCATTGGAACTTCATTCCTTACCCGATCAAACTCGTTTGTAAGATCCAAGTGTATCTTGAGGATAGTTTGCATAGTCTTGGTGTCTCTTGACTCGATCCGAGGGTGTTTCGAAACTAGTTCTTCGAGGCTACCTTGGTGGTTGTTTGAGTTACGTGATGCTTGTATTTTCTTTATTGCTTCCACATTTTTACCCCGTATTAGTTGGTATCAGAGCAAGGCTAGGATTTATTTCTACAAATTCTCGTCTTGTTCTTCGTGCTTATGCTAGTTTCATCTTTTAGGTTTCTTGTCGTTCTTGTTTTGAAAGAAAAAAAAAAAGAAAAAATATAGAAAAAGTTGAAAAATAACAAACAAAATTGCCAGAACTTCATTGGATATGATGGCCCATTCGATGAGATGTATTAGGGATTGTTACTTGATGATTACCCATTGATTTGGTACCATTTTTACATGATTTGGATTTGTAGATTGAATATTAGAGGATTAAAACCCCAATTTTGAAACCCTAGCTTGATAGACTTTGGATCTTGATTATGGTCTTTTTGTTGGATGTTTGATGCTAAAAACCATTGGGGATTGTTAGGAATAGTTCAATACAACTTTGGGTACCTTTGATTTAGAGAAACAAGGTGAAATCATCAAAAATTTTGGGTTGGAATTTGATAAAACACGTTGTTGAAGAAGCTGAAGAACAGCTCTGGGCGGACTGCCTCACTGCTAGGCGGAGCGCCCCACTAGAAACCAGCTCTCAGGATTTATCTCTGGGCGGAGCGCGCCAAGTTCTGCGCAGAGCTGTGTCTGGGCAGAGCGCCTGACACCTGAAGGTTGTTTCGAGTAGTTTTCTCCTAGGATTTTGTGTTTCTTTGCTTAAATTAATTCCGGCTAGTACTCCTTAAGTATTTGTCCTACTCTTCTAGTACCGTTTTTTAAGTGTGTTAGGATACTCGTGCGTAGTTAGGATTGATATTTCAAAGAAGACTCCTACAACATTCTTGGCTTCAAGTGCTCACTATAAAATCATTCGTCCATCGAGTCTCATTTACTCCACTCTTCTCGAAGAGCATTTGATTTTGTGGATTTGTTGATAGCTTAGGAAGCTTGTTCACCATGAGACATCTTTGAAATCAAGCTTGAGTGACATACCCTACCAATTGAATTTACCCAAGTGACATTCAAAAGTGAGGGAGTGTGTGAGGTTATTTCTAACCTTAACATTTCTTTGTCTTTGATTTGTGTAGGTACATGGCCGAGGAAGGAGCCAAGACCAATGTGGTCCTAGAAAGCACTTTGACTACCATATTGGCCGAGGTGAAAGCCATAAGTTTGAGGCTTGGGAATCTTGAAATGGAAAGGACCCCGAGTGTCCAAAAAGAAGCCGGTGATGGCACAAGAGAAGGCTCAACCATGAGACCCAAACAATTTGCCGAGATGGCTAAACAACAAAGGTTGAGAGATGAAGCCCTTCGACGAGAAGACATGTTGTGCATTCCCCAACCATTGGGCATTCCCCAACAAGTGGGCATTTTCCACAACTTGGGGAATCCTGATGCAGCCCGAACACGTGCTGATCAAGTGTTCGATCCACCGAGGAGACCGATAACACGAAGTCAAGCCAAGCTGTTGCACGATGTGCACATTCACTTGGCCTTGCCGAAGGAAAGCAATTGCTCCGAAGCAGAGTGGCCGGGCTCAAGAACCAAGGGCGTCATCTTCAAATTTGAGCCCGAGGACAAAGTGATCGAACACCAACAAACTGTGTTCGATTATGTGTTCGAAGACAAGTGAGCGCCGAGGACAATGAGTTCGAGCAAGCAACCACGCACCGAAGTCAAGGCTGCCGAACACATACTTAGCTCAGCCCTGCGTGGCTTGTTTTTATTAGTCACTGTGACTATTTACTATTCTGCCCTTAGCTTAGCCTATAAATACTTTACTTCATTTCATTGTAAAGGACAGAGTTTTTAGTATATGAAAAAAATAGCAAGTGCTATTGTGAGTCTCCGATGGAGCCGAACCCCGACGTGGGCTTTTAAAGAACTTGTGTCAACCGGTGTGATTCGTTTGAACAATTTCTTCTTGATCATTCAATTTGCAAGAAGCGGGTCTTTCTTGAGGATTGTTGCATAGTATAGGTGCGTCTTGATTTCCCTTCAATCGAGCTTTGAGACAGGTTCCTTACTGTTCTTTTGAATCGAAGCAACATTTGTCTTGCTTCTATCTTTTATTTTCTTGTCATTTACTTCTGCGTTCGTGTTTAGCATTCTTCTTCGGGTTTTCTTGCACCATCGTGGTATCAGAGCAAGGTTTGAGTTTGTTTTTACAACCTCAAATCCTGTTCATTTAAATCGTGCTTGTGTCTCAAGTTTCAGCTTTCTTCTGTGTGCTTGATTGTTGTTGCTGGGCGTTTACAAGAAAAAAAAATGTAGAAAAACAAAAATTCAAAAAAATTGTTTGATTGTTGGTTGTTTAGATTAAACAACCATTGATTCTTGTTCACGATCGTTTCCTGATTCCAACAAGTACCCGACGTACCGTTTTTATGACTAGGGTTTCTTGGTTAAATTTTGGACTGTTTTGAGCTTTAATGGTGGATGATTTCGAACCCCAACTGTTTTGGTTTAAACCGATGAAGATTGGTGGTTCTTGAGTGATTTGGGCTTGTTTTGTGCTTAAATTGAAAGTTCTGTATTTGAATTCGTTGTCCGTACGCCGGAAAATTATTACAAAATCATAACAGTGTACGACACGAACGAGCTGGTTCTTAGCTCGAAGAACTTGAATTGATTTCCTCCGTTGTTGTTGGAACTGGAGTTGAAGAAGCAACCCAGGTCTGTTAAAATTCGTGGTCAGTGAACCGAAGCTAATTTGTCCGTACGCCGAAGCAAAGCTTCACTGTTCCATTGGAGAAGAAAGGGGTAAAGTGTAAAGATCAAAACCCCAGGTGAAAATTTGTCGGCTGAAAAGAGGAAGTGGATAAGGTAAAATCCTATCCGTACAAAGGAGGGACCACTCTTGTACGGACAAGAGTTGGTGTGTTCGAAAAAGATTCCAAAAGGGAATCAAAGCGTAGATTCTCCTAAGTTTTCACTTTTCTTCTGTCCGAAATTCTTGTCAGTGGATCTTTTGAGTAATCTTCCTACTCGAGGTCGTACTAACTCATTTGAGCTTAATAGGGACTCGTGCGTGGGTGACTGAAGTCCAACATTGTAGAAAATTCTTTTGACTTCCCGAAGCGCAAGAGTAAATAGATGTCTGTTCCATTGAGTCAAATCAACTCACTCTTCCCGAAGTAAGACATCGTAACTTGTCGAATTCGAAGGAATTGAGAGAAGTTCGTCAACCGAGGAAGCCATTGGCTGCAAGTTCTTGAGTGACCAAAAATCGAACCCATAAAATTGAGTGGACCCGAGTGCCACCCATCAAAGGTGAGGGAGTGTGTGAGGTAATTTCTAACCTTAACATTTGTTTGGTCTTTGATTTGTGCAGGTACTATGGCTGGGAATGAAGGCGATGGCAAAGGCATTGAGAAGCCCGAAGTGTCGTTAGCCGATCTCATGGCCGTGATATAAGGCGTCAGTGCCGAAGTGAGAGGAGTGAGTGCTCGAGTAGCTCAACTCGAGCAAGGAAGTACGTCCGTGGCCATGAATGGGTCTGGCGCTGGAACTAGCCACTCCACTCCAATGAAACCTGAGCTGTATGCTGAGCTTGTTCGACAACATCAGTTGACGAGTGAAGCAATTCGAAGAGAACTCAACTTGGGCAATCCCCAAGCACAACAAAACTTGGGCAATCCCCAAGCTGGCTATCAAAACTTGGGCATTTCCCGAGGAGAGAGGATACCACTTTCAAAGGCCCGAAGAGATCTTGGAGTCGTTGTCGAAGAGGTTGATGAAGAGAAATTTCCCGAGGACGAATATGAGAATGAGCCGCCATTCGCTCAACGAAGGCAAGCTCACCGAGGTCGTGGAAATTTTTGAGGTCAAGGCCGAGGCCGAGGCGCAAACGTTGAATGACATATTGAGCGTGAGGCTGATGATCGTTATGATGAGTATCCCGAACAAGTTCGTGGTGTTCGAGACTCAAACTTGAACAGTGTCAAGATTACTATTCCACCCTTTAAAGGAACTAGTGATCCAGATGAATATCTTCAATGGAAGCTTAAGATGGAGCGCATCTTTGAAACCAATGAGATGACCGATGAGAGGAAAGCTGCCCATGCCATTGCTTCATTCGAAGCTTATGCATCTACGTGGTGGGAAGCTGATAAAAGGCATAGACGAAGGAATGCCTATCCCATAGTAGATACTTGGAAATAGTTGATGAGAGTAATGGATGCTAAGTATTTGAGTGCTAAGTACCGGCAAACTCAAATGCAAAAGCTCTATGAGTTAAAGCAAGGGTCCAAGTCAGTCCAAGAGTATCATGATGAGTTCGAAAAAGTTCGATTGAATCTTGATCTGGCCGAAGACGAAGAACAAGCCATTATCTGATTCAAAAATGGCTTGGCTCGGGATGTGTCATCTCAATTGAGGTTACACGTGTACCACACGTTGGAAGATCTGTTCGATGCTGCCACCATAGCTGAAAAATTGGTGAAGTACGATAAGGTAAATCGGTATCGAGGAGTCACTACTTCTACTCATTTGAACCAAGGTAAAGAATGGAAAAGTCCAAACCAAACAAGTACCAACACTGTTCGAGATTCAAAGAGACCCTTCGAAAGAGGTGTGACCATTAACCAATCAAGAGAAGTGGGAGGTAAAGTTCAACTCAACTTTCCTAGTGCTTCAAATATTCAGTGTCACAAATGCAAGGGTTATGGTCACATGGCAAAGGAGTGTCCAACTCGCAAAGTTATGCTTCTGCTCGAAGATGGAACCGTCCATGAGCAAGCGAGTGACACCGAGGAGGAATTTATCGAGGAGACTGATCAAGCTGAAGGTGATGATGATCGTGAATCTACCGAAGCTGATCACTCAGAAATGTTTCTTGTGGTTCGAAGGAATTTGAGCTGCATGACTCTTGAAGAAGAGGACAACCGAAGAGAAAACCTCTTTCATGCCTGATGTCGAGTGAGGGGAAATGTGTGTTCGATGATCATTGACTCTGGTAGTTGTGCAAATGTGGTGAGCCAAACTTTGGTTTCACAAATGGGACTAACTACTTTGAAGCATCCCCACCCTTACAAATTACAATGGCTGAATGAGTGTGGAGAATTGAGGGTTGTCAAACAAGTGTGGATCAAGTTTAGAATTGGCGAGTATCAGGATGAAATGATATTCGATGTGGTGCCGATGCAAGCTTGTCATTTGCTATTGGGACGACCGTGGCAGTATGGCCGGTCGGTCATTCACAATGGGAGATCCAACACTTACACTGCAAAGCTCGAAGGGAAGAGTTTCATACTCAAACCCTTGTCTCCAAAACAAGTCACCGAGGACTATAAATGGATGAAAGAATTGAAAGAAGCGGCCAAAGCTAAGCTTTCGATGGGAGCAAAATTGGGGGCTGAAGACACAAACTCACTGCCCGAAGTAAAAGGAATCTGTGCAATCATGCAACCGGGTGAGTTTTTACGAGACAACGACAACGGTCAGATGATGATTTTCCTCGTGCACAAGGGTATCTTTCTAAACTCTAATAATGATTTTTCTAACGATAACCCTTTGCCTAGTGCTGTACAAAGTGTTTTCCAGGACTTCGGAGACATGTTCCTTGAAGAAATGCCAGCTGGATTACCTCCGTTGAGAGGAATCGAGCACCAAATTAACTTCGTACCGGGGTCTCAAATCCCCAACAAACCTGCATACCGGTGTAATCCCGAAGACACCAAAGAGCTCCAAAGGCAGGTTGATGAGTTGTTGAACAAGGGCCTTGTTCGAGAGAGCTTGAGTCCTTGCGCCGTTCCTGTTATACTTGTCCCAAAGAAAGATGGAACATGGCGCATGTGTGTTGAATGCCGAGCAGTCAAAAAAATAACGGTAAAGTATCGTCATCCTATCCCTCGATTAGATGACATGCTAGACGAGTTAAGTGGTTCTTCATGCTTTACGAAGATAGACCTCAGGTCCGGTTACCACCAAATCCGAATGAAACCCGGAGACGAGTGGAAAACCGCATTCAAGACCAAATTCGGTCTCTATGAATGGTTGGTGATGCCTTTTGGCTTATGCAATGCACCAAGCACATTCATGCGACTGACGAACCATGTGCTCAAACCGTTCATAAATAAGTTTGTCATCATTTACTTCGATGACATACTTGTTTATAGTAAATCTGTGGATTAACATGTTGAACACCTAAGGCTAGTGTTTGATAAACTGAGAGAAGAGAAGTTATACGCTAACTTCAAGAAATTTGCCTTTTGTGTCGAACGTGTACTCTTTCTAGGATTCGTTGTTAGTGCTAATGGTGTTGAAGTCGACGAGTCAAAAGTCGAAGCCATAAAAGATTGGCCAACTCCAACCTCGGTATCACAAGTTCGTAGCTTCCATGGCTTAGCTAGCTTTTACCGAAGGTTTGTTCGTGACTTTAGCACCGTGGCAGCTCCTTTAACCGAGCTGGTTAAGAAAGTCAATCCATTTGTGTGGGGAGAGACCCAAGAAAGGGCTTTCAAAAAGTTGAAACGGAGGCTTTGCTCTACCCCGTTGTTACAACTCCCTGACTTCGGCAAACCATTCGAAGTTGAGTGTGATGCGTCTGGCGTTGGGATCGGAGGAGTGCTAATGCAAGAATCGAAGCCGATCGCTTACTTTAGCGAAAAGCTTAAGGGTGCAACTTTGAATTACTCTACGTATGACAAAGAATTGTATGCCCTCGTTTGAGCACTCGCCCATTGGCAGCATTATTTGTGGCATCTCCGAGAACGGGAGAAGTTAAACCGAAGACATGCCAAATAGGTTGAATTCATTGAGAGCTTTCCCTATGTAATTCATTACAAAAAGGGAAAAGACAATGTTGTGGCTGATGCGCTACCAAGGAAATTTGCCTTAGTGACCACTCTCGCCTCTAGGCTCATGGGATTTGAAAGCATCAAGTCGATGTACAAAGACGATCCCAAGCTGAAATGCGTTCGTGACGCAATCTTGAGTGGCTGAAGGGTTTAGAAATACCAATGGCATGATGGCTACCTCTTCACGAATGGGAGGGTTTGTGTGCCAGTGTCATCATGGAGAGAGCTCTTAGTTCGAGAAGCTCACTCTGGTGGACTGATGGGACACTTCGGTGTCGACAAAACTCTTGGTATCTTGACCGAGCAGTTCCATTGGCCCAAAATGCGATGAGATGTGGAAAAGCTTTGCAACGCTTGTTTCATTTGCAAGAAAGCTAAATCAAAGTCCAACCCTCATGGTTTGTATACCCCATTGCCTGTGCCTGATCTACCTTGGGTTGATATATCCATGGACTTTGTGTTGGGATTACCGAGGTCGGGGGGAGGACATAATAGCATCTTTGTTGTGGTTGATCGTTTTTAAAAAATGGCTCACTTTATTCCTTGCAAAAAGTGTGATGATGCACAACATGTAGCTACTTTGTTTGTTTCTAATGTGTTGAAATTGCATGGCGTGCCTCGTACTATTGTGTGTGATCGAGACTCAAATTTCTTGAGTCATTTTTGGAAGTGTTTGTGGTGTGCCCTTGGCACCAAGTTACTATTCTCGACGTCTCACCATCCTCAGACTGATGGACAGACCGAGGTAGTTAACCGAACCTTGGGATCTTTGCTTCTAGCAATAACCAAAGGCAAGGTTAGGAACTGGGCTGATCGTTTGCCCATGATGGAGTTTGCATACAATCGAACGGTGCATCGAATGATCAATATGACCCCGTTTGAATGTGTGTATGGTTTAAACCCTTTGATTCCACTTGATTTAACTCCATTGCCTCGAGATTCTGTTCTTGATTTTGAAGGTACTCGACGAGCAACTGCCTTGATCGAATTGCACACAAAAGTTAAGAAGAACCCCGAGGAAGCCTATGCAAAGGTTGCCTTAAAGAAAAATAAGGGGCGTAAAAAGCTGGAATTAAAGAAAGGAGATTGGGTTTGGGTTCACTTCCGAAAGGAACGCTTCCCGAACCATAGGAAAGGAAAGTTGGCTCCTCGAGGGGATGGTCCATTTCAAGTGTTGACCAAGATCAACAACAATGCTTACATGATTGCCCTCCCTGGTGAGTATAATGTGTCCAACACCTTTAATGTTGCTGACTTAGTTGCTTGTGTTTGTTACACCCCGTACGTCTAAATTGACGTATATCATTATAATATCATGTTAAAAATGATTTAAGTGAGTTTAAAGTAATAATATGACCATATTTGATGTTTATATGTTGAATATAAAGTTTGGGAAAAATCAGATTTAAGTTGCGGAAAAACCGACTAAGGAATTGCCTTGTAACAGAGCTTTTTCAGCAATTAATTTCATGTGTTATATGAAGTCTTTTGGGGACATATCATATACCAAATTGAAGGTCTTGGAGTGTAGTTTCCAACACTTTTAACGGTTTGCTCATATAACTTATAGATAAAAAGATATGAGCGTCAGAATCAGACCAGAAAAAGGGACATAAGCGCAAAAGAGGGCTAGAAATGAAATATTTTTATTATAAAAGAGAAATTTCTCTCTCTCTCTCGACATTTCCAGTAAAACCACGACTTAAACAGACCTTACTTCAGTTTTAATCCATATTTTTTGATTTTGAAGAAACAACATCAATCTTGACTCGAAATGGAAGATGGATTGCGTCAAAACGCTCTACGCGATTAGGGTAACATTATGCTACCTTCAATTTCGTCTATAGTTTGAGTTTTAGAATTACTTCATAGCTAAGTAAAGTATCTAAATTCTATTTTATAGCTTGTTTAAGCTTTAGAAGGCGTGGAATTCAAAGGAAACGAAGTTTAGAAGCTAGAAACAACAAAGGTATGTAAGGCTAAACCTTTCTTTTGGCAAGGCATGTATCTTTTAGATTTTGAAGCTTTTATTAGTTTTAAACTTAGTTTTTCTTGTGAGAAACTTGTATGGTACCAAGGAAACTTTGTATATACTTAATTTGGTACTAAAATCCAAGGTGAAAGACGTCCAAATCAGAAAGGCAAAACGTTTCAAAATCTGGAAAAATTGTTTTGAACTTTGGACAGTTGTTAGTATATTGATCATAACTCCTTATACAAAATTGATATTAAGATGATTTAAGAATATACAGAATCCTAATACATATATCTACAACTTTCATGAAGACCATGAGGTCTATAACTTTTATCTGCACCCTCAAAACTATGATGCAATACAGGACGCTGGTACTGTCTAGAAATTCTGTACATCCGTGGAATTGTTACGCCACTCTCATCTTGTTATCCAGTTAATTTGTTTATGTTATCAGTTTATCCGGGTATCCATTCCCGTGTATAGTATAGTGTTGGTTCTGTTTTGCGGATCATCCAGTTTTAGAGGAAACTCTGCCGAAATTTCTATAAAAATCAAAGAGTTAGACAAATTCTATGTTTCAGGTTGTGTCTACAATTCCATCCAGAGTTTTCTTATCATTCCTTTGAGTCCATATATATTGTCGCCACATGTGTTATGCCTCATACATGCTTATGCTTATATTGTGAGCATGTTATGTGTGATTTGGAGTCCCCCATAGAGGCTGGATATTGGACACACAGTCCGGTCGCGTGTGATACTACCCGTCTGGGGGATACAGCCCCTCTAGTTCAGGCGGGAGTTGAAACACCTAGTGTGACCGGGTGTCATTCACACACTCTGACCAGAGAGACTAGATATTACTGGCTGGGGGGGATATAGCCCATAACACCCACCAGGTTTGTTATATATACGTATATAGCCACAGTATGCACTGCATGATTATACATGAGGCTAGTTCCGGTTTTCAGTACCTGATTTGGGGGGATACAGCCCATAACGCCAGACAGGTACTAGTTCAGATGTTCAGTTACCTGATTTGGGGGGATATAGCCCATAACGCCAGACAGGTACCAGTTCAGATAACAGCTCAGCTTTAGCTCAGTTGACAGTTATCAGTTCTCAGTTATCAGCCACCAGTTCTTAGCGTCAGTATCAGTTGACAGTTATCAGTTCCAGTTTCTAGTAACCAGCTATCAGTCATATTACAGTTATTTATCAGTATAGTTCAGCTCAGTCTTCAGGTTCAGATTCAGCTAGACTTCAGCTTATATTCATATCATGTTTAGTACGTTCTTCAGATTTCCAGCTATATTGCTATGCTCCAGCTCATGTTTACATATTTATATTCCAGCCTACAGTTTCATTCAGCTATGACATATTATATGCTCATGCCTTACATACTTGGTACATATCGTACTCACGCCCTTTTCTGGGGCGCTGCGTTTCATGCCGCGCAGGTGCAGATAGATCAATGCTTGGACCATGTTAGTAGGCCATCTATCAGCTACTGGAGTCACTCCGCTTACTCCCGGAGTTGCTTATCTTTTGGTATGTGTACAGTAAGCCAGCTTGGGTATGGCGGGGCCTTACCTCGTCCTTTGTATATTCAGTTCATCACTCTTAGAGGCCTGTAGATATGTCCCTGTGTGGTGCAGTCAGTATGTTATGTATGTCAGCTTATGTTAGCCTTGTCAGCTATTTGCATTGCATACTCCTTATCAGCTAGGTTTATGCTTATTCTGTTTATCAGTTATAATGGTTAGCATATTATCAGTAGGATTAGTGATGATCGACACTTAGTGTTGGTCATCCGTCGCGGCCCTAAGTTGGGTCGTGACAAAAGAGCATAATGTTACCCTAATCGCGTAGAGCGTTTTGACGCAATCCATCTTCCGTTTCGAGTCAAGATTGATGTTGTTTCTTCAAAATCAAAAAATATGGATTAAAACTGAAGTAAGGTCTGTTTAAGTCGTGGTTTTACTGGAAATGTCGAGAGAGAGAGAGAAATTTCTCTTTTATAATAAAAATATTTCATTTCTAGCCCTCTTTTGCGCTTATGTCCCTTTTTCTGGTCTGATTCTGACGCTCATATCTTTTTATCTATAAGTTATATGAGCAAACCGTTAAAAGTGTTGGAAACTACACTCCAAGACCTTCAATTTGGTATATGATATGTCCCCAAAAGACTTCATATAACACATGAAATTAATTGCTGAAAAAGCTCTGTTACAAGGCAATTCCTTAGTCGGTTTTTCCGCAACTTAAATCTGATTTTTCCCAAACTTTATATTCAACATATAAACATCATATATGGTCATATTATTACTTTAAACTCACTTAAATCATTCTTAACATGATATTATAATGATATACGTCAATTTAGACGTACGGGGTGTAACAATATTCCCCCGTTAGGAACATTCGTCCTCGAATGTTAAATGAAGTATGTAGAAGCATTAAGCAACGATCTGTTACATACTCGAAGTAATGAAGAGATGTGTATATTTGGCCCTCATGTCATTTTCAGCTTCCCAAGTTATTTCTTCTATATTATTGCTTTGATATAGCATCTTAACTAAAGGAATGTCTTTCGTCCTTACTCGACGAATCTGCCTCTTTAAATTGCAACTGGCACCTCCTTATTAGTCAACTGTTCTGTAATCTGTACATCCTCTACTGGTACAACTCTAGAAGGATCTCTGACACTTTTTTTTTTTGAGCATGGAAACATGGAATACTAGATGTACCTCCTGAAGGTCTGCTTGAAGGTCTAACTCGTAGGCTACACGCCCAACTCGCCTGATAATCTGATATGGACTAATAAATCTAGGGCTAAGCTTTCCCTTCTTTCCAAATATCATAACGCCTTTCATAGGTGATACTGTCAGGAATACCTAATCGCCAATATGAAATTCTAAATCTCAATGTCGATTATCTGCATAGGACTTCTGTCTGCTCTGCACTGCTAATAATATTTCCCTGATCAACTTGACTTTATCAATTACTTGTTGGATTAAGTCTGGACCTATCAGTTGAGACTCGCCAACCTTGAACCATCATATAGAAAACCTGCATTTGTGCCCATACAAAGCTTCATATGGCACCATCTGTATGCTAGAATGATAGCTATTACTATATGCAAACTCTATCAACAGTAGGTGACCATTCCAGCTGCTTCTAAAATCTAACACGTAAGCTCTAAGCATATTTTCTAATGTTTGAATGGTCCGCTCAGCCTGTCTGTCTGTTTATGGATGAAATACTGTACTCAGATACACCTGTGTCCCTAAACCTGTCTGGAATGATCGCCAGAAATTTGCTGTAAACTGTGCGCCCCTGTCTGAAATGATAGATACTGGAATACCATGTAGGCGCACTATCTCTCTAATAACCCAACTTAGGGCCGCGACGGATGACCAACACTAAGTGTCGATCATCACTAATCCTACTGATAATATGCTAACCATTATAACTGATAAACAGAATAAGCATAAACCTAGCTGATAAGGAGTATGCAATGCAAATAGCTGACAAGGCTAACATAAGCTGACATACATAACATACTGACTGCACCACACAGGGACATATCTACAGGCCTCTAAGAGTGATGAACTGAATATACAAAGGACGAGGTAAGGCCCCGCCATACCCAAGCTGGCTGACTGTACACATACCAAAAGATAAGCAACTCCGGGAGTAAGCGGAGTGACTCCAGTAGCTGATAGATGGCCTACTAACATGGTCCAAGCATTGATCTATCTGCACCTGCGCGGCATGAAACGCAGCGCCCCAGAAAAGGGCGTGAGTACGATATGTACCAAGTATGTAAGGCATGAGCATATAATATGTCATAGCTGAATGAAACTGTAGGCTGGAATATAAATATGTAAACATGAGCTGGAGCATAGCAATATAGCTGGAAATCTGAAGAACGTACTAAACATGATATGAATATAAGCTGAAGTCTAGCTGAATCTGAACCTGAAGACTGAGCTGAACTATACTGATAAATAACTGTAATATGACTGATAGCTGGTTACTAGAA
Source organism: Petunia secreta (assembly GCA_029990175.1). Classification (NCBI taxonomy): domain Eukaryota; kingdom Viridiplantae; phylum Streptophyta; class Magnoliopsida; order Solanales; family Solanaceae; genus Petunia; species Petunia secreta. The sequence goes on from JARKIP010000038.1 coordinate 4,460,175, forward strand.
ACTGGAACTGATAACTGTCAACTGATACTGACGCTAAGAACTGGTGGCTGATAACTGAGAACTGATAACTGTCAACTGAGCTAAAGCTGAGCTGTTATCTGAACTGGTACCTGTCTGGCGTTATGGGCTATATCCCCCCAAATCAGGTAACTGAACATCTGAACTAGTACCTGTCTGGCGTTATGGGCTGTATCCCCCCAAATCAGGTACTGAAAACCGGAACTAGCCTCATGTATAATCATGCAGTGCATACTGTGGCTATATACGCATATATAACAAACCTGGTGGGTGTTATGGGCTATATCCCCCCCAACTAGTAATATCTAGTCTCTCTGGTCAGAGTGTGTGAATGACACCCGGTCACACTAGGTGTTTCAACTCCCGCCTGAACCAGAGGGGCTGTATCCCCCAGACGGGTAGTATCACACGCGACCGGACTGTGTGTCCAATGTCCAGCCTCTATGGGGGACTCCAAATCACACATAACATGATCACAATATAAGCATAAGCATGTATGAGGCATAACACATGTGGCGACAATATATATGGACTCAAAGGAATGATAAGAAAACTCTGGATGGAATTGTAGACACAACCTGAAACATAGAATTTGTCTAACTCTTTGATTTTTATAGAAATTTCGGCAGAGTTTCCTCTAAAATTGGATGATCCGCAAAACAGAACCAACACTATACTATACACGGGAATGGATACCCGGATAAACTGATAACATAAACAAATTAACTGGATAACAAGATGAGAGTGGCGTAACAATTCCACGGATGTACAGAATTTCTAGACAGTACCAGCGTCCTGTATTGCATCATAGTTTTGAGGGTGCAGATAAAAGTTATAGACCTCATGGTCTTCATGAAAGTTGTAGATATATGTATTAAGATTCTGTAGATTCTTAAATCATCTTAATATCAATTTTGTATAAGGAGTTATGATCAATATACTAACAACTGTCCAAAGTTCAAAACAATTTTCCAGATTTTGAAACGTTATTCCTTTTTGATTTGGACGTCTTTCACCTTGGATTTTAGTACCAAATTAAGTATATACAAAGTTTCCTTGGTACCATACAAGTTTCTCACAAGAAAAACTAAGTTTAAAACTAATAAAAGCTTCAAAATCTAAAAGATACATGCCTTGCCAAAAGAAAGGTTTAGCCTTACATACCTTTGTTGTTTCTAGCTTCTAAACTTCGTTTCCTTTGAATTCCACACCTTCTAAAGCTTAAACAAGCTATAAAATAGAATTTAGATACTTTACTTAGCTATGAAGTAATTCTAAAACTCAAACTATAGACGAAATTGAATGTAGCATAATGTTATCCTAATCGCGTAGAGCGTTTTGACGCAATCCATCTTCCGTTTCGAGTCAAGATTGATGTTGTTTCTTCAAAATCAAAAAATATGGATTAAAACTGAAGTAAGGTCTGTTTAAGTCGTGGTTTTACTGGAAATGTCGAGAGAGAGAGAGAAATTTCTCTTTTATAATAAAAACATTTCATTTCTAGCCCTTTTTTGCGCTTATGTCCCTTTTTCTGGTCTGATTCTGACGCTCATATCTTTTTATCTATAAGTTATATGTGCAAACCGTTAAAAGTGTTGGAAACTACACTCCAAGACCTTCAATTTGGTATATGATATGTCCCCAAAAGACTTCATATAACACATGAAATTAATTGCTGAAAAAGCTCTGTTACAAGGCAATTCCTTAGTCGGTTTTTCCGCAACTTAAATCTGATTTTTCCCAAACTTTATATTCAACATATAAACATCATATATGGTCATATTATTACTTTAAACTCACTGAAATCATTCTTAACATGATATTACAATGATATACGTCAATTTAGACGTACGGGGTGTAACAGTGTTGCAGGTCAAACTTCGGAGGACGAGGAGGGCTCAATTTCGGGGACAAAATCTTCTCAAGAAGGGGAGGATGATGTAGCCCGAACACGTGCTGATCAAGTGTTCGATCCACCGAGGAGACCGATAACACGAAGTCAAGCCAAGCTGCTGCACGATGTGCACATTCACTTGGCCTGGCCGAAGGAAAGTAATTGCTCCGAAGCGGAGTGGCCGGGCTCAAGAACCGATGGCGTCATCTTCAAATTTGAGCCCGAGGACAAAGTGATCGAACACCAACAAACTGTGTTCGACTCTGTGTTCGAAGACAAGTGAGCGCCGAGGACAATGAGTTCGAGCAAGCAACCATGCACCGAAGTCAAGGCTGCCGAACACACACTTAGCTTAGCCCTGCGTGGCTTGTTTTTATTAGTCACTGTGACTATTTACTATTCTGCCCTTAGCTTAGCCTATAAATACTTTACTTTATTTCATTGTAAAGGACAGAGTTTTTAGTATATGAAAAACATAGCAAGTGCTATTGTGAGTCTCCGATGGAGCCGAACCTCGACGTGGACTTTTAATGAACTTGTGTCAACCGGTGTGATTCGTTTGAAAAATTTCTTCTTGATCATTCAATTTGCAAGAAGCGGGTCTTTCTTGAGGATTGTTGCATAGTATAGGTGCATCTTTATTTCCCTTCAATCGAGCTTTGAGACAGGTTCCTCACTGTTCTTTTGAATCGAAGCAAGATTTGTCTTGCTTCTATCTTTTATTTTCTTGTCATTTACTTCGACGTTCGTGTTTAGCATTCTCCTTCGGGTTTTCTTGCACCAAATCCCCAAGTCAATGTTCCACTCATTAGACCCCATAGAAATATGGCACCTCTTGAGCATGATGTTGAGGCTCAAGAAGGGGAAGTACCCGGGCTTGGTGATGATTTTGATGACTTTGATGCACCCTATCAAAATAGGAGAGCAATGAATGGACGCCGGGGAATGAATAGAGGTCGTGGGCAAGGTCGTGGGCCTCAAGGGGGTTATGTGGGGATGAACTTGAGACATGAGTATGATGATTATGATGACTACTATGGGGACCAACCGGAGCCTAACCGTGGGTGTCGTGACAACAATCTCAATAGTGTGAAGATCACTATCACTTCCTTCAAGGGCACTAGCGATCTGGAAAAGTTTCTAGAGTGAAAGGTCTAATTGGAGCGGGTCTTTGATACAATTGATATGTCCGAAGAGAAGAAGGCTACATATGCCATTTCTTCATTTGAGGCCTATGCTTCCACTTGGCGGGATTCGGTTAAGAGGTCTAGACGTGCTATTGGGTTGCCTATTCGCATTACTTGGGAAGAGTTGAAAATTGTGATGAGTGATAAGTATGTGACACCAAAGTACCATCAAGAGCAACTAAAAAGGCTCTATGAATTGAAACAAGCCATCATCCAGTTCAAAAGTGGTCTCAACCGTGAGATTGCTTCTCAATTGAGGTTGCATATCTTTCATTCACTCCAAGATGCATTCAATGCCGCTAGTGAAGTCGAAAAGTGGATCAAAAAAGATAAGGCTACTGACTATAGGAGTGCTACTTCTACTCCGGTGAGTCGACCTAAGGAATGGAAGAGTCCAAACACAAGTGGTGCTAGTATAAGCCAAAATATGAAGAAGACTTATGAGAAGCTGGTGCAAGAAAAACCCGAAGGTGAGCTTAACACGAAGAAATGTGGAATTATACAACAAGGAAGATAGAAGCAAGACAAATCTTACATCGATTCAAAAGAACGTCGAGGAACCAGTCTCGGGCTCGATTGAATCGGAGGTCAAGATGCACCTATGTTTCTTGCAAACTAAATTAGCAAAGAAGAAGATTGTTCAAATGCTTCATCACTGAATGACACAAGTTCTTAAAATCTCACGTCGGGGTTCGGCTCCATCGGAGACTCACAATAGCTTCAGCTATGTTTGATCATTCAACAACAACTAACTCCTTGCAATGAAATGTAAAGGAGTATATATAGACTATGCTAGGGATAAAACAGTAAATGGTCGCAGATGACCAATAAAAGCTAGCCACGCAGGGCTGAAATAATGAGTGTTCAGCAACCTTGACTTCATTGCTCGATTGCTTGCTCGAACACATTTATCATCGGGCGCGCACTTGACTTCGAACACAATTTGTTTTGTTCGGCTCTATGCTGCTCAGCCCCAAGGGTTGGTATTCGGTCACTTTGTCCTCGGGCTAAAATTTGAAGATGTAGCCTTCGGCTCTAGCACTTTGCCATTCTTCCTCCGAACACATGCTTCTTCCTGACCAGGCCAACTGAATGTGCATATCATGTAGCAATTTGGCTTGGATTCGTGTCATTGGCCTCGGTGGGTCATTCACTGACTTCGGTGGATTGTCGAGCACTTGATCAGCACTTCGGGCTGCATCATCCTCCCCTTCTTGAGAAGATTTCGTCCTCAAAATCGCTTCAGCATCTGTCCCCGGTACTTGGCCTATAACACAAGGAGTTAAGTCAGCATATTTGAAAGTGTTGGACATAGAATACTCACCTGGGAGGTCGATCACATAAGCATTGTTGTTAATCTTGCTAAACACTTGAAATGGAACATCCCCTTGAGGTGCCAACTTTCCTTTCCTTTGGTTCGGGAATCGCTCTCTTCGGAAGTGAACCCAAACCCAATCTCCCTTCTTCAACTCAAACTTCTTTCGCCCCTTGTTCTGTTTCAATGCCACTTTGGCATAAGCTTCCTCAAGATTCTTCTTTGCTTTGGCGTGCAACTCGAGCAAAGCTTTGGCTCGGTGAGTACCTTCAAAATCAGTAATAACATCTAAAGGTAATGGGGTTAGATCAAGTGGAATTAAAGGATTAAAACCATACACACATACGAACGGGGTCATATTTATCATTCGATGCACCGTTCGATTGTATGCAAACTCCATCATGGGCAAGTGATCACCCCGGTTTCCGACCTTGCCTTTGGTCATTGCTCAAAGCAAAGATCCCAAGGTTCGGTTAACTACCTCGGTCTGTCCATCAGTCTGAGGATGGTGAGACATCGAGTATAGTAGTTTGGTGCGGAGGGCACCCCACAAATATTTCCAAAACTGACTCAAAAACAGAGAGTCTCGATCACTCACAATTGTACGTGGCACACCATGAAATTTTAACACATGATTAATAAACAAGGAAGCAACATGTTGTGCAGAATCGCATTTTTTTCAAGGAATAAAGTGAGCAATTTTGGAAAATCGGTCCACGACAACGAAGATGCTATCATGTCCTCCCCCCGACCTCGGTAACGCCAACACAAACTCCATGGATATATCAACCCAAGGTCGATCAGGCACAGGCAACGGGGTATACAATCCATGAGGGTTGGACTTCGATTTTGCTTTCTTGCAAACGATACAAGCATTGCAAAACTTTACCAGATCTGGTCGCATTTTTGGCCAATGGAACTGCTCGGTTAAGATACCAAGAGTTTTGTCGACACCGAAGTGTCCCATCAAGCCTCTAGAGTGAGCTTCTCGGACCAAGAGCTCTCTCCACGATGATACTGGCACACAAAACCTCCCATTCTGAAAAGGTAGCCATCGTGCCACTGATATTTCTCAACCCTTCCGCCACTCAAGATTGCGTCTCGAACACATTTTTAGCTTGGGATCGTCTTCGTACACAAATTGATGCTTTCGAATCCCATGAGCCTCGAGGCGAGAGTGGTCGCTAAGGCAAATTTTCTTGGTAGCGCATCGGCCACAACATTGTCTTTTCCCTTTTTGTAATGAACTCATAGGGAAAAATTTCAAGGAATTCAACCCATTTGGCATGTCTTCGGTTCAATTTCTCCTGACCTCGGAGATGCTTCAAAGATTCATGATCACTTTTAATCACAAACTCTCGAGGCCACAAATAATGTTGCCAATGGGCGAGTGCTCGAACGAGGGCATACAACTTCTTGTCATACGTCGAGTAATTCATGGTTGCACCCTTAAGCTTTTCGCTAAAGTAAGTGATCGGCTTCGCTTCTTGCATAAGCACTCCTCCAACCCCAACTCCAGATGCATCACACTCGACTTCGAATGCTTTGCCGAAGTCAGGGAGTTGCAATAACGGGGCAAAGCAAAGCCTCCATTTCAACTCTTGGAAAGCCCTCTCTTGGGACTCTCCCCACACAAATGGATTGTCTTTCTTTACCAGCTCGGTTAAAGGAGCTGCCACGGTGCTAAAATAACGAACAAACCTTCAGTAAAAGCTAGCTAAGCCAGGGAAGCTACGCACTTGAGATACCGAGGTTGGAGTTGCCAATATTTGATGGCTTCGACTTTTGACTCATCGACTTGAACACCATTAGCACTTACAACGAATCCTAGAAAGACTACACGCTCGACAGAAAAGGCGCATTTCTTGAAGTTAGCATATTACTTCTCTTCTCTAAGCCTATCAAGCACTAGCCTTAGGTTTTCAACATGTTCATCCACAGATTTGCTATAAATAAGGATGCCATCGAAGTAAACGACAACAAACTTATTTATGAACCGTTTGAGCACATGGTTCATCAGTCGCATGAATGTGCTCGGTGTGTTGTATAGGCAAAAAGGCATCACCAACACTTCACAGAGACCGATTTCGGTCTTGAATGTGGTTTTCCACTCGTCTCCGGGTTTCATTCGGATTTGGTGGTAACCAGACCTGAGGTCTATCTTCGAAAATCATGAAGAACCACTTAACTCATCTGGCATGTTATCTAATTGAGGGATAGGATAACGATATTTTAGCATGATTTTGTTGGCTGCTCGGCAATCAACACACATTTGCCATGTTCCATCTTTCTTCGGGACAAGGATAATAGGAACGGGGCAAGGACTCAAGCTCTCTCGAACAAGGGAATTCATCAACCTACCTTTGGAACTCTTTGGTGTCTTCGTGATTACACCGGTATGAAGGTTTGTTGGGGATTTGAGACCCCGGTACAAAGTCAATTTGGTGCTCGATTCCCCTCAACGGAGATAATCCACCTGGCATTTCTTCGGGAAATATGTCTCCGAAGTCCTTCAAAACACTTTGTACAGCACGAGGCAAAGGGTCATCGTTAGAAAAATCATCATTAGAGTTTAGAAAGATACCCTTCTACACGAGGGAAATCATCATCTGATAGTTGTCGTTGCCTCGTAGATACTCACCCAGTTGCATGATTGCACAGATTCTTAACTAGGGCGGTGAATTGTTGTCTTCGGCCGCAAATTTTATTCCCATCGGAAGCTTAGCTTTGTCCGCTTCTTTCAATTCTTTCATTCTTTTATAGTCATCGCTGACTTGCTTTGGAGACCAGGGCTCGAGTATGAAACTCTTCCCTTCGAGCTTAGCAATGTAAGTGTTGGATTTTCCATTATGAACAACCTACCGATCATACAGCCATGGTCGTCCCAATAGCATATGACAAGCTTGCATCGGCACCACATCGAACATCATCTCATCTGGATATTCTCCAACTTTGAACTTGATCCATGCTTGCTTGAAAACCTTCAATTCTCCACACTCATTTAACCATTGTAATCTGTAAGGATGGCGATGCTTTAAGGTAGGTATTCCCAATTGTGAAACCAAGGTTTGGCTCACCACATTCGCACAACTATCCGAATCAATGATCATCGAACAAACTTTCCCCCTCACTCGGCATTGGGCACGGAAAAGGTTTTCTCTTTGGTTGTCCTCTTCTTCAAGAGTCACGCAGCTCAAATTCCTTCGAACTACAAGAAACATTTCCGGATGATCAGCTTCAGCAGCTTCACAACCATCATCATCTTCAGCTCGGTCAATCTTTTCGAAATTTTCATTCTCGGTGTCACTCGCTTGCTCACAAATATCTCCATTGTCGAGCACAAGCATAACTTTGCGAGTTGGACATGCTTTTGCCATGTGACCAGAACCTTTGCAGTTATGACACTGAATACTTGAAGCACTAGGAGAATTAAGTTGAACTTTACCTCCCACTTCCCTTGGTTGGTCATCGATCACTCCCCTTTCGAATGGTTTCTTTGGATCTCGAACAGTGTTAACACTTGTTGGATTCGGACTCTTTCATTCATTACCTTGGTTCAAAGGACTTGAAGTAGTGACTCCTCGGTACCGGTTTTCTTTATCATCCTTAACCCATTTCCCAACTTTGATGGCAGCATGAAACACATCTTCCAAGGTTTGGTACACATGCAGCCTCAATTGAGATGACACATCTCGAGCCAAGTCATTTTTTAATTGAATGATGGCTTTCTCGTCATCTTATTCCATATGAAGGGCTAATCGAATTCTTTGGAACTCATCATGGAATTCTTCAACTGATTTGCTCCCTTGTTTCAACTCGAAGAGCTTTCGTAATTGTTCCTGCCGATATTTGGCATTCACATAATTAGGATCCATTGCTCTCTTCAATTTCGTCCATATGGTGACCTCGGGATAAGCATTCATCTCAACCTTTTGTCAGGCTCCCACCATGTCGATGCATATGCCTCAAATGAAGCAATTGTATGTGCACCTTTTCTCTCTTTGGTCATCTCATTTGTTTCGAAGATTCGTTTCAGTTTAAGCTTCCAATCAAGATATTGGTCAGGATCACTTGTTCCTCTGAAGGGTGGAATAGTGATCTTGACACTGTTCAAGTTTGAATCTCAAGCACCTCGAATCTGTTCGGGATACTCATCGTAATAGTCATCAGCCTCACACTCAACATTTCGATCAATTTTTGCGCCTCGGCCCCGACCTCGAAAATTTCCTCGACCACGCTGAACCTACCTTCATTGACTGAATGGTGGTTCATATTCAGGTATGACCTCGGGAAATTCTCCTTCATCGACCCCTTCATCAATGACCACAACTTGTCTTTGGGTCATTGGAAGTGGTGCTCTTTCACCTCGCGGATTGCCCAAGTGTTGATAACCAGCTTGGGGATTGCCCAAGTTTTGTTGTTGTACTTGGGGATTGCCCAAGTGTTGTGTAGCTTGGGGATTTCCCATAGCTTCATTTCAAACAACCTCGCTCTTAACTGATGTTGTCGAACAAGCTTAACAAACAGCTCAGGTTTCATCAGAGTAGAGTTGCTAGTTCAAGCGCCGGACCCAAGTAAGGCCACGGATACAGTCCTTTGCTCGAGGTTCGCTACTCGAGTACTCACTCCTCTTACTTCGGCACTGATACCTTGTATCGCAGCCATGAGGTCGGCTAACGATACCTTGGGTGCCTCAATGCCCTTTCCTTCGCCTCCATTCCCAGCCATGGTACCTGCACAAATCAAAGACCAGGTAAAATATTAAGGTTAGAATTCACCTCACACACTCCCTCACCTTTGTTGGGTGGCACTCGGGTTCTCTAAATTTATGTGTTCGATTTTCTTTGGTCATTCAAGAACTTGTAGCCAATGGCTTCCTCGGTTGATCAACTTCTCTTAGTTCCTTCAAATTTGACAAGTTACACTGCCTCATTCGAGAAGAGCGAATTAATATGACTCGATGGAACGAATGCTATTTACTCTGCGCTCGGAAAATCAAAGATTTTCTACGAAATTTGGACTTCGATCACCCCTCGCATGAGTTCCTATAAGCGCAAATTCTATAGTACGAACTCGAGTAGAAGTGATTACTCTAGAGATCCACTATCGTGAATTTTCGAACACAAGAAAAGTGAAAACCTAGAAGAATCTACCCTTCGATTCCTCTTCGGAATCCTTTCAAACACAACAACTCTTGTTCGTACAATAGTGGTCCCTCTTTGGTACGGATAGGGTTTTTCCTTATCCAATTTCCCTTTTCCTTATCCAATTTCACCTAGGGTTCTGAATGTAACAGTTTTAGGAGAAGAAAGAGGCCAATGGACCCCCTAACTCTTTAAATAAGAATAGGGGAAAACTATTTCTTTTTCCTTTTCTTTTATTCCCAAAAAGTGTTAATTTGTCATTATTGGGTTAATTAATGGGGCCATGGGTTATTTCGTAGGTTTTAAAACTTAATGGGCGAAAATAATGGGGCAAAAGTGAAACATTTAAAACTTTCCCTCTCCCCCCCCATCATATCAGCAGCCAGTCATTATACCCCCTCCCCACTTGCCTCTCTCATAATTTCTTACACACTTCACACTTCCCCATTTTCTCTCTTTCTCTCTCTCTCTCTTCAAAACAAAGAAGTCAAACGAAAAAACTTCTTCAAAATCTCCGATTCCAGTAAATATTGTATCAATTTGTTTTCATTTTAGCGAAATTTCTAATCATCGCTGAGTGGGTAACGTGGTTCCATCAAAATCAAGGTAAATTTTGACTTTTTTGATGAAATTTCACTGTGTGTTGATAAAAAGTGTATTTTAGTTTGTTCTGCTTTTCACTGTTTTTATAGGTTTTTTGATGGTTAACTTCACATGCAAACTAGTAAAACTGGTGGTTGTAAAGAATCATCGTTGTTGTGCACAAACATCGGCGTTATATGTGTGCACATATGGCTTGATGTGTGCATAAGGGTTGATGTGTACATATCTAGATTTATGTTGAACATATCTGCTTAAATTGTTCGTGGTGATAATCGTCATAAATTGTGCACATAATTTAATATGTGCACACATAAATAGTGTGCACATATTAAATTATGTGTGTACATTATTTAGCTTGTACAAAATCATTATAGTCTTTGCACATATTATAATATGTGCGCACATATTATAGTACATGTGCACATAAAAAGAATATCTGTGCACATCTTAATTTATGTGCGCATCATCTAATCTTTTATGTATTCTATGTTTCTTATATTTTTGTTTAACTTTGTTAGATAAAATGGTTAGTACTCGTAGTGGTGGTGCAAACAAGGCACAGTCACAGGGGTCTATTCATCTACGGAGTAGTAAGAGGAAGAGGGATGATAAGGAAATCCAGACGGCTCAAGCCGCTAGCAAAAAAAGACCTGCTAGTAAGGAGTGTAAAGAGGAGCAGGGGGAAAGTCAAGTTAGCATTGATATGAATCCTCCAGAACAGTTGCATGAACGAGAGAAGGCCATTGGTGATGCAGTAGTAGATGATGAAGTTGGAGTAGCGGAATCATCTAATGATGACAGTGCAGTTAGTAGTACAGAAGAAGAAAGAGGAGAACCACAAATTGAATGAGGTGCTGGTATGAAACGACCTCGGTTAGTCGTTTCAGAAGTTAGGGCTCCGATTGGCGTGCCGATAATTTTAAAATATTCGTAATGTCCAGTAGGACCTGTCTATAAAATTTGAGCTAAATCAGACCTCGTTTGGTAGGCATCAGAAGAAGGTTTCAGTTTTTATTATCGATAAATATTAAAAAGAGATTTTCGAGCTCGGTTTTGGCGAATGAGCTCTGATTCGAAATCCAAAAGTGCCGTTAGGTTCGTATGATTATTTGTGACATTTGTGATTTTTCAAAAGTGAATTTCGATGTTGTTCGGCTAGTTTCCGCTAAAACGCCGAAAGTTAAATAATTTGACTTTTTTTCATTTAAATTCGTATCTGGAGTTTCGGGAGTCCGATTTAAGATCCGCCTTCGCAAGTATGTTACATATATTTTGTATAAATGGTATGCAAAATTTGAAATTATTTCAGATATCGTAGGGTACCGTTTTAATTTTTACCGTAGCAGCGAATTTTAAAGGAAAAAAAAAGGGAAAAGACAAAACAATATTAAATGGAGTCGGTGGGGGGTCTTTAGCTTTAAAGCAAAGGGCGAAAAGAGCATATGCTATCATTTAGAAACAGAATCAAAACAATTCGAACAGAAAGAAATGAAATGACAGAGAGGAAGAGAAAAATGCCAGAAAATGAGAAAAAGAGCCCAAGAAAAGTAGATTTTTTACCCCAAAACATTCAGGTAATGATCTTAATATATTATTTGAGTTTATTACGTATGTTTGAATATATTTTTACGGTAAAAATAAGGATATTAGACATCGCCCTAATGACGTAAATTGATAGTTTAAAGGGTCAAATAGACCCCGATAATGGAATTAATTATATATTCGTACTCAGTGCGTTATGGGCAACTTATAAATATAATTTATTTGAGATTTGGTTATGTGGCCTTAAACCCTGTACAGAGGCCTGGCCTGCGTATTGCATATGCAAATAGGGTATCAGGTTCCTACTTGGATTGCCCTAAGATGTGAGGAATGAAGCCTTTAGCCTAATTTGATATATTTTTCTGTTTATTGAATATAGTGGGATCGTTTGGCAATGAAACCAAAGGTCAAAGTGGTTATTGAGTGGCTGTGCTAACTTTTGGAAAAGGTAAGTGCTTATATCCCTTTCTTTGGAGGCACCTGACCTTGTGGATTTTCTACCACGTGTTCCTTACGTGTGTAGCTGCCGATAGGCGTACTCCTTACGCCTTAGCTTTGGATTTACCTTGTATATTATATATTATGTCCTATTGTTGGTACAGCACTGAGGATCTGAGCATTGTACTCTGGCTGTAAGTTGGCATATACTTTCCGGCTGTCGATGAGAGTCCCGCGCCGGTGAAGGGTTATTAATGCATCAGATTGCATTCATATTTATTATATGTCATTCATATGCATTACATTGCATATCATATTGGGTGCAGGAGTATTCCGCCCCAGGAGCAGGAGTATTCCGCACCATTGTATCATATTGAGGGTAGGAGAATTCCGCCCCAGGAGAGTGCACGAGTATTCTGCCTCAGCTTTACATTATATCGGGTGTAGGAGTATTCCGCCTCAAGAGAGTGCAGGAGTATTCCGCCTCTGGTTTATATTATTTCGGGTGCAGGAGTATTCCGCCCCAGGAGCAGGAGTATTCCGCTCCAGTTGGTTATCAGATTGGATTCCCCTCGAATGCAGGAGTATTCCGCTTCGAGATGGGATGGCGGGCATATGTGACCCTTTGCATCATATTTTATTTGATACCATTGTGTAGACTTGCGGTACATGACTACTGTTCTGCTTATATGTGCATTGCTTATTTGTTAACATGTTTCTGGCTCGTATTCCTTGTTGAGTTTATGGTTTATATGTGTTTCCGGTTATTATCTGGCCCTGCCTTTTTATAATTTAAATAACAGGAATTTGGTCTATTTGTCTCTTTTCTCCCTAGCTAGCTATCCTATTCCTTGAGGTGGCTAGTCTGCCCCATTTATTGAGTCCTTTTGACTCACCCTTGTTTGTTGTTTGTTTCTTCTCTATCTATTTCGTTTCGGCAGGTTCGCTCCAGGATTGAGTTCGCCGCGTTGTTCAGGAGCGAAGACGACTTCAGCTGTCAGGGTGAGCCAGCGTTATTCCGGATGGCCACCAGTATATTGTTTATTATTGCAGTTGCATTTTGCTCCCTTCAGGAGGTATCTGGTTTCTTTGTACTCTTAGATATCTAGTCTGGATAGCACTAAACCTAGTATGTCGGGTAGTCAGCTGTAATTTCTTTTGTACAGCTTAGAGGTATCAGTATGTCTGTGTTTTTTTTAAAAGTCTTTTTCTTATTTATAAATTATTATATTTATTTTCCTAATTTAATTGATAAGAGTTCGCCCGACGGGTTTGGGAGAGGATGTTGGGTGCCCGCACGGCCTAACCGGATTCCGGGTCGTGTCAGTTGGTATCAGAGCCCAGTTTAGAGTTTATCTAGACTAAGACAGTCTCTAGTAGAGTCTCGCTGATGGGTACGTAGACGTTCGTACTTTTCTACGAGGGGCTATGATGGCATTTAGGAAGTTTCACTTCCTTCTTTTTCTGATCGTGCGTCGGTCTAGGATGCAAATGCATTTTTTATAATTCCTTCGTGGTAATTGTGAATCCTCGTACGATAAATCATTAGATGGTATGAGTTCAAGACGAAGCAGTCTAGCCTGGTGCTAGTACTGACGAAGCCCCGAGAGTGGTGGATCGTGCTGACGATCCAGTTTCGCAGGCCGCAACTGTACGAGCTCGCGATGGGCAAAGGAGCAGGCCCTTGTGGTTCGCTTGGCTCTCTACGATGCTTTCACGAGAATCTTGGTGATACAGATACCGCAGAACCTATTATTCGTTAGGCAGCTTATCAGGTTGCCGCAGATGCAGATTTTCAGTCTCAGGGAGCTCCTATTCCAATTCTTAATATTGCCGCAGTAAAGTATGTTCCGGAAGCACCATGTGTTGTGCCTCCAGTTGTTCTGGCTGGTTAGGTAACTGAGGTAATTATTGGGTCTGAGTGCTCAAAGAGGTTGCATCATTTTACGTGGTTGAACATCCCAATATTCCCAAGCAATGCATTAGATAATCCCTGTGTAAGTTTTTTAAAAATAAAATAATGTCAGCGTATCCTTCAGGCTGTTAATTATATCGAGCAGTATGGTGTTGATTATTCTGCCTTTCAGTTTCAGGGTCCAGCCTTTAATTGTTGGGCCGATCTCTTATTAGCTAACTTGGTTAAGTTTTTCTAATAGATTTGTGATAAAGTTCCTTTCGAGTAGCGAGTGAGATGAACAGTGTTGCCAGTTTGAGTGGATTGGACAGGGTAGCCTGTCGATTAGCCTGTTGGTGCTTCAGAATATGAGATTGAATTCTATAAAATGGCTGAATATGCACTAGAACTAGTCCATGAACTTTCTGAGAATGTTCAAAGATTTATTGATGACTTTTCTTTTTCCTAGAGATCCCAGATGGCTCGAGAGATTGAGGTCGGGATTTCATTTGATGTTGTTGTTGATATTGTCCGAAGGTACGAGGCATACCATAAGTTAGAGCGGGAAGAGTTAGAGCGGGAGAGTAAGAGATCCCGTGGCCCTAGTGGGCAATCCATGGTACCTCATTTGGAGGTAAGAGTTTTGATTATTTTGGGACGTCACCTTCCAGGTTATCTCAACTTGTGTCACGTGATTCTTAAAATGCGCCAGTAGCTCGTCAGGATTAGATTAAGTCTTTTCTTTACAGCTATCAACAATCTTTCCAGCTCCCATATTCAGCGAAAAGGTGTTATCATTGTCGTGAGTCTGATTATCCTTTGAGGAGATTTCCTGTTATCATTGTCGTGAATCTGGCTATCCTTTGAGGAGTTTTCCCTTACTCCGACAGGTAGGCAGTCGTCTTTTCTCTCGTTATCAGGCATCTGCGCAGTCGTAGGGGATTTCATATAGGTCTCAATCAGCAAAAAAAGAAAATGCCACCATCCAGTAGAGGTCGAGAGTGTGGTGGTAGTGGTTCTTCTAGAAGTAATTATCAGGGTAGTGGCTCGACTCAGTTGCAGAGGCAGTTCTATGAACTGGTAGTCTGGAAGAATGCTGAGGCATCCGATGTAGTAGACCCGTGTGTTTCTTCTTCCCTTATCTGTAAATAAGATTTATTTTTCCGATCGATCTAGAAATGGTTTGTCAAATCATGTTTCTATGGTTTCCTTATTATTTCTATTAAGAATCGGTTTCGGTAGAGGGGCAAGCTTCTGGTATGATTTATTCCTGGCATTGGTGAGACCCTACTAGTTTATCTGGTTTAAATGCGAGAGATTTGTGATTGAGTATCGGTATTGTTTACTTGGCATTTTATTATGCCTCATTCTGTTATAATGTCAAGTCAGTCTACCTCTCTTTGGAACCCAGTGACAGTAGGATGATGGGATTCCTATTCGTCACCATCAAAAAGTGATGTTATTTTTTCCGGTGCAAAGTGATTAGTAAGTAATATTCGATCTACGCATCTGCTCTTGGTTTGAAATGCTAGTGACGTTATGTTACCTTATGAGCTTATCTAGGTTATAAAAGGGGTTTTCTGGTAAATTGTCAGAGTTTCCTTCTTATTGGGAGGTCAAATTGGCATGGATATTGTTCCATAAAACTCATATAATATCTATTTCTTCAATTGCGATTCTTGGGCTCCTTTGACTCGTAAGTAGTCTAGCTTTGGTAGCCAAGCAAATAAGAAGACGATATTCCTAAAGCTTTAAATATTCCTATCCACGGTTCATTTCCATCTATTTTTCTTCCGGCACTAGTGAGCTGGGCGGCTAGTAGTCGCTTGTGATGTTCCCTGCGTTGAGCCAGAGTGCGTGCCAAGGTAGCCGGGTAAGCACATTATTGTGTTTTAAGGCTACTAATGCTAATGAGAGGCGTCATTTGACCTCTAAGTTGATCCATCAGGCGGTGGTGCTTATAGAAAATGTATGGAGTTGTGACTCGAGAGTTGCAGTTGTTTGGCAACCCAAAAGGGTAGTTGGTAGCTTAGGTCTGCCTACGTTCAGCTTTTAGCTAAATCTTCTTTAGTCCAGGAGACTATGCGGAGATGGGTATTCCTATTCAAATAGTTGCATGAGTTTGTGCTTTAAGTGGAGCATTCTTCCTCCGAATAGTGAATGGTAATACTAAGTCTCTTAGGCGTTGATACCACTTTTGTCACGACCCAACCTAGGGCCACGACAGAAACCTACAATGAGTGTCGATCATTGCTAAACTCACTAAATAATCTATTAATGACAAAGATAAGCTGGCAACCTGATCATATATACTTACCTATCTACTGAAAGCATAAAATCTTGAAAGATGACACGACTTTAACTTGCTGGCAATTAGAACATTGAGCCGCAAGTTCTGCTATGTCACACTTCATTCCCTCCCACCAATAAATCTGCTTAAGATCATGGTACATCTTAGTCGAACCTGGATGAACAGTATATTTGGAATAATGTGCCTCTATCATAATCTGTCCACGTAAATCGGCAACATCAGAAACACAAAGTCTATCTTTATACATGAGAACACCGTCAGTAGTAACCCTGTATGGTGACTCCGGTTTTTTTTGGCTATCTGTTTGTATTCAACTAGGACGGGGTCCTCATACTGATGCTGTTTTATTTCATGAAAATTTAGAGTTAAAGGTCTAGTGCAGCTTATCGTCCATCCATCATTGGTATGTATATCTCTTTCAACCTCAATTCTTTGAGAAGTGACTTTAGCGTTATAAGTGCATGTGTAATTAACTTTGTTGCCGGTATTTTTCCTCAGCTCAAGGTACAACTACATGTCTCTTTTATATTTACTTTTTCAAGTCATAATAATTCCAACTCAAAGACAATACCCTAAAGTAGATGTTCAATCTGAAGATCATTCTTGGTCTGCGTCATACTATCCAGTAGTATTTGCATGATCCTTATCCTTATATGATAGACCATGTTCAGATTAACCTTTAACACACATTAGGACATGAGTAACTACATTCCCACAAGGAGCTTGCGGAACAACACTAACATCAACAGAGATATTGCATAGTGTATTCATAAAAATAATATAGCTTGCATCAAATCTTCTATAGTGTGTAGTGACAAGGTACTTCAAAAGCTCCCCCTATTGTATCAAGCGTGAGCTAATTCTTAGTTCTATCGACCTGTTTTATATCGAAACGTATATTGAAGAGGTGATTATCGGCTGAATCATGTTAACCCATTCAAAATTTCATGTATCTTTGTTTCGAAAAATTATAACTCTCCTCTCGTGACCGAGGAAGGGTCAGTTTAGTCAAAATAAGTTGGGCAATGGTGTTATCATATTATCCAGATATATTTTGTTCCAAAAGTTCGATATGCGTGTTTTAATTCCGATCCTGTAATCAGGAAATAATGCCCCTGAAATAGTTTAGTTCTTCTGTTATCTCTGTAAATTTTTTTAAGACTTGGGCTCGTTCGAGGACGAACGAGAGTTTAAGTGGAGGAGAATGAAACGACATCGGTTAGTCGTTTAGGAAGTTAGGACTCCGATTGGCGTGCCGATAATTTTAAAATATTCGTAATGTCCATTAGGACCTGTCTGTAAAATTTGAGCTAAATCAGACCTCGTTTGGTAGGCATCGGAAGAAAGTTTCAGTTTTTATTATCGATAAATATTAAAAAGAGATTTTCGAGCTCGGTTTTGGCGAATGAGCTCTGATTCGAAATCCGAAAGCGCCGTTAGGTTCGTATGATTATTTGTGACTTTTGTTATTTTTCAAAAGTGAATTTAGATATTGTTCGGCTAATTTCCGCTAAAACGCCGAAAGTTAAATAATTTGATTTTTTTTTATTTAAATTCGTATCTGGAGTTTCGGGAGTCCGATTTGAGATCCGCCTTCTCAAGTATGTTACATATATTTTGTATAACTGGTATGCAAACGTTGAAATTATTTCGAATATTGTAGCCGTTTTAATTTTTACCGTAACAACGAATTTTAAAGGGAAAAGAAAAAAGAAAGGGAATAGACAAAACAAAATTAAATGGAGTCGGTGGGGGTCCTTAGCAAAGCTAAGGAAGAAAAGAGCATATGCTACCATTTAGAAACAGAATCAAAACAATTCGAACAGAAAGAAACGAAATGACGGAGAGGAAGAGAAAAATACCAGAAAATGAGAAAAAGAGCCCGAGAAAAGAAGAGTTTTTACCCAAAAATATTCAGGTAATGATCTTAATATATTATTTGAGTTTATTACGTATGTTTGAATATATTTTTACAGTAAAAATAAGGATATTAGACATCGCCCTAATGACGTAAATTGATAGTTTAAAGGATCAAATGGACCCCGATAATGGAATTAATTATATATTCGTACTCAATGTGTTATGGGCAACTTATAAATATAATTTATTTGGGATTTGGTTATGTGGCCTTAAACCTTGTACATAGGCCTGGCCTGCGTATTGCATATGCAAATAGGGTATCAGGTTCCTACTTGGATTGCCCTAAGATGTGAGGAATGAAGCCTTTAGCCTAATTTGATATATTTTCTGTTTATTGAATAGAGTGGGATCGTTTTGCAATGAAACCAAAGGACAAATTGGTTATTGAGTGGCTGTGCTAACTTTTGGAAGAGGTAAGTGCTTATATCCATTTCTCTGGAGGCACCTGGCCTTGTGGATTTTCTACCTCGTGTTCCTTACGTGTGTAGCTGCCGATAGGCGTACTCCTTACGCCTTAGCTTTTGATTTACCTTGTATATTAGATATTATGTCCTGTTGTTGGTACTGCATTAAGGATTTGAGCATTGTACTCTGGCTGTGAGTTGGCATATACTTCCCGGCTGTCGATGAGAGTCCCGCGCCGGTGAAGGGTTATTATTGCATCACATTGCATTCATACGCATTATATGTCATTCATATGCATTACATTGCATATCATATTGGGTGCAGGAGTATTCCGCCCCATGAGCAGGAGTATTCCACTCCATTGTATCATATTGAGGGTAGGAGTATTCCGCCCCAGGAGGAGGAGTATTCCGCTCCATTGTATCATATTGAGGGTAGGAGGATTCCGCCCCAGGAGAGTGCAGGAGTATTCTGCCTCAGCTTTACATTATATCAGGTGCAAGAGTATTCCACCCCAAGAGAGTGCAGGAGTATTACGCCTCTGGTTTATAATATATCGGGTGCAGGAGTATTCTGCCCCAGGAGCAGGAGTATTCCGCTCCAGTTGGTTATCAGATTGGATTCCCCTCGAATGCAGGAGTATTCCGCTTCTTTGCATCATATTCATTTCATTTCATCTCACTTCATTTTATTGCATTTCAATTCATACCATTGTGTAGACTTGCGGTACATGACTACTGTTCTGCTTATATGTGCATCGCTTATTTGTTAACATGTTTCTGGCTCGTATTCCTTGTTGATTTTATGGTTTCATACGTGCTTCCGGTTATTATCTGGCCCTGCCTTTTCATAATTTAAATAAGAGGAATTTGGTCTATTTGTTTCTTTTCTCCCTGGCTAGCTATCCTATTCCTTGAGGTTGCTAGTCTACCCCACTTATTGAGTCCTTTTGACTCACCCTTATTTGTTGTTTGTTTCTTCTCTATCTTTTTCGTTTCGGCAGGTTCGCTCCAAGATTGAGTTCGCCGCGTTGTTCAGGAGCGAAGACGACTTCAGCTGTCAGGGTGAGCCAGCTTTTATTCCGGATGGCCACCAGTTTATGGGTTGTTATTTCAGTTGCATTTTGCTCCCTTCAGGAGGTATCTGGTTTCTTTGTAATCTTAGATGTCTAGTCTGGATAGCCCTAAACCTAGTATGTTGGGTAGTCAGCTGTTATTTCTTTTGTACAGCTTAGAGGTATCAGTATGTCTGTGTTTTTTAAAAAGTCTTTTTCTTATTTATGAATTATTATATTTATTTTCCGAATTTAATTGGTAAGGGTTCGCCCGACGGGTCTGGGAGAGGATGTCGGGTGCCCGCACGGCCTAACCGGATTCCGGGTCATGTCATGGTAGAGATGAAGAAGGAAGAGAAGATGTCAAATTGGACAAATAGAAGCAGGTAGTGATGGAGCAGGTGAAAGAGAAGGAGCAAATGAAGCATAAATTGAAGGAGGTGGTATTAGACAAGAAGAAGTAGGTGAAACTGCGCATGAAACTGAAGAAGATGTTGGTAGTAGTAGAGTAGAAGAAGAAAGAGGACAATTAGAAGCAGGTGATGGTAGTTGTGGTGTAGGAGAAAGAGAAAGACAAGATGAAGCAGGTGATTGTGAAGCAGTAGAAAGAGAACAAGAAAGAGGGGAAGATGATCAGACTATTGGAGAAAATGAAGCAGGTGAGGCTGGAGAACAAAGAGTACCCATTGAAACTGGAGAAGAAGAAGCTGCAGAAAAAAGAAGTTGGTGGTGTAGGAGAAAATTTCAATCCTGATATTGCTGTTGGTAATGTTTTAAGGGAACTAGGTGGTGCTGATCAAGATGAGTCAGCAGAGAAAAGAGGATGTTGAAATGGCAAGTCGCTGATCAGGTTGGAGAATTCGTCAAACTAATGTGGCAGATGTGTACACATATTATGATACACATATTGATGACTGGTCTGCAGTGTCACTCTTTCCCGTCTGACGAATTTATAACTGGGGAGGTTGCTAAGAGGGTGAAGCTTTATGGTTCACGATAACCAATGAGGGCAAGCAGAAGTCTGTTACAGCAGAGCAACTACTGGAGCAGATTGAGACAAGCACAACCATTAGTAGACCGCACAAGTTTCGCCTTTTCTTGGCTTGGTTTGCACACGCAATTCTTTGTGCCAAAGATAAGCGTACAAGCATTCCTAAAAAGTACGTCCACCTAGCATCCAGGCCCAACACATACTTCAATGAATATCCATGGGGCAGAGAGAGCTTTGATCAAACAATTAAGTATCTTCTTATACAGTATGTAGATAAAAAGGATTTCACCCTATATGGCTTTCCTTGGGCATTCATTGCCTGGACATACGAAGCCATTCCTTCGCTGAGGCACGGTGAATTTCCTAAGTTGCCTACAGAGCCAAGGATGATACAGTGGATGTCAGAAAAGCAAGAGCGTGAGTGCGACCAGTTGTTCCGCAATGTTGTTAACCCGGTAAGTCTGTAGTTTATATGCAGTCAAAGTCAATTTATGTGTACACATAAATAATATGTGTACATATTGTGATTTAAGTGTGCACATATATATTATATGTACACGTTTAATAATTTATGTGTGCACATATTTTATAGGTGTACACATAATATTTTATGAGTGCACATAATGCAGCACCACAATTGATGTTGATCCTTCTATAATATGTGCACATATAATGATTTATGCGTGCACATATTGTGAGATGTTTGCACATAGCTAAAACTTCTATCTATTCATCTCATTTGTGATGTCTTTTTTTCTCTTTTTTTTTTTGGTTGATGGGGGGTACAGGTGGTGACCCCTTGCCTTGTTCCAACTCCTAGCGAGATGGAGAAGGATTTCATGAAAAAGTTTGTTCCGTATGAAGATGTGGAGGATGAAGTGATTGATAGGCTGACTGAAAAGTTGGATGGTTTTAGTAGACTGACTTTGGCAGTTCAAATTCTAGTGGATGGGCAGGAAGATGGTTCAAGAGTTAATGTTGGAGCTTTAAGAGACCGTGGTGATGGTGGAGATTTTAGAGAAGGTCGTTTGAATGATTGTGCAGATGTTGATGTTCCTGTACAAGATGTTGCTGCAGAGCATGAAGTTACCAGACGTGTGAGCTTCAGTGCTTTTTGTGGCGGTGGTCATAATAGAGGTTTTGAAAGATCATTTGGTTATGTAGGTGATGGTGGAGAAGGTACGTCAAGATCTCATTTTGTTGCCAATGTAATTGTGCCAAGACTACAAAGAACAAAGAGATAAAGAGAAACAGATGTTGAATGATATGAAGGAGGTCCTTGATTCCCTTCTACAATGGACAAAGCAGCAGCCCAGGAGGACTGTGTACCCTGCAAGGACACAGATATCTCCTTATGTACATTCTATAAAGAGGAGGGCAAGGATGGTGAAGAACAAGAAGACCACTCTGGTTGCAAAAAAGGTTCGTGAAATTGTCCAGGAAGAGGTTCAGGAACAGGTTGAGGCAGAAGTTGAGGAGCGACTTCCTGTTAATATTTATAGGCATGCCGATCCGGCAAAGAAAAAAAATTTTGATGCATACATGCGTTCGAGAAAAAAAGCAGAAGATGATTCTTATGGGCCATGAATATGATCAGGCTAAATTTCGTTTGATTACAACCATGTCAGAGTGGTTGGAGAGTCAGGTAAACGAGTAACTATAATTGTCATATGTGCACATATTCTTTTTATGTGCACACATATTCTTTTTATATGCACACATTTCTTTTTATATGCGCACATATTCCCTTTATGTTTGCACTTATTCCTTTTATGTGTGCACATATTCCCTTTATGTTTGCACTAATTTCTTTTATGTGTGCACATATTCCCTTTATGTTTGCACTTATTCCTTTTATGTTTGCACATACTCTATTTATGTGTACACATCTCAAAATATGTGCGCACATATGCTAAAGTGTATATATTGGCACATTTTTAGAACTATGATTACGAAGCTTCTTCTTTTTCATAATGTCTGCAACACGTTGATGTAATCTTGGGCCTAATGAGGATCAGACACAAGGAATTCACAAGTCACTATGATCCGAGTGATGTCATCCTCGACATGAACTTCTGCTCAGTCATTGCTGGATCGTACATGGACCTTGAAAAAGAGGCAGAGAAGGAGAGGATTTCTTTGGAAGCTTATTTGAAGGTGACTCCTACTGCTCAAGGACTCGGGGATTATGCGCTTGGTAAGACTCCTTACCCAGGTGGGCGCCGTTGTGATGGGGTCAAGAGGATATTTACAGTCATGAACATTATAAAAAAGCATTATGTGACTGTTGTTTTCATGGTCGAGGAAGGAAGGATTGAAGTTTATGACTGTAATATTTGGGTGTTCGATGACAAGACTTTTGCGCCATATATGTTTCCCATCATGGTAATGTTCCCAAGACTCTTGCGAGATTGTGGCAAATTCAACCACTTGCTGGATGAAATCCTGAAGCAAGAAATGTGGCCTTATGAGAGGTTGAAGGGTTTGCCAACAATGACACGGGGACAGCATGTGGTGGGTATTCACTGATGTACATCGAGAACCTTCTAACCAACACCCCAATTACGGAACTCAGCGATAATACCATGGAGGACTGCAAGTACATGTGGGCAGAGTTTGGCTTTTTATTGGTCTGTAAGGATAATTTAAGGCCTGTGTGGCTTTGTTTTTTATTTCCTTTTCTGTATGCCTAATACTTTTGGTAAATATTAGCTATGATAAAATGTAGTTATGTTTGTATGTTATGTTACATTTCTATGGTTATATTTCTCTCCTTTGAATTGACGATATATGTGTGGACACACCGTCAAATATGCGAAACAGTTAAAATTAATAAGTGTAAGAAGTAAACGACTCTTGTGAGGAGTTCGACACATATTATATTACGTATACACATATAATATTATGTGCAACTATTGGCACTCAGATATGCTAAATTATCCAATTAGAAAGTTATGTGTACACACGCATATAATATTATGTGTACACCTATTATAACATGTGTAACTATTTCCACAAATCTATGTTTGGTTCAACTGCACATATTACAATAAGTGTACACACATAAAACTATGTGCACACATATAATAATATGTGTGCACTCGCATATAATATGTGAAATTATTGACACCCAGATTTGAAAAATACCACATTATGTGTTCACATATTATAATATGTGCACGCATATAATATTATGTGCACATCTATTATAATATGTGTAACTATTTTCACAATGATACGCTTAGTTCATCTGCACATATTATAATATGTGCACCTATAATATCGTATGCGTGCACATATTATAATATGTGCGCGCCTATTATTATATGCGTGCACATATTATGATATGTGTGCACCTATTGTGAGATGTGCAGTGGAATCATGCATATCTTAGTAATATACTTTGCATTGCGTTAGCTGTCCATTTATGTTAGCTTCCATGTAGGTTTGGTACTATTTTCATATATAATATGTTGCTTTGGTCTAGGAAAAACTTATTCAAGTGTTTTTCTAAGTGTTCTTTGGTAATCATCAAGTCTAGAGTTGATAATGAGTGAGAAATCTCAACAATCCATACAAATTGATATACTTATAGTGCATTTCAATGTGAAACGATCAAAATATGCACCATAGCACTTGGTTCGTGTCTTTTACACTATTATCATCATTATCCAAGACTAATAATGTAACACTTTGTTTGAATTCACCCTTCAACCCGTATACTTGCAGTATCAACAAAAGAAGATCAAATAGACCAAGATGGATACAATAAGTGCATATATACCACAAAACTACGCCCTAAACACTATAATACAACGTAGGCAATAGTGGGATCGTTCTTAGGCGCTCGGATTTGGAAAATACCACATTATGTATGCACATATTATAATATGTACACACATATAATATTATGTGTACACCTATTATATTATGTGTAACTATTTGCACAATGATACGCATAGTTCATCTGCACATATTATAATATGTGCTCGCATAATATCGTATGCGTGCACATATTATAATATGTGCGCGCCTATTATTTTATGCGTGCACATATTATAATATGTGTGCAGCTATTGTGAGATGTGCAGTGGAACCATGCATATCTTAGTAATGTACTTTGCATTGCGTTAGCTGTCCATTTATGTTAGCTAACATGTAGGTTTGGAACTATTTTCATATATAATATGTTGCTTTGGTCTATGCAAAACTCATTCAAGTGTTTTTCTATGTGTTCTTTGGTAATCATCAAGTCTAGAGTTGATAATGAGTTAGAAATCTCAAAAATCCATACACAAATTGATATACTTATACTGCATTTCAATGTGAAACGATCAAAATATGCACCAAATCACTTGGTTCGTGTCTTTTACACTATTATCATCATTATCCAAGACTAATAATGTAACACTTTGTTTGAATTCACCCTTCAACCCGTATACTTGCAGTATCAACAAAGGAAGATCAAATAGACCAAGATGGATACAATAAGTGCATATATACCACAAAACTACGCCCTAAACACTATAATACAACGTAGGCAATAGTGGGATCATTCTTTGGCGCTAAGATTTGGAAAATACCACATTATGTGTGCACATATTATAATATGTACACCGCATATAATATTATGTGTACACCTATTATGTTATGTGTAACTATTTGCACAATGATACGCATAGTTCATCTGCACATATTATAATATGTGCTCGCATAATATCGTATGCGTGCACATATTATAATATGTGCGCGCCTATTATTATATCCATGCACATATAATAATATGTGTGCACGTATTGTGAGATGTGCAGTGGAACCATGCATATCTTAGTAATGTACTTTGCATTGCATTAGTTGTCCATTTATTTTAGCTTACATGTAGGTTTGGTACTATTTTCATATATAATATGTTGCTTTGGTCTAAGCAAAACTCATTCAAGGGTTTTTCTATGTGTTCTTTGGTAATCATCAAGTCTAGAGTTGATAATGAGTGAGACATCTCAACAATCCATACAAATTGATATACTTATAGTGCATTTCAATGTGAAACGATCAGAATATGCACCAAAGCACTTGGTTCGTGTCTTTTACACTATTATCATCATTATCCAAGACTAATAATGTAACACTTTGTTTGAATTCAGCCTTTAACCCAAGGTATACTTACACTATCAACAAAGGAAGATCAAATAGACCAAGATGGATACAATAAGTGCATATATACCACAAAACTACGCCCTAAACACTATAATTCAGTGTAGGCAATAGTGGGATCATTCTTTGGCACTAAGATTTGAAAAATACCACATTATGTGTGCACATATTATAATATGTGCACGCATATAGTATTATGTGTATACCTATTATATTATGTGTAACTATTTGCACAATGATACGCTTGGTTCATCTGAACATATTATAATATGTGCACGCATAATATGTGCATGCCTATTATTATATATGTACACATATTATAATATGTGTGCACGTATTGTGAGATGTGCAGTGGAACCATGCATATCTTAGTAATGTACTTTGCATTGCATTAGCTGTCCATTTATGTTAGCTTACATGTAGGTTTGGTACTATTTTCATATATAATATGTTGCTTTGGTCTAAGCAAAACTCATTCAAGTGTTTTTCTATGTGTTCTTTGGTATTCATCAAGTCTAGAGTTGATAATGAGTGAGACGTCTCAACAATCCATACAAATTGATATACTTATAGTGAATTTCAATATGAAACGATCAGAATATGCACCAAAGCACTTTGTTCGTGTCTTTTACACTATTATCATCATTATCCAAGACTAATAATATAACACTTTATTTGAATTCAGCCTTCAACCCAAGGTATACTTGCAGTATCGACAAAGAAAGATCAAATATACCAAGACGGATACAATAAGTGCATATATACCACAAAACTACCCCCTAAACACTATAATTCAGTGTAGGCAATAGTGGGATCATTCATTGGCACTGAGATTTGGAAAATACCACATTATGTGTGCACATATTATAATATGTGCACGCATATAATACTATGTGTACACCTATTATATTATGTGTAACTATTTGCACAATGATACGCTTGGTTCATCTGCACATATTATAATATGTGTACACATAATATTGTATGTGTAACTATTTGCACAATGATATGCTTGGTTCCTCTGCACATATTATAATAAGTGCACCCATATTATATTATGTGTACACTTATTATAATATGTGTCCACCTAAATTTCTAATTGGATGATAACTTAGCATATCATTGTGACATGTAGTTACACATATTATAATATGTGTACACGTAATATTATATGCGTGCACATACTATAATATGTGTACGCATAAACTCATATGTGAAGTTGAACCATACAGATTTTAGTTATGTATTTTGCCTTAATGGTTGCCATTCGAAACATAATCGTTGGCAAGCAAAAAAGCTATATGTCTGAGACTTCGTGGGTATTGGAAACATAATGAAAATAATGAACAGTTAATTGTTAAAAGTTACAAATATAAAATACAGAATAGTACGGATAATTTTTCAACATACAAGCTATTAAAAAGGACAAATACTCTATGACCCAGCACCACTACTATTTCAAACTCCTGATTGTACTCCTCGATAGGGGCATGTCAATTTTTGTGGCCAAATCTTTTGCATATTCCACATCTATTCCTCCTGGTTTTAAATGCTTCCCCAACTGATTGAATTCTCTTGGTCCTCCTCCTTCCCCCTGGGATCTTCACATAAGGTGCACGTATTTTTCTCTCGTAAAGCACCGGTGGAGCATTACACAATTCTTCTGGAAAGATTGGATGTATTATGTCTGCATAAGCGAGAATGTACATATTGTTGTAATAGTACGGAGAAGCAAAATTGTACAATTCGCTCCCATATGCTCCATACTGACGTCTTATGGCTGCGCAAGCATGTACACAAGGATACATATCAATTTGAAACATTCGACAGAACATGTCCTTTCGCTTAGATCGATATTGACAGCATCTTCTCCAGTACCAATTGAATACATATCCGTGCCATTGGTAACAACGAACAACCTTGCTCCTGCGTCATTATTTTTCTTTAGTATATCCTTAATTGAAGGTACACATGGCTTTGTATGTTTCATGAACATCGTACGCCTCTCATGAAATTTTTCGGAAAAGTTTCGTATGATAGTATTAAACAAGGCTGTTATGGGCATTTCTCTTTCATCCTTTAGCATTGAGTTTATGGACTCAGCAATATTAGTCGTCATCACACCATTATGTGTACACATAGTTTCACATGCTAAACAAGACGTGTTATCAGTACCTGTGTCCTGGAAAGTATGCTCTGCTCCAGCGCTCAAATCCAACCCTCTCAAGATATGTTGCAGCCCTGTCACACTTTGTCCGAATTTCACCGCAATGTGACTCAAATTCCCTCTCTGTATATGAATCGGCTGCTTCATGAAAATTTCCCATGAAACTGCCATAATGAAACTTTGTCCGGATGCTTTGAGACAAGTGCCACTTGCAAACTCCATAATTAGCTTCAGGAAAGATCTTTGATACTGCCTTTACAATGCTTGGATGCCTATCAGAAATTATGCACAACTCATTGTCGCTGGGGAGTATACCGACCAACTATTCGAAAAATAATTCATAAGATGCATCACACTCAATATTTACAACAAAAAATGCTAATGGAAAAATATATGTCTCTGCGTCTTGTACCACAGCAGACAACAAAACTTCCCCGTACTTGCCAGACAAGTGAGTTCCATCTACATGTTTGACTTTCCTTATATATGCAAATCCCCTAATCCACCCATTCGACTCTTCCAATAGCTAATGTTAGAACACAAATCCTTATTGACTGCTTGCCTAATTTTCTTTGTAGTTGGACCTTTTCCCTTATGAATTCACCAACGACTTCCACCGAGGCGAGTGGATTATGACTTGAGAGGTGCTCTAACCCGCATGTATACTTATTCCTGTAAACGTTAATCATAAAGGTATCATCATTTAAATACTTGGTGGCTCGAAGCCACCACTTGCAATTAACATTTACACAACGGACACAATATACAGTTTTGGTATGCTTCACTGACTTGAAACAAAAATGCTTCTTCAGTGCAGCAATCTTCAAACCTACAACTAAGGCACGCTTGTTTTTGAAAGTTAAACCCTTATAAAATCCGGTGCCGTCATCCTCACCATCCATGCTGTTTGGTGTAGCTTCCATATTATTTACATCATTGCTACCAATAAATACATCATTGCTACCAACAAATACATCATTGCTCCCAATAAAAGGATTAGGAGTTAACTCCACCTTGTCTTCTTTGTCTGCTTCGTCAGCCTCATCTTCAGCCTCATCGTCTTCTCGTTCATGTTCTTCTTCACCTCCTTCATTCTCTGAGATTTCCACATTGAAAGGATCTTCATCACCAATGTCATCCCATCCGTTACTAGAACAATCATAAGAGCGTCCATGATTTGGCATCACATTGATATTTGAAACTTCCACTGACCTATCATCCAAATATACCCTTAAAGTCGGTCTATTACCAGCTCAATCAACATCGGAAAGGTAAATAAGAAGATCGTCATCGTTCTTTATTCTACAAGGATGACTCTTTTGCTTTGAACAAATGCTGAGCATGTATGTAATGCAAAGATTATTTGGATCGTGACTTACCGAACATCTGGTAATAATCTTTTCAACTAACTCAGAATATGTAACCTCATTATTCACAACAATTGGCACCGTCTCCCTAGACTTCGAAATCCAAATGAAACAATCACGGCTCTCCACCCATTCACCAAGAAAATCAATTGCTAACAGTAGCATTATTGGGGAAAATACCTGTAAAAAATAAAGATTCTTCATCACTCCATGAAAATACCAGTATATTTGTGCACATAATATAATAAGTGTACACATAATATTACATGTGTACACATAATATTATAGGTGTAGAAAGAAAACCTGCAAACAAGATGTTATATGTCTACACATATTTAATATGTGTACACATAATGTAATATGTGTACACCTAATTTCATATGTGTAAGACGAAAATGTGGTATCCTCGTCTTAATGTGTACACATATTACATTATGTGTGCACATAATATAAAATATGCACACATATTAGATGCTACAGCTCGTCGTCCCTACTGTTCAGGAACCGTCGTTTACGAAATAGAACCCAGATTCAGAAATAAAACCACTTGCATTGTACAATAATAAAACCTTACACTCAACCGAAATGATAAAATGGATTCAGAAACCCGATTTAGAAATGAAAACCCGATTCAAAAATTAAGTTAAGAAATTGATTTTTACAATCGGAATATACTAAAAATGAGTATACTTGATGAGGAAAAACTAATATCAATCTATGGGGGCAAAAATTTGAGCTGATTGAAGCAAAAAAAATTGGGCGGGAAAGATAAATTTTCAGATCGGCCGGCGAGGGCTAAGGAAGAGGAGAAAGAGAGGAGAGAGGAATGGTAAAAGGTTTACAACTTTTTTCTATTTTTGGCTAACCAAAAGACTTTATAGTGGAGGGCTATTTTGTATTTTTCAAAACCGTAGGGTGAGGTTTGTTAAGTGATTTAAATGCTTAAACACCTAACTAACCCCTTGTCCCTCCCACCCATTTTTTAAAACTTGAGTCCTATATGACTATTTAAAAACTCGTGTGTCCTTCTCATCCAAAAGCCCCCAGTTTTACCCCTTCTTCTTTAATGGAACAGTGACGCTTTTACTCCGCCGTACGGACAAACTTACTTCGTTCACTGACCAAGAATTTTAACAGACTTTGGGTTGCCTTTTTAGCTCCAGTTTTAAAAAACGTTAG
This sequence comes from Petunia secreta, assembly GCA_029990175.1. Classification (NCBI taxonomy): domain Eukaryota; kingdom Viridiplantae; phylum Streptophyta; class Magnoliopsida; order Solanales; family Solanaceae; genus Petunia; species Petunia secreta. Next base: position 4,490,758 of record JARKIP010000038.1, read on the forward strand.
AGGAAATCAGTTCAAGATTCCTTTGAGGTAAGATCATGTGACACGACCCGAATTCTCGGTTAGGCCGTGCGGGCACTCGACCATCTCCCCCTAAACCTGTCGGGCGAACCCTATTGACTGAATCGATATAAATTACGAAGCATTACCTTGAAATGAAAATGAACCAAATTTTAACAATATAAGATAACTCTTAAGGATAGAAAAATATACAAGCTGTCTGATTAATACAACTAACTATCCAGAATACACAATTTTAAAAGTTTTCAGATCAGACATCTAAGAAGGCCAAAAGATATACACATCTCCCAAAGGGAGCAAAAGTAGGGAAAACTGTAATATCTGAAGTTGGTGGCCGTAATGAACAGGATGGCTCACCGTAGACAGCTGAGAATGTACTACTCCTCAATCACGGCGCGACTGGCTGGGTCCTGGTGCAGAATCTGCCGAACGAAAAGAAAACACAAGGACAAATAGGGGGTGAGTCGTGAGGATTCAATAAGTGTGAAAAAACTAGCAACCTCGAAAAATAGATACGCTAGTAAGGGAAACGGAACTAGACAACAATCAACAAATAAGTAATGCACATATAAGCAGAACAGTATTCCTGTAAAAAAAAAAATCCACACAATAGTATGAAATGAAATGGAATGGGATGAAATGAAATAAAATGAAATGAGAAGAAATGAAATGAGATGCAAAGGGTCACATGTGCCCATAATCCCATCCCGAAGCAGAATGCTCCTGCACTCGAGGGAAATCCAATCGGCTAACCAACTGGAGCGGAATACTCCTGCTCCTGGGGCGGAATACTCCTGCACCCGATATAATATAAACCAGAGGCGGAATACTCCTGCACTCTCCTGGGGCGGAATACTCCTGCACTCAGTATGATATACAATGTAATGCATATGAATGCAATGTGATGCAATAATAACCCTTCACCGGCGCAGGACGCTCATCGGCAGCCTGGAAGCAGATGCCAACTCCAAGACAAAGTACAATACTCAGATTCCCAATGCAATATCAATAACAGGACATAATATATAATATAGAATGTAAATCCAAAGCTAAGGCGTAATGAGTACGCCTATCGGCAGCTACACACGTTGGAAACACGTGGTAGAAAATCCACGAGGCCAAGTGCCTCCAAAGAAATGGATATAAACACTTACAGTATTCCAAAGCTAGCCCTGCTACTCAACAACTGCCTTTTTCCATTGGATTAACTGCCAAACGATCCCGCTCTATTCAATAAGCAGAAAAATTATATCAAATAAAGCTAAAGGCTTCATTCCTTATGTATTAGAGCAGTCCAGTTAGGAACCTGATACCCTATTCGCATACGCAATATGCAGGCCAGGCCTATGTACAGGGTTCAAAGTCTCATAACCAAACCCTAAATAAATTACATTTATATGTTGCCCATAACTCACTGAGTACGAATATATAATCATTTCCATCATCGGGGTCCAATTGACCCTTTAAACCATAAATTTACGTCATTAGGACGATGTCTAATATCTTTATTTTTACCGTAAATATATATTCAAACACACATAATAAGCTAAGATAATGAGTTAACATCATTACCTGAAGATTTGGGGTAGAAATTCCACTATTTTCCACTCCTTTTTCCTTTTTTCCCTCCCTCTTTTCTAATTTTTCTCTTGTCCAAAATTTGTTGTATGTTTCTGCGTATCTTGCTTGCTGCTATGCTAAGGGATTATAAATCCCTTAGCCACCGACTAATAATTTTACTTTTTTTTAATAATAAATTCGCCACGACGATTAAAATTAAAATAGAACCCTAGTGAAGTCGAAATGATCCCAAATTTTTCAAGTAAGTTATACAAAATATATGTAACATACTCGAGAAGACGGATCTCAAATCGGACTCCCGAAACTCAAGATGCGAATTTAAAGGAAAAAGGTCAAATTATTTAACTTTCGGCATTTTAGCGAAAACTAGCCTAACAACATCGAAATTCACTTTCGAAAAATCACAAAAGTCACAAATACTCATACGAACCTAACGGCACTTTTGGATTTCGAATCAGAGCTCATTCGCCAAAACCGAGCTCAAAAATCTCTTTTAAATATTTATTGACAATAAAAATTGAAACCTTCTTCCGATGCCTACCAAACGAGGTCTGATTTAGCTCAAATTTTACAGACAGGTCCTAATGGACCTTACGAATTTTTTAAAACATGCTATTTCCACCTCAAAGTGCTATACTCGCGGGGGAGGAAAAACGAGCAGTTTACGCTTTATCGGCACGCCAATCGGAGTCCTAACATCCGAAACGACTGATCGAGGTCGTTTCATTCTCCTCCACTTAGACTCTCGTTCGTCCTCGAACGAACAAGAGTCTAAAATAGATTTCACACCTCTAATGAGAATGCTTACACCAATTTTTTAATGACATTTACTACGAAACCAAAATCATATATAATGATAAGAACTTTTAGGATTTAAGGATCAAGTTCGAACCTGAATCGTCGAAGAGGTAAGGATACCTCTCACGCATATTGGAGTCAAGCTCCCAAGTGTCCTCCTCACGTGGACGATTATTCCATCGTACTCGAACCATCGGAATCTGCTTCGAACGAAGTTTTCGAACATGACGCGCAACTATAGCAACTGGGAACTCCTCGTAAGCCAGGTTCACATCTTGCTGAGTAGGATCTAATTCGATTACTTCGGAAGGATCTCGGATACACTTCCGGAGCATCGATACATGGAAAACTTGGTGAACTGGCATAGAAGCTGGCAAGTCGAGCCGATAAGCTACCTTACCAATACGCTTCTCGATACAGAAAGGGCCAATGAACCTGGGACTAAGCTTTCCTTTCCTACCAAACCTCTTTACACCTCGCATCGGTGACACTTTCAGAAATACCATGTCCCCGACCTCAAACTCTAACTCTGGGCGGTCCGTAAACGATCCTGAATAACATGAACAACATCAAGAGTCTGACGAACCATATCTGAACTCATCACCTCGACGTCTCGAGACTCAAACCAACCAATAGAAGAACGACATCGACGACCATATAAGGCCTCAAATTGAGCCATCTGAATAGAAGACTGGTAGCTATTATTATAAGAGAACTCTGCTAACGCCAAATGACCATACCAGTAACCCCCGAAGTCAAGTGCACAAGCTCTCAACATGTCCTCTAGAATTTGAATCACCTACTCGGACTGACCGTCAGTCTGAGGATGGAATGCTGTGCTAAGCTGCACCTGGGTCCCCAACTCCCTCTGAAAAGACTGCCCGAACTGAGAGGTAAACTGGGAACCACGATTTGAGATAATCGATACAGGAGTACCATGTAGCCTAACCACCTGCTCAATGAAAATCCGAGCCAGTCTCGGAGCTGAATCAGTAGTCTTTACAGGGATAAAATGAGATGATTTAGTCAGTCTGTCGACAATGACCCAGACTGAATCGTGGTGCCGCATGGTCTTTGGCAGACCAACTATAAAATCCATCGTGATGTGCTCCCACTTCCACTCAGGAATGGGCAATGCCTGAGCTAACCCTGCTGGTCTTCGGTGCTCGAACTTAACCTGCTGACAGTTCAAGCAACGAGATACATAATCAAATACATCTCTCTTCATCCCCTTCCACTAGTATGGCTCTCGGAGGTCCTGATACATTTTTGTAATGCCAGGATGAATGGAATAACGTTAGCTATGAGCTTCACCGAGCACTGACTGCCTCAAATCTCCAACATCAGGAACACAGAGTCGACCATTAAACAAAAGAATTCCATCTGAATCAAGCTCGAAGGAGGGAACTCCTCTACTTAGGACACGACCACGCAAATCCTGCAGATGAGGATCCTCAAACTGTCTTCCTTTAATCTGACTGTCTAAGGAAGACTGAGCTGAAATACACGCTAAGACTCGACTGGAGTCTGGGAGAAGAAATCTCACGCCATAGTCGCCAAGGGACTGCAATTCTCGGGCCAATGGTCTCATATCAGCATAAAGAAAAGCCATGCTGCCCATGGACTTCCTGCTCAAAGCATCTGTTACCACGTTCGCCTTCCCAAGATGATAGCGGATAGTGAGATCAAAATTTTTAATTAATTCAAGCCACCTCCGCTGTCGGCCGTTAAGATCTTTCTGAGAGAGAAGATACTGCAGACTCTTATGATCTGTATACACCTCACAAGGCTCGCCATAAAGATAATGCCTCCATATCTTCAAAGCAAAGACCACAGCTGCCAATTCTAAATCGTGAGTCGGATAATTCTTCTCATTCGGCTTCAACTGTCTGGAAGCATATGCAATTACCTTCCCGTGCTGCATAAGAACACAACCAAGGCCCACACGAGATGCATCACAATAGACTACAAATCCATCGGTGCCCGAAGGAAGGGATAACACTAGAGCTGAAGTCAATAAGGCCTTAAGCTTTTGGAAGCTTGCCTCACACTCATCGGCCCATCGAAACTGAACTGCCTTCCGTGCCAGGCGAGTCAGAGGAGCTGAAATATTAGAGAACTTCTCCAATAACCTCCGATAATAACCTGCCAACCCAAGAAAGCTACGAATCTCTGTCGGAGTGGTAGGACGAGGCCATTTCTGCACTGCTTCAATCTTCTTCGGATCAACCTTGATACCCTCACTAGATACCACGTGACACAAAAATGCCACAGAATCAAGCCAAAACTCACATTTCGAGAACTTAGCATACAACTTACGAACACGGAGGGTCTGAAGAATCACCCTCAGATGATAATCATGCTCCTCATGGCTAGGAGAATAAATACGAATATCATCAATGAAGACAATGACAAAGGAATCAAGGAATGTTAAACACCCAGTTCATGAGATCAATAAAGGCTGCAGGGGCATTAGTCAGCCCAAAAGACATAACTAGGAACTCATAATGGCCGTAACGAGTCCTAAAAGCAGACTTCGAGATATCTGACTCGCGAATCTTTAGCTGATGATAACCAGATCGCAGATCGATCTTAGAAAAGAATTTGGCACCTTGCAACTGATCAAATAAATCATCAATGCGAGGCAAATGATACTTATTCTTGATGGTGACCTTATTTAGCTGACGATAATCAATACACATCCGCATAGTCCCATCTTTCTTTTTCACGAGTAGAACATGAGCACCCCACGGAGAAATACTCGGCCTAATGAACCCCTTATCAAGCAAATCTTGCAACTGCTCCTTCTGCTCCTTCAACTCTGATGGGGTCATGCGATAAGGAGGGATAGAAATAGGCTGAGTCCCTGGCACTATATCAATGCCAAACTCGTTCTCTCGATCAGGAGGAAGTCCTGGCAAATCATCTGGAAACACATCAGGGAACTCCCTAACGATAGGAATAGAATTAAGAGATGGAATCTCCACAGTGGTATCTGAACCATGGCAAGATACGCTAAACACCCTTTATCCATCATCCGTTTTGCCTTCAGGAAAGAAATAACATGCCCCCTAGGTGGCAAATAAGAACCCTACCACACCACTGGTGCTAAAAAAGGAAGAGACAACTGAAGAGACTTGGCATGACAATCTAACGTGGTATGACACGACGCCAACCAATCCATGCCCAATAATGACATCAAAATCAACCATATCTAGGATTAGAAGATCTACTAGTGTTTCACGACCCCCAAAAGATGTTGTACAAGCTGGATAAACTTGATTCACAATGATAATGTCTCCAATAGGAGTAGAAACACAGAATGGATCACGAAGACACATATAATCAACATGAAAACCCGAAGCAAAATAAGGAGATACATATGAATATGTAGACCCCGGAACCACCAAAGAATATGCATCTCGACCACAAATAGATAAAATACATGTAACAACAGTTAAGGATGCCTCGGCATCCTGCCTGGCCGGCAGTGCATATAGCTGTCTCTGCGGCTGAGCTGAGCCGCTACCCTGATGACCACCTCTAGAGGGACCACTAGGACCACGTCCACGACCTCTACCGGGTGGTGGTGCACCTCTAGCTGGCTGAGACCCTGGAGGGGCACCCTGAGGCTGCTGCTGCATAGGCGCTGGAAGGCGAGGGAAAGGGCGGCTACTACCCTGCTGAAGGAGATAACGGCAATCCTTCTTATGATGCCCTGGATCCTGACAGATAAAGCTTCCTGGAGCAAATCTACACTGATCAAACTGAGACTGATCTCGCGGGCGAAACAAAAACTGACCCTGAGAAGAAGTAGGCGCATTCTGAGAACCACGCGCTGGAAACTGAGCTGGTCTGACAGGAGGCCTACTCTGCTGCTGATAACTCCTACCTCCATACGAGGTACTAGAATGCCCTGGACCATGAGATCTCTTACTCTCTCGCTCTAACTCCTCCATCTCTAATCTATGATAGGCCTCATACCTTCTGGCAATATCAACCGTGACATCAAATAGAGTACCAGCCTCAATCTCATGAGCCATCTGGGATCGCAAATAAGGAGAAAGCCCATCAATAAAACGTCTGACCCTCTCAGAGGGCTCCTGCACAAGATCTGGAGCATACCTGGACATCTGTGAAAACAAAAGCTCGTACTCCGTGACTGACAGGTTACCCTGTTAATCCTCTCAAACTGTCTCCTCTTCTCATCCTGCTGACTGTGAGGGAAAAACTTCTCCATGAATCGATGAGAGAACTCACTCCTGGTCAGCTTAGGTAAGCCCTGCCTAGCTGATCGGAGTGCGGTCCACCAAGCTAAAGCCGGACCCTCAAGCTGGAAGGCAGTATAATCAGCTCCATACTGCTCAAGATATCCAAGGGCTTGAGCTTATCTGATTTCTGACCAGAGAACTTCGGAGGACTAAGTCGGGTAAAATAATGCAGCCTTGCCGGATCATCAACTTGACCTGCTACCTGGACTGGCTGACTAGCCTGAGCAACCAGAGGTACAACACCCGCTACCTCTGGAACATAACAACCTGGAACATGAACTGCTGGGGCTACCTGTGGAGCTGGAATGGGGGCTTCCTGAACTTGAGAACCAATATCTACCGCAGCCTGAGGAGCTGCATGAGGGATAGGAGCATCTACAGCAGCCTAAGGAATAGGAGCACCCACAGCAGCCTGAGGAATATGAGCATCTACGACAGCCTGAGGAATAGGAGGTCCCTGGGTCATCTGCATCGCTAAGAATCTCATAAAAGCGTCATGAAGTGCAGGGGGAACGAATAAACCCTGCTCCCCCTGCCCAGCAAAAGCTGGTACTACTGGAATCTTTGCAGCAGGATCAACATGATCCACCATCCTCGTGGCCTGGGCAACTCTACCTTTGCCTCGACCACGACCTCTATCGCGGCCAACACCACCAACTCGCGGAGCAGCAGACATAGGGGCGACCACTGGCTCCTCCGCCTCTCGCCGAACATTCGCACGCGTTCTCACCATTACTGCGGAGAATAAAAATATTTAACTTCAGATAAGCAGACTCATGCACGACGAGGAATGAAAGAAAGGAAACTGCCTAAATGCCATCATAGCCTCTCGTAGATAGGTACAGACGTCTCCGCCCGATCAGCGAGACTCTATTAGACACTGCAATGATCTGGAAAGACTCTAAACCTCGCTCTGATACCAACTGACACGACTCAAATTCTCGGTTAGGCCGTGCGGGCACCCGACCATCTCCCCCTAAACCTGTCGGGCGAACCCTATTGACTGAATCGATATAAATTATGAAGAATTACCCTGAAATGAAAATGAACCAAATTTTAACAACATAAGATAACTCTTAAGGATAGACAAATATACAAGCTATCTGATTAATACAACTAACTATCCAGAATACACAATTTTAAAGGTTTCCACATCAGACATCTAAGAAGGCCAAAAGATATACACATCTCCCGAAGGGAGCAAAAGTAGGGAAAACTGTAATATCTGAAGTTGGTGGCCGCAATGAACAGGATGGCTCACAGTAGACAGCTGAGAACGTACTACTCCTCAATCACGGCGCGACTGGCTGGGTCCTGGTGCAGAATCTGCCGAACAAAAAGAAAACACAAGGACAAATAGGGGGTGAGTCATGAGGACTCAATAAGTGTGAACAAACTAGCAACCTCGAAAAATAGATACGGTAGTAAGGGAAACGGAAAGAGACAACAATCAACAAATAAGTAATGCACATATAAGCAGAACAGTATTCATGTACAAAAAAAAAAAATCCACACAATAGTATGAAATGAAAGGGAATAGGATGAAATGAAATAAAATGAAATGAGATGAAATGAAATGAGATGCAAAGGGTCACATGTGCCCATAATCACATCCCGAAGCAGAATACTGCTGCACTCGAGGGGAATCCAATCTGCTAACCAACTGGAGCGGAATACTCCTGCTCCTGGGGCGGAATACTCCTGCACCCGATATAATATAAACCAGAGGTGGAATACTGCTGCACTCTCCTGGGGCAGAATACTCCTGCACCCGATGAAATATAAAGCTGAGGAGGAATACTCCTGCACTCAGTATGGTATGCAATGTAATGCATATGAATGCAATATGATGCAATAATAACCCTTCACCAGCGCAGGACTCTCATCGACAGCCGGGAAGCGGATGCCAACTCCAAGACAAAGTACAATACTCAGATTCCCAATGCAATATCAATAAAAGGACATAATATATAATATAGAATGTAAATCCAAAGCTAAGGCGTAATTAGTACCCGTATCAGCAGCTACACACGTAAGGAACACGTGGTAGAAAATCCACGAGGCCAAGTGCCTCCAAAGAAATGGAAATAAACACTTACAGTATTCCAAAGCTAGCCCTGCTCCTCAACAACTGCCTTTTTCCCTTGGATTAACTGCCAAACGATCCCGCTCTATTCAATAAGTAGAAAAATTGTATCAAATAAAGCTATAGGCTTCATCCCTTATGTATTAGAGCAATCTAGTTAGGAACCTGATACCCTATTCGCATACGCAATATGCAGGCCAGGCCTATGTACAGGGTTTAAAGTCCCATGACCAAACCCTAAATAAATTACATTTATATGTTGCCCATAACTCACTGAGTACGAATATATAATCATTTCCATCATCGGGGTCCAATTGACCCTTTAAACTATAAATTTCCGTCATTAGGGCGATGTCTAATATCTCTATTTTTACCGTAAAAATATATTCAAACACACGTAATAAGCTAAGATAATGAGTTAACATCACTACCTGAAGATTTGGGGTAGAAATTCCACTATTTTTCGACTCCTTTTTCCTTTTTTCCCTCCCTCTTTTCTAATTTTTCTCTTCTCCAAAATTTGTTGTATGTTTCTGCATATCTTGCTTGCTGCTATGCTAAGGGATTCTAAATCCCTTAGTCACTGACTAATAATTTTACTTTTTTTTAATAATAAATTTGCTACGACGATTAAAATTAAAATAGAACCCTAGAGAAGTCCAAAAGATCCCAAATTTTTCAAGTAAGTTATACAAAATATATGTAACACACTCGTGAAGACGGATCTCAAATCGGACCCCCGAAACTCAAGATGCGAATTTAAAGGAAAAAGGTCAAATTATTTATCTTTCGGCATTTTAGCGGAAACTAGCTGAACAACATCGAAATTCACTTTCGAAAAATCACAAAAGTCACAAATAATCATACGAACCTAACGACGCTTTCGGATTTCGTATCAGAGCTCATTGGCCAAAACCGAGCTCAAAAATCTCTTTTTAATATTTATTGACAATAAAAATTGAAACCTTCTTCCGATGCCTACCAAACGAGGTCTGATTTAGCTCAAATTTTACAGACAAGTCCTAATGGACCTTACGAATGTTTTAAAATTATCGGCACGCCAATCGAAGTCCTAACTTTCGAAACGAATGACCGAGGTCGTTTCATCATGCTTAACGTCGTCCGTACACTGTTACAATGTAACAAGCTTCCGGCGTACGGACAAGGCTCAAATCACAGAACTTCTAATTTTGTAAGCACAAAACACAACCCAAGAACAATCAAGAACCACCAGACTTTATCAATAACCACCAAAACACGACTGGGGTTTGTAACAGTCACCAACACGTGGAAACAGTCCAATAACCTTCGAGAAACCCTAGTTGACAATCGTGTATGACAGGTGCTCGTTGGAATCAGCAGACGACGGTGAGCAAGAATCAATGGTTGTTTGATTCAAACAACCAACAATCAAACAAAAATTTTTTGAATTTTTCTTTTCTACTTTTTTTTTTTTTTTGGGTAAAAACGCCACAGCAATAACAATCAACAACAAGAAAGCTGAAACTTAAAGACACAAGCACGAGATAAACGAACAGGATTTGAGGTTGTAAGAACAAGCTCAAACCTTGCTCTGATACCATGATGGTGCAAGAAAAACCCGAAGGTGAGCTTAACATGAAGAAACGCGGAATTAAACAACAAGGAAGATAGAAGCAAGACAAATCTTGCTTCTATTCAAAAGAACATCGAGGAACCAGTCTCGGGCTCGATTGAATCGGAGGTCAAGATGCACCATGCTAAGCAACAATCCTCAAGAAGTCTATCCTTCTTACAAACTGAATGACCTAAGAAGAAGATTGTTCAAACGATTCATCAGCGAATGACACAAGTTCTTAAAATCCCATGTCGGGGTTCGACTCCATCGGAGACTCACAATAGCTTCAGCTATATTTGATCATTCAACAACTACTAAATCCTTAAAATGAATTATAAAGGAGTATATATAGACTACGCTAGAGATAAAACAGTAAATGGTCATAGGTGACCAATAAAAGGTAGCCATGCAGGGCTGAAATAATGAGTGTTCAGCAGCCTTGACATAAGTGCTCGGTTGCTTGCTCGAACACATTTATCATCAAGCGCCCACTTGACTTCGAACACAATTTTTTATGTCCGGCTCAGTGCTGCTCAGTGCCAAGGGTTGGTGTTCGGTCACTTTGTCCTCGGGTTCAAATTTGAAGATGTAGCCTTCGGCTCTAACACTTTGCCGTTCTTCCTCCAAACACATGCTTCATCTCGACCAAGCCAACTGAATGTGCATATCATGTAGCAATTTGGCTTGTCTTCGTGTCATTGGCCTTGGTAGATCATTCATTGACTTCGGTGGATTGTCGAGCACTTGATCAGCACTTCGGGCTGCATTAGAAGCCAACACCAAGGAGTGACTTCAAAGATTCGGGAGGTAACTCTAAAACTCAATTGAATACTCTTAGTGCTTCTTCTTTTCGATGCCACAAGTGTAAGGGATATGGGCACTTTGCTAAAGATTTCTCTAGCCGTAAAATATTATATTAGATGATGGGTTAGTGTATGAGCAAGAAAGTGAGCCTCAAGATAAAGTAGTTGAAGAGAGTGAGCGAGTAGAGGGTGAAAAGGATGCGGCGGAAGGTGATGATCCTAACATGTTCCTTGTGGTTAGGAGTAGTTTGAGTGAAATATTCATAAAGTAGGAGGAGGATGTGCAAAGGGAGAATCTATTACATGCTAGATGTAGAGTGAAGGGGCAAGTATGCTCATTGATCATTGATTCGAGTAGTTGTGCTAACATGGTGAGCCAATCTTTGGTTTCACAATTGAAGTTGCCTACTCTTAGACACCCAAACCCCTACTGTTTGCAATGGTTGAGTGAGTTGGGGGAGTTGAAGGTGATGAAGAAAGTCTTGATCAAATTCAAAATTGATAACTATCAAAATGAGCACATGTTTGATGTGGTACTAATGCAAGCTTGAATATGATAGATGTGTGGTACATGATAGCCGAGCCAACCCTTACACGGCTAAGCATGAGTGCAAAAAGTATGTACTCAAGCCCTTGACACCTAAACAAGTGAGTGATGACAATAGGCGCTTGAGGGAATTGAAAGAAGCGGCTAACGCCAAGTCCCCCGTGGAGTCTAGGCCTTTGGCCGAGAGTCAATTGACTCCACCATCTTCTACCGGTGGCATTTGTGCCATGATGCAACCGGGTGAGTTCTTGAGAGGAATGATGGCACCAAATTGCTCATTTGCTTAGTGCACAAAGGTATGGTTTTAACTTCCGAATGTGATTATTCTACTAACCCTAACCCTTTTCCTAGTGCTATTGAGAATGTTTTGAATACTTTTTAGGACATGTTCCCAGATGATATGCCTAGTGGGATACTTCCTTTGAGGGTGATTGAGCACCAAATTGACTTTGTCCCGTGATCCCAAATTCCAAACAAGCCAGCCTATAAGAACAATCGTGAAGATACAAAGAGTTGCAAAGGCAAGTAGATGAATTGCTCAACAAAGAATTGGTCCGTGAAAGCTTGAGTTTGGGTGTCGTGCCCGTGATTCTTGTTCCAAAGAAAGATGACACATAGAGGATGTGTGTTGATTTTCGTGCGGTCAACATGGTAACGGTAAAGTAACGTCATCCCATTTCTAGACTTGATGACATACTTGATGAGTTGAGTGGTTCTTGTGTCTTTTCTAAAATAGACCTTAAGTCTAGTTACCACCAAATCCGAATGAAACCGGGTGATGAGTGGAAAACTACATTCAAGACCAAGTTTGGTTTATATGAATAGTTGGTGATGCCTTTTGGCCTCTCCAATGCAGCTAGTACTTTCACGAGGTTAATGAACCATGCTTTGAAACCGTTTATTAACAAGTTTGTGGTTGTCTATTTTGATGATGTCTTGGTATATAGTAAGTCAATAGATGATCATGTTGGCCACTTGAGACAAGTACTTAAAGTGCTAAGAGCCGAAAAGCACTATGCCAATTTTAAAAAGTGTACTTTTTGTGTTGAGAAGGTTGTCTTCTTGCATTTGTTGTTAGTGCCAATTGTGTGGAGGTTGATGAGTCCAAAGTAGAAGCCATTAGAGATTGGCCTACTCCCACTACCGTGTCTCATGTGAGGAGTTTTCATGGCCTTGCTAGTTTCTATAGGCGATTTGTAAAGGAATTTAGCTCCATTGCCGCACAACTCACTGAGTTGGTGAAGAAGGACAAGGCTTTTGTGTGGGGAGAGCCTCAAGAGAAGGCCTTCAAAGAATTGAAAAGTAGGTTGAGTACCGCCCCTTTGTTGCAATTGCCCGACTTTAGAAAGGCATTTGAGGTTGAATGTGATGCCTCGAGGGTTGGTATTAGGGGTGTTCTCATGCAAGATGGGAAACCCATTGCCTAGTTTAATGAGAAGTTGAAGGGCGCAACCTTGAATTATTCTACGTATGACAAGGAGTTGTATGCCCTAGTTAGAGCTCTAGCTCATTGGCAACATTATCATTGGCCTAGGGAATTTTTGATTAGAAGTGATCATGAGTCACTCAAACATCTTAGAGGCCAAGAGAAGTTGAAAAAGAGGCATGCCAAATGGGTAGATTTCATTGAGAGTTTCCCTTATGTGATTCATTACAAGAGGGGGACCGAGAATGTTGTGGCTGATGCACTTTAAAGAAAGTTTGCTCTAGCCACCACTCTTGCTTCCAAGCTCAAGGGTTTTGAGAGCATTAAATTGATGTATTCTCATGACTCAAAGCTAAAGAGCATTTATGAAGCTCTTGAGAAGGGAGAAAGAGTTGAGAAGTACCAATAGGTAGATGGCTATATCTTTAAGAATGGTAGAGTTTGTGTACCCGAGTCCTCATGGAGAGAGTTGCTTGTTCGAGAAGCACATTGTGGAGGCTTGATGGGTCACTTTGGGAGGAATAAAACCTAGGCTATTGTCATGGAGCAATTCCATTGGCCTAAGATGGGGTTGCAAGTTGAGTGACTTTGCAATGCTTGTCTAGATTGCAAGCATGCTAAGTCCAAATCTAATTCTCATGGTTTGTATACTCCCTTAACAATTCCTACTAGCATGTTGCTTATGTGTTAAAGTTGCATGGTTTGCCTCAAACCATTCCGAGTGATAGGGACTCTAAGTTTCTTAGTCATTTTTGGAGGTGCTTGTATGGTTCTCTTGGCATCAAGTTGTTCTTCTCTACGTCTCACCACCCTCAAACGGACGGGCAAACCGAGGTGGTGAACTGAACTTTGGGTGCTCTTCTTAGAGCTATGACCCGAGGTAAGGCCGGTACTTGGGTTGAGAAGTTACCTCTTATGGAGTTTTCATATAACCGTACTTTGTATAGCATGATTTGCATGACTCCATTAGAGTGTGTTTATGGCTTTAATCCTTTGATTGCACTTGATCTAACACCTTTGCCAAAGGATGTGGTTGTTAGTTTTGAAGGTAAAAGCTGAGCTAAGGCTATGCTTAAGATCCATGCTAAAGCAAGAAAGAACTTGGAAGAAGCCTATTCCAAGGTGGCATCCAAGAAAAACATGGGAAGGAAAAAGTTATAACTCAAGAAAAGAGATTAGGTGTGGGTGCACTTCCGCAAAGAGAGGTTTCCAAACCATAAAAAAGGGAAGTTGGCACCCCGAGGAGATGGACCATTCCAAGTGCTATCCAAGATAAAAAACAATGCATACGTGACTGATTTTCCTGGTGAGTACAATGTTTCTAGTACATTATATGTTTCTGACTTGATTCTTTGTGATATAGGTGATGATGTCGTAGGAGATAATGCCTTCATTTCGAGGACGAAATATTCTCAAGAAGGGGAGGATGATGTGGGGCGAACCACCACAAGACAATTCAGTAGGAGTCAAGCCAAAGAGATACAAGAGGCTTGTCGCATCCTATTTTTACCCAACCCGGTTAAAGTTCGAAATAGGGCTCGACTTATTGGGTAGATCACGGCTAAGGAGTTGGAGTCGCCACCTAGCATATTTTTTTAACTAGGAGTATTAGGGAACCTATTTTATTTCTAGCTAATTTTATAATTAACTCCAAAACTTAGACTACGAACCAGATATTCTAGGTAAGAGGTTCAAGTTAACTCGAGAGGAAGGGGTTAGGCACCTCTCAAGCTCCACCAAATGTAGTTACTGGCCGGACTTTATGATTGGGATTCAAAATAAATAACTAAGCAAGTGGACTAGACAAATAATTAAATGACTATTACGATATGCGTATTATAATTAAGATTAATAAAATCACTAATAGGCTTCTTCCTTAAAGAATTGCACCAAGCAAAATAAAATAAATTAGTTAGTATATAAAAATAAATATTAGGAGAAAAATAATAGTAAGTAACTTTAGAAGCATTTTCGGAGTGTCGTTTTGAAGATATTTATCCAAATGTACCTCGCAAAAGACAAATGAAGTTAAGTTAGTAAATTATAATGATAATGATAAAGCAATAAAAATGAATATGAAAATAATAAAAGGGGAAAAAAAATTTTCATGAAAGTGTCGTCTTTTCGTAATTCCATCACGATGTACCTCGCAAAAATATAACGAAAATGAGTTAGTAATAATAATAATAATAATAATAATAATAATAATAATAATAATAATAATAATAATAATAAATATAATAATAATAATAATAATAATAATAATAATAGTAATAATAGTTTTAAAATAAAGGGAAAAAGTAGTTTTAAAAGTGTAGGTTCAGAATATGTATTGCGTCAAGCAGAGGTTAGGGATGTCGGTACGGCGACAAATACGGAGTCGGTCATGTTGCCATGCCAAGCACCTTCAATCCCACCACTCTACTATCGCTTACCTTTGCAAAGTGATATGCATAGTCATAGCCTATTTGTTTTTAGGGACGCTGAGAGTGTAATGGGACTGATTTTAGGCCTCCAAATGTCATTGGCCTAGTGTAGTATCGTGTTCAAATCAGTCCTAATAAGCCTCAAATTCAAATTAATTATTGAATTATTTTCATTGGCCTTGCTTTGACTGGTAAATGCCAAATCAGCATTAATTGGTATCCCTATAGTTGCTGCAAAATCTCAACAAAATGTGGTCAATAGTGATTTCGTTAACAGCATTAGCAAAAGAACAAATTGATTGACAATTGAGATACACAAGAACTGTGGGACCCAGTCAAACATAGCAACAGTTGATCAATCCAGAGCAAAAAAAACAAAAGCAGAAATGTCAACTAGCCAGATCCAAACAAATATGTATCAACATTAAAGGAACCATTAGAGATGATGTAGTAAAATAAGTGAAATGGAAGGGATAGGAACGACCACCGGCGAGGGAATTCGGCAACGTCTCGCAGTGTCGCTTCCACTGTCCCCTCTGTTACCGTCCCATTTCTGCTCTGTATTTCTTCCTCTGTTTGCCAGTATCTCTGTCGGTGCTGGTGGGTGTTTTTCGCCGGCGTTTCCAATCTGTCCACAAAAAAATTAGAAGAGGAGATCGATCTCCCCTCTGTTTTTATTGCTTTGGATCAGCAATCCCTTCCTGATCACCCCTTGCGTGTAATCGTGCGCTTGGTTTCCCCCTTTTTGATCTGTTCGTCTTTCACCACTGACCCCTGTACCTGATCCGTTTATGTGTGTGCATATATTTTATTCGGTGGTTTTGGTGCATGGAGAGTGAGGAAAAAGAAGGGGTGTAGATGTGTGTATTGGACTGTCAATGGAGTGTCATGGCGAGAGGAGAGGACGGTGGGAGTATTGAGGGTGAACTAATCCGTTGTATAGTACGTATTGTGCAATATGGTTTTCACCACCGTTGCTGGTGGTGGTGTGTATCTACCCTGTTTTTGATCCATCTTTTGTATTGTGTATGGATGGTGGAATTGTGTATCGGAGGCAGAGAGGAGGACGGTGCTTTACTGGGGAGATAGGTCTCTGATTGTGTGTGCCATGTATCCGTGCATATGGGTGATGATTGTATCTGTATTTTTTTTTGAAGGAGAGTGTGTGGGGAAGAAGACCCCAAAAGTCAGTGGGGTCCCTGTGGAGTACTGTACTGTTTTTTGTGTATGTGTGTAAGTGAAGATATGTACTGATGATGAATCATTGATAATCCTAAAAAAAACCAATGATCTTCTTTTTTAAAGAAAGATGAATTCAAAAATAGTTGTTGGGGAATTCCAAAAAATAGGAGAAGAGAATAAGGGATTGGAGTGAGGTGAGGGAAGGAGATTAAGGAGTGAGTAATTGGAGAGATTTTGAATTGATTTGAAAATAATAATAAATCAAGGAGAAGATTTGGGAAATGCTTTCTTCCAAAATTCAAATAAAGAAAATGTATTTGAGTAGATTCGATATGAAAATAATTATAGGGATTTAGGAATGATATAATTTAAAATAAAGTAGGAGGAAAATGAAATTTTAAATGCAACTATGAACGTATCTAGACGAACATTTGTCTAGGTTCAAAACAAAGGAGGATTGCAAAATTAAAAAAAAAAAATATTTTCAAATGTAAATAATAATTATATAAATAGGAGAATATCTAAATTAAAACTAAATAATTGGAAGAAAATAGCAATCGATTTCTAACGGAATAGACGTACCTGGATAGACTATTGTCTAGGTTCGTAGGAAAGTTTTCAAGATAAACGCTTTTAAAAGGAACATTTGCACATATTCAAATTCAGAAGGAACTCAAATACGACAAATCACGAAGTGGAAATGAATTGGATAATATTTTCCTTAAAGGTGCTAATAAATAAATAAAAAATATAAATATATATGTATATATATTGTATAAAATAGGTGGACATATAGTAAAAATACACACATAAAAGCAAGTTGGAATACCAATTAAATTAATTAAGTATATATATTCACAAATAATTAGTAAATGCAATAAATGTACCAAAACTGCACAAACAACCATATTTTATACAAATAGCCATATTGCACCTTTAAGTTAAATTATTGCCAATTTTAAAAAAAAGAGGGATAAAAGTTGGTGTCAACAACTGCCCCTCTTCGCACAGGGATGATGAAAGAGTCTTCGGGCAAAGATTGTTGACAGAGTAGCAAATTTTGCCGTGATGGGCAGACAAGGGAAAATGAGAGTTTTGGGGGTATTTTGGCCGAACCCCGGTTTTTGAGTTGCCTACATATCTTAGGTTTCACAAGAATCAGGCTTTTTGTAGTTCTAGAATGACATTTTGCTTGTGTGAGAGATTTATGACGCACGATTTTGGATGTAAAGACTAAACTTATCCAGGTATGTAAAGTTTAGGTTTGTGTATGTTTTGCCTTTTCGGCGGGATGAATGATGAACAAAGTATGGGTACTATCGAAGATGAGACAACATCAGTAGGTCGAGCGTGGGAAAGGAGGCTTATAATCATCCTAGTTATGAAGATGTGGCGCGCGCTACACACCCATAAAGAGGATTTTATATGTACATAGTTTCCACTTCGTCTCGACAAATGAGTAATCTCGCCTTCAATATTGCCTTGCCTGAGCTAGGAAACATTTGAGGAGCAAGTCTTATAAATGCAAACGATTCAAATAGATGGGCATGATTAAGCACGAAAACACGCACGATTAATACAGATGCGCTTGAATAGACAAAGTAAGCATTAATTGGAAAGAAATACAAAATGCCATCGTAATTTGCAATGAAGGATTAGGCAGATTTCTTGTGGGAGAATGAGCTGATCGACTTTAGGCATGTCGGAAGTTGACAACCTAGGTACTTTGCAGGTGCGACGGAGGGGTTGTCGAAGTCGAGATAACATCGATAGATCGACTATGGTGAAATAGGCTTGTAAACGTCCTAGTTATGAAGATGTGGTGCATGGCACACCCATAAAGAGGGGTTTACATGGGCACCTTTTCCACTATAACTCGATAGAGAAGCCATCTTGGCCTCAACATTGTCTTGAGTGAATGAGGAATATTGAGGAGTAAAGCACGATGAATATGCACGATTCAAACAGATAGACACGAATATGAAGGAATACGAAGCTGGTACCCAATTGGCAAACAAAGGTTGGGTATATCACTGGTGCGAGTATGGAACTGTAGCTTTGAACGCTTTGGAACTCGGCAAAATAGGTAGCTCGCAGGTGTAGCAAAAGCATTGGCTGTAGGATTAGGCCTTTTGAATTGGGTCTTGGGATGAAGCTTTGTATGTGTTTGAGGTTTTGTGGTTGCACAATTGGTACTAATATTGGGAGCAAGTGCGAGAGTAGAGCGCTGGGGTCTGTCGAGAGATCGGAGAGTCCCTATAGCAAAATCAAGACAAATGCAAATTGAGATAAAAACAATGATAAAGTAAACTTCCCAATTGAGTTGAGCTCTCCTTTTTCTGGTTCGCTTTCAAGTGCTCGGTGCAAGGGAATGTGTGCCTCTCCTCTGAGGGATATCCATTTTCTAAGTGCTTCTTGTCAGGAGGTAGTCGCTTTGTCGTGCTGAACTGTTGTTGGATCATCTTGCCGTTGTGACACCGGATTGTATGTCCAATGCTTTTCGTCCTTCAAATATATTCTTGTCACGTCGGGCTTCATACTCCTTTCGTATTGAGTTGTATATCTCTTCATGCAAGGTTGTCTATCATCCTTTCATTTTAGTTGCACACCCTTTGTCATGTTGTCCTTTCACAGTATTGTCTACCCTTTATCATGTTGTCCTTTCAACGAGTTGTCTACCTCCCAGGTTGTCTTCTTGTTACAATGTCAAAATTTGCATCGGGATGTGTACCCTCCGTGGTGTTAGTTTCGACATCGGGATGTGTACCCTCCGTCGATGCATAGGATACACAAATTTAAATGTAAAACGATATTGGGCTGGGTTCCCTCAATCGACGCTTCGGGCTGTGTACCCTCAGCTAATTTAAATGCAAATCGATATCAGGATATGTACCCTCAACCGACGCTTCGGGCTGTGTACCCCCAGCTAAGTTAAATGCAAATCGATATCGGGCTGTGTACCCCCAGCAAATTTAAATGTAAACCGATATCGGGTTGTGTACCCTCAACCAACGCTTCGGGTTGTGTACCCTCAGCTAATTTAAATGCAAATCGATATCGGACTGTGTACCCTCAACTGACGCTTCGGGCTATGTACCCTCAACAAATTTAAATGTAAATCGATATCGGGCTGTGTACCCTCAATCGACGCTTCGGGCTGTGTACCCTCAGCAAATTTAAATGCAAATCGAAATCGGGCTCTGTACCCTCAATCGATGCTTCGGGCTTTGTACCCTCAGCAAATTTAGATGCAAATCGATATCGGGCTGCGTACCCTCTATCGACGCTTCAGGCTGTGTATCCTCAGCAAATTTAGATGTAAATCGATATCGGAATGTGTACCCTCGATCGACGCTTTGGGCTCTGTACCCTCAACAAATGAAAGTGCAAATTTTGACATCGGGTTGTGTACCCTCAGTCGATGCATCAAGAGTAAAGTAAAGTGCGACAAGTATAATGCTATTGTTATGTCATGCGATGTGCTAAGTAGGCTATCATCTTCCCATTGTCAAGTCTGCGTCTTTTGGAATTTTTGAGGAGATCCTCAAAAATTCTGCCCCAGTTTATTGTTTATGATAGATAACTGAGAAAAGGTTGTTACATTGCACTGAACACAAATGTATTGGCTAAAATCTGCATTCGCCCTTCAGTGTGACGATTGGATATATTGATGACCATGAGTATGCGGATATTTTGCATACTTAGACTGGGGTTTGATATTAGGATTTTGCCGGATTTTGAAGATTGTCAAAAATGGTATTTGTTTTAGGTTATGACGGGATGTTTTCGTGTTTGAAGCCTTTCTTTTCGAAAGTCATGGAGCTAACTTTAATGGATTAGCCTTTGTCAAATGTGTGTTTGTGGTTTGTGAGTTGCAGTTTCCCTTTGTTGGTTCTTTGTTGTACCACTATTTTGCTTTGGGTCAATCAGATCGTGTTTCAGTGTCGGATGTCTTGCGGTGTCATAGTATGAAATGTTTGAGTGACGGGTTTAGGTCTTGTTGGATCGAATTTAGGAATGGGTATCCAAGGAGTTGTTTGTCTACTAGTTGCAGTGTCCTTTGATTGGGCTAAAGGAGCAAAGGCTTGAGGTTTTGTCCTTTTATATGTCCTTGATTGTGTCGAGCTCTGTAGGGTTGTAGTTGGAAGTCTTAACGAAAGGAAGTTTGTTTATTATGTAAGTTGGTGCAATGTCTTTTGATTGAACCAAAGGAATAAAGATGTGAGGTTTGTGAGCTTGGTCGTATAGTGATTGGATTTCTTTGTTGTGACTCTCGTGTGAGTATAATAAAGGTTGTACGGTATTGGGATTGTCTGAAATACTCTTGGTGTCATATGCTGATGATTTAAGGACTTTGTTGTAGGAGAAAATATTTTCAGCTCGGCTTCCCATTTCGACTTTTTCGAATGCAGATTCTTGACCGATTTCAGTGTTCACTAATAGGCTTCTTCCTTAAAGAATTACACCAAGCAAAATAAAATAAATTAGTTAGCATATAAAATTAAATATTAAAAGAAAAATAATAGTAAGTAAGTTTAGAAGCATTTTTGGAGTGTCGTTTTGAAGATATTTATTCAAATGTACCTCGTAAAAGACAAATGAAGTTAAGTTAGTAAATAATAATGATAATAATAAAGAAATAATAATGAATATGAAAATAATAAAAGGGGAAAATGAATTTTTATGAAAGTATCGTCTTTTCGTAATTTCATCATGATGTACCTCGCAAAAATATAATGAAAATGAGTTAGAAAAAATAATAATAATGATAATAATAATATTAATAAATATAATAATAATAATAATAATAATAATAATAATAGTTTTAAAATAAAGGGGAAAAGGATTTTTTAAAGTGTAGGAATTGGCTAATAATTTTCTTAAAGGTGCTAATAAATAAATAAAAAATAATATATATATATATATATATATATATATATATATAGTGTGTGTGTGTGTGTGTGTGTGTGTGTGTGTGTGTGTATTGTATAAAATAGGTGGACACATAGTAAAAATGCACACATAAAAGCAAGTTGGAATACCAATTAAATTATTTAAATATATATATATATTCACAAATAATTACTAAATGTTATAAATGTACAAATATTGCACAAACAACAATGTTTTGCACAAATAGCCATATTACATCTTTAAGTTAAATTATCTAATTGTAGAAAAATGAGGGAGAAAATTGGGTGTCAACAAGGCTCACCTACGCTTGGTTTGGAAGGGGCTTTAAGATAAGAGCTTCGGGAGCACTTTGAAGATGTTTAACTTCATTTCAGCTTTACCTAGGAGGAGTGCCTAGCATTGAAATTGAAGCCTTCTCCACATGGTACAGGAGTGGGCGGACCGCCTCAAGGGGTGAGCTGGCCGCCTACCCCCAAATAGGCCGAAATTTGGCTATGTCCGGAAAATGCAACTCTCTAGATCTCTGTCCAGGAACCCCGCCTCAACTCCAAGCGCTCCGCCTCAGCCTTCAGGCGCTCCGCCTGTGCAGAGGTGCCTCGCCCTGACTCAGCATCTTATCCTATGGGATTTTCTAGTTATTTACTATTATAGTCCTACGTGGCTTATTATGTTATAACCCAAACTTGTGGGCTTTTATGCCTTTTATTCCCAAGTAAGGTGAACCTATAAATACCTACTAGAGCTTCTTATTTTATTAGACAACCTTGACATTACATGAAACTTGACATATTCTCTCTATTGAATAACAACTTCTTTTGGCTTGATTTCTCATGGTGTATCCATTGGAACTTTATTCCTTACTCGATGAAACTCGTTTGTAAGATCCAAGTGCATCTTGAGGATAGTTTGCATAGTCTTGGTGTCTCTTGCCTCGATGCGAGGGTGTTTTGAAACTAGTTCTTCGAGGCTACCTTGGTGGTTGTTTGAGTTACATCATACTTGTATCTTCTTTATTGGTTCCGCATTTTTACCCCGTATCACTCTGACACGACCTAAATTTCTAGCTAGACCATTCAGGAACCTAACATCCTTATATATATATATATATATATATATATATATATATATATATCAGAAAGAAATAAAATTGTCTACCAAACAATAAGGTAAATAGCTATCTAGGTCAGACATTTATGCATCCAAAAGATATCTGTATATCAGTGCAAAATAGATCTAATATAAGACTACTAAAGCTGGTGGCCATCACGAACAAAAGATCGGTTCATCACAGACAGCTGGAATGAAAGGAGGAAAAACTCCAACTTTCGTAATGTATTCAAAAACAATTTGAACGATATTGGAATTCACTGTCGACGCCCATTTATCCCCGAACCCCGGTTAGAGTTCGAAACATGACTCGACTTATTGGGACTCACATGTAAAGACTTGGAGTCGCCACCTAACATATTTTTAAACTAGGCGTATTAGGGCACCTACTTTGTTTCTAGCCAATTTTAATATTAACTCTGATACTTGATCTATGAACTGAGAATTCTGAGTAAGGGTTTAGATTAACCCAAAAGGAAGGTGTTAGGCACCTCTCAAATTCCACAAAATATGGTTCCCGACCGGACTAATTAATTGGGATTTAATCTAAATAATTAAAAGCATTTAAGCAATTTTAAACTAATAATCACAAACTTTATGCAATACAATTTAGATACAATTCATATTAAATATGAATCCTTCATCTTATACGACGACTTTTCTTGGCAAACTTCCATCCGAAGTACTTCACAAATAGAACAAAAGAGTTAGTGAAAATTGCAAATAAAATTAATCAGAAATGATAAAATAAATTAAAGTAACAATTTAAATTATTCTTAGTCCTCTTCCAAAAGTGTCATCCTTTTATTTCCGCGACGTACCTCGCAAAAATATGAAAATGAAGTTAGTAATATAACAAATAAAAAAAAGCAAAAGCAGCAGCAGCAGCAGCAGCAGGAGTAGGAGTAGGAGTAGGAGCAGGAGCAGGAGCAGGAGCAGGAGCAGGAGCAGGAGCAGCAACAGTAGCAGCAGCAGCAGCAACAGCAGCAGTAAGTAGTAGTAGTAGGAGCAGCAGCAGCAGCAGCAGCAGGAGCAGCAGCAGCAGCAGCAGCAGTAGTAGTAGTAAAAAAAAAGTAATCAATAATAATAATAATGATAATAATTAAAAGAAAATAACAGTAACGATAATAATAAAAAAATGTTAGTATTAATAAAAATTAATAGTAATTATAATAACAATAGTATTAAAAAGAAAAACCAAAAAGGGAAAAGGGAATTTTTGAAAGTTTAGGCTCAGAATATGTATTGCGTCAAGATGAGGTTAGGGATGTCAGTGCGGCTGCAAACACGGAGCCGGTCGTGTTGCCATGCCATGCCAAGCACTTCCAATCCCACTGCTCCGCTATCGCTTACTTTGCAAAGTGATATGCATCGTCATCGCCTTTTTTTTATTTTTTTTCAGGACACGTAAAGGGACGGTATATACGGGACGAGACTTGTATTGGCCTCCAAACACCATTGGCCTAACCGGTGTAGTATCCGTTCAAATCAGTGTATAGCCTCAAAAATCTATATTTTCATAGGCATGTTAGCGATGTGTAACACTGATCAGATCAACAGAACCCGACAAAAGGTAATCCCACAGTAGCTCAATTAGCAACGTTAGCCCGCACTTACAACATCGGAAACCATCATCAGTCTAAGCAAAGTCAATGGTCCAAAACTGCATAAGGCAGAACAATAATAACACAAGAACCAAATTGTTGAACCAACAACAGTAAATCGTAGCCAAATCGAAACCAATAGGTATCGCTAATAACGTATACAAACAGTGGTAAAGTATAGGTGGTGTAGCCAAGCAACAATACAACCAAATAGAGTGGAGAGGGGAGCGAAAAGTGGACAATGGGGATGGTGCTTCTCGACGCAGCAACAGTGGTACTAAACCGAGCAACGCCACCGATGTCGGGAGGAGGAGCGACTGCCTAGCCATTTTCCGATGGCGACGTCGCTACTATTCCCACCGGCAACCACCATGCTTTCAGTTCAGCCACAAATCAGAAACATTTGTCCGATCTCGCTGCTGCTCCAACAGGTTCCCCCACCACTGCTAGTGGTGGTTCCCTCCGTTCACTACCGGTGGTGGCAGGTGTTTCCGCAACCGACCGTTTCTACCACAGCTTGTGTATACCCCGATTTCCCCAATCCCTCTGTTTCCGTTTTAGATTTGTGTGCGTGTTTGAATTGAAAGAGAGAGGGTCTCTGATCTCCTCCGGTGCCATGGGTATGTGCATGTTATATATACAAGAATAGGAGGAAGAAACTGTTGGAGATTGAGCCTAATTAGAGGGATCGGGGGAGTGATATAGGGAGAGATTTGAGGTTTCTTTAAATATAGAAGTGATGATTCCATTGCATTAAGGGATTGATTCAATTTCTAAAAAAAACAAAGTCTGTAACTACTTAAAGAAAGAGAAACCAGGAAAGAGACGTTGAAAATTGGCTTGGTTAAATGTACATGAGAGAATTTTAGGGAGAAGTCTTTCTTTTATCCCAAATTCCGATATAAAGAATGTATTTTGTTGGATTTTCGGTCTAGGTTCAACAGGAATTGGCAATACAAAATATCTTAAAATGGTAGAGATTTTGTGAAAGAGATTGAGAAATAATTTAAATTCAAAGAATTCGAGTTTAAATTAATATGAGTGAAGATTTAATTGAGCTGATATTTAATTTAAAGGCGCTGAAAATGATAGAAATACAGATATATACACCATGTAAAACAAGAAAATGCATATAACAACAATTGAAATGTCAAATAATTACAAATAATACTAAATATTATTTCTATAGTAAATAGCATAAATAACCACAATTTTGACAACTATCCTACATGATGCGAATTACGTAATATAGTCACAATTAAGGGTATATAGTGTAAACAGGGGATAACGTACGTAAATGCATGACTTATAATACAAATCCTACTCAAACAGTCAACATTACACCTTTAAATTAAATATAGCCAATTATAGAGAAAAGGAGGGACAAAATTAGGTGTCAACAGCTGCCCCTCTTTGCCTGGGAATGATGAAAGAATCTTCGGGCAAAGATAGTTGACGGAGTAGTCAATTTTATCACGACGGGCATGAAAAATGCGGAAAGGGAAAATGTGAGTTATTGGGTGTTTCGGCCGAACCCCGGTCTCTGAATTTCCTACATATTTCGGGTTTCACGAGAATCAGGCCGTGTGTAGTTCTGGAATGGCATGTTGCCTGTTTGAGACGGTTATGACGCACGATTTAGATGTCAAGAGTGAACTTGTCGGAGTATGTAAAGTTTACATTTGAATGTAACAGCCTTTTGCCAAGTTAAATGAGGAATAAAACATAGACATTATCGAAGATGAGATAACATCAATAGATCGAGCATGGGAAAAGAGGCTTGTAATCATCCTAGTTATGAAAATATGGTGCACGACACACCTATAAAGAGGAGTTTACACGCAAGTAATTTCCACTTCATCTCGATAATCGAGTCATCTTGTCTGTAATATTGTCTTGACCAAATTGGTGAATATTGAAAGGTGAAGCAGGATTCAAATAGATGGGCATGGTTAAGCACGAGAACACGCACGATTGACACAAATAGGCCTCAATAGGAAGGAATACAAAACTGACATCCAATCAGGAATGAAATATTAGGTGGATCACTTGCGCGAGTACGAAAATGTAGATTTGAGTGCTTCGGAACTCTGCAACAATAGATAGTTTTCGGTGTAGCAAAGATATTGTACGTAGGATTGAGCATGGGTTCCAGAACGGTGCATAGTATGCATTCAAGGTTTTGTGGTTATACAAATTCACGTGTGATAGTGATTTTCTGGGAAAGTATGTAAATATAGGAATTAGCTCAAGGGTCTTTCAAGGGGTCGAAGAGTGTCTTGCAACAAAAGTAGGATAAGCGTAACCAAATATGATGATAAAGTAAACTCCCTGTAAAGTTGAGCTCTCCTTTGTCATGTAGTTGTCTAGTCTGTTTCCAGGTGCTTTGAGTATTAGGAAATATATACTTCTCCTATGGGGATATTCATTTATGTGCATCTTATTAGGAGATAATTGTTTGTCGTGTCGGGTTGTATACCTTGGAACACTGTCCCGCTGTTTCCTGCAATAAAGTGTGAGTTTTTGCAGAAAATATTTGTAAATGTAAAATGGACTTTCTTGTCGTTGGATTGTGAACTGTCAATGTGTCGTGGTCCCTCGTTATGAGATATTTCTGTATCATAAGTGCCTGCTCGTCAAGAGCTAATTTGCCTGCTCGTCGGGAGCTTATTTTGCCTGCTCGTCAAGAGCTATTTTGCCTGCTCGTCAGCAGCTATTTTGCCTTCTTGTCAGGAGCTGTTTGCCTGCTCGTCAAGAGCTATTTTGCCTCCTTGTCAAGAGCTATTTTGCCTGCTTGTCAAGATTTGTTTTGCCTTCTTGTCGGGAGTTGATTGCCTGCTCGTCAAGAGCTATTTTGCCTCCTTGTTAAGAGCTATTTTGCCTTCTTGTCAGGAGCTGATTGCCTGCTCGACAAGAGCTATTTTACCTTCTTGTCAGGAGCTGTTTGGCTTCTCGTCAAGAGCTATTTTGCCTGCTCGTCAACAGCTATTTTGCCTTCTCGTCAGGAGCTTTTTGCCTTCTCGTCATGAGCTATTTTGCCTGCTCGTCAAGAGCTATTTATCTATCGCGTCGAGCTGTGTACCCTGCGAACAAAAGTAAAGTGCCTGTCACCGGGCTGTGTACCCTGTGAACAAAAGTAAAGTGACGTACTAAAAAATAAAATGTCATTATCATGTCGGCAACACCGCTAGGAAAGTCGTCGTTTTTTCCGCTTTTATAATGCTTTCATGAATGTTGGGCCTTGGTCAAGTTTTCTTCGGTGAACTCCCAGATTCTGTACTTCGTTTCTCTTGAAATTTTGAGGAGACCTCAAAAATTGCTGCCCCAGTGTCTGTGTGTCTTTTGGGAATTTTTTAGGGGATCCTCAAAAATTCTGCCCCAGTTTATTGCCTTTGATAGATCATCAAGTTATTGTAGTGCCCGTAAAATAAACAAGAATACGTGTGTATGTCCAATTCTAAAGCGGACGAGCCTATTGTAGTGGTGCCTGCAAAACAAGATGTGTGAATTTGTCCTATTTGAAAGCCGGACAGAGCTAATCGTCATATTATAATCCTGACGTGGCTAAAGTGCTATCTTGTCTGTTGTGATTGTCTGTGAATCTTGTGTTTGCATTGAAAAATCTGCTCTCAAAGAAAGATTCGTTAGTCGAAACAAAGTTGTTGCATTGCACTGAACACCTGTGTATCGGCTTGAATGCATTCATCCTTTAGTGTGATGATTGTTGACTCTGATTGTGTGGGTACTTGCATTCTCAGGCTGAGGTTGGATTTGTCGGATGTGAAGGTTGTCCCCAAAATTGTATTTGTCTTGAGTTGTGCTAGGTATTTTACGGTGTCACGTTATTGAATGTTTGAGTTATAGGTGAAGATCTTTGTTGGATCAAAATCTTGAATAGGTCTTTAGGGAGTAGTTCGTTTGTTGGTCGCAATATCTTTTGATTGAGCTAAAAGAGCAAAGGCGTGAGGTTTTTTCTGTCCTTGATTGTGTTGGGCCTGATAAGGTTATTGTTGAAAGTCTTGACAGAGAGGAGATTTTTTATTGGGTGTAGTGTGAGTTTGTGAGTTTTGCCAATTTCGGTTGTATAGTGATTGGATTTGTTTCTTGCGACTCTTGTGTGGGTATTATGCCAGCTGATTCTGGTTCGTTCATACTACAAGTTGTACTGAAGTGGAATTGGGCTTATCTGAGTTTTCTTGATGTCCTATGCTGGTGGTTCGAAACACATTTTTTCAGAAGTAAATGTTATCAGCTTGGCTTGCCATTTCGGCTTTTCTAAATGCAGATTCTTGACAAATTTCAGTGTTCAGATGCAAAGCGACCGTAATAGAGTGATAAAATGCGCAAAACTGTGTTAGGACATTTTGCAAATATTTGATGCATAAACAATACATATAGCTTAACAGAATGCCTAGACCGCGGATGATAAATTAGCACTTGAATTTTAGAGACTGACAAATTGTATAGAGGTTGAAAGATTGCTTGGGTGCTTTATGTAGCAGTCAAGACAAGGATTTTGGTCGAATCACCGATGTTTGTTTAAGCAGGAGATGGGTCTTGTTGTATCTCAATCAAAATTTGACAAAGATTTCGGGTAAGGGGTATATATATGACTGAAAAGGAAGTCGGCTTTTGTCGAACACCAAGACCTCAGTGCATTCGTCACACTTTTCTATCAAAATTGTGTGTCATGATGCCCATGTGTCTTGAGAGAGATACTCAATGCCTCTCATACCTATCAACCGACTGCTGCAATTCAATCTTTGCCTTAGCTTTTGCTTGCCAGGTAGATTTTGTTGCCAAGAAGACCATTCTTAGATCACTGCTTCAGTCAAGACTATTATAAAACTAATTCGTAGTTTTGTAACTGTCTCAAATAGATTATCTTGAGATCATCGTCTCCTCCTACACTTGCTAGTTGGTAGGGATATGTTTCCGATACTCAGCAAGAGCTTCTAGCTCCGTCATATAGTGGAATCTTTGTTACGGCGCCTTTGTATTCTTTTCCAAATTGAATCAACCACCTTTGTATTGTCAAGCGTGTTCCGATCATTTCTCACTTCCTTATTACCTTGTGATAACACTTTGAACGTCTTTTTGGCCATGAAAAGGTGCGAGTTTAGAAGTATTTTGGATTGCCTTAAATGTATTACAATATGGACTAGACCGACAAAATAATCCTCAAACATTGTGTCAAAATGAAGTATTTCGCTAAGTCATGTGTGCCTTTGAGTTTGACCAACAAATCTCTTGTCCTGTCAATTTCCGCTTTGTGTGTATAGTGCCTGCTATTACAAACTCTTATTGCTTTGAAAAAATCCTTGATAAGTGCACTTTGCTTGACCAAATCTTCTGCCTTGGTATTCGACATAAGACAACCTTTTGGATAATAGGTTTTTGAGTTCGCAAGGGATAGAGAATTATCAAAACATGCGAAAGATTTCTGATATCAAGATTTGGGCAAAGAGTAGGGGGATGAGGTGCCTTGGTAGGAGGTTAGATTTGGGAAGGGATTGACTTAGGTTGAAAGAGACCTAGAGCAATCAAGCAATTTTATGCAATGCACACATATCAAATAAGAAATGCATTCTATAATATAAAGGACCGTTTGACGCACTATGATTTGAAAAGCACTTTTGTGCCACATGTATCATTTCATTTGCTACAAAATACAGAGTCTAAAAGAGAATATTGTATTTTTTTGACATTGGTCTTTATTATAATGGTTGATATTGAAACAACGTAAGGGAAGGAAAGGACTAAACATTGCTAGGAAATCGGATCATGGCCTGAATGAGCATTCTTCATGTTGATCTATTCTCAGAAGATTCATCTTCTTCCTCTTCGGACGAATCTTCGCTAGACAAACTTGCCCCTGACGAGTCTCCTTGGAAGATGATATTATCCACGTCAGTTAAGAGCCGGGATATGTCGAATGTGTAGTTTTTCAACATTTCCCAAGCCTTCCTTCCTTTCTCCTCTATTCCTTTGTCAGCCACAGAGCCCATTCCTTCGCTAGCCCATACACCGATAGACTCTATGCGTTTTGTCAGAAGTTCTGCCTTATTGCGCCATTTGTATTTTTCTTTGTTCCTTGCTTCGACCAAACCTTACTTTTTCACTATTTTCTCTCGTGCCTTTGCCAGTTGTTTGTGTAGCCTCTTGCACTCAGATTCTAATTCATCAACATTTCTTTTCCTTTTTCTCGTTGCTTTTGGTTGAACCGCCTTTGCTATGTCTTTCCTAAGCCAGTCTGGGTAATCTTCATCATAGCCTGCATCAAACCTGTCTCGTCCAATAGTCTCGAACTCCATTCGATGCCTTGCTTTCCAAAGTTCTAATATCTTGTCTTCGAATAGTACCATTCCTCCGAAAATATCTGCTTTGAAATTTCTGATGTCTTCAGTTTGGGGTATAATTTGTTTTCTCCCCGCTTGCCTAAGTGCTCTTAAAGGAGTGCATGGGTAAACTCCTCTAAAGCCCACTAAGATGAGAAACAAGTCTCTTTCCGACCGTGTGATCACGTAGTGCTGGGAAAGTAGTCAAACATCCATTGTATATTTTCGGATGTCAATTGAGAAAGCTTGTGGTGCCAGCCTTCGGTGGTTGTTGGCTTGTCCCATTTCTCGATAGCATTGTTCATGCGGGTGATATGTGTCAAGATATAGTTTGCTCTTGGTATGGAGTGGAAGCCTTCGTCTGTGTTGTTCTTCTGGTGCAAATGCTCCATCAACCAAATTTGTAAAAGCAAATTGCAATCATCGAAAAAGCTAGCGCCCTTCTTGCATCTTTCTAGAGCTCGATACATCTCTGCAGCAATCATCGGTACCAAAGTGTATTTCTTGCTGGAGTCCTTGAGTAAAGCATCGGCAATTGATACCATGCAAACATCAACTCGTCCTTTGTGTTCTGGAAAAATGACAGTTCCTAAAAAGCTGGTGATAAAAGTAAGTACCCTCCGCTCTTGCCAATCTGCCTGGTCAATGTTGAAATAGTCTTTAGCCTCTTGAAATGCTTCTCCATATCCAAATTTGATGTAGAGGGAAGTCAAAGAGATTCCCGACTGCCTTATACTGTCTGTGCATAGCTCGGGCTTAAACCCTACCATTTCGAAGAACTCTTCGGATGCAATGTTTTTAGGTATCAAGACTTCTTCACTTTCGAATGGTAATTGAGCTAACCCGCTTATTTCTTCCAGCAACGGTGTCAACTCTACATTTCCAAAGTGGAGAACGGCTAGGTCAGCATCCCAATAGTGTACTGCTGCTTCTACTATCCCTTTCATTGCCGTATGCTCCATCAGTGAAATAAGGTTCCCCAACACTGCTTTAACTCGGTCTTGTTGATCTATACTTAGGTTTCCCCACCAATCTCTGAGTAACTGAGGGATTTCAGCAACCATGTCAAATATTCTTGTGGCCATGATCTTTTGGAAAAGGTGAATGACGATGGAAACGGCAGAAGAAAAAATGCCTAAGATTTGCTTTATTGTAAACAAATGATCAACGTGTGGCACAAGCTTTTGAAAATAATGCAACAGAGAATATGAAGAGCTATATCGTTATGAGTTGAGAACCCTTTAGACACTTTTAGAAGGAAAATGCTGATGGACTTGTGACATGCCAAGAACGTCAAGTCTTTATATAATTCTTAAAGAATAAACGTGCGTTCTGTGTCATTTTGTCTATCAAGCGGTCATTTCTGCTTCAAATTGGGTCTTTAATGCCTTTTCGATTACCTTTTGTGCGTTTGAATAGCATTGAATACAGAATGATTCCAACTGCTTAAGAATAAACAGTCGTTTTTGATTCATTTTGGGCTTTGATGCCGTTTCGGTTACCATTTGTGCCTTTGAATGGCATTGAATGCAGAATAATTCCCATAAACGGTCTATATTTTCACGTTGGATCCTTTAAGTATATGCCAATAAATCATGTTAAACACTTTTTAAGGCCCAAAACCCATTCAGTTGGCCTATTGGACTTGAGAACAAGTCGAGTAATGATATGTCATGATGCATGATTCCTAACACCACTACTAAAGAGTGGAGTTAGCTAGACTGAGTTTTATTATCCTCCCAAGCGAATAACTCGGGAGCGGGAACATCTCGGGCTAAATAGGTTCCAAGTTGTTCCTCCTAAAAGGAGATTTTTGTGAGGGAACAGGTGGTCGTAACCACCGCACGATTTAGAAACTTGCAAGGAGCGGCGGAAGGTATGTATGATATGCACAAATTTAAAAGAAATGCATATATTTTGTAAAATGATGCACACTTATTGAAGTATTTCGTAAAATGATTTTAGAAGGATAAGAACAAACACGTTAGTTTCGAAGGATAGGATTAATATAAACTAGATAATATTAAAAATCACGAAAAAGAAAAGATGCACATATTAAAAATATTTTCCCAACTTTTAAAAGAGGGAAAGACAAATCAAACAAGTTAATTTTGAAAAGTATGCTAATAGATTTAGGCGATATATTTTCAAAAAATGCGAAAAGAATTATGGAGTGAAAACTGTTTTAAGAAAAAGATATGGCAAATTTATGGAAATGGTGCACATATCGATATTTTTTTTGTTTTTAAAAATAAATTTTAAAAGGGAGAAACAAACAATTTAATTCTGAAAAATAGGTTGAA
Organism: Petunia secreta; assembly: GCA_029990175.1. Taxonomy (NCBI): domain Eukaryota; kingdom Viridiplantae; phylum Streptophyta; class Magnoliopsida; order Solanales; family Solanaceae; genus Petunia; species Petunia secreta. Next base: position 4,523,759 of record JARKIP010000038.1, read on the forward strand.
ATTTTTGAAAAAAGGCAAAAGAATTATGAAGTGAAAAAGATTTAGAAGATTCAAAAATAACTGATGTTTAGGATATTATGAACTAAACATTATATGAAGTGAAATTATTTTAAAAAAAAGATTGAGAAAATTCATGGAAGATTTGAAAACATTTGAAGTATAGGACGTGATGTATGAAACTACCAAGAGTGGGCTTACTAGACAAGAATATAGTTCCCCCAGGCAGACAACCAAGGGTTGGGAACGTTTGGAGTTGTTGATTGTACCACGGACCAACTATACCCCAACCGTTCCCCCTAAAGGGTTTTTGAGAGTGAAACGGCCGTGAGATCCACGTAACCGTTTATGGTGTGTGAAAGTATAAAAAAATTCCAGGAGTGGATGAAATATTACAGTAATAAAAAGAAAATGAAAATGAAATAGGAAACTAAACTCCAAACCTGCAAAAGAAAAAGAAAGAAATATTAGTTTTGAGAAACAACAGGAGAAAGAAAATAAATACAAAGAATCCCAATTAAAAGTCTGTTATGGTTTGAACCTTGAAATCCCCAGCGGAGTCACCATTCTGTCGATGCCGATTTTTCCCCGAACCCCGGTTAGAGTTCGAAACATGGCTCGACTTATTGGGACTCGCGGGTAAAGACTTGGAGTCGCCACCTAACATATTTTTAAACTAAGCGTATTAGGGCACCTACTTTGTTTCTAGCCAATTTTAATATTAACCCAAGAGGAAGGTGTTAGGCACCTCTCAGATTCCACAAAATGTGGTTCCCGACCGGACTAAATAATTGAGATTTAATCTAAATAATTAAAAGCATTTAAGGAATTTTAAACTAATAATCACAAACTTTATGCAATACAATTTAGATACAATTCATATTAAATATGAATCATTCAACTTATACGACGACTTTTTTTGGCAAACTTCCATCCGAAGTACTTCACAAATAGAACAAAAACGTTACTGAAAATTGCGAATAAAATTAATCAGAAATGATAAAATAAATTAAAGTAATAATTTAAATTATTCTTAGTCCTCTTCCAAAAGCGTCATCCTTTTATTTCCGTGACGTACCTCGCAAAAATATGAAAATGAAGTTAGTAATATAACAAATGTAATAAAGCAAAAATAAAAGTAGAATAAAGTAGTAGTAATAGTAGTAGTAATAATAATAATAATAATAATAATAATAATAATAAAGTAATCAATAATAATAATGATAATAATTATAAGAAAATAACAGTAACGATAATAATAAGAAAATGTTAGTATTAATAAAAATTAATAGTAATTATAATAACAATAGTAATAAAAAGAAAAAAAAAAGGGAAAAGGAAATTTTTGAAAGTTTAGGCTCAGAATATGAATTGCATCAAGAAGAGGTTAGGGATGTCAGTGCGGCTGCAAACACGGAGCCGGTCGTGTTGCCATGCCAAGCACTTCCAATCCCACTGCTCCGCTATCACTTACTTGGCAAAGTGATATGCATCGTCATCGCCTTTTTTATTTATTTGTTTTCAGGACACGTAAAGGGACGGTATATACGGGACGGGACTTGTATTGGCCTCCAAACATCATTGGCCTAAACGGTGTAGCATCCGTTCAAATCAGTGTATAGCCTCAAAAATCTATATTTTCATAGGCATGTCAACGAAGTGTAACATTGATCAGATCAGCAGAACCCGACAAAAGGTAATCCCACAGTAGCTAAATTAGCAACATTAGCCCGCACTTACAACATCGGAAACCATCATCAGTCTAAGCAAAGTCAATGGTCCGAAACTTCATAGGGCAGAACAATAATAACACAAGAACCAAAATTTTGAACCAACAACAGTAAATCGTAGCCAAATCGAAACCAATAGGTATCACTAATAACATATACAAACAGTGGTAAAGTATAGGTGGTGTAGCCAAGCAACAACACAACCAAATAGAGCGGAGAGGGGAGGGAAAAGTGGACAGTGGGGATGGTGCTTCTCGACGCAGCAACAGTGGTAATAAACCGAGCAACGCCACCGATGTCGGGAGAAGGAGCGACTGCCTAGCCATTTTCTGATGGCGACGTCGCTACTACTCCCACCAGCCACCATCATGCTTTCAGTTGATAAGGATCAAAACTAATACGCGGAAAGTAAAGATAGAGAGCGAGACACAACTCGAACTCCCTACGAAGTAACCCCGGGGAACTTGTCCCGAGATACCCTCATCGGTGTCAAGAAGGACCTACACTATGCAACCACCCTCGAGTCGCACCCGGGACTCGCAAGTAGAATGATCGGGTTTTAGGTTCAAGACTCAACTAGGTTCCACTAGTGAATTCAAGCAACGAAGACAAAGGGTTCTCCAAACAAGAGATAGATTCTTTTCATCATTCATAAAATTCAAGGTAAGCTAAGGTTTGAAGAGGTTTGTGAAGTATTTATAGACTTCACTTACATGTAATGAAAGCTCAAAAATACCCCTAAAGTGGGTTAAAACAATAAAGGCCTCGTAGGGCTATAGTTGTCCAAAACATAGCATAAAACTAGGAATTCCCGCACCCTTCAGCATAGTAGGCGCCCCACTAGGCGCCCAGCCTTGTGGAGTAGGCGGTCAGCCTACTTGGAGTGGGCGGCCAGCCTCCTTGGAGTAGGCGGTCCGCCCGTTTTACAGAGGCGGTCCGCCTGGTGGAGATCCAGAGAGTGAGCAAAAAGTAGGCGGCCCGCCTAATTGAGTAGGCGGTCCGCCCGTTCCTGTAGCTTCTTGATTTGCTTCCAAACGTGCTCCGGATGTCTCTTCAAGTGGCCTAAGTGATCCACCATTCACGGCACTCAAAAGCATGATCTTCCGGCTACTCTCGGATCCTTCATCCATGTCTCTCCAAATCAAGTAGAGATGGGTGTCTTGAATCAACCTTGCTTGACTCCTAGTGAACGGCCTTGAGGTATGCCCCGCATCATCCTCCCCTTTTTGGGAAGGTTTCGTCCTCGAAACCATAGCTTCCTCCTCTCCGGCATCACCATCTCCTACATCACAAGGGGTCAAGTCAGTCACATTAAAAGTATTAGACACATTGTACTTACCGGGTAGATCAATCACATAGGCATTGTTGTTGATCTTGGAAAGCACTTGAAAAGGTCCATCTCCACGGGGTGCTAACTTCCCTTTCCTTAGGTTTGGAAACCTCTCTTTTCGGAAGTGCACCCACACCCAATCTCCCTTCTTGAGCTCAAGCTTCTTCCTTCCCTTGTTCTTCTTGGAAGCAACCTTGGCATAGGCTTCCTCCAAGTTCTTCTTGGCTTTAGCATGGAGCTCAATCATAGCCTTTGCTCGGCTTTTCCCTTCAAAATTAGCAACCATTTCCCTTGGCAAAGGGGTTAGATCAAGAGGAATCAAGGGATTAAAACCATACACACATTCAAATGGAGTCATGCCAATCAAACTATGCAATGTACGATTGTAGGCAAACTCCATGAGAGGAAGTTTATCAACCCACGTCCCGGCCTTACCTCGGGTCATGGCCCTTAGAAGAGCACCCAAAGTCCGGTTTACCACCTCAGTTTGCCTATCCGTTTGTGGGTGGTGGGACGTAGAGAACAAAAGCTTGGTGCCAAGGGCACCCCACAAACTTCTCCAAAAGTGGCTTAGGAACTTGGAGTCCCTATCACTTACAATGGTTTCAGGCACACCATGCAATTTCAAGACATTGTCAATGAACAAGGAGGCAACATGTTGTGCATCATCACACTTCTTACACGGAATGAAGTGCCCCATTTTGGAGAACCTATCCACGACAACATAAATGCTATCATGGCCCCCCCTAGACCGTGGTAATCCCATCACAAAATCCATTGATATATCAACCCACGGACTAGTAGGCACGGGGAGAGGAGTATACAAACCATGGGGGTTAGCTTTAGATTTCGCATGCTTGCACTCAAGGCAATTTTTGCAAAGCTTTTCAACTTGGACCCCCATCTTTGGCCAATGGAATTGTTCCATAAGAATGGCCAAGGTCTTGTTTCTCCCAAAGTGTCCCATCAAGCCCCCACAATGAGCTTCACGAATAAACAATTCCCTCCAAGAGGACTCAGGAACACACACTTTACCATTTTTAAAGATATATCCATTAACCCATTGGTATTTTTCAACCCTTTCCCCCTTTTCAAGAGCTTTATGAATGCTCTTTAGCTTAGGGTCATGAGCATACATCAATTTAATGCTCTCAAAACCCATGAGCTTGGAGGCTAGGGTGGTGGCTAGAGCAAACTTTCTCGAAAGCGCATCCGCCAAAACATTGTCTTTCCCTTTCTTGTATTGGATCACATAGGGAAAAGACTCAATGAATTCAACCCACTTGGCATGTCTCTTATTGAGCTTCTCTTGGCCTTTTAGATGCTTGAGTGACTCATGGTCACTCTTGATTACAAATTTTCGAGGCCAAAGATAGTGTTGCCAATGGGCAAGGGCTCTCACAAGGGCATACAACTCCTTGTCATATGTAGAATAGTTCAAGGAGGCCCCTTTCAATTTCTCACTAAAGTAGGCGATGGGTTTGCTATCTTGCATTAAAACACCACCAATTCCCACCCCCGAGGCATCACATTCAACCTAAAATGCCTTTCCGAAGTCGGGCAATTGCAATAGAGGGGCGGTACTCAACCTACTTTTCAACTCATGGAAGGCCTTCTCTTGAGGCTCTCCCCAAACAAAAGGTTGGTCTTTCTTCACCAATTCGGTGAGTGGAGCGGCAATGGAGCTAAAGTCTTTCACAAATCGCCTATAAAAGCTAGCAAGACCATGAAAGCTCCTCACTTGAGTCACGGTAGTAGGAGTAGGCCAATCACGTATGGCCTCTACCTTAGACTCATCCACCTCCACTCCTTGGGCACTCACAACAAACCCAAGGAAGACTACCTTCTCAACACCAAAGGCACACTTTTTATAATTAACATAGAGCTTTTCGGCTCTCAACTTTTCAACCACTTGCCTAAGGTGATCAACATGGTCGTCTATTGATTTGCTATAGATCAATATATCGTCAAAATAGACGACCACAAACTTGTTGATGAATGGCTTTAGAACATGGTTCATTAGCCTCATGAAAGTGCTAGGTGCATTGGAGAGCCCAAAGGGCATCACCAACCATTCATAGAGACCAAACTTGGTCTTGAATGCGGTCTTCCATTCATCACCGGGTTTCATCCGGATTTGATGGTAGCCGGACCTAAGGTCAATTTTTCTAAACACACATGAACCAATCAATTCATCTAACATATCATCAAGTCGGGGAATAGGATGACGGTACTTTATCGTTATTTTGTTCACGGCCCGACAATCAACGCACATCCTCCAAGTGCCATCCCTTTTGGGAACAAGGATCACGGGTACGGCACAAGGACTCAAGCTCTCCCTCACCAAGCCTTTAGTGAGCAATTCATCAACTTGCTTTTGCAATTCTCTTGTATCCTCCGGATTGCTCCTATAGGCCAGCTTGTTTGGGATTTGGGATCCCGGGACAAAGTCTATTTGATGTTCAATGCCCCTCAAAGGAGGCAATCCATCCGGCATTTCATCCGGGAACATGTCCCCAAAATCCTTCAAGACATTCTCAAACACACTAGGCAAAGGGTTAGAAGAAAAATCACAATTAGAGTTTAGGATCATACCTTTGTGCACTAGGCATAGGAGAAACTTGGTGCCATCATTTCCTTTTAAGATCTCGCCCGGTTGCATCATGGCACAAATGCCACCGGTAGAAGAAGAAGGTGGGATTGCCACCATGCTTTTGGACAAAGGGCTAGTCTCAATGATTGACTTGGCCTTTGCCACCTCCCTCAACTCCCTCATCTGGTTGTAGTCATCACTCACTTGTTTGGGAGTTAGGGGTTTCAACACAAATTTCCTTCCTTCATGTTGGAGCGTGTAAGTGTTGACACGCCCGTCATGAACCGCTTGTCGATCAAATTGCCAAGGCCTTCCAAAGAGAAGGTGGCAAGCTTGCATGGGCACAACGTCAAACAAGTGTTCATCAACATAACTACCCATTTTGAACTTGATCATTGCTTGCTTCACTACCTTTAACTCCCCACATTCACTTAGCCATTGCAATCGATATGGCTTGGGATGTTTCACGGTAGGCAATTTCAGTTGGGTTATAAGAGATTGACTCACAACATTAGTACAACTCCCGGAGTCAATGATCATAGAGCACACAACACCCTTAACACGACACCTAGCATGGAATAGGTTTTCTCTTTGCAAGGCTTCACCATCCTCCACAATCATAGCTCCTAAGCTCCTCCTCACAACTAGAAAAGTATGAGGTTCCTCATCCTCCACCGTATCATCTTGTTCATCCTCTTCTACTCCCTCATCTCCCTCTACTCCCTCATCTCCCTCCGGCTCACTTTCTTGCTCATAAGCACTATCACCAACAACAACCATGGTCCTCTTCGTAGGACATTCCTTAGCAAAGTGTCCATACCCCTTGCATTTGTGACATTGAATGGAAGAAGAAGTAGGAGTATTCAATTGGGTTTTAGAATTACCTCCAACATTGGGTGTGTACTTCTCAAATGGCTTCTTCGCATCTTTGCTAGCACTTGCTCCACTAGGGCAACTCGCATTTGTGAATCTTGCATTGGGAGTAGGATTTTTCCAATCCTTTTGCTTGTTCATGGAAGTAGAAGTGTTGCTCTTGTAACGGTTGGACTTTTCCTTGTCAAGCCATTGCGCAGCTTGGATAGCGGCATCAAGGACTTCTTGAAGTGAAAGATAAGCATGCAATCTCAATTGTGAAGCTATGCCATAGCTCAAACCATTCATGAAACGGATCACGGCTTGCTCCTCATCTTCGGTGTCCATATCCAAGGCCATTCGAGTTCTTTCAAACTCATCATAGTATTCATGCACCGTCTTAACACCGTGCTTCAACTCATAAAGTTTCTTGAGTTGTTCTTGACGATATCTAGGAGTGATGTACTTGATACTCATGATACCCTTCAAGTCATTCCAACCCACATTCACGGGGATTCCCGCTCTTCTCCTTGATCTCTTGACGGATTCCCACCAAGTAGATGCATAGGACTCAAAGGATGATATGGCATAAGTACCCTTCTTGTCATCGGTCATGTCATTTGTGTCAAACAATCTTTCCATTTGTAGCACCCATTCAATATAAGCACTCGGATCACAATTCCCCTTAAAGATTGGGAGATTATGCTTCACACTATTGAGGTTGGTGTTGTCACGACCCCTATGGAAAGGCTCCGGTTGGCCCCCATAGTGATCTTCATTCACACCATACTCCCTCCTCGCATTCCCTCCAACATATCCCATAGGTGGCCCTCGACCTCGGCCCCTACCTCGATCCACATTTCGACCCCAATTCATACCTCGCCTTGGTTGAAAGTGATCATCAAACCCATACATATCATCACCATAGTAGGCTTCCTCCCCTTCTTGAGCTTCATCGACTTGCTCAAGAGGTTGCACATTTCGGATGGGTCTTGGTAGTGGGATGTTTCTTGGGAGATTATCCAAGATACGGGGAATGCCCGTTGGTTCAATTCTCTATCGATCCTCCTTTACCCGTTGTTGATTGAGCAATTCAATAACATGGCTAACTTGTTTCGGGGTAAAGTTAGGAGTACTTGAGACTTCCACTTGGACACTCGGGGTCCCTTTCTCAACTTGGACGCTCGGGGTCCCTTTTTCCGATTGGACATTGGAAGTCCCTTGCTCAACTAGAGCACTAGAGTTCACCCGCTCAAGGCTTTCAATCCTCAAGTGCATACTATCCAATTTGGCAAGGATAGTAGCAAGGGCACTCTTAGCAAAGTCTTCGCCTTCGGTAGACATTGTACCTACACAAGAAACAAACGTTAGCAAACAACCTCACCCACTCCCTCACAAGTGTTTCACTCGGATCACTCGTTTAGTGGTGGTGGCTATTTCACTCTTGCTTGAATCCAAAGCTTCACTAAGTTGAATAGTAAACCTAAACTTAATCACTCGACTCAAAAGCCAAATGCACTCCGGGGTGAGTGGAGTTGATATGACTCTATCGGAACGATAAGCTTTTTAAGTGCGGACTTGAGTCAAAAGAGACTACGAGTCTTCTTTGAATTCTAGTCTCCGGTCGAGGCTTGAGTTTTCCTAATAGCTTAGAAGGACTAGCACAACTCAAGTAGGTAAGTTACTCAAGGAAGTACTAGCTAGAAGTAATGCGATCAAAGAAACAAGAAGTCCTACGAAAAACTACCCGAAACCACGCCCAACAGAAGTAGGCGCCCCACCTGTTTGGACTAGGTGGTCCGCCTGGTTCTCTGCAGTGGAGAGTAGGCGGTCAGCCTACTCTAGTAGGCGCCCCGCCTCTATAAAGTCCAGAGAGTTCGGCAAAAACAGGCGGTCGCCCGTTTCACTAGGCGCCCCCGCCTACTGCAGGTTTCAGCACAGTTTAAAACACGATTTTCTTGGTTTTGCACCCCAAAATTCATCAATTCACACGTTGTTTTAACAATTCAAAGGTACCCCAATGATGTTTCAATCATAAAGAACCAACCCCAACAACTTTTATCAAATCCCAATCAAAAACAAGCAAGTTACCATGTTCATCAACTTCCAGCTTAGGGTTTCAAATTTTCAAATTTTCAAGGGGTTTCAAATTTTCAATTCTTGTGTTTCTACTTCAAACTGGGTGCTTAGGGTACCAAAAGAACGGGTTTCCAATAAGGAATAAACCCCAATAACAATCACACAATGGGTCTATCAAACCAAGAATCCATGATCATATTTTTTTGTGTTTTCTTCTTTTCTTCAATAACAAACAAGAACCTAATATCGAAACCAACCTAGGCACGAAGACTCAAGGGTCGGGGGTTTGTAGAAACAAAACCCGAGCCTTGCTCTGATACCAAGATGATAAGGATCAAAACTAATACGCGGAAAGTAAAGATAGAGAGCGAGACACAACTTGAACTCCCTATGAAGTAACCCCGGGGAACTTATCCCGAGATACCCTCGTATCGGTGTCAAGAAGGACCTACACTATGCAACAACCCTCGAGTCGCACCCGGGACTCGCAAGTAGAATGATCGGGTTTTAGGTTCAAGACTCAACTAGGTTCCACTAGTGAATTCAAGCAACCAAGACAAAGGGTTCTCCAAACAAGAGATAGATTCTTTTCATCATTCATAAAATTCAAGGTAAGCTAAGGTTTGAAGAGGTTTGTGAAGTATATATAGACTTCAGTTACATGTAATGAAAGCTCAAAAATACCCCTAGAGTGGGTTAAAACAATAAAGGCCTCGTAGGGCTATAGTTGTCCAAAACATAGCATAAAACTAGGAATTCCCGCACCCTTCAGCATAGTAGGCGCCCCACTAGGCGCCCAGCCTTGTGGAGTAGGCGGTCAGCCTACTTGGAGTGGGCGGCCAGCCTCCTTGGAGTAGGCGGTCCGCCCGTTTTACAGAGGCGGTCCGCCTGGTGGAGATCCAGAGAGTGAGCAAAAAGTAGGCGGCCCGCCTAATTGAGTAGGCGGTCCGCCCGTTCCTGTAGCTTCTTGATTTGCTTCAAAACGTGCTTCGGATGTCTCTTCAAGTGGCCTAAGTGATCCACCATCCACGGCACTCAAAAGCATGATCTTTCGGCTACTCTCGGACCCTTCATCCATGTCTCTCCAAATCAAGTAGAGATGAATGTCTTGAATCAACCTTGCTTGACTCCTAGTGAACGGCCTTGAGGTATGCCCCGCATCATCAGTTCAGCCACAAATCAGAAACAACAGGGACGAAAGAAAGGAGAAAACGGCTGTCGGTGACGGATTTTTTCGATCTCGCTGCCGCTCGCACAGGTTCCCCTACCACTGCTAGCTGTGGTTCCCTCCATTCACTACCGGTGGTGGCATGTGTTTCCGCCACCGACCGTTTCTACCACAGCTTGTGTATACCCCGATTTCCCCAATCCCTTTATTTCATTTTAGATCTGTGTGCGTGTTGGAATTGAAAGAGATAGGGTATCTGATCTCCTCCGGTGCCTTGGTATGTGCGTGTATTATATACAAGAATAGGAGGAAGAAGCTGTTGGAGATTGAACTTAATTAGAAGGATCGGGGGAGTGATATGGGGAGAGATTTGGGGTTTCCTTAAATATAGAAGTGATGCTCCCATTGCATTAAGGGATTGATTCCATTTCTAAAAAAACAAAGTCTGTAACTACTTAAAAAAAGGGAAACCAGGAAAGAGACGTTGAAAATGGCTTGGTTAAATATACATGAGAGAATTTTAGGGAGAAGTCTTTCTTTTATCCCAAATTCCGATATAAAGAATGTATTTTGTTGGATTTTCGGTCTAGGTTCAAAAGGAATTTGCAATACAAAATATCTTAAAATGGTAAAGATTTTGTGAAAGAGATTGAAAAATAATTTAAATTCAAAGAATTCGAGTTTAAATTAATATGAATGAAGAATTAATTGAGCTGATATTTAATTTAAAGGCGCTGAAAATGATAAAAATACAGATATATATATATATATATATATATATATATATATATATATATATATATATATATATATTATATAAAACAAGAAAATGCATATAACAACAATTGAAATGTCAAATAATTACAAATAATTACTAAATGTTATTTATACAGTAAATAGCATAAATAACCACAATTTTGACAGCTATCCTACATGATGCGAATTACGTAATATAGTCACAATTAAGTGTATATAGTGTAAACAGGGGATAACGTACGTAAATGCATGACTTATAATACAAATCCTGCTCAAACAGTCAACATTACACCTTTAAATTAAATATAGCCAATTATAGAGAAAAGGAGGGACAAAATTGGGTGTCAACATTCACTACTAAAATTTCACACAGGTCACAAATGAACATACAAACCTAATGACATTTTTGGATTCTGAAACGAAGCTCATTTACTCAAATTGAGCTTGAAAATGAAAATGCGGCTTACCGATACGAGAAAACAAAAATGTAATCCAAGACCTACTAAACGAGGTTTTATTCAACTCAAACTTTGCAAACAGGTCTTAATGGACCTAATAGAGCTATTAATACTATTGGATTGTAAATCAGAATCCTAACTCTCGAAATAACTAGCCAGGGTCGTTTCAAACCTATTTCTTTTACGTGGATCCTTAGGTAACATCTGAAATTTTTTCAATAATTAACCTATGTAAACTAATAGATGAGTTAACCTTCATATGGATTTTCTGGTATAGGTGTCAGCCACCACACCTTTCTATGTGATACACGATACTCAAATAAGTCTTTAAGTAACTATAACCACCTTTGTCATCTAAGGTTCAATTATGCTTTCTTAAAGATATACTGCACACTTTTATGGTATGCAAATGTCATAATGCTCACCACATAAAAAAATGATTCCATACTTTTACTGCAAAGACCAATGTTGCCAATTCTAGATCTTTGGTAGGATAGTTTCTCGCAGTGTTTAAGCTGTCTGGAGGCGTAAGCAACTACTTTGTCATCATATAGTAGCGCACACCCTAGCTCAACTCTGGAAGCATCACAATTCACAGTAAACCATCATATGCCAAGAGGTAGCGTCAAACAAGGATTGTTTCGGTCTCTTCTTAAGTTCATGAAAGCTTTGCTCAGAAACGTCTTACCACTGGAACTTGGCTTCTTTATGACTCAATTTTTTAAAGGAGATTATTTAGAAGAAAATACCTGAAGAAAATGTCGGTAATATCCTACCAACCTTAAGAAACTTCTTACTCTATTAGTGTTGGTTGGGCCAATTCTTGTTGTTGATCCACTTTTATTCCTTGTGACTGCGTGACCCAAGACTTCAACCGAACTGCCCTAAAATTCACATTTAGAAAATTTTACTTACCGCTTATGTTCATCAAGATTTTGCAACACTATCATCAACTAATTTTTCTGTTTTGCTAGAGTGTGAGAGTACAACTGAACTGAAACGACCTTGCTCAGTCGTTTAAGAAGTTAGGACTCTGAATGGTTTGCTGACAGTCTTAAAGCTCCATAAGGTCCATTAGGACATGTTTGTAAAATTTAAGTTGATTTGGATCTCATGTGGTATGATTTCAAAAAAGGTATAGTATAGTGCTGGTTCTGTTTTTGCGGATCATCTAGTTTCAGAGGAAACTCTGCTGAAATTTTTATAAAAGTCAAAGATCTTTTTTGATTGTTAGTGAAGCTAGAAAGAGGTTTCCAAGCTCTATTTGAGTAAATAAGCTCCGACTCAAAATTATTAGTTGAGTATTGGACCAAGTGCACATTTTATTATTGGACTTTTAACTATTTTAGCTAAATGAGATATAATAGGCTAGGGTCCATAACTATTTGCTAACTTGTCATCTTTTTAGGGCATATATATAGAGCATTGCCTTCACCTTTATATTAGAATTAACTACAACAAAAAGAAGAGAGGCGAGGCTACTCTTGAATAGAGCATTGAAGCTCGTAAATTTCCTAAGAATTAGGCATGCTTTGGGTTGAATCAAGAGTGATGGCTTTGTTTTGATGGTAAGGTTTTTTTGGAATACCATTTTTAAAACCTACAACTTTATTTTTTTAACATAACTTTTTATATCAAGGTCAGATTGAGATGGTAAGGTTTTTTCGGAGTCACTAACCAGACTGACTATCAATCCAATATATAACTCACACCAAAAATCTTTAGGAAAGTTCAACTTGCATGTAAAGGACTAAATATGATGGTATCAAACAATTGACAGAGAAAGCACATGTCCTTACCACTTAGCTACTCCTATTTTCTAATTTTTTTTGTATTATATATATATATATATATATATATATATATATATATATATATATATATATATATATATCTAATAACACCCGGTTCGAAACAAAAGGCATCCAAAGGAAAAGAACCGTGGCTTCAAGAAAACCCAAGGATTATGGCACTAATCTAAAAAAATTAAACGCAGTAAAAATATACAAGTACAAGTCATGATACCCTACCCCACACTTAAAATAGTGCATGGTCCTCACTGCACAAATACAAAACAATGAACAAGAGTGGGTATCAAGAAAGCTCCGTCAAACTGCAGAGTCTAGAGGTGCTGCAGACCGGTCTGACTCCGCGGTCTGAGCAGTGGAGGGATCTAACAATGTTGTGCCAGCTGCATCCATCCCATCAATCAGCGACCCCTCCATAGTAGTGTTAGTAGCCAGAGCTGGCTCTGTAGGAGTGCCATCAGTAGCACTCAAATCCACAACCTCATGACTGGACCCTGCCTCAGTCTGGACACCAATAGAACGCGTCACTGTGGTACTCTGAATAGAAGCAAGAATCTCTGCTAGTGTACTCTGCATCCGGGTGTCTCGAGCTGCCTGCTCCTGTCTCAGCTGGGCCAGCTCTGCTTGCTGCTCCTACCTCATCTTGGCCATCTCGGCCTGTTGACCCTCTCTCAGCTTAGCCAGCTCAGCCTCAAATGCCTCAATTCGCTCTGACATAGATCTTTTATCCTCTTTAGCCGCAAACAGGTCATGCACCGATGTAATGTCATGAGCAATGGGTGCCTCGGAAAGATCATCACCCGTATAAAAGGGGACCCCGTGCTTCCTCATCAAAGCCGTCAAAGTGTGCACAAAATACAACTTCAAGGTCTTCTCTTTCCGAGTTCGCACCATCTACTCATACATGACCTCTCCTAAGTTCAGCACTATCCCAGTCATCAGAGCATAAATAAGAAGCACTCTTTCCCGAAGGACATTTGTCTGATGATCAGCTTCCATTATTCTGTTAGACACCCAGTTTAACCAAGATCGACTCTCCCTAGACATAAACTTCTTAGGCAAGTTGCCATATTTTCTCTTAGTGCTGTGCAACCATGCAGACTTCGAGGATTCACGATCATCAGTAACAGCTGGTGGGTCACACAATACATGAATGACATCCTTAAAGTCTGGCTCTTCTAGCATCTTCATGTAGTCATCAATTTCCACTTCATTAGCCCTGTAGTATGCATTAATGGATCTGGCAGAAATATCGACCTCAACCTCTCTAACCCGCACTATGCTGCTTTTCGGATTCTCCCAGTTAGCATATAATTCTTGAACAACAGTGACGTTTGCCTTGCACTTGGGACCTTGCATAAATCTGTCCCACTTCCTGTCTTTCACAACCTCCAGAATAGCTGGGGAAGCATTCTCACAAGCATGATAGTTCAATGGTCTTTCTTGCGTGATTTGCTTCTTGACGATCCACTGGTATGCCATGTATGCACTCTCACTCTCAAATGCGTCCTCCCACAATGATCTGTCAATCGGGCTACTTATGGACGGAATGTCCTCAGGCACTGGAATAGGAATGTACTCATCTTCAGCATCATCATCAACGTGCTCGTCATCCTCATCATCTTGCTCCATTAGTTTCTTCCCTTTGCCCTGAACTACTCTTCTCTTCTTGGCCGGTGGTTTATAAGCACCCCCTCACGGATCACCACTGGCTTTTCTTTCACACTGGTTGATTTCCTCTTATCCGTGGCAGCCTGAGGAGCGGGGGTGGTCCGGGCACTTGGAGCCGATCTCTTCTTCGCTAAAGGCATGACCTCAAGCTCAACATTCTCCTCTTCCACTTCAGGGGCAGGTGTATCTTGTTTCTTCTTTAAGCGTTGTTCCCATTTATCCTTGCCTTCTGGTTGATTCCGTGGTGATTGGCCACCGTTCCCGCTCCCACCGCTCTTGGATGTTTGCTTTGTAATCGCCATATTCCAATGAAATACCTGCATCCAAACAATATAAAATTAGCCAATGAAGTACAACCGAGTTCATTAAAATAGCTAGAAACTCGTTCAATTCAAGCTTCGTATTAAATTCACATTGGTGCACACGCACCCCATACTTAAAGCTCAAGAGTATTTTACAATTAATCAATTTTATGCTCATAGTACACTCATGGTGTCATTCACGAGGTACTCAGACTTTCCTCGACGTGTATTTCTTATTCGAAATAATTCTAATGTTTAAAATTCACCAAAGTGTGTAAACGGGGTTCCCACACAGCCTACTTCATCTCAAAATCATGGAAAAATATTTAGTTCAGCAAAACAATTACAACAGCCTAAGAATTGCATAATAGGGCAGCAACGCGCTTAACTAAGTGCAAAACGACATTCGTCATGTGTGAATAATGTGCAATGCGTGTTGTTCAAGTGAAAACGCTTTAAACTCAGCTCCAAGCCCTAATTTTAACCAATTTATGTTCAACCTATTCCCCTAATTGATTCGGTTACTCAGACTTCGCCGAATACTTTTTTCATTAGAGAATTTCATCAAACACCTTACGTGCAGAATTTTGGACAGCTTGTATGTGAGTTATTTAAATGTATTTGGGCCTCTCTACTCCGGGAGCTTTCATGTAATACTCATCATGGTGCATCACCGCACCCCCCACAGCAGATACCAAGCAAAAATATTCAATTTACAACATGTTTTCACCATAGAACTTGAAGTCAAAACTTAAGCCGAAGGAGAAAAAGGATGGGAAAAACTATAGCATTCATGTAGCAGCTTCAAGGACGAGGGAGAGAGCACGAGAGAGAAGATGAGAAGAAGAAGATCATACCTGGGAACCAAGAATCACAGCCGCTGTGTGTTTGGTATTTTCGCGTGGTTCTTTTCCTATTCTCTATTTTTTTTCTTTTATGCGATTGTTCAGTGTTTATGTGTGTTTAAGTAGTTCGAAAAGAGTATTTACCTGTGCATACAGTGCCCAGTGCTATATCCATACAATACTATTTCTGAATTTTTTTTTTTCAAAAATAAATCGCACCTTCCGCTGTGCTGGGAAAAATTTGAGAACAGTGAGGCACGCGATCAGCCCACAACACTATTTTAGAAAATCTTAAAAAAATTATTGCATACAGTGAGGCTCGCGTCGTGCTGGAGCCTGTATGGCCTGGTTCTGCATTGTGTCATCTTAATTTCATCATACAGTAAGCCATGCGATGCGCCGCTGCCTGTTCTGCCTGGTTCATGGCAGATTCTACTGCTTTAGTGTCTGGTGCAATCCAATTTCCCTGTTCTAACTGTTTTTTTCCCTTGGGAACCGAAAAAAAAACTAAACAACCACACTAATCTCAGCAAGTTTTCGTTCTTTTTGTTCTTTTCTAATTTTTTTGTTTTTATTTTTAATTTTTTCTCTTAAATGACAATACGGATTAACTAACTATAGAAAGCGATAAAACATGGGTTGCCTCCCATGAAGCGCTTGATTTAATCTCGCGGCACGACGAGTACATCCCTTTTTCAAGGGTCGGCCAAAGAAATGGAGGATTTAAGCCTATCGACTTCACCTTCCCAATATCGCTTCACTCTTTGCCCATTCACTAGAAATGACTTATCCGAACTCGGGGCCCGCAATACAATCGCTCCATGGAGCATCACCTTAACAATTTCAAATGGACTAGACCACCTCGACATGAGCTTACCAGGGAAGAGCTTCAACCTGGAGTTAATAAAAGAACTAGTTGGCCCGGCTCAAAGTGACGGTGCTGAATGCGCTTGTCATTCCACCGCTTAGCCTTCTCCTTATATAACTTGGCGTTTTCATATGCGTGCAACCTAAACTCATCAAGTTCATTGAGTTGCAACAGTCTTTTCTCACCCGCCAGTTCCATATCAAAATTTAGCTTTTTAAATGCCCAATAGGCCTTGTGCTCAAGCTCGACTGGCAAGTGTCATGCTTTCCCATATACCAGCTTGTACGGTGAAGTTCCAATTGGAGTTTTATAAGTTGTCCTATATGCTCAGAGTACATCATCAAGCTTGGTAGCCCAATCCTTCCTATTCGCACTGACAGTCTTCTCAAGAATTTGCTTCATCTCTCTATTGGACACCTCAGCTTGCCCACTAGTTTGCGGATGATAGGCGATGGCAAACTTATGCTTAACTCCATACTTACCTAGAAGGTTGTTTATCAATTTATTGCAGAAGTGTGTACCTTCATCACTAATCAAAGCCCGCAGAGTTCCAAATCTAGTGAAAATGTTCTTTTTGACGAAACTCACCACCACCTTCGCATCATTAGTAGGAGGAGCAGTAGCCTCCACCCATTTAGACATGTAATCCACCGTCAGTAAAATATACTTGTTACTATTCGACAAGGGGAAGGGGCCCATAAAGTCGATCCCCACACATAAAAAATCTCCACCACTAGGATGCCTTGCTGAGTCATCTCTTGCTTCCTTGTGATTGTGCCGGTTCTTTCGCACCGATCACACTTCTATACAAAAGCGTGAGCATCCTTGAACAGTCTCGACCAATAGAACCTGGACTGAAGTACTTTGGAGGTTGTTTTGTCACCACCATGATGACCCCCATAAGGAGATGCATGACACTCTTGCAGAACATCCTCCGTCTCTTCCTCAGGAATGCATCTTTTCACAAACTGATCTGCGCACACTCTAAAAAGAAATGGCTCATCCCACATATAAAATCTCATATCATGAAAAAACTGACGCTTACTTTCTGCACTCAAATATGGTGGCACTCCCTCACTAACCAAATAGTTGACATAATTAGCATACCATGGGTCTGAGTGATTTGTGATTCCAAAAAGTTGCTCATCAGGGAAGGTTTCTCTGATCAAATCTCCTTCATCCACATGCTTGTGGTTCTCCAACCTAGATAGGTGGTCAGCTACTTGATTTTCGTTCCCTTATGGTCTCGGACCTGCAAGTCAAATTCCTGCAGCAATAACACCCAACGAATTAGTCGAGGCTTAGCATCCTTTTTATCAATTATGTACTTGATTGCAGAATGATCTGTGTAAACAATAACTTTGGTTCCAACCAAGTATGCCCGAAACTTATCAAAGGCATACACTACTGCCAGCAACTCTTTTTCAGTAACTGTATAATTCAATTGGGCGGAGTTGAGAGTTTTGCTGGCATAGTAAATGGAATGGAACACCTTGTTCCTTCTTTGCCCCAGGACTGCACCAATAGCGACATCGCTAGCATCACACATTAATTCAAATGGTGCAGTCCAATCAGGAGCTACTATTATTGGTGCAGATACCAATTTCTCTTTCATCTCATTAAAAGCCCTCAGACAGGCCTCATCTAACACAAATGCTGCTTCTTTTTCAAGTAACCTGTACAAAGGAGTACAAATTTTAGAAAAATCTTTAATAAACCTCCTATAGAAGCCAGCATGTCCGAGAAAACTTCGGACTCCCTTCATAGACGTGGGCGGAGGTAATTTTTCAACCGCCTCCACTTTCGCCTTTTCACCCTCAATTCCATCACTGGACACCTTGTGTCCCAAGACTATACCTTCACGAACCATGAAATGACATTTTTTCCACTTTAAAACAAGGTTAGTTTCTTCACACCTAGCAAGCACTAGACCAAGATTAGTTAGATAAGCATCAAAAGAATAACCAAAGACCGAAAAATCATCCATGAACACTTCGACAAACATTTCCACCATATCAGTGAAAATAGCCATCATACACATTTGAAAAGTCGCAGGTGCATTACATAGCCCGAACAACATCCTCCTATAGGCATAGGTACCGTAGGGGCATGTAAAAGTAGTTTTCTCCTGGTCTTAGGGACCAATCCATATCTGATTGTAGCCAGAGGAACCGTCTAGGAAACAGAAATACTCTTGACCAACTAGCCTATCTAACATCTAATCGATAAAGGGAAGGGAAAGTGATCCTTTCGGGTGGCTTTATTATATTTTTGATAATCAATACACACCCTCCACCCCATAACAATTCTTGTAGGGATAAGTGCACTATTCTCATTTTGCACCACTATCATCCGTCCCTTTTTAGGGACACATTTCATTGGACTTACCCACTTGCTATCAGAAATAGAAAAAATTATACTTGCATCTAACCATTTAATCACCTGTTTATTTACCACATCTTTCATGATAGCATTGAGGCGACGTTGATGCTCCACACTTGGCTTGTATCCTTCCTCCATAAAGATCTTGTGCATGCAAAAATCAAGGCTTATTCCCTTGATTTCAGCTATGTTCCAGCCAATAGCACTCTTATACTCTCGTAGCAATCTCAACAGCTTCTCTACCTGCAGGTTGGACAATAGAGAAAATAATCACAGGTAAAGTGTCAGATTGTCCGAAATAGGCAACGAAGAAAGCATGGGTTCCTCTTCAATAGATGGCTTGGGTGGTGGCCCTAGCGGTCTATACAGATGCTCAAACTTGGGAAACCCCGTAATAAAGTCACAAGAGCAGTCTAAAAGCAGCAACACCTCCTCTACATAAGCATCTTCACTAGTTTCTTCTCCCAACATCAGTGCTCGCTGCAAATCATCATTAACATAATCAGCTGGATCACTTGACTTCTCCTCCGGGTCATTCACTGTGATCATTGATAACTCTTCATGATGGTTAGGCATTTTTAGAGCCTTGTACACATTAAAAACTGCTTCTTGATCATCCACCTTCATTGTCATTTTTCCCTCTCAGACACGGATCACAGCATCACAAGTGGCTAAGAAAGGCTGTCCCAAAATGATAGGAACTTCCTTATCTGCCTCATAATCCAGGATAACAAAATCAGCGGACAAAATAAATTGACCAATTTGAACTAAGACATCCTCAATCACCCCCACAGGATACGTAGTAGACCTATCTTCTAACTGAAGTGAGTCTGTTGTTGCCTTTTGAGTACCGAGACCCAGTTGGTTGCACACAGACAGTGGCATAAATTTTATGCTAGCCCCTAGTATGACCCCGTGAGTGGTTCAAGTCTCTTCTCCCTTTGAATCAATCTATTTGATTAGTTTGATTCGTTCTTTCTTCTATTTCTATACTTCCCCGTCCATACTTTTCCCTTTATCGAGTTTAGCTTTTCCTTCCGCTACTTGTTGTTGCTTCCGCCCATTTACCCTGCATCAGTTTGGTATCAGAGCAAGGCTCGGATTTTGTTCTTACGAATCCACGTTCCTTATTCATCGTATTTTTACTTTAGTGTTCTTGTTGTTATTGCTCTTGTGAAAGAAGAAAAAATTAAAAAAAAAAATTCCAAAAATTTAGCATATCTTGTTGGCGTGATTGATTCCTGATATGGGTGTTCATGGAGATTGATCCTTGTTGAAAACACGTCATTTTGATACCTAAATCAGGTGATTTGGAGTTGTATAACAGATTTTTGAAAATTTGAATTCCAACTTTTTAAACACTTGAAAAACCCTTTTGTTCTTGAGTTTCATGGCTTTGATTCTTGGATTTGAATGATTGTTTTGGTGTAAAATTGATTGGGGTTTGTTGGAAAAGATCAAAAACAACTTTGGGTACCATTGGATTACAAAAACAAGTTAAAAACATTGGATTTGTGGATTGGAAATCGAATTGGAATAAGTTTTGAACGAGTTGGAACTGTTCCAGAGCTAGGCGCCCTGCCCAAAGACTAGGCGCCCCGCCTGAATTGTTCACTACCTATTCTGCTGAAAATGGCCAGGCGCCCCACCTAACCCTCAGGTGCCCTGCCTGACTGCCTGTATTTCAGGCGCCCCACCTAGCACCTAGGACCCCTGCCTAGTTCACTGCTTGTTTTGGGCAGCTTGTTTTCTTGGTTTTTGTGTTTGTTTCTCTTCCGTACTTCTTGGTTAGCGTTTTAAAGGTATTTGTCCTACTTTATTAACACTAATCTTTGAGCTTTTAGGGTGTTGTGTGTCTTGGGAGTCTTACTCAAATTCATAGAACTTGCTTGCTTCAAGTGCGCATTTAAATAGCTTCCGTACATCGAGTCACATAAACTCCATTCTAAACCGTTACTTGGGTGCACTAGTTGGTGATCTTGCCATTGTAGTTACTAAGAGAACATGAAGGTCTTGAGAGGGAAAAGGCTTGAGTGATGAGAACAATAGAGTGTAGTCACAACAGCCAACGACCTTAAGTGTATACACGAGTGGAAAGAAAATTGAGTGGCATCTTTTGAGTGATACACGTGAGGGAGTGAAATTGTGAGGTCCTTTACTCTTTATTGTTACAACTATGGCTTCAGATGATGATAGTGGAGGGTACGACTCATGTGGGGATGATGGAGACTATGGTTCCTATGATGATGGTGATGGGTATTGCTATGATGATTCGGGGAACCAAGGCTCGTGTGATGATGAAGCGGGTCACTATATTGATTATGAAGATGAAGAAGACTATGAAGCTTGCGAAGATGAATGTGAAGAGTCTAATGCCTCTAGTCAAGAAAATGAAGATGGTGACGCTTCAAAATATGATGAACCTACTTACTCTTCTTGTGATGAATTTGAACATGATGATAGCGACATAGAGAGAACGGATGATGAAGTTGATTGTACAAATTATTCATATGCATCTTCTCTTGGTGTTGCTTGTAGTGTACAAGGGAGTAGTAGGAGTCCTTCCATTAGTATGGGCAAGGTGGTGGTTGTTCCATGGGAAGGGAGAAGCTTGCCTATCCTACATGTGCTAACCGGCTTGATGCTTCTAACTCCCATGTGAAGGGTGGATTGAGAAATAGTGTTGCTCTTACTACTAATGGAGTGTATTATTCTAATTGTAGTGGTAGGAGTGGTGCTATGGGCTATGGAACAGAGGCGAGAGGCACTTATGGGTTCCATAGTGGTACCCCTTCCTCGACTTTCAACAACACTTCTAATGTTGGAAGAGTGATGGGAAGTGGAGGTTATTCTAGTGGTGTTGCCACTAATGGAGGGACAAGGAAAACCCGAGTTGATGGTGATGCTTTTCTTGGATTTCCAAGCCCTTACTTGGGTGATCCTATACAAGACTTGTGTGAAAGTAGGTTCGCTTTTGAGGTGAATGGTAATGGAGGATTCTTGCTCAAGATTATTAACACCTCTTGGGTTGATAGACTGAAGATACCATGCTATAAATTGAAACGTCCTTATGCGTGTCATGGTGTTTGGGTTACTAGCGAGGCTCGGGTACTCATATCTCGTGGGAGTTACAAGGAATATGTTTGGTGTTATGTGTATCCCATGGAGTATTTTTGTTTTTGGTTAGGTAAACCATGGGTGCAAGACAAGAGAGTGCGGTATTATCTCATGAAGGATGTGTATAAAGTGAACAAGGGACAAAGGACTTATGACATTGAACCTTGTCGGGCAAAGATTTTGATACATCCTAGTACACCTTCTTTGTCTAAACAAAGGAGAAAGAAGCAAGAACCTCATTCCATAATTGAAAGACTGCAATCAAGAAGTCCTACAAACAGAAGAAATGGTGGGACTAGTGCTAGAAAGGAGTTGACAAGTGTCAACAAGGTGAACCTAAAACCACAAGCTTCAAGGCTAGTGGTTCACCAATAAAGAAGAAGGAGAGCTCAAGTGATGAGTCTCCATTATGGGTTGATGTTAAGATTCCACCCACTCCGGCTATGGGTATTCTTGGGCCTCATCCCAACTCACTCGAATTTGAGAAACAAAAGATTGAGAGGAGTAAGGGAATAACCGGTGACATTCCTCAAGTGGAAAAAGGAGAGGATGTGTTGAGTGATACGAGTGGGATGTCACCATCTGAATCTACGCCCGACCTTGAAAAGAAAATAAGGGAAAAGAAAGAGGGAAAAAGAATTATTGAGAGTGAGGACACCATTTATTCTAACCTTAACCCTTTATCTTTTTCTTCTACTTGTGATAGCTCTTGTGTAGGTACTCTTTGAGGCAAACCAATGGAGCCTCGATCATGTTCCAAGATGGGAGGACAAGGTGAAGAAGATCTTGAATGCAAGCTTCAAGGTGAAGGGACAATTCATGACACTTCAAGTGCATTGAGTGAGCAAGATGGTCATTCAAAGGTATGTGATAGTTCTTCCCTTGAGCATGTTACTTCCTTGTCTTATGATAGTGTTTGTGAAAACTCAACACTCGTTGATGATTTGTATGATTACAATGTGTTTGCAACTAGTGTAGAGTTGAATGGTCAACTTATGTGTGAATGAAAACCACTAGTTGAGAAGAATAATAAGCCACATCATGATGTGAGCTCAGTTTTTATTGAACCTCTCTATAGTGAAGATTGTGTAGTTGACCTTGCTCGTGACCCTTGTTATGACACCCCACCTATATTTGATAAAGGGGAAGATGATTTGAATGAATGTCCTATTCTTTCCCTTGATAAATTTCTTGATAGTGGTGGACCTATGTGTTGTAGTGAGGATGGTAGTGACCTTGAGGAGTCCCTAGTGGATGATATGGATCGAATTGTATTCGATGACTCCTCAAGTGTGGATGATGACTCTAGTTTGGATCCCTCACCTTTGATGGGTAGTGGGTTTGTTTTCACTAACCGTTTGTTTGAAGATGATTTTCAAAAAGGTGATGGTGTATATCAAACTAGAGAAAAGTTTGGATTTAAACATTCCATGGTTTGAAAAGTTGAACTCTATAGACAATCCATTGTTTGGAACTCCAAGTGAGACTAGTGGTCTTGGCATTGGTTGTGTTGGACCATCTTCTAGTAGTCCTAAACTTCATTGTGTGGACTATAATGATGAAGAGCATATTTTGGAGACCTTCCTTGGGAGTTTGCCTGGTGAGGAAGACTGTCTTAGAGGTGGATTTGGAGGTGAGGAAGTCACTCTTGGTGTGTGTAAGAGTGCTTCCAAGAAAGGGAGCAGAGTATTTGATGTTAGTTGCCAATTGAACTATTTTGTTTACTCCACCCCACATATTGATCACACCTTGGGTGTTGAGCATGCCAAAGCCAATAAGTCACATTGTGATAGTAATGCATTGAAGGCTTGGTGTGCTGACCATAAGCTTGGAGGTCACAAGGAACTTAGTTGCTTAATATTGCATGTTCCATGTCTTATTGATCTGTTTTCTTATTATGGTACTGACTGCTTGTCATTGTTGAGCCAAAAACTTGTTGTTTCTTTTGGAGACATAAGCTTTTTTATTAGTATTTATACATGGCTCTATCAAAAAAGTGTGATTTTAACATCACTTGCACTCATTCTTGTTGGACTTGCCTACTCGTGTAGTGGGAAGTCTTGGTGTGTTAATGTGGAACTTAGGGATCATAGGAAATTTGATGGATTGATCTTGCATTTTTCATACCCTATTGATCTCTTTGAAGAATCTTGTGTTGAGTGCACCCATTGGGGAAGCCAAGTAGTTGTTTTCTTTGGAAACATGCTCTTTATCATTGTATTTGATGCTTGGCTATACCATAAGAGTGTGTTATCCACATTTGTTGCACCAACCTACTCTTGTAGTAGGGAGTTTTGTTTGTCTTGGTCTTTGGATGTAGGTCTTGATGGTTTGATTTCGAGGACGAAATCCTTTCAAGAAGGGGAGGATGATGCAGGGCAAATCAAGCCTAAGGCACTTACCATCAAGAGCCGGAATTGGAGGATGCAAAGGATCGGAAGCCAAGAGCTTTGGAAGATGTTGCGGATTTTTTTAGCACTACGCCCCACGCCTATGGAGGAGGAGGGACGCCCAGCACAGTCAGGCGCCCCGCCTAGTACCTCAGCCGCTCCGCCTGGCACAAGCATAGACCAAGCCCTCCGCCTAGATCCAGGCCCTCCGCCTAGCCAGGCCCTCCGCCTAGATCTAGGCCCTCCACCTAGCCATGCTCTTTGCCTATATCCAGGTCCTCCACCTAGCCAGAGACCTCCCATGCTCACTGCCTAACTTCCAGGTGCCTCGCCTGACCCTAGGCGCCCCCGCCTAGCCCGCTGAGTGATTTTCCAACTTATGTTGATAATTACTATTTTTCCCTACGTGGCCTATTATGTGTAATCAACTGTAGGGACTTTTATGTCATTTCATTAGGAGTGTGGAACATCTATAAATACCACACATAGTCATTTTATTTCGGAAGCTAGTTTTGAAGATTGAATTGAGAAGATAGAATAGGGTTGGTCATTCTTGTTGAAGCTTGAGCATCATGTATCTCTTACTTGGAATTGCCTCTAGTGTGCCCCGTGAGTGTTTCAAGTCTCTTTCTCCCTCTGAATCAATCTATTTGATTAGTTTGATTCGTTCTTTCTTCTATTTCTGTTCTTCCCCGTCCCTACTTTTCCCTTTATCGAGTTTATCTTTTGCTTCCGCTATTTGTTGTTGCTTCCGCCTGTTTACCCTGCATCACATGTGCTTCTCCTGTATACTGATTAAGCGTGACTGTTAGGTATATTTCTATTCTAACCGCGAAACCATTCCCCGTGCTCAGGTTCTGGAACACGCTTTATTTAATTCTATTGCAACCTACGGTTTCCACTTTCGAGTTCAACCTTAGTTTTATGGATAGTACTTAACAACTGGCCAAGAAATCAAGTACTTCAGAGCAGAATTAAATAAACAACTCAATATGATCAATTTAATAGATCAACTTCAGAGTATAACTTTCATGGTTAACCCATAACCCTAGAATAATAGAGTTTAGCTACTCATAGACAGGATAGCTTTCTCACAAAATAATCTAAAATTCATGAAACAATGAAGCGGAAAGAAGAATTACAACTCAATTGATGAATCTTGGTTTCTCTAGCCTCTCATATAGTTCTTGCCTACAACTCAATTGTTGCGATTTTGTTGGTTTTAATTATCGTGGATTGTTTGTCTACGTATTCTCGACAATTAGGTACCAACAAAACACATTTTGGAGTTGTGAATCAAAATCTTGAAAATCCAATATCAAAGTTGAAGAAATCACAAAATTTGCTAGAACTTGTTTGATGTTATGATTTCTTGGGTGTTTGGTATCGGGGATTATTCTATATAGTTAACCCGTCATTTTGATATCCCCATAACATAATTTGGAGTTGCGGAGTGAAAATCGAAGTTTTCGAATCTTGAAAATTTGAAATTTCTTGAAGAACTTGCTCCAAATTCTTGTTGATTGTTGGATTAAACCATTGGGGTTTGTTTGTCATAGCATAAAACAACTTTGGGTATCCTTTGGTTTGAGAAACAACTTGAAAACGTTGGATTTTTGGGTGCAAAAACGACCAAATCGCATTTGGGAAAAGCTGAAGCCCCAGGTCTAGGCAGACCGCCCAGACCCAGGCGCTCCGCCCACTCCTGCCCACTGCTAAAATTGTCCACAAACCAGGCGGACCACCCCACTGACCAGGCGGACCGCCCAGTGTCCTGAAGGGTTCGGGTTGGTTGTTTTCGTGGGCTTTCGTGTTTGTTTTGTTTCCGTTGCTTCCGGCTAGTACTTTGAGAGTAACACTCCTACTCAATTAGTACTAGTTCATTGAGCGTTTAGGATCTTCGTTCCTAGAGGAGAGTAGACCTCAAAGAAGACTCGTAGTTTGGTTTTGCTTCAAGTGCTCACCTAAATAGCCTAGCGTTCATCGAGTCCCATCAACTCCACTCTTCCCGAAGAGTATTTGGTTCTTGTGAACTTGGTTGGTTATCGAGAAGGTTGTTCAACTACGAGGAAGCGATTGAATCAAGTTTGAGTGATAAATCCCCCCACCACTAAATGAGTGTACCGAGTGACATTCAAAAGTGAGGGAGCGAGTGAGGTTTTTACTCTAACTTCTTTCTTGTCTTTGATTTATATAGGTACATGGCCGGAGACGTGTACGATACCATTAAGGTACCGGTAAGCACTTTGGCCTACCTCTTGGCCGAGGTGAGATACATAAGCTCGAGGTTTGATCGCCTCAAAGAGGGATGGACCCCGAGTGTCCAAAGGGGTACTGAAGGAGGTACTAGTGATGAAGTGTTGGGCAATCCCCAACCGTTGGGCATTCCCCAACAAGTGGGCATTCCCCACAACTTGGGTATTCCCCAAGGTGAAGGTGAGCAAGACGGTGAGCATAAAATGACACTTGTGGTACGGAGGAGTTTGGGTACCATGAGTCTTGAAGAGTCGGAGCATGTGCAAAGGGAGAATCTCTTCCATGCTAGGTGTCGTGTGATGGGGCAAGTGTGCTCAATGATCATTGATTCGGGAAGTTGCACTAACATAGTGAGTGAGACCTTGATTTCCCAATTGCAATTGCCTACTATAAAACACCCACATCCCTACCGGTTACAATGGTTGAGTGAGTGTGGAGAATTGAGGGTGGTGAAGCGAGCTTTGATTGAGTGTAGCATTGGAAATTATCGAGATAAGGTAATGTTCGATGTAGTACCTATGCAAGCTTACCATCTTTTGTTTGGGAGGCCGTGGCAATATGATCGGAGCGTAGTGCATGATGGTAGGACCAACTCTTATACGGTCTTGCATGGTTCTAGAAAATATGTGCTAAGGCCCTTGACACCGAAGCAAGTGAGTAATGACTATAGAATTATGAGGGAGTTGAGGGAAGCGGCTAAAGCCAAGTCACCCATGGTCCTTGAGCCCGGAACCAACAATCTTATGGTCATGCCTTTGCTAGTTGGAAATGAAAGTCACTCCGCTCCACATGAGAGACAAAAGCTAGAGAGGAGTGACGTGAGTGAATTGTCACCCGAATCTACACTTGGCCTTGAGATGAAAATGAAAGAGGGGAGAGGAGAGGAAATGCAAAATGAGAGCGAGGACACCTTTTATTCTAACCGTGTTTTATCTTCTTCTTCTTCTTCTATTTGTTTGGGCTTATGTGTAGGTACTCTTGGAGGCGAGCTAGTGGAGCCTCAACCGTTTGCCTTGGAAGGAGGACAAGAGGATGGAGATCATCATTGTAAGCTTCGTGCCGGAGGGATTGGATGCGACACTACAAGCTATGTGAGTGCTCACGGGAGCGACTTAAATGTAAGTGTTACCTTTCCCTTTCATGAACATGTCAATCCCTTTTCTTGTGGAGACTCAATGCTAGTTGTTGCTTGTAATGCCTCCATTGAACTTGCAACTAGTGAATAGTCTAATGGTCAACTAGTGTGTGCATGTGAACCGCTAGTAGAGAGTAATCAAAGGCCACATAATGATGTGAGCCCGGTATTCAAAGGACCTCTCTCTAGTGAATGTGTAGTAGTTGACCTTGTTTTGTGACCCTTGTTATGACACCCCACCTATATTTGATAAAGGGGAAGATGAGGTATGTGACTCCACCCTTGTTGACATAATTGATTTTGGTGGATTTGTGTGTCGTAGTAAGGATGATAGTGACCTTGAGGAGTCCAAATTGCATGAATTGGACAAGGTTGTCTATGATGACTCCTCAAGTGCGGATGATGAACCTAGCTTTGATACTATGCTTTTGAGAGAGAGTTGGAACCTCCGTGGTGTGAGGGATTTGATCTCATAGACAACTCTTTATTTGAAACTTCGAGTGAGGTAGATGATTCTTCTAGTGACCCTACTCTTGTTGGTTCGGGTTATGATGATGAAGAGACCATTACTAATGCCTTCCTTGAGAGTTTACCTTGTGAGGGGGGTTGTCTTGAGGATGAAATTAGAGGTGAGGAGGTATCTCTTAGTGTGAGTATGAGAGCTCTTAAGAAGGGGAGTGGGGGTAATTAATTCTAATTGTGAATTGATTTACTTTGTCTATCCCATCCCACATGTTAACCACACTTTGAGAATTGAGCATGCCAAGACCATTGTGCCGCATCGTGAAAATATTGCATTGAAGGTTTGTCATGTTGATCATGAGCTTAGGGGTCATAGAAACTTTGATTGCTTAATCTTGCATGTTCTATGTCCTATTTGTCTCTTTGCTTGTTATGATTGTGAGTGCTTCTCACTATGGAGCCAACAACTTGTTGTTTCCTTTGGAGACATAAGCTCTTTGATTAGTATTGATACTTGGTTCTATCACAAGAGTGAATTTTCCACATCACTTGCCTTCACTCTTGTTGGACTTGCCTACACGCGTATTGGAAAGTCTTGGTGTACTAACCTTGAACTTAGGGATCGTAGGGATTTTAATAGCTTGATCTTGCATATGCCATACCCTATTAGTCTCTTTGTTTGTTCTTGTGTTGGGTGCACTTCTTTGTGGGACCAAGTAATTGCTAGTTCCTTTGGGAACATGAACTTCTTTATTGCTATTGATACTTGGTTATACCATAAGAGTGTGTTTTCCCACACTTTTGGGCACTAACCTACTCTTGCAGTAGGGACATTTTTGTGTTTTGCTTGTCTTTGCATGTAGGCGTTGATGGATTGATTTCGAGGACGAAATCCTTTTAAGAAGGGGAGGATGATGCGGGGCAAATCGAGCTAAGATGCCAATCAATGAGTGCCAAGCTTGAAGGATGCAAAGGACGGGAAGCCGAGGGCTTTGGGAGCGATCCAGAGAAGCAACAAGCAGAGAGGCTCTTAGGCGCACCTCCCAGGCATTCAGGCGGTCCGCCCAAACACCTAGGCGGTCCGCCCAAGAGGCTGCCCAGACAGGCGCTCCGCCCACCAATTGGGCGCCCCCCCTCAACCACTTGAAAGCCAGGCGCTCCGCCTCACATTTGGGCGCTCCGCCCACCCTACTGGGCTGCCCAAGGAAGGCCAATTCCAGGCGCTCCGCCCACCCTACTGGGCTGCCCAAGGAAGGCCAATTCCAGGCGCTCCGCCCCACAACACTGAAGGCTTAGATTTTGTCTTGAACTTCCTATTTTGCCCTCAAGTGTTGTATAATATTTTAACTTAGTTGAGGGCTATTTTAGTCATTTCACTTAGTCTTAGAAAGTTCTATAAATAGAACACTTAGCCATTTCATTCATTACAGAATCTTGAATATTGATGAAACTTGAGCTACGCTCTCTTTGAACCCTCGTTGGGAACTTGAATTCAATTGGTTGAATCCAATTTGAACTTCATCCATCTTTGATCATTCTATTTGCAAGGGTCGAGTATCTCTTGAGGATAGTTGCATAGCGTAGGTGATTCCTTGACATTCACCCGAGGTGTAGCGAGAGAAATTCCTCGTTGCTACTTAGGTAATCGTTCAAGTCTCGTCTCGTTTTTATCGTTATTTTTATCGTTTCCGCATTTTCATATCGTTTGTCGCTTCCGCCTATTTTAGTTTACATCACTATTACTATTATTAATAATATTTTATTATTACTAATATTATTATTAATTATAATACTAACTCATTCTCTTTATATTTTTGCGAGGTACATTTGGATGAACAATCTTGAAGACGGCGCTCCCAAAAATACTTTTTAAATTACTCTACTTTCAGTTAATCAAACTTTCATAGTTATTTTATTTTAATCTACTAACTAATGTGTGTTATTTTTGCGATGTGTAATTCTCCAAGGAAGAAGTCAAATAGAAAATTGGAACATTTTTATTTAATCTTAATTATTACTTTCAGATTATAAATAGTCATTTAATTATTTGTGAATTTTTAGTTAGTTATTCGTTTTTAATTGTTTTGATCCCAATATTTAGTCAAGACGGTAACTACATTTGGTGGGGCCTGGGAGGTGTCTAACTCCTTTCTCTCGGGTTAACTTGAACCCTTACTTAGAATTTCTGGTTCGTAGACTATGTTTCAGAGTTGATCATAAAATTAGCTTGAAACAAAGCAGGTGCCCTTGAAACAAAGCAGGTGCCCTAAACGCCTAGTTAAAAAATATGTTAGGTGGCGACTCCAACTCTTTACCCGTGAGTTCCAATAAGTCGAGCCCTATTTCGAACTTTAACCAGTTTGAAAAAAATGGGATGCGACAGAATGGCAACTCCGCTGGGGATATCAAGGTTCTTACCATAACGGACTTTAAATTGGGATTCTTTACTTGCTTTATTTTCTTGCCATTTATTTCGAGACTAACTTTTCTTCCTTATCATTTTTTGCGGGATTAAGGTCATTTTTATTTTTCAAATTTTGGCGCTCTATTATTTAATTGCTTGGTTATATTTTTTTTATTATTATTAATGTCACTCACACTACCTCTACTCCTTGAATGTTTAAAGTTGCATACACCATAAATGGTCACGTGGATCACACGGCTGTTTCACTCTAAAAAAATCCATTAGGGAGAACAGATTTGGAATCTAGTTGGTGAGTGGTACAACGAACAATTCTAAATGTGTATTTGGCCTCGTAAGGAGTGAACATCTTAGTTAGATAGTATATTGCTTGCTCCTTTCTTCCAGTTGAATCATGTTGCCCCAATACGCAACCAAGTGCTGAATCTACCAGAGACAGGTACAAGATCAAAGGCCGCCCAGGCTCAGGTAGAACCAACACAGGTGGGGAAGACAAGTGCTCCTTTATCCAATCAAATGCTTTTTTAAGTCCTCCGTCCACTCGATCGCTGCGTCTTTCCTCAGTAGCTTGATGATTTGCTTGGAAAGAACAATGGATTGTGCTATGAAACGACTGATGTAGTTGAGCCTTCCCAGGAAGCTCATGACCTCTTTCTTGCTTTTTGGCGCCGGCAATTCTTTGATGGCTTTGATCTTGGATGGATCCAGCTCGATACCCCTTCTACTAATGATGAAACCCAAAAGCTTCCTCGCTGGAACACCAAAAGCACACGTTGCTGGATTTAGCTTCAAATTATACTTTCGCGAGAGATTGAAGAACTTGCGCATGTTTTCAAGGTGCTCTGAACTCTTCTTTGATTTGATGATCACATCATCCATGTAGAATTCAATTTCTCTGTGCATCAAGTCATGGAACATAGTTGTCATTTCCCTCATGTAAGTTGCCCCAGCATTCTTCAATCCAAACGGCATAACCTAGTAGCAATAAGTTCCCTAAGAGGTAGTGAAAGATGTCTTCTCGGCGTCCTCCTCATCCATGAGCACTTGATGATAACCGGTGAAACAATCCACGAATGATTTAGCTCGTGTTTCGCACAATTATTAATCAGTATGTGTATGTTTGGAAAAGGAAAATCATCTTTCGAGCTTGCTCTATTCAAATCTTTGTAGTCTACACAAACTCGGAGTTTCCCATCTTTCTTCGGCACTGGGACAATGTTAGCTAACCAAGTTGGGTATTTGACTATTTTCAAGATTCCTGCATTGAGCTTCTTGGTTACCTCCTTTCCAATCTTCAATAAAACCGACGACTTGAAAGTTTGGGCTTTTTGTTTGACTGGAAGAAAGCCCGGATTGATGGGTAATTTGTGAGCCACCACATCCGTGCTTATGCCAGTCATGTCATCATACGACCAGGCGAATACGTCTTCATATTCTTTAAGAACCTCAATATACCGCTTTTTATCTTTGGTAGTGAGATGCTCACTGATCCTTGTCTCTTTCACGGTTTCTTCATCTCCTAGATTTATCACCTCAGTTTTCTCAAGGTTTGACTTAGGCTTATTTTTCAAATCTTTCAGTTTCCTCGTGTGTGGTTTCATCGAAATCATCATAATCAAACCCAGTTTCCTCAAGATCCATTGTTACATTACACGTTGCGATTGTGGACTCAATGGGATTATTAGTTTTATTGCTGAAAAATAAAATATTGCAAAATTAAGAGATTAAAACGAAAATTAAATGGGAAATAGCGCGATATTTTATTTATGAATCATTGCAAAAAAAAGTTTGTAGGGAGACATATGAAGCAAGAAAATGCAAATTTCACGACTCAAGGTCGGTTTTTATTTTGGAAAACATGAAATAAACCCTATCCCCAGCTCTACCAAGGTCCACGGTAAGCTCGGGCCTGGTTGCTGATCAATTTGTTTAATGTAGCTCCAGATCCAACCTTTGTCAGTCCAGGAGGTTCAATATGTTCTTCCAGGATCACACAACAATCCTCATAAGATATGAACAGATTTTGCACTCCCGCCAGCAGGTCCTCTTCAGCATCGACTATCCAAGTCCTTGCCCAAATCTTTACTAGGTTCATAGCCTTGCTTTATCATGATGCCTATAACCTAGTCTCTAGTCCATTTTGCAGGTTGTGGGAGTACATATGGCTCTTCAATCACCACCTCCATAGGTTCGGATGCTTTAGCTAGCCACACTGGCTTCCTTTTCGTTTCTTCAGATATGCGCTTACAATTAGGACGAGCGTTAGGTAAGTACGTTGGTCTCTTCTCTGTCTTAGCCGGTAAGGTCTCACGAAATTCACGTGAGGCCACACCCCAATCAGATATGACTGGTTTCCAGACTAAGTTTCTCCCTTCATAGCCTTTTCCTCGGCCATCCCAGTAGGCACTATAAAAGCTTCTCGTCCTTTCTTCGATCCCAGGCGGTGTATTGACCAACTTGGGAGCGAAGTGTGCAGTATAACCTCCTTGGTTTGCCACTGTGGGACTCCAACTTGGGTTGTAGTTTTTGTGACGTCCTCCTTGAGTACCTTGCACTGCTCCCACGAACTCTACAGTATGGAAGGTCTGCCCTTTAGGAACATTCCCTTCGATTGCTGGTATGGTTTGCTCATTGTAAATGGAGTTGTTCCCTTCACCAAACACTACCACCTCTTTGTAGGTCCCACTCGAACTTTACTGTTTGGTGCAATGTAGAAGGTACTGCTCCAGCCATATGAATCCAATGTCTTCCCAGTAGCAGGTTATAAGAAGGGAAGATGTCCATAGCATGAAATTTGGCAGTGAACTCCATGGGACCGACCATGATAGTTAAGTCAATTTTCACAATGGTGCTTCTTTGCGATCCATCGAACGCCTTTACCTTCATGACACTTTCTCTTATCTTGCTTTGATCAATTCCCATTCCTTTCAGAGTGATGAACGGACATATGTTCAGACCAAAAGCTCCGTCGAACCAGTCTTTGCATTTGATAGTAATGTGCAAAGCTTTGTTGTGGCTCAACCCTTCAGGTGGCAGCTCATCTTCATGAAAAGAAATTCGGTTGGCCTCCATGACTTGTCCGACCATGCTAGCCAGGTTTTCGACCTAGGTGTCTACCGGAACATGTCGGTGGCTCTCCAATTTGAGGAGTAAACCTAAGACAGAGATTTGCGCGGGAGTCTTGCCCAAGTGTTCAACCACGAAGTACTCCTTTGCTTGGACTTTCTTCCGCAATTCTTCGGACTCCTCCTCACTAATGCCTCATCTTCCTTTAGCAAGATGATCGGGAGTATAAATCCTCCCACTCCTAATCATTCCTTGTGCAGCAACAGTCTCAAGTGTTGATTTGTTCTTCTTCTCCATTTCATAGTCCCGTGGCACCGAA
Organism: Petunia secreta; assembly: GCA_029990175.1. Taxonomy (NCBI): domain Eukaryota; kingdom Viridiplantae; phylum Streptophyta; class Magnoliopsida; order Solanales; family Solanaceae; genus Petunia; species Petunia secreta. The sequence continues at coordinate 4,557,765 of JARKIP010000038.1, forward strand.
TTGTCACTGTACGGGGGAACCACATCAACATAGAATTTTGGAGCCAGTTCTACCTCGATGGGCTATGGTGCAGTAGCAACTTGAGCAACTAAAGTAAGTGCTGGTGCATCTCTTTGCTTTAACAATGGTTCCTTCCAGTTTACCTTCTCCATCTAACTCGATCAGCTTCACCCTATTATCTCCGTGGTAAGGCAAGGGATTGTTGTGCATATTTCGGGTTTTCAAGTGTATCAACTTTTGGTCGATCAAGTCTTGTATGTTGTCCTTCAGGGTGTAGCACTTTTAAGTATCGTGACAAGGTCCTCCAGAGTGATAGGCATAGGTTTTGGTTTGGTCGAAATAGGGTGTCGTCTTATCAGGCATTTTGAATGGTACGGGTTGTATATGGCCGGCTGCTTTGAGTCTCTCGAACAACTGAGTGCGGGATTCGGCCAATGGGATATAGTTTCTTTTGGGTCTTGGGTTGTTGTTGGCGTAAGGCCTTGGTGAATAGGCATTGGTTTTTCAATAATTAGGGCTTTGCAGATATGGTGGTCTTTGTGGTGGTGGGTTTTGGAATATGGGCTGAGTATTATGGACTGGATATGTGGATGTGGGTAGAATATATGTGTATGATGGAGGAGATGTTTGGTAGTAGTGGTTATGGGTAGGAGAATGGTCGAGTGATGCAGCCACGAAGGAGACATCGTCCGTCTTCTTTCTTGATGTAGCGGTGTTCCCAGTTTGCAGGACTTTCTTAGTGGCTTGTAGTGCAGCCAAACTAACGATCCTGCCAATCTTTAATCCATATTCGACCATATCCCCAATCTTGATCAACTCTCCAAACTTCTTGTCTTGTAGATTCAGCATCTTGTCAAAGTTGACGTCTTCCTGTATGCGGATGAAGGTTGCCATTATCTCAGCGTCTTCCATATGAGGTTGGACTTTAGAAGCTTCGGCTCTCCACCTAGTTGAAAATTCTCTAAATGTCTCGGTGGGCTTCTTCTTTAACTTCTCTAAGTAGAAACGATCAGGCATGGCATCTGTGTTATGCCAAAAACTGTCAACGAAGTCCCCAGCCATTGCTTCCCAGCTAGTCCACTTCTTTGTTTGTTGCTTTGAGTACCATACAAGCGTATCTCCAGTCAAACTGCGGTTGAATAATTGCATGCGAATCTTTTCATCATGTCCAACCTCAACCAACTTGTCACAATAGGACCTCAAATGAGCCATCGGGTCACCCCTGCCGTTGAACATATTGAACTTTGGTGTCTTATAGCCTTCGGGCAACTTCAAGTTAGGGTACATGCAGAGGTCTTCATAGGCTAACCCTCGGGTTCTTTTGGTGCCTTGGAATTGTCTGAACTTCTGTACTAGCCATTGAACTTGCTCCTTGGTGTTGTCGGAGTCTTTCTTGGTTCATGCGTACATGTCATGATCTTTGGTGGGTGATGCAATGGTTTTTGTTTCAACAGTGAAGGGTGGTAAGTTACTTTGCGGTGCTTTTGGTAGTGCAATGTAGGTAGGGTAAGGAATGTGTCTTTCAGGGTATAGTGGATCTTTGCCGTGAGGGCGGGTAGTTTTGTTTGGTTCAATGATCTAATCAACACGGGAAAGAGGGATCCTATTCTCCAACTCGAACAATCTTTGTTCCAACTTAGCATAGTCTTCATAAGTTACCAGACCTTGCTTCTCAGGAGTTCCATTTCCAACTTTGTCAAACTCACCCATGATATTATGTCTCGTCCTTGTCCTCGTAGGTAAAACGGGAGGTGTTGGGATTGATCCTCTGGATCTCAACCGGTATTGCGGCGCGGCCAGAATGCACAAACCAAACTTTTAGGGACTAGGGGACTGACATATCAAAAACAAAGAAGAAATGTGAGTATACGTTAGTATAAAATAAAATTGCGTCCTATCATGCGGAGGACCTCTTTTGTTAAAAAGGTAGGCCTATCGAAGATTCAAAGTAATGTTTGCACCGAATACGTCATCTCATTGGCATGAACATAATCAACACAAGCCTAAAACCAAAAAAATAACGAAATTTTATTTGATTTGCCTGGCTTTATTACAACCACTAACTTAAGATAACGACTCGACTGAATGGAAACAAAGACAAAAAGAAAAGACGACTCGACTTAGGATGACCAGACAAATGTGCCAAGAAAAGAGGTTTTGAATCAAGCATCAGTCCCAACATATTCTTTCTCTTTCTTCTCTTTGGCTTCTTCCTTAGGCTTGTGAACTAGGCTCATAAGTGGCGGAGCGGCAAACATCTCCATCAGATCCTTCCCAGCTTGCATGTCTCCTAGAGCTTTTGTGAAGAACTACAGATTTCTATCCCCATTGCTTCCTTCTCTTCCAGTGGCACTTCTTTAAAGTACTCTCCCCATCCTTTGAGCAAATCTTGTAGATTCCCAGCAGCTTGCCTTGCAGCCATGACCTTGCCTATCCAATACTTGAATTCGTTCCCTTTGATCATGTCCTTGTATTGCCTCCTCATCTCCCTCTCTTGTGTTACCCTTAATTATTTCTTACTTTAATCGAATTCGTGCCGCAGCTTCTTGTATTTTTCAGAGACACTTGGAGACTTGGTTTAGCGTAGTCTTAGACCGAAACCTTTCCTTATCATGACTGAGCTATTGAGGATAAGTCAGAGTAGCTGCGGGTTCACCCTACTGTCTCGGCCACGACAAAACTGCATAGTAAGCCTCTTTTCCCACATTGTCAAGATATTCCCCACCATTGGATGCTCGATGTCTTTTATGTCAACATTAAAGCTTCTTCCTTCAGTGAACTGCGGGGTCTGCTGTGTCATCCCTACTTGCCAGAGAATTATTATAGGAACATAGTGATGAGTTCCTCTGAATCCAGTTAATGTCAAGAAAGTGATGTCTTGACCTTGTATAGAAACAGTGAAGCCAGCACAATTTTCAATCACCCATTGCACCTCTTGCAACTCCTCGAGCTTGGTATACCATCATTCCATGTTTACAGGGTCCTCCTATGCCGCTGTTCCAGCCATATGTGAGCGGATCCCTCCTTTCTACGATGGTTTTGGTGCTACCAGAGTTATAGGGACACTGTGCAAATGCTCTATCAACAATATTTGCAGCAACAGATTGCACCTTTCGAAAAAGTCTCCTCCTCTTATACATTTGGTTAGAGCCCTATAAACATCCCACAGAATCATTGGAACCAATCTTACTTGATGTTTGTGAGCTCCCTTGCGTAATCCCTCTGCTACTCTTCCCAACTTTATGTCGATCTTTCCTTCCTTCTTGGAGAAAACCATGCTTCCCAGAAAAGAAACGATGAAAGCATTGAATTCGGTCCACTCCGAGTCTTGAATTTCCCATGCCCCAGTCCGATCATGCCTAAGCGTTGGATCTCCAAACCTAGAATGCACGTACTCCAACGTGACTTCTCCATCATGTACCCCTTTGACGTATGGATCATAAGGAGCACCTAGTAGTTCAATGAACTCCTTAGGATCCATGTCTCGGGGTTAAATCATAGTCTCGGGCCCAGGCTCTAACCCTGCTAGTCATCCAAATAACTCTAACATTGGCACCAACCCCAAATCATTGAAATGAAACACAGCCCTCTTGTAGTCCCAGAAATGTGTAGCAGCCTCGACCAAACCAGGCGTGGAAGTGTAGGCCTTGAGAGCCACCAGTTCTCCCAATACCTTTTGAACATAAGTCTTACTAACAATAGCCAGATCTTCCCACCAGAGTCGGATCAAGTGAGGAGGTCGGGAAACAATCTCGAATTGAAGTGTACCTCTCGCAGCCATAGTCTGAAACCAAAACAAGAAAAGGTAAAGTCCAAAACATTCTTATAGTCTTGATCACGTTTTAGCGAACGATCAATATTTTGTGCAAATATTTCTTTGAGTCCATGCAATTTTGTTATCTCTCGGGTTAAGAACCATTTTGACGTTTGAACAAGGTTTCCTAATAGACCTTAACGCGCCATGGACGTAAGGCCTTTCTATGTTTAAATGATATGATGAAAAATAAACATGCATTGCCAAATGTTCTCAAAATTTCCTAAAAATTCATTATATAACATAAAGATCTTTTTCAAATAAAAAGACAAAAATAAAACTAAACATCGGGTTCCTCCTCTAGCCTGGCCTTCTTTGCTTCTCTCACTATCTCTTGAGCTTCCTCCAAAGCCTCTGCCAAATGACCTTTAGCCGCTAACAATGAAGTATATCCACGGTACTAAATTCGGCGTTCCATCGCCCGAGTTTCTCCATCAACCCCTCTATTTTCCCTTCTAAATTAAGTGCATGTTTCTTCCATGTCTCTGTCCTTCTTTGGTGCTCCATTTCTGATTCTGATACCCTGCGCATTAGCCACTTGTATTTGATTTGTGCCTCTACTTCTTTGTCTTTGATAGTACCGCTCCTATTTGGCCCCCGTGTAATCGTCCCTCTCAATTCTGCTTGTAAGCAGCCTTCATAGTGTGGTTCATAGCCTGCCCTATACCGATCTCGTTCTATAGATTTTGGACCCATTATGCAACGATTTTTTCAACTATCAATGATTTCACCAGCCAAAGCAATCTTCTCTTCAGTGTAATCAAGTTGATAACGTCCCATGAAACCAATTTGAATTATGCATTGTTTCCTGCCAGCTTGCCTCATGAATCTTCCAGGGATGTATGGTTGAAGGCCTCGTATCCCCATTAGAGTTAAAAAGGGAGTGGCGTTAGCTCGGATTGTGAATTCGTTCGTCGGGAACCAAGTTAACATCCATTGCATTGTGTCGTCTGTTATGCTGTTAAAGAGTTTCAACCGGTCTTCAGTGCTACTTGTTTGTTTCAAGGTTCTAACTCCATAACTTGGTGTGGTTATGTGATTAATGCACTTCCTCTTTCTATTTCCAAATGTTCGTTAAACCAAAGTTGTAACAAGTTACATCCCTCGAAATATATTAGCCCCCTTCTTACGAAGCCCAAAACTCTATAGAGGTCGGCCAAAATCATAAGTACCAGAGTGCATTCTCGTTTATCAATCTCGTTCATCACAGCTTCCACTACCTTGATCAATCGTACCCCAATGTAATGCTTTGAACTTTCAGGAAACACCATAACACCCAAAAAACGGACTATGAAGGCGAAAATATTTCCTTTATGCCAATCATTGTAGGAAGTGAAATCCTCGCGCTTTTAGTTAAAAGAACCATCATAACCAAATTTCGCATATAGAAAAGACAAAGGTATACCGCCCTTTTGTATGAATGTCACTGCATCGTTTCCGGCAAGGCCAAGCAACTTGCGAAAGTCGCTCAAAATAGGAAACTTTGGAATGATGATTGTCGTTTCTTGCCATGTACGCTTTTCTCTAATCATACCCGAATCTTCTATAAAACCACCTATTTCTATTAACGAAGGTGTCAACTCTACGCCATTGAACCTAAAGAAATTTCTTTGCTCATCCCAAAATGTTATTGTTGGCTCGATAACTCCACGACACGGTTCCACTTCCATCAGTAAAGGTAGATGCCCCAAGAATTTATAAACCCGCAAACGACCATGACCTCCTAAATTTCTCCACCATTGTGCCAGTAGAGGAGGAACACCCATGACCATACCAAACCTTGGACATTTTTGAGCTATAAAGACCTACAAATAAATAAGAAAGTTAAAATAAATACCCCACCCCTATTTTGAGAACAATATGGCCGTTACATGTTTATTTTTTCTAGAAATGCAAATAATTATGTTCAAATGCTCTTTGGGGTTAAAAACCCGTTTAGATCATTGAACAAGTTGACCTATTTTGGACTTGGAAGCAAGTCCACTAATATGGTATCATGATGCATGATTTCCTATCGTCTCCACTAAGATTTGGTTTAGACAAGGTTCCCCCAAACGAACAATTTGGAGGTGGAAAAATTTTTGGGACCGTCGGCTGTACCACAGACTCGACCTATCCCAAACTTTTCCAAAGGGTGTTTTGTGATAGTGAGAACGGCCGGCAAACCGAAGGGTGTTTTCTATCCCAAACTTTTCCAAAGGGTGTCGCACGAGTGAACGTTAGTGAGGTGATATATCAAATAAAATGCATTACAAAATTAAAAAGGATATTACAAACAAAATATTAAAATAAAATAAAAAGAAAAAAAAAACAAAAAGAAAGAAGTTAGTTCCGGATAATAATAATAAATAACAAGATAATAAATAATAAGAAAAATCCAAAAATAAAGACTCGTTCTGGTTAGGACATTGAGTATCCCCAGTGGAGTCGCCATTCTGTCGCATCCTATTTCAGACTCAACTCGGAGTGAGTCAGGTTTAGAATTTGACTGGATAACTCGTTTGAGTTCAAAGTTGGAGTCGCCACCTAATATAGTTTGCTAAGGTGTATTAGGCCACCTAAGCATCTAAGGTCGAGTTCAATTATAATGCTAGTCTGGTTTTAGAGATTCAAATGGGTAAGAAGTCCAAATGACTCGGGGAAGAAGGTGTTAGGCACTTTCCCGAGTCCCACAAAAAGTGGTTCCCGCCTGAGTCTATATATTGGGATGTCTTAGTAAAGTTGTGAGCACTAAGCTAACTTAAAAGGTCACTTTTGTATCTAATTTATGAGAGTAAATATGTCTATGCAAATTTAAACAATACACATATAAATAGGCTTTAAGTTTACATATACGGCCTATTTCACGCCTAATCGCGTTTCAAGACCTTTAATTCAAATGGCTAATCGTGAATGTGGTTAATCATGCAAAGGATACCGAATTTTGGTTTATATGTGCAATTTTAACATTTAACTCAGTTTTGCACAAATGGACAGTTTTACGAAAATAGAGAGTTTTCATAAATAACTTCAGATTTCGCGAAAACCGAGTGGGTGTTATTTTTAAAACAAAAAGTTAGCCATTTAGGGTCAGTGTGACTCGTCATTAATTGTAGAGCCCTAACCTTAATGGCTATTTTTTTTAGGTCAGTTTTGAAAAGTATTTGGATAATGGGGCTGTTTTAAAAAACGGGTTACACAAAGCACAGAAATGCAAATAAAGGGGCTATCGCACATAGTTATAAGTATAGGCATGCAAATACATGAGTAGTTAATAGTTTAGGCTTTAGAAAACTTTTATAAACTTGTATAGTCGACGCCCTATCACTTATACACCCCTACACACTATTAGATTAATGTATAGGAGTTTTAAAATAATAAAAATAGTGCCACATTTGAAAATAGTTTTGGGCCTGGATTATTTATGCAAAGAGGGGCAGTCTTAGATTGCAGAAATAGGCAGATTATGAACAGTTCTTTCAAAAATGGTCCTTGTTGCTAAAATTTATCAATTTCAAGTGAGAAAAAGATTGGATGACCAAATTGTTATCTGTTCAGAATATGTTTAACACCACCCACACCAGATTTTCATGCTAAGTCTCCATTTTAAGGTAATGATGCAGCACATAAAAGGATAGAGTTAGAAGTGGCCCTTGGGTAGCATTGTACACAACCTATAAGGCTGTGTCCCCTGTTTTAACTAGTACAGATAGGGAATCCTAAAAATATACAAACAGTTTCTAAGGGAGAGATCATACAAAAAGGGGAAAAGGTCAGAAAGGTGCCCTGTTTTACACCAGTTTAACAGCCTGCTTGGCTTGGCTTTCCCAATCAGATGAGCCCTTTATCAGGCTCAAACCGGACAAGATTTAAAGCCCTATATGCTACACTTTGGTATAGGAAGAAGGCTATTCACACAAACTGCAAAACAATAGTCAGTAGTGGGGCAGAGTAGGCTCCCAAACAAAGCACATAACTGCTAAACATGCTAAGAAATTCATTTGAAAAGAGACAGTGCAAGTTTAGAATGAAGCAGGGGGCAGGTATCATGTTTTACCTTGCAATAAGATCAGAAAAAAAAAGAGACAGAGATGAATGGAGTAAGCAGTGTCAAGTTATTCTCCCAGAAATTATCTAGAAGAGATTGATGATGCTTCTAAGAATGTAATCACAGTTTCTTCTTTTTCAGTGAGAGTGCATGCTTGTGAATGTGCTTTCTTTCAACATGTATTATATTTTATCAGTGAGAGATTGTAGAAGAAGTATGCAGAGTGTACAATGTGTGAAGAACTGTGTCCTAAGTGAATGAGAGGACAGGTATTTATAAGTGTGAGGGTGAGGGGTTTTGAATTCAAACGGGTGAACTCAAAAGGCAGGAATATTGTCTTCCACAAATAACAGAGGATAAACTTAGGTGTTCTTCCAAAAATAAACCATTCAGTCCCAAGATTTGAGGTAAACCAATCCTAAACTGATTTGGATTCTCTCCCCTTACCTTTAATATAGTCCAGGTTCACAATCAATTATACAAACTCAAACAAGGTTCGAAAATAAGTCAATTATCTTAGCATATCTCAAACAATTTCTAGTAGGCACCATATCAATTATCAGGATCACCTTTCATTCTAATACAGTCACTAACTAAAATTAGTCTAATCACAAGATCATGTTCAAATCAGCCTAACACTTCAGTTCTCAGCCTAAATAAACAACGAGATTGTGTGGTTTTGCACAAAACAAGAGCTAAGCGCGCTGTCAAGGCTAAACTATAATAATGGTGATAAGACACTGGACCCTAAAACATCAATTAGAGATGCGCAAACAATTTAAAAGCAAGAACTAAAACGAGCATCATTAATCATGTAATTTTCAGTTGTAATCCATTAACGACTAGGCATTCTAATCTACAAACAAGACTAGGCAAACTTAAGCACAGTCATGGCACATAGAGGAAAGAAAATAAGGGGTTAGGGTTACCGGCTTGACATCGGAATCGAATTACTCCCATTCGCACATGCACAAAGGTTTTTCCTTCTTTTTTTCGGGGTGACACTATTAGTGTCGTTTAGATGTAGCCGGAGACCCTTTTTCGGCGACAGAGATACAGATCGCCGATGGGTCGATTTTGACCTTCGTCAAAATAGAGAATTGGTATAGGGGTTTTGTAGCGGAGGTCGTGGGGATCATTGTGATGCATTTTGTTTTGAATTTCGTCGACGGAATAAGCCGGAAAGCGGAAAAACAGTGGCGAGGTTGGGTTTCGCCCAGAGAGAGAAAAGAGACGAGTGCGGCGTGGTGTGTTGAGTAGAAATGAGGAGAGTATAGGGTTTGGGGGGGTCTGTGTGACTAAAAATGGAAATTTGGCTATCAGCCATTGGATCAAAGGAACGAGGGACCAGGATGAAGCCACGTCGACGTGATGTGGCGCTAAGGTGGTGTCTACATGGATAAGTGAGATGGGGGTGTGAGGTGTATATTGAAATGTATATATAGTGTATATTAGGCGTTTATTTAGAATAAAATAGTTATAAAAATTGTATAAAATAGGTATAAAATCACAGAAAAATTATGGAATTAATTTTAAAACATTAAAATGGCTAGGGGAGTGTATGAAAATGTAATTTTGGGATTTAAAACGAATTGGGTAATTTTGTCAAAAATAGAAGTAATTGCGGAATTTTTGTTGAGAACACACATTTTGTAAAAACGGCTATGGTTTGCGATAATGTTTTCAAAAATGGCTTTGATTACTAGAGTATCATGGGAAGATAATTTTGGAAGAATGGATGGGATGAGGATAAACGCACGATTGTTGGCATATTTTTGAAAACTATTGTTTTAAAAATAGAAGGGACAAAATTGGGTATCAACAGACATGACAAGCATAGAATCCATGTCGATGGATATATAGGGTCCGCGTCAGTAGACATGGCAAGCATAGAATCCATGTCGGTGGATATATGGGGTCTGCGTCTGTGTACATGTCAAGCATAGAATCCATATCGGTGAATATATAGGGTCCGCATTTATGGACACGACATCAATTTGACAAAGCATAGAGTCTGCATCGAAGGATATGTAGGGTCCGTGTGTGTGGACATTATATAAATTTGACAACCATAGAATCTGTGTCGGCGGATATATAGGGTCCGGGTTTGTGGACATTACATCAATTTGACAAGCATAGAGTCTGCGTCGGCGGATATATAAGGTTCGCATTTGTGAACATGAAAACAACTTACAGCAGAGTAGGGTCCGTGTTTGTGGGCATAGTTCAGAAATTTGAAGTATAAGGTCCGCATCGGTGGGCATAGCATTGGAAAGATACTTGGTTCGCATATGTGGATTAGACATCAATCAAACAAGCATAAGGCAAAAACAACCACTCGGCTCAACAGGGAAGTTTACTTTATCTTTATCTCTATCTTCATTTATCTTGATTTTGCTGCAGGGCACTCCCCGATCTCTCGAGAAACCCATGCGCCATACTCTCACACCCGATCCTAAAATCAGTACCAATTGTGCAGCCACAAAACCTCAAACATATACAAAACATCATCCCAAAACCCACATCAAGAAGCTTAATCCTACATACAATGCTTTTGCTACACCTGCAGACTACCTATTTTGTCAAATTCCGACACGCCCGAAGCCAATCATGTTATTCTCCTACAAGTAATGATGAGACCCAAATCGTGCCAAGACACTTTCCAACACTTTCCGACATGTGCCAAGCTTGGAAGATACAACGGACTTGAAGTCAAGGGCTTTGGAAGTGTTCCGGATGGTTTCAGCATTAGGCTCCACGCCTAAGGAGGAGGAAGAAGGCCCAGCACACCCAGGCGCCCCGCCTGGCAAGCTCACTGCCTAAGAGCTGAAAAGTGCCCAGGCGCCCCGCCTAGCTTCAGGCGCCCCGCCTAGCTGAAGGCCAAGCCAGGCGCCCCGCCTAGCTCCAGGCGCCCAGCCTAGCTGAAGGCCAAGCCAGGCGCCCCGCCTAGCTCCAGGCGCCCAGCCTAGCTTCAGCATGTTCCAGGCGCCCCTCCCAGCCCCAGGCGCCCCTCCTAGCTGCTGAACTTATGTTTCTTTTACTATTTTGCCCTACGTGGCTTATTAGATGAACCTTATTAGTAAGGGTATTTAAGTCTTTGTGCAAGCTTGGTAAACACTATAAATAGCCAAGTTTAGCCTATTTACACTTAGTTTTTGATATTTGATGAATGTTAAACATTGAACATGAGCATGGCTCTTGGTTATTGAATGAAACCTTTTGATCTTGGACTTGTAGTTCTTCTAGCGGATCTAGATGAATACTTTTCCTCTCCGACCATTCTACTTGCGTGCTCGCGTTAGCTCGAGGGTAGTTGCATAGCGTAGGTGTTCTTGTCCTTCTCTCGGGGTGTAACGGAACAAGTTCTCCGTTGCTACTTGGGATTAGAGATCGAGTTACGTCTCGTTCTTATCTTTTACTTTTTCCGCGTTTGATTCTCATCAGTTTGGTATCAGAGCAAGGCTCGAGTTTTGTTTCTAAAAACCCCCGACCCTTGATTCTTCGTGCCTAGTATCTTCTTTTAGTTTTTCTTGTTGTTGAAGTTGTTAGAAAGGAGAAAATTACAAAAAAATTGAAAAATTGAAAAATACAAAAATTTGGTGTAACTTGATGATTTGGATGATTTGTGATATGGGTGTTATGGATTCTTGATCGTGATTGATTTCCCGTTACTTGGGTACCAAAATTGTTGGAATTGGTGAAGTTTGAAAAATTGAAACCCCAAAACCCCTTAAACCCTTGAAGAACTTGTTCTTGATGAATTTTGGCTTGATTCTTGGGTTGGATTGATGTTTGATTGGAAACTTGTTATTGGGGATTGATCTTCATTGAAAAACAAACAATTCGGTACCAATTTTGTGGGATTTGAACATGTATAACACCTACTTTGATGAATCACAATCCTTGTTGAAACCCTTTTGTTAAACCCTTGTGTTCTTGAGTTCTTGGGATTGAACCTTGATTTGATTGCTTGTTTGATTGAAAATTTGATTGGGTTTTGTTAAGGAAGATCAAACACAACTTTGGGTATCATTGGATTGTGAAAACAAGTTGAAAACATCGGATTTGGAGCTTGAAAATCGACATGAAACGAGTTTGGAACGAGTTGGAAAAGGCTTCAGGCCAGGCGCCCCGCCTAAGCCAGGCGCCTCGCCTGACTTGGCTACTGCCTAAGTCTCAGGCGCCCCGCCTAGATCCAGGCGCCCCGCCTGGAACACTGCACAGTCTAGGCGCCCCTCCTGAGTTTCAGGCGCCCCTCCTGGGTGCTGAACGTATTGTTTCGGGTAGATTTTCGTAGGTATTTCCCTTTGTTTGATAACATAACATCTAGTTAGTACTAATTTGAGTAACTGATCTACTTGAATAGTGCTAACCCTTTGATTGCTCTTAAGTGATTCGTGCCTAGCAAGGAGAGTAGACTTCTAAGGAAAAGCGTAGAATTTTTTTTAACTCAAGTCCTTCACTTCAAAGTGCCTAGCGTTCATTGAGTCCCATTAACTCCACTCACCCCGGAGTGTGCGTGACTCGTGAATAGTTTAGTTGAGTTGAGGAGTTGCTAATCATCTACGTGAAGCTTTGGAACTATAAGTTGAGTGAAATATCCACCGCCACCCAAAAGAGTGATCCGAGTGAACACAAGTGAGGGAGCGAGTGAGGTGTTTTAACTAACTCTTGTTTCTTTTCTTTGTAGGTACAATGGCCAACGAAGGTCAAGATTTCATTAAGGAGGCCTTGGCTAATCTTCTTGCCAAGATGGACCTCATGAACCAAAGGATTGATTCTCTTGAAAAGGGAGCCTCGAGTACTCAAGGTGAACACGGGACCCCGAGTGTCCCAATTGAAAAGGGGACCCCGAGTGTCCAAATTGAGACCGGTGAAGGCTCAAGTAGCCCTACCTTTACCCCGGAGCAAGTTGTTGAATTGCTCAATCAACAACGGGTAAAGGAGGATCGAGAGAGAATTGAACGAACGGGCATTCCCCGTATCTTGGATAATCCCCCAAGAAACTTTCCACTACCAAGACCCGTCCGAAATGTGCAACCTCTTGAGCAAGTTGTTGAGGCTCAAGAAGGGGAGGAAGTTGATTATGGTGACGATGTGTATGGGTTTGATGATCACTTTCAACCAAGGCGAGCTATGAATTGGGGTCGAAATGTGGATCGGGGTAGAGGCCGAGGTCGAGGGCCACCCTTAGGATATGGAGGGAGGAATGCTAGAAGGGACTATGTTGCTTATGATGATCACCATGGAGGCCAACCGGAGCCATTCCAAGGGGTTCGTGACAACAACAACAACCTTAATAGTGTGAAGCTCACTATTCCTTCTTTCAAAGGAAGTAGTGACCCGGTGGAGTACATTGATTGGAAATTGGCTATGGAGCGTATCTTTGACACCAATGATATGCCCGATGTGAAGAAGACCAAGTATGCAATATCCTCCTTTGAATCTTTTGCTTCTACTTGGTGGGAGTCGGTGAAGAGAAATAGAAGAAGGACGGGTATGGCTATTAATCTTACTTGGGAAGAGTTGATCCGTGTGATGGATGAGAAGTACTTGACTAATCAATACCGGGTTGAACAACAAAGGCGTCTATATGACTTGAAGCAAGGTTACAAATCGGTTGGTGAGTATTTCAATGAATTTGAGCAAATCCGAATGATCCTTGACTTAGATGATGAAGACAATGAGACGGCCATGATCCGTTTCAAAGGGGGCTTGAACCGAGACATAGCTTCACAATTGAAGTTCCACAAATATGATGATCATTACAAGCTATGTGAAGATGCGGTTGAGGCCGAGAAATGGCTCAAGGAGGAGAAATCCTTCGCTACAAGAGTAGCACTACTACTCCAACAAGCAAACCAAAGGATTGGAAGCCTCCTACCACAAATGCAAGGTTCCCAAGTGCAAGTGGAACGAGTGGTGCAAATGCTACCAAGGATGTGAAGAAGCCGTTTGAGAAGAACACACCTAATGTGGGAGGTAACTCTAAAGCTCAATTACATGCTCCTACTTCTTCTTCAATATAATGCCACAAGTGCAAGGGCTATGGTCACTTTGCTAGGGAATGTCCTACAAAGAGGACCATGATTGTTGTTGGTAATGATGCATATGAGAAAGAGAGTGAATCGGAAGATGAGGGAGTAGAGGGAGTAGAGGGAGATGAGGGAGTAGAGGAGAATGATTTGCTTGATGACACGGTGGAGGAGGAGGATCCTCATACTTTCTTGGTTGTGAGAATGAGCCTAGGGGCTATGATTGTGGAAGATTGTGAAACCTTGCAAAGGGAAAATCTTTTCCATGCTAGGTGCCGGGTCAAAGATGTTGTTTGCTCTATGATCATTGACTCCGGGAGTTGCACCAATGTTGTGAGTCAATCTCTTATAGCTCAATTGAAATTGCCTACCGTGAAGCACCCCAAGCCATATCGATTACAATGGCTTAGTGAATGTGGAGAGCTCAAGGTAGTGAAACAAGCAATGATCAAGTTTAAAATGGGTAGTTATGTGGATGAACACTTGTTCGACGTTGTGCCAATGCAAGCTTGCCACCTTCTCTTTGGAAGGCCTTGGCAATTTGACCGACAAGTGGTTCACAATGGACGTGTCAACACTTACACGCTCCAACATGAAGGAAGGAAATTTGTGTTGAAACCCCTAACTCCCAAACAAGTGAGTGATGACTACAAGCAGATGAGGGAGTTGAGGGAAGCGGCTAAAGCCAAATCACCCATTGTGCTTGAACCCGAGGCAAACAATCTTGTTGTCTTGCCAAAGAATGATCAAAGTGAGAGTCACTCCACTTCGAATGAGAGAGAAAAGATAGAGAGAAGTGAGGGAGTGACCGGTGACAATCCAAGAGGGGAAAAAGGAGAGGATTTGAGGAGTGATGTGAGTGGATTGTCACCACCAACTACACTTGACCATGAGGTAAAATTGAGAGAAGAGAGAGGTGAGGAAAGAAAAATTGAGAGTGAGAGCACCCATGGTTCTAACCCTTCTTTATCTTCTATCTCTCCTTGTGAAAGTTCTTGTGTAGGTACATTTGAAGACAAGCCATTGGAGCCTCAATGTGAGCCTCATGAAGAAGGAGTTGCACATGACATTTCAAGTCTTGCGAGTGACCAAGGAAGTATTACAAATGTAAGTGTTGCTTCACCTTTTCATGAACTTGCTAACTACTTGTCTTGTGATGACTCAACACTAGTTGGTGGTTTTGATGCATCTAGTGAGTATACCACTAGTGTAGAGTCTAGTTGTCAACTTGTATGTGCTTGTGAAACACTAGTTGGAAGGGATGCTATGCCACATCATGATGCGAGCTTATTGTTCATTGAACCCTTCCCTAGTGTAGATTTGATAGTTGACCATGATTGTGACCTTTGCTATGACACACCGCCAACCTTTGACATAGGGAAAGATGAGGTAGTTGACCATTCCCTAATTGATATGCTTCTATTTGGTGGACCAATGTGTTGTGGTGAGGATGGTCTTGTCCTTGAGGAGTCCAAATTGCATGAATTGGACAAGGTTGTCTATGATGACTCCTCAAGTGAACCTAGTCTGGATAATTTGTCTATGCTTAATCATGATATTGAGATGCATGCTTTTACATTTCCATTTTGTGACGATAATCTCATTTGTGGTAGCGACTCGTATCGGGCTAGGGTGGGTGGTCAAATGGAACCCCCATGGTGTGAAGGATTTGAATCCTTAGGCAACCACTTGTTTGAGAATTTGAATGAGGTAGATGGTTCTTTGAGTGACCCCACTATTGCTTGTGTGGGTTATGATGAAGAAGAGGCCATTATCAATGCCTTTCTTGATAGTTTGTCTTTTGAGAAGGGTTGCTTAAGTGATGAAATGGAAGGTGAAAAGGAATCCCTTGGTGTGAGTAAGTTTGCTATAAAGAAGGGGAGTGGAGTACTTGATGTTACTTGCATGTTGGGTTATTTGACTCACTCCACTCCACATGTTGCTCACACCTCGAGGATAGCTTGGTATGTTGATCGTGAGCTTAAGGTTCAAGGGGATTGTGGTAGCCCTTCCCATGGCCTATTTGCTCATTATCTCATTGAGTGCATGTTGAATTTTAACCAAGCGTTTATTGTTCTCTTTGGAGACTTGATATTTGTGCTTCTCATTGATGCTTGGTTATATCACAAGAGTGTGTTTTCTACACTTCTTGCACTAACCTACTTTCAAAGTAGGAATTCTTGTGTTTTGCTTGTCGTTGCTTGTAGGTTCTAAGCTCCATGTTAAGGCAAGGGAGATCTTGGAAAAGACCTATATCAAGGTGACGATCAAGAGTTACAAGGGAGGAGAGCATTGGGCACCCCGAGGAGAAGATGCCATGGACGTGAATGCATTGATTTTGAGGACGAAATCTTTTCAAGAAGGGGAGGATGATGAGACCCAAATCGTGCCAAGACACTTTCCAACAGTTTCCGACATGTGCCAAGCTTGGAAGATACAACGGACTTGAAGTCAAGGGCTTTGGAAGTGTTCCGGATGGTTTCAGCATTAGGCTCCACGCCTAAGGAGGAGGAAGAAGGCCCAGCACACCCAGGCGCCCCGCCTAGACCCAGGCGCCCCGCCTGGCAAGCTCACTGCCTAAGAGCTGAAAAGTGCCCAGGCGCCCCGCCTAGCTTCAGGCGCCCCGCCTAGCTGAAGGCCAAGCCAGGCGCCCCGCCTAGCTCCAGGCGCCCAGCCTAGCTTCAGCATGTTCCAGGCGCCCCTCCCAGCCCCAGGCGCCCCTCCTAGCTGCTGAACTTATGTTTCTTTTACTATTTTGCCCTACGTGGCTTATTAGATGAACCTTATTAGTAAGGGTATTTAAGTCTTTGTGCAAGCTTGGTAAACACTATAAATAGCCAAGTCTAGCCTATTTACACTTAGT
The DNA here is from genome assembly GCA_029990175.1 of Petunia secreta. NCBI lineage: Eukaryota > Viridiplantae > Streptophyta > Magnoliopsida > Solanales > Solanaceae > Petunia > Petunia secreta. Next base: position 4,574,504 of record JARKIP010000038.1, read on the forward strand.
TTTTGATATTTGATGAATGTTAAACATTGAACATGAGCATGGCTCTTGGTTATTGAATGAAACCTTTTGATCTTGGACTTGTAGTTCTTCTAGCGGATCTAGATGAATACTTTTCCTCTCCGACCATTCTACTTGCGTGCTCGCGTTAGCTCGAGGGTAGTTGCATAGCGTAGGTGTTCTTGTCCTTCTCTCGGGGTGTAACGGAACAAGTTCTCCGTTGCTACTTGGGATTAGAGATCGAGTTACGTCTCGTTCTTATCTTTTACTTTTTCCGCGTTTGATTCTCATCAAGTAATCTGCCTAATCTTTCATTACAAATTAGAATGTCATTTTGTATTTCCTTCCAATTAGTGCCTACTTTATCTATTCAAGCCTATCTGCATCAATTGTTCGTGTTTTCGTACTTAATCGTGCCCATCTGGTTGAATCGTGCGCATTTATAAAACTTGCTCCCAAAATATTTCCCATTTCAGGCAAGACAATATTGAATGCGAGATTACTCATTTATCGAGACGAAGTGGAAACTATGTACATACAAACTTCTTTTTATGGGTGTGTAGCGCGCCACATTTTCATAACTAGCACGATTATAAGCCTTTTTTACCAAGCTCGATCTATTGATGTTATCTCATCTTCGTTAGTGCCTTTGCCCCATTCTTCATTTATCTCACCAAAAAGCAAGGCATACACGAATCTAAACTTTACATACTTGGATAAGTTTAGTTTTTACATCCAAAATCGTGCGCAATAAACATCTCACACAGACAACATGCCATTCTAGAACTATACACGGTCTGATTCTCGTGAAGTCCGAGATGTGTAGACAACTCAGAGACTGGGGTTCGGCCAAAAACACCCCCAAAACTCCCATTTTTCGTTTTCAATCATTTTTCCTACCAGTCGTGACAAAATTGTCTATTCCGTCTACTATCTTTGTTCGAAGATTCTTTTCATCATCCCCGGGCAAAGAGGGGCAGCTGTTGACACCCAATTTCATTCCTCCTTTTTCATAAATTGGCTATATTTAACCTAAATGTGCAATATTGACTGTTTGACAAAATGTGCATTAGAAAGCGTGCATTTACGTGGGTTATTACCTATTTATGCATTATATTTTTCTAAATGTGATTATATTATGTAATTTGTATCATTCAGGCTGTTTGTGAAATTGTGGCTATTTGCATGATTTTCTACATTTATAATATGTATTAGATATATATGACTATTACACATAACCATTTTAATTTGACCCTAACCGCTTCATTATGTACATTTTCCTATTTTATTTTTTATATAATATGCTGATTTAATATGCACGTTTAGTTAAATATCAGTCCAATTGAAATACCATATCCATTTTATTTATTTATTTCAAGTTACTTTTGAACCTAGACAAGTGTTCGTTTAAATACGTTCATAATTATATCTAAATTTCTTTTTTTCCTACTATTTTATTTTGAAATAATCCTTTTTTACAAATCCCTATTTTTCATGTCGAATCTAGGCAAGTTTCTTAACCAGATACATTCTCATTATTTGAATTTTGAAAAGAAATATTTTTCAAATCCTCTCCTTGATTTTATTTTCTTTTTCAAATTACTTTTATCTCAAAATTCAATCCCCTAAATCTAAAATTTTCCAATTACCTCTAATTCCCAATAGCTATTTTTTTAACTCTTTATTATAATTGGCTTTTCTCTCCTTTCTAACATCGATATACACATATCTTCTTCATAAACAGCAACACTCATCACCACTAGCAGTGGTGCACCACCAGTCATACAAACACTAATAGTTACACATTACAAAATCAATATACATACCCACAACTCTAAGGAATGCAGTACAATCTACCACATATACACACTATTTTTAGGAAGACCCCACTTTCTCCATTATCTTCTTACCCCACTCTTCTTTGTCCTCACCCCATCTTCTCCTTCATTGTCTCAAAAACACGGGTAAGTTTAAAAAAGGGTCCCAAGCAAGTTATATAATAATGAAAAGGGCCTCAAGTTTTAAAAAATAGGTAGAGGGTCCTCCATTAGGATTAGTGTTAATTGGGTAAAAGATGCATTCAAACTTAACCCTCAAGTTTTTATGTTTACACATTGCACCCTCAAGTTAAACCCTCATTTTACCCCCCCAAAATGGCAAAAAAAATTTCCCACCCAAAACCTCCCCACCCCCGCCGTCCCCCACGTCCCCCATCACTGCTCCGCCGATTCCGGCGAGTTTCCGGCCGTTTTTTTTGCTTTTTTGGTTCACTATCAGCTCCCCAAAGTAGATTCAACAACTATTTACAAGTATATTGTGTATTTGCAAAAGATTCGTTCCAAAAAAATTTGGGAATTGTCAAAATTTGCTCAGCCATTTACAACACGAATCTCAACTAATCGCCTTGGATTTTCAGCCACATTTGGTCTCTGGTAAGTGTTATTTAACTTTATAGTCGAGAAATTTGATTTGAAGCTAAAAGCTACCGGATTGAGAATTTTGAAGAACTGGGTTTGGTTTCTGGTCAAACATCCGTCGACGAGATGGTTGATGTTTAAACATCTCGTTGATGTTTTTGTGCACATCGTATCATATGTTTAAACATATGTGCTAATGCTGAGCGTATGTTTAAACCATTAAACATTTAGACTTATGTTTAAACATCATGCATGATGTTTGAATATAAATCAGGATTACTAAACATCATTGAGGATGTTTAAACATAAGTCCAAATGTTTAAACATATGAGCGTATGTTTAAACATTCTCAATGATGTTTAGTAATCATGCTAAATATTCAAACATCATGCATGATGTTTAAACATAAGTCCAAATGTTTAAACATTTTAACTGATGTTTAAACAACCTCAATGATGTTTAGTAATCCTGAATCATATTCAAACATCATGAATGATGTTTAAACATCTAAAAAAATGTTTAAACATTTGTGTCGATGTGTAAACACTGTAAATTTTTTTACTGAATGTTTGAAGCAGTACCTTTCATTTTTTGTGAATATGGCTTCTATAAACAATTGTATTATGAAATTTATGCTATAAGGATCTAATTTAGACCCTCTTTGTATCTTCAGGACAAATAATGGGGCCCGTATTATTGGTAGTTGATTATCTCGGCGAATGGGTGGAGAAAGCTAAAAGTTTTGTTTGGGTTCCCGTTGTGAAAGAGAGTAGACCTATTCTTGTTAGTAAGCAGGTTACTTATAATGAGCTGGTTGAAAAAATCATTCAAAGTTGGGGAATTCTTGATGATCCGAGGGATCTATCTATTACGTACTTGTTGAGCATTGTAAAGCAAAAGACTGCACCCTCTCACATTAGGAATGATATTGATGTCTCTCTTTTTATGGCTGATGTGGATGCATCTGGTTCTAGGCCCACTCTACGTGTAAATGTGGTTCCTCGGACTGAAAATTCTAATGAACAAAATCATGGGTTGGATGACATTGTAGAGGAGGCTTCACTAAATATGAATGTGGCTGAGAAGGAAGAAGATGAAGAAGCAAAAGAAATCCAAGAAGATAATGAGGTACAGTTTCCTGATTCAATACCATCACAAGGCAGCCACACTCGGCCGGACGGCACTGGTTTCTACACAGGGCAAACATTCACGAACAAGCGCGAGTTGGTTGTGCTGTTGAAGCTTGCTGCAGTGAGAGTGCCTTTCTATTTTCAGTATGTGAAGAATAAGAAGAATGTATTTTGTGCTAGATGTGTGGACAAGAATTGCCACTGGTGGATTCGAGCCATGAAGTACAAGAGCTGTGACATGTTTTATATCACGGTCTACAACAGCCATCACACTTGTGGTTCTGAGCATTCTAAAAGCCATCATCCACACGCCACGTGCAATGTTGTTGGAGAGTACATGAAGAACAGATTTCATGATGGAAAAGCACCATCCACCAAAGAAATCAAGGATGCAGTTCTAGCAGAGTTGGGTTGCAAAATAAGCTATTGGAAGTGTCTCAAGGGCAGCAACATTGCAAAGTCTTTGGCAAGGGGGTCACCCGAACATGGCTATGCCATTCTTGGTGCATACAGCTATATGATTCGGCAGTCAAATGAAGGAAGCAAGACAGCATTACAGGTTGATGAACAAGGGAGGTTTCTGTATTTTTTTGTTTCTTACGGATCGTGGATCAGGGGGTTTAAGACTATTAGAAAAGTGCTGGCTGTTGATGGCACTTTTTTGACGGGTCCATATGGTGGAGTGTTGTTGTCCGCTGTCGGTCAGGATGCTCAAAATCACATCTTTCCTCTTGCATTTTGTGTAGTTGACAAAGAGTGCGATGCCGCCTACGAATTCTTTTTTGAGCAATTGGTCGGAATAGTCCCGGACGATGATGAGTTGTGCATTATCTCCGACAGGCACAGAAGCATTGAAAAAGCTGTTTGTAAAGTTTTCCCATTTGCTAACTATGGTTATTGCATGAGGCACCTTGGTGAGAACCTCCGCACGACTTTTCATTGTGGAGATTTAATTGGTAAGTACATTACCGCAGCGGAGGCGTATACGGTTGCTCAGTTTGATAAGCATTTTAAAGAAATTGAAGAAATTGACCCGAGGGTATCCAACTACCTGGTTGATCTTGGGGTTGAGAAGTGGAGCAGAGCACACTTCCCTGGAAACAGGTACAGCTTATTACACCAAACATATACTTAGATGTTTGAAACATTATTGTTGATGTTTGAAACATAGTGTTGGATGTTTAAACATATTAACGAATGTTCCAGTATGTGTGACTGCATTTCCTGTTTATTGTTTGTTAATATTGTAGGTTCAATGTGATGACCACAAACATTGCCGAGTCGGTTAACTCAATGTTCAGGAATCACAAAGAATTTCCAATTGATGCGCTTTTCAATGCTATAAGCGAGAACTATGCTGAAAAGTTTCTTCAGAGGCGCATGGAATTTTTGAACAGTTCGAACACTTGTGTCCCCTTAATCGAGGAGCTGATAACAGCCAACAATTTATTGGGCAGCAAGCTTTTGGTGCATCGAGTGAATACCTGTTTTTTCAAAGTTAAAGGAGGAGGTCCAACAAATATGACTTATGAGGTGGACCTACACAACAGGACATGTACTTGCAAGCGGTTTGATTTGGACAAGATACCTTGTCCACATGCTATGGCAGCTATGAGGTTGAAGTATCCAGATGAGTTTGGGAGGAAAATCTATGAATACACGTCGCCATATTATTATGTAGATTCCTACTTGCTTGCATATGCCGAACCAATCTATCCAGTTCCGGATGAACAATGTTGGCATGACTGTCCTCAAGAGCTTAAGGAATGGAAATTACCTAGCCCTTACTTGAAACTTGGCCGTGGAAGAAGGAGGATGAAGAGAATTCCATCCGTTGGGGAGCGATTCAAAAAGAGGAGAAACAAATGCGGGATTTGCAAAAAGCTTGGCCACAAAAAAACTACCTGCCCAACAGTTACAAGACCAAGTCAGAACGATCCCACAAGTGTTTAGCTGCTGCTTTGAACAATCCTTTTATTTGGGTGTTTGTTGTTGAATTTCTGAACCTCTTTTTAGACAATCGTTTAATATGTAATCTCTATTTAGACAATCCTTTATTTATGTTCGTATTAAGTTATTAAGGTGTGTCTTGTTTTCTTATTCTTTGCATGTTTCCTTGATCCATATAAAATGTTTGATCGCACTTGAGTCTGTTCCAAACATCCTGCACAATGTTTAAACATATAACACAATGTTTAAACATCTTGAACTATGTTTAAACATCAGTGGAGATGTATACACATTAGATCGAATGTTTAAACATAAGTTAATATGTTTCAACATCACGTGTAATGTGTAAACATATTATGAAATGTTTGAGATTCCACCTAATATATTAAACATCCAACCGGATGTTTAAACATCACGACGGATGTTTGACAGTAACTGTGGAAAACTAAACGTCTACACTGAAAAGACGGGTTCTGCTGAAAAGTCACATTTGAAAACTGCACGACTGCACTGAAAAGACACATTCATTCCACAAGGTGCCTCTTAAAGTATAAAGGGTGACTTTTAAAATCCACATTGACATCCTATAAATACCCAACACTACATGCACCAACCGTATATGTGAATTTTCCATCACCAACAACTTCAACAACATAAATATGTCTGAAGCAGGATCAAACGACCCCTTGCAGGTTGGCAATAGTGACCAGGCATCACGTCACAACCAACCAATACAGGATGCGCCACAAGGTGAACGACGAGGCGATATAAATTGGGAAGTTGCAATTCTAAAGGACGACATGGCAGAGATGAATCGAGCCATAGAAGCAGTACGAGCAGATTTATGGCGTTTAAGGTACAGGCACGCGAGGGATCACCGAAGGGTCATGCAAATAATTACACAAATTTTGGATGAACTGGACCTGGAGATTGAAGGCGAATGAAGTTTATGATATATTTTAAGTTGTTACATATTACCTTAGTTTCCGTATTTAACATATTATTATCATGTAGACTTTATATCATGTAACGTATTATTATGTTATAAACTTTATATCCGTACGTCGTAAACTCTACTATTATTTAATGTAGTCGGTTAGTCTCTTTTTTACAACTGCGTCTTCAGCAGTTTAGTTTAGTACTTGCAATGTTTTAACAAGCAGGCGGAATCTTAAACATTTAACACGATGTTTAAACATATTTCGTTATGTTTACGATCTCGCTAATTTACTTAAACATAATATGTCATGTTTAAACATCTGTCATGATGTTTAAACATCACGTGTGATGTTTAAACATATCATGTTATGTTTAAACATCACATGGGATGTTTAAACATATCATGATATGTTTAAACATCACACGTGATGTTTAAACATCATGACAAATGTTTAAGATTCTGCCAAATATACAAAACATCACCCTCTGATGTTTAACATTTCGTGAGATGTTGCACATCGTACGAGATGTTTCAAACATCTGATGGTATGTTTAAACATCGTATAAGATGTTTGAAACATATTACGATATGTTTAAACATTTTATCAAATGTTTAAACATATCATGATATGTTTGGATGAAGCAATCTATTTTTTTGCAAGTATCCAACCTTATTGTTGAGTTATGAGACGTATAATTACACATTTTGAACGATGAACTTAATGATTAAGTATACAAAGTATAATTCCATCGATATTGAAGGTGTTTGAAATGATAACACTGATGATTGGTGTTTCTATCAATCAAGATGGAGGTGTTTGAGTGAAAGGTGTTAGTGTTATGTGTGATAACACCAACAACTAAGCGTTTACATGTATTTTTATTGAAAGGTGAACATATTGGTTGTTTAAATTCAAATAATTAGTCGTTCCTATGTGCATGTGAATGATTTTGAACAAAATTAGAGTGAGAACTCTATTTTAACTTGTTCACTCATGTAGATGAACATTAACAAAAGAGTTTGGAGTGACCTATCAAGGGATTAGAGTTAATCTAAGTTTTCATCGACAATTGAAGGGTTTAGGAGTCAAAACAGTTAAAAAAAACACTATAAATTAAGTATATATTGATAATTGAACTCATTCTTATTGAAAGCTCAAGCTTAAGCTTAAACATCTGTCATGATGTTTGAAACATATCATGATATGTTTAAACATATCATGAAATGTTTAAACATATCATGATATGTTTCAAACATCATGACATATGTTTAAAACATCTGATCGTATGTTTAAACATCACTACAGATGTGTGAAACATATGACGATATGTTTAAACATTTCATCAAATGTTTAAACATATCATGATATGTTTGGATGAAGCAATCTATTTTTTTGCAAGTATCCAACCATGTGTTGAGTTATGAGACGTATAATTACACATTTTTTTGCAAGTATGCAACCATGATTAAGTATGCAGTTATTCTAATGTGTAAAAGGGAAAAGATGAAGGGGTGTACGTGGGGTTATGAAGGGGTGCGTTTGAATTTATGAAGGGGTGGATGTGAATAGGCACATACACAACTACATATGAATAGGCACCTCCTGTAACCATCACATATGCAACCGAAAAGACACCAACTGTAGCCTATATATATGTTCCGTAATTACTTCCATCCAGCCCAAACAATATCTGAAGAAAACAACACAAACCATCACTATTACAAAGCACTTGAATCTGCAGCAAGCAACAACTTTAACAACAACAAAGATGCCTCGCCGAGGAACGCCACCAAGAGCACCAGAACGTGATCGTAGAATGCCAAGGACCACTGAAATCGAAAATGTCCGTGAAGATATTGCAACCTTGAGCGCAGATGTGGATCAATTACCAGCATATATTGGAAATATTGAGGATCAAGTGACGCAATTAACAACTAGGTTCGACGAATTCCTTGAGGATTATAAGATAAATATACATCTTATCAAGCGTATGCTCCGTGGTATTCAAGTTGAACTCAAGATTGACCTGCAGAACTACTCTACACCACCACGTCCTCCAGCGGCACACATGTGAAGTGAAGATATAATGTAGTTTGTTTAATTTTCAGTTTGTTTACAATGCCGTGTTTTGTAGTCTTGTATTTTCATTTTCCGTTTCATTGTTTTGAATAATTATTAAGTGGTATTAAGTATTACTTATCAAAAAGAAAAACAAAAAGGAGAGATTTGGATGCCGTGTTTTGTAGACATTTGGATGATGTTTCAGCATATTCCAATTAATAATTTAAACATCTGAATTATGTTTCAACATAGTCAAGTATGTTTACACATATGATGAAATGTTTAAACATCCACACGATGTTTCTTAAATCAGTGAGATTGCACACAACCATACTATTTACATAAAACAGATAATTATCCTTACATGACTTCCAACAAAACATAACATAACATAAAATTAAGAAAACAAGCCAAAACAAATACTTAATTATCCTTACATGCCCACAAATACTTAATTGTCCAACCATAACTTATCAAACTACGGTACCATCTTCCCACGAAATATGTCCACAGCCCATTTCATCCTAAAATCCACCAAGGTGTTGTCACAGAGCTTGTCCCAGGGAGTCTTTGTAAGAAGGTGTTCAATGAAGGCAAGGGCATAAGCACCTGATGCAGTACGAGTGGTGCTTGTCGGGAGGTCTTTCACACGCTCATATGGCCACACTTTTATGTTCAGGATATCCTCCGGCAAACTTTGGAACATCTCGCACTGTCTGATGAAAATGGGGAAAAGGGAAGTGATGGGCTTCATCAGTGTGTCAAATTCATCATCATTTATGTTGTCACTGCACATGGAGTCGTATACCCTTATCTTACCTTCCTCAACAAGGAACTCCACAGTGACAAAATGAACCCCTTTCAATTTCATAACACAGAAAATCCTCTTCACCCCAGCCCACTCCACACCCCCTGAGTTCGGCTGCTTACCTTGTGCATAGTCCAGCATGTCATCCTTGAATTGAACAGTCTCAAGCTGTACTTCTATGGGCGCAGCCAATGCATCAGCGAGTACACCCTGCTTCTTGTAAAGCTCACACAATTTCTTAGAGAAATTCAAATTCAAAATGACATCGGATTTGAGATAGAACTGGGAGTGGGCATTCTTTTTAAGCCTCATCAGGCTCATGATTTCCTCAACATGCTGCAGAAAAGGAAAAAAAAGGAAACAGAAAACACATAAAGAACAGGCAGAACATGTCAACATCAGGGGAAATGTTTAAACACCAGACATAATGTTTAAACATATTGTGATATGTTGCAACATCGTATAGATGTTTAACATTATATAAACATATATGCGTAATGTTTAAACATTAACTAATATGTTTACACATTCTGTATTATGTTTAAACATATCATAAGTTATTTGTGATGTTTAAACACTGCTTGTTATGTTTGCACATCCCAATCCATGTTTAAATATCTGATCTGATATATGCACTAAGAAAAAAGAATTAGGGTGAATTGCGTGTACCTTTTCCTTCAAACTGCTTTCCATTTTAATGATTTCTTCCAGATCCTTGTAATTGTACTCATGCCCAAGAAAAAGTGGACTTTTTTCATTTTTCTTCTCTGCCAAGAAGGCATCCAATGCATCTTTGCTCTTCTTATCCACAGGCTTGTAGATATCAATCTTCCCCCTCACTGTCTTCTTCTTCCCCCTTCTTCCAGAAGCAGTAAATGGGGATTTCAGAACTCTACTAGGGAAGATGCTTCTCAAACCTACTCTCTTGGGCACCTGTGTTTTCATCATTTCCTTCAGCTCAACTAACATAGTCTCAATCCCACCAACCTTCAACAACAATTTATCACTGTCTTCCTTGCACTTTAAGCATTTGCAAGTGCACTCTCCAGTCGACGTACCCACAACTGCTTCTTCTCTCCTCACAACACCTCCTCTAGTACTTCCACCATCTTCTTTTCTTCTAGCAGGTCCTCTACTGCTGCCATCTTCTTCTCTTCCAATAACTCCTCCTCTACCCTCATCCTTCCTTCTAGCATATCCAAAAAGATCCCCAGCAATTCCAGTGTACTCTCTTCCACTTGCTCCAAAAAGATCAGCACCCTTGCCCCCACTGTATCCCGTCAACATTGCACCACGACTTAGCACAACATGTTCTAGAGGGGTGTTAGGAACAACAGCTTGTTTCCTCAACATTGTCACCCCATCTAACTCCCGCATCAAGCCATCAATCACCACGTCTTCTACATCCTCAAATGGCACAAAGTCATGCAGCACATCCCTCAACTCTTTGGGTGTGGGTACGAGGTAAGGGTGCACCTCCTGCAATAAAATAACCACAAATGTTAAAACTAATGTTTAAGGATTTATTGTAATATTTAAACATCAGTACCAGTGTTTAAACATCACAACTAATGTTTAAACATTTCGTGTAATGTTTAAACATCACTAGTAATGTTTAAGCATTTATTGTAACATTTAAACAACAGTACCAGTGTTTAAACATCACGACTAATGTTTAAACATGTTGTGTAATGTTTAAACATCACTACTAATGTTTAAGCAAATAATGCAGTGTTGAATGTGAAAGAACTGGGGAGTAAAAGAAATCCTACCTGGATGTCAACATGCTGGAACACTGCATCTGGGTCCTTTTCTACCTTATCCCCCAACCAACGTTTCATCCGTGGTATTGTCTTCTCCTTAGGGTATTCCCTTAGCCTAAGTGCCGGAATAGCCTCTAACACCCATGCCATGAAAGCCCATGGAAATCCATACATTGTGTAGCTATTCTCAGGAGCCTTCCAGCTTGTAAAATCCTTCAGGATATAAAACACAGTCAAGTCAAAGCTTTTTCTTCCCCATGGGTACTTGTAAAAGTATTCAGGGGTGCTCGCAAGACAAACAACCCATTCCTCAATACCACTGTTAGTGTCCTTTGAACACAACACTTGGTGCTCGAACCAACACAAACATAAACTGAACCTTATGTCATCATCAGTCACCAGGTCTTCACTCTCTATCAGTTCCAGAATATAATCACTACTTGCAGCCTTCTTCCCCTTCCTTGAAACCAAATCCCACAAATCTTTCCCCTTGCTACGGGCTTCATCCATGAAATCATCAGGGGGAGGTAGGGCACAACTCAATCTTGTCATCAAGGCAAACTCCTGCATCCCAAAACGAAGAGGCAGTTCATGGAATTTAAACCACGCCTCAAACTTCTTCTGACAAATAACCCGGCGAAGTAAAATGTTGTGAACAAGCTTTGGAGCAAACACACACTTGGGCAAATCGATTAGGTGCCCGAAACAGCTTTCCTTGAATCTTTCCATTAGATTAAAATGATGTAAAGCTTTACGAAATTTATCCAACTTCGAGTGCAGTGATGATCTGACCGTCACCTTCTTTGTTGCGAACGCATTATTATACTCCATCCACGTCTTCATTTGACTCAAATCAGGCAGGTCAGTCTTTATGCATGGGGTAACCTCATCAGCCAACTCCATCTGAAATTGATACAAGAAAAACAATCATTACACAGTCACATTTCTAATGAAGAAAATATTTTCATGGGTAAAACATTGTTAAGATGTTTAAACATCACCCAACATGTTTCAAACATCTTATAATATGTTTGGAACATAATCTATAATGTTTGAAATAAATCCAAACATCATTTATTATGTTTGAAACATAATATAAAATGTTTGAAACATTCAGAGTGATGTTTGAACATATCCGTATATGTTTGAAACATCATACAAGATGTGTAAACATAAGCTTCGATGTTACCTCCTGTTCTATTGCCTCTACAAATTGATCCTCTGCTGTTGCTTGTGTTGTTGCTTGTGTTGTTGCTTGTGTTGTTGCTTCTGTTGTTTCTTCTGTTGTTGCAGGCAAATCATGAACAGCTTTTGTTCTTCCTTCCCTTGCCTCACTAACTCTAACTTGAGGCATAGCACTACCCCTACTTTCTCCCCTTTGTTCAATACTTGGCTCTGCTGCTTCTGCATCCTCTGTACCTTCTTCACTGCTTCTTGATCTTTGTTGTTCCTCTTCGTGTTGATTTTTGCTAAGATCCCGACTAGCTTGACTAGCACGAGTAGCACGACTAGCACGACTAGCACGACTAGCGTTTGGGCTCTCGAAAGGGACCTGTAAAAGATCCGGTACTGCCCTGCTTCTCTGTCTTTTTGCACGAGGAGATTCACTTTCAGATTCCAAGGGAATTTGCCTGTCTGTGGCTTTGGCTGTGGTCTTCTGGACCTTCTTAGCAGCAGCAGCCGTAGCCTTTACCAGTTGCCTTTTTTTGGGGGGCATGTTGCCTATATACAAAAATAACAAATAAGTTTCTTTACACGTATTTCCCATATTTATAAGAACAAAATATGGTTCAAAAAACTTGAGGCCCATTTCCTATTCAACATATACAACTATCATGATTGTGTACATTAGGCTTGTTATTACCACTCTTCACAAGTTTTAAGAATAGGAAACATGTTTTAAAAATGCAGTTCAAACATCACGAGTAATGTTTAAACATCACGCTTAATGTTTGTCTTCTACAGGGGATGATGTTTAAACATCTCTATTGATGTTTGAATCATCTCCGGCTAAACATCCGGCGATATGGCCAAACACAACACAGATGTTTCAAACATCTTACGGGATGTTTGAAACAAACGGATTTTGTTTAACAATATCACCAGCAACTACACAAAAAAATCAGTCAAAACTTCATCATTTCCTCGTCCCAGATCGACCCAGACAGAATCATAAACAAACATAACTTTTAAAACAAAATTCTACGGTTTTTTGTTAACAACAAAACTCGATCAAAAAATTGGTAAAATCATGAAAACAAATGAAGAAAACAACAATGTTGGTGTCGGAGAAGACTTACAATAGTGATTCGGTGACAATGGATGAGTTTGACAGTCCGATTTTGCGAAAAAAATCCGGGTCGAACTCGCGCGGGTCGCGGGTCGTGTTTGGTTTTTGGGAAATGTTTGGGGATGTTTGGAGTGTTTGGAGTGTTTTGATTTTTAAAAAATCTGATGTTGGGGGTAAAGGGTAGGTAGGAGTAGTGGGTAAGTTTTTATGTTTTGGGTGTTCTAATTTTGCCCCAGAATTTTTAAAAGTGTGTAATCACCCCCCCACTTACACTTAATCCCCCATTTGAGATAAAAGAAAAGCAAAAATAAAATAGAGGACCCTTTTTTTTATTACACACTTGGGAGGACCTTTTTGTGGCATTTTCTCCAAAAACACACCCTCACCAGAAACACCCATCTCCTCTCCTACCAAAAATATTACCTTGACACCATACAATACACCAAATAAGAACAGAGCATTACACACACCCCACCCATCGGGACCAATTTTAACACACGCACACACACATAAACGGAATACAAATAGTGCACCGAACATCCCTCATCTTCTCCTCTCTTTACACACCACCTCTATCCATTCAATGCATAGTCATACCTACAAACCCACATATGCACACACCTCACGATGACAAAAATTAGAAACAGATCTGAAACAGAGAAAACGAGATCGGAGGGCTGTGGAGAAGAGAAAGGCAAAAGAGTTTGAAGGCAATGACGACGCCGTGTTTCTCCATTGGCAGTCATCCCCTTTTTCTCGATTTCGTTATTCGTCTCTAATTCACTGGAGATCCGACTGAATAGCCGGTGATGCCCCTGTTCTTTCTTTTTCATCCATTTTATTTTGCTTTGATTTTCAGGCATGGAAATTAGAATTGGAAAGGTAAAAGAGGTGGGGGTTGTAGCGACGCCACCAGGTCGTTGCTCCTCCGCCTCCTGTTTGACTGTAATTCAGTCTCGTTGATGTTCCCGATTGCTTTGTTTTATTTCCTTTTGCTGTATATGTTTTGCTATATGTATTAGCCTCATTTGCACTTGATCTGTTTGTTTGATGTTGAAGATTATGAAATCATGGTTGGAAATAATTATCATCGTGGCTTTACTGGAAATTGAGTTGAAAACTAAATGTTGGTGACAACTGGTGACTCTATTTCTCTATCACAGCTCTTTGAGTTTGTTTATCCTTGACCCGGTCAAGGCTATGAGACCACTTGACTATTTACTGGAGATGTTACTGATTTTGAAAAGATATTGTGCTATATGGCCAAGGAAAATAATTGAATAATTAATTTGAGGCCTAGGACTAATTTGAACACGATACTACACTTAGGCCAATAACGTTAGGAGGCCTAAAATCAGTCATGTTACGTACCCCGTGCCCCTAAAAAAACAAATAGGCGATGATGACATGTATGAGCTTTATTGCAAAACAAGCCGGCGATAGAGTAGTGGGATCGGTGCTAGGCATGGCAACCGGAGGACCCCCGTGTTTGCAGCCGTACCGACATCCCTAGCCTCTACCCGATCCATACAAACCTGAGCCTACACTTTTATAAAATCTATTTTTTCTTTTATTTTATTATTATTATTACTAATATTATATTTTTATTATTACTATTTATAATATTATTTTATTATTACTAATATTATTATTAATTATAATACTAACTCATTCTCTTTATAGTTTTGCGAGGTACATTTGGATGAACAATCTTGAAGACGACGCTCCCGAAAACACTTTTTATATCACTCTACTTTCATTTAATCTAACTTTCACTATTATTTTATTTTAATATACTAACTAATGTGTTTTATTTTTGTGAGGTGTAATTCTCCAAGGAAGAAGCCAAATAGCAAATTGGAACCTTTTTATTTATTCTTAATTAGTACATGCATATTATAAATATTCATTTAATTATTTATCTGTTTTTCGTTTGTTATTCATTTTTAATTTTTTTGAATCTCAATATTTAGTCCGGTCGGTAACCACATTTAGTGGGGCTTGAGAGGTGCCTAACCACTTTCTCTCGGGTTAACTTGAACCCTTACCTAGAATTTTGTTTCGTAGACTAAGTTTCAGAGTTAATCATAAAATTAGCTAGAAACAAAGTAGGTGCCCTAATAAGTCTAGTTAAAAAATATGTTAGGTGGCGACTCCAGCTCTTTAACCGTGAGTTCCAATAAGTCGAGCCATATTTCGAACTTTAAGCAGTTCGGGGAAAAATAGGATGCGACAATGTTGTAGTTATGCCCAAAAAGAATGGCAAGTGGAGAATGTGTGTGGATTATAAAGACTTGAACAAAGCTTGCCCAAAAAGATTCATATCCATTACCTCAAATAGATAGGTGGATAGACTCCACGGCTGGACACAAGTAATTAACGTTCTTGGATATCTATTCGGAATACAATCAGATTCTTATGGATTCAAAGGATGAAGAAAAAACCTTGTTCATAACAGACCGATGTACTTATTATTACAAAGTGATGCCCTTCAGGCTCAAGAATGCAGGAGCAACCTACCAAAGGCTGGTATGGCATATGTTGAAGGATTACATCGGGAAATCGATGGAAGTGTACATAGACAACATGCTAGTCAAATCGATTCAAGTAGGAGATCATCTAAATCATCTAAGAGGAGCCTTCGCTGCTCTAAGGCAGTATAGTATGAAGTTTAATCCCAAAAAGTGTGCCTTCGGTATACGCTCAGGAAAATTTCTAGGATTCATAGTCTCCTACGGGGTATCGAGCCTAATCCAGAAAAAATCAGAGCTATTGAAGAAATCCCCGATGAGCTGTCCGGGGTAAAAGAAGTTCAGTGCTTAACTGGCCACTTGCCTAGAGTAGATTCATCTCAAGATCCTCGGAGCGATGCCACAAATTCTTTTCAGTGCTAAGGAAGAATAACTCCTTTGAATGGAAATCGGAGTGCAGAGAAGCACTGAGAGAGTTGAAATAATATTTGGCTAACACGTCGTCACTCGCCAAGCCAAAATATGAGGAAGCTTTGTTTGTTTACCTAGCTGTGTCCGCGGTGTCAGTGAGTGTTGTGCTGGGTCGAGAAGAAGATAGTAGGAAACAACCTATTTACATTGTGAGCAAAATACTCCTCGACACCAAAATTAGGTATCCATACTTCGTAAAATTAGCACTTGCTTTAGTTGTTACTGCTCGAAAACCACGACCTTATTTTCAATGTCATCTAATAGTCGTAGTTACAACCTTTCCTTTGAGAAAAATACTACAAAAACAAAATTATTAGGAAGGCTATCCAAATGAGAAGTAGAACTAAGTGAATATGACATTACCTATCAGCCACAAAAAATTATAAAATCTCAAGTCTTAGCAGAATTTTTGGCTCACTTTAGTGTGGGAATTCCTCTCGAGGTTGAAAAGGCAAATCTAATCTCCAAAGGGACAAACTCGGAGGTCGTGACACTTTACACCGATGGGGCGACCAATTTAAAAGTTTTGGGGTTTGGAATAGTCCTGGTGACCCCAACGAGGGAAAGGATCAGACATTCGGTTAGGTTTGAAAAGGTAACCAACAATGAAGCCGAATACAAAGTTGCCTTAGCAGTGTTAGAACTGGCCAAGGAGACAGGGGTTGAAAAAGTTGAGTTAAAATGCGATTCGCAATTGGGTGTGAATCAGGTGCTCTTGGAGTATTCGGCTCGCGAGTAAGAATGCAACAATTTGTAGCCTGATCACAGCAAATCTTTGCTAAATTCAAAGAGTGGAAGATCCAACAGATACCTCATGAGGAAAATGTTGAGGCGGGCGCCTTAGCTAACCTAGGTTCGACTGTTGAAGAAGAGCACTCTGGGACTGACTCTGTTATTCGAATGCTCTCGTCGCAAATGAAAAGTATGAAGCTAGAAGTCAATTCAATGAATCATACTTGGGATTGGCGAACCAAGTTAATCTCTTAATTGGAATCGGGGACTCTCCCAACCAATAAGAGAGAGGCGAAGAATTTAAGAACTCAAGCAGTTTCATACTCGTTAATTTTAGGAAAGTTGTACCGAAGCATGTACTACGGCCTGATGGTAAAATGTTTGGGCCGGGAGAAGTTAAATACGTAATGAGAGAAGTTCACGAAGGCGAGTGTGGCAAACATTCGGGGGGAAAAGCTTTAGTGCATAAATTACTTCGAACTGCATACTATTGGCCGACTATTAGCGCAGACGCCAAAGCCAAAGCCACGGTAAGAATATGTGATAAATGTCAACGACACGGCCGGATGTTCCACTAGCAAGCTGGGCCTCTACATTCGGTCGTGTCACCTCGGCCTTTTATGAAATGGGAAATGGATATAATAGGTCCTTTTCTAAAGGAAAAAGGAAGTGTTCAGTTCATACTTGTGCTAACTGACTACTTCACCAAATGGGTGGAAGCGGGGGCCTTCGCCAAAGTTAGACAGAAGGAGGTGATATATTTCATCCGCAAAAATATCATCTATAGGTTCGGTGTACCAAGAGAAATTACTTGTGATAATGGCCCTCAATTCATATTGTCAGTGGTCACTCATTTCTTGAATCAGTGGGGCATAAAAAGGATAGTGTCAACCCCTTATCACCCAAGTGCAAATGGCCAAGCTGAGTCCACGAACAGAGTGATCGCGGAATATATAAAGAAAAGGCTTGATGAAGCAAAATGTCGATGGCCCAATGAGTTGCCTAGGGTATTGTGGTAATTGAGGACCACGGAGAAAAACAGCACCACTGAGTGATAAGAATCAAACGCGGAAAGTAAAAAGGATAAGAACGAGACGTAACTCGATCTCTAATCCCAAGTAGCAACGGAGAACTTGTTCCGTTGCACCCCGAGAGAAGGAGAAGAACACCTACGCTAAGCAACTACCCTCGAGCTAACGTGAGCACGCAAGTAGAATGGTCAGGGGGGGAAGGTAGTCATTTAGATCCGCTAGAAGAACAACAAGTCCCATAAACAAGGTTTCATTCAATACAAAGAGCTATGCTCATGTTCAATATTCATCAATCATAAACTAAGTTCAAAATAGGCTAAGCATGGCTATTTATAGTGTTTCCCAAGCTTGCACAATGACTAAAATACCCTTACTTATAAGGTTCACAACATAGGCCACGTAGCGCAAAACGGTAAAAGAAACATAGGCATTCACAGCTGGGAGGGGCGCCTGGGGACTGGGAGGGGGGCCTGAAATGGTCTTCAGCTGGGCGCCCAAGCTGGGAAGGGCGCCTGGGTCAGGCGGGGTGCCTGGCTAGGCGGGCGCCTGGGTGGGGCGTCTGGCTGGGCAGCCCGCCTGTGTACTTTTAGGCTCTCATGCAGCGTTTTGGCCAGGCGAGGTGCCCGGGCTAGGCGGGGCGCCTGGCTCTGCTGTGCTCCCTTCTTCCTTAGGCGTGAGGCCTAGTTTGATCACCCGGAATGGCTTCCACTCGCTTCCTTCTGCGAGGCCTCTCTTCACCAAGTGGAAGTGGACTCCTTGGACCTCCTTTGCTTGACTCCGTGTGAAGGGTCTTGTGGGGGTTTGGTTCTTATCAGTGAGACTCCTTTCTCCCTCGCTTAAGGGATGGATTCACTAATTCCCATGGAAGGGGGAAAGCCCAGCTTTCGCTATGCTCATGCTAACGAAGATGCAAACCAACAAGCTATGCGCATAGAGTTGGATTTACTTGAAGAAAAAAGGGAACTAGATTTGGTTCGGTTGGAGGCGCATAAAAGACAAATTGAAGCGTATCTCAATAGGAAAACTAAACTCAGGGATTTCAAAGTCGGTGATTATGTGCTTAAACCTTCGAATCAATCAACCAAGGAGAAAAATGCCGGTAAATTCGTTGTAAATTTGGAAGGACCATACAAAGTCAAAGCAATTGTTGGAAAAGGATCTTATCAATTGGAAGACTTGAAGAGCAAGCCTGAACCCTCGAATTGGAATATCTCAAATTTGAAGCGGTAATATTTCTAACACTGAGGTACGTTATCCTTAATCAATAAAATTTCACCTACAGCTACGAGACGAAAATTCTCCGAAGCATGGGTTGAATAACTTTAACTAACCCCTTGTTTTACTTTGCTTGACCTTTTCAGGAAGCGTAGGGAACGACAGACAGTGCTCGGGTCTTCATCATGATTCATACCCGAACACTGGTGGGGATATGAGAAATGGGGTGCAGTCGAATTCGACACGAATCCTTTCATACCGAGAACTAGCTATTCAAGCACCGGGGAGTGTCGCCCGAAGAGTAGCCTAGTACTTTTTATTTTAAGCCCGATAGTGGTGCCATTTTGAAATTTGCCTAAGTCTCTTTTTGACTGGGTTTCATGTAAAAGCCAACCTTTGCCTGTTATTATCATCAATGAAATGAACTTGATTCAATATCTATTTGTTTCTGCGATTTTATCTACCACATATATATGTTATTTAACCAAAGTCATTCTCTCATTCCATGGCTTGGGAATGAGACGTCATTCCAAGCTAGCATCGATTTGTTATAAGTTATAAAGTCATGCAAGCAAAAATTGTCCTAAGTGTTTAGTCAAAATTTCCAAGACAAAATAAAGGCTAACACTTGGAGACAAAAAGAGAAATTCATTAACACAAAGCCCGAAGGCATCAAAATATCATTAAAATAGTCTTGCAAGCTACAATGGTTGTCTATACAAATAGGATCAACGGCCATAGCAAAAAAAAAAAAAAATCGGGAAAGAAAAAGCTAAGCTGGGGAATCTGCTTCCCCTTCGAAAGTCCCCTCCATGGTGCTCTCTCCGCCGTCATCATCATCCTCTGATTCCTTATCATGCGAGACCTCACTAGAGGGAAGCACATTAACAATCTTTTGAGCTTCAGCGGCATCACCTTGTGCTTTAGCAATCTCTTCATCCAGATTAATCTCTGCAGCTTTCACTTGCTCAAGAGCTTCAAGCCGAGTCTTGACCACGGCCCACGCCTTTTCGAACTTTGCCCTGGTGGCCTTAATTTTGGCCTGCTCGTTAAGATCTGCAATCTTCTCCAGAAGCTGAGCAACCTCATCTTTGAGCACTGATCTTCTCCAGTAGCCGAGCAACATCATCTTCGAGCACTGGAACTTGGCTCACTCAACTTTCCAGCACTTGGAGCTTGGCTGTATACTCCTTCAATTTATCACGATATTTTTGGCCATTTTTCAGGAGTTCAGCCTTGACAAGAGATACTTCAGCGTGAAGTCATATGATCTGAAAGCTTATCCCCACACGCTTGGTTGCAACACCATTACTCATCACTTGCAGTTGAGCCTCGGATGCAGCAATAGCCTCGCGCCTATTCGATTCAGACTTGGAAGCAGCTTCGCGGGCCTACACTAACTCGAGGTTCAATGCATCCAACTGAGACTGCAACTCGGAGATCTGAGCCAAGTATTTCTTTTTTTGGCCTTCCCGAACAGTCTTCATATTTTGAAGCTGCTCAGCTCTTTCACGCTCCAATTGCACAGTTTTCAGTATGAGGACAAGGCTCTGATCAAATAATGGAAAGAGTAAGGTATCGAAGAAATAACTTGAAAGGAAAGCTGAAATATAAGGAAAACTCACACGAAGGGCAGAAGAAGTTGAAGTAGCCATCAACCTCATTGGGCTGAATTGCTCAAGTATTTTCTCCTTTTTTGGCCCGACCGGAGCTTCGAGGTCCATAATATCGTACTTGTTGCAATCCAACAAATTGGAACTGGTGGAAGCCTCCAACTTCCTCAACTTACTCACTGGTGCAGGAGTCTGAGAAGGTTCGTTACAAGCTCGAACCACGTTGGAGACCAAACCTTCACAAACTTTGGCCTTGTCTTTGGCCTTGGTAACAGACTGATCTGGCTCTTTGAGGATGATCACCTCGGTTTCCTTGGATGCCCCGGGGACTGCCTCGGGGACTACCTCAGGAATTTCCTTGGGCATCTGTTCGCTAGATTCATTGACTAAACCTCGATGTCTTTCAGCCACGGCCTCGCAGGCCTGAGCAGTAGTCACCTGTATTTGAGGCTACTTTGCCTTGGTTGGCCTCTTTGAAACTGCCCTTTTCCTCTTCGAATCTGTGGGAGGGGAAGAAGAAAGCTTATAGATAAAAGAAAAGGAGTCGAAATGCAGGAAAATCGACCAATAAAGATGTCATCACTTTTTGAGGTCCCCTGGCCCGGGGAGCCCATGGACTTCTTTTCTTCGGCGAGCTACTTCGCCAAGCTCCCCATCTTACTGACACCTTCCTTGGCATCAATCACTGCCTTTTCCTTCTTCTCTTTATTTTTTCCTTTCTTCTTCTCCCCTTTCTCTTCGTTCTCTTTCTCTCCCTCGGCTTCTTTGGCCGCCTTGTTTGGGTAACCTAGAAGAAAGATAGAACATCAATGGAATATTCTTTGGGTAACAGATAAAAAAAAAGCCACGACATGACAAATCACTCACCGTGCCTATTACATGCCCAATTATTGTCCTCTTTGGCAGCCATAAACATCCAAGTTCTAATGTGACGCTTCCGAACGGCCATCACTGCCTTGACCTGATTGAGTAAGCCATTTGGAGGGTTGACTGGAACTTTGTTGGCTACATATGAAAGCAAATCAGTGAAAATTTTGTAATCGAAGTAATCAAAAGGAAGATTTAAGGGAAACACTTACGCTGGGCGCTCCACACTTCTGGAAAGCTAGGGTCAGGCAATAACATGCTTGTTAGTATGAGGACATAGCGATCACACCAGCCTCGGTCACCATGATCCTTGCTCTTGCTAAAGATGGCATATTAGCCTCGATTGTTCAAGGCCACAACCCCCACGTTACGAAAATAGGGATAATAGAGAGCGATCAGATGATGAAAGGTAAAGGGCAACCTAGCTTGTCGACTTAGAATATCGAGGGCTTGAACAATCCTCAAGACCCCGGGGCCCAGTTGTGCTAGGCACAGGTTGTAGTTTTTGCACAAGGTGTCTATTATTCGGTGAACTGGTAAAGTGAAGCCTATGGTGAAAGGGTCGATGTAAACAAAAGAGTATCCCGGTACATGGTTGGAAACACAACAGTTCGGGGCAGGAACCATAATCTCTGCCTCGAGCTCCCACTTGCAATCTTCCCGAAATACCTCTACTAGGTTTTCAGTTATCAGACTCGGTGTTGCCTGCACCGGCATATTCCTATTCAATCCCTGTTGAGTGTCCGATTGATTTTGCACCTTAAAATCTGTCTCGTTCTTGAAATCCGAAGGGATGACCAAAGGAGGTGCAACCTCTTGATCCAGGGGGATTTTCTTTTTTTTTTTTTGGATTTCTTTGAGAGACCAGCTTCGGTTTGAGATCCGATTTTGCCAGCCACCTCAGCACTATCTCTTTTGTTGCTTTCATTCTCGACATCAGCGGCATTATTATCACCTATGTCAGCTTCGTTGTCAGCATTGTCATCATCCTTGATGTCATTGCCACCTTCATCATCCACTCCCTCAAATTTGTCATGCCCTGCAGTGGCTTTACGCCGCCTAGAACCACTTGCCTAGGATGTTGCCTCATCATCGTCGTCTGTTGGCGTGTTGATCTTGAAAGGTTGTGCAGCATTTACTAGTTCGTCGCTGACAATCATGGTGGAGGGCTTTAAAGTTTTTTCCCTATAATAACTAGAACCTTGAATTGAGTTTGTCGCAGACATGATTAAATATTTGAAAAATCAAAGATTACTTCAAGTAAATATTTGAAAAATCAAAGATTACTTCAATGCTCAAGGGAACAAATTTGAACAAAGATGGAGTGAAATTCTTGCTTGCTATGAAGAAGTCTTTTCTTTTTCACTGTTGATTGAATGGTCAAAAGTGGGAAACAATCACTCAAGTGGATGTATATAAAGGAGAAGCCATCATTACTGTAACGTAGGGAAGCCCAACAGAAATGGCGCGACCATTCGAAGGTTAGCAATGGCCGTCACGTTTCACTCAGCAGGAAGTTAGAAGTTATAGGCATCATGTTGAAATCCTTGGCGAATATTCAGCTGCGTCGGTCTCCCGCTCAAATACCTTCTAGAACTTGCCCGAGGAGTGGGGGACTATCTGTATTGTGTAAAAATTGGCTCGCATATGTGGAACTTTGGGTACTCGGTTCAAAGTATACCGGACAGTTGTTTTTGAGCTAGAGCTCGAGGCAAGCAATGAGAATATTAAAGTCATCAACCGAAGCTGCAATCAACATAAAACCTTGGTGAATGACCACCTCAGTTGAACTATCGGTGGCCCACATCCCCGAGGTCAAGAACTTGAGCCTCAGTGGATTGTTTCATCTCTAGCAGAATAACCGCCCACAATCTCAGCCCACAAACTCCACTTCCAAAAGATGTTGGGCATTGGTGGGTCAATGGACAACATGGAGGGAATAACTTGTATTATTCATATATAAATAGCATTATGTTTTATGTTATAATCATTTAGAAATATATACCGAAACTCTGCCAAAATTTATACTCGATATCAATATTGGAATCTACATCTTTATAATTCATTAATTCTTTAGATTTCTTTGCTTATTTCAGCATTGATACTTAGTATTTCCTGTAAACTCGTTTTAATTTTGATTTGTTGTCCTAACTGATTTAGGCCAATACAATGACAAACTTCAGGCTTGTGCTAATTACTTTGTTAATGGCTATTACTGTTAAGTCTAAATTACCTCACTAATTGTGTCTTAATGATAGAAACTAAAGAAAAACTTAAGAAATTTGACGAATGTTCTAATCGGAGGGCCACTAGATCCAAGATTACTAAAGAATATTTTCAAGACCAAGACTACCACATGTTTCATGTCATTTGGACACAAAGATGCATATCCTTAAATTTAAATATTATTGAAGAACCTTTAGAATTTAGAGCAAATATTCGCTTTCCAACATCAACAAGTATATAAGAGAGGATTATTGTCTATTTAGAAAATTAAAGAATAACGGCCATGATATACCATTGCTTGCAAATCTCTACGTTAGTGGAGTCGTGTTACACTATGATGGGATGTCCAAGCCAATGCTGGATATGTGCTCGGGCTCCAGGATGTGCACATAGTGACCATTATGGTAGTGGCTAAAGAAACTCCTAGGTTAAAGTGAAGTGAAGCTTAACTATGATAAGTGCTTATTAGTACAGTTATGATTTGAAATTCACAATCAAATAATAATTATTTTCATGCAATTTTCTAGGGTTCTGCCCCGTTCTTACTAGAGGGAGTTTATGACCCTTACAAAGTACATAAAGTCATACTCAGCCTTCTGGACAATGGTTTTTAGTTTTTGCCTCCTACTATAATTTTGGTAAGCCCTGCCTTACGTACTAGTGGTGCCAATACACTCAACTTATTTTGGTTGAGTCAGGAACTATTCGTGGCTTTACACTCTATAGTGGTGTTTCATGAAAACCTATGGGAGGTCTGATTACAACCATCAGGCATCTATATTATGATCACATTTCAACATAATTTTCGCTCTATATATGAGGATTATAAGCCAAAATTATGGCTATGATCAGACAATTGATCCCATAAGTTTCAGTTGTCAGACTTGCTCCAGTATTGTAAAGAATTGTTTGTATGACCATGCTTATGAGTAGTAGCGGTCACTCGATGGATGTTTTAAAGCATTGAGTGCCGAGTTTGTGCTCCTCTTGTATGGCCTAAAATCAATTCTTAGGATACAATTGAATTTATAAAAAAGGTTACAAGAAATTTGTCGTATCAAGATAATAATAATGGAAAGCAACGATGAAATAATAATATGAATAATAGCAAGAACAATAAATAGGATTGTATTACAGTGAGAGTACAAATCAGCAGCCTTTTGCATATATTGTGAATGAATTTCACAGTGAATGTAGAGTCGTATTTATAAGAGACTAAGTTTAATTGATAATAGGCCTTAATAAGACCATGTTCCCATGTTCAGATCATGGGAAACCCACGATTTCCTTCTCATTAAATATGGGATCGTGGAAGTTACAAACTCTGAGGGTCCAACTGTGAGCAACTCAGACCCTCCATCGAACTTATTTACGGTTAGTTTTGGACGGACACTTCATAGAGTTTATCTACCGGCTGTGTTTTGACCTTCCGTTAGTTCACATGTTCACTTTCCTACAATGATAGAACAATGCTTCATCCTCAAGATTTACATCTGCAGCCACATGTCCGTGACCAAATTATACCAATATAGATAGTCCCCAATTTTCAGAGTAATTGACAGAAGTACTTGGGGAGTTAAAACTTTAAGCGGCAAACAGACGTGGCTCTGTATGTGCCAAGTAATTTGAAAAAGGGTGGTTGTCGCTTCGACTTCCAATCGCTTACATGTCAGGCAACAGATGGTGATGACATCACCTTCGATTACCATGTTAATGATGACTATTTGCATTATATAAACCTTTTGAGTGCACATCTTACCACTTTACGTCTTCCCATTCTTGGCATACTAAATTTTGGCAAACCTTTGGTATTCCTAGAATTCCGATCATCTAATAATTTATGATCTCGGGTGAACTTTGCTATTTTACTCAAGTAACAACCATTTATTCAAGAAATTCAAAGCAAAAATCTGCTTCTCAGGTTGAACAAGATGCAAATGATACTGCTTCGTCAAGCTCTGGTGCCGCCTCCAATGCTACTACTCTACCACCAAAAGTTGTGGCTAGGGCCACTGGGCAAAGAGAGTTTCTCCACAAGCTCTTCTTCCAAGAAAAAAAAAAACCTAAAGATAAGGAGACCACCGTGTCTGATATAATTCCCGCTGTGTTCAACATCATATAGGATTTCACCGCTATCGGACAAACCCTAGATCAGGAGGAGATGAATTTCAACATCTCCGTGGATCTTGTTTATAGTCTAATTAAACCATGACATCTGGAGCGTCTCCGACTTGATTGTACGTGGAGTAAGGATAAAAGCAATATCAAGGTACCGATGGCAAATAATAGGGTAACTGAGCCTATGGAGGGTCTTTCTTTTTTCTACACTTACCCTGCACCGTTGGCTTTTCTCTGCCGTTGCACTAGGTGTTTGACACATTATTTTGCACGTACTGAGTTTCTCTGGCTCAATTAGGGACGAATTTTCATAGAGTGGTTAGAACCATGATGTATAAGGCCAATGAGGCTAGTCTGCCTTTCACCTTCAGACACCTTATTTCTCTTTATTTTTCACAGGTTTACAAGGGAGGAATTATTCGTTTGACTTGCCGCAGAAAATATGCGTTGTTGAAAAATAGTGACGATCCAAACAAATATGGCTGGGCAGAACATTTTTTCCTCATTCTAACCCACTAGGTTTCGTCTTCTCCTATCTTCCCGGAGAGATAAACCCACGGCCTAACCTTTTTGGTCGCGGGTGCCTTCGTTGTAAGTTTTCATCCAAGTAACATATATTCTATAAACTTTCCGTTATTTCCATTAAAGTTGAATGCCATCCTAATATTTGCAGATAGGTAGATGCCATAACTGGAAAATTCATATGTCTTGATAGGACATGGAGGATTGCTGCCTCGAAAACGAAATGGGTCGTAAAGAGGCACGGTAAGACCTCGGATTTGTATTCGCCTTGCGCTTCCGTGATTTTGTACCGTTCTTTCTCCTGCATTTATTTAATGGTTCATCTCAAACCCAAGGAGAAGAAATTCTTGAAGTTGAATCTGCCAAGGATGCGACTAGGAAACTTGAGGAAATTTTAACTCAAAAATTATCCTCGAATGTTGCCTATCTACAAGCTACCATCCCTCTACCTCTGGCCGAGGTTCAGAATTAAAAGGAAGAGAAAATAGCAACAACTAGGGAGAGAGTGAAGAGGCATGATGCAAAAAGGTAGCCGTATCTAGGCCAAGTTTTGGGAGCCTCATGCAGTATGGTCTGAGAGACGAATCCACCGCCGAGGATCCATGGAGGTCGGGCCCTCACGATGTAATTGAACTTGAAGCGTATGGGGACGTGGACATTGACTCCCAATGTAAAGGAAGGGAGGATGAAGGCGAATCTCAACCACCCTAACTTGTGGAAAGAGTCATCGAGGTGGAGACAGAAGTAAATGCCGAACCTTTCGGTTGTCCGGCCACCGAAGAAATGATGAGAAGGATTTCGATCGAGATCCCTCGAGAGGTGGATCTTTTTTCTAACCCTCCCGAAGTTGCCAAGTACTACAATCAGTTGTTTTTTCCTCTTTATAGGAAACATGTTGATCAACTCTCTACGGTAAATCTTATGTCAAGGAGCGCCTATAACGCTCTTTGGGTGACTTTCAGCTTTCCTATTTATTCATAGTTTCACTTCTATATTTCCATTACTTACTTCCATTCTTGCAAAGCCTCCTGTATTCGCTCGAGTTCGCGGAGTGTGAGAGGTGTCGTGAAGCCGAGCTCGCCAAGTTGAAAATCAAGGTCATAGAGCGAGACATGAAGCAGAAAGAGGAAATGTCCAATCTATAGGCTCCATTAGATAAGAGAGAGGCTGGGCTCACAGAAACAGTCAACGCCTCTGAAAATTCAACGGCTGAGCTCGAGAATCTAAAGGAATCTCTTGCGTTTGAGCATAACAAATCTACGGAGAAAATCAGGGAACTTGAAAGCATGATTGAGTCTGGAAAGGCTGAATTGTTGAATCAGTGGAACATCACCGTAACTCCTTGATAACTCAATCGGCGAAGATTGAAGAGCTGCAAGAGAAGTTCCGTCAAACGACGGCAGCCCCAGCTGAACTGTCTCGGCTCCAAGAGGATGTGGAGAACCTAAAGGAAGAGAGAGACAATTTCAAAGCTAGGTTTGAGGCTAGGAAGAAGAAAGCCTATGTTGACATGTATTGGGTACTTGCCAGAACATTCTTGGAGACACTAAAGGATTTGCAGGTGGGGAGGAGAGATTGATTTTCCTTCCTTGATCACCGAGACTAAGTGTCTTGCCACTCGAGCTCTTAACATGGCTGAGAATTTTCGTTCAAGTGATGAAGATGAAAAGGCGGTCATAGATAAAGAGCTCCGTTTCGAGGATAAGGAAGGAGATGAAGTTTCCAAGGATGAAGAAGAGGGAGGTGCTTACCCGCTAGTGCGAATTCTCCACCAGCTAGTTGATTTTAGCTTATCATATTTTTTTGCCGTTAAACAATTGTAAATATTTTAGCAATGGGTATTTGAGCCCATGAAGATTTAATGAAATTTATTAGCTTTGAAATCTCTGATTGTCCATCTTTGCATGTTATCTCATCGAAACTTATGCGAATCACTTGAGCGCTCTTTCATGCTTTATTCATTTTGTGTTGCGTAGGACTTACAATTTTCATGATATATTAACTCGAACCGTAATGATGTCTTGTTCCCGTGTCGAGGCGTGATGATAATTTTAACCAATCACGATAACTAAGGGGAGTTAGATATTGAGGTAAAAAATTGAAGATAATAAGCCATGCTTGGCAATACACCGGACCTAGCCATGAAAGGACTTAGGAATAAATCAAACATTTCTGCTACATAGAAAATAAAACAAGGCAATATTTGGGTTTGTTAGTAGTTCGTGTTATAAAGATTGCAAGCCTTCAGGTCTGTCAGCAATCCCCAGTTTAAGAAAATGCAAGTTGCGGATATGAATCTTTGTGCCGTGTAGGACATTATGCTATCTCTTCCAACCCCCTGTGTTCGGGTGTAAATTATGGGGACCGGAGCACTGTGTTCCGCTCCCCCCGCTTCCTAAAAAATTGAAGTAAAGAAAACGCAGAGTTAAATTATCATTCGACCTTAGCATCGGAGCATATGAGGCTCAGAACTGTGGGTGAATTAGATAAAATCAATAAATAAGGTAAAGTACCTTAAGATCAGAAGTATTATTGCTTCAAATTGGAAATATTCCAATTCGAGCCCATTCACTTTTTCCAGTGTGTATGTTCCTATATCGACTATCTTTGAGATTCGATACGGACCTCAGTCATTCGTGTCACAACCTTAAGCATATAGTCTCAAACTTTGAAGCTTCTAAACTTTGCTTTTTTATTGAGATAATTCTCAATATGCCTTTTTTGAACTGCCATTCGTATCAAGGCCAATTCCCTCTGGCCATCTAGCAGATCTAGCTGTAATGAATTGCGAGCCATTATCACAGGTGATTTCTTTTGGGACTCCAAATCTTTAGATGATATTTTTTCAAATAAAATCTATGACTTCCTTTTGTCAAATTAGGGCGAAAGCCCCTGCTTCAACCCATTTGGAAAATTAGTCCGTTAGTATGAGCAAAAATTGCACATTACCCTTTGCCTTTGGGAGTGGTCCAACAATATCATCCCCAATATCATAAATCGCCACGAGACAAGACTGAGTGTAAGGGTTCCACTTGTTGGTAGAGAATAAAAGCATGGAGCTGGCACTTATTACATTTTCATACAAAGGCCTTGTCATCCGTGCCGATATCTTGCCAAAAGTATCCAGCTTTGAGCAGCTTCCAAGTGAGCTATTTCCCACCGAAGTGATTGCCACACTCACCCTCTTGTACCTCCCTCATGACTTACTCGATTTGTCCCGGAACAAAACATATGGCCAATGGGGCGCTATGAAATTTTCTATATAATTCTTCTCTAATCATAAAATATGGAATCGCTTGGACCCTCCGCTTCTATGCTTCCTTTTTATGATCTAGCAGAATCCCCAATTTCAAATATGAGATAAACTTGGTTCGCCAATCCCAAGTGAGATGCATCATGTTTACATCAGTTTTCACCCTTTCAATGGCCGAGCTGAGAAGCTGAACAATCGAATTTGCTCCTGATTCACTTACTTCAACAGTAGAACCCAAATGTACTAAGGCATCTACTTCCCAAATTACTCTCGAGGAATCTGCTCCATTCTCCATAATTAGAACTTAGACAAAATACTTCACTCTGGTTAAGTGTTGTTGCATTGGTGAATCACTCTTTAATTCAATCCTTTCCACTCCCAATTCCTTAGTAAGCTACAAGCCTGCTTTCATGATGCAGCCCGAACACGTGCTGATCAAGTGTTCGATCCACCAAGGAGACCGACGACACGAAGCCAAGCCAAGCTGCTGCACGATGTACACATTCACTTAGCCTGGCCGAAGGAAATCAATTGCTCTGAAGCTGAGTGGCCGGGCTCGAGAACCGAAGGTGCTATCTTCCGATTTTAGCTCGAAGGGAAAGTGACCGAGGAAAATGAGGTCAAAGACAAGTGAGCGTCCGAGGACAATGAGTTCGAGCAAGCAACCACGCACCGAAGTCAAGGCTGCCGAACACACATTTAGCTCAGACCTGCGTGGCTTGTTTTTATTAGTCACTTGTGAATATTTACTATTCAGTCCTTAGCATAGCCTATAAATATTCTATTTTACTTTATTGTAAGGATACCCAGTTTTAGTTATATGAAAAACATAGCAAGTGCTATTGTGAGTCTCCGATAGAGCCGAACCCCGACGTGGGCTTTTAAAGAACTTGTGTCAACCGGTGTTATTCGATTGAACAACTTCTTCTTGATCATTCAATTTGCAAGAAGTGGGTCTTTCTTGAGAATTGTTGCATAGTATAGGTGCGTCTTGATTTTCCTTTCAATCGAGCTTTGAGACAGGTTCCTCACTGTTCTTTTGAATCGAAGCAAGATTTGTCTTGCTTCTATCTTTACTTTCTTGTTATTTATCTTCCGCGTTCGTGCTTAGCATTTCCCTCGGATTTGCTTGCACCATCTTGGTATCAGAGCAAGGTTTGAGTTTGTTCTTACAACCTCAAATCCTGTTCGCTTAAATCGTGCTTTGGTCTTTAGTTTAAGCTTTCTTCCATGTGTTTGATTGTTGTTGCTGAGCGTTTATAAAAAAAAAAAAGGTAGAAAAACAAAAATTCAAAAATTTTATTTGATTGTTGGTTGTTTGGATTAAACAACCATTGATTCTTGTTCATCATTGTTTCCTGATTCCAACAAGTACCCGACGTACCATTTTCGTGACTAGGGTTTGTTGGTGAAATTTTGGACTGTTTCGAGCTTTAATGGTTGATGAACTCGAACCCATCGTGTTTAGGTTGAAACCGATGAAGATTGGTGGTTCTTGAGTGATTTGGGTTTGTTTTGTGCTTGAAAGTTCGAAGTTCTGTGTTGAATTCATTTTCCGTACGCCGGAAAATTTTTACAAATTGTAACAGTGTACGACACGAAGGAGCTGAAGATCTTAGCTCAAGAACTTTGATTAATTTCCTCCGTTGTTGAAACCGGAGTTGAAGAAGAAACCCAGGTCTGTTGAATTAGTGGTCAGTGAATCGAAGCAAAATTGTCCGAACACCGGAGCTAAAACTTCACTGTTCCATTGAAGAAGAAAGGGGTAAAGTATAAACATCAAAACCCCAGGTGAAAATTTGTCGGCAAGTGGATAAGGTAAAACCCTAATCGTACCACGGAGGGGCCACTCTTGTACGGACAAGAGTTGGTGTGTTTGAAAAAGATTCCAAAAGGGAATCAAAGGGTCGATTCTCCTAGGTTTTCACTTTTCTGCTGTCCGAAATTCTAGTTAGTGGATCTTTTGAGTAATTGTCCTACTCAAGGTCCTACTAACTCATTTGAGCTTATAGGAACTCGTGCGTGGGTGACCGAAGTCCAACTTCGTAGAAAATTCTTTTGACTTCCCAAGCGCAACAGTAAATAGATGTCCGTTCCGATCGAGTCAAATCAACTTACTCTTCCCGAAGTAAGACATCGTAACTTGTCCAATTCGAAGGAATTGAGAGAGGTTGATCAACCGAGGAAGCCATTGGCTACAAGTTCTTGAGTGACCGAAACCGAACCAATAAATTGAGTGGACCCGAGTGCCACCTATCAAAGGTGAGGGAGAGTGTGAGGTGATTTCTAACCTTAACATTTTGTTGGTCTTTGAATTGTGCAGGTACCATGGCTGGGAATGGAGGCGATGGCAAAGGCATTGAGAAGCCCGAAGTGTCGTTAGCTGATCTCATGGCTGCGATACAAGGCGTCAGTGCCGAAGTAAGAGGAGTGAGTGTTCGAGTAGCTCAACTTGAACAAGGAAATGCGTCTGTGGCCATGAATGGGTCTGGCGCTGGAACTAGCAACTCCACTCCAATGAAACCTGAGCTGTATGCTGAGCTTGTTCGACAACATCAGTTGACAAGTGAAGCAATTCGAAGAAAGCTAAACTTGGGAAATCCCCAGGCGCAGCAAAACTTGGGCAATCCCCAAGCAAACTATCAACACTTGGGCATTCCCCGAGGAGAGAGGATACCACTTCCAAAGGCCCGAAGAGATCTTGGAGCCGTTGTCGAAGTGGTTGATGAAGAGGAATTTCCCGATGACGAATACGAGAATGATCCGCCATTCGCTCAATGAGAGGTCGTGGAAATTTCCGAGGTCGAGGCGCAAATGTTGAAAGGCATATTGAGCGTGAGGCTGATGATCGAAATGATGAGTATCCCGAACAAGTTCGTGGTGTTCGAGACTCAAACTTGAACAGTGTCAAGATCACTATTCCACCCTTTAAAGGAACTAGCGATCCAGATGAATATCTTGAATGGAAGCTTAAAATGGAGCGCATCTTTGAAACTAATGAGATGACCGAAGAAAGAAAAGCAGCCCATGCCATTGCTTCGTTCGAAGCTTATGCATCTACGTGGTGGGAAGCTGATAAAAGGCATAGACGAAGGAATGCCTATCCCATAGTCAATACTTGGGCACAGTTGATGAGAGCAATGGATGCTAAGTATTTGAGTGCCAAGTACAGGAAAACTCAAATACAGAAGCTCTATGAGCTAAAGCAAGGGTCCAAGTCAGTCCAAGAGTACCATGATGAGTTCGAAAAGATTCGACTAAATCTTGATCTGGCCGAAGACGAAGAACAAGCCATTATCCGATTCAAAATGGCTTGGCTCGGATGTGTCATCTCAATTGAGGCTCCACGTGTATCACACGTTGGAAGATCTGTTCGATGCTGCCATCGAAGCTGAAAAATTGGTGAAGGACGATAAGGAAAACCGGTATCGAGGAGTCACTACTTCTACACCCTTGAACCGAGGTAAAGAATGGAAGAGCCCAAACCAAGCAGGTGCCAACACTGTTCGAGATTCGAAGAGAGCCTTTGAGAAGGGTGTGACCGTTAACCAGTCAAGAGAAATGGGAGGTAAAGTTCAACTCAACTCTCCTAGTGCTTCAAATATTCAGTGTCACAAATGCAAAGGTTATGGTCACATGGCAAAAGAGTGTTCAACTCGCAAAGTTATGCTTCTGCTCAAAGATGGAACCGTCCTTGAGCAAGCGAGTGACACCGAGGAGGAATTTATCGAGGTGACTAACCGAGCTGAAGGTGATGATGGTCGTGAAGCTACCGAAGCTGATCATCCGGAAATGTTTCTTGTGGTTCGAAGGAATTTGAGCTGCATGACCCTTAGAGAAGAGGACAACCAAAGAGAAAACCTCTTTCATGCCCGATGTCGAGTGAGGGGAAAGGTGTGTTCGATGATCATTGACTCTGGTAGTTGTGCAAATGTGGTGAGCCAAACCTTGGTTTCACAAATGGGACTAACTACAATGAAGCATCCCCACCCTTACAAATTACAATGGCTGAATGAGTGTGGAGAATTGAGGGTTGTCAAACAAGTGTGGATCAAGTTTAGAATTGGCGAGTATCAAGATGAAATGATATTCGATATGGTGCTGATGCAAGCTTGTCATTTTCTATTGGGAAGACCATGGCAGTATGACCAGTCAGTTGTTCACAATGGAAGATCCAACACTTACACTGTAAAGCTCGAAGGGAAGAGTTTCATACTCAAACCCTTGTCTCCAAAGCAAGTCACCGAGGACTATAAACGGATGAAAGAATTGAAAGAAGCGGCCAAAGCTAAGCTTCCAATGGGAGCAAAATTGGGGGCAGAAGACACAAACTCACTACCCGAAGTAAAAGGAATCTGTGCAATCATGCAACCGGGTGAGTTCCTACGAGGCAACGACAACGATCAAATGATGATCTGCCTCGTGCACAAGGGTATCTTTCTAAACTCCAATGATGATTTTGCTAATGATAACCCTTTGCCTAGTGCTGTATAAAGTGTTTTGCAGGACTTCGGAGACATGTTTCCCGAGGAAATGCCAGGTGGATTTCCTCCGTTGAGAGGAATCGAGCACCAAATTGACTTCGTACCGGGGTCTCAAATCCCCAACAAACCTGCATACCGGTGTAATCCCAAAGACCCCAAAGAGCTCCAAAGGCAGGTTGATGAATTGTTAAACAAGGGCCTTGTTTGAGAGAGCTCGAGTCCTTGCGCTGTTCCTGTTATACTTGTCCCAAAGAAAGATGGAACATGGCGAATGTGTGTTGATTGCCGAGCAGTCAACAAAATAACGGTAAAGTATCGTCATCCTATCTCTCGATTAGATGACATGCTAGATGAGTTAAGTGGTTCTTCATGCTTTACGAAGATAGACCTCAGGTCCGGTTATCACCAAATCCGAATGAAACCCGGAGACGAGTGGAAAACCGCATTCAAGACCAAATTCGGTCTCTATGAATGGTTGGTAATGCCTTTTGGCTTATCCAATGCACCGTGCACATTCATGCGACTGATGAACCATGTGCTCAAACCGTTCATAAACAAGTTTGTTGTCGTTTACTTCGATGACATACTTGTTTATAGCAGAACCGTGGATGAACAAGTCGAACACCTAAGGCTAGTGCTTGATAAGCTTCGAGAAGAGAAGTTGTATGCTAACTTCAGAAAGTGTGCCTTTTGTGTTGAACGTGTGGTCTTTTTAGGATTCGTTGTAAGTGCTAATGGAGTCGAAGTTTATGAGTCAAAAGTCGAAGCCATCAAAGATTGGCCAACTCCAACCTCAGTATCACAAGTTCGTAGCTTCCATGGCTTAGTTAGCTTTTACCGAAGGTTTGTTCGTGACTTTAGCACCGTGGCAGCTCCTTTAACCGAGCTGGTGAAGGAAGACCATCCATTTGTGTGGGGAGAGTCCCAAGAGAGAGCATTCCAAGAGTTGAAATGGAGGCTTTGCTCTGCCCCGTTGTTGCAACTCCCTGACTTCGGCAGAGCATTCGAAGTCGAGTGTGATGCATCTGGAGTTGGGATCGGAGGAGTGCTAATGCAAGAATCGAAGCCAATCGCTTACTTCAACGAAAAGCTTAAGGGTGCAACTTTGAACTACTCTACGTATAACAAAGAGTTGTATGCCCTCGTTCGAGCACTTGCCCATTGGTAGCATTATTTGTGGCCTCGAGAGTTTGTGATCAAAAGCGATCATGAGTCCTTGAAGCATCTCCGAGGACAGGAGAAATTAAACCGAAGACATGCCAAGTGGGTTGAATTCATTGAGAGCTTTCCCTATGTAATTCATTACAAAAAGGGTAAAGACAATGTTGTGGCCGATGCGCTATCAAAGAAATACGCCTTAGCGACCACTCTCACCTCTAGGCTCATGGGATTTGAAAGCATCAAGTCGATGTACGAAGACGATCCCCAGCTGAAATGCGTTCGTGACGCAATCTTGAGTGGCCGAAGGGTTGAGAAATATCTGTGGCACAATGGCTAACTCTTCAAGAATGGGAGGGTTTGTGTGCCAGTGTCATCGTGGAGAGAGCTATTAGTTCGAGAAGCTCAATCCGGTGGACTGATGGGACACTTCAGTGTCGAAAAAACTCTTGGTATCTTGACCGAGCAGTTTCATTGGCCCAAAATGCGACGAGATGTGGAAAAACTTTGCAACACTTGTCTCGTTTGCAAGAAAGCAAAATCGAAGTCCAACCCTGATGGTTTGTATACCCCGTTGCCCGTGCCTGATCGACCTTGGGTTGATATATCTATGGACTTTGTCTTGGGGTTACCGAGGTCGGGGGGAGGACATGATAGCATCTTTTTTGTGGTTGATCGTTTTTCAAAAATGGCTCACTTTATTCCTTGCAAAAAGTGTGATGATGCACAGCATGTAGCTACATTGTTTGTTTCTAATGTGTTGAAATTGCATAGTGTACCTCGTACAATTGTGAGTGATCGAGACTCAAAATTCTTGAGTCATTTTTGGAAGTGTTTGTGGGCACCAAATTACTATTCTCGACGTCTCACCATCCTCAGACTGATGGACAGACCGAGGTAGTTAACCGAACCCTGGGATCTTTGCATCGAGCAATGACCAAAGGCAAGGTTGGGAACTGGGCTGATCGTTTGCCCATAATGGAGTTTGCATACAATCGAACGGTGCATAGAATGATCAATATGACCCCGTTTGAATGTGTGTATAGTTTTAATCCTTTGATTCCACTTGATTTAACCCCGTTGCCTCGAGATTCTATTCTTGATTTTGAAGGTACTCGAAGAGCGGCTGCTTTGATCGAATTGCACGCAAAGGTGAAGAAGGACCTCGAGGAAGCCTATGCAAAGGTTGCCTTAAAGAAAAATAAGGGGCGTAAAAAGCTGGAATTAAAGAAGGGAGATTGGGTTTGGGTTCACTTCCGAAAGGAACGTTTCCCGAACCAAAGGAAAGGGAAGTTGGCTCCTCGAGGGGATGGTCCATTTCAAGTATTGACCAAGATCAACAACAATGCTTACGTGATCGACCTCCCTGGTGAGTATAACGTGTCCAACACCTTTAATGTTACTGACTTAGTTCCTTGTGTTGTAGGTCAAACTTCGGAGGACGAGGAGGGTTCGATTTCGACGACGAAATCTTCTCAAGAAGGGGAGGATGATGCAGCCCAAACACGTGCTGATCAAGTGTTCGATCCACCGAGGAGACCGACGACACGAAGCCAAGCCAAGCTGCTGCACGATGTACACATTCACTTAGCCTGGCCGAAGCAAACCAATTGCTCCGAAGCTGAGTGGCCGGGCTCGAGAACCGAAGGCGCTATCTTCAGACTTGAGCCCAAAGGCAAAGTGACCGAGGACAATGAGCTTGAAGACAAGTGAGCGTCCGAGGACAATGAGTTCGAGCAAGCAACCACGCACCGAAGTCAAGGCTGCCGAACACACATTTACCTCAGCCCTGCGTGGCTTGTTTTTATTAGTCACTTGTGACTATTTACTATTCAGTACTTAGCATAGCCTATAAATACTCTATTTTACATCATTGTAAGGATACCCAGTTTTAGTTATATGAAAAACATAGCAAGTGCTATTGTGAGTCTCCGATGGAGCCGAACCCCGACGTGGGCTTTTAAAGAACTTGTGTCAACCGGTGTTATTCGATTGAACAACTTCTTCTTGATCATTCAATTTGCAAGAAGCGGGTCTTTCTTGAGGATTGTTGCATAGTATATGTGTGTCTTGATTTTCCTTTCAATCGAGCTTTGAGACAGGTTCCTCACTGTTCTTTCGAATGGAAGCAAAATTTGTCTTGCTTCTATCTTTACTTTATTGTTATTTATCTTCCGCGTTCGTGCTTAGCATTTCCCTCGGATTTGCTTGCACCATATCACCACCTCGTATTTAGCTTTTTCATTTTTGACTGGCTGAAGCCTAATAGAGTGTTGTATCATTTCCCATGTAGGGGCCACCAAGACCAATCTAAGTCTCGAGCCTTTAACATTTGAAGCCCCATCTATGAAAAGTTTCCAAACTCCAGAAACTAGACCATTCGACAACAATTCTATCTTCTCCACCATGGCGAGCATTTGGGCACTAAAGTCGGCTAGCACTTGTGACTTAATGGTCGTGGAGGTTGATAAATGATATCATACTCGCTCAACTCATTTGCCTGCTTAGGTAGCCTCACCAAACAATGCAGGCTTATACAATATGTTCCTCAAAGGAAGATGGTGACCACGGCTATGGGGTAGTATTGAATGTACGGTCGAAGCTTACGTGCATGAACTACTAAAGCAAGTGCAAATTTTTCCAACTGTGGGTACCTGGTCTCGGCATCAAGTAATGATTTACTGACACAATAAATTGGATGCTGCCTTCTTTCCTCTCTGACCAGTACCGCACTTACGGACACATCTGACATCGTAAGGTAAACAAATAAAGTTTCCCTATCCTTTGGTTTTGCAAGTAGTAGAGTATTTGATAAGTAGCGCTTCAAATATTTCAACTCATATTGGCATTTCGGGGTACATTCAAAGCTTGTGTTATTTTTCAAGACTAAAAAGAACTTATGGCATCGCTCCAATGATCTTGAGATGAATCTACTCAGAGCTGCCACTCGGTCAGTAAGGTGTTACACTTCTTTTGTTCTCATGAGAAAATTCAATATCTCTTCTATGGCTTTAATCATCTATGGTTTACTTCTTTCCCCTACTCGGTTTCTATGAAACCCAAAAATTTACGGGAACCAACACCAAAAGCACACTTCTCTAGATTCAATTTAATATTGTATTGCCGGAGGGTAGCGAAAACATCCCTAGAATGATTCAAATTCTCTTCTACTCATACAGATTTAATCAACATGTCATTGATGTATACTTCCATCGATTTCCCAATGTACTCTTTAAACATACATCACACTAACCTTTGATAAGTTGGACCTGCATTCTTAAGGACAAACGTCATTACTTTATAAAAGAATATTCCTTGATCAGTGATGGAAGAGGTTTTCTCTTGATGTTTACGCTCCATAAAGATCAGATTATAACCTGAGTAAGTATCTAAGAAGGTCAATACCTTGTTTTCGGCCGTGGAATCAATCAACCTATCGATCTTTAGTAACGAATATGCATCTTTTTGGCAAGCTTTATTCAAATCCGTGTAATCTAAACACATTCGCCCATTTCCATTCTTTTTGGGCACGACCATGACATTATCCAACTGATCTGGATATTCGACTTCCTTGATTAAGTCATTATCAAGCAGCTTGTATATTTCCTCTTCGATCACATTTTCTTGATTCTGGCATGAGGCCTTTCTTTTGCTTTACTAGAGGATAGTAAGGATCCACGGTGACCTTATGAGTGGTTATCTTTGGGTCAATCACATTCATGTCTGTGTAGGACTAAGCAAAACAATCTGTGTTGTATTTCAAGAATTCAATTATACTTTCCTTTGACTCGAAATCTAATTCCAAGCAAACAAATATTTTCCTTTCCAAAAATTCCATCGACACTATGACTGCTTCCAAATTTTTGATCATTCAATCTTCTGCCCTTTGTTTTTTGGGCTCTTGAATGCACATCTGGATCTTTTCCATCAGTTCCTTTTATGGATCCATTTTAACCATCAGAACCGTTTTCTCAACAGGCCCCGGACGTTTTGATTGATATTTGGATTGTCCTGACGAGACGACTCCACTCTTGATAGCAATCGAGAAGCATTCTCTTACAATCCTTTGTTCCTCCTAGATACTTCATACTCCCCAAAGGGTTGGGAACTTGATGACTTGCTGAAGAGCTAAAGCAACTGCCTCCATAGCATGAATTCATGGTCACCCGAGGATAACCTTGTAAGTCATCTCCTCAGACATGACTTGGCACACTGTTTCCTTAATAACACTTACCGTGCGTCTACTCTATAGAGTTATTGAAACCTAATAATACGGTTGAGTTTGGGACGACTTGGTCCTTCAGCCATATTTGTTTCACGACTCCGTAACGACTGATGTTCATGGAGCTCCCTACATCTATCAGTACTCTCTTGATTTCTGATTTGTGAATAAGTTTCATGGAACGTCTGTGTTGCTCTGGACCCTCCGAGTTTGTAACTACCACGATCCCACATTTAATGAGAAGGAAATCTTGGTTCTCCTACGATCTGAACGTGGGAACATGGGTTCATTAATACCCACTATCAATTCAACTTAGTCTCTTATAAATACTACTCTACATTCATTGTAAAACTCATTCACAATATATGCCTAAACGTTGCTCATTTGTACTCTCACTATAATACAATCTTATTTACTATTTTTGCTATTATTGTTATTCTTGCACGGGCACTCACGGAGTTTTATCTACCAGATGTGCCTTGACGTTCCATTTGCTGACATATTGACTTTTCTATAATGATAGAACCAAGCTTTGCCTTCAAGATATACCAATACACAACTAAGTTTTGTCCATGACGATATTATACCAATACACCTCTAAGTTTTGTAAGTTAAAAAAAAAAAGATCCTAAGTAAGTCTTTTAATAAGAAAAATGACCCCAAATTCTTTTAATAAGTAAAGGATCCTTGTGTAGGATTAGTGTTAATTGCTCAAAAGGTATATAAAAAATTAATCCCCCAAGTATTTTATTCTACACTTTGCACCCACCTCCATAACCCCCATTTCACCCCAAAAAGGGCAAAAAAAATACCTCCACTGTCCCCCCCATCGTTGCCCTCACTGCTCCGCCATCGCGAGCTACTTTCCAACTGGATTTTCAGGTTTTTGGTTCACTCTCATCTTACCTAAGTAGATACAACCACCATTTCTAAGTACATCGCACTTTTTTTAACAAATTCATCTTGAAAAAATTTAAGAATAATAACAACAACAAAAACATACCCAGCATATTCCACATGTGGGGTCTGGGAGGGTGAGATGTACATAGACCTTACCCGCACCAAGGTGGAGAGACTGTTTTCGAAAGACCCTCGACAAGAGAAAATATTTTGCAATATGAAAAAATTTGATAAATTTCTAAAATTCTTCCACCATTTTCAAGAACAATCTCAGCTATTCCTCGAAGTTTTCAACCATTATTTGCTCTCTGGTAAGTGTTCTTAAACTTGATAGCTGAGAATTAGATTTGAAGCTACTAGGATTGAAAAATAATTTCATGAATTGGGTTGGGTTTCTGTGAAACATCCATTGATGAGATGTTTGATGTTTAAACATCTCATTGATAATTTTCTGCACATCATATCATATGTTTAAGCATATGTAGTTGCTGAGTGTATGTTTAAACCATCAAATGCTAAAGCATTTGGAATTATGTTTAAACATTTGAAATGATGTCTAGGAATCCTAAATGATATATACACATCATTCAGGATGTTTAAACATCATTCATAATGTTTAAAAATTTGTATAGATCTATAAACACTATAAATTTTTGACAGAATTTTTAAAGCATTGTTGAAAATTTTTTTGAACATAGCTTTTATAGACAACTGTATGATCAATATCGTGCTATTCGGATCAAATATAGACCCTCTTTATATTTTTCCAGAACAATTATTGGGGACTGTATTATTGGTAGTTGATTATCTAGGCCAATGGGTCGAGAAATCTAAAAGTTATTTTTGGGTTCTAGTGGTGAAATAGAGTAGTGTGTGGGCAAAAGTATGTCGCCTACTATTACGGGGATACGAGTCCAGCTGGCGAGACTACACTTTTCTTACAAGTCACCAGGCACAAAGGATACATTCCTGCTCCATGAGTTACGATTGTTCAAGCGGTACCGGCGTAGGATGCAAGGCATACCTCGCACCGCCTTAGGTTTACAGTCTCCTAGTTAGGGTTTCATATATACCACCGGCTTGAGTTTATAGACTCATAGCTTTATTAGTCTTTGTATTTTACCAAAATTAGAATCGTGTAAATCTCTACATATACCCCTCCTTACATTGTATTGTACATCAAGTAATTCACACCGAATACGGCTATTCTCAAGGAATAATATTACTTACATTCTTGTTCATTACTTTTCTCTCTACTTATACTGTATTGCCTGTGATCCTTTCATAAATTTAATTGTTTAACCTAGACGTCCAATTTTAGGCATAAACAGTTTGGCGCCCACCGTAGGGCCCAAGCAATTGTAGGTAATCTACGAAGGAAAAGGTGCAGTTATATCAGACAACAGCAACTACGTCGCATGGGATGCTAGAATCAAGATCGACATATGACTCATACCTCGGTCGACACGACTGAAGCTATGAACGGATATCTAAGATCAACATCCTTTTATTCGCTATCACGGTCGGAACCCCACTGAGATACTTCATCTTATAGTGATTCATATGAAATGATACTAGCAGTCCTGGGGCCCAAAAGCTTGTCAACACCATTTTTGGTGGGCTCAGAGTTAGCAGCATTAGGACCGGGACCATCATAGTCTATGAGGCCTATTAGAAGATAACCAAGAAACCTCGTATCGATGCAATTAAGTTTGATAACAAAGACTCACAACGAGTTCTATACCCCCACTACAATGCCTTGATAATTACCTTGCAGGTACATGACGCTCAGGTCAAATGCGTGTTGGTAGACCCAGGCAGTGCGGTGAACGTCATTCACTGGGAAGTCGTTTTCCAGATGGAGGTGCAGAACAAAATAATTCACAGTCCTTACACTATAACCAGCTTCAGCAGCTCCAGCGAGAAGTTTGTAGGAGAAATACTCCTTCAGGTACACCTTCCGAGGGCAGCGAGGGCAATGTCCTTCCCAGTAATGACATGCGATCTCTCGTATAACATTATCTTGGGAAGACCCTGGATTCACGAAGTACGCACAGTTCCGTCTACGCTTCATCAAATCCTTAATTACCAGACTCTCTAGGGGGTGAGAGAGATTCAAAGGGAGAAGAAACTATCCCGAAGCTATCATGTAACTGCCATGGCATGCGCAGTCAAGAAGGAAACGAAGAGCCAGAAGAATAAGTTTGATATATCGCTTGGCCCTTGTCTATTAACCAACATATCTTTTGGGTTTGGAAGTGATGAATCAACTGGATCCCAAGAGCCGTCCATCACGCCCCTAGACCTGCAAGAAGAAGATAAGCCCACCAAAGCTACAGTCGAAAACCTCGATCCAGTGATTTTCGATGAGAGGTTCCCAGAAAAGAAATTTTACATGGGGGACCAAACTCTCGTCAGAAGCCAAACAAGAAAATGGTAACTTTCTGCGTACTTGGCCAGGCACATTTTCTTGGACACACACTAACATATCGGGAATATCAATTAGCGTCATCATACATAATTTAAATGTCGACCCCAACTTAAAGCCGGTCAAGTAGAAGAAACGACTGATAAGCTGCGAAAAGGGATTTGCGGTGCACGAGAAAGTTGAAAAGCTGTTAAATAATGGTTCCATTCGCGAGGTTCAGAAGGCTATCAAACATAGTGGTGGTATAAAAGAAGAATGGAAAGTGGCGAATGTGCATCGACTTCACAGACTTGTGTAAAGCATGCCAAAAAGACTCCTTCCCACTGTCTAACATCGATCAACTCATTGATTCAATGGCAAGTCGTGGGGCTCTAAGTTTCCTGGATGCATACTCGACGTACAATAAGATCCTCATGAATCTGGATGATCAAGAGAAGACTTCTTTTATCACGAACATGGGGACTTATTATTACAGGGTAACGCCTTTCGGTTTGAAAAATGCAGGAGCAACCTACCAGAGTTTAGTGAACTTGATGTTTAAGGAGCATATTGGTAAGACTATGGAGGTGTACATCGACGACATGTTGATTAAATCAAAATTTTCCAAGGACCACATCAGCCATATGAAGATAGCATTCAATATCTTGGACAAGTTCAGTATGTAGCTCAACACAGAGAAGTGTACCTTTGGCGCATCCTTCGGGATGTTCCTTGGGTTCATTTTCTCCAACAGGGCATAGAAACAAAGCATGTGAAAATTAAAGCAATCGGGGCTATGCTAGAAGTGTTGAAAACCGAAGTGGAGGCAAAAAGACTTGACGACCGAATAGCCGCGCTTAGCCGTTATATTTCACGGTCGTCTGAAAGGTGTCATTAGTATTTCATTGTCTTTAAGAAAAATAAAAGCTTCGAGTGGACATATCAGTTTCGAGAATTAAAGCAGTATCTGGCCAATCCCCCGTTGCTAACCAAGCTACACGAGGGAGAGTCGTTATTGTTATACCTCACGAAGTCTGAAGATACCGTTAGTGCTATTTTGGTACGAGAAGAAAAGGGGGTGAAATCGCCAATATACTACATCAAAACATCTTTTTTGGATGCAGAAACCAGGTTCCAGCACCTAGAGAAATTAGCACCCGCCTTAGTTATGAGACCAAGGAAGCTGCGGCCATTCTTTCAGAGTCACATGATTATTGTGGTCTCCTCTTTTCCTTTGCAGACAATTTTTCACAAACCCAAACTCTCAAGCAGGCTAGAAAAGTGGGTTATCGAAATAGGAGAATATGATATCAGTTATCAGCCACGCACGACCATCATGTCACAGGTACTCGCCAACTGAAGTTTTCAACTTCAGTACCGACTTAATGCCGAAGGCTAAGATAGAGTGTAAAATGATAAAGGGTAAATGATCCACATCGATGGGGCCTCGGATGTAAAAGGGATCTGGCTTGGTTTAATAATCAAATCCCCAACTAAGAATAAATTTCAGAAGGCTGTCAGCTCCCAGTCGATGACAAACAACGAAGCAGAATACGAGCAGTAATTCAAGCATTAGAATTAGCTTTCATACTAGGGGCCAGGGATAACATTCTCAATAGCTCTCAGCTGGTCGTCAATTACATAACTAGAGTGTAACGACCCGATAATTAATAAATATTATTTTTTTTAGTTATTCCCGGAATGTTTGGTACATTTATTTTGATTACCATTTTAAGGAAATTATTTGTGTAAAGTAAGAGTTGGAAGAAGGGGTATAAATATAATTAGGAGCACTTATTGGACCAATTAGACATTACTGTTATC
The DNA here is from genome assembly GCA_029990175.1 of Petunia secreta. NCBI lineage: Eukaryota > Viridiplantae > Streptophyta > Magnoliopsida > Solanales > Solanaceae > Petunia > Petunia secreta. Next base: position 4,619,375 of record JARKIP010000038.1, read on the forward strand.
AGTTGGGATATCTAAGTTAATATATTTATTATAATAGTGGAGAAGTGGGGTAAGATTGTGCGTGAATTGCACACATTAAAATTAGAGAACACAAAAGCCTAGGTTTTACAACAACGTCTAACTGGGAGAAGAGCTTTTCTGAGTAACATCTCAATATTTGCAGTGTTGGAACTTCACGCAAGGCTGTCAGGTATTGCTTTCCTCATCTACTAAGTTAGTATTGAATTGACATAGCTTATGCCAAAACTTATATTCTGATAGTTAATGGCATGAGATGTGGATGAGAATTTAAGGGATGGTAAGGGTGGAGTTAAATAATGATATTAATGAGGGAGGTTGTACATAATGATTGGAATTTGGTTAGTAAGGGTATGGATTTCAAAGTGTGGCGAAGGTTACGTGTAGGCGTTCCATAATGGAGTAGTACTGTTTAGGTGCGTACTAGTGGAAGATATTGTACCCATTCCTTTTTACTCCCTCCGTCCCAATTTATGTGGCACCATTTGGCCGGGCACGGAGTTTAAGAAAATAGAGGTTGACCTTGGTGAGGAAAAACTTTTTGTTGTTATGAACAAAGTATACCCTTTTGGTATACTGTAAACTCTTCTGGTATACCTTGTTATGTTCAGATTGACGTGGAAGATGTTTCAGAACACATATATATTTTAATTTTTATTATTTTTAAATAACTATACCTTTTTTTGTATATTGTATACTTTTTTGGTATATCCTTTTGTGTTTGGATCAAAGTGTGCAATGCTATCAAACAAAAAATATAAAAAAACAAAAAAAAAATTTTAAAAATAAGATTATGGAGAAAGAAAATAAATAAATAAAAAAATTTGAGGAGACATGACTAGTGCTAGAACTAGAGAAAGAAAAAAGTAAGAAAAAAGAAACAAAAAAAGAAAAAGAAAAAGAAGAAATGTTAAACGGAGGAGTATAGAATGATAAAAGAATGACAAAAGAAAATGAGAGAAAAGTAATAAAAGATATGGTATGGGGAGAGAGGGACTTGAGTTCCTTGTTTATACCTCAATATAGAAAGTTAATTGGCTAATGGGTATAGCATGTAAATAAGCCATGGGTATAAATGTAATGGGTAGAGCCATGTAAATAAAATAGGATGTATGTGTATTTTTGTATATCTCCCTAAATAAAATTGGGATAATTACACTAAAAGACAAGCAAAAGACGAAATTTATCAAAAATGTCCCATATTTTCGGATCTTACCCGACCTGTCACCCTTTTCCCAAGATAGCAGCCCGCCACAAGTTTATACAATTTTATACACGTGTATAACATTGTATAAATTTGTATAAGTATGCATATGCGAGTGAATAAATCTGTATATTAAATATGTTTATATGAATTTTTACTTTTTTGTGTATATTTTTTGTTTCTCTTATTGCTACGCATTTATATATGTATATTCATGTATAATTTATTTTTTGAAAGGAGATTTGTGTGTATACACTTGTCCAAAGCAATGATATAGACGCAATCAACAACATAAATTCAGTAAAATACAAAAAAGTGACGCCACCACTGGCAAGGAGGGTGTCTGCCGGCGACTCAGTGGCAGGAGAGGGGGAGATTTGGTTGCTAGGGTGTTTTTTTTTTAGAGCGCTAAAATTTATAATTTTAGGGATGGGTGCTATGCATGGAAAAAATATAGGATTTTTTACATAAAAGTACAAGTTTTAGAACTTAATTACCAAACATAGTAATATTTTAGCAAAATAACCCTATATAGAGAAAAACACAAGTTAATTACAAATATAGCAAAAACATAGCAATATTTTCCATAACATACCAAACCCTTACATTCTTCCTCCTATTTCCCCCACTATCACTTTTGCTCCTCTCATTTCTCCCTATTTCAATTTTCCTCCCATTATTTCCCTCAATTTCACTTTTATTCCTATCATTTCCCCCAATTTCACTTTTCCTCATCCCATCCTCGATGTATCTCGTTGTATCTCACCGTATCTCAATTGTTTCTGCACCATTTCAATTGTTTCTGCAGCACCGTATCTAACTATTTCTGCATCGTTTCAACTATTTCTGCAGCACCGTATCTAACTGTTTCTGTATCGTTTCAACTGTTTTTAACTGTTTCTGCACCGTTTCAACTGTTTCTGCAGTATCGTATCTAACTGTTTCTGCACCGTTTCAACTGTTTCTGTAGCACTATATCTAACTATTTCTGCAGCGTTTTCAGGTTGTGTTCAGGACTGTATCACCGCAATTTGAAACTGTTTCAGCATAGTTTCAGACTGTATCAGCTAGTTTCAATGCAGTTTCAGATCATATCAGACTGTATCAAATTTGAGCAGGAGTATCCTTTTGATACCTCGAAGCGTCTGGCACTTGAAGAAAAGGTTGAGAATGATTATTTCTCGATACTATCTCACAATTGCAGGTTTGAGTTGCAGCAGCTTCATTGGGGTTATCGACGAGAAACACCAAATTGTGATACACTGAAGCAGTTCCAAGCTGCAGCTTGACTTACGATCAAAGGTGAGGTTTATTCCTTGATATATCATATCCCTTTTATCAGTGTATATTAGATAAATCTATGTAACATATACTAACATCACTTGAAAATAATACAAAGTAAAATTGACTAATTGAGACTTTGCTGCTTAAAACGACTTATACCATATAATTCTATATCCAAATTGACTTATAAATCGAATTGGGATAGAGTACACTCCCCATGAAAACCATGTGTCTGCCTCCTAAAGCGCCATTCTTAAGTGAAGAAATTAAATGTATGAATAGTTTATATATCTAAATCCTCAACGCTTTTGCAATTGTTTCGTGCATCCATTATCTCAGGACTATTTCTAGAAAATTCCAGGCGACAAAGAAATCCTTCTTCTGTATATCTGGAACAAATTGACTTGCTGTTCATGGAACTGGGCCTCTTGTGAGAGAACTTTTGTGGTGAGTCATGAGACTTAAGAAAGATACATTTGTGATGGGGGATGAGAGGAAGAGAGTTGTAATTTGGGGAGTTGAAAGTGAAAGGTAGAGAGAAAAAAACAGAGAGAAAAGGAAGAAGGGTTTTAGTGAAGGGTAGAATTAATAAAACAGGATTGAAAAGAATCATTTATGCATTGTCATTTTGCTAGGAAAAATGTTGCTATGCTTTGTAATTTCAAAAATATTGCTATTTTTTTGTAATTAAGGGTGAAAATTTTTATATTTGTGTGAAAAACTCAAAAAAATAGGTAGATTTGCAAAAATATGCTACTGGAAGCAATGGTTTGCCAAAATGTCCTCACTAACAGATGTTTAGCAAAAATGCCCTCATTAGTTTAATTATACTTTTTTTGGACAAAAATACCCCTACAAACCAATAAAAAGACACGCCCCAATCCCTCCCCTTCCTTTTCTCCATTCACGCGATCAAGAAAACCATAAAACCCCATTCCTTTTACAGATTGCTCTGTTATGAGAAGATTCAACGTAAGATTTCTTCAAGTTGCAAGGGTAAAGTTCTCTGCAACTATTGCCAAGAGTTTAAGTTCTGCTGCAAAGGAAAACTTACACTGAAAAATCTCTAACGTATTGGCAATAGCCAAGACTTTAAACTCTACTGCAATGGGAGGCTTGTAGAGACTTCTTGCCTATTGCCAAGACTTTAAGCCCTGTTGCCGTGGTCTCTACAACTACAGAAAAAGTCTCTATAACTATTGCCAATAGCCAATATTTTAAATTCCAGCGGAAGGGGCAACTTGTACAAATAGTCTCTGCAAGTATTGACAATTGTCAGGACTTTAAACTCTAGTGGAAGGAGCAACTTGTACAAATAGTCTCTGCAAGTATTGGCAATTGCCAAGACTTTTACCTATATTGCAGTGCAAAACTTGCAGAGAAAGTCTCTGCAACTCTTGACAATAGCCAAGACTTTAAGTTCTTGCAAGGAGGGCCTTACACTAAAAATCTGTAAGAGTGTTGGCAATTGCCAAGACTTCTACCTCTACTCCAGTGAACAAGTTGGAGACAAAGTCTCTGAAACTCTTGGCAATAGCCAAGACTCTAAGCTCTGGTGGAAGCGACAACTTACACGGAACATCTCTGCAAGTATTGGCTATAGCCAAGACTTTAAACTCTACTGCAGTAAGCAACTTGCAGAGAAAGTCTATGCAACTCTTGGTCATGGTCAAGATTTTAAGCTCTATACAAAACATGAATATCTAATAGCCATAGTCAATAAAAACCTTCAAATCACTGGAATCAAGCAAACACAAGAAAAAAATCTCAAATTTCCAGCACACAAAGAAGAAAGAAGGAGGCCAGGAATGGGGAAAGAGAGAAGGAAACCTTTCAGCGTGAATTAAACAAGTTGCGGGCCACACAAAGAAGAAAGAAGGAGGCCAGGAATAGGGAAAGAGAGAAGGAAACCTTTCAATGTGAATTAAACGAGTTGGGGGCAAAATAGTCCTTTCATAAGGGGGTATGATGTGGAGAGCATTTATTTAAAACATTTATAAGTGGGGGCAATTAGGTAAGACAATGTCTTATTGAGAGCACTGGATGAAATTTTTTGAAAAAAATATGACATGATGTTTGTAATTTTGGATAGTGAGCTGCCTATTTTTGAAAATTAAACCCATTTCATTTTTATTCGATTAAAAAAAGACCCCTTCGAAAGTAAAAGGTAAATTGCTTTTGGAAAAAGAGATCCAATATTACAACTTCCATTTAGTTTATGTTGTTCTAAGGGATGGTAAATATCTCGCAGCGGAAAATGCATTTTAATGCAACGGAAGTGAGGTTTTTAAATATTTTGGTATGTATATTCAATTAATGGTCTAGTTATGCAACATGTATTGCGATTGGAATATATATGATGACGATTCTTTCAAAATTGCCGAAAACGACGAATAAACGAATATTCTTAGGGATGGTTGAAATTTATGTTACGAATAGAAGCAGCAATACCTAATGTAAGCTCTTCTGAGCCAATAAATGTTGATTGGAATGATTTGTATAACTATTTTGGAGGTGAAATACCTCCATAAATTATTTGAAGTAAATGTAATCAAGCGCAAAGAAATAGGCAACATGAAATGTCGTCCACCTAGTTTAGACAAAATTACTAACACGTTACTAATAAGTATTTAGTATGTAACAAAGTAATACATAGTTCTTTCATTGTATTTTATGTATTATTTTTTTCAGTTTTAATTTAAATGAATATGTTTGACTTGTTACGAAACTTAACTTCAATACATAATACAACATACTCAGTGTTATCCTACAAACGGGATCTGGGGAGGGTGAGATGTATGTTGACCTTACCCCTACCAAAGTGGTGTATTGGCAAAAATCAGCTTAGGGCAACAAATCGAATTTGATCAGGTTTACAAGTAATGCCAAGTATAATAGTTGTGCAAAAACAAGGAATTAAAATAAACAACCGGATAAAGAACAATGGAACGTTATATTTCAGTAATCATAATGTTGCGTACAAATTTTGACAGAGTTTTGGTATGTATTTCTTGATAGTTTCCATACAGAATGAAGTACTATTTATAAGCTATCGAATTTCAGTCATTTCCACCACGTTCTATCGTGGCTTTGCCCACTATCCATTCCCCTGGAAGATGAGTTAGTGGGCTGAGATCGTGGGATAAACTTCCTGTTGAGATAGGAGTGGTTCACCGACGGTTGGATTCTCCACCTCGAGGACGCAAGCCTGTTGATCTACCAAGGCAATAGTACTCCGAGATATGTCAAAGACTATGACTTCAGTTGATAACTTCGGTGGTCCTGCTGTTACCTCAAGGCCAAATCTGCAACCCTCCACCTAACACGCTCTGAGCCATGTGCCCGAGGTGCCACGGGTGCAAGCTATCTTTTACCCAAAGAGTGACGTGGCTGAGTTTACGCCAAGGGTTTCAAAAAATTGCCTATCACTTCAACTTCTTGTTGAGCAATACATGGTGACCGTTGATTGGCTTCGAACGACCACACCGCTTTGGTTGGTCTTCCCAACATTACAGTAATGATGACTTTTCCCTTATAAATACTTCCACTTGAGCGATCTCTTCCCACTTACGACCACTGAAGAACAGTAATAAGTTTTTAGAGAAAACAAATATCCCAGTTTACCCTTCCTTGATCATCTTCTAATCATGTGTGCAATAGATTCCGCTCAAGGTTCTAGTGGCTCTTCAGAGGGAAGAATTCCAAATGATGATACTATGATCGTCGACAGTGAGTTAGTGAACATCCCTCAGCCCTTAAACATCGCTACATCAGCAGAGGGGGATGATAAAGTAACATCTCAGGTGGGTGGTTTAAGGCGGCGTAAACAGACTGCTGGTCGTGACAAGCTTGATGAAGTGGATGAAGATGGGGGTAATGACGTAGAAGGTGATTTTGGCGATGATGACGATGTTGCCGACTTCGAAGATGACAATGTCGACGTCACAAAAGAGGCTGGAGCAAAGTTACTTGGTGCCGAGGCGGCGCGTGAAACCGAGGTTGGACCCTCGGGGCCAGAGAAGAGGACGAAAATTCCCCTCAATCAAGAACTCGAGCCTTATAAAATCATCCCTTCGTCATTCAACATAGACAAGGACTTCAAGCTGCAGGATCAGTCGGTTAATCAACAAGAGTTGAGAAGGAACGTCGATGGGAGCCCGAGGTTAATATTATCATCCCTGACCCGGATAGCAGATGCTCTGATCATGTGGCGGGGGTATCCTTCGCCTACACATATCCATTTACCCTCGAGTTCTCACTTCCTGTTCACAGAATAATTGATGAATTATGCCGAACATATAATCTTTGTCTGGCTCAGCTCGGCCCTGGGTTTGGCGGGTCGTTCAATGTTTAGATTGGCTAAGCTAAAAAACCAAGGTACTTTTTACTTTCCAGCATCTCATCTCTCTTTTTTACCCCTATTGCCATAAGGGCGGAGTTGTTGCTTTGAAAAACCGAGGAAAATATTCGATTCTCACAAAGAGTGAAGACCATGGGGATCGAGGTTGGTGTAACCGCTACATTCTTTTGGAGACCAGCCATCTATCCGTCGAACTTAATTTTCCTAAGAATTGGAACAGCGAGTGTAAGTGACTTGCTACCTCTAGTTATCTTCCTTCCTTTGGTTCCTTCGGTTCTAGTCTTCTATATATTTTTATTTTCGTTTCATGATTTACTCCTCGTTCACAGCCAACAGAGTCCCCATTGTTCCTCTCAAGGGCTTGTTTGACTGGGTTAAGGCTATAACCAAGGCTCGCACTTGTCCTATCAAATCTTGGATGATTTTAGCTGTCGATAATTGTTGGGTAATGCAGCCCAAACACGTGCTGATCAAGTTTTTGATCCACCGAGGCCGATGACACGAAGCCAAGCCAAGTTGCTGCATGATACTTACATTTAATTGGCTTGGTCGGGATAAGACAGCTGCTCCAAAGTTGATTGGCCGAGCTCAAGATCCGAAGGCATCATCTATAAGCTCGAGCCCGAAGAAGGGAGCAATCAAACACTTAATATCGACGCTGAACAGTAAACAGCCATCCGAAGGAATAGCGTCCGAGTTCAAGTGTTCGAGCACATGTGTTTGAAGCAAAAAGAGCGACCGAACACTTCACTTCGACGCCAAGCATTGAAGCAACCGAAGGAAGTGCGATCGAATTGAGAGTGTTCAAATTCCAGGAACCGAACACTTAGTTAGTCAGCAACTGTGTGGCTTATCCTTATTGGTCGCGTGTGACCATTTTATTATTATATCCCTAGAGTAGTCTATATAAACGCATATACATTTCATTGTAACTAGTTAGTTTTTGTTTAATGATTAAACATAGCTGTAGCTATTGTGAGTCTCTGATGAAGCCGAACCCCGATGTTGGATTTTAAGAACTTGTGTCATTCGGTGTTGAATCATTTGAACAATCTTCTTCTTTGGTCATTCAATTTGCAAGAAGCATGACTTTTTGAGGATTGTTGCTTAGTATAGGTGATTCTTTTCCTCCGATTCGATCGAATCCAAGACTAGTTCCTCGCCGTTCTTTTGAATCGAAGCAAGATTTGTCTTGCTTCTTTCTTTACATTCTTGTTGTTTTTCCGTGTTCTTCGTGCCTAGCTTTACCTCCAGTTTGGCTTGCACCATCTTGGTGTCAGAGCAAGGATTGAGCTTGTTCTTACAACCTCAAATCATGTTCGATTTATCTCGTGCTTGTTGTCTTTCAGTTTCAGCTTCTTCCTTGTTGTTGATTATTGTTACTGTTGTGTTATTATTATTAAAAAGAAGTAGAAAGAAAAAATTCAAAAATTTTAGTTTGATTGTTGGTTGTTTGAATCAAACAACCGTTGATTCTTGATCACCAACGTCTAAGGATTCCAACGAGTACCTATCGTACACGATTGTCGACTAGGGTTTCTCGGCGATATTTTGGACTGTTTGATGTGGTGGCTGTTGAAATCGAACCCTAGTAAGTATTTGGTTGTTACCGTTGGAACTGGTGGCTCTTGTTTGATTTTGGTTGTGTTTTGCGTTAAAATTCGAAGTTCTGTGATTGAGCCACCATCCGTACGCCAGAAACTTGTCACATTGTAACAATATGGATGAAGTGAAGTTTTCCTAGCTTAGAATTTCTAGAATTGATTTCCTCCGACGTTGAAAGTCATTGGAGTGAAAAGCAACCCAAAATCTGTTGAAAAGTGGTCAGTGAATGAAGTTAAATTTTGTCCGTACGTCGGAGTAAAAGATTTACTGTTCCATTGAAGAAAAAAAGGGTAAAGTTTAAAGATCAAAACCCCAGGTGAAAATTTTGTCGGTTTGAAAAGGGAAATTGGATGAGGTAAACCCTATCCGTACCAAGGAGGGACCACTTTTGTCCGTACAAGAATTGGTGTGGTCGAAGGATTCCGAAGGAGAAATCGAAGGGTAGAATCTCCTAGATTTTCACTTTTCTTGTGTTCGATAAATCTAGTTAGTGAATCTCTGGAGTAAATCTTCCTACTCGAGGTCGTACTAACTCATTTGAGCTTATAGGAACTCGTGCGTGGGGTCACCGAAGTCCCAAATTTCGTAGAAAATTCTTTGACTTCCCGAGCGCAGAGTAAATAGCGTCTGTTCCATCGAGTCATATCAATTCACTCTTCCCGAAGGAGACAGTGTAACTTGTCAAATTCGAAGAAACTGTGAGAAGTTGATCAACCGAGGAAGACATTGGCTACACGTTCTTGAGTGACCAAAACCGAATCCATAAATTGAGTGGACTCGAGCGCCACCCTTTAAAGGTGAGGGAGTGTTGAGGTGATTCCTAACTGACGAGCTCTGGGCGTATATGATTTTATGCTCGTACTCTGTCAAATTATAGTATAGTTTAAGATATCGTCCCACCGAGATTGGAACCACCTAAGCTACAAATTTATATTGTCTTTGTCACTATTTGAGAGAAATAGATTGGTGAGATGAGAATTGTTTAATAGTCCTAAAAATTTAAATAACCGTAGAGTAAATATTTATGGATTTTTAAAGTAAATAAAAGATAATAAAGATATAAGTTGGGATACTTTGAATCAGCAAAATAAACCTTTTATAATAAAATCAAAATTTCATTATTTCTTCTCCGTTTAATGACATGGTCGCTTATTTCTAATACAACCAAATCAAATAAAAGTAACCAATTAATAACACCTCTTTCGGTTAATGTAGTTAATCGATTGACAGTGAAACAGAGACCTTGTTCAAAGAATGATAATTTATTTCTAATACAACCACTTCACTTAACCACAATATATTAATAGCACCACTCGCGCTTATACTATTAATTTATTGATAGTCACATTAAACAATAATTGATTAATAACATCTCTTTCGATTAGTGTAGTTAACCGACTAAAGTAATGATTTAAACAAGAAGTATCTTAGTTGAGTACACCAAATGAGCAAAAACCTCTTTCGATTAGCTTTTACTAAATCAATAATCTTATTTGAGTCAACTCCTCCATGAGAATTAGAATTGAAAGAAATAAGATAAAGATTATGGTTAATCCTGGTGTATAAAGATGATAAAGAGAAAACCCCAACATAAGAATATAATAAAATCAAGACTTCCATTATAAAAACTTTATCAAGCTTCAACTAATATCCCAACAAAAAAAAAAATTACTCCATTATGGAGAAAAGAAAATTTATTTCTACAAAGAAGAAACAACTTATAAAACTAAAATAAAGCTAATAGAGAGGTGTTTATTTTTTACACAGAAGATGAGATATCCTTCTCAACAAATGTTGGACTATTTATAGAGAAATTTGACAGCGAAAAAGCTCCACTGATGCGAGGTTACTAATGCCATTAGTGGCATTTCCTTGTTATTTTCCCACTAATGCGAACCACCGATGGCATCGGTGACCTTTTCTTCCTCTTTCCCAGTAATGCGAACTCACTAATGCCATTGGTGCCATTTCTTCATTGTTTTCCCACTAATGCGAACCACCGATGGCATCGGTGACCTTTTCTTCCTCTTTTCCAGTAATGCGAACTCACTAATGCCATTGGTGGCATTTCTTCATTCTTTTCCCACTGATGTGATCCACTGATGGCATCGGTGACATTTTTTCCTCTTTTCTTGCTTTTACGTTCTTTTCTTTCCCGGAAGACTGTTTTGTGTATTTGCACAATTTGAAGATAATACCATATATTTTACATAAAAATATAAATATATATAATAATTTGTATATCTAAAATTATATAAAATATATAACTATCAAACACCCCCACACTTAAATATTTACTCGTCCTCGAGTAAAGGACACAACATAAAGTAGCAGCTCAAAACTTTAAGAAGAATGTGAATTTTCGGCAAACAAGAATCAACTAAGACCAAACTTCAAGTTCAAATGATCTTTATCTGTACTCATCTTCACTGATTGAGAATTAAAATCACAATATTTTCTAATCCCAATGTGTCTCACCAAATGAAGAGAGATGCCCATAAATCACACATTATATAATATAAAAGAATAAGGGCATAGATAGAAAAATTCTCTCACTCTCAACAAAGAAGTATCTCTAGCTATCGAAAATTACCATAAGCTTGCATATCATGTGGCTCTCTACTAATGTAGGAATCTTTAAGTTGAGATCATCTAGGACTTTTATTTTGGTTGTAATGTAGGCTTAGGAACAGGTATGATATATATTAATATGAGTGACTCGAGTCCTTATAGACACCACAATACATTGACATTCAAGTATCACTTTGTTTTCCTTTTTCTATAACAATCAACATTCTTTTTTTTTCATATTTTTTCTTTGTCAGACACCATATCTCTCTATCTTTTCCACTTATTTTCTTTTCATGATGTGCTATCGAAAATTCTCTTTGTAGCGCTTTTTTTTTCCTTTTTCTTTTTATTCCTTTTTTTTTCTTTGTTTTTGAAATGACAACATTCTCAATAACGAATAAGCTCAACAATAACCATTTTGCCGTATTCTTTCACAACTATCCCCTCATAGTTTATTTTTATATTAAAAAATATATCCCTGATATTTTTCTTTTTGTAAGTGCCAAAAAGGTAATATGGTGAATAAATAGATGTGACAACAAAAATTAGGCTAAGCGTTAAATTTTGGTAATCAAGAAAAATATGGGATAATTCATTAGGCTCAACGGGGCTGACTAGGGATAAAACATATTATGGTAGGTTAAGTTTGGTCATGGTTTAGCAAGGAATGCCTACTTTCATCTCACAACTCAAAAATTTACCTAGAATTTCGCCTCAAACCACATTCAAGGCAAGTTCTGGATTTCCAAATAAGAAAGAGAACTGATAATAACCTGACAACACAATACACTTGGGATTAGCAAAAATTATAATTTTAATCACCAATAAACAAAGATGAATTTGGAATGATATTCTTATAACTCAAGAATGGTACCCAGTCAAATCTGTTTTTCCAAAATCTCATTCTATGAAAAATCCTGTTTTTAGCTGATTAATTTATTGAAAATCCTAAAAGATGTTCAGTTCAAAATATTACGACCATGGCAAAGAACTGAACCAAGAAATCCATGGAAGTATGCGAAAGAAGTTATGCTAATTTTTTTTTTTTTTTACAAAATAAAAATACATTAAAAAAATTATATATACAAAGTTATATATAAATATTGAATCAATAAAAGGTTTAAAAGAAAAATACACCAAAAATTGAAAACACACACATATTTACACACACAAAAATATATATTCTTTTACCCCCACACTTAAATATTGTCAAGTCTTCATGACAAATAATTTAAACGAAAAAGAAGGTAAAGGGCTCCCCAAAATATTTTTTTCTTTTTTCGCCTGGAGCTTGTGAACTCCACACCCAATTCTGAATCAATTTTTCTTTTTTGCTCCTTGGGATTATTCTCAAAGTTCACTTGGCCAAGAACATCACAAAATAATTTCTTGTTTTGCACGTCTCATTCTTTTTTGGCCTTGTCTTGAGCAGGCATGTAACTGTTCATGGTGATCCTTAACTCCATTTTGTATTTCTCACAAGGATCGGTCCATGCAGTTTCCTGAAAATTCCCAACAACAAAATCCACAGAGTCACAGTGATCAAAAGAAATAAAAGATGTTGGTCAAAAGGATATTCTATTGTATATGTGTAATGGACCTCGCCATCCTTATTTTCTTTCAAATTAGCTAATTTTTGTGGATAAGAAAAATGGGTTATGCACTCATCACAAATTGAATTAAATTCAACCAAATCTTTATTTTCAACCATCTCCACTTGATCAGGCTTTTCATCGTGAGTGATAGATTCTTTCTCATAAGGATCATCTTTTTGAATTGGTACATCTTCACATATTGTTTCAGTTAAGTGTTCACCATAATTAAAAGAGATTTTCATTGCATTGTTAGGTCAGTCGTGATTTTATGATTCTGTGCATATTTCTCATCAGTATTTTTTATGAAATCATACACAGATTCTTTTAAGCTCTCATTCTCTTTTTGTGGTTGTTGATGCGTGTCTCAATTTTCATGCGAATATTGGTTGCACTCCGGATTGTAACCATATTCATTAGAATCATTGTACCTATGAGGACTAGAAACAATATAAGATTCTTCACAAGATGAACCAAAGAAATAAAAGTTACCTGCGCCGCATTCATGAATGAAGTGATTTCCACCGCAATATTCACAAGTAATAGACCTTTGGCTAACTTTATTAATTTAGTTGTTCATGGTCTTTGATTCTCCCAGAATTTGCATAGGTGAATGCGTTTCTTGTCTGACATTCAAAGCTTTGGTGGTTGTCTCCACAGTAGTCACATGTAATATTTTTTTGACAATATTTTTCTACCAACTCAACAAGATTTTCACTTGGATAGTTTAAATTCATTTTCAGAACGTGTGACGAGAGTTCATATTCAGATTTTTTTAATTTTTTTGGTCAAGTTTTGTTTCCTAGCACTTGTCAGATACTAGGAAGCAAAATACTAAAAGAAAAAGAAAAAAAATCTCAAAGTAGTAATAAGATAATTAATCTGAAGTAGATGCTTACCAATCCCGGGAAACGGCGCCAAAAATTTGACGAGCTCTGGGCGTTTATGATTTTATGCTCGTGCTCTGTCAAATTATAGTATAGTTTAAGATATCGTCCCACAGAGATTGGAACCACCTAAGCTACAAATTTATATTGTCTTTGTCACTATTTGAGAGAAATAGATTGGTGAGATGAGAATTGTTTAATAGTCCTAAAAATTTAAATAACCGTAGAGTAAATATTTATGGATTTTTAAAGTAAATAAAAGATAATAAAGATAAAAGTTGGGATACTTTGAATCAGCAAAATAAACCTTTTATAATAAAATCAAAAGTTCATTATTTCTTCTCCATTTAATGACATGGTCGCTTATTTCTAATACAACCAAATCAAATAAAAGTAACCAATAAATAACACCTCTTTCGGTTAATGTAGTTAATCGATTGACAATGAAACAGAGACCTTGTTTAAAGAATGATCATTTATTTCTTATACAACCACTTCACTTAACCACAATATATTAATAGCACCACTCGCGCTTATACTATTAATTTATTGATAGTCACATTAAACAATAATTGATTAATAACACATCTTTCGATTAGTGTAGTTAACCGACTAAAGTAATGATTTAAACAAGAAGTATCTTAGTTGAGTACACCAAGTGAGCAAAAACCTCTTTCGATTAGCTTTTACTAAATCAATAATCTTATTTGAGTCAACTCCTCCATGAGAATTAGAATTGAAAGAAATAAGATAAAGATTATGGTTAATCCTGGTGTATAAAGATGATAAAGAGAAAACCCCAACATAAGAATATAATAAAATCAAGACTTCCATTATAAAAACTTTATCAAGCTTCAACTAATATCCCAACAAAAAAAAAAATTACTCCATTATGGAGAAAAGAAAATTTATTTCTACAAAGAAGAAACAACTTATAAAACTAAAATAAAGCTAATAGAGAGGTGTTTATTTTTTACACAGAAGATGAGATATCCTTCTCAACAAATGTTGGACTATTTATAGAGAAATTTGACAGCGAAAAAGCTCCACTGATGCGAGGTTACTAATGCCATTAGTGGCATTTCCTTGTTATTTTCCCACTAATGCAAACCACCGATGGTATCAGTGACCTTTTCTTCCTCTTTCCCAGTAATGCGAACTCACTAATGCCATTGGTGCCATTTCTTCATTCTTTTCCCACTAATGCGAACCACCGATGGCATCGGTGACCTTTTCTTCCTCTTTCCCAGTAATGCGAACTCACTAATGCCATTGGTGCCATTTCTTCATTCTTTTCCCACTAATGCGAACCACCGATGGCATCGGTGACCTTTTCTTCCTCTTTCCCAGTAATGCGAACTCACTAATGCCATTGGTGGCATTTCTTCATTCTTTTCCCACTGATGTGATCCATTGATGGCATCTGTGATATTTTTTTCTCTTTTCTTGCTTTTACGTTCTTTTCTTTCCCGGAAGACTGTTTTGTGTATTTGCACAATTTGAAGATAATACCATATATTTTATATAAAAATATGAATATATATAATAATTTGTATATCTAAAATTATATAAAATATATAACTATCACTAACCTTAATATTTTCATTGGTCTTTGATTTGTGCAGGTACCATGGCTGGGAATGGAGGCAAAGGAAAGGGCTTTGAGAAGCCTGAGTTGTTGTTAGCCGATCTCACGGCTGCGATACAAGGCATCAGTGCCGAGGTAAGAGAAGTGAGTGCTCGAGTATCTAACCTCGAGCAAGGGCGTGCATTCGTGGCCTTGCCTGGGTCCGGCGCTGGAACTAGCAACTCCACTCCGATGAAACCTGAGCAATTTGCTGAGCTCGTTCGACAACAACGGTTGAAGGATGAGGTTGTTCGAAATGATGCTATGGGAAATCCTCAAGCTACACAACACTTGGGCAATCCCCAAGCGCAATAACAAAACTTGGGTAATCACTAAGCTGGTTATCAACACTTGGGCATTCACCGAGGTGATAGAATGCCACTTCCAATGGCCCAAAGACAAGTTGTGGTCGTTGATGAAGGGGTTGATGAAGGAGATTTCCCGAGGTCGAACCTGAATATGAGCCACCATTCGTTCAACGAAGGCAGGCTCAATGAGGTCATGGAAATTTCCATGGTCAAGGCCGAGGCGCAAATGTTGATCAAAATATTGAGCGTGAGGCTGATGACTATTATGATGAGTATCCAAAACTGATCCGAGGTGCTCGAGATTCAAACTTGAACACCATTCAGAGGAACTAGTGATCCGGAACAATACATTGAATGGAAGCTTAAGTTGGAGCGAATCTTCGAAATCAATAAGGTGACCGAAGAGAGAAAAGTTGCACATGTCATTTCTTCGTTCGAAGTATATGCATCAACATGGTGGGAGGCTGACAAAAGGTTGAGACGAAGGAATGATTATCCTGAGGTCACCACATGGGCGCTGTTGAAAAGAGCAATGGATGCTAAGTATGTGAATGCCAAGTATCGGCAGGATCAACCTCAAAAGCTCTTCGAGTTGAAGCAAGGGTCAAAATCGGTTGAAGAGTATCATGATGAGTTCGAAAGAATTCGACTGGCTCTTGACCAAGAAGAAGATGACGAGCAAGCCATCATCAGATTCAAAAATGGCTTGGCTCGAGATTTGTCATCTCAATTGAGGCTGCATGTGTATCACACGTTGGAAGATGTGTTCCAAGCTGCCATCGAAGCTGAGAAATGGGTGAAGGACGATAAAGCAAACCGGTATCGAGGAGTCACTACTTCAACTCCTTTGAACCGAAGTAAATAATGGAAGAGTCCGAATCCAACAAGTGCTAACACTGTTCGAGATCCGAAAAAACCCATCGAGAGGGGGAGTGACCGTTAACCAACTAAGAGAAGTGGGAGGTAAAGTTCAACTCAATATTTCTAGTGCTTCTAGTATTCAGTGTCACAAATGTAGAGGTTATGGTCACATTGCGAAAGAGTGTCCAACTCGCAAAGTTATGCTAATGCTCGATGATGGAACCATCCAAGATCAAGCGAGTGACACCGAGGAAGAAAATTTCGAGGAGACTGACCGAGCTGAAGATGATGGTCGTGAAGCTGCCGAAGCTGATCATCCGAAAATATTTCTTGTGGTTCGAAGGAATTTGAGCTGCATGACTCTCGAAGAAGAGGACAACCAAAGAGAGAATCTCTTTCATGGAAGATGTCGAGTAAGGGGGAAGGTTTGTTCGATGATAATTGATTCGAGTAGTTGTGTGAATGTGGTGAGCCAAACCTTGGTTTTACAATTGGGACTACCTACCTCAAAGCATCCTCATCCTTACAGATTGCAATGGTTGAATGAGTGTGGAGAGTTAAGGGTTGTCAAGCAGGTGTGGATCAAGTTCAAAGTTGGAGAATATCAAGATGAGATAATGTTCGATGTGATACTGAAGCAAGCTTGTCATTTGCTATTGGGTCGACCATGGAAGTATGATCGGTCGGTTGTTCATAATGGAAGATCCAATACTTACACTACTAAGCTCGAAGGGGAGATTTTCATACTCAAACCCTTGTCTCCGAAACAAGTCAGCGAGGACTATAAAATAATGAAGGAATTGAAAGAAGCGGCCATAGCTAAGTCTCCAGTTGGGACAACAACTGTGGCCGAAGATAACAACTCACCGCCCGAGGTAAGAAATATCTATGCAATCATGCAACCGGGTGAGTATCTACGAGGCAACGACAACGATCAACTTATGATTTTCCTTGTGCACAAGGGTATCTTTCTAAACTCTAATGATGATTTTTCTAATGACAACCCTTTGCCTAGTGCTGTACGAAGTGTTTTGCAGGACTTCAGAGACATGTTTCCTAAAGAAATACCAGGTGGATTGCCTCCGTTGAGAGGAATCGAGCACCAGATTGACTTCGTACCGGGGTCTCAAATCCCCAACAAACCTGCATGCCGGTATAATCCCGAGGACACCAAAGAGCTCCAAAAGCAGGTTGATGAATTCCTGAACAAGGGCCTTGTTCAAGAGAGCTTGAATCCTTGCATCGTTCCTGTTATCCTTGTCCCGAAGAAAGATGGAACTTGGCGAATGTGCGTTGATTGCCGAGCAGTCAACAAAATAACGGTAAAGTGTCGTCATCCTATTCTTCAATTAGATGACATGCTCAATGAGTTAAGTGGTTCTTCATACTTTTCGAAGATAGACCTCAGGTCTGGTTACCACCAGATCCGAATGAAACCCGGAGATGAGTGGAAAACTGCATTCAAGACCAAATTCGGTCTCTATGAATGGTTGGTGATGCCTTTTGGCCTATCCAACGCACCGAGCACATTCATGCGACTGATGAACCATGTGCTCAAACCGTTCATAAATAAGTTTGTTGTCGTTTACTTCGATAACATCCTTATTTATAGCAAATCTGTGGATGAACATGTCGAACACCTAAGGCTAGTGCTTGATAAGCTTAAAGAAGAGATCCCAAGCTAAAATGCGTTCGTGACGCGATCTTGAGTGACCGAAGGATTGAGAAATATCAATTGCACAAGAATGGGAGGGTCTTTGTGCCAGTATCATCATGGAGAGAGCTTTTGGTTCGAGAAGCTCACTCTGAAGGCTTGATGAGACCCTTTGGTGTCGACAAAACTCTTGGTATCTTAACTGAGCAGTTCCATTGGCAAAAAATTTAAAGAGATGTGGAAAAGCTTTGCAATGCTTGTATAGATTGCAAGAAAGCTAAATCGAGGTCCAAACCTCATGGTTTGTATACTCCGTTACCTGTTCCTAATCGACCGTGGGTTGATATATCCATGGATTTTGTTATGGGGTTACCAAGGTCGGGGGGTGGGCATGATAGCATCTTTGTCGTAGTCGACCGTTTTTTTAAAATGGCTCACTTTATTCCTTGCAAGAAGTGTGATGATGCGAAGCATGTAGCTACTTTGTTTATTTCTAGTGCGTTGAAATTTCATGGTGTGCCTCGTACCATTGTGAGTGATCGAGACTCAAAATTCTTGAGTCATTTTTGGGAATGTTTATGGGGTGCCCACGGCACCAAATTAATATTCTCGACGTCTCGCCATCCTCAGACTGATGGACAGACCAAGGTAGTCCACTAAACTTTGGGATCTTTCTTCGAGGAATGACCAAAGGCAATGTCGGAAACTAGGCTAATCGTTTGCCCAGGATGGAATTTGCATACAATCGAACTGTGCATCGAATAATTGGAATGACTCCGTTCGAATGTGTGTATGGTTTTAACCCTTTAATTCCACTTGATTTAACCCCATTGCCTCAAGATTCTATTATTGATTTTGAAGGTACTCGGCGAGCCACTGCGTTGATTTTGAAGGTACTCGGCAAAGGTGAAGAAGAACCTTGAGGAAGCTTATGCAAAAGTTGCATCAAAGAAAAATAAGGGGCGCAAAAAGTTAGAATTAAAGAAGGGAGATTGGGTATGGGTTCACTTCCGAAAGGAACGATTTCCGAACCTAAGGAAAGGAAAGTTGGCTCCTTGAGAGGATGGTCAGTTTCAAGTGTTGAGCAAGATCAACAGCAATGCTTATGTGATCTACCTCCCTGGTGAGTTTAATGTGTCCAACACCTTTAATGTTGCTGACTTAACTTCTTGTGTTGTAGGCCAAGTATCGGAGCTGAAGAGGGCTCGATTTCGAGGATGAAATCTTCTCAAGAAGGGGAGGATGATGCAGCCCGAACACGTGCCGATCAAGTGTTCGATCTACCGAGGCCAATGACACGAAGCCCAGCCAAGTTGATGCCTGGTACTTACATTCGATTGACTTGGTCAGGAGAAGACAGATGCTCCAAAGTTGATTGGCTGACTCAAGATCCAAAGGCATCATCTATAAGCTCGAGCCCGAAGAAGGGAGTAATCAAACACTTAATATCAACGCTGAACAGTAAACAGCCAACCAAAAGAATAGCGTCCGATTTCAAGTGTTCGAGTACATGTGTTCGAAGGAAAAGGAGCGACCGAACACTTCACTTCGATGCCAAGCATTGAAGCAACCGAAGGAAGTGCGATCGAATTGAGAGTGTTCGAATTCCAGGAACCGAACACTTAGTTAGTCAGCCACTGCGTGGCTTATTCTTATTGGTCGCGTGTGACCATTTTACTGTTTTATCCCTAGAGTAGTCAATATAAACTCCTTTACATTTCATTGTAATTAGTTAGTTTTTGTTGAATGATCAAACATAGCTGTAGCTATTGTGAGTCTCCGATGGAGCCGAACCCCGATGTGGGATTTTAAAAACTTGTGTCATTCGGTGTTGAATCATTTGAATAATCTTCTTCTTTGGTCATTCAATTTGCAAGAATCATGACTTCTTGAGGATTGTTGCTTAGTATAGGTGATTCTTTGCCTCCGATTCGATCGAACCCGAGACTAGTTCCTCGCCATTCTTTTGAATCGAAGCAAGATTTGTCTTGCTTCTATCTTTATATTCTTGTTGTTTTTCCGCATTCTTCGTGTCTAGGTTTAACCCCGGTTAGGCTTGCAGGATTGGGTGTGCAAGAGGCACAGTGAGTATTTTCATAATTAGATCCTTGGGGGCATCGCCCGAAGTTTCCCTTGTCGCTAATGTTTCCTCTTTTTCAGGTTTTCCTAATAATGCGGCTAACACCGAGCCGAAAAAGAAGATAAAGAGCAAGAAAACAAAGGGGAAGAAGAAAAAGGAAGAAGATGCCTCTGATGCCGACGACTGTGTGGCCTCGATGGCGAATTTAGTTGGTGATCTGAAGGAGCTCAAAGCTTCTAAGGCTTCTAAATCTTCGAATAAGTCCTCCGATCAGGGGACTTTAAAAGGTGATGACGACATCTTCCTTAGTCTTGTCACTTGTGTTTAAACTTTTTCTTAGTCCTTCGTTCATAAGCTTTCCACTCCATCTTTCTCATATTCGAAAAGAAAGAGAGCAGCTTCGAAGAAGTCTGCTCATACGGTCCGTCCTCGATCTGAGGCAGCGACTACCCCTGGGCCCGAAGCTGTTGTCGAGCGGCGCTGAGGGTTTTGATTGATGAGCCCAACAACGAATGCTTTAAGGTGCAAAAGGAGATCGAGGTGATCAACCACGAGGAGTTAGAGCAAGAACCTGATATGGCGGTCACTAGGGCTAAGGGCAAAGCCAAGGTTAGAGAGGTTGACACCCCTACTGCCGAGGAGGGGACAACTACGAGTATGGCTCGAGCTTATTCCGAGCCTGTCAGAGCTTCAGCCTCGAAGAGACCTTTGAGAAAGTTGGAAGTTTCGGCACTATCCAACCTCTTTGAGTGCTCTCGCGAAGATCTTTTGAGCCTCGGGCCGTTGTTGGGGCCAAAAGAGTAAACTTATCTCTTGAAGTTCACCCTGGCTAAGATGGCTGCCACTGCTGCTAATGCACTTCGGGTAAGTTTTTACCAAATTTATTTTCCTTTTGTTCAAACACTTCTCCTACTTCTAACTCTTCAACGACATTTTGCTCAGGGATTTCTCCTGTCCTTGAAGACTGTTGAACTCGAAACTGTGAGGTTTGAAGAAGTCCAACGGGTTGCAAGTGCTTGGGACAAACAAAAGGACAGTTTCAACGCTCTAATCGTTGAGTTGAAAGCTCAACTGGCTAAGCCTCACTCCGAGATGCAAGAGGCTACTGCTGCCTTCGAGGCTAAAATTCAAGCGCTTAATGATGGCTTTCGGATAGAATGCTCGAGGCTGGGTGCCGAGGTTGAGAGGCTCAATGGTGAGTTGGCTCTAATTATGGATGAATTCATGGAGGAAACTAACAAACACCATGAGGAGCTGAAGGAGCATGTTCTCACAATCCAAAGGTTGGAAGGTCAAACCGTGAGGATCCCAACCCTCAAAGCCGAGGACAACTTTGGGGTGAAGTTGTGGATTTGAAGGAGAAGGCCAAAATAAGGGTCAAGAGGGCGGAGCTAGACAAGCATTGAGCTATCATTAAGTCTCGGTTGAAGTTTTTTAAGTAGTGTCAAGTGGCGAGCTTAATTTGGAGGCTGAAATTGCTATGACCGAGGATAATGCAGCCAAGGCCTAAGCTGTGATAAATGAGCTCCCCTCGAGTGAAGGCTCGGGCAATGATGAGGTCGAGGATGAAAATGAAGAGGATACTGAAGATGATGAAGATGGGACTTCCAAGGGGGAAGATGATCCCGAAAGTTAGCTTTTTCTTTTTTATGCTTTTTTTTTTGTGGCCATCGAGCCATTTTGTACAAACAACTTTTTGTGGCCTTTGGGCCATGTTTAATGTAAAATTTCTGAAGCCTTTGGGCTTGGTTTAATGAAATTCATTTCTGTTTCTAAGTATGTCTTTACTTTTCTTTGAAAGTGTTCGACTAGGCACTTTAGGATAACCTTTGCTTGCAAGACTTAATAACTTTTAATAATCTGATGCTAGCTTGGAACGATGTCTTGTTCCCGAGCCAAGACATGGGGAAATGACCTCGGTCAATCAATATTACTTCGGTAAATTAAGCTTTGAAATAAAGAGATGTTGAATCTAAGTTCATTTCATTAATAATAATAATAAGCCATAATAGGTTACACAAGTTTCAAGACTAGCTCAGGAAAGCCATGATAGGCATTACACAAGTTTCAAGACTAGCTTGGGAAAGCCATGATAGGCATTACACAAGTTACACAAGTCTCTGAGTTTGGCTAACCGAACCAAGGCTAGCTCTCTTTCTCCTCGAGCAAATCCAATTCTATGCGCATAGCTTGCTGATTAGATTCTTCGGTAGCATGGGCGTACCGAAGACTGGGTTCGCCAACTTCTACGGGGATTAAAGAATCCATTCCATAGGCAAGGGAGAAAGAAGTTTCACCAGTGCTATTCTTCTTCGTGGTTCGCAATGCCCATAATACCCTGGACAATTCCTCGGGCCACGGGCCTTTTGCTTCGTCGAACCTCTTCTTTATATTTTTAATGATTACCCTATTCGAAGACTCGGCTTGTCCATTTGCACTTGGATGATAGGGGGTCGACAAAATCCTTTTAATTCCATATTTCTTTAGAAAATCTGTGAAGTTGGCGCCTATGAACTGAGGGCCATTGTAACAAGTAATCTCTTTTGGAACATCGAACCTGTAGATAATATTCTTCCGAATGAAATCGATCACCTCCTTTTTCCTGACTTTAGCAAAAGACCCCACTTCTACCTACTTGGTGAAGTAGTTAGTCAACAAGAGTATGAACCAAATACTTCCTTTGGCTTTTAGAAGTGGCCCAATTATATCTATCCTCCACTTTATGAAAGGCTAAGGAGACATAACCGAATGGAGAGGCTCAGCCTGTTGATGAATCATTCTTGCATGTCACTGGCATTTGTCACACATTTCACGAAAGCTTTGGCTTCTGCGCTAATAGTTGGCCAATAGTAACCAACCCGAAGAAATTTAAGCAGCAGAGCTTTTCCTCCCAAATGGTTGCCACATTCGCCTTCCTGAACCTCTCTTATTATGTATTCGATTTCTCCGAACCCAGACATCTGGCCATTGGGCCGCTGTACATCTTTTTTTACAACTTCCCTAGGATCATTGATAGGAAGCTGCATGAGTCCTCAACTTTTTGGCCTCTCTCTTATTTGTTGGGAGAGTCCCTGAGTTGAAGTATGAGGTGAACTTGGTTTGCCAATCCCAAGTATGGTCCACGACATTTACTTCCAATTTTATTCCTTTCATCACTGAAGAGAGTAGCCACACCACATAATCAGTCCTTAAGTGTTCTTCTTCGACGGCCGAGCATAGGTTGGCTAAGGCGTCAGTCTCGACATTCTCTTCTTGAGATATCTGCTGAATTCTCCATTCTTGGAACTTTATCAAGACCTGTTGTGCTCGGGCTAAGAATTGCTGCATTCAGGGCTCACGAGCCGAATATTCCCTGAGCACCTGATTCACCACCAACTGTGAATTACTCCTCAATTCAACCTTTTCCACTCCCATTTCCTTGGATAATTCCAAGCCAGCTATCACGACCTTGTATTCTACCTCATTGTTGGTTACTTTCTTGAATATGATTAAATGTCTTACTCTTTCTCCCGTTTGCGTTACCAGCACAATTCCGAGCCCTGAACCTTTTGAATTTGTTGCCCTATCGGTGTACAGCGTCCATACCCCAGATGCTGAATCCTTAGACACCAAGTTTTCCTTTTCAAAGCTGAAGTCTGCCAAGACTTGGGATTTTATGGCTATTCAGGGTTGGTAAGTTATGTCATACTCGCTCAACTTGTCTGCCCATTTAGATAACCTCCCCAACAACTCAGGTTTGTGTAATATGCTTCTCAAGGGGAAGGTTGTAACTACAGCTGTAGGATGACACTGCAGTAAGGTCGAAGCTTTCGAGCAATGACTACTATGGCAAGTGCTAACTTTTCAAGATGAGGGTACTTGGTTTCAGCATCAAGAAGTGTTTTACTAATATAGTAGATGAGTTATTGCTTCCCATCTTCCTCTCGATCCAGCAGACACTCACTGACACTTCGAATACGTCTAAGTACACTAACAATATTTCCCCATTCTTTGGCTTGGCGAGCAGCGGCGCGTTAGCTAAATAATGCTTCAATTCTTTCAACGCTTGTCTGCAGTTCGGCATCCACTCGAAGGCAGTGTTCTTTCTCAAGACCGAGAAGAATTTGTGGCATCGCTCCAAGGACCTCGAGATGAACCTACTCAAGGAAGCGACTTGGCTAGTTAAGTGTTGAACTTCCTTAGTCCCCGAGAGCACCTCGAGAATCTCTTCGATGGCTTTGATTTTCTCAGGATTAGCCTCGATTCCTCTTTCGGAGACTATGAATCCTAAGAACTTCCCTGAACCAACCCCGAATACACACTTCTCGGGGTTCAATTTCATGTTGTATTGCCTTAAAACAACAAAGGCCTTCCTTAGGTGGTTCAAATGATCTTCTAGCCGAACCAATTTGACTGCATGTCGTCTATATAAACTTCCATTGAATTTTCAATATAATCCTTAAACATTTGACATACTATCCTTTAGTAAGTTGCTCCCACATTCTTGAGTCCGAAGGGCATCACTTTGTAACAATAAGTGCCTCAGTCGGTGATGAACGAGGTTTTCTCTTCATCCTTCGGATCCATCAAGATTTGGTTGAACCTCGAGTACGCATCCAAGAAGGTTAACAGCTAGTGTCCAGCCGTGGAGTTTATTAACCTGTCTATTTGAGGCAATGGGTATGAGTCTTTGGGACAAGCTTTATTCAAGTCCTTATAATCTATGCACATCCTCCATTCTCCATTTTTCTTGGGTACAACAACAACATTAGCCAGTTATTCGGGATATTTGACTTCCTCATGAAGCTGTTATCCTGCAACTTTTTCGTTTCATCCTCAATCACCTTTTCCCGTATGCTGGCATGAGGTCTCTTTTTCTGCTTCACCTAGGTATGGCGTGGATCCAGATTAAGTTTATGTGTCATGATTTCTAGATCGATGTTGACCATGTCAGCATGGGACCACGCAAAGCAATCATTATTAGACTTTAATAGTTCGACAATTGCCTTTTTGGACTCGAGGTCCAATTCGGAGCCAACAAACACTTTTTTTTCTAAGAACTCCTTCGATCGTGTAAAAAGTTCCAATCCCTCAATGGTTGAATCCTCGGCCTTTTGCTTTCGAGGCTCTTGAATGCACACCAGGATATTTTCCATCATATCCTCTTGGGGATCCAGTTCCAAGGCCGAATCCCCCTTTTCGTTAGACCCCGGCTACGTTGATTGCTATTTCTTTGATCCATTCTGGATGACTCCACTCTTTAAAGCAACTGAATAGCATTCCCTGGCTACTCGTTTCTCCCTCTTGATCGAACGAATTCCCCAAGAACATGGGATTTTGATGATTTGATGAAGCGTGGATGTTACAACTTCCATTGAATTAATCCAAGGTCTCCCAAGGATCACATTTTGAGCCATGTCCTCGAGCATGACTTGGAACATTGTTTCCTTTATGACTCTTTCTGCATACGTGTTGAGCGTGATTTCGCCCAACATTTTCTCCATGGAGTTAGTGAAGCCGGTTGGGATGGTTGCCTTCGAGATGATTTGGTCCTTCAACCACATCTTCTTAACAGCCCCGTAACTTATAATGTTTACTGAGCTGCTGGGGTCGATCAAGACTCCTTGATGTCTGAGTCATTGATTCTCAGCATGATGACCAAGGCTCGTGATGGGGAAACATCATCCCGTCTCAATCGGCATTGCCAAATACGATCTCTCTACCTGAACCTCTAGTTCGAGTTCTCTTCTCCATCGTTATTGGCAATTTGGTAAACTTTTTGGCGGCAGCAAAATTCATATCGTTCACCTCCAAACTGCCTATTATCATATTCACAACCCTTTCAGCGGGAGCCGCCTTTGGCGTCTTTCCATCTTTCTATTTTTGGCAAAGTTCTGCTTTCTTTTGTCGGTGAGAAATTCCCCCAACAAGCCTTTCTTCAACAAGTGAGCCACTTCAAGGCAAAAAGCTTTGCATTCTTCGGTTCGGTGAGCGTAGTCAGCATGAAACTCTCAACGCAATCTTTGATCTCTTTTCCCAGGGGCAGTTCTCATATCCTTCGGTAGCCTCACCCCTTGATCTGTCATTCTCTTTAACGCATTTACCAACTCCGTAGTTGAAACGATAAAATTGTAATCAGGGATCCGAGGCAAGTCTTTATCCTTGGATATTATTACGGGCCTCGTGTCACTTTTCTGGTTAGCGTTGGCGTTAACTCGGTCTCCAAGGCATTAGCTTTTAGGCTGCCCCTCGAGCCTCTGAATCACATGCTGCCTTTATGAGTTGTGGGGCTCGTATCGTCCCTTCGAGTTTCCTCATAGAACCTCGGGGCGCCGTGAGGATTCAGGGTGACCTCTATAGCTAGAGTTTCGGCCTGCAACTCCACTCTGCTTCTTCCAACCTTATCTTGGTAGTAGCTCTATCGTGTAACTCATCCCACGTCTGAGCTTGATACTGCTGAGTTCTTTCCTCAGCTCGGCGGCTACCTCAGAGTTATGAACATTGATGTTCCTCTCGAATGCCATGATTGCCAAGTTATCACCCATGGCTGGTAACTCCATCCTCTCTGCTTGGAAACTCTCAAGGAAATCCTTGATTGGTTTCCCGAACCGCAGTTTAACTTCGAAGATGTCCTCCTTTCGCTGAAGGATTTTTTGCACTCTGGTATGAGCCTTGATGAACGAACCAGCTAGCTCCTTAAAATTTGGAATAGATTCTCGAAGGCAAGTGCATGTACCAATGTAGTGCCCCCTTTTCCAAGGTATCCCCAAATTTCTTCTAAAATATTGATTCCTTCTCTATTTCAGACAAATCGTTTCCTTCACCATCGCTATGAACTCGGTTACGTGTTCAACTGGGTTGGTAGTGCCATCATATTTCTTCAAGATTTGCATCTTAAAATGCATTGGGATAGGTGCTAGAGCTGCCTCGGGCTTGCAGGGCAATTGCCTGCATTTATCGATGTCCAACGCTCTTTAGATTTTCCTCACCCCGGGGATATTTTCGAGCCGCTTCTCGACTCTGGCCTCGACTCGAGCTTCGATTTCCTTTCTCCATTATTCGAGGTCTATCGAGGAGTTAGTTTCTGCAACGTTGGGAACCATCCCGAAGAGTAGATTGGTATTCGGTGCAGTTCCCGAGCCCCCAGATGTGGCCCCATTTTGAGATCCCCCTATTGTCGCGCCCATGGGAACGAAATTTGGGATGTCTCTATTCGGAGCTACATGTGGAGTACTGGTTGGGGTAACATTATTTCTTATCGAGGCTGCCTCTAAAGAACTATGAAATTCAGCATTAAAATTTGATTGTTCAGCGAATTGCGCTTGAAGGCTTTGAAAGGTGCAATCATGAATGTTTGGAAAGAATCATTAGACCATGATGAAGAAGAGTCTGTCAGAGGCGGTGGTGGTAAAGGTATGTTTTCCGTTGGAAGTGGAGGCATTAATGTACCATTTTGTCCATCAGGAGGTAATTAGTGTCTATTGCCATTTTCATCGTTGTTAGCTATTGTTAAGAAATCACAAATATAAACGTGAACTGATTTGCTTTTTAACTCTGGAACAAAGTGTAATTTCTCGAATCTCCACAGACGGCGCCAATTTGGCCTAAATCAGCTTAGGACAAGAAATCGAATTTGATTGGGTTTACAAGCAATGCCAAGTATCAAAGCTGTGAAAAAACAAGGAATTAAAATAAACAATCAGATAAAGAACAATGGAACATTATATTTCAATAATCACAATACTTAGTACAAATTTGGACATAGTTTTGGTATATATTTCTAGAGGGTTGCAATACAGAATGAAGTACTATTTATAAGCTATCGAATTTCAGCCATTTCCTCCACGTTCTATCGTGGCTTTGCCCGCTATCCACTCCCTTAGAAGAAGAGTTAGTGGGTTGAGATCGTGGGACGGACTTTCCATTGAGATATGAGTGGTACATCGAAGCTTGGATTCTCCGCCTCAGGGACGCAAGCCTGTTCATCTGCCGCGGCAATTTGATGCAGAGCAAACTGAGCTAAGATGCCAACTCTCAAGGACCAAGCTTGAAGGATGCAAGAAAGAGGAGACCAAGAGCTTTGGAGAAGAGTTGAAGGCACATCCCAAAGATTCGACGAAGGATGAAGTGTCCAAGGCCAAGGGAGAGCATCAAAAGGCAAAAAAGGAGCGCACCAAGGCAGCCCAGGAAGATGCGAACCACCCACAGCTTTAGGCGGACCGCCTACTCAAGATCCAACTCTCTGGATCTCAAGGAGGTGGACCGCCCACTACACAGTGTGGCTTTGGAAGGCTCTGCAGAGGCGGGGCACCTGTCCCAATGGGTGGACCGCCCAGTGTCTGTTTTGCTTGACGGGAATTCTACTTAATTTGTTATGTAATTCCTACTTTAGCCCTACGTGGCTTATTTCTTTTAAACCCACTTTGGGGGTACTTTAGACTTTACATTATGATTAGAGGGCACCTATAAAAGGACCCCTTAGGCTTTTATTTCATTTTAGCTAACTTTGAATTAAGAATTATGAGAATTGAGAGAGGCTAGGCCTTCTTGAGAAGCTAGAAGCTTCAATGCATCTCTTACTTGGAATACATGGTGGATCAACCTAGTATGACCCGTGAGTAGTTCAAGTTTCTTTCTCTCTCTCTCTCTCTCTCTCTCTCTCTCTCTCTCTCTCTCTCTCTCTCTCTCTCGGATATTCAAATCATGGTTTGATTCGATTATCCTTTCCTTCTTCTAATTCTGTTCTTCCCCGTCCCTTATTTCCTTGTTATCGTGATTACCTTTTTGCTTCTGCTACTTTTATTGCTTCCGCATTTTTAGTCCATATCAGTTTGGTATCAGAGCACAAATATGTTTTGTTCTTACAAACCCTCGATCGTGCGTAGTATCTTTACTTTATTGTGTTCTTGCTGTTTGTTGTTCTTGAAAAAGAAAAAAAGAAGAAAAAGTGAAAATTGAAAAATTTTAAAAAAATTGTCGAAAATTGTTGGATTTGAATCCTCAAACATTGAAAGTCATTGGGGATTGTTATATGTGTTATTCTAGTTCTTTAGGTACCAAAAATTCGTGAATTGGTGTTGTGACTCGAAAATTGGAGATTCAAAATCCCAAAATTTTCAAAACCCTTGCTTCAAAATCAAAATCGACTTGTTGTTGTTTGTTTGGGGTTAAAACCTATTGGGGATTGCTCAGAATCATTCAAAACACCTTTGGGTACCTTTAGATTGCAAAAACATCTTGAAAACCTTGAAATTTGGCTGCAAAACGGACCAAAAACACGTTTTGTGAAGCTGTAATAGGCGGACCGCCTACTCTGGTGCACAGCCTCAGGATTTTCACTAGGCGGACTGCCCCTTTTTCCAAGCGGGGCGCCCACTCCTAAAGGTTGTCTGGGGTCGTTTGTTTCATAGGTTTTCACTTGTTCTTTTCCTCCGGGCTTCTTGGTTAGTGTTTCTAGGGTAATTGGCCTACTCGAAAGACACTAACTCTTGAGCGTATTAGAACATTCGTGCGTAGAGGAGATTAGAATTCAAAGAAGAGTCGTAGAACTTTCTTTGGCCTCAAGTGCGCACTTTAAATAGCGGTCCGTCCATAGAGTCCCATTAACTCCATTTCGAACCAATACTTGGACATACTAGTTGTGATCACCATGGTTTCTAAGAGACTACGGACTTGCCCTTGAGTGTTCATATATTGTGTGATACACGTGAGGGAGTGAATTTTGTGAGGTTCATTCTCTTATTGGTGCAACTATGTCGGATGATGATTGTAGAGGTCATGGCTCGTGTGGGGATGATGCGAGTTGCTATGACTCATATGGTGATGATGGAGACTATGGTTCCTATGATGATGTGCATTACTATGATGACTCGGGAAACCATGGCTCCTACGGTAATGAATCGGTTCACTATGATGATCGTGAGGTTGATGAAGGCTATGAAGTTTATGATGATGAATGTGTTGATCCTTATGCTTCTAGCCAAGAATAAGAAGATGGTGACGCTTCAAGGTACAATCTTCCTGCTTAATCTTCTTGTGATGAATATGAACATGTTGATAGTGACATAAAGAGAATTGATAATGAAGTTGATTATACGAATTATTCATTTACATCTTCTCTTGGTGTTGCTAGTGGTGTACAAGGGAGTAGTAGAGGTCCTTTCATTAGTATGGGAGGAGGTGGTGGTTGTTCCATGGGAAAGAAGAAGCTTGCATCTTCTAGGTGTGCTAAGCGACTTAATGCTCCTAATTCCCATGTGAAGGGTGACTTGAGAAGTAGTATCACTTTTGCTACAAAGGGTTTGAATTGTTCTATCAATGTCGTGAGGGGTATGGGTAATTGTAGTACGAGTGGTGCTTTTGGCTATGGAACCAAGACGAGAGGATCTTATGGGTTCCATGATAAGACTCCTTACTCGACTTTCAACAACATTTCAAATGTTGGAAGAGTGACGGAAAGTGGAGGTTATACTAGTCGTGTTGCCACTAGAGAAGGAATAAGGAAGACCCAAGTTGATAGTGATGCTACTCTTGAGCATTCAAGTCTTTACTTGGATGTAGATCTACAATAGTTGGGTAGGCGTAGGTTCCCTGTTGAGGTAAATAGACATGAAGACAACTTGCTCAAAATTGGTGAGACCAAGGGTAATTGTATTAGCACTACTTTGGTTGATAGGCTAGGGATACCATGCCATGCTCTAGAGCATCCTTATGAGTTAAATGGAATTTGGGTTTCTAAGGAAGCTCGGGTGCTCATATCTCATAGGAGTTATAAGGGGTATGTTTGGTGTGACGTGTATCCCATGCGGGATAGTGATGTATGTTTGGGTGAGCCATGATTGCAAAACAAGAGTGTGCAATATTGTGTTGGGAAGAATATGTATCTTGTGAGCATGGGTAAAAGTACTTATGAATTTGAACCTTGGCGGACAAGAGACCAATTGCTCACTAGCGCATTTTTTTTGGCTACTCAAAAGAGCAAGGAGCGAAAACTTCATTCCATGGTTGAAATTGAGCAATCAAGAAGTCTTACAATCACAAGAAATGGTAGGATTAGTGCAAGAAAAGAGTTGACAAGTGTCAACAAGGTGAACCCGAAACCACAAGCTTCACAGCCAAGTGGTTCACCAACAAAGATGAAAGAGACATCAAGTGATGAGTCTCTAAGTCCTAGATTCCGGGTTGATGTTAAAATTCCACCTACTCCGGCTATGGGTATTCTTGGGCCTCGTCCCAACTCACCCGAATGTGAGAGATAAAATATTGAGAGGAGTAAGGGAGTGACCGGTGACATTCCTCGAGTAGAAAAAGGAGAGGATGTGTTGAATGATGTGAGTGGGATGTCACCACCCGAATCTACACCCGACCTTGAAAAGAAAATAAAGGAAAAGAGAGAGGGAAAAAGAATTATTGAGAGTGAGGACACCCCTTATTCTAACACTTAATCTTTATCTTTTTCTTCTACTTGTGTGAGTACTTGTGTAGGTATTCTTGGAGGCAAACCAATAGAGCCTCAATCATGTTCCAAAAAGGATAGACAAGGTGAAGGAGATCTTCAATGTAAGCTTCAAGGTGGAGGGACAATTCATGACACTTCAAGTGCATTGAGTGAGCAAGTTGGCCACTTAAAGGTATGTGTTAGTTCTACTTCCTTGAGCATGTTACTTCCTTGTCTTATGATAGTGTTTGTGATAACTCGACACTAGTTGATGATTTGTATGATTACAAAGTGTTTGCAACTAGTATAGAGTCTTTTGGTCAACTTGTGTGTGAATGTGAACCACTAGTTGAGAGGGATGATATGCCACATCATGATGTGAGCTCGGTTTTTATTGACCCTCTCTTTAGTGAAGATCTTGAAGTTGACCTTGTTTGTGACCCTTGCTATGACACCCCACCTATATTTGATAGAGGAGAAGATGAGTAAATGAATATCCTATTCTTCCCTTTGATTGTTTATTTGATAATGGTGGTCTGGAGTGTCGTAGTGAGGATGATCATAGCCTTGAGGAATCTCTAATGAAGGAGTTGCAAAGGATTGTCTTTGATGACTCCTCAAGTGTGGATGATGACTCTAGTTTGGATGCCTCACTTTTGATGGGTAGTGGATTTGTTTTCACTAACCCTTTGTTTGAAGGGGATTCTAAAAGAGGTGGTGATGTGTATCAAAATAGAGAAGAGTTTGGATTTAAACCTCCATGGTTTGGAAAGTCTGACTCTATAGACAATCCATTGTTTGGAACTCCAAGTGAGATAAGTAGTCTTGGTATCGGTTGTGTTAGACCATCTTCTAGTAGTCCTAACCTTCATTGTGCAGACTATAATGATGAAGAACCTATTTTGGAGACCTTCCTTGGGAGTTTGTCTAGTGAGGAAGATTGTCTTAGAGGTGGATTTGGAGGTGAGGAAGTCACTCTTGGTGTGTGTAAGAGTGCTTCAAAGAAGGGGAGTGGAGTATTTGATGTGAGTTTCCAATTGAACTATTTTGTTTACTCCACCCCACATGTTGATCACACCTTGGTGTTGAGCATGCCAAAGCCAATGAGTCACATTGTAATAGTAATGCATTGAAGGCTTGATGTGTTGACCATAAGCTTGGAGGTCATAAGGAACTTAGTTGCTATATTTTGCAAGTTCCATGGCCTATTAATCTTTTTGCTTGTTATGGTTGTGAGTGCTTGTCATTGTTGAGCCAAGAACTAGTTGTTTTCTTTGGAGACATGTACTTTTTGATTGGTATTGATGCTTGGCTCTATCACAAAAGTGTGTTTTCCACATTACTTGCACTTACTCTTGTTGCGCTTACCTACTTTCATAGTGGGAAGCTTTAGTATGTTAATCATGAACTTAGGGATCATAGGAATTTTAATGGGTTGATCTTGCATATTCCATATACTATTGATCTTTTTGTTTATTCTGGTGTTGAGTGCACCCATCGGGAAAGCCAAGTACTTGTTGTTTTCTTTGGAAACATGCGCTTTATCATTGTTATTGATACTTGGCTATACCATAAGAGTGTGTTTCCTCACTACTTGCACCTACTACTCTTGTAGTAGGATATTTGGCTTGTGCTTGTCTTTGTTTGTAGATCTTGATGGTTTGATTTCGAGAACAAAATCCTTTCAAGAAGGAGAGGATGATGCGGGGCAAATTGAGCTAAGATGCCCACTCTCAAGGACCAAACTTGAAGGATGCAAGAAAGAGGAGACCAAGAGCTTTGGAGAAGAGTTGAAGGCGCATCCCAAAGATTCGACGAAGGGTGAAGCATCTAAGGCCAATGGAGAGCATCACAAGGCCAAAAAGGAGTGCAGGCAGCCCAGGAAGAGGCGGACCGCCCACAGCTTTAGGCGGACCGCCTACTCAAGATCCAACTCTCTGGATCTCGAGGAGGTGGACCGCCCCTTTTAGCAGGCGGACCGCCTACTAAACAGTGTGGCTTTAGGAGGCTCTGCAGAGGAGATGCGCCTGTCTCAATGGGTGGACCGCCCAGTGTCTCTTTTTCTTGATGGGAATTCTACTTAATTTGTTATGTAATTCCTACTTTAGCCCTATGTGGCTTATATCTTTTAAACCCACTTTGGGGGTACTTTAGACTTTACATTATGATTAGAGGGCACCTATAAAAGGACCCCTTAGGCTTTCATTTCATTTTAGCTAACTTTGAATTGAGAATTAGGAGAATTGAGAGATGCTAGGCCTTCTTGAGAAGCTAGAAGCTTCAATTTATCTCTTACTTGGAATCCATGGTGGATCAACCTAGTGTGACCCCGCGAGTGGTTCAAATTTTTTTCTCTCTCTCGGATACTCAAATCATGGTTTGATTCGATTATCCTTTCCTTCTTCTAATTCTGTTCTTCCCCGTCCCTTATTTCCTTGTTATCATGTTTACCTTTTTGCTTCTGCTACTTTTATTGCTTCTGCATTTTTAATCCGTATCAGTTTGGTATCAGAACGCAGATATATTTTGTTCTTAAAAACCCTCGATCGTGCCTAGTATCTTTACTTTATTGTGTTCTTGTTGTTTGTTGTTCTTGAAAAAGAAAAAAAGAAGAAAAAGTGAAAAATTGAAAAATACAAAAAAATTGTCGAAACTTGTTGGATTTGAATCCTCAAACATTGAAAGTCATTTGGGATTGTTATATGTGTTATTCTCGTTCTTTAGATACCAAAAATTCGTGAATTGGTGTTGTGATTCGAAAATTAGAGATTCAAAATCCCAAAAATTTCAAAACCCTTGAAACCCTTGCTTCAAAATCAAAAAATCGACTTGTTGTTGTTTGTTTGGGGTTAAAACCTATTGAGGATTGCTTAGAATCATTCAAAAAAACCTTTGGTACCTTTAAATTGAAAAAAATATCTTGAAAACCTTAGAATTTGGGTGCAAAACGGACCAAAAACATCTAGTGGCCTTGGTTCATCCGCCTCAGGCCTCGAGCCATTTGCTTGCCCAAAGCGATCACATCTCGTGGCTCGAGCAAACTAGAACACGGGGCTAAGCTTCGGTTGCCCTCGTATCAATCTCGTGGCCAACATATGACTTAAGTGATAGTCGCCCCGAGCCTTGTGCCTCGATTGCCATGTGTTCAGGCTATAATTTCATCAATACACGATAGACCCTCTAAACAAAAATATTTTTCAAAACATATTTAGAGAAAACAAAGATAAAGATATCACGATAAAAACATACAAACATCAAAACTAAAATATCACGAAAATTAACTTATATGACCCAAAATAAAAACTTGATTTTTAAATCAATCTAACTTTCTATATTTAGAATGAAATTTCTCACTCGAATTTGAGACTAGTCCCACATTATCATATTCACTAATAGAATTTCTTTTTTTTATCTGGGCACTTTCAAAACCCTAGAGAAAGAGTGACAAAGGGTTTAGAACCACTTGTACAATATTCAGCTCAAACTCTCTCCACTTTTCTTCATCAACAATGGGTAGAAAGCGAAAATCATCAGAATCAGAAGAAGAAGAAGAAATATCCGACGAACAATCCGAACCCGAACCCGAAGCCGAATCATCCTCTTCATCCGAAGAAGAGGTGGAAAGCGAAGAAGACGAGTCAACAAAGCGAGACAACATTCAGAATCTTCTAGAACCCTTCACCAAATCCCAAATAATCCAACTTTTCAAAACCGGGTCATCAACCGACCCGTCAATTCTTTCCCGGGTCAAAACCCTAGCCGATACCGACCCGACCCACCGCAAAATCTTTATACACGGCCTAGGCTACGACACAACCTCCGATCAACTCCTCGCCGCCTTCGAAACCTACGGTGAAATCGAAGAATGTAAATTAATTACCGATAAAGTCACTGGAAAAGCGAAAGGCTATGCATTTGTGGTGTTTAAAACCCGTGCTGGGGCGAAAAGAGCGTTAAAGGAGCCCCAGAAGAAGATTGGGAATCGTAATGCTTGTTGCCAGCTGGCAGCTGTGGGACCCGCTGGAGGCGGTTCGGATGAAAAGCCTGGTGGTGGTGGTGGAAGGAAAATTTATGTTGGCAATGTTGGGCAGGATGTAAATGGTGAAGAGTTGAGGGAGTTTTTTGAGAAATTTGGGGAAATTGAAGAAGGGCCGTTAGGGTTTGATCATGTTAGTAAGAAATCTAAAGGGTTTGCGATTTTTGTTTATAAGTCGATTGATGGCCTTAATAAGGCATTAGAGGAACCGGTGAAATCGTTTGATGGGTGTCAATTGTTTTGCAAGAAGTTCGTGGAGAATTCGAAGAATAATAATAATAGTAATTCTAATGCTAGTAGTAGTAATGGTAATGACACGAATCAAGTAGTGCAGCAGCAAAATGAGATGATGAGTTACGGTTTTGGAATGGGAATGAGTCCGGGGATGTTAGGTGGCCCGAGTGTGAACCCGATGGCGCCTCTTTTGATGGGGCAAAACATGGGATTTGGAGTGAATCCCATGCTGGCATTTAATCCTGTGTTCGGAGGGATTGGTGCTGCTGGTTATGGTATAAATGGAATTAGTCCGGGCGTGGTAGGTAGTTATGGTTTGCAGCCAGCTTTACAGGGATTAGGGGCTTACCAGGGGCAGCCTTCTTTTGGAGGAACAGCAGCTATGACAACAGTAACTACTCCTGGAAAAGATTCTTCAGGTGTTGGGTCAGCAGCAGGGGTGACCTATCCATCGTATCTTGGTCGCTAGGTAATCGGTTGTGAGCTTACTTGGAGTTGATTCTCTGTAGTAAAGATTTAAAGTATGAATCATTTCCTTGTGTCTTAAACATTTTGTTTGTTCATAATGGTATTTGAATGCATCTTTGGCACCTCCATTACTTTATTCGAATTCATAACTCAGTGTGTGTTTCATGGTTGTCAAGTTAGTATCTTTGAAAACTATAGGTTTAAATGATTGCGATACTTTAGATATTGACATTTGGCATGCTTCTAATTTATTGTCAAACTTGACTATGATAGATCTTAATTTTTGTGTAGGATAACTTAATTGTGTTTGCTTATTCTAGTCTTGGTTCACTTCATGTTCTGCAAAATGCACTGGCAACAGAGTTTTCTCTGGTTCCGTTGACTTTCCTTAGGTAGACTGGACCAATGATTGCTTCTATTTTGAATGTAATTCAGTGGGAGATTTATGGCTTGCTGCATATGATTGAATCTTTTTAAGGGATTATGTTATTCTTTGGTTTTTTATGTATCATCTGGTCCCCGGCTAAATGATCCAGCTCGTCCAATCTCATTGACATTGTAAGGCCAAGAGACCGTCGATCATATTAGAACTAGCTAGAAAGTATAAAATGATACCCAAGGAATTCAAATGAAAAAACTTTTTTAAATTCAAATTAGAGCTAGATATGGCTTCAAATTCAAATGAAATAACTTAAATTGGAGCGAAGTTGGTGTCTGTTTTCCGATTTTATGGGTCACTATGCAAATCCTATCCTCCATACTGTTTAAAAATTTCCGAGCATTATTACCTGGGTAAGTAGATCTCCAGGTGTAGTGTTCCTGTGATCCAGATCCTAAGTAGTGCATCTCCCAGCAGAACCATAAGTAGTTGTCGTCCAAGGGCTTGGGAAGTCTTAAATTTCAGACATAATCATTCTCCTCAGTGCCTTCTGCTACTTTTTATTTTAAAAAAACCATAATCATCTATGAGTCATCAATTCATCCTTTTTTGGGATTAAAGTCATCAATTCAGGTTTTAGCTTCCTCTATTTCTTATTAGTATTCCTCATTTTCAACTGGTCGCCTGTGAAACTCTTCTCCTGCAACAGATGACAAAGGTTGTGGTTGTTTCCACCTTGAAAAGACTACTTGGATTAGCCAGTATTTGTAAAAATTTCCATAAAGTTCAAAACAGGAGGTGATACGTGCAGTGTCTATGCATCTTCTTGCAAGCCCCAAGTTGTGTAACCTGCCTAAAGTGCCTCATATTTTAGCGGTTTGGTTTAATATTTCAGAATGGTTGAATATTATTAGATCTGTTTCAGCTCAGCGAAAGGTTTAGCGGGTTTAAAATGGTCTGGTGGTGTAGCAGTTAGTGTTATGGTAACTACATATGTCATGCAGAAAGCAGATTTAGATTTTTGTGTAGGGTATGTTTCTCGTGTAAAAAGAGGCATAGAGACCTCTCAAGTTTCAAAAGAAGAAAAGGAGACAAAAAATTAATTAACTTAAGTGAGGGCAGAATTGTAATATTTAAAACTTGTGGGTAGAAGAAAAATTTCTAAAATTTACAAAAATACCCCAAATTCAAAAAAATTCAAATATTTAATTTCCCTCCTTCCCACCCACTTTTACTCTCCCACCTATTCAAATAATTTCAAACTTTTATTTTCCTCTCTCTTTCTTCTTCCTTTTCCTTTTTTCTTCAAGATTTCTTTTCAAATTTCATTTCATCACAATCTTTGTTATTTTTATTTCTTCTTCTTCGTCTCCATTTTCTTTTCTTCTTCGTATTCATTTTATCTTTTTTTCGTTTCTCTCTCTTTTCTTCTTCTTCATCAATGTTTCATTCTTTTTCATGTTTTTTTATGTCTAATCGTTTCACACATATTTTCGGATAAATAAACATATTTTTCACATGTTTATACAATGTTGGAGTTGTTTTTCACGGCTGGAAAAGATGTGTACACATCTCGTCAGATGTGTACACATATAGTATATGTGTACGCATGTAATAATATGTGTACACATCTCAACTGATGTGTACACATATAATAAATACGTGTACACATATATTATATGTGTACACAGCTGACTGATGTGTACATATCCTTTTATTTTAGTGGTGGAGGGCGGTGGGGTGATGGTGGATGGTGGTAGAAGGTGGTGGTTGGTGGTAGAAGGTGGTTGTTGTGGTGGAGGGTGATAGGAGGAGGTGGTGGGTGGTGGCGGTGGGTGGTAGGAGGTGGCGGTGGGTGGTAGAAGGTGGCGGTGGGTGGTGGTGTAGTGGTGGATGGGCAGAGGGGTGGGGGTCCGAATTTTGGGGGGGGGGGGCTGGGGTGGGAGATGAGAAAGTAGAGTGGGGGGCTTTGTGCAAATAAAAAGACTTGTGGGTTTTTAAAATATTAGTAATTAGTATTAATATTAAAAGTGTCCCCTCACCCAATTCTTAAAGACTTTGTCCCCTTCTCTTATTTGAGGAACTTGAAAGTCCCCTCACCCAAAAAAACCCATGTTTCTCCTATATTCAGTTTAGTTTGCTTCTTGTACGGTTGTCAACATCTTTCTTTATTGCCCGAGTTATTTGTTGCTGATAATGCTTTTCCAATTTTGAAATGAGGAGCCTTTCTATATCCCACAATTGTACATTGGCAAAGTAACGAATCTGACATCCATTTGAAAGGTTTATCCCAAATCATGTGTAAGCCATACCATTGTTAGCATGCGTTACTCAAGTTACTGTCCACTCTTACTCATAATCATTTGATTTTCAAGGTCAGCATTAAGCACAGCTTTGATGATTGCTTATTTGCTTGTATAAAAGCATTAGTAGCACAGAGTCTTTACCTGTACACATTTCTTGTTGCTTGAGAGCATCGTTGGATGATCAGTAATATATACTGTGTGCTAATGCTTTTGTACAAAAGACTTTTCTGGGTCTTGTTGAGGGCCTTGAGACCTCCTTAGAGGATCCTCCAGTTGTCAGATGAAATCCGAAAACCTTATAAGTATCTTGATCCCCAAATAGCACCACTCTTTCTCTCCCGAAACTAATGCTTTTGCTTCTTAACCTATGTTGGTTAAAAAGTGGAGTAATTTAGATAGTAGATTCAAAAATCATGAGTTTTGGACCTTTACTAATACATTCCTGCCCTTTTGGTCAAGTTAAATTAAAAAGTTTTCTTGGCATAGTGGCATTCGTCTGAAGCAGGATATGATTTGAAATATTTGTTGACAAAGAGTAACGTTCCATGGTTCATTTTTCCAGACGGATCTGCATGCACCCGCTCACCTAGTTTTGGTACGTTGATGGCCTAATTGTTCAACCTATATTGGAAAGAGTCCTCCTTTTCTTGTGTGAAGACTGAAGATCATGATGTTGGCAGCCATACCTGCAGTTTCTCTGCAGCTAAGGAAGTGATTCATGAACATTATTCTCTCAAATCTTAAAACTTAATCAGAGCAGACTGGTTTTAAATATGAATTAGGGGAGGTGCATGACATTGTTTACCCTTATATTGCTAGTAAATTCATCGTGGTCATTCCTCGTTTAACTCGTAAATTCTGCTGTTGATTTCGCCAAAAATAGCTATATCCAATCTTAGTTGACAGTTGTTCGTTTACCGTTAACCAGAGTCATTCCCATATTTGTCAAAACTTGATTGGATTTCCACTCATAAGGTAAGGTATATTTGACAGTGACTTTATTTTTGCCAAAACACTTGCAAATGCAGTTTAGACAGCGGGTCGTCTTCTTTCATTATAGTCTGAACTAGCTCATATTATCGGTTGCCAACTTGACATAGAAGAAGGAATAGACAAACTTTTACGATACAAAATGTATAGGCTTAAATCGGTTTTAGGATCACAAATTAAATTTGGGTTAGAATATAAGCAAAACTTCGTATCAAAGCTAATAATATGCGAGAAATAAGTGTAATTGCAAGAGAACAACTTGATTTCAATATATTGTAGTAAGTACAAATTTGAGCAGAGTTTCAGTATGTATTTCTGGATGCCTATAATACAAAATAAAGTACTATTTATAGGCCTAGGAGCCTTGCCCACGTTCTCAATTATCAGTTGTGCTTTGACCCACGATCTTGGCATTAATGGAAGGAGTTAGTGGGCTGCAGAGCCGCTGGAACTGAGGTGCATCCGAAGTTCGATCACATGACTTCGGTGGTATGACTTTGCTGTTCGGTTAGAAGGGGAGGTGGCCGAAGCTCAGCTCGCGGCTCGCCTTCGGTAGTGACATTGAAGTTCACCTTTGGTAACTTGATTGATTGCTTCAATCATCCTTCCTTGGAGCGTCGGCTCATTTTCTCTTCGGTTCATCATGTCGAGGTGCTAACCGATTACGTTAATTTTTAATCAATACACAAAATATGTTTGTATGTGCTCGATGAAATATTAG
The DNA here is from genome assembly GCA_029990175.1 of Petunia secreta. NCBI lineage: Eukaryota > Viridiplantae > Streptophyta > Magnoliopsida > Solanales > Solanaceae > Petunia > Petunia secreta. The sequence continues at coordinate 4,659,976 of JARKIP010000038.1, forward strand.
CCTCATGGCAAGGAAGATAAGATAAGGAAAACACAAGGTGGGAAAGTGAAAGAAAGCTTCATCCCCTTTGTTTAGTTTGAAAAGGTTATAATTAAGGGAATTGTTCAAAGAGGATGACTCTCCAATTATTGGCCTAACAGAAGTAAAACATCAAGGAGGCAAGTTCTCTAGACTTCACTTTTATATTTATTTGTTGATCAATTAACTACAGATCAATCATAAATAACGAGTAAATTTTCCTCTTACATAGAAAGAGAAATATCTTAGTGGTATTGCTCAATATTTGTGTTTATCATTGTCTTTATATTCAACTGACTTCTTTCAGAACCTCTATAAGAACTTAGGGGTCGTTCGGTTTGGCGTATCAAATATTAATACCCGCACAAAACTCAGGTTAATTTAGCGCAGCGTTCGGTTGGTTTTTGTAAAATTTTAATACCCACATAAAATTAGTGCAACGTTTGGTTGCGTTTTTGTATATTCCGCATTATTAATATCCGCATTATTAATGCGGGAATTTATGTATTATTTTATGCGGGGTAGAAGGTGGTATTAATAATGTGGGTATTAATAATACAGGTATTAAAATTTAAAATGCCAAAATTAACCCTCATAATAATAAGGATATTTCTAAATTTTATTTAAGGAGTAAATAAATATTTTAAATAATAATATTTTTTGTTAATTTGTAATATATCATTGATTCAACAAATAATCACTACGTTATAATATAATACCCACATTATTAAACCCCACATAACTAATACCCGCATTATCAATACCTACATTATTAATACACACATTATTAACACCCACATTATTAATACCCGCATTGATAGTTAATACCCGCGTAAAAAAAAAAACCCAAGGGGTCGTTCGGTTGCTCGTTTGTGGATTTAATACTCGCGCAAAATTCCGCATTAATTTAGCACAACGTTCGGTTGTTTTTCTGTGAAATTTTAATACCCGCATAAAATTAGTGCAACGTTTGGTTGCGTTTTTATATATTCCGCATTATTAATACCCGCATTATTAATGTAGGATTCTATGTATTATTTTATGTGGGGTAGAAGGTGGTATTAATAATGTGGATATTACTAAAGCAGGTATTAAAATTTAAAATGACAAAAGTAACCTCATTATGAGGATATTTTAAAATTTTATGTAAAAATAGATAAATATTTTAAATAATAATATTGTTTGTTAATTTGTAATATATCAATGAATCAAAATAATCCCTACATTATAATATATGCATGGATAATACCCACATTACTAAACCTCACGCTAACTAATACCCGCATTATTAATACTCACATTATTAATATGTACTAATAACCACATTACTAATACCCGCATAAACAACTCCTTGAACCGAACGACCCCTTATTTATAGGAAGATATCCCGAGAATGTAACTTTCAAAGCAACCGTGTAACATTTTCAAATGTAATCATTTGAAAATTACCCATAAATTCAGCAATTTTCAATTTCACTTTCTTGTGTGTTGTTTCATTTTGTTCTTGTGTGCGCGTGTTTTGCTTTCCCTGTAAGTGATTAGGTTCACTTAATCCAATCAGAATTAAAAAGGAGTAATTATTTCATGCAAATTAAAGCAGACCAAAAGTATAGATGCCATCATCAAGCACACGTGTTAAAAGCAAGAAAACATGCTAAATTTTGCATTTAGATCACATCACTGCAGTCAACAAAAGTATACCAAACCCAATGAAAAAGTCATAAAAGATAGGCAGACTCATTGATTAGATCAGGTCGTTCTTCAGTTAGAAATCCTTTCTTTGTTTTGGCTGATAGGCAAAAACTACATTAGTCAAACAAAATAGACTTCCTTTGAATTACTTTTGATACCCTTATATGGTTCCTTATGTTAACTAAGAACACTCGGCCTCTTGAGATATTCCCTTGCTGCTACTTTTCTTTTTTCATATTGGTTATTTCATCAAATATCTACCATTTCCTGTCAACATGGATATTGAGTAATTCAGGGACGAATTCACAATTTAAATCGAATGAATTTGACTTTTAAAATTATATAATTGAAACAGATTACACTTTGGTATTACATGTTCATTTAATATTTTTTGAAATTTTTGTAATTATTACGTCGGTAGTTTTACTCTATCAAAGATACTGCATTGGGATGGATGCATAGCAAGCATGCTACATCTAACTATGGAGTAAATCGACTACCTCATCAAATATAATGTTACTTCCTATAATGAGTAAATTATCCACTAATTATGCAGATAAAAAGATTCAAATAGCAAGTGTTGTCTGAATTTTTCTTTTCCCGTCTTTTTCCCTTTAATGGTAACGACTGTACAAACCACAAAGACCTAAAATTGATGCTTCCTGCAAAATCCCCTTTCCTTTTGCAGCATTTAACAGTACTCACTTAGAGTCTAGAGAATAGGCAATAAGCAGCCACCTGGTTTCTCTAGTGGTGTTACAAACTATCCTATTCCATTATATTAGCAAATATAAATCAACTCATTAACTTTCCGTTCCTTCCCATTTAGTAAACTAAACTCTCCCAAAACCCCCACTTTTTTTTTTTTTTTTTTTTTTTTATGTGGCTCCAACCCCAAGAAAATCAATGAAGGCAGGCATAGTTTTGCTCTTCATCTGCTTTTCTACTAGTTTCACATTTTCATGATTTTGACCATACATCTTAACATTGGTCATGTTGTTGGCTACTGACTCAGATGCTGAAATATCTGAGTTTGTATCTGACCCACCACATCCATATTGATGACTTGCATCTACTGTGTCTGCCCTTGGCTCCTTTCCATGCAAGAATTTTGGGTGAACCCCACTTTCCATTTTCACCTCTTGTGCATCTCTTGAGAAGCCTACATTTACATCCCAAAAAATAAGAAAAGCAATTCATCAGTTAGTCGATTAATTATAGATGTATAAATTTTCTGATAAACATTGATAGTAACTACAACTACTACATAACATGTTATAACATGCTAAACATACAACAGTAGTGTGAATACTTTTTACACTACCATTTGCTAGTGTGTATAACTTAATGCAAAAAATAAGTAAAAGAGAATCTAACTTATTTACATGATCAATGCAAGTTAACTTATTTTTGAGGTTACTAACCTCAAATTTTGGACGGTTAGCTTTAGTTATCTTCTAGGTGTCAACTCATACAAATATTAATCCTTTCACACTATCAGTGTATATAAAGTTAAGCTCAAAATAATGAAGTTGAAATTTAAACAAGAGGGAGAATATGATTAAACCTTTGCTTGCTTCAAGAAGTGGGTGGTGGTGATGCTGCATATGAGTTAATCTTTTCATGAAAATGACTTTAGAAGAAGAGGGAGTGAGTGAAAGATCAGTGCAAGTAGAAGCACAGTGCTCATCCATGTTGTTGGTGGTGCTAGAAATGGTTGAATCACTGTTCAAATTATTGCTTTGGATAGCATTATCAGAACCAGAGACATGAGGGAATCCCATAGAGTGAAATTGTTGCATGTTTGAAGGCTTTCTTCTTCTATAGACACTGTTTTGTTCTCTGTGTTTTCTAGCCATTATAACGTGCCAATGGTTCTTGACTGCATTATCTGTCCTGCCAGGGAATAGCCTAGCAATCATTGCCCATTTGTTGCCATACATTTTGTGTGCTGTTAATAGTCTTTCCTCTTCTTCCTCTGAGAATGCTCTTCTATTAATCCTTGGATCTAGTTGATTAAACCATCTCAATCTGCAGCTTTTCCCTACAAAAGATACTTCTAAGTTAGTCGGAAACAAGAATTTAAACGTTGCGGTTCTAAGTTAAAACTTAAAAGAGCGAGTTAGTGATGAATCCAACACTTGGATGACGCAACTTAAAAGGGTGAGTGCGTAATGAATCCAGAATTTAAACGATGTAAGTGAAAGAGCGAGTTGGTGAAGAATTCAAAACTTAGACGTTATAAGTTATTTGTATATGAATGCTAGGCATACAAAATTATGCGCGTATATGTAAATATACTAATCGAAAGCGTGAACTCATTGTTAGATCCGTCAGAAAAAATATTTTAAATGTAAAAATTATATTTTGCACTAAAACATTTATAGGATTTTTCTTTCTATTTACAAATTACACCATATGGACACTTCATTTAATCTATCATCAAACTACATAAAAGGAAACACATCAAAACTAATCTTCAAGAAACAAAATGAAAAAAAAAAAAAATAGTTGAAACTCACCTGATCTTCCTTCAAGTTTTTCAGCAATAAGATTCCAATTTTGTGGACCATATTGAGCAACAAGTTCTTTAAGCTTTGCATCTTCATGAGGTCTCCAATGACCTCTAGCACATAGCTTTGTACCACCATTATTTTTCCTCCCTACTAAATCTACTTCCTCTGTTTCAACATTCAACTTTGTTCCGTTCTCATCTTCCACCATTGAATGAAATATCCAAGGATTTTCTAGTACTTTACCATCTGTAGAACCATTACTCAAACAGTGTCTCCCTTTGTTATAGTCCATAACCAAAGAGTTTTGAGTTAAAAAGTTCATTTCTTGAAAATCACAAGAAGCAAGTACTATTAATGTGTAAAAACTCTCTTTTTTCCAAACTAAGCAGAAAAGATCAAGATTAAAAATCTACAACCAAGAAATGATCAAGATTCAAGTTGGTTAAAAGTCATACCACAAAAACGTAATAGTCTCATTGTTTCACTGATAGAGAAAAGAGGAAATAAAGAAAGAGGAGAAATGAGAGAGAAGTTTCAACAGGAGTTGATATTCATAAGGGAACAAAAAGAAAAGAGTGTAACGTTTAAAGGACAGAATGACGAAGAGCATGAAACAGAATCGTTTTTTCACTGTTTTAGTCCCTGCATAGTCACAGAGTATATAAGCAAAAAAGATGGGATAAAAGAACAAAAACCAACGAGAAATATTATAAAAAGATGATACACGATTCTCTCATTTTTCTAGGAAAACTAATTGTCTCCATTTTCACTTTCACTTTTTTCTTTATTTCTTCTAAATATTTTCGTTTTTAAGTCAATTTATTATAGTTTTCATAATATTTAATTTTAGTGTATCTATATAATTATAATGTTCCACATCAAAAATTTTTAAGTTCGAATGAATCGATAACCATAGAGGTGCATCATAGACTAACACTTATTAAGTTTATGAATCAACAATTAAAACCTTTCAAATACATACTTTTCCTGACCATTTTTGTTAAAATTGATATAGTAAATTTTTTTGCTTATTTTGCAGGTTAAAAGTGTACAAGTTAAAATAGATTGTAACGGAAAATGTATTTCATTCAGCAATCTAAAGATATATATATATATATATCAAACTATAGGAGATAAGCAAGCCTTTACAACTTTTGCTCTATAATACTCCCTCAGTCTCATTTTGTTTTTCATAGTTACTGTTTCGAGAGTCAAACTTCTTAAATTTGACCGTAGATTAGGATATAAAATCTTTAACTTTTCTTAAATGAAATTTACATATTTGAAAACTACATCAAAAGTCACAATAAATTACAACTCAAAATATTTAAAAGACGTATATAAAGATTATGGTCAAAGATAAACTCGTTTGACCCTCGAAATCCGAACTACGACAAACAAAGTGGGACGGAGGGAGTAGTAGATATTTTGCCTTTCTAAATAACCAATAATTTTTTATTTCAATTACTAAAAACTATGGCTTGACCGTTCTCTTAACCAAACGTCACCAAAGAGTTAATACAACAGTGTTATAAAAATTACTTGAAGGTAACTTTCTTTAATATCTTGCTACTAATTTATTACTTTCGGCTGTAACAATAATTATTCATCCAAGTAAAGTAGGCAATATAATATAAAAATGATTATTACTTAAATAAAGTAGTATAGAAGTAAGTGTGGTCGTGTGTACGTGGAAATCAAGAACCGCTCGTGTGGGTTGGCGAGAGTTCCATTAACACACTGTTGCACTTGGGCTTTGTGCTTTTTTCTGTAACTGCTCTCGAATTTCTATAAAAACAGAATCTGTTTGTCTTCTTATGTATCCTCTCTCTCCACTTCTATTCTACTTGTGTTTTCTCCATGTATAAAAATCACAAATTGGTCACCTACCCCACTTTTTCTGCCCTATGAGTTTGTGTGGTGCCTCAAGTCTTTAAATTGATTTGTATTGTACTTTTTCACCGTCAATGTTTAACCTAAAAATTACTATTAATAAATTATCCTATTGAATTTGTTATTAGGTCATAAAAAATCTAATTATATAAAAATCCCGAATTAGCAAAATAAGTGAAATATGATAGATACGCCCTTCATTCCACAAAGTATATCATAGTTTGACTGGAATAAGAATTTTAAAAAGGGAGAGTTACAAAACAACTAATATATTCCCTCCCCTTACTTTTTAATAGCTCTTACTTTTTGTAACCAGTGTACACCAAACTAATACACATCATATATAAATGATGTCATAGTGTATTCAAACAGCATCCTCACGTATACATACTGTCTGCATTAATTTTATGGTGTATACAATTAGCTTTCTCTGTTATATATAATGTATACACTTATTTTTCAGTTATATTCAACGTATACATATTTTTTTACAGTTTGCATATATTTTAATATAATAAATTATGTAAACACCATCTTCATCAAAAAAAGGAGAAGAAGAGGAAACAATGGCAGAGCAAATCTCATCAGATCAGTTTTGAGAAGATACTGGCTTGTGGTGAGAGGCGAAGAAGAAGATGATGATTTTCTAATCGGGAAAGGGTCAAATTTGCCTTTGTGGTTTGCGAAAGGGCGCAAGTTTACTCTCCGTTTAAACTTCGGACCAGTAGTGCCCTCGCGGTTAAAAAAGTGGTCCATTCTTGGCCTTATTAACTAACAGTTTAAATTATTAATCTTTTTTATTGTTCAAAAAAGCCCACAAAATTTCACTTGGTACTTTTTACTTCCCCCACTCCCCGCCTCCGATCATCTTATTTTTCCTTAGTGTCCTCTTCAACCAATATAGTCCTAAAAATCTTATTACCTTATAAACCAAAAATGTTTAAACAATCTCCTTAGCCTCTTTTACCCGCCCCAATCCCGCCATTCCTTAATTGTCTAATCCCCACCCTATTTCATCTTTATATCAATCCGTCAAGAAATTAAAATTTCTCCTCCCCAATCTTCTTTTTCTTCATCTTTCTCAAAAGCGGCATTTGAACGCATTCATAAAATTTAGATTTCAGAAGCTCAAAATCATTTTTAGCGACTGATGTGAGATGTGGGTTTGAACTAAGTTGAACAAATCTTTTAAAAATAATATTTTTGATGTCTAATCTCGAAGCTAAAATCTGGTATTTGTTAATGGATTCTTGTTGGAATCTATTAAAATTGTTGGTTAGCAAAATTATTGGTTTCGTCACTTGTCACCGATGTAATTTTATAACGTCTCAATTTAGATAATTGTGCTATGAATGAATTTTACACTGGGACATTTCATATACCAGTCTATGTATATTGCATTGGGTAAAAATCGGCCCACGGTGATTCGCCCCAGTCATACAATTTGACAGCGACCGAGCACGTAACAACAAGCCAAAGACCGAAGCAAGGAACTGGGTCGCCGAAGTCATACATCAAGGTCGTCACCGAAGGCGAGCCATAAGCTGAGCTTCGGTGATGTCTGCCTCGATCGAACAGCAAGGCCTCCCACTGAGGTCACGTATATGCACCTCGGTGAATAGCCTCGGTCCAGCGGCTTTGCAGCCCACTACTCCAGCCCACTAACTCCTTCCATTAATGCCAAGATCGTGGGCCAGAGCACACCTGATAGTGGAGAACGTGGGCAAGGCTCCTAGGCCTATAAATAGTACTTCATTTTGTATCATAGGCATCCAAAAATGCATACTGAAACTCTGCCCAAATTTGTACTCACTACAATATATTGAAATCAAGTTATTCTTTCGTATTTACGTCTATTTCTTGCATTTATTTAGCTTTGATACGAAGTTTTGTTTATATTCAAACCCAAATTCGATTTGTGATCCTAAAACTGGTCTAGGCCCATACAAATTGGTGCCGTCTGTGGGGATATAAGCAGAAACGCTTTGTTCCAAAGTTTTTCGTTCTTTTTCGTTAAAATCTACAGTTCAACGACGTTATGGCTGACAATAGTGATAATCTTAATGAACAGGCTGGCGTTCCGTCGAACCAACAGTCCACATCACCAATGACAACCGAAGCGTTCCAAGCTTACGTTGTCAATGCACTGAGAGCTTTTTAAGATCGACAGGATGAGCAAGTCAATATTAATGCTGAATTTCGCGCCTCGTTGGAAGCGAGGAACAGCGCAGCACCGAATGGTAACCAGCCTTTGGCTCCAAATGGAGGCATCCCGACTTTCGTTCCTACGGGCGCGATAATAGGGGGACCTCTCAACGGAGCCACATCTGGCGGTTCGGGAAACATACCAGCTGCAATGCCACACTTCGGGACGATCCCCATCGTGGCTGAAACAGCGTCCTCGGTCGACGTCGAAAGGTTGACCAGGGAGATTAAAGCACGCGTTGAGGCTCGCGTCGAGGCATGCATGGAAAAACGCCTCGAGAGCGTGCCGGGGCTGACAAAAGTTGAAGATGATCTAGATAGAGACCAATACAGGGAGCTACCCTTCAAGCCCGAAGCAGCTCCAGCCCCAACTCCCAAGAACTTCAAGCTTATGTTTTTGAAGAAGTATGATGGGACCACCGATCCCAGGGAGCATGTAAGGGAGTACATGGCAATGGTGAAAAGCAACGACTTAACAACAGTAGAGCTCGAGTCGATGTTCTTAAAAAAGTTTGGCGAGTCCTTGGAGAAAGGAGCTCTACGTTGGTACATGTGTTTACCAACGGGGTCGATTTCCACCTTCAAGGAAATGTCTAACGCCTTCGTTAAGGCACGTACCGGGGCCCAAAAAATCCTTCAGAGGAAGGAAGACATATGTGAGGTTAAACAATGGCTCGGCGAGCCACTCAAAGAGTTCCTCGAGCGCTTTCACGCTGAGCGGATGGAGCTGCCTCGGATGGATGATACTCTGGCCATTATGGCATTTAAAAAGGGTATCAATGTTCGCAATTCTGACGCCACTGCTGAATTGCGAAAGGAGCTCCAACAATACCAAGTCTTGACTTGGGAGGATCTACACAAGCGGACTTACTCCAAAATCATATTAGAAGAAGCGGAGTTCAAAAGCTGAGGTTTAAAACAGAGGCGAATCCTTGCACCACGCCGAGATGTCGCAAGGAAATCCGAAGGGGAGGTACGAACCATACACCTCAACAAGGCAGCCTGTTAGCCAAAGGCTGGGAAATTCCTTCGGAAATTCATACACAAGTCCGCACATAAGCCAACGGCTCGGAGGAAAGGTTCAATCCAACACGAACCAAAGAAATTCCTCAGGCCTAGCTTCGGCCCCGAAGAAGGACTTGCCTCGGATCCCTGATTACAATTTCAACATATCGACCTCGGAGCTGGTCAATGTAGTCAAGGGGACTGCCGGGGTGAGAGTGCCCAAAGACATGAGGACTCTAGCAGATAAGAGAGACCATAATTTGTACTGCGAGTTCCATGCAGATTATGGCCACCAAACCGAGGATTGCAAAGCTTTGCGCCTCGAGGTGGCACACTTGTTGAAAAAAGGAGTATTGGCTGATTTCCTTACTGACAAGGGAAAGGATAATTTCTCCAAGAACCGAGGTGATGGGCAACCACCTCGGGCTCCACCCCCGGAGAGAGTTGTGAATGTAATCACCGGGGGATCAGAGATGAACGGCGTGAATTTCGCAGCAGCCAAGAAATTCGCCAAATTATCGATCACCATGGAGAAGAGAACCCGAATTGGTGGCTCGGGTAAAGAGATCATGTTCGAAGATGATGACTGTGATGGGATGATGTTCCCTCATCACGATGCCTTAGTCATCATGCTAAGAATCAGCGACTCCAACATCAAGCGAGTCTTTATCGACCCCGGTAGCTCGGTCAATATAATCAGCTACGGGGCTGTTAAGAAAATGTGGCTCAAAGGTGAAGTTGTCCCCAAAGCAACAGTGCTAACTGGCTTCAACAACTCCACAGAAAAAACTTTGGGTGAAATCACACTCAAAACATTAGCTGAAGGAGTAAGCAAAGAAACACTGTTCCAAGTATTGCCCGAGAATTTGGCTCTCGGTAGGCCATGGATCCATTCCATGGAAGCTGTCCCCTCCACATTGCATCAAGTGATTAAATTCCCTACGCCTTGGGGGGTTCGATCGATCAAAGGAGAGCAGCGAGTAGCAAGGGAGTGCTACTCGGTTGCGTTGAAAAGTGGAGTCACCCCGACCGGGCCCAAGCAATAGCAACTACAGCAACCGGGGTCGAGCGAGGAGGACCTCCGAGGAGAAATCGAGAAGATCCCGGTTTGCATTCAAGAGCCTCGAAAATAAAAAGCCGAGGACTCTACCATTGAGGAATTGGAATCTTTCACCCTTTTGAAAGATTTTCCCGAAAGAAAAGTATTTGTCGGCTTGGAGTTGGACCCGGAGTCGAAAAAGCGATTATTGAAGTTTTAAAGTCCAACAACGATTGCGTTGCTTGGTCTCATTCAGACATGATTGGTATCGATCCAGAGATCATGACTAATAAGTTGAATGTGGACCCAAAATTTACTCCGGTGAAGCAAAAGAAGAGACCTCACGCCGGGGTCAAAAAGAAAGCGATCGAAGATGAAACTACAAAGTTACAAGAAAATGGTTTCATAAGAGAGGTGAAATACCCCGAACGGCTGGCTAATGTGGTCGTCGTACCAAAGAAGAATGGCAAGTGGAGAATGTGTGTAGATTACACCGACTTGAACAAAGCTTGCCCCAAAGATTCCTATCCATTGCCACAAATAGACAGGTTAATAGACTCCACGGCTGGACACAAACTATTAAATTTCTTGGATGCTTATTCGGGGTACAACCAGATCCTCATGGACCCGAAGGACGAAGAAAAGACATTGTTCATCACTGACTGAGGTACTTTTTGCTATAAAGTAATGCCCTTCTGTCTAAAAAATGCTGGGGCGACGTATCAAATGTTGGTGTGTCGCATGTTCAAAGAGTATATTGGAAAATCTATGAAGGTCTACATAGACGATATGCTCATCAAATCGGTTCGGATAGAGGATCATTTGAATCACCTAAGGGAAGCTTTCGCCGTTCTGAGGCAGTATGGCATGAAATTGAACCCTGAGAAGTGTGCCTTCGGTGTTGGGTCGAGCGAATTCTTGGGATTCATCGTCTCCGAAAGAGGCATCGAAGCAAACCCTAATAAAATTAAAGCTATCGAAGAAACCCCCGAAGAGCTGACCGGAGTGAAAGAAGTTCAGTGCCTAACTGGCCGAATCGCTGCCTTGAGTCGTTTCATCTCGAGGTATTCGGAGCGATGCCACAAATTCTTCTCTGTTTTGAGGAAGAACAACCACTTCGAATGGACACCGGAGTGTAAAAAAGCGCTGAGAGATTTGAAATGCTATTTGGCTAACGCGTTGTTGCTCGCCAAGCCTAAGGATGGTGAAACATTGCTAGTCTACATGGCTGTGTCCGAAGTATCAGTCAGCGCGGTCCTGGTTCGGGAGGAAGATGGCAAGCAACAACCCATCTACTATGTGAGCAAGACACTCGTCGATGCCGGAACAAGGTACCCACATTTGGAAAACCTAGCACTTTCTTTAATTGTTACTGCCCGAAAGCTACGACCTTACTTTCAATGTCACCCAATAGCGGTAGTTTCAACTTTCCCTTTGAGAAGTATATTGCACAAACCGGAGTTATCGGGGAGGTTATCAAAATAGGCGGTAGAGTTAAGCGAGTATGACATCACCTATCAACCCCGAACAGCCATAAAATCCTAAGTTTTGGCCGATTTCGTAGCTGATTTTAGTGTTGGGATCCTGCACGAAGCCGAAAAGGAAAACTCAGTATCGAAGGGAACAGTTTCGGGGCTATGGATACTTCACACCGATGGGGCAACTAACTCCAAAGGTTCGGGGTTAAGCATAGTCTTGAGAGCACCCACCGGAGAGAAAATCAGGCACTCGGTTCGGTTAAAATAAGTGACCAACAACGAGGCTGAATATAAAGCAGCTCTAGCAGGCTTAGAGTTGGCTAAGGAAATGGGGGTAGAAAGAATCGAGCTAAGGTGCGACTCTCAGTTGGTGGTGAACCAGGTGCTCGGTGAATACACGGCTCGAGAGCCCAGGATGCAGCTATTCTTAGACCGAGCACAAAGGACTTTAGCATAGTTCCAAGAGTGGAAAGTTAAGCAAGTACCTCGGGAGGAATCTATCGAGGTCGATGCCCTAGAAAATTTGGGTTCGGCGGTTGATAAAGCCCACTCGGGGACTGATTCAGTCGTTCGGCTATTGTCCGCGCAAATGAGAGAGATGAAGTTGCAGGTCAACTCGGTGGACAACAGATGGGATTGGCGGAGTAAGTTCATCTCTTACTTCGACTCGGGGACTGTTCCCCAGGGCAAGAAGGAGGCCAAAAAGTTGAGGACCCAAGCAGCTTCATATCACTTGATCGAGGGCAATTTGTACAAGAGATTATATTGCGGCCCGATGGCCAAATGTTTGGGCCCCAATGAGGCTAGATATGTGATGGCCGAAGTGCACGAAGGCGAGTGTGGTAATCACTCGGGGGGAAAATCCTTGGTACGCAAACTACTAAGAGCTGGGTATTATTGGCCCACCATCAGTGCAGATGTAAAGGCCTTCGTGCAGAAATGTGATAAGTGCCAACGCCATGGACGGATGATACATCAACAGGCCGGACCTCTGCATTCGGTGGTGTCACCATGGCCTTTCATGAAGTGGGTGATGGATGTTGTTGGACCCCTATCGAAGGGAAAGGGGGGGTGTTCGCTTCATCCTAGTGTTAACAGATTACTTCACTAAATGGGTGGAAGCAGGGGCTCTTGCCGAAGTCAAACAAAAGCAGGTAATTGATTTAATTAAGAAAAACATCATTTACAGGTTCGATGTTCCAAGGGAGATTGCCTGCGACAACGGTAAACAGTTCATGGGGGCAGCCATCACCGATTTCTTCAAACAATGGGGAATCAAGAGAATTGCTTCGACCCCCTATCATCCAAGTTCCAATGGCCAAGCTGAATCTTCGAATAGGATCATAATCGAAAATCTCAAAGAAAGGCTCGATGAGAAAAAGGGTCCTTGGCCCGAAGAGTTCCAGGTGTGTTGTGGGCCATGCAGACAACGGAGAAGAACATCACCGGTGAGACTCCTTTTTCACTTGCTTATGGTATGGACTCTCTCATCCCCGTGGAAGTGGGCGAACCAAGTTATCGGTACGCCCACACCACCGAGGACGCAAATCAACAAGCTATGCGCATAGAATTGGATCTGCTCAAGGAGAAAAGAGAACTAGCTTTGGTTCGGCTAGTCGCCCAAAAAAGGCAGATCGAAGCGTACCTCAACAGGAAAGCCAAAATCAGAGATTTTAAAGTTGGTGACTATATGCTAAAGGCCATAAATCAGTCAACGAAGGAAGAAAATGGGGGAAAACTTATTGCAAATTGGGAAGGACCTTACAGAGTCAAAGCTATCATTGGGAAAGGATCTTATCAAATTGAAGATCTACAAGGTGTGCCCGAACCCTTAAATTGGAACATTTCCAATTTAAAGCGGTACTACTTCTAATCGAGGTAAATATCCCTCATCCATTTTTAAGATTTTTCACCCACAGCCTCGAGCAGAACAAACGCTCCTAAAGGCATCGATCGAAATGTAGTAACTTGCTCCTCGTTTCATTTTGCTTAACCTCTTCAGGAAGCAGAGTAAATGATCTCTAGTGCCCGGGTCTTCATAAAGATTCGCACCCGAACACTGGGAGGGAGTAAGGGACGAGTTGCAACCGAGGTCCGGAATGCGCCTCCCAACCGAAGACCATCTATTCGACAATCGGGGACTGACACCCGAGGAATAGATTTAGTACATTGTAACTCCGCCCGGTAGTGGCACATTATTAATTTGTATTTTCATATTTTTGCCCAAGGTCCGCCTCGACTTGGTTTCTTGTAAAAAGCCAATTTCGGCTTATTAATATTATCAATGGAATGAGTTTACTCCCATAGCTTTATGTCTTTATAAATTTGCACTCCGAAGTTGCACTTTAAATGCATCGACTCAAGGACGAGACGTCGTTCTAAGTTTGTATCGATTAAATTCAATCAAGTCTTGCAAGCGAGTTATTTATTCTGAGATGTTCGGTACATGCAAAAACCAACACTTGATATAAAAACACCAAAGTCTTTTCATTAAAAAGCCCGAAGGCTAGATATAAAAACACCAAAGTCTTTTCCTTAAAAAGCCCGAAGGCTAAAAATATTTACAACAAAAGGACCTGAAGGTCCAAAACATAAGTATAAAAGCCCAAAGGCTTACAAAAGTAATGCTACCAGAATTCTAAGCCTCGGGAGAATCACCTCCATCCTCGGAGCCCCCCTCGGCATCTTCTTCATCCTCTTCATCGTCCTCATCGCTCGAGGCTTCACTTGAGGGGAGTTCGTCAATGATAGCCTGGGCCTTTGCTGCTTTCGCCTCGGCCTTCGCAATCTCCTCCTCCAAGTCGAGCTCGCTGGTGCGACATCGCTTGAGCAACTTCAACCGAGAGCTGATAATGGCCCACTGTTTATCCAGTTCGGCTCTCTTGACCTTGATCTTAGCAACGGTGGAAAGGCGCCGAAGGCTAATAGATGAGCCTGACGAAGTTGTTCCCGAGGACTCTGCCGCCCGAAGAGCAATCGAAGTTGTGGATCTGGAGGATCAGGAGCAGGATACCGGAGCTATGGTTGCTAAGGCCAAGGGCAAAGCCAAAGTTGGAAAGGTTGGGGCAGCCGCCGCCGAGGGGAGGACTGAAGTTGGTGTGATTCGAGCACAATCTGAACCCGCGAGGATTTCATCCTCGATTGGGTCTTTTCGCAAGCTGGAGGTATATGCCTCTTCAAATTTGCTGTCCGGCAGCCGAAGTGACATATTGAGCCTGATGCCGCTTCTTGGTCCCGAAGAGGATAAAGTGGTGCAACCATTCTCCCCAGCCAAGCCATTCACCACCCTCTCGGCCAACGCTCTCAGAGTAAGCCTCGATCTTTTAAGTTCGCTTCTTTTCTGGGGATGTTTCTTAATGCTGATTTTTGATGAATTTTCTCCCAGGGATTCGTGCTGTCGTTGAGATCCATCGAGCTTGAGACCGCGAGAGCCGAGGAATTTCAGCGCGTGGCTTGATCTTGGGACAAGCAGAAGGACAACCTCCGGGCGCAAATAGCTGGATTGAAGGCTGATCTAGCTAAGTCCCAATCCGCTTTGCTTGAGGTTGAAGCTTCCTCCGAGGCAAGGATTCAAGCACTCGATGCGGAGTCCCAAGCTGAGCGTTCGAGGTTAGAAGCTGAGGCTGCGAGTTTACGTGCCGAGCTGACTCAAGCAAGGGGCAAGGCCGAGGAGATGGCCAAACGACATCAAGATCAACTGAGGGAGCATGTGCTTCACATCCAAAAGTTGGAGGGTGAGAGCTCAAAACTTTCAGCTAACAAGGCCGAGATTGAAGCTCTGCGAGATGAAATCGTCGTCATCACTTATTACTTCACCAAATGGGTCGAAGCGGCAACATATATAAGGATACGACAAACGGAGGTTGTCGACTTCCTCTGGCATTTTGTCGTATGTTGCTTTGAGCACCTAAGGAAATAGTCATGGACAACGGCCCATAATTTATCGGCCAGAAAGTGACTAGGTTCCTCGACGATCTGCACATCAAGAGGATCACTTCCTCTCCATATAATCCTGTTGCCAATGGACAGCCAGAATCTACCAATAAAATCATCGTTGAGTCCCTTAAAAAGCGCCCCGAGCAGGCAAAGGGATGTTGGGTGGAAGAGTTACCCGGAGTGCTATGGGCTTATCGCACAACGATAAAAATGAGTACTGGAGAGACTCCTTACTCATTGGTATATGGTGCAGACGCTTTATCCCAGTTGAAATAGGAGAGCCCAGCCTGCGATACGCACATGCCACTGAAGAATCAAACTCAGTCAATCTCTCCGAAGAGCTGGACCTCCTCGAAGAACGAAGAGAGCTGGCCCTTGTACGAATAGTCGCCCAGAAAGAACGAATTGAACAATATTACAATCGGGGACTGCGCGTGCGAAGTTTCCGGGTTGGAGATTTTGTACTCAGAAAAGTCTCCCAGAGCACACAAGAAACAAATCCAGGGAAGCTCGACCCTAACTAGGAAGGCCCCTACAAAGTAATTACTTCAGTCGGCAAGGGATCTTATCACTTGGCACGACAAGACGGCTCCACTGTCCCGAACAGTTTGAACGTGGTTCACCTCAAAAGGTATCACTTTTAAATGGTAAAACGGTTAGTTATCTTACACTTGCCTTTTATTTTTACGAAAGTTCTTACCCTTACTATATTTTCTCTCTAAATGGTATTGACGACCTAAACAAGGTCAGATCCGTTTAGCTCAACTGGTAGAGCTCGAAGTTCTTCAACTTCGCGGCTGTGGGTTCGAATCCCACAACGGACACACTCCTCGTTTGGTTATATGTGTTCTACATATAGCTCACCTCAACTCTTTTTATGTTATCACTTCTCGTGCTCCAACAAAAAAACAAGGGGGGTGGTGAGGGGCCCCCGTAGGCCAGGTAAGACCTTCATAAAGGCAAAAGACCTTGCCAAAAGGCGAATTTTTAAAGCTTTTCAAAAACTATTACGTGACAAGACTTCCACGAAAATAAGAGAAGTCGTTCACAAGGCCCGCAACTCGGCCAGAGCCAGTCTACAAAGTCATGCAATAATTTTCAATTATCAAAACGATAAGCAAAGTTATGCGCAAAGAACAACGATTCGGCCAAAAATCTAACGACCACGATTCGGTCAGATTATTCACAACTTACGACCTCTTCCTAACGAAAGGCTAAGTTAAAAACATTCGGGCAAAACTTCGGGAGACCAGAACTTAATAAAGTTCAAACTTCAGAAAATTCCCAAACATAAGGTACGAAAGCCACAACACATGCAAACGAAAGATCAAAAGTTCAGGCTAAATATAGTCATTGAATGGATCTAAAACCATATATACCTTATCCTGTAAAAAGATAAGATGCCGAAAACGGCTGACAGAAGTTTACAGAGTGATCAAAGGCCAAATGAAACCGGCCATACAAGAGACCAGAGAGTCTTTACCAGACCTCTGTCCATAAACAACCAAATCTAGCTCTCACCAGATAATAAAAAAAAAATCAATCAAAGATTGGGAAAGGGCATCAACATTTTGGGCTACGATCAGAACCCGACGCACCAGCTCCGTCGATTCTTCCATCGTCCCCCGAATTCTCGCTGTCGTCTTCGTCTTCACCTTCAGACTCCTCAGGAGAGAGATTCAGTGCTTGTCTTATTCTACGAACAGCGCTTTTTGTCATCTACAGCATCTCCTCAACATTAACTTGTTTAGCTTGAATCTGCACTAGCAATGAACGTTTAGCCTCGAGCGCAGCAAGCTTGGCTTTAATCTCAGACTTATCGCGCAGGTTTGCCAAGTCTTTGGTTAGTGCGGCCTGAGCACTCATCAATTGAGCGAACTGATCCTTGGCAGCCTGAAGCTCAGCTCTGGCCTTAATATATTCTTCGTTGGCCCTTTGCAGATCCATCTCAAGGGATGCACGATCATCAATAGCACTGTTCAAAGAAGCTGTACATTCTTCAAGTAATCTCTCTAGACCCTGAGCAGAGCGTGCGAACCCTTCTTTTTCTTCAAGAAGAAGGTCCTTCTCCTTGGTGAGTGCGCTAATCTGCTCGAGACGTTCGTTGTTAACATCAGTTAGCCGATTAACCTTACTCCTTAGGAGACCACACTGCTCTGTCAAGAGCTTGTTCTCCTTCAGAGCATCCAACAACTCTTTCTTTACCTCGAGTACTTGATCGACGTTGTTGATCCTGGAGCAAAACATGAGCTCGGCAACCAGCATACTTGACTGAAAAAGTAAAATAACTAAAGGTTAGAAGTCTGAGGCTAAAGTGATTCCCAACACAAAGCGGTAAAAACTTACCCGGGCAGAGTCAGCAGCAATCTGAAAGGCCAATTTCTCATAACTTAGCTCCCTCAGCACCCACTCTTCACGGAGACCGATGAGCGAAGAGTCAGCCTTAGCTAAATCACCCGGTCCGGTTATGAAGTTATATCATGGGCAAGTTTCAGGGTATGCTTCCTCTCACGGTACTTGGGTTCCCAAGCCTGCTCAGAAGGATAATTTGGCCCGAACTTGTAACGAACACCCCTGATATCCTTCAATTCGGTTTGGCCACCAATAACTGACCGCCAGATGAACCTTGTTGATGAAAGGTTGGAATCACCTTCCACTCCAGGATTTATCATCTCGGACTCGCGAAGACCGACAGGCGTCGCCCCCTCAGTAGCCACATTCTCTAGGTCGTCGAAACGAAAAATACGAGGACCTCGGCTACCCTCTTGGGGAACTTCTTCCCTAACCTCTTCCCTAACTTCTTCCCTTACTTCTTCCTTTTCTTCTTCTTCTTCACCCACCTTTCTTTTCCCCTTGTCTACACGAGAAGGAGCTGCCTTCACCCCGTCATCAACTCGGGGACTCCTCCCCGGAGTACGGACAACCTCCTCTTCAACTCTTCTTCTGTCACTATAAAGATAAGGCTTTCGCCTAAGGGGTTCATCAGCTTCGATCTCAGTATCTGAAAGATAGATAACCTCCTTAGCTAAACCCTCTCCGCGTGCAGACTTGGGGACTTCAGCAGCAGACTTGACATTCTCTTCTACGGACTCCGGTACATTGGCTCTAGTCGAAGGCTCACCCCCAGCAGATGAGGCTTGCTCGGCAGCCACGAAAGTCTTACGAGCGGACCTCTTCCGTGCTCCGCCCTCATCCTGGCTCTTCTTCTTTCTTTTCAGAGAGCCCAAGCCACCAGACAAGAGTTCCTCGCCCCTCTCCTTGCTGCGCAGTGCCTCCACCGAAGCTAGTATAGCCGCGGCCTCAGCATCTGGGTCAGCGACAGGCTCAGAAGGCCCATCTTGGGGATGAGCAGGAAAGAAATATCCTTGAGTACCCAGACCTGCAAAAAGGTAAAATGGTCAGACACGGAGAAGTTTCAAAGGAGAAGAATAATCATGAAAGCAGAAATATTCTCACAATGATTTTTCACGGTCAAACCCTTATGCGCAGCAAAACGCGCCCATTCTCTCCTCTCAGGAGCTCACTCCTTCAAAATTGCCTCAACCCACGCCGTCAGCTCTTCAACAGATATGAGCCCGTCGTAGGGTTGCTTGGCCGCTACAAAAAGAAGTTGAACAAGATTAGCAGATGAGAAGAAAAAGAAGAACACAAAAAATCTCAAAAATACTCGAGGACTTACTTCCTGTTCCAAACTACAGGAAGGTAAGTCTTGTCGCCAAAAGTCAAGGCCGACGAGCGCACGAACAGATATCGGTGTAACCAACCTCGGTCACCAGTATCCTCAGAACTGTGCACCAAGCCCTTGCTCCCGCGCATCCTGGCATTCACATAGCCATCCTTAAAAATTTGTATATTGTACAAAGAAATAAAATGTTCGTTTCCAAAAGATTGATCGGTTTCCGTCGCAAACCAATCCAAAAGTGTAACTATTCTGTGTATACTGGGGCACAGTTGCCCCGGGCAGAGCAGATACTCCTTGCAGAGCCTCTCCAGCACAGAGTGCAGGGGCAACCTGCATCCCACTGTGAAAGGGTAGGTGCACATGGCTGTCCACCCAGCCCTGTGGGAAGTAATATTCTCCTCCTCGGAGACCGGCAGGAGGGGAACCCCGTCATCCCAATGACAGTCCATCCTCACTCGTGGGATCAACTCCTTCGTGATCCCAGACCTAAATCTATACGCCGGCCAGTTGCGCGTATATCTCCCTGATGATTATTAAAGGACTTGATGTTACAGTCCGCCTCTAATTCACCCCACTTTTTGGGGATAATCTCCGCAGCAGTAGCATGAGTAGCCCTAGGCCTAGGAGTGGCCGCTGAGGAACTACCAGCCGCATCAACGTTTTGATTCTTTCTAGCTCTTGAGGTCATGATTTCAGAAAGATTATGAAGTTAGCAAGAGGAACTCAAAGTTGATTCAATGGTTTTCAAAGAATGACGGAGAAGAAATAAAAGCAAGTAAAAGGTTTCTCATCCAGAAAACCCCTATTTATAGGAGTGAAGATTCAGTCCCTCAACTTCCTTCGAGACACGTGGAGATCATCCAAGAACCTACGATCAGATCTGACCATCAAAAGAGAGAATAGGTTTCACCAGATTTCATAGTGTCATCATTACCCTGAAGTGCAACGGTCACCTCGCGATCAACAGGCAACGTGTGCACGTGATTGAGGCGGTTAAAATCATTATTTTTACTCTTGGGACGCGCAGTAGTCACTTCAGAATGGACTGCAACTGCGCAGGCGTGCCAGCTGCAGTTACTTTTTTATACGGCGCATTAAATGTGCACGTCATATGGGCTTGTCACTTAGCTGATAAGATACGTGCGTCACCAAGCCTCGTCACACAAAGACAAAAGTTTACAAAGCAGAAACTCCCGCCAAAATTCCTATCCACTCCTCGAACAGATACTCTGCTCGAGAAGTGCGGGGACTATCTGTATTAGATAAAAGCTGACAACACTTGAGAAGATGACACGTGTCCACCACGTGGCACGGGCAGAAGTTCCAATGGACAGACATCTAACGGACAGACATTTGTCACGAGCAGACCTAAAGGAGCTATGAAATACTTCATCAGCCAACCCGGTCTAAGTGAGCAGTTATTAACCGGATCATTCACGATCATTCAATTAATGGTTATGCATCCAACAGATACGTACCCAGCAGTTACATATCCAGACGGATCCATGCCCAGCGGTTACGAATCCCAACGGGTGCCTATCAGACTTATAAATAGCATTTGCTCTGAACCATTGTAAGACAACTTTACTTCCTGTCTACAATATCAATAAGAATACTCTCTCACTCTTGCTCAGATATCCCTTTTTGCGCATATTTGCTTAGTATCTTAGTTCTTTGATCCTCTAAGTACGACTGGTATCGAAGAGCTCTCTCCGGGGACGAACGATACGGCACGGTTACTTCTACTTATTTCTGTCTATGCTTTATCTTTATTGATTCATACTTATATCTCGTACTCGTATTGTTTGCAAGTCTATCACCACTTTGGTTCGTCATTCAAACTCTTAGTCTCAACTATTGATCGTGACTCCGCAAATACAAATTTAATTATTAATTGGCCTAAAATCGGATCTAGGTTAAACATTCGATATCCAAGAGTCTTCAGAACTCTTGGCCTTTCGAAACATATGTGCTTGACCTTTCGAAATATTTGTGTGTCCGTCTTTTGAATTTTTGTACGATTTTATCGAATACGGTCAAACGCTCGTGTATATGCAAAAGAATAGAAAATTTATTTACATATACTCGCTAAACTTTATGTTTTACTATAACAATAATTTACAGCAGATCAAGTTTTAGTGATTGTGTTGACACAGCACTTGTTATACTTATATCAGGGTAAAAACTTATTCGCACCAGATGTTTACACCCAAATTAGTTAAATTAATCATAGAAATCAAATTGAGCTATATCAGGAGTCTTATTTTTTAATAAAATAAAAAAAGAATTAAGAAGGTAATAATCATTAACCCAAAGTTACTGACGCTAGCTAGAATGGGGTTTCCGTCTTCTTCTAGCTTCTTGCATTCTTGCTGCACTTATGTTTGTTTTTTCTTCTTTTATATTTTCATTACATTATTTTTCCTCTGTTTAATGTGGAAAACAAGTTTTGTATACTGTTCGAAACTCCATCAAGATTGCAACAGGAAAATTAATACATAGTATGTTGTTCATTATGTGAGTAAGATTCTTATTGTCTTTAAGAAAAGTAATGAAAACTTAAGTACAAAGTTTGTATTTGAGATCAAGTATGACAACCATTTCCATAAAATGTTACAGTAACTTTTCTCTTATCAAGTAAGATATATAGTTATTCCTGATGTCTAGACTATTCAAAGCCGATGCTACTTCGTGAAGATTTTTGTATGAGTCTGTTAGTATAAGGTTTATGGTTTTTTTGTTAAGGTTAAAATATTAATATTGCTAAGTTACAATGCAAGGTTAAAAAAATAATGATATAAAAGTAAGTTAGGATAAAAGAAAAAAGATAGTCAAAATAAAAGAAGCTAAGTTACACAGGAAAGCCTTCAATTGGAGGCACCAAAAACGTGAGATTAACTTAACGTTACTCTTTAGAAGATAGCGGAGTAGGAAGGTACAAATATTAAGTATTTTATATTTACTATTAATTAAATTATGTGCAAATTATATGGTGTTAATTATGGTTAAATATTAATAGTTATAGTTAAATAGAAGGACATGTGTCATTTATTTATTGAACATCCGGTGCGGATAAGGTTTTACCCTTATATCAACGCTTTACTACTCTACTCCATATCAGAATAAATTTTTTTTACACAAAAGTACAATTTTTAAAACTTAATTACCAAATATAACAATATTTTAGCAAAATTACCCAATATAGAGGAAATGAAGAGTTAATTACAAAACTAGCAAAAACATAGCAATAGTTTTCCATAACATACCAAACCTTACATTCTTCCCCCCTATTTCCCTCAATGTCCCTTTTCCTCCTCCCATTTCCACCTATTTCACTTTTCCTCCTACCATTTTCCCAATTTCACTTTTACTCCTCTCATTTCCCTCAATTTCATTTTTCCTCCTCCCATTTCCCCCAATTTCACCGTATCTCGCCTACCAACCAAATTGTATCTCATTGTATCTCAACTACCAACCACATCGTATCTCATTGTATCTCACCATATCTCAACTGCCAACCACCTCGTATCTAATCGTATCTCACCTACCAACCACATCATATCTCATTGTATCTCACCGTATGTTAACTACCAACCGCCTCGTATCTAACCGTATCTCGCCTACCAGCCACATCGCATCTCATTGTATCTCACCGTATCTCAACTACCAACCACCTCATATCTAACTGTATCTCACCTACCAACCACATCGTATCTCAACTAACAACCACCTCGTATCTAACCGTATCTCGTCTACCAACCACATTGTATCTCACCGTGTCTCAACTACCAACCACCTCGTATCTAACCGTATCTCGCCTACCAACCACATCGTATCTCATTTCACACTGTATCATAGTGTTTCAATGTTGTTTACAGACTGTATCATACTGTTTCAACACCGTTTCATACTGTTTCAACTCCGTTTCAGACGATATCATTTTTGGTTCGTATCAAAATGTTCCAGATTGTTTCAATCGTTGTTTCAGTACCGTTTCAGGTTGTTTTACACCGTATCTAACTATTCTAGATTGTATCTAGCTGTTTCTAGGTTGTTTCAGTATTATTTCACCCAGTTTGTGCGTTATTTCTCACTGTTTCTAAACTATTTCACCTTTTTGCGTTGTTTCACATTGTTTTTTACATTTTCATTTCAAACTATTTCAACGCAGTTTCAGACTGTCTCAACGGCTGTTTCTGATTGTTTCAGCGCCATTTCAAACTGTATCATTGTGTTTCAACGCTGTTTCAAACAGTGTCAACACCGTTTCAGACTGTTTCAACGCCGTTTCAGACTGTTTCAGCGTAGTTTTTGACTGTTTTAGTGCTTTTCAAGTTGTTCCATCACACCATACATATCGAAAAAAGGGCGCATATACTCACCCATACACAAATAGAAACATAGACACACACAAACTACTGTAATAATTTTTTCTAATAATTAAATTATACAAACTACACAAAAAGTTTGAAACAGATTGATACACATACGTATACAAAAAGTAGATCTGCCATTTCGTCCGGTGCTGTTAACAAAGAACAGTTCTGAAAAATGAGATTGTGCCTGAATAAAATAGATTTGTTTAGTAACATGAAATGTAATTGAAACAATTACTGATTGATATTCAATTGAAATAGGATCGGAGTGTTGTTGTAATTATGGAGGAAGCTAAAATAATTTGTTATGAAATTGAAGACAAAATCGAATTTTATGTTGCTGCTATCATAAGAAAAAGAGGGGTCTTAACAACTTGTATTTTCGATCACTTTTGCCACTAAACGTTGGACTCGAAGCTTTCCATCTTCAATGAGCAGATCCACGATCTCAATGAACGGTTGAAATTATGTCTCCTACAACATATTTTGCTGCAGCTTAACCACGAAGACGGTGTGCTATGTTCCACGGAGGTTGAGACTGGCGGCGCGTCGCCGGAGGATGGAAATTGGGGTGGCTTCAGAGAAGGAGGGTGTTGGATCTGGGGTGGGGGTGGTGGCTGTTTGTTTGGGGAGAGAGTGGGAGAAAGTGTTTTAGGATTTTTAGGAGAGTGGGGTGTAAGTGTAATTATAAAAAATAAAATGTGTTGATTATTGCAAAAATGTGCTAAAAAATATTGCTATGTCTGATAATTTTAAAAATATTATTATTTTTGTGTAATTAGGGATGTATATTTGTATATATGTATAAAAAATCCATCAAAATACTATAGCATGTGAAAACTTTGAAACAACAAATTTCTATTAAAAGTCGTCCAGTTTCAGAAAACTTAATATTTAAATCCCTTCTTCTGTCTTTCCCTACACTTCCATTTTTTTCTTCTCCATCTTCACTAGCTATGTGTTTCTTTGGTAAAATAAGAACATTAGACAAATGATGATATGAATATGTAACTTTTAAACTTGCAAGTTTGCAAAAAAAAAAAAAAAAAAAAAAAAAAAACTTTTATAGCGACAGAACAAGATGAAAACAAACTACTACCAATTAGAATTCGAACTGTTGTCTTATTTAATTTAGGCACTACCATTACTATAATAGAGTAAGAAGTAATAACTACGTACAATAAAATATTCGGAAAGGAACTACAATGAGTTTAGATTAAAGACATCAAGGGAAAAGGAATCATAATTGAGATCCCTTTTGCTGGTGTCTCGGGTCTCACATGTCATTTTGACTCCAAAGTCCACAATAGAGGCAAAATCTTCATTTCTATTTAGTTTTTTTGACTACGACTCTACAAGAGCTGAAATGTAAGGCAAAGAGTATCTTTGTAAAGTCGTTGTAAAAGAATATATTCTCTCTAGTTTTTCGTAATGATTCTTTTATAGTCACATAATTATCATAACATATTTTAGGATATTGTAAGTTTTAAAAAAAGTATTCTTAAACTTTATATCTACTCAAACTTTGCAAATCAGTAAAGTAAAACAAAATTTAAGAAATAATAGAACAGAAGATGAAAACTACCAAGTATTGAGATGGACAGGAGCGGAGGCAGCCTTGCCGAAGGGGGTTCAATTGGAAAATTGTACTGCGTTTATCTGGTAAAATCAATTTTTTTATACATACCTGCCATATGTTGAACCCCCTTGACACAAGTCTAAACTTTATTTTTAAAATTTTGAACCCCTTATTAGAAATCATGTCTCCGCCCCTGGAGATGGATGCAATCTTTCTACTCTCAATTAACAAGATGTTTATGTTTTGAGCTCTATAAATGCAAAAATCTTTAATATGTAACTTTTTTTTTCTTTAATAGATCTTCATGTAATGCTAATTTAGATTAGTCGTCAATTGTGACACAATGTAGTTATGTAATGAGAAAACAAAAGAAGAAAGAAAAAGGGAATCCAAAAAGAAAAGCGAAAGCCAGACAAACGAATGCGCAGAAAAAGGCAGTGTGTTATTGTAATTTACGTGTGATTCGACCAAACGTGGAACGGGAAAAACCTATGGCGCTTGAGAACGGTTTCTTTTGAGCTTTTTCTGTGATTCTGTTATGCTAATTTTGTAGCGTATTGTTTTGTCGAAAGAAGCATAGTCTTACTCCACTTTTTATATTGTACGTAATAATTAAAATACACTGTTTTATTAATTTAGACCGACATGTCATAGGTTTAATTCCTTGGGTCTTGTCTTATTAATGTCTATTTAGTATGATATGTTACATTTCGAAATGCTTTGCGGTAAAGAAATATTGTCCAAAATGAAAGACAAATTGTGTTGACCTAAATTGAGATAGGACAACAAATCAAATTTATTTAGGGGTTGATTGATAATTTTCTTGTATCAAAATTATGATCGAACTGAGATTGAATTTAAACGAGGCAAAATGTTTAATGGAATAAAATTAACAAGGCACACGAATAACGAGCAATAAAGTGTGTAAAACGAGAAAAAACTTTAAGAAAAAGAATATAAGTCTAATGTTGTATTTCTGGATGTCCTCCTTGGTTACAAATAAATCCTATTTATAGTTGACAAGAAAAGAAGTCATAATAACTTATGCTTTTATGGCCATTAATCTGCATTTGATCGTAGTCAGCCCACGATCTTCTTCTTAAATGCCTAGGCAATGGTCGACGGTTACAAAGACTTGGCCTCGTTTTGATGTGGTGTCATGCTTGCTCGGGCACCATGTGGTCATGGGTGATCATTCCGAGCTCTGTACCTTGGGCTCGATTTTGCTTCGTCCCCGAGGTGGTTTTCGAGGCAGAGGGTCATGCCATCTCCCCTCATGGGCTCACCTCTTAAGATCAACTTGAGTCAAGCTTCGCACCCTTGCTCAAGGTCTCGGTGATTTTTCACCCAATACAGATAGTCTCCACTCCTCGAATAGTTGTCAAATCTATCGAGGAATGGAATGAGTTTAGGCGGGCGATCGACGTGGCCGTTCATGCACCGTGAAATTCCAAAGTAGCGGTTGTCACTCCATATTCCCATCGATCACGCGTGGCAATCACTGATTGGGCGTTATTTCTTGCTTTGCCTTCCCTATGTAAACGTAATCATGGCGCCTTAATTTATATAGCTGCGCCCTTTCTCCTTCTTCTTCACATATTTCTTAGTACTCAACAGCAAAACTTCTTTGATGCAATCCAAACTAGCGGAAGTAAACTAAATGATACGCGGAAGCAAGATAAAAAAACGGATGCGATAAGGTAAACACAACAATGAGAAAATAGGGACGGGGAAGAACAGAAATAGAATACAGAAAGGATATTCGATTCAAATACGATTGAATATCCTGGAGAGAGAAAGAAACTTGAACCTATCGAGGATCCATGCTAGGATGACATCCACTCGGTTCCAAGCTAAAAGGGATACACGAAGCCTCGGGCTTTAACAAGAAGGGCTCGGCCTCTTCTAAGTTCTTCTATTCTCAATTAAACATCCACTCACCAAAGACTAAGCATAGAGTTAGACTTTTTATAGTAGCTATGTATTCACAATGATAAATGGTCTAAAATGCCCCTCATGCTAATTCTGGAAAGCTGCCTGACCGTCCTTCAGCATTGTCGCGCATGTCTCCACGCGATCACGCAGAATCTTTCATCAAGATCGCCTGTCTTGGCTCGCGATCGCACAGAGTATGTTGATCCTTCATCGCGATCGCGCAGAGTATGTTGATCCTTCATCGCGATCGCGTGTCTTTGCTCGCGATCGCGCAGAGTATGTGTTTTCGCATAATTCTAGCAAGCTTGCATTTGGTCTTTTGGCCTTCTTTGACTTGAATCTTAGTTTCCAAGCTCTCTTTTGAAGCATTCCAAGTTCCACATCTTGAGCGTAAACTCCCCACGGCTTTGGATACCAATCCGGATTGCATCATCCTCCTCTTCTTGAAAGGATTTCATCCTCGAAATCAAACCAACAAGACCTACAAGCAAGGCAAAGACAAACGAAACTTCCTACTCTAAGAGTATGTTAGTGCCTAAAAGTGTGGAAAACACACTCTTATGGTAGAGCCAAGCATCAATATCAATCAAAAAGCTTATGTTCCCAAAGGAAACAACAACTTCTTGGCTCAACAAGGAAGTGCATCCAACACTAGAATAAGCAAAGAGATCAAAAGAGCATGAAACATGTAAGATGTAGCAATCAAGTTCCTTACGATCCCTCCGCTTATGACCAACATACCAAGCCTTCAACGCATTTCTATCACAAGGTGACACAACGGCTTTGGCATGCTCAACACTCAAGGTGTGATCAATATAGGGAATGGAACAAGCAAAGTAGTTCAAGCAACAACTAGCATCAAAGACTCCACTCCCCTTCTTAAGAGCACTCTTATACACACCAAGAGATAGCTTCTCACCTCTAAAATCACTTCCATGACAATCCTCCTCAATAGACAAGCTTCTAAGGGAGGTCTTAAACAATGGATTATCTATAAAGTTAAGGTTCCCAAACCATGGAGGTGCAAGCTCACACTCTCCTCTAGTTGAATGCAAATCACTATCTCTTTCAAAATACCGTTCAAACATAGGGTTTGTGAAGACAAGTTCACCACCCATCAAAGGTGAGGCATCCAAACTAGAATCATCATCCACACTTGAGGAGTCATCGAATACAATTCGGTCCATATCATCCACTAGGGACTCCTCAAGGTCACAATCATCCTCACTACAACACATAGATCCACCATAGGCAATAACATCCATAAGGGTATGACCATACAACTCATCTTCCCCTTTATCAAATATTGGTGGTGTGTCATAACAAGGGTCACAAGCAAGGTCAACTACAACATCCTCACTAAAGAGAGTTTCAATGAAAACCGAGCTCACATCATGATGTGGCTTATCAACCCTCTCAACTAGGGGTTCACATGCACACACAAGTTGACCAACCTACTTTACACTAGTTGCAAATACATTGTAACCATATAAATCATCAACTAGCATGGAGTTTTCACAAGCAATATCACAAGACAAGGAAGTTTCATGCTCATGGGAAGAAGGACTAACACATACCTTTGAGTGACCATCTTGCTCACTCAATGCACTTGAAGTCTCATGGGTAGTTCTTCCAACTTGAATCTCACATTCTAGATCTTTTTCACCTTTCCCTTCCACATTGGAACATGATTGAGGCTCTATTGGTTTGCCTCCAAGAGTGCCTACACAAAAACTCAAACAAGTAGAAGAAGAAGAAGATAAAGAGTAAATGTTAGAATAAGGGGTGCCCTCACTCTCAACTATCTTTTTTTCTCTCTCTTCTCCCTCATTTTCTTTTCAAGGTCGGGTGTAGATTCGTGTGGTGACAACTCACTCACATCACTCAACACAACCTCTCCTTTTTCCACTCGAGAGTTGTCATCATCACTCCCTTAATCCTCTCAATCTTTTATCTCTCAAATTCGGGTGAGTTGGGACGAGGCCCAAGAATACCCATAGCCGGAGTAGGTGGACTCTTTACATCAATCCAGAATCTAGGACTTGGAGACTCATCACTTTATGTCTCCTTCTTCTTTGTTGGTGAACCACTTGACTTTGAAGCTTGTGGTTTTGGATCACCTTTTTGACACTTGTCAACTCCTTTCTAGCACTTGTCCCACCACTTCTTGTGTTTGTAGGACTTCTTGATTTCACTCTTTCAATCATGGAATGAAGTTCTCGCTCCTTGCTCCTTTGTATATCCCAAGAATGTAAACTAGTAGACAACTTGCCCCTTGTTCCGTAAGGTGCAAACTCATAAACCTTTTCGTTCATGCCCACAAAATATACATCCCTCTTAGCACTATATTGAAACTCTTTGTTGTGACACTATGGCTCACCTAGCCAAACATCAAAATGTGCCATGGGATACACATCACATCAAATATAACACTTGTAACTCTTATGAGATATGAGCACTCGAGTTTCCTTGGAAACCCGCATTCCACTATAGTTATAAGGATGTTTCAATTTATAGCATAGTATTCCTAGGGTCTCAACCAAAGAAGTGCTAATGCAATTGCCATCGGTATCTCCAATCTTGAGCAGGTATCCTCCATTACCATTCACCTCAACAACGAACCTAATTTTACCCAAGTCTCGTATAGGTGAATCCAAGAAAGAACTTGAATGCCCAAGAGTATCAATACCAACAACTTGGGTCTCCCTTATCCCTCCTCTCCTAGCAACACCACTAGGATAACTTCTACTTCTCGTCACTCTTCCAACATTAAAAGTATTGTTGAAAGCCGAGGAAGGAGTCTCACCATGGAACCCATAAGAACTCCTCCTTGGTCCCATAGTCAATGGCACCACTCCTACTACTTCTACTCCTCACGGCATTGTTAGAACAATACAAGCCTTTGGTAGCAAGAGCAACACCACTTCTCAATCCACCCTTCACATGGGAGTTAGGAGCATTAACCTCTTTAGCACAAGTAGGATAGTCAAGCCTTCCCTTTTTCCATGGAACGACCACCACCTCCTCCCATACTAATAGAAGGACTTCTACTACTCCCTTGTACTCCACAAGAAACACCAAGAGAAGATGCAAATGAACAATTCATATAATCAACTTCATCATCAATTCCCTCAATGCCACTTTCATCATGTTCAAGTTCAACACAAGAAGAGTAAGTAGGAACATCATACCTTGACGCGTCACTACCTTCATGTTCTCAACTAGAAGCATAAGGATCTTTACATTCACATTCACCTTCACAAGCCCCATAGTCTTCATCAACCTCATAATCAACGTAGTGACCCGCTTCATCCTCATACGAACCACAGTTCCCGGAATCATCATAGAAATACCCTTCATCACCATCATAGGAACCATAGTCTCCATCATCTCCACACGAACCATACCCTCCACAATCATCATCCGAAGCCATAGTTGTAACAAATAAGAATAAAGGACCTCAAAAGTTCACTCCCTCACGTGTATCACTCAAGTTATGTTCACTCAATTTTCTTTCCACTCGTGTATACACTCAAGGTCGTTGGCTCTTGTGACCACACTCTATTACTCTCACCACTTTAGGTTTTTTCCACTCAAATATGGCCTTATCCCCTTTATAGGAACCAAAGCGATAAGATCAACAACTAGCACATCCTAGTATAGGTTCGGAATGGAGTTTATAAGACACCAAAGAAACGAATAAGGACACACAAATAGACTAGGAACAAAGAAAACAGGCAACGAGACTAAAAGAGAAAGTTACAAAACTAATACGGAAGTGAAAAAAGAAAGACTCGAATCGAATTGGCATGAAATGGATTCGGATTTGGGTGAAATTTTGTTTATGATCTAGAAACTCACCATATTTGATGAAATGATTGGAGTTTTGATGATTGCAAATTGCTCGGAATCTATTGTGAACAATCTATCAAGAAACTATTTTTCTAGAAAAATGTTGCTCTTCGCTGTCGCGTGAGGAAGGTCTCAATCGCGTAGAACAAGTGAAATCCAAAATTAATTCTTCTCTTCGCTATCGCGCTAGATGTGGCGCATTCGCGTTGAGTAAGTGAAATCCTAGCGCGGTCGCGCCCTTGCTTGCGCGATCGCGCAGCAGCTGAAGCAGAATCTATTTTTCAGCTTCAACTTTCCACTTGAATTACCTTGATTCAGCCCGTTTTTTCAATTTTCAAGGTACCCAAAGTTGTATAATGTGTTTCCTTACAAACCTCGATGAATTTCATGTCCAAATAAACAATCAAACTCAAGAATCAATGTCTTCAAGCTCAAGAACAAAGGTTTCAAAAGTAGGAATTTTGATTTTCAAATTTTCAATCCGTAACACCACAACGTGATATAAGGGTACCAAATCAATGGAAAAATAATATAGAACAATCCCAATACTTTTCAATGGATGGGGAATTCGTTTCACAACATGAATTTCAACTTTTCATTTTTTAAAAAGAACAATAACAACAAGAACATAAATCTAAAGACACGATGAACAAGGAACGGGAGTTTGTAAGAACGTAACCCGAGCCTTGCTCTAATACCAACTGATGCAATCTAAACACGCGGAAGTAAACTAAACAATATGCAGAAGCAAGATAAAGAAACAGAAGCGATAAAGTTAACACAACAATGAGAAAATAGGGACGGAGAAGAACAGAAATAGAAGACAGAAAGGATTCGATTCAAACACGATTGAATATCTGGGAGAGAGAAAGAAACTTGAACCTATCGAGGATCAATACTAGGATGACATCCACTCGGTTCCAAGCTAAAAGGGATACACGAAGCCTCGGGCTTCAACGAGAAGGGCTCGACTTTTTTTAAGTTCTTCTATTCTCAATTAAACATCCACTCACCAAAGACTAAGCATTGAATTATACTAGTTATAATAGCTATGTATTCACGATGATAAATGGTCTAAAATGCCCCTCATGCTAATTCTGGAAAGATTCCTGACCATCCTTCAGTGCTTTCGCGCATGTCTCCACGCGATCGCGCAGAATCCTTCATTGCGATCGTGTGTCTTGGCTCGCGATCGCGCAGCATATGTTGATCCTTCATCGCGATCGCGTGTCTTTGCTCGTGATCACGCAGAGTATGTGTTTTCCCAGAATTCCAGCAAGCTTTCATTTGGTCTTTGGGCCTTCTTTGACTTGAATCTTGGTTTTCAAGCTCTCTTTGAAGATTTCAAGTTCCGCATCTTGAGCGTAAACTCCCCACGGCTTTGGATACCAATCCGGATTGCATCATTTTTGAAATTTTCTTCTTTAACCGTCCAGAAATTCCTTTCTGAAAAAATGTCTAAGCCAAATTCACCAAATTCTTCACCCTCTTTAGTTGACACTGTGATCATTGGTGGCGAATTAGTGAACGTTCCGAACCATTGAGCGTTATTGTTCCTCCTGATTTTAACATTTATGATTTACCTCAATCAAGTGGTTTGGGCCAAGAACAGCGCCCAACCACAGCTGATACTGCCGAGGCAGTTATGGTTGATGCCGAAGTGCTACTATGAAGGAAATTGGTAGCAAGGAGCCACTTTCAGACGATCTTGAGCTCGAACCTTACCATGTTATCCCCTCCAAAATATACCTCTCGAAGGATTTCGTCATGCAGCTTCAAATCGAGATGGATATCAGGAGGAAGAGAAATATCCTTGTTCAAAATACGCCGAGCTTGATTACTCAGGCGAACATACATCAGGTTCGGTCTAATTGCAATTGGAGTCCCGAGATTAAGGTTGGTATTCCTGCCCCCAATAGCCAAGTATGTGATAGAGTTGAAGGACGCTCTTTCGATTTCACCTATCCCTTTACGATAGGTTTTTCTGTTCATATTCCCGAGGTGTTGGACACCTTTTGCCGCACCTACCAATTATGCATAGCTCAAATTGGCCCCGGGATGTGGAGGCATGTCAAATGCATTGAATTTTTTAGCAAGCCGGGGTTACCTTTACTCTTGATCATCTTTTGTACCTCTTCTACCCCTTCCTTCATAAGGACGGAATCGTCCAGCTTAAAAAATGAGGCTCGTACTCGTTGGCTACAAAGAGTTAAGATACTGAGGACCGTGGATGGAATGAGCGCTTCGTTCTTCTGCCTATTGACCTTTTGTCCTCGAGGCCTAATTTTCCCGAGCAATGGAATCGAGCATGTAAGTATCTTCCTCGGTCTTCTTTGATTTTACTTCTGCACTTCTTTGCTTAATTCCCCTTCTTCGAATTACTTTACCCGAGGCAATCTCGATTGTTCGCCCGAGGGGTTTGACCCAATGAGTCCAAGCTATTATTGGTTCCAAATCTAGATTGAAAAGATCATGGATGGTTTTTTCTATTTTGGACGAGAACCGATGGGCGTGCAAACGACATGGTGAGTTGTCTAAATTTTTTTCTCCATCTCTTCCTCAAGGATCTTTTCTTGGCGAATCTTTTATCTCTATTTTTTGTAGGTCTCTCAAAGAGGGCGGCCACCGCGCTGAAGGAGAAGAAAAAAAAGAAAGACAAGAAGGAAGAAGTCCCCGAGGCGAGGGATGCTTTAAGTGCCCTTCAAGGCTTGATTGGAAACCTTTCGAAGGGAAAAGAAAAAGAAGGAAAGAAAGAGGAAGAGATAGGAGCAGTCTCCGAAGGGTCACCTGACCTTGGGGTTAAGACAGGCTGGGTGTTTTTCCCTTCGGTTTTCGTTTTTCCTTTCGCTTCGTTTTTTTTGCTAATCGCATTTTTTCCTTTTCCTTTTAGCTTTAAAAAGAATGAAGTCATCCTTGAAGGAAACTCCGGAAGGGAAACGGGCCAGAATAGAGCCTGTCCCCTTCCCCAAGCTCACTCCTGTCGAGGAGATGGAGAGGGTCCAAGAAAAGGTTGTAGTTTCCCCTCTTTGCGAGCCTGAGCCAGTTCAAGCTGCTGGTAAAGCTAAAGGGGTAGTTCAGCCTTCAACTGCAGTGGAAATAGAAGATGTTCAACCACCTCGAGTGGAAAACAAGATTCCTCGGGCTGCTTCTGAGCCTGCTCCTGACGCAACCTCTTAGAAACAATTTCGTTACATTGAGATCCCCTTCGATCTTTGCCTCTTAGATGGCGATATTCAAGTCCCGATCAGTCTTTGGGGGCTTCTTGTTCCGTTCGAACGTGACTGCCTCGAGAAGAGTACTATCGCTGATTTGATGGCTGATGCTGCTCAGCACACTATTCATGTATGCTTTTTTCTCCCTTAATTTTTTATTTCGGCCTTGTTTTTGCTTCCTTTTGGATTTTTCTGAGTTTTTCTTTGTAGTGTTACATCAACTCTATAAGGCTGCCGAGATCGAATGTCGTCGAGATGAAAATCTTAGGAAAATGAGGGCAGGATAGAGGCGAGAGCGGATAGGTCTCAAGTCTTAGATGAGGAGTCTTGAGAAAGAATCGTTGAGCACAAGGCTTGAGCTTGACCAAGCCAAGAAAGCTGCTGACAAATCTGATCTCGAGGCGCTCAAAGCTCTTGAGGCTAAGTCCGCCGTTGAGGAGAAAATGGCTCGTTTGAAAGAGCTCTGCGATGCTGAGCTGAAGAGGGTGAGAACCGAGGCCCAGACTGTTATTAACGAGCGCGCTAAAAATTTTCATGCTGATTTGAGACAGAAGTTGCTCAAAATAAATAAGTTGGTTGGAGAGAAATAGCAGCTGGCTGGGGAGAAAGAGCGGCTCGAAAGCGAGGTCAAGGCTTTGCGAAGTAAAGTTGATTCCGTCTCCTCGAGGCATGGAATGAGGAGGACCCGAGCCAAGGTTGACAAGAATTGGGCCATTATTTAAAACAGGCTAAAAACTTTGAAGGAGTGTTGTAGCGGGGCTAACCTTGATGTGGAGATTGCTAAGGCTGAAAGTGATGCTACCACGGCTCAAAAGTTAATGGAAAGTCTTCCTTCGAGCACTGGGATGCTACCACGGCTCAAAAGTTAATGGAAAGTCTTCCTTCGAGCACTGGGAGCTCAGATGACAAGGAAGATAGTTCCCAGGCAGAAGCTTAGAATTGCATTCTTTTTTCTTTTTTGTCGTCATTTTCTATTAAGGCCTTCGGGCCACTTGCTTTATAAATACTTCGGCCTCTGAGCTGTTTTGTGAATGGAACTTCTTTTTGAGAATATTGGTTGTGTTCAATATGAGTTTTCTTGCAAGGCTTTTTAGATTTTTTCTTTATTCGAGCTAGCTTAGGGCGACGCCTCGCCCTTGGGCCGGAGGCTTATATAATAATTGGCTATGCATATCAGATGACAATAAAAATATGTTGAATCAAAGTTTATTTCATTGATAAGATGCATTTGCGAGCCTTTACTACAAAAGACACCTGGTCGCAACAGGACTTAGGCAGGAAAATTAAAAGATCAAAGCATGAACTAACGAGCGAGTCTCCAAGGGTAGCCCTCGGCGAGATGATCGCTTATTCTCCGAGGTCTTGTCTCTTAAAGTCCCCGGTTGTTGAATCTTCGCTTATTTGAAAAAAAAAACTTTTATTATAAACGATCGATCAATTTGGCTAGTCCTCATTTGTCCTTTCTCCCCTCCCCCCTAAGTTATCAAGTGCATGGTGCAGGGCCAGATTACTAGGTTTCGTTTTCTTTAGAAAAACAGACATGGGGTCTTCGCGAATTGATCATTTTATTTTCTCGACCCGATTGGGGCGACTGTACTCTTCATTGCAATCGAATAACACTCTCGTGCTGTTCATTGCTCTCATTGAATGGCTCGTATTCCCCATGGGGTTGGAAACTTAATCACCTGGTGCAAGGTCGATGGTACGGCTTCCATGGATCCAAGGCCTTCCAAGAATGAGATTATAGGCCATGTCTTCGACCATCACTTGAAAGTTGGTTTTCTTGTCCACCCCCTCTGCAGTTGTTGTGAGGGTTACTTCTCCCAAAGTCTTCTCGGTGGAATTGTTGAACCCAGTTAATACGGTTGCCTTTGGGACGACGAGGTCCTTTAACCACATCTTCTTGATGGATCCATAGTTGATGATGTTCATCGAGCTACAGGATCGATTAAGGCTCGTTTGACATCGCAGTCGTTGATCCTGAGTGTGATCACTAGTGCGTCATGGTGGGGAAATATTATTCCATCACAATCTTCCTTGCTAAACGCTATTTCTTTACCTGATCCACCAGCTCTTCCTCTCTTCTCTGTTGTACTTGATGACTTTGCAAATTTCTTCGCAGCAGCAAAGTTTATCCTATTTACCTCGAACCCTCCAGTAATGACATTCACTACTCTTTTTGATGATTGTGTTCTGGGTGGTTGTTCCTCTCTCCTATTTTTTGAGTAATTGTGTTTCCCTTTATCAGTCAGGTACTCAGCTAACACTTCATTCTTAAGGAGAGGGCCACCTCGAGGTGCAGTGCTTTACAGTCCTCAGTTGCATGCCCATAATCCATGTGAAATTCACGGTGTTGAGTTTGATCTCTCTTGCTCGGGGGCGTTCTCATGTCTTTAGGCAACCTCACACCTTCATCAGTCATTCGTTTGATCGTATTCACCAATTCTGTGGTCGATATGCTGAAATTGGCATTAGAGATCCGAGGTAAGTCTTTCTCTTTGGGTACTAATGATGGGTCCGAGGATTTTTTATTGGAGGACAAGCCAGACTTTCCCCCATGCTGTTGGCTTACATGTTGATGTTCCCCGAGGCACTGACTTACATGTTTCTTTTGAGATCTGTTGTATGGCTCTGACGATTTTTCAAGTTCCCTCGTAGCGCATCGGCGCGTTGAGAGGACTCAGATCGATCTCGGCAGGAATTTTTCCGACATGTCCTTCTCCACTCTGCTTCCTCGAGCCTGATCTTTGTCGTGGCCCGATCATGCAACTTATCCCAGGTTCGGGCTTGCCATTGTTGAAGCTCTTTCTTTAATTTGGCCGCAGCTTCAGAATTACTCACATTAAGATTCTTTTCAAAAGCCATGACCGCCAAACTGTCATCCATTTTTGGTAGATCCATTCTTTCAGCCTGAAAGTGTTCGAGGAAGTCCTTGATTTGCTCGAGGTATCCTTGTTTGATGTCGAAGATATCCTCTCTTCTCTTAAGAATCTTCTGGGCTTCAGTGTGAGCCTTGATGAACATGTCTGGCCATTCCTCAAAGTTGGAGATGGACTCTGAGGGGAGAAGCATGTACCAATGCAGCACCCTTTTTTCTAAGGTATCAGCGAATTTTTTCAAGAACATGGACTCCCTCTCGATTGGAGTCAAATCATTATTTTTTACCATGGCCATATATTCGGTTATATGGTCGACTGGGTCAATTGTCCCATCGTACTTCTTTAAAATCTGTAGCTTGAAATGTTTTGGGATGGGTGTTGGAGCTGCTCCGGGCTTGAAAGGTAGCTGACGACATTTTTCAATATCCAGCACGAGTTGAGGTTTCCGACATCTAGCACATTTTCAAGCCGTTTTCCCTGCTGGCCTCGAAATCCTTGTTCCACTTCTCAAAGTCGGACGCGACGCTTGTTTGAGACAATGTGGGAGCTGCAGTCCCTGAGCCTCTAGATCTAATTCTGTTTGGAAATCCTCCCACGATGGTTCCTATGGGGAAGGCGATAAGATTACCTCCGTTCCGAGCGAGGGCTTATAAGGAGCTTCGAAATTGTTCATTAAATTGAGCTTGTGCCGCCGCTTGAGCGACTACTTCTTCTCACATCTGCTGCAATGAGCTCATCATGAATTGCTGGAATGGATCACTTGAGCTTAAGGAAGTTGGATCGGCTGAAATTACTCCTATGGTGGTGTTAACCCTACCAATGGAGTGGAGTTAACTGTTGGAATAGGGCTAACGGGTGGTGTTAGGCCAACTGGAGGAGTTGGGGCAACTGGAGGGATTAGGGTCCCTCCACTGGTTTCGTTGGCTCCCATTAGCTGGTCAGGTGTTTCGATGGAAACATTTTCGCCAATAATGACGACCATTTTTGAGCGAGAGTTAAAGTTGCAAATTTTGGAACAAACACTATTACCAAGTCCCCACAGATGGCGCCAATTTGTATTGCCCTAAATCGAGATAGGACAACAAATCGAACTTATTTTCGGGTTGGTTGATAATTTGCTTGTATCAAAGTTATGATCGAGCTGAGATTAAATTTAAACGAGGCAAAATACTTAATGGAATGAAATTAACAAGGTGGACAAATAACGAGCAATAAAGTGTGTAAAACGAGGCAAAGCTTTAAGAAAAAGAATATATGTCTAATGTTGTATTTCTGGATGTCCTCCTTGGTTACAAACGAATCCAATTTATAGTTCACAAGAAAAGTAACGTTATAGTCATAACAACTAATGCTTTTATCGCCATTAATCTACATTTGATCGTAGTCAGCCCACGATCTTCTTCTTAAATGCCTGGGCAATGGTCGATAGTTATAAAGACCTGCCTCGTTTTGACGTGGTGTCATGCTTGCTCAAGGACTATGTGGTCGTGGTGATCATTCCGAGCTCTGTACCTTGAGCTCGGTTTTGCTTCGTCCCCGAGATGGTTTTTCGAGGCAGGGGGTCATGCCATCTCCCGTTGTGGGCTCACCTCTTAAGATCAACTTGAGTCAAGCTTCACGCCCTTGCTCAAGGTCTCGGTGATTTTTCACCCAATACACAAATAGAAAACGTTCGTAAAATCTACAATCTTTTATGAGATTAACTTTGGGACCTAACATAGAACGAATTCAATAAATGAATATAATAGAAAAGATCTTGTGATGATCAAACCCTTAGTTGTGTTGGTGTACTTATGAAATTAGGTTCAATGCCAGAAGTCTCTCTAATCTATTGGAATTAAACAAATCCAAAATTTGCAGTAGATATATGTCAATTCATAGAACTCCTCACTACAGTTTATGATTGAAGCGTGATTTTTATGTAAAAAATTAAATAGGATGTTGAACTAAAGAAACAAAATAAGAAACCAATTCAAACAAGTTAATGCATTTTTTAAACCTTAGAATTATCATGAAACATTTCTTTTGAACTAAACACTTCTTATCTACAGCAGGTATCGCAAAGCCCCAGTAGCACTTATGTTGCATAAACATGCTATCTCCATAGCTTTCTGGCAAGGCTGTTAAAAAGTCTATTATTTCTCTCTTAACACACAACATAGATGAATTCAACATAGGTCATTTGATTAGCCTGGCTTACTGAGATTTTCCTTTTGTATGCTGGATGACCTATGTAAAATGTTAAACCCAGGTAGTCATCACTGCAGTTGTTAGTTGCATCTAGGAGAGGATTCTTTTTGACACGACCCGGATTTCTGGCTAGACCGTGCGGGTACCCGACATCCTCCCCTAGACTCATCAGGCGAACCCTTACCAACTAAATTAAGAAAACGAATAGAAACCAAACTCACAAATAAGAGCAAAATGCATCTAAGTTGTACAGAAAAACATACAACTGACTACCCAACGTACTAGGTATAGGGATATCCAGACTAAACATCTAAGAGTACAAAAGAATACATACACTTTCCGAGGGAACCAAAACTAGATTACTAAAATAAAACTAGCACTGGTGGCCGTCCTGGATAAAACTTGGCTCACCCTGGAAGTTAAAATGTCTCCGCTGCTCAATCATATGACGAACTCGGTCTTGGAGCAAAACCTGCCAAAACGAATAGATACAACAAGAATCAAACAAGGGTGAGTCAAAAGAACTCAATAAGTGGGGGCTGACTAGACACCCCCAATCATATGATGGCTAGTTAGGGATGAGAGCTAAGGAAATACAAACCAGAAACGTATAAGCATTTAAAGCATATGAAGAACTAGGGACACTGTATAGCTAGAAACAAATACACAATCTAAATATATCAAAAACAAAGTATACATATTGCATACACAAAAGACAGCATAACAATTGCTTAATAATAAACAATTAGTGCAATGAAATGGGATTCATGCAGTATGATGCAATGGAGTCACACGTGCCCGAACTCTATCTCCGGAGCGGGACCACCTCATCGTCTATTAACAGATATATGCAATAATAACCCTTCACAGGCATGAGACCTTCATCAACT
Source organism: Petunia secreta (assembly GCA_029990175.1). NCBI lineage: Eukaryota > Viridiplantae > Streptophyta > Magnoliopsida > Solanales > Solanaceae > Petunia > Petunia secreta. Next base: position 4,700,353 of record JARKIP010000038.1, read on the forward strand.
ACCAGGAAGTATATGCAATAATAACAATTCGGTGGCGCGGGGCTCTCATCGACTGCCGGGAAGTATATGTCAAACCAATAACTGGAGTACAAAACTTCTATGCTCAATGCTTAGCCATGAAGATGTAATATGCAATGCCACACAATTCGAACTATCACACAATAAGTAAATCTTGCAACCCTATAAGGATTTCCAACCTAGCAAGATACTTCTATCTTCTAATTTATATTCATAATCGTATCCGAACTTCCTTTCTCAATTCAATACCATGCTTACAGTTCAACAATAGGTATTCCAAACTATAATGAAGCTTCTATCCTCACTATAACATTCACACGTCGAGGCCTAAAGTTCAAGTTCATATTTCCAACGAGATATTTCTATTCTTAGCTCAATACCGAGCCCAATATGATGCACCTATTATAAGGCTGCATATCACAAAATAATAAACCCTTATTCAATCAATATCCATAATCCAATCTAAATCTTTGCATTCTATTTATAATCTTAGGCTTATAGCTCCCCGATTAGCACTCATAGCGAACATAACTCTCTTATCCTTAACTTGGCAATAAATACAAAATATTTCAATGCACATACCATGCAAAAAGAACATGTCATGCTCACAATTGGAGTACAATACTCCTAATTACACATTAAACACCAAACAACACTTAACAAAATAATAAACAACTAAATACGAAGCTCCGATGTAGTAAGTACGCCTCTTCGGCAGCTACACACGTGAAAAATACGTGCGTAGAACATCCATAAAAGCTAAAGGCCGTGAAAGAGTAGGATGAAACCACTTACCTCAACTCCAGGGTTAAATCAATTGCTGAATGACCTCATTTCCCTTCTTATACCTCTCAAGCAGCCCACATAAAATTTCAATGTACAATAGCATAATTAGGCTCATGATTAATACTAAATAGAGATTACGTTTGTAACTTTAGTTAGTAACTCGTCTAAGCAAATTTGGGCAGCATCTCCCTATATCCTTGACTTCCTCCAACTCCATATATATCAACAACAACCAGAAATAACGTCAACAATAATATATATAAGTCACCATAAATAAATCAGACAAAAACTAGTTCGTAAACCCTTTTAAAACAGCCACCACACCTTAATCCTTACTTTCTATTTCAAGTTTATACATATTTCTTCCATCAATCCCCTTCATAAATACTTAGACATACAAAACAAAATCAAGCATACCATATTCAAGTAGTTCTCTTCATTTTAAAACCACAACACTTCACAAATATAGCTTCCAACACAGTCCAACAAAAACAACAATATTCCATAAGATTTCCAAGTGTTAAGTTACAATTCTTTACTTAAACAAAATAACCAATACCAAAATAACCTTAAGCACAATCTAGAAGATAGTATACTCACCTTAGACAGCAACTACAACTCAAATTCTAAGCTTTGTTTTAGCTCACAATCATCCTTGATGCCAATACAATACCACAGATGAGAATATCCTTCTTTTATTTTAATTTTGATGTGGAATTATGGTGATATCTTCTTGGAAGCTCTTAAAATCCTTAAAAGACCTTTAGGAGAGTGTTTAGGAAGTATAGGAACTGATTTCATGTGAAAATAACTAAAAATAAATGTTTCTATCCTTTTAAACCCCTTAAATGTCGGCCACCACCATAGTTGGTCTCAAAAGGGCTGCCTATGCAGTCTCGCAAAAACGCGAATGTCTCTATACTCCCACATCGTATTGACAAACGGTTTAATAAGTTGGAAACTAGACTTGTAGACCTTTAATTTGTTGGGTATAAACCCTATAACTCCACGTATATTAGGAGAAAACCTTAGTGACATAAGACCCAAATTTCAGCAAAATTTATGAATGTTACTTGTGATGCTTTTCACCGACTTATATTTTATAACTTTGTTCACTTTCGGGACATAATCGAACGACCTCGAATTTCACTTCTGAAATTTCATAGGTCATAACTGGACATACAAACCTAACGGAGATTTCATATTTGGAATCAAAGCTCATTTGCTCAACTCGAGCTCGAAAACCTCTTTTATTCTTTACCGACAACCGAAACTGAAACCTTCTTCCGAGACCTACCAAGCGAGGTCCGATTCAGTTCAAACTTTTCAAACATGTCCTAATGGACCTTATGGAGCTTTTAAGACTGTCGACACGTTAATTGAAATCCTAACTTCCAAAACGATTAGCCAAGGTCGTTTCATTCTCCTGCATTTAGACTCTCGTTCGTCCTTGAACGAACCATAGTCTTTTCTTGCTACAATACTTTTCACCCAACACGGAGAACACTTGAAACAAACCCCCAACTAGAGTCTGGAAATATGATAACACTGAAACCAAACTCATAAGGCGATATTCAATAAAGCACGACTTTTAGCTAAAGTATCGAGACTACACCTAATTTACACATAGCCAATCCAAATCTTCCTCAATTGCTTGAAAGGAAATTTTTCATTCTTGGGATAAAGATATACAGATGAGCTGACATTGAACACTATTAATCAAACTGACTAATCACTTAACCATGGATTACTTCACGATATTGAAAGATCAACAAACTTGGAAACTAACTTACGCATTGGCGACGCTTTCAAAAATATCATCCACGTCTAAGGGTGGAGGAATACCCCCACTCCCACTTTTAATATACCCAAGATTTTTTTTTAGAATCAAAACTCCCTTAATATTTTTGCTAATAACAAAGGTCGGGAACTTCCACAAGCTACATTCCCACCTAGCCGAATTGGATATGTCACAATCACTTCAGAATGATCTCGGATACGCTTCCAATACATCAATACAGGAAAGACAATATGAATTAGAAAAGAGGCTGGCAAATTGAGCCGATAAGCCACCCTACTAATACGTTTTTCAATACGGGAAAAGGCTAATAAATTTGAAACTCAACTTACACTTTGATGACGCTTGGAAGATTTACCCTTGGCATCTAGAGTTGGAGGAAAAATCCTCCATTTAGAATACGACCACCTAATCAATTAGGAATAACGATTTTCCAGGCTACCCTTCCTTAATCCACTTGACCAAGGAGGACTTAGAAATAACATAAGTAGAACGCAGGGCAGGCCTGAGCTACCAAATTACGCTCTCAGTTGCAAAGGAACTACAACTATCGAGTTCACAACTTCTCCACCTTCACCACAAGAACCACTGCTTGATGCCTTTGATTCACGAGTAAGACGATGCTTCTTATTACCCCTAACGGCCTTAGGACACCAGCAACCCGCTACCTAGCTACATTGACATTCATCTCATGCTAAAATAAGAAACATCACAAGCGGCTATGGATTCGCTTAAGCTTACTCGTACCAGAAGAAGGAAGAATAGCACTAGACTGAGGTTACAATAACTAGACCTTTTGGAAGCTCACTTTTCATTTTTCTGGCTATCGGAGCTAGACTATTTCTGAGTCAAGCTAGCCAGGAAACCATAGTGAAGGAAATAGACACTGAGTGGAGTTATGGCACGACATTCATGCCAATCTAAACCTTCTAATCAGAAGGAAGTTCTAACAAGTAGCCAAAGGACATACTCGAAAATTCATTCTACAACAGAGACAAGCTCATACTAGTGTCTCACACCACGGAGAGACAAAAAGATCAATCTTTACTTACTAATTACTTTACACTAGAAGGGAAAAAACCACTCTCTGGTGGTGGCGAAGGAATCACACCATTCTGCCAATGTTGAACCAAGGGAGAGAGACAAACCGACTATTGACAAATCAATCAGAGGTGACAAATCACGATGCCAAGCAGACAATACCGATATTCACTTTCAAATCCTTCACAGCATACCCAGATAAACAACCGGGGTTTCCCAACCTCCAGAAACAAAAAAATACTAGAAACTCACCCCTCTACTACTACAAATCTTAACAAAAACGACATCCTCGAAAACCATGGAAACATAATTAGACGGGTGAATTCCAGATCGATCGAAATAATAAAATCTTACTCACATAATGAAATGATCATACTGGTATCTCGAATGAATGAGAGATACACAGATCAGATTTTACTTATTTACTGCTTTTCACTCATAAATAAAATGATATTCCCCATAAGTGGCAATGAGGAACTTACCATACACATGATACCGAACTGGAAAGAAAGACAAACTGACTCGGCACGACATTCGAGGGTGGCATATTACAATGCTAGCTCGATAAATCCACGCATATTCCAAAATTGCTTCTTCCGGACTTGGGGGATAATTAGGGTCTCATGACCCTCAACAGATATAACACGATCGAAATCTACCCCCTCTACCATGACTAGTCCTCAACTAAAACAACATTTCAGAATAATCAAATTAATTCAAGAAGTGAAGACCATATTTACAGATAAGGAAAAGTGGAATTACATGGGTATATTGCATTGGATGTCTTAACATCCTGTCTGATTGGCAATTTATAGATTTGTATTTGCAACTGGACCGATATCTAGGGTCGAAGGAAAGGGTGGCCATTCCCTTGCTGTAGAAGAGGACATTTCTTTTTATGATGACCTGGATCATAGCAGATATAACATCCCAAATTATTTTGGCAATGAACGAAGTGCACCTGGTCACGGGGATGAAATCTCTTTAGGTTCCTAAATAGAACCTCAAACTGGCCTGGCTGCACAGCCTGAGGCAAAACACCCACTACTACCACCTCTGACTGGTCCCCATTTATAAAATTACCATCACGATTCACACATTTTTTCTATCTGAACATCCCCAGCCCTAAGCGGGGCCACGGCCTGAATCTGAGCTTCATGATCACCTCGGCCAACACCCATATCTTCACCCTACAAAGTAGCTAACATCTCGCTTGTTGCCTCCAATAACTCTGCTCCTTGCTGAGATAATACAAAAATTCTCACCATCTGCCAGTGAGTTAGCGAAACAGATTCAGCCGTAGATAAGAAAATAGACGCACGATGGGGCAAAAGAAAAAGAAGTAAAACTTCCTAAATGCCATCATAGCCTCTAGTATATAAGTGCGGACGTCTTTGTACCCACCAACGAGACTCTACTAGACAGTGTCTTAGTCTGGATAAATTCTAAACCAGGCTCTTATACAAACCGACACAACCTGGATTTCTGGCTTGGCCGTGCGGGCAACATTCCTCCTAGACCCATCAGGTGAACCTTAATAGCTAAATTAGGAAAATTAATAGAAAACTAACTCACAAATAAGAGCAAAGCTTATAAAAATAAAAGCAAAAACATACTGATAGTTGTATAGAAGAAATTTTAGTTTACTACCCAATGTACAAGGTTTAGGGCTATCCAGACTAGACATCTAAGAGTACAAAAGAATAGATACACCTTTCGAGGAGAGCAAAACTAGATTACTAAAACAAAACTAGCACTGGTAGCCGTCCTGGACAAAAGTTGGCTAACCCTGGCAGTAGCTGAAATCGTCTCCGCTCCTCAATCAAACGACGAACTCGATCGTAGAGCTAAACCTGTCGAAACGAGTAAATAAAAAACGCAACAAACAAGGGTGAGTTAAAAGGACTCGATAAGTGGGGGCTGACTAGCCACCTCCAATCATAGAATGGCTAGTTAGTGAGGAGGGCTAAGGAAATAAAAACAAGAAACATATAAGGATCTAAAGCATATAAAAACTAGGGACAGTAGATATCTAGAAATATATAGATAATCTGAAACATATCCACAACCAGGTATCCATATCGCATACATAAAAGGCAATACAACAATCCTTTAATAATCAATAACTAGTGCAATGAAATAGGATGCATGCAGTATGATACAATGGAGTCACATGAGCCTGAACTCTATCTGTGGCGTGGGTCCCCCATCGTCTAAAATGAGATATATGCAATAATAACTCTTCACCGGCACAAGACCCTCATCGACTACCAGGAAGTATATGCAATAATACCCTTCGCCAGCGCGGGACCCTCATCGACTGCCGGGAAGTATATGTTAAACCCATAACTGGAGTACAAAACTTCTATGTTCAATGCTTAGCCATGAATATATAGTATGCAATGACACACAATTCGAACTATCACATAATAAGTAAATCTTGCGACCCTATAAGGATTTCCAACCTATCAAGATACTTCTATTTTCTAATTTATATTCATAATCATATCTGAACTTCCATTATCAATTCAATACCATGCTTACAGTTCAACAATAGGTATTCCAAACTGTAATGAATCTTCTATCCTCACTATAACATTCACACGTCGAGGCCTACAGTTCAAGTTCATATTTCCAACGAGATATTTCTATTCTTAGCTCAATACCGTGCCTAATATGATGCACCTATCATAAGGTTGCATATCACAAAATAATAAACCCTTATTCAATCAATATCCATTGTCCATGCTAAACTTTTGCATTCTATTCATAATCTTAGGCTTATAGCTCTCCAATTAGCACTCATAGTGAATATAACTCTCTTATCCTTAACTCGACAATAAATACAATACATTTCAATACACATACAAGGCAAACACAACATGTCATGCTCACAGCTGGAGTATAATACTCCCAATTACACAATAAACATCGAACAACACTTAAAAATAATAAAAAACAACTAAACACGAAGCTCTGAAGTAGTAAGTACGCCTCTTCGGCAGCCACACACGTAAAAAAAATATGTGTGTAGAACATCCGTAAAGGCTAAAGGGCATGAAAGAGTAGGATGAAACTACTGACCTCAAGTTCAGGGTAAAATAAATTACTGAATGACCTCCTTTCCCTTATTACATCTCTAAAGCAGCCCACATAACAATTCAATCTACAATAGCACAATTAGGCTCATGATTAATATTAAATAGATATTACATTTGTAACTTAAGTTATTAGCTCGTCTAAGCAAATTTGAGCATCATCTCCCCTATATCCTTGACTTCCTCCAACTCCATATATCATAACAACAACCAGAAAAAACGTCCACAGTAATATATATGTCACCACAAGCAAATCAGACCAGAGCCCCGAGCTTGTGGTCCTCATTTGAGTGTGGGTTCAATTGAATGAATCTGTCAAGTCAAGGAAAACGTACGTAGCAGCAAGGATGGTGCATCGCCTATTTATCGTTCTCGCTCGGGAGCCAAAACGAACACGCCTGCTACCTATTGTACTGGACCTTCGACCAGGCATTCCACCTTTGTCGAATTGAAACCAACACCACTTTCAAAATAACCACCACACTTTAGTCTTTACTTTCTATTTCAAGTTTATTCATATTTCTTCCATCAATCCCCTTCATAAATACCTAGACATACATAACAACATCAAGCATACAATATTAATGTTTTTCTCTTTATTTTAAAACCACAAAAATTCATAAATATAGCTTCTTACATAGTCTAACAACAACAACAACATTTCATACGATTTTGAAGTGTTAATTTACAATTGTTTACTCAAACAACATAACCAATGCCAAAATAACCTTAAGCACAATCAAGAAGATAATATAATCATCTTAGACAACGACTCAACTCAAATCCTAAGATTTTCTTAAGCTTCCAATCACCCTTGATGCCAATACAATACCATAAAAGAGAATATCCCTCTTTTACTCCAACTTTGATGTGGAATTATGGTGAAATCTTCTTGGCAGCGCTTGAACCTTTAAAAGATCTTTAGGATGAGTGTTTAGGAAGTATATTAACTGATTTAATGTGAAAATGACTAAAAATAAACGTCTCTATACTTTTTAAAACCCTTAAAGGCCGGCCACCGCCATAGTGGGTCCCAAAAGGGTCTGTCTGTGTAGTCTTACAAAAATGCTAATATCTCTGTACTCACACGTCATATTGACAAATGGTTTAATGCATTGGAAACTAGACTTGTAGACCTTCAATTTGTTGGGTATAACTCCCCATAACTCCAAGTCTATTGGGAGAAAAACCTCTACGACATTAGACCAAAATTTTAAAAAAATTTATGAACGTGACTTGCGATGCTTTTCGCCGACTTATATTTTACAACTTTGTTGACTTTTGATTATAATCTAATTGGCCTCGAATTTTACTTTCGAAAGTTCACATAGGTCAAAAATGACCACACAAACTTAACGGTGCTTTCAGATTTTGAATCGAAGCTCATTTATTCATCTCGAGCTCGAAAACCTCTTTTAATCTTTACCGTCAACTGAAACTGAAACCTTCTTCCGAGACCTATCAAATGAGGTCTGATTCAATTCAAACTTTGTAACAGGTCATAATGGACCTTATGGAGCTTTTAAGACTGCCGATATGTTAATCGGGGTCCCAACTCCCAAAACGACTAGCTAAGGTCGTTTCATTTTCCCATAGGTCCTTAGTGTAAGTGCACTCCCAGAAGAGATGTTTCTTGTTTCATTTATCATTTGGCAGATGTCGCAGGCTGGGTTCACTACTATCCCCCACTTTGTTATCCTATCTTTTTTCAACAATTTCCTTTGGCATTAAAGCCACAATATGAACTTTGTCTTTAGCCTGACTTCGTTGTGAAACGTTAGTCCCTTCTGTTCAGTCTTGGGGTACTCATGAAGAAACTGCATGTATATTTTCCTTATCAGGCTCTTATGTGCTTGCATTGGTTTTTGAACTGGACTAATTGTATCTTTAACTTCAATAATCCTCTTCACCATCTAGCTAGCCTGTTGTGGAATACCCATATCACCCATCCTCTGCCTTTTAATGTAGTATGTATGAACTCATTTTATCCACATCTTGTCTTGTTTTTGAGTTAGTATAAGATAAAAAAAATATTAAAGTAACATATTTTATTTTATTTTTTTGAAAAATGTGTGAATTAAGCACTTTTAGGTATGATCTTGATGAAACGATCTCGGTCAGTCGTTTCGGGACTTCGAACTCCGATTGATATGCTGACAGTCTTAAAAGATCTGTAATTCTATTAGGACCTATTTGCCAAATTTGAGCTGATTCGGACCTCCTTTGGTAGGTTTTTCTGAGAATGTTTCCGTTGCAGTTGTCGGTAAAGCCTAAAAGAGCTGAGCTCGATTTGAGTAAAACAACACCAATTTGAAATTCAAAGGTTGTGTTAGGTTTGTATGGTCATTTATGACCCGTGGAAACTTTCGAAAGTGAAATCCGAGTTCGTTCGGATAGCTTTCACTAAAGCTCTAGAAGTCAAGAAATTGACCTCTTCCCGTGGGACCGACATCTTGAGTTCAGGAGATTCAATTTGGGATCCATCTTTGTGAGTATATCATATCAGTATTTTATGACTTGTGTACATAATTTGAGGTCATTCAGAGTCTTGTAGGGTCCTGTTCGGACCTAAATAGCAGCACCAACAGGTGCTGGTGCATAATTCTGCACCTTCTGGACAGTGTTGCGCGATCCCGGGCGTGGGTGCGAGTGAGCGCTTAAGTTTGCTTCCCCAAAGTGCGACCACGCTCTTAGGAGCACGATCGCGTACATGGAATGGCGTGTGAGTGCTCAGGAGTACGCGAACGCATTGATTTCTGGGTATAAAAAGACCGTGTCGGTTGATTTTTTTCCTTATCCAATTCCAAGTGGTTCTACGCCAAATTTAGGGTACCAATTCATCCCAATCATTCAGGTATCGATTCTAATCAATTTTTAATGTTAATTCAAGGATTAAAGTGGGAGATTCATGAATTGGATTTAAGGGAATTGGGTTTAGAACCCTAAACTTATGAAATTGGGGAAAGTGGTCAAATTGAACTCAGAAATTTAATCTAATATTATATTTGGACTCATGAGAGTATGAAGAGTCTGAAAATGTAAAATTTATCGGCGTTCAGCTAAGCCCAGCCCGGGTCATTTTCATAATTTTCTTCCATCTTCGGCTAATAGGTAAATATTCAGTTCGTGCGCGCTCATATATGCAATTTATCTTCTTTGGCTTAGAGGAAGGTGATTCCAAGAGGCTTCGAGAAGGAAAAGAGCTCGTTCAATAGTCGATTCAACCCAAGACTGAAAGGTAAGTGGTTTCATCCTTTCTTTGAGGGCCTTCGGCCTTTGTGGATCTTATACGCACGTATTCTTCACGTGTGTAACGGTCGAAGAGGCATACTTACTACGCCAGAGATTTGTGAATAACTATTTATTATGTTGGTAAGTGTTGTTGTGTGTTTATTATGTACTTGAGAGTATGATACTCCAGCTGTGACTGTGACATGTTCTGTTTGCCTGGTATGTTTATTAGGATGTATTGTATTTATTGTTGGGTTAAGGATGGGAAAGTTATGTCGCTGTGAATGTTAATTGAGGAGCTCTTAACCTAAGGTTATGAATATAATGTAAAGGTTTAGATTGATTTATGGATATTAATTGAATAAATTGTCTATCGTTTGAGATATGCTGTCTTATGGTAGTTGTTTTATGTTGCGCTCGGTGTTGAGCCAAGAATAGAATTATTTTGTTCGACATATGAACTTAGAGTTGTTATGCTATTGATGGTATATTGAGGACAAAATCTCCATTATAGTTAGGAATACCTATTGATTGAACTGTAAGTTCCTTTATAGTTAGGAATCTCTATTATAGTTAGGAATACCTATGAACTTAGAGTTGTTAAGCTACGATGTGTTGAAGCTCGGGTATGATTGTGAGTATGAATTGGGAGATAGAGTACCTTTCTACGTTGGGAATCCTTATAGGGTCGTAAGGCAGGCTAATTCATTTTATGATAGTTCGAATTGAATAACATTACATATCATATCGTCATGGCTGAGCATTGTATGAGAGCAAGAGTATCCCGCCCCAGGAGCAGGAGTATTGCGCTCCACGACCAGGAGTATTCCGCTCGAATTGTACATTATACCGCCGGACTTAATGAGTGTCCAGAGCCGGGACATGTTAATGTTGAGTTACATATCTCATGGTGGTGATGAGAGTGCCGCACCGATGAGGGTTATCAGACATTTGGGCACATGTGACCTATTGCATCATACTGCATTCATTTTATTGCACCGGATATTGTGTATTGTGTGACTTAGCATAATGTTTTGTGTATGTGTCATGTATTTCTGGTTGTTGATATGTTTCTGGCTTGTATCCCTATTTATTTATTTATTATTTTATGATTTCTTACGTGTTTCCAGTTATTATCTTGCTCTGCCTTTTTATAGTTGAAACAAGGTGAATTTGGTTTATCTCATTTTCTTCTCCCTGGCTAGCATATCTGCGTCTTCGAGGTAGCTAGCCAGCCCCCACTTACAGAGTCTTTTTGACTCACCCTCTATTTATTTCTAGTTTATTTATGTTGTTTCGGTAGGTTCGCTCCATGATTGAGTTTGCCAACATGATTGAGGAGCAAAGACGACCTCAGCTGTCAGGGTGAGCCGACCTTTGTTTAGGATGGCCACCAGTTTAGGTTCTATTATATCAGTTGTTTTGCTTCCTTTGTGAGAAGTAAATTTTTCCTTGTACTCTCAGATGTCTAGTCTGGATAGCCCTAAATCTAGTATAATGGGTAAGCAGTTGTACCTTTTCTGAACAACTTTTCTGTATATCTGTATATATCAGCATGTCCTTTGGATTATTCAATATTTGTCTCAAGCTAGTTAGTATCCATTTCATTCACTTAGTGATAAGGGTTCGCCGGACGGGTCTAGGGGAGGATGTCGGGTGGCCTAGCGGAAATCCGGGTCGTGCCACTTTATCAACGGTCTTGAATTTTTGAGTACTTTCATTAACTTTGCCTTAACCTCAAAATTGGAATTTACTCATGAAAAACTCCATTAAATTATATCCAAATTCCCCATTCTATAGATATCATCGACAACCATAAACATGTCGGAAAACTCTAGAGCAGGAACAACCTCTTCATCAACATCGTCTACACAGGAATGAAACGACCTCGGTCAGTCGTTTCGGAAGTTAGGACTCCGATTGGCGTGCTGGTAATTTTAAAATATTCGTAAGGTCCATTAGGACCTGTCTGTAAAATTTGAGCTAAATCAGACCTCGTTTGGTAGGCATCGGAAGAAGGTTTCAGTTTGTATTGTCAATAAATATTAAAAAGAGATTTTTGAGCTCGGTTTGGGCGAATGAGCTCCGATTCAAAATCCGAAAGCGCCGTTAGGTTTGTATGATTATTCGTGACTTTTGTGATTTTTCGAAAGTGAATTTCGATGTTGTTCGGCTAGTTTCCGCTAAAATTCCGAAAGTTAAATAATTTGACCTTTTTCCTTTAAATTCGCATCTTGAGTTTCGGGAGTCTGATTTGAGATCCGTCTTCGCGAGTATGTTACATATATTTTGTATAACTTACATGAAAAATTTGGGATCATTTCGACTTCTCTAGGGTTCCATTTTAATTTTAATCGTCGTAGCGAATTTATTAAAAAAAAGGAGAAAAAGTCAAAGTGTTAGTCGGTGGCTAAGGGATTTAATCCCTTAGCAAAGCAGCGAAGCTAGAAACATAACAGAAATGTACAACAAAATACAGAGAAAGGAAAAATTAGAAAACAGGGGAAAAAAGGAAAAAGGAGTGGAAAAATAGTGGAATTTCTACCCCAAATCTTCAGGTAATGATGTTAACTCATTATCTTAGCTTATTACGTGTGTTTGAATATATTATTACGGTAAAAATAGGGATATTAGACATCGCCCTAATGACGTAAATTGATAGTTTAAAAGGTCAATTGGACCCCGATGATGGAAATGATTATATATTCGTACTCAGTGAGTTATGGGCAACATATAAATATAATTTATTTAGGGTTTGGTTATGGAACTTTGAACCCTGTATATAGGCCTGGCCTGCGTATTCCGTATGCGAATAGGGTATTAGGTTCCTAACAGGATTGCCCTAAGACATAAGGAATGAAGCCTTGAGCTTTATTTGATATAATTTTTCTGCTTATTGAATAGAGCGGGATCGTTTGGCAGTTAATCCAAAGGAAAAAGCAGTGGTTGAGTAACAGGGCTAGCTTTGGAATACGGTAAATGTTTATATCCATTTCTTTGGAGGCACTTGGCCTCGTGGATTTTCTACCACGTGTTCCTTACGTGTGTAGCTGCCGATAGGCGTACTCATTACGTCTTAGCTTTGGATTTACATTCTATATTATATATTATGTCCTGTTATTGCTATTGCATTGGAAATCTGAGTATTGTACTTTGACTTGGAGTTGGCATCTGCTTACCGGCTGTCGATGAGAGTCCTGTGCCGGTGAAGGGTTATTATTGCATCACATTGCATTCATATACATTACATTGCATATCATACTGAGTACAGGAGTATTCCGCCTCGGCTTTACATTTTATCGGGTGCAGGAATATTCCGCCCCAGGAGAGTGCAGGAGTATTCCGCCTCTAGTTTATATTATATCGGGTGCAGGAGTATTCCGCCCCGGGAGCAGGAGTATTCCGCTCCAGTTGGTTATCAGATTGGATTCCCCTCGAATGCAGGAGTATTCCGCTTTGGGATGGGATTACGGGCACATGTGACCCTTTGCATCTCATTGCATTTCATCTCATTTCATTTTATTTCATTTCATCCCATTCCATTTCATTTCATGCTATTGTGTAGATTTTTTGTACATGACTACTGTTCTGCTTATATGTACATTGCATATTTGTTGATTGTTGTCTGGCTCCGTTTCCCTTACTAGCGTATCGATTTTTTTGAGGTTGCTAGTTTGTTCACACTTATTGAGTCCTCATGACTCACCCCTCCCCCCCTATTTGTCCTTGCATTTTCTTTTCGTTCGGCAGATTCTGCACCAGGACCCAGCCAGTTGCGCCGTGATTGAGGAGTAGTACGTTCTCAGCTGTCTACGGTGAGCCATCCTGTTCATTGCGGCCACCAACTTCAGATATTACAGTTTTTCTTACTTTTGCTCTCTTCGGGAGATGTGTATATCTTTTGGCCTTCTTAGATGTCTGATCTGGAAATCTTTAAAATTGTGTATTCAGGGTAGTTAGTTGTATTATTTAGACAGCTTGTATGTTTGTCTATCCTTGAGAGCTATCTTATGTTGTTAAAGTTTGGTTCATTTTTATTTCAAGGCAATTCTTCACAATTTATATCGATTCAGTCAATAGGGTTCGCCCGACAGGTTTAGGGGAGGGGGTCGGGTGCCCGCATGGCCTAACCGAGAATTCGGGTCGTGTCAGTTGGTATCAGAGCGAGGTTTAGAGTCTTTCCAGATCATGACAGTGTCTAATAGAGTCTCGCTGATCGGGCGGAGACGTCCGTACCTATCTACGAGAGGCTATGATGGCTTTTAGGCAGTTTCCCTTCTTTTTTTTCCCTGTCGTGCGCGAGTCTTCTTATCTGAAGTTAAATATTTTTAATTTTCCACAGTAAATGGTGAGAACACGCGCGAATATGTTGCGAGAGGCGGAGGAGCCAGCGGTCGCCCCTTTCCCTGCTGCTCCGCGAGGTGGTGGTGTTGGTCGCGGTAGAGGTCGTGGTCGAGGCAGAGGTAGAGTTGCCCAGGCCGCGAGGATGGTGGATCGTGTTGATCCTGCTGCAGAGGTTCCGGTAGTGCCAGCTTTTGCTGGGCAGGGGGAGCAGGGCTTATTCGTTCCCCCTGCACTTCATGACGCTTTTATGAGATTCTTAGTGACGCAGATGCCCCAGGGACCTCCTATTCCTCAGGGTGCTGTAGATGCTCATATTCCTCAGGCTGCTGTAGATGCTCATATTCCTCAGGCTAATGTAGATGCTCCTATCCCTCAGGCAGGTCCTCAGGCTGCGGTAGATATTGGTTCTCAGGTTCAGGAAGCCCCCATTCCAGCTCCACAGGTAGCCTCAGCAGTTTATGTTCCAGAGGTGGCGGGTGTTGTACCTCCGGTTGTTCAAGCTAGTCAGCCAGTCCAGGTAGCAGGTCAGGTTGATGATCCGGCAAGGTTGCATTATTTTACCCGACTTAGTCCTCCGAAGTTCTCTGGTCAGAAATCAGATAAGCTTAAGCCTCGTGAGTTTCTTGATCAATGTCAACGTATCTTAGAGGCCCTTGGATATCTTGAGCAGTATGGAGCTGATTATACTGCCTTCCAGCTTGAGGGTCCGGCTTTAGCTTGGTGGACCGCACTCCGATCAGCTAGGCAGGGTTTACCTAAGCTCACCTGGAGTGAGTTCTCCCATCGATTCTTGGAGAAGTTTTTCCCTCGCAGTCAGCAGGATGAGAAGAGGAGACAGTTTGAGAGGATTGGACAGGGTAACCTGTCAGTCACGGAGTACGAGCTATTATTTTCAGAGATGTCCAGCTATGCTCCAGATCTCGTGCAGGAGCCCTCTGAGAGGGTCAGACATTTTATTGATGGGCTTTCTCCTCATTTGCGGTCCCAGATGGCTCGTGAGATTGAAGCTGGTACTCTATTTGATGTCGCTGTCGATATTGCTAGGAGGTATGAGGCCTATCATAGATTGGAGATGGAGGAGTTAGGGCGGGAGAGTAAGAGATCTCGTGGTCCAGGGCATTCTAGTACCTCGTATGGAGGTAGGAGTAATCAGCAGCAGAGTAGGCCTCCTGTCAGACCAGCCCAGTTTCCAGCGCATGGTTCTCAGAACGCGCCTACTTCTTCTCAGGGTCAATTTTGGTTTCGCCCACGAGATCAGTCTCAGTTTGATCAGCGTAGATTTGCTTCAGGGTGCTTTATCTGTCAGGATCCAGGGCATCATAAGAAGGATTGCCCTTATCTCCTTCAGCAGGGTAGTAGCCGCCCTTTCCCTCGCCTTCCAGCGCCTATGCAGCAGCAGCCTCCGAGTGCCCCTCCAGGGTCTCAGCCAGCTAGAGGTGCACCACCACCCGGTAGAGGTCGTGGACGTGGTCCTAGTGGTTCCTTTAGAGGTGGTCATCAGGGTAGCGGCTCAGCTCAGCCGCAGAGACAGCTATATGCATTGCCGGCCAGGCAGGATGCCGAGGCATCCCCAGCTGTTGTTACAGGTATTTTATCTGTATGTGGTTGAGATGCATATTCTTTGGTGGATCCTGGATCTACATATTCATATGTATCTCCTTATTTTGCTTCGGGTTTTCATGTTGATTATATGTGTCTTCGTGATCCATTCTGTGTTTCTACTCCTATTGGAGACATTATCATCGTGGATCGAGTTTATCCAGCTTGTTCGTGAGACACTGGTAGATCTTCTAATCCTAGATATGGTTGATTTTGATGTCATTATTGGCATGGATTGGTTATCGTCATGTCATGCCATATTAGATTGTCATGCCAAGTCTCTTCAGTTGTCTCTTCCTTGTTCAGCACCGGTAGTGTGGCAGGGTTCTTATTTGCCACCCAGGGGGCATGTTATTTCTTTCCTGAAGGCAAAACGGATGATGGATAAAGGGTGTTTAGCGTATCTTGCTATGGTTCGAGATACCACTGTGGAGATTCCATCTCTTGATTCTATTCCTGTCGTTAGGGAGTTCCCTGATGTGTTTCCAGATGATTTTCCAGGACTTCCTCCTGATCGAGAGATTGAGTTTGGCATTGATACAGTGCCAGGGACTCAGCCTATTTCTATCCCTCCTTATTGTAAGGCCCCATCAGAGTTGAAAGAGCTGAAGGAGCAGTTGCAAGATTTGCTTGATAAGGGGTTCATCAGGCCAAGTATTTCTCCGTGCGGTGCTCCTGTTCTATTCGTGAAAAAGAAAGATGGGACTATGCGAATGTGTATTGATTATCGTCAGCTAAATAAGGTCACCATCAAGAATAAGTATCCCTTGCCTCGCATTGATGATTTGTTTGATCAGTTGCAGGGTGCCAAATTCTTTTCTAAGATCGATCTGCGATCTGGTTATCATCAGCTAAAGATTCGCGAGTCAGATATCTCGAAGTCTGCTTTTAGGACGCGTTACGGCCATTATGAGTTCCTAGTTATGTCTTTTGGGCTGACTAATGCCCCTGCAGCCTTTATGGATCTCATGAACCGGGTGTTTAAGCCATTCCTTGATTCCTTTGTCATTATCTTCATTGATGATATTCTTATTTATTCTCGTAGCCGCGAGGAGCATGATTATCATCTGAGGGTGGTTCTTCAGACCCTCCGTGATCGTAAGTTGTATGCCAAGCTCTCGAAATGTGAGTTTTGGCTTGATTCTGTGGCATTTTTGGGTCACGTGGTATCTAGTGAAGGTATCAAGGTTGATCCGAAGAAGATTGAAGCAGTGCAGAAATGACCTCGTCCTACCACTCCGACGGAGATTCGCAGCTTCCTTGGATTGACAGGTTATTATCGGAGGTTTGTGGAAAAGTTCTCTACTATTGCAGCTCCCCTGACTCGCCTGACGCAGAAGGCGGTTCAGTTTCGATGGTCCGATGAGTGTGAGGCCAGCTTCCAGAAGCTTAAGGCCTTATTGACTTCAGCTCCAGTGCTATCCCTTCCTTCGGGCACTGGTGGATTCGTAGTTTATTGTGATGCGTCTCGTGTGGGCCTTGGTTGTGTTCTTATGCAGCACGGGAAGGTAATTGCTTATGCTTCCAGACAGTTGAAGCCGAATGAGAAAAATTATCCGACTCATGATTTAGAATTGACAGCTGTGGTCTTCGCTTTGAAGATATGGAGGCATTATCTTTATGGCGAGCCCTGTGAGGTGTATACGGATCATAAGAGTCTGCAGTATCTTCTCTCTCAGAAAGATCTTAACGGCCGACAGCGGAGGTGGCTTGAATTAATTAAAGATTATGATCTCATTATCCGCTATCATCCTGGGAAGGCGAACGTGGTAGCAGATGCTTTGAGCAGGAAGTCCATGGGCAGTATGGCTTTTTTTTTTTTATGCTGATATGAGACCATTGGCCCGAGAATTGCAGTCCCTTGGTGACTTTGGCGTGAGATTCTTCTCCCAGACTCCAGTCGAGTCTTAGCATATATTGCAGCTCAGTCTTCCTTGGTCAATCAGATTAAGGGAAGACAGTTCGAGGATCCTCATCTGCAGGAGTTGCGTGGTCGTGTCTTAAGTGGAGGAGTTCCCTCCTTCGAGCTTGATTCAGATGGAATTCTTCGGTTTAATGGTCGACTCTGTGTTCGTGATGTTGGAGATTTGAGGCAGTCAGTGCTCGGTGAAGCTCATAGCTCGCGTTATTCCATTCATCCTGGTATTACAAAAATGTATCAGGACCTTCGAGAGCTATACTGGTGGAAGGGGATGAAGAGAGATGTATTTGATTATGTATCTCGTTGCTTGAACTGTCAGCAGGTTGAGTTCGAGCACCAGAGACCAGCAGAGCTAGCTCAGGCATTGCCCATTCCCGAGTGGAAGTGGGAGCACATCACGATGGATTTTATAGTTGGTTTGCCAAAGACCCTGCGGCGCCATGATTAAGTCTGGGTCATTGTCGACCGACTGACTAAATCAGCTCACTTTATCCTTGTAAAGACTACTGATTCAGCTCAGAGACTAGCGCGGATTTTCATTGAGCAAGTGGTTAGGCTGCATGGTACTCCTGTATCTATTATCTCAGATCGTGGTTCCCAGTTTACTTCTCAGTTTTGGCAGTCTTTTCAGAGAGAGTTGGGGACCCAGGTGCAGCTTAGCACATCATTCCATCCTCAGATTGACGGTCAGTCCGAGCGAGTTATTCAAATTCTGGAGGACATGTTGAGAGCTTGTGCACTTGACTTCGGGGGTTACTGGGATGACCATTTGGCGTTAGCGGAGTTCTCTTATAATAATAGTTATCAGTCTTCTATTCAGATGGCACCATTTGAGGCCTTATACGGTCGTCAATGTCGTTCTCCTATTGGCTGGTTTGAGTCTCGAGATGTCGAGGTGATGAGTTCAGATATGGTTCGTCAGACTTTTGAGGTTGTTCGTGTTATTCAAGATCGTTTACGGACCGCCCAGAGTAGGCAGATTTCATATTCGAACCGGAGGAGCCGAGAGTTAGAGTTCGAGGTCGGGGACATGGTATTTATGAAAGTGTCATCGATGCGAGGTGTAAAGAGGTTTGGTAGGAAAGGAAAGCTTAGTCCCAGGTTCATTGGCCCTTTCCGTATTGAGAAGCGTATTGGTAAGGTAGCTTATCGGCTCGACTTGCCAGCTTTTATGCCAGTTCACCCAGTTTTCCATGTATCGATGCTCCGGAAGTGTATCCGAGATCCTTCCGAAGTGATCAAATTAGACCCTGCTCAGCTAGATGTGAATCTGGCTTACGAGGAGTTCCCAGTTGCTATAGTAGCGCGTGATATCCGGAAGCTTCGTTCAAAGCAGATTCCGATGGTTCGAGTGCGATGGAATAATCGTCCACATGAGGAGGACAGTTGGGAGCTTGAGTCCAGTACGCGTGAGAGGTATCCTTACCTCTTCGACTATTCAGGTTCGAACTTGATCTTTAAAGCCTAAAAGTTCTAATCATTGTATATGATTTTGGTTTCATATTAAGTATCATTGAAAAATTCGTGTAAGCATTCTCATTAGAGGTGTGAAATCTATTTTAGACTCTTACTCGTTCGAGGACGAACGAGAGTCTAAGTGGAGGAGAATGAAACGACCTCGGTCAGTCGTTTCGGAAGTTAGGACTCCGATTGGCGTGCTGGTAATTTTAAAATATTCCTAAGGTCCATTAGGACCTGTCTGTAAAATTTGAGCTAAATCAGACCTCGTTTGGTAGGCATCGGAAGAAGGTTTCAGTTTGTATTGTTAATAAATATTAAAAAGAGATTTTTGAGCTCGGTTTGGGCGAATGAGCTCCGATTCAAAATCCAAAAGCGCCGTTAGGTTTGTATGATTATTTGTGACTTTTGTGATTTTTCGAAAGTGAATTTCGATGTTGTTCGGCTAGTTTCCGCTAAAATGCCGAAAGTTAAATAATTTGACCTTTTTCCTTTAAATTCGCATCTTGAGTTTCGGGAGTCCGATTTGAGATCCGTCTTCGCGAGTATGTTACATATATTTTGTATAACTTACATGAAAAATTTGGGATCATTTCGACTTCTCTAGGGTTCCATTTTAATTTTAATCGTCGTAGCGAATTTATTAAAAAAAAAGGAGAAAAAGTCAAAGTGTTAGTCGGTGGCTAAGGGATTTAATCCCTTAGCAAAAGCAGTGAAGCTAGAAACATAACAGAAACGTACAACAAAACACAGAGAAAGGAAAAATTAGAAAACAGGAAAAAAAAAGGAAAAAGGAGTGGAAAAATAGTGGAATTTCTACCCCAAATCTTCAGGTAATGATGTTAGCTCATTATCTTAGCTTATTACGTGTGTTTAAATATATTTTTACGGTAAAAATAGGTATATTAGACATCGCCCTAATGACGTAAATTGATAGTTTAAAGGGTCAATTGGACCCCGATGATGGAAATGATTATATATTCGTACTCAGTGAGTTATGGGCAACATATAAATATAATTTATTTAGGGTTTGGTTATGGAACTTTGAACCCTGTATATAGGCCTGGCCTGCGTATTGCGTATGCGAATAGGGTATTAGGTTCCTAACTGGATTGCCCTAAGACATAAGGAATGAAGCCTTGAGCTTTATTTGATATAATTTTTCTGTTTATTGAATAGAGCGGGATCGTTTGGCAGTTAATCCAAAGGAAAAAGCAGTGGTTGAGTAACAGGGCTAGCTTTGGAATACGGTAAGTGTTTATATCCATTTCTTTGGAGGCACTTGGCCTCGTGGATTTTCTACCACGTGTTCCTTACGTGTGTAGCTGCCGATAGGCGTACTCATTACGCCTTAGCTTTGGATTTACATTCTATATTATATATTATGTCCTGTTATTGCTATTGCATTGGAAATCTGAGTATTGTACTTTGACTTGGAGTTGGCATCTGCTTCCCGGCTGTCGATAAGAGTCCTGTGCCGGTGAAGGGTTATTATTGCAACTCATTGCATTCATATGCATTACATTGCATATCATACTGAGTACAGGAGTTCCGCCTTAGCTTTACATTTTATCGGGTGCAGGAGTATTCTGCCCCAGGAGAGTGCAGGAGTATTCCGCCTCTAGTTTATATTATATCGGGTGCAGGAGTATTCCACCCCAGGAGCAGGAGTATTCTGCTCCAGTTGGTTATCAGATTGGATTCCCCTCGAATGCAGGAGTATTCCGCTTCGGGATGGGATTACGGGCACATGTGACCCTTTGCATCTCATTGCATTTCATCTCATTTCATTTTATTTCATTTCATCCCATTCCATTTCATTTCATGCTATTGTGTAGATTTTCTGTACATGACTACTGTTCTGCTTATATGTGCATTGCATATTTGTTGATTGTTCTCTGGTTCCGTTTCCCTTACTAGCGTATCTATTTTTTTGAGGTTTCTAGTTTGTTCACACTTATTGAGTCCTCATGACTCACCCCCCCCCCCTATTTGTCCTTGCGTTTTCTTTTCGTTCGGCAGATTCTGCACCAGGACCCAGCCAGTTGCGCCGTGATTGAGGAGTAGTACGTTCTCAGCTGTCTACGGTGAGCCATCCTGTTCATTGCGCCCACCAACTTCAGATATTACAGTTTTTCTTACTTTTGCTCCCTTCGGGAGATGTGTATATCTTTTGGCCTTCTTAGATGTCTGATCTGGAAACCTTTAAAATTGTGTATTCTGGGTAGTTAGTTGTATTATTTAGACAGCTTGTATATTTGTCTATCCTTGAGTGTTATCTTATGTTGTTAAAGTTTGGTTCATTTTTATTTCAAGGCAATTCTTCACAATTTATATCGATTCAGTCAATAGGGTCGCCCGACAGGTTTAGGGGAGGGGGTGGGGTGCCCGCACGGCCTAACCGAGAATTCGGGTCGTGTCAAGGAACAAATTTGGGTGCATTAAGAGTTGATTTATTTTTTAAATTTCTGGCCATGTGGTGAATCAAACATTGTTGGGTGAATCAAACATTGGGTGTAGTTGGACATCATTGTTTACTCAAGTCAAGTCCTTTTCATTTAAGGAATAATACATAAAATTCGTGTGTGCGCGCTTTTATAACTAAAACCATACTGAGCAAAATCGGACACTTGAGGAATAGTTTATGCACGTGGTGTAACATGAATTGCTGGAAAATTGAGAAAGAGAAAGTTTGTATATAGACAAAGTGATAAAGATTTGTTACTATTTATTTATAAAATAGACAAAGTAGTTTGATTCATTTACAAGTAAATGCAGACGGATTGTCTTGATCTTATTTTCACTTTGAATTTTTGTATATAGGTAATTGTTGGAAATTGGATTCGGGGCACCCATGTGGGTCAATTCGGATCCATGTTAAGATAATTAGAATATATATTTGTTATATATTACTAATTATATATATTTATATAAAAGGGAGAAAAGACATGTCTATTGAAGAAAATGTCTGAAGAGTTGTGTATTTTCAGATATATAAAAAATGAGTCCTATTAGGAACTCCTAACGTTTTTCTTAACGTTAGTTTTTCTTCTGAGGAAGAAAACAGACTCTTCTGCTTCAATCAAAAGAAACGGTTTCTTTTCTTTCTCCTTCAAATGTAGAAAACTCTCTTCTTGTATGCAAGAACTACAATGGTAGATTCCTGAGAAGATCATAGGCGGTCTTCTATGAATTGGAACTTCTTCTGCAATCAGGTACGACTTAGACTGTGAATTAATCTTTACAGTGCGTGTATTTTACATGTGATTGTATTGTAGACTAGTGAAACAAATACGGTTAGACCCTGAGCGAATTTTGTATTCAACTGATTGTGTAATCCTTCATTGGTATCAGAGCCCGATTATTTATTTCCTAGTCTAAACACTCGCTTAGATTGAGTCTCCCTACTGCAATTACATTTCTTTTATGTTTGGTCGTAAAAGCCAAGTTCTGAAGTAGTAGAGAACTTTTTTGGCGGCAACTGGTTTGTTTAGTCGCCTCTTCCGTGATATCCAGATATGTGTCGTTTGTGATAATTTAATTATTTTTTGGAAAAGATGTGTTGCTCATAATTTTCTCATGATGATTCTTAGACGCTAGACATATTTCTGGTGCACCGCAAGCTTTTTTTGTATGGACATGTAAATAGAAGTTATTTGATTTAACTTTTTTATAAATAAGGAAAATTTGTTCTTTATTTTTCACTGTTCCACGGAACAAGAATCGTCAGTAAATTGCTTTGGATCTATATACTTCTTAAATTTTCTTTTATTTTGAAGTCTACGTTGATCCCATAAAGCAACATGGAAATAGTTCACATGACGACTTCTAGAGTAGTCTTTTCCCCTTTAGATATAGCCCAATTGTTGTATGAAATAGATTGATAAAGGAGTATGACTTGCCTTGAAGTCAATATTACTAGCATCACGCGATGAGTGTTTTCTGGTCTTGGACTAGGACCTTAAGTTAATAAAAAGCGTGTGGCGCCATGAGAATTTATGGTATGAGATCGGCTGCATTTTTTAGAAAGGTTGGATGGTGAATTGGATCACCAATAATCTGCAGCCATATCATTAAACGCAAGAATCCAAAATTTTTTAGGCAGGACCTATTTGAAAGATCAAATTGCATATGATCTTGAAATGTTATGAGTTTTAGGTAAATCCTAGTGTATATATTCTTTTGTATATGTACAAGAGAGTATAATGAAAGTTGTAAAACTTTATTGTCTGCTTTAAAATATGCACAAGTGTAAATATGTCGTGAATTCTATTTTTCCTATATGTGTTTAAGAAAAATAGGACCATGAAAAGATTCCTCGAAGGAAGATGTTGTATCCGTTATGGGTATGAATAAGAAAGGAATGAATTATTTTTTCCACAACAATGGACTTACTTCTAATTCTGGCATTTTCTCTCTATTTTGATGTTACATTAAGTGTCAAAATATTCTGGTCGGCGGTGGCCAACCAAAGAGGAACTACAAACAATGAAAAGAGTTGGAAGAAACTCATAATAATCATAGAATGAAAGTCCAAGTAGTGGAAGTGATTGGTTCGTTTCTGTATGAGTAATTAATTTACTCATGGGTAAAGACCCGCTAGGATTATGTTCAGGTGCTTTAATTTGTATATTTGTCTTTGTGACATCATATATATTCAAGTATAAGTACTTGTATGAATCTTAGGATTAATGTTTTATTCTATATTATTTTGTTGAGTATTTCTATATTTGTTATAGAATTTAATATTTAGTTGGTTTTGAATTTGAGTAATTTAAGATAAGTGCTCCTTATATAATTAATTATGTTAGATTTATGACATATTAGAAAGCGGATGATGATTGGGAACATAGTGAACTTTCGATTCCAAATCTAATGTGAAATAAATATTGACATGGTTGATTATTTTAAGGAACGGTATGTATATGAATTTTTCGGCCTTAAGAAAGTACATAGTTGTCTCACTAAGTTTATACTAGTTTTTATCAATATGTCAACTGCTACGAGAATACTGTCCCGAGATTAATAAAAGTGTTAACAGTGGCAATAAAATTCAGTATGTCCTAAAAAGAGCAAGAGGTTCTTGAGACTCTAGATACGTCTATGATGTCTCTTGAAAGTGGTATTACATTCCATTGTACCTGGTACATTATGACATCTGTGATCCAAATTATGAAATTGTTCTAAGTCAGTTACTAATATTCCATATAAGTTATGGATAGATGAAAATCCAATTCTTTTCTACTATTGAGTTTGTACTGCAACTGAACATTAAGTTATTTTCTCACATGGAAAACTAGTTCCAAAGGGAAGGATATGTATCAATTTGTAATATAAGTCCAAGATTTATATATACATTGTGAACAAGATAACAGTGGCATAGTAACTTAAATTGGATCACGATGTTACATTCCTAGCTAATGTTTCTTCCTAAGTATGGTGAGATAGGTTAAGACTTGTCTCGTCATTAAACTGTGGACCAAATTGCTTCCGCTATTGTCAGTCAAACGGATTCGAATAAAGAGCCATTTTTTTGTGATAATGGATCTGTTCTAATTAGAACTAAGATGACTAGAAAGAATCTCCCAGTGGGAGTAACTATAAATTGATAAATCAATTTTATCAATCTCAACCTCGACGAATAAGTCGTCTAATATTCCTCGTCGTCGATTTGAGATCAAAGGGGAAGCATATATAGTTACTCCACATGATGAATAAGAGCAATGGAAGATAAATGAGGCTCTTAAATGCCCTGCGTGAGGATAAGTACCTAGAACAAAGGAACATGAAATGGAGTTAGTGAAACCAAACCAAAAGTTGGAATTGGTTGATCTACTTATGGATGATAGCACCATTGGGAACAAATGGGTTCTCAAAATACGCGAATGACTTAATGTAAAATATGGGTGAATTCTTGAAGTTCAGATTTCAAGGGATCGTTCCAAGGGATTGTTGTCTCTTTCAGAAAAATCTTATATTAAGAAATTTTCATGAACGATTTAATATGCAATAGTGCAAACCCATTAGTACTCTTATTTCTAGTGCCGAAGTTTCAAGTGGGAGGATGTGTCCTCGTGAATCTACAAGAATATGATTTTTTGTCTTTTGAAACTTGATACCGGTTATTCTAGTTAGTGGATATCAATCTGACTTAGAAAATGAATATTGAAAAGCAGTTAAAGATACTGAGATATCTCAAAGGCACATGTGATTATCCTTTTAATGTAAAGGAAATGATCTATAACTCAAAAATTATACTTACGGTGATTGAGAAGGATTTAGATGGGAGAAAATCTAAATTTGAGTATGTCCTTATTTGCTAAACAATAGCGATGTGTATATTGTTTGTGTAGAAAGAAACAATCATCAGCCTTATTTATAAAGAAAGCTGAATTTGTAGTGTTTTCAGCAACTGTGCAAGAAGCTGTTTGGCTTAAATGTCTTTATGATAAATTTGGGTGTGTTTGGTAGTGTTATTGAATTAGTGACAATCAAGTGTTGATAGTCAAGTCTCAATAGCTTACACAAAAGTCCCAAGTATTATTAGAAGACAAACCATATTGATATAAGTATAATTTCCTTAGAGACATAGTTGTACATAGAAAAGTGAACATGAAATACATCTTTATGCATTATATGATAGTAGATCTGATAATGAAACTCATAGAGTTTGGTGCTTATAAGTCATATGTGAAGGCATTGAGTTTGCGTAGATGTTGATGTATTTATAGTTAAATTTTCCCAGGCATGTTCACATAAATCTGCATTGTTGGAGTTAATATAGTTGAAGCCTAAATTGATTGTTTAATTGGTTCATATACATAGAATGGTTTTATGTTTAGTACATAAATTTGAAGTATGTCGAACAGATAAAAAGATTGGTCTATTCACACAGGCAATCGCTTCTACTGTCTAGGTGACTAATAGAGATGAGAAAATTATAAACTTATTATTATCTGAGGTGATAATAATAGAGAGCTTGAATTTTATAATAAGAATGTCGCTTGTTATTTTTGGTTAATCATATTTGATTAAATGTGAGTCTGTCTTACTGCCAGACACTACAACAAAATAGGCCTACGACTACCATTGCAAAGTGTGGCCTTAGCCATCCAAAAGTGTGGCCTTAGGTCAATGGCCACACTTTTCGACTAAAGGCAACGCTTTTCTAGGGGTGGCCAAATCCAGCGTTACCTTTGCTCTATGGCCACGCTTTTCAAGTGTAGCTCCTATAGCCACGCTTCAAAAGTGTGCCCAAAAGAGGCAAAATGCTACGCTTTTACAATTTCTTAAGGCAACGCTTCCTATATCATAGGCAACGCGTTACAAATGTAGCCTTTATCACCTGATAGACAACTCTTTCAAAACGTGGCTTATATTTCTTATAATAGGCAACAGTTCTAAAGCGTGGCTTCATTGTACTATAGCCTACAGTTCTAAAGCGTGGCTTATATTTCTTATAATAGGCAACACATTTGATAATCCCTAAGGACACAATTTTAAAGCATGGAAATTGCAATTATTATTAAAAATATTTATATAGCCACAAATTTATTGTTGAGAATTACATTTCATATCTTTTGATGATCTCAAGCATGAAGTAGATGATAAATAACTAAAAATATAAGTCAAATCTTATATTTGCAATAAACTTTGCAAAAGAAACATCTATCCGGTACTAGACATACTAATAGAACAATGATTCAAGATGTGAACTAGCGATGAACGCTACAAAACAAAATGCATTCATATAGTATAATCCACAAAAAAAAAATCAATAAGTTTTTAAAAAGTCTTCATCATTAACTTCAATAGATCATCAGGTTGACTTGCGGCCACCGTTTCCATTTGCACCACCCGCATTTTCCTACACATACAATATGAAATTAAAAATTAGATAGAAACAACAAACTTTTCCAAATCCCAGCTAGATGTTAAGCAAAATCAAAGACACAGCCTCAAGAAAAAATCAGGTAGCTAGCCATGCTCAGAATTACTTTATTATGCAGCTTTCTGGTGCAAAAGATTAAAGAAGATAATCTATGTTGGAATAAGCATCAAGCCCACCAACTATGGAACTAGTGAGGAGATTAGGATCAGCTTCGTTTCTACTAAACCAGGTGGCATAGCCCCCAAAACAGTTTACAAAAGTAGGATAATCCATGATAGGGACAACTAAGAAAGCTCTGTAGCACACTTGTCTTTGGTAATCGCTTCCATATCCTACCATGTAAATTGTGGCTCTTGGAGTACCTCCCAGAATGAAGTTTGAAGAGGTCAAATAGTCAGAATAAACAAGGTCAATGAAGGAAGCACTTGTGACATTGTTCCATCTATGCCAAAAGATGAGAGCCTCCAGACTCGACTGAGTAGGTCGATTGCCATTTCCTTGGAAGGAACACATTGCAGTAAGAAGAATTGAGCCATGTAAAGTCATCGACATTCTCAACATGAATTGTTGCACCAGCAGGAGGATTGACAAGGAACTATATTTTCATAGCTGGAAAGTTCAATTTATCTGTGACTACATGGAAAACATGCTTTTCAGGATCCTTTGCGTGTAGTATAGTAGAGTTTACAACAACAGATGTGGCAAGTACATTATCAGAAAATATTGCATAATGGTACAGAGAAGGATCTTCAAGCTTTTCCTTGTTTGGAAATACTCTTTCTTCATATTGATGTAGAAAGTAGTCCATTGGACCCGCCTCTAGTTGCATCAAGAGCTGGCCAACAAGAGTTTGGGCACTAGCATACTTGGCATTCCAGCGCAACTTAATCATAGACCAACCAATTCCGCCAAGAAAGACCGCTGCCGTGGGAGTTCGAGATGAAAGCACCAACGTAACTACCTTAAGTCGGCACAAGTAGTTATCTACATTCATAACATAAAACATAGTAGTTGCTGCATTCCCAGCAATTTTTAGTCAAGAACAACATGATGTTTCTCTGCACACATTCTGGTGCTGCTTCCCATTTGCATTGTATTTGTGTGGGTATATTAGCCAAAGTGGATACCAAAACTACCAGAGACATTAACCTTACAAAGCTTTCCACTAAAACTCCCCAAAGTCACTTGACGCTCTTAGCTGTGACCTCTCATTTGTATAATCAAAAGCAAGAATACCATTACCAGTTGTCATCCAGTAAACAACACCATTCACCTGAACCCCTGATTTTGGCACAACTTTTCTAGCTCCAAAAGATATTGCCTCAGTCCCATTGCAGATCTTTTTGAAAAACTAGCAGGACTATGAATAGCATATGAATATGTCATGCTTTTTACTACTATTAGCTGGATTGATAACTCAGGAATTGATAAATTTACGAAAGTTGAATCATCAAATATATAAAAAGGAGAAGGTTCATTGTTACAATAAAAAAACACCACCCATTAATGTCGAAATATATTTACCTTTTCACGATTCGGAGCATGGGTTGAGCCAGAAGAAAATGGAAGATTTTGGCTTCTCCCAGCCCGTGCGCTACTTGCATCAACAGGTGAAGGTAGGTTTGATCCGATACACCCTAGTATATCTTGAATATTCAGTCCAGGGTTGTTTTGCACCAACTGACTAACAAAATTTCACATTTCTGATCTTAACATTTCCTTCATTTCTTCCTTCAAAGAAGTCATTTCATTAGCGTGCTTCTGCTTTAGCTTATTGATTTCCTCATCTCTTTGCAGAGAAGTAGTTGTCACTGATCTTCCATAACACCTAACACGACCAGGTTGCTCGTTTCCAAACACTACCTTAAATGCCTCATCTGATGTTTCCCCTGAGTCTTGACGATTGAGAAGTTCAGACTATAAAAAGAAAAGATCAGTAAACATCATACACAAAGTCAAGTAAAGTGTAGCTCTACACTAATTGAAAATGATATAGAGAAGATCAGAATCTACCCTCACCGCAATTGAAAAGGTTTTCTAAAGACAAATCAAGAATGACATAAACTACAGATGAATGGAGCATGTAAGCATCTTTTCAGTAACTAGCAATGAATTGTAGATGCCCACAATAATGGACAGAACTACTACCTATGTATAGTTTTATTGATTCCAGCACTCTTGTGCTGATGCATAAAATGTTACCATTCTCAAAAAAAGGTATTAGATCACTGAAGGTCTACAGAAATAAACCCACAAGTATCCAGATGCTTTCGCAAAGTATA
Organism: Petunia secreta; assembly: GCA_029990175.1. Classification (NCBI taxonomy): domain Eukaryota; kingdom Viridiplantae; phylum Streptophyta; class Magnoliopsida; order Solanales; family Solanaceae; genus Petunia; species Petunia secreta. The sequence continues at coordinate 4,729,820 of JARKIP010000038.1, forward strand.
GTACTAGTTAGCAACCAGTAGAAAGGTTCTATTACTTACTATTGCAATTTGGCTATCAGTGTAAACTTCCTTCCCTTCCTTCGTACGAGTTGCAATAAACATTTGAGACTTTGATGGTTCCTCATTGTTCTTGTCACGCTACAATTTATAACAAAAGAAAGTAAATATACAAGCAACAATCTGTTCTATCAATACATGAAAAGAAACGGAAGGAAATAAGCAAATATTACCAATGCGACGCGTACTCTTGCAAAATTAACAGGTCACATTCGGTGCCTCCATTTTTGTTTCTTTCTGTTTTGAGAATTTAAACGGCACATGGCCTAAAATCCCATAAAAGGAGATATTAATAAATAAAACATAGGAGAATAAATATAATGCAACAGTATGTTCAAGACTGGACATGCACTATTGTAATCTCACTTGGATAGTTGGAATTATGAACTTAGACTAGGAAAAGAACATATAGTTTATCTTCATTTAGTAGGAAAATATAGCGAACTATATATTTGTAAAATTTAATATTCTTACACTGACATAATCCCACATGCGTTTTTTTGTATGCCCTGGCACAGCATGCCAACTTGTATACACCAAGGTGATAAATCTAGGATACCTTGCGATTGTTCCTATAAAGTTGGTTATATCAGACAGTCTGTTGCTAGTTGGTCCCACTGCTTGTCCTTTGTCAAATGTCACCTCCTCTCTTTCTTCAAAATTTCTTGCATGAATATTCTTACATGTTGTTTGTCCTCGAACTTTTTTCTTCTCCGATGTCCCTAGATAACAGTCAAGACATAAGAAAAAATATTGCAATGAGTTAAAAAATTATAAAGTTTACGACATACCACCTGTAGCACAATCTATATCCATAGCTTCATCTCCCACATACTCGTCCTCGCCAACTTCTTCTTGTTCAGCAAAACCATCCAATTCCACATGATGTTCATCAACAGGAGGCGAGGAAATAAATCTGGCATCATCTACGGGCTGAAGATCATGTTGTTTTTCAGTACCTATATGGATCCCTTGTTTTTCTAGAAATTTGTCAAGACTTGATGCCTTTAGGACAGACTGCCTCTTCACTTTTTTGAAATTCTGTTGGTCCTGAATATTAAGTTGTTCCTCTCCTTCATTTTGTACTCTTTTCATATGTGTAGTGTTAAGAACATCCTTTGAAGATGGTTGCTTCATGGACTTGTGCATTGGCAATTCACTCGTTCTTTTCTTTGGAATGGACTCCTCAGATTGAATTAACTGTTGTTTTCTTAGTAATCCTTTGGTTGAAATCCTATGTGAAGTGTTAAGATCTTCCTTTGGAGACGATTGGATCATGGATCTATAAACCGGCAATTTACTCCTTTCTTGCATTTGAACGGACTCCTCAGATAGAATTACCCTCTGTTTACTTTGTCCTCTTACATTCGATGTCGCGGGCATAGGATTCTTCTTTTTGTGTGTTAGTTGTGCCTGCTCTTTCACGACATTATCATTGCGATCATTAATGAGTTTTTCTCTCTTAATCTGAAAATGCTTCGCCAATTCAGCACTTGATCGGCATTGGAAATCGAAGCCTATTTTCTTCATTGGACTTTGAGCTTTGTTTGGATTCGACACCTTTATCTTCAGCGCTGCTCCTTGATTCATCCTGCATATAAAGAAAAATAATTGTTTCAGCTCGGTAATAGTTTAGCTATCATTAATTCTTCAGTAAACCTGTCAGTAGCCATAAAAAAGCATCAATTATTTTGGGGATCTGTTGCGTAGGTAATATTGCTATTTCATCTCTGTCTGTTTCAAATGCAACACAGTGAGAGTATACATAGTGTAGATTTTGTCTATGTACAGGCTCAGTTTCGTTTCTGGGATTTTGATTTTGGCTTGTACTTGTATTTGGAATCAATTTCATTTGTGAGAGAAGGGATGATTCATGAGTTTTGTGGCTTCATATTCTCTGAGAAAGAAGCATTTCTTAAACAGATAATGAAGATGGCCATCGTATTGCTCATAAGGCTTTCTATGGGCTCTTGAGATCTGATGTCACCTGTACATTATGCGGGTTCACTTCAACAACTCATGATACTTATAGGGACATTTCTTTTGACCTGAGTACTGGCATATCTAGATGAAAGGATATTAATAAATCCAGTATGCGCAATGAATCTTTGGCAGGTTGCTTGGACCTCTTCACAGGACCAGAAAAGTTGGGATCGGATCAGAAACTCTACTGTGAAAATTGTCAGGAAAAGCATAGTGCATTTAAACAAATGTTCTATCTTTCTGCTTTTCCTCTTTATATTGGCAAGAAAGATTCTCTATCTATTATCAGATTATAGACTGAAAAACGGAGCTGCAGTAATTAACTTTCAACTGCTAATTATAAATCAAAGCAGGCGCAGTAGTAAAAAGGCAGAATAGAACAACAATAGAATGAAAATTGACCTCGCGATCTAATATGTACTGCCAAAATCTTCTCACAATCGCAAGTTCGGAAGGAAAAGAATTCAGCACCTTCTACCTCTGCATTGAAGAGAAAAGAAAAGAAAATGGGGAAGTAAGATTGATATATATTCAGAAATCGTACTGTTTTTGACAGCCTTTTGCATCAAGATAAGATCCTACTTACAGAAGAGAACAAACAATAGTTTCGGAACCTTAAGCATGACAATCTCATACAAATTTGTCTAATGTGGTTCAATCACATACTAGAACTCTTTACTTGAACTCAGGTCACAGAATGTATTACCAAAAACTGACTCTTGTGATGAGAGAGTGCAAACTTTAGATCTTCAATATGGAATCAAGAGCAAAATCCACGTAAAGCACACCTGGATGGATTTACAACAAGTATTTATTTAGAATCAAGTTTGAATAGCAGAAGTCAATTATTGCATAACTTTTCAAGAAACCATCAGCAGCAGCCACAAGCAAAGAACAATAACAAGTCTTATGGCAAGAAACTCCTTGCTAGAATTGGCTGCAATTGTTATTATAAAGACAAGGAGTCTGTTGAGGTCGATAGTCAAGTTGGCAAAAACAGTTTCAACAGTAGAACATATCATGGTAAGTCAAAACAAAACAAACACATTAAAACTAGAAGCTTAGCTCAAAGTTTTGAGTCCAGTACAACAGGTTCTAGTCATCATCAAGATTTGCACTTCAAGAAAGTTGATGAATTGGGATTTGTATTGAAAAAAGATGAACCTTTTAGCGTGCCGGTTTACGATCCTAAAGCTGGAAATCCAGGCTTGAAGATACATTTACAACATGAAGAAGAAACAAGAAAGTCCCTGGAAGTGTTTGGCTTACCAATTACAGAGAAAGAAAGAAAGAAACTGAGTCTTGAGAAAAGTCTAAGTATGTTAACTTGGGATACACTTCCTCCAAAACATGAAGAAATTGATATTATCAACATAGGAGCAAGTTCCAATGGAACATATGATGATGATTATGCAGAAATGATGCAAGTTCAGATTTGTTTGAGATTGAAAGTTTTCCAAGTAATAATATAGGAAATTATCCAAGTTTTGCTAGGCAGGTATCAGATGGCATGTCAAGTTGTGTCACTCCAACAACTTGTTATGCTCCAAGTGAAGTTAGTATTGAATGGAGTGTTGTCACTGCGACAAAAAGGTTGTCGTAGAGAAACTGAAAAAGAAATGAGACAACATGCGTTACCCTTATAATCTGAACTGGATAGATATCGTGCCCCACCCCCCCCCCCAAGCAGATAACCTAAAAACCACCGGCCCACTGAGTCCCCACTGTGTCACTAGCAAGGGACCAACCTAAAGTAGGATTATTGTTTGCTATAGAAACTTTTACTTAAGAAATGTCATCAATCAGAAAAGCATGCCTGAGTAAGCTGTGGGATATTCTTCTGAATGCCTTCCAACTGTAATCTTGCTTTCACTTTTGGGAACGTTACCTATGAGTCACAAGCAAAATGATCATTGTTAGTCATAGGTATGAATTATTTTCATGTACTCAAAGGTCTGATAAATAGGTCACAGCTACTTTAAAATCAACACAAAAAATGCAGTGATGTTTGAAGTACACTAGACTACTAAACTTTAAGCACAAAAGAAAAGTATGTACAAGTCAAAATCTTCACATGCAAATGAAATTTTCTGTGAAGGAACAAAGCAGAGATCAAGTGCCATTAGACAAACAGATAAAATTCGTGCTCATTGTCCCGAGATAAAGAACGCTGAAGCATCACCCAAAATGTCAGAAAGGTATTTAGAGGTCATTCTAGACGATACTGCTTTTATTTTGCAATTAGTACCTATTTCAGAGAAGAGTTGGCATGGGTGTTCATAGAACATAGAAAATCGACGCAAGCAGAGTGGCATTGGTAGAGGTCAAAGAAATTATCTGCCTCATCATACATATTAATTGCCAGAAGAGAGAAAAGAGACTGCTGATTCGAAAACAGAACAGCAGATACGGAAAAAAAAAACTAATAAACCTGCATAAAGCAGCAGATTCTAACAGACAACAACTGTTGATTCGAACCAATTACAGCAGCAGATTCGAACAAATTATAGCAACAGATTCGAATATTAAACCATCCGAACAAAGCTAAGAAACAATAGCAAATTAAGGTCTAATTAACCATCAGAAATATTCAATATTAGAACTTCATAAAATTGATAAAAAAAGAACATCAAGAAACTAATATCATCAACTTAACACCTAAAACAAAATTGTAAAATGCGTCTCTAGTTGTTAATTAAGCAATGACTATGCTATTATTCGACTTGAATTGGAATCAAACTCTTGATATATCATCAAAATCATCCTCATCTTCAGATTCAATTTCATATTGTTGTGCAGGAAATCCTTCTGGAGGCACATCGATAATTGTTGCCGCAATATCATTCCTTACGCCGACAATTTCACCATTATCAGGCGGTATAGATGGGCCTATGAATGTTCAGACGACTCATTTTCATAAAAGTGTGCAGCATCAGATTCAAGTTGGTCAGTTATGTTAAAGAGGTCCCTCGGGACCGTCTTCATAACATAATGCTTATCTTGATCATACGGATCTTGCACATAGAAGCAATGGTGTGCTTGAGATGCTAGCACAAAAGGCTCTTCCTGATAGCATTTCTTGTTGAAGTAGACATAAGTAAGGCCATAAATATCTTCTTCAACCTCATACCAGTCATACTTGAATAACACAATCTTGAAATGACCATAATAGTCGAATTCAAGTATATCAACTATTCTATCATAATATGTCAGATTTGCTTTCACCGGATTTTTATCCTTTGAGCTTGCAAAGCTTGTAGTTAGGGCAACTAAATGAACGCCACTATTTTGTGTCTTACGCCCTGCATCACGCCTCCTCGTGTGGAATCTATATCCATTTATGAGATACCCGGTATATCTTTTAGCAACATTATTTGGTCCTCTAGACAATTCTTTTATCAGATCCGGCACATCTTCATGCAACACACGAGTTTCAAACCATTGAGAGAAGTTTTGAGAATGCTGCTTGGCCTTGCTCCATTTAGATCCTCGCTTCTGACTATTAACCTCAAGCTCATGCTCTCTACACAAGGTATTTTTATTTGTTAGCAAATACATAAATAAAATAATTTAAGAATTATCTGCATAAAAGAAAATAGTACAAGTTACCTAATATATTCTTGAACTTCGTCACAGTTTTCAATATGTATGAATGTCCCTGGCTTAGTGTCTTGTCATTTAAAATAATTGGATCACTCTTTTGTGCTCCTAAAGGACAACCTCTATTGGGGAACAAACTGGAAGTTTGTGCATCAGCTGAACCACGTTCATCATCATTTCGGGATCTTCTATTAAATCTAGTATGTACACCCCCATGTACGTTTCTAGAGCATAAAGTCAAACATTCTTCAACCAAATATGCCTCGGCAATAGATCCTTCTGGATGAGTTCTGTTGCGAACGGCAGACTTAAACGTACCCATATTTCTTTCAGCAGGATACATCCATCGACCTGAACTGGACCTCCTAATCTCACCTCGTTCACCAAATGAATAGGCAAATGAATCATTATATCAAAAAAAGTAGGAAGAAATACTTGCTCCAATTGATTCAATGTTTCTTTAATTTCTACTTCCAAACAATCTAGTTCTTCCAGTGTGATAACTTTTTGACATAACCGACGAAAGAAGGAACTCAGGCGAATCAAAGGAATAGCAACATGATCAGGAAATATGCTTTTAATTAGTATCGGCAACAAGTAATGTAACATGAAATGAGTATCATGGGTCTTGTAGCCAGATATTTTTCTTTCATCTAAGTTAACACACCTAGATATGTTGGAAGCGCTACCATCAAGCAGCTTTGCGGTCTTTAGAACACCACAAAAAACTGATTTCTCTCCATTAGTCATTGAGAAGCAGGCTTTTGCAAACTTTGTTCTCTTGCCATCCTTTGTGTCTTTTGGATGAAGGTCCTTTTTAATGCCCATCTCTCTTAGATCGTAGCGAGCATTTGCATGATCCTTAGACTTGCCAGGAATATCCAAAAGGGTTCCAACTATGCTATCAAATATGTTCTTCTCTATGTGCATTGGATCGAGGTTGTGACGTAACGTGTTATGCTGCCAATAAGGCAAATAAAAAAAATTGACCTTTTCTTCCACGGACCATCATTTGATTTCTTCTGCTTCTTTCCAAACACGTTGGTAACATTCTGTAAGCTTGTAAAAACATCGATTCCCTTTAACAAAGGTGGAGGAGGCCTAAATTCTGTTTTTCCATTGAAAGACCTTTTGTTAGATCTCCACGGATGATTCATGGGTAAAAACACACGATGGTCCATATAACACATTTTTCGACTATGTTTAAGATAGCGAGAATTAGTGCCAAAATTACAACAAGGGCAATCAAACTTTCCTTTTGTACTCCAACCGGATAACATAGCATATGAAGGGAAGTCACTAATTGTCCACAAGAGAGCTGCTCGCATTTGGAAGGTTTGATTTCTTGAAGCATCATATGTCTCTACTCCAGACTCCCACAACAAATTTAGCTCATCTACCAATGGCTGTAAATAAATGTCTATGTCATTTCCAGGTGATCGCGGCCCAGGTATAAGCAAAGAAAGCATGCTGTACTCTGGCTTCATACACAACCAAGGAGGCAAATTATACACCATTAAGATAACAGGCCATGTGCTATGAGATACACTCATGGTCCGAAACGGATTGAACCCATCACTTGCCAAGCCAAGTCTCAAATTGCGACAATCACTTGCAAAATCTGGATGACAGCTATCGAAGTCTTTCCAAGCTTGGCCATCAGCAGCATGCCTTAACTTTCCATCTTTTGAATGCCCTTCGTCATGCCATCTTACTAAATCTGCTGTCTTTGAGCACATAAATATCCTTTTAAGTCGAGCAACTAATGGAAAGTATCTCAAAATTTTAGCAGGAACACGATGAGGCTTTTTAGAAGGCTCAAGTTCATCATCTACCGTAGGACGTTCAATATATCGAGACGCTCCACAAACATGACAATGCGTGTCATCTTTATGATCATTCCTAAATAACATACAGTCATTAGGACATGCATCAATTTTTTCATAATCAAGAGCTAAATCCTTTACCATGGCATTGGCTCCATAGTAGGATGTAGGAATATTCAACTCAGGCATCGGCTCTTTCAATAACTCTAACAAGGAAGTGAAGGAAGTGTTGCTCCAACCATGGAGACACTTTAGCAAGTACAAACGGATTGTGAATGATAATCTAGAAAATCCTTTGCATCCTGGATATAGTTATTGGCTTGCCTCATCAACCAAGTTATAAATTTTTTGGGCTTCTTCATTTGGTCCTTCATAAACTCCTTCGGCTTGTGCAACATTTCTAAATTGATCATTCAACAGCCCATCAATATCATCATACGAGTTAGCTTCATCATCTATGTCACCATCAATATTCATAGGGGAAACCCATTCCCCATGGTTAATCCATCTTGTATAGCCATCAACAAACCCCCGGCTTATTAGATGATCCTTTACTATATGACTTTGAAACCAATAGATATTAAAACAGTCTACACAAGGGCATTGAATTTCTTCACACGTAGGATCTCCAACAGAGTAAGCAAAGTCCAAGAAAGATTCTACACAATCAAAATACTCTTTTCCGTACCTTGGTAAATCCATCCAATTCTTGGATGGAACGTTTGAAGTCCTAAAAATCAAATATTGTTGTTAGAAATTCAAATATATATTAATTAACTAGTAACTTATACTTTACTAAATAAATCTTTAAAGATAATATTACTTTTCTGCAATCAAGTGTTGTAAGATGACAAGAACTTCTTACCTAGTCATGGCACTTAAATTAAGTCAAACACTACTTCAAGTCAATCGCGGATCTTCCTGAGCGTTCACTAATTTTTTTTTGGGAAAAATGATTGCATAACCAAGATCATGGAATCAAATTCACATCGACATTAAATAAATTAACTAAAACAAACATGTAACCCCACGAGTTGTACTAAAACAGACATGAAACAACTATTTGAGACCAAAGAGCTTTGAAACTCATTTATGTAATCAGTTCCACAGTATCAATCCTAAGAACTAAAAATCAATCCCTCATGGAAAGCTAACCACACCAACTACATGGAAAAATACACAAGCAACATTATCATGGTGAATATAACATGATAAAAAAAATTAGCAGCCTGAATATTATATATATGCTAAATCAAACTAATCCTTGTTTATCAAAGAAAGCTTGCATCAGGATGAATGACACAGTCGACTTCTTCAGACATGAACACTAATGCTAAAGGTTTACCAAAAATTTAATCACTTTCATTCATCAATGACATAAGTGATACGATAAATGCTATACGCTGTCAATTGATCATGAAGATTCTGTGATTTTATTGATTCTGCTCTACGTTGCACATTTTTCAGCCACCTCTACCTAAAACTCATTGTCTTTCAGAAATGACCTATCGTTCCTACATCTACTACACTCTCTTGACGCATCGGAATAAGAATATACATCCAGTCCATTCAAAATATTAACACTTCACATAACTCTTATTTACTCTGGCCAGTTTTAGATAACATAATGAGCATTATAAAGCAGAACAACAAGCTCAAATAGTTTTGAAATCGCTGAATTTGGAGTATATGACTGATGCAGTTTATTACTAAAATTAAAGTACAAAACACCAAGAATTTATCCGAAAAGATACCAAAAGACGATTACAGCAATTACAAGACTTAATCAATCCATATAAATTACTAAATCGATATCAGACCTGAAAAGCAGAGCCGAGAGCAAAGGTGAAGCAGCAGCGGCGGATCACCTTCAGTAGCGCACGAAAACGAGGGTGAAATTTTCTCTGAAGCAGCAGCGGTGGATCTAAAACTAAAAGCAGCAGCGGTGGATCGATCACCTTCAGTAGAAAAGCAATATTCAGTATAGAAAGTTTGGTTTGACTAAACCTAAAAGTTGTGGAGGGAAAAAGCTTTAATTAGTTTCCCGCGTGTGTTTCAGCGTGTGTTTCAGTCTTAGGAGAATATTTTAGGGTACTTTTTGATAAAAGTTTTCTAGTTCCCGCGTGTGTTTCAGTCTTAGGAGAATATTTTAGGGGTACTTTTTAATAAAAGTTTTCTAGGAATTTTTTAGGTTTCGCTTGTAAAGAGTTATTTTTGGTATGAATATATAGCAACCCTTTTAAAGCGTTTCCTTTTAGTTAATAACCGTTGCTAATTATGTTATGATTTGGAAACGTTTTGTAAGTGTTGCCTATAGCACTAAAAGGCACGCTTTAGAGGCGTTGCTTTTTAACCCGTGGCCATAGGCTCTAGTCAAAGGCAACACTTATAAAGCGTGGTCACAAGCATTTTTGGCAACACTTTTGAACTGTGGTTTAAAATTAGTGTGGCCGTAGGCCTATTTTGTTGTAGTGAGATGTGAGTTCTGAAGGATAAAATGTATGAGTAGAAATGTGAACTCAAAGTTAGACATATGTTGTCTGAACTATCATCTGCACAGTATTTAATTTGTGAAAGACATATGCTCCATGGGAAAGGAGTCAATACTGTGATACGTGATTCATACCACGTATGCATAAAGTGACCTATGGGTGATACTAGTTTAATCTCTACTTGCTTATCGTGTGAAGCCCTGAAAATTATAAGTAATTTTCTTTTTCTTTGTACCCTTATGACTTTGACCAGTTTCTCGAGATTCAATTTGATGTTTGCTATCTTAGGATGTTGCCAAAAGATCATGGATGATTCGGTCTGGCGGGACATTTCTAGAAAAGCAAGTCAGATTGAGATTAAGAGATTCTTGAGACAAGGAAGATCATTGAGTATTATCACATTAATTGTGTTCACTGGGCCCCTTTATGTTTGTCTTTGAGACAAGAACATAATGATGAACTCAAGTTATTACAAAGAGATTATGAGAGATATAAATGTGGTAAATGATCTAGGGCACTGCATACTACAATCTACTCCAAGGTTCCGTTAATCGAGATGTTATGTATTCCTAACAGATGTATAACAACTAAGCTCTCGAAGTATGCACTGGTCACATGGTCTAGTCGTTATGTATGGATGTTACAGAATGGGAATGAGAGTTGACCCACTATGTGTGAGTGGGAGATGTTGGAAATTGGATTTGGGGTACCCATGTGGGTCAATTCGGATCCATGTCAAGATAATTAGAATATATATTTGTTATATATTACTAATTATATATATTTACATAAAAGGGAGAAAAGACATGTATATTGAAGAAATGTCTGAAGAGTTGTGTATTTTCAGATATATAAAAAAGGAGTCCTATTAGGAACTCCTAACATTTTTATTAACGTTAGTTTTTCTTCTGAGGAAGAAAACAGACTCTTCCTCTTCCGTCAAAAGAAACGGTTTCTTTTCTTTCTCCTTCAAAAGTAGAAAACTCTCTTCTTGTATGCAAGAACTACAATGGTAGATTCCTGAGAAGATCATAGGCGGTCTTCTACGAATTGGAACTTCTTCTGTAATCAGGTACGACTTAGACGGTGAATTAATATTTACAGTGCGTGTATTTTACATGTGATTGTATTGTAGACTAGTGAAATAAATACGGTTAGACCCTGGGCGAATTTTTGTGTTCAACGGATTGTGTAATCCTTCAGTAATGATGATAATTTGGTGTCATCTACTTGCAAAATATACATAGTAGTTTGGCTTATTTGTGAGTAAATGCAGACGGATTGTCTTGATTTTATTTTTCTTTAAATTTTTGAATATAGGCAAGTGATGACGATTTGGTATCATTTCCTTGTAAAATAGAGATAGTAGTTTTGCTCATTTGTACGTACATGCAGACAGATTGGTACTGATTTTATATTTTCATATGTATTTTTGTGAATGAATAAAGTAAGCACGATTTGACATAATTTAGTTACAAAATGAACATGATTTTTTGCTCATTGTATGAAGAAATGATGCCAAATTAGTCTTATTTGGCCTTATTTATTTACAAAATGGACGTGACTATATGAATAAACACAGACAGATTAACATTGTGTGTACTTTATAGAAAATAGTGGCATTTTTTTGTAATTACAGCTATATTAAGGTGCGGTGATATTTTTATAATTATGATTTTATTAAAATGCGGTTGTATTTTTTTAATTATGAAAGTGTCAAAATTTTTAAAAATCACTTTTAAAGTGTCAACTCTTCAAGACCATCAGCTTTTTTAACTATATTTTTTAAATTCAACCCTCTTTTGTCAAACTAAGACAAGTGTGAAGTACTTGACACCTCTCGTGTGAACACAATTGTGAGAAAAACGTGAGGGGATTGGAGTTTGGGGTGGGTAGGGAATGAAAAAGATTTGTTTTCTGTTAGAAACAGTTTTGCTTTTATGGGAAATGGGTTGCAGTTGCCATGGTTTTTTGTTATATTTGCAGAGCACAGAAGAAAACGGTCGTCACTTTTTCGTATGACAGATGTCTTCCGTTATGCACACGTGTTGCTCATCTTTGGCCTTGCACGTGTGCCATCTATGGACAAAATTGTGTCTGTTGTAACTTTATTGGGGGATCGAAATATTGATAAACGGAAAATAAGTTAAAAGTATACACTTTATTACCACCTACGGTGAGGTGACTTTGCGTCCAACAGTATATACTTTATTAGAAATTTCGAGTTTAAATAATATAAATAAAAAAAATATGGTTGGTAGGGGCATCTTTTCTTATAACTATTTTCACGCGATGCAAATCAGATTAATCAAACTTTAAGAATGCGAAATTTATAGGACATCACATAGAAAATGAAAAAAAGGCACTCATTCTTGTTCTGGTTTAATTCCTTGTCCTTAAAACATAGAAGGGTGAAAAAATTAAGATGTGGAAGTATATCTTCCTTCTTACCTTTCATTCCCATTTTTTCAACCAAACTAAAGAAATAATTGCAAACCTTTTTCATAAACTTCTCATAAGTAATACTATATATTATTAGAATTTTATTCCTCGTCCCATAAAAATGTAAAGGCATTTGTCCCTTCAGACGGGCAGATTTACGTGGTACCTATCAGTGCCACGGCACCCACAAGCTTCAGCAAGATTTTGTATATATACGTATATTTTTCAAAAAAATGATACAAGTATTACAATTGACACCCACAGTAAACATAAGCAAAATGGTGTCATTGGTTAAAGGTACATTTCATCTTTCTAGTGTCTGGTGTTTGATTCCTCCTTCAATCATCTTTTTTAACTTTCTTTCTCTTATAGCAAGCACAGACAATTTGAAAAGTCACAGACTATGTGTACTCTCCCACGTGGGCTTCTCCTTTTCTTTTCCCCTTATAATCCCTCCTCCTCTCTTATTGTTTCTTTTTGTTGTTGTTTTTGTTTTTTAAGTATTTCCACTAGATCTTATCCATGAGGAATTTATTTTAATAATAATTTTGAATTAATTTTTGATGATACTATATTGATCTATATATATAATAAAATAATTTGGACAATATTTTTTACTGACTTTTAAAAATTAAATAACCATTTAATAGATATTTTCAGTTAATTCTAATAAATTTTTGTTCGGAGAATTGTCATAAAACGTGATAATTAAGATGAAATTTTGTTGAAAAAATTTAATTTAGTCAAACAAAAAATATATAGTAACGAAACTACTATTAAGTAAAATTACTAATGGACATCTTTACGTTTATATATATATATATATATATATATATATATATATATATATATATATATATATATATATATATATATATATATATATATATATTGTGTATGTAAGTATATATGTGTATGTATATGTTTTTCGTAATATATAGTAATTTAAACAAGTATAAAAAAAATAACTAAATTAAACTTGATTTATTTGTCTATTGAAAACAAAAAGGCTTAATAAACGTAACTGAAGTAACAAAACCGTCTCGACCCGGCCCACTTTTCTTATTCGGCCTTTGTAACTAAAAGTAGACACCAAAACCGGCACCCACAACCTTCAAATCCTGGATTAGCCCCTGCCTTAAGGAATATATAAAAATGAAAGAAACATGGGGAATTTTCAAAACTAGGCAGCCCACAACACAAAATTACAAATGGAGGCCACATTTCATCCATAGCACCTCTTTATTTTTTACATTACACAACATAGCACCCTCTTATTATCAAAATTACATAACATAGCACCCATTTAAATTAAAAACCCTAGGAGCCACTCCCTCACCCTCCTCCACCACTGCCCGACCACCAAAAACCGAGCTGCCGCCGCCGGCAGGTGGAGGCCAGTGGCCGGAAAATGAAAAATTCATCGGATTTGCTTATTTTATTTGTGGATTTGTTTAAATAATTATTTTTTGATAATTTTATACACCAAAATGTATCAAAATAATAAATTATACATGTAAATACATAGAAAAATGTGTATGCAAGAAGGAAAATACAAAAATATACACAAAAAATATAAATTTTATACAAAACATCCATAAAAAGTGCACAAATCTGAAATTTATACAATTTTATTCATTATTCTTGCATGCATATACAACTTTATACAATTTTACAATGCATAGAATGTATTATGCACTGTCAATACTTACATATACAGATTTATATATTTTTATACACATTAACAGAATTGTATAAACTTGTATAAAAATGTATAAAAGTGTATAAACTCACAAAAATAATGTTAAACAGTGCCTCGGGCAGATTTTACACAAAAGCTTAACAAATATCTAAGATCTATACAGTTTTATACAAGAAAAATACTAGATCTAAACATTAAACAAAAGTTTTAACAAAAATCTAGTACATCTCAACGAATTTTTATGAAAAAAAGTGAAGAAAAAGAAGAAACTTGATAAATAAACTCCTCACAGGAGTTTTGATCGATATATACAACGAAAATCAATATTGTTATTCAAAAATAAAAAATAAAAGAAAAACGAAAAGAAGAAGAAGAAGCGGCGGCGGTAGTGGTGGTGACCACGGCGGCGACAGCGTCAGTGGCTTGGAGTGAAATAGGGGGTGCTATAGAGTGAAAGAAAAATTTTAAAAAAGGGAGAGGGGTGCTATGTCGTTTAAAATAGCAAAATAGAGTTTTTTTTTTGGGTAATTTTCATGAATGGGGTGTCTCTCAATGTAATTGTCTCAAGAAACATTACACAAGTATTTTCCTCCTCTTATGTTTAAAAGAGTGTACTAAAACTCTTTTAACTTTCTTAAAGTCATAATTAACACAGTTTAATTATCTTCCCTCTTAATTACCTACTAAGGCTAACACCTTATAGTTGGTAAATGGTAACCCACCTTTTTCTTTGATTCCCACTAATTAAATGTTCACAATCCTTTTACTAAAATCTCAATCATAACCTCCTATACGAGTGTGAGTAATCAAGTTCTTTTACTGTCAAAAGATATATTAACTGAGATTTACTAATAATTATCATGCATGCATGCTCCAAGGTGCCCGTGTGCCCCTAAGAAGCAATGATCTAATAATTAATCTTTAAACTGGCATTAAAACCGCCTAATTAGGGTATGGATGGGATGGACCAGATCCATACACCTTTAATCAGATGACTCATATTCAAACTCTGTGAATAAAAAATTCCTGATAGAGAACGTATTGTCCTAAATTTTTCTAAGCAGATCCATTTAACCGAATTTCACTTAAAAGGGATTGTTTTACTGATCAGGATTCACTTAAAAGGGGTTTATTTAATTTGTTGCTAGCATTGCCCCCACACCCCCCCTCAAAATAACAGAGTTGTTGGGATGTCCCTCTTAAACAAAAGGACATGAGAAGCAGTCTTTGTTGAAAAATGAAGCTAAGGAAACACATCAAAGCTTCACCGATTTCACTTACACATTTTTTAACAGATTCTTCTCTGTTATGTGATGTTAATTTAGACTTTCTCACTCTTTAAAGCCAAAAAGATACAAAAAGGTCACTGTAAAAAAAATAGCATCATTACATAGAAGAAATTGGTTGAATGTAATTGGTATAGGCCACACCGTCCACGATAAATCATTTATTGCAAAAAAAGAGAAAAAAAGAAATTGATTAGTTATACAAATTAAACTATATAAATCTTGAAAGTGTAAATATTATCTAATGTTACGAAATCTATACATTAAAAATTACCAAGTTGAAGTGGTACATACAAAGAAGGAGAAAGGGCCAAAATAACAAAATACTACTAGTACACTACAATATATTATAACTTACAGACTTGCTCAAAGAATTTTGCCTACCTGTTTTATCCCAACATTTTACTGTTGTTCTTGGTATTGTTGCTGTGCTTATAGGAATCACCCTCTGAAATATTAGAATATAGTGTACGAATTGACGAGTAGTAAGTCGAATCCAATAGCCACTATACTTTATTGGGATATTTAATTATTGTCACAATCTAAATCTCGTCCTCCTAACAAAAAACAAAGATGTCAGTTTTGATTCTTCTTGTTCTCCTCAGATCTTAATCACATTCCAAGAAGCAGTGTGTGGAACCAAACAGTTTCAAGTATTCAAATACTAGAAAGAATCGACAAACGTTAAACCCATCCAAAATTAGGTTCATGTTCTTGATAATAGCAAATGCTCAACTTCTTACTTAAAAGACCCCCAAAAACAATAAAACAAAAATGGACAACATAGTTATCCTCACAGTTGATTACCTAATTATATTCTTCCGAGGATCGCCCTAAATTGTACAACAGCAAATACACATCAATTTCAAGCTAGCTAATTGGGGTTGGTTGGTTAAATTATCAATGTTTCAAATTTTCCGTATACTCACGGATTATCTAACAGCCAGAAGTTCTTTAACATGCTCTAACCTTATATATCAATATATGTAGCTACAGTCACCGAACCTAGCTTTACACCTTATATATGTTTTAAAATATGGTAAAATTTTAAAATTTAAAATCAGTCACTCAAATGATCATTGAGTTCAATGAAATTTTCAACCCATAAACTTCAAATCTTGACCTCCGTCTTTAAATATATATATATTAAAGTAAGAGTTTTCCTGTAAGCCTGGGTCTTCTAGTTCCTATCACCAAGATGGATCCTCCATTCAAGATTCTAAAATAAATATTTTGAGATAACAACTTTTTCATGTGATTTTAATTAGGTCTACAGCCCTAAGTTGTAACCAACAAAAATAAAGTAATAAGGAGTAGAAATCTACTAACATTTTCAACTACAAATTAACTCACTGTTGGTGTGCTTCTAAAGTTGGTGTGCTTCTAAAGAGAATCTATATACATAATGCTTTTGGCTAATTGTTAAGTATAGTAGAAAAACAAGTTAACCTCTTAAGATCAATAATGTCGGCTAATTATTCCACCAAAAAAGTAATATTATACTAAGGTTTCGGTGAATTAAAAATACGGAAAAGAACCGCGGCATACCATTTTGGCGCGCGTATTGCCGCACCATACGTGGCTGCCGTATGAAAAGACGGAAATAGCCTTGAGTCTTATTTTGTCCGTATTAGGCGCGTGACCTCACACTCGAATCCTCTCACTCTCTCACTCAGCCGCTGCGGGCCCAATTTTAATTATTTTAGTTTAAATTATTGAAATCTTAACAAGGCCTATTTAAGTATTTTAGTTTAAATTATTGAAATCTTAGTAGGGCCTATATTCAAATATTTGTTTTAAATAAGGTCGTTATTTTCGAAATTGTATCAAAAATATTTTTTGGTGCCATAATATTCAGATCATATATTATTTTTAATTTTTATTTATTTTTGTTATTAAACGACTCTTTCACTTTCTGATTTTCTTTTGTTTTATTTTCGGACACAATTTTAGAATTAGAGAAATTATTGAAAAATTATATCAAAAATCTTTTGTGGTGCCATAATATTCAGAACATATATTATTTTTACTTTTTATTTATTTTTGTTATTAAACGACTCTTTCACTTTCTGATTTTCTTTTGTTTTATTTTCGGACACAATTTTAGAATTAGAGAAACCATTGAAAAATTGTATCAAAAATGTTTTGTGGTGCCATAATATTCAGAACATATATTATTTTTACTTTTTATTTATTTTTGTTATTAAACGACTCTTTCACTTTCTGATTTTCTTTTGTTTTATTTTCGGACACAATTTTAGAATTAGAGAAACCATTGAAAAATTGTATCAAAAATGTTTTGTGGTGCCATAATATTCAGAACATATATTATTTTTACTTTTTATTTATTTTTGTTATTAAACGACTCTTCCACTTTCTGATTTTCTTTTGTTTTATTTTCGGACACAATTTTAGAATTAGAGAAATCATTGAAAAATTGTATCAAAAATGTTCTGTGGTGCCATAATATTCAGAACATATATTATTTTTACTTTTTATTTATTTTTGTTATTAAATGACTCTTTCACTTTCTGATTTTCTTTTGTTTTACTCTATACAAATTACATTTAACAAAATCTTTTTGAATATTTTATGACATCATATTATATATATTTACTTCTTTCTTTATTATTATTATTAAAGTGGGAATCCCCTAATCATAAGTCATTTTACTTAAAAAACTCCTGTGTTGTAAAACTAATAGTAGTAAAGTAAGAACAATACAAATTAAAAGTATATGAGAGGAGTAGGTAGAACTTGTATTCTCAAAGTGTTTCAAGTCTGTCTTCCATAGAGCCAAATGTGCTCTATTTATAGGATACAAATACATAGGTTACAAATCAACCCAAAGGTTACAAGAATTAAGTAGTGACTTAATAAGGAATTAGGGGTCGCTTAGTGGGGAGGAATTAAGTAGGAGAAAGTGGGGTAGTAAACCATATGTTACAATTGAACAATAGTGAGTAGTGGTCATCCACACAAATAAATGAATTTATAACATCCTGTTAATTTTCGAAGCCGGTCTAATGTTTTTTTTTCGGTTTCTCTTTATTAATGACAAAAGTTTAAAAAATTCAGAACTAGCAATATTATTTTGAATATTCTTGATGAAAAATGTCCTAAAGCAATGTTTTTTACCAACACTAGAACATATTATTCTATGAGCATTAAGGGGTATGGTGGTTCTTGTTAGTAGATGTAAAAACCCAATCTTGGTCATCGTATTACTTGTTGATCGTAACCATTAACTAGCCACCCATACACCTTTCACAGCACAAGGTTACCTAATTTATATTGAGTTGATTTGAAGTGAAACTTGTAATAGTACTCCTCCAAAAATATAGTTGCAGACCTCCATTTAGTCATTTGAGTTGACGTTTCGCGTTCTAAAGCGGTAGTTGGCGTATTTAGTGCATCTAGTGTAGTTGGACTTTTGATGAGGGTAGTTGGGGTTGTAGTATTTATGTCTTGTGTATGGTTTCAATGCATCGTCTATGAAGTTCAAGTGGAGCTTTTAAATACTTCTCACAAACCATATTGGGGTTTCAGTCCTCCATCTTGAAAAAATAATTGTTGTGCTCGTATACTTGTCCAAACGTGATGAAGCAAGAACCGTGTCTACTGGACCTTCCAGCAACAATTGTAGAATCAATAATCCATAAATTTATGGAATCCGACCCTTCTGTTGCTGATATCTCAAATCTGACCTTAGTGTGAGTTCAAGAATGATTTGTTGATTCTTTAATGCACTTTTTTATACCTGAGTACTTGCCACGACGTTATCATGCATGCATTTTACAATTTCAGGTGCGACCTTACACGTAAGCTGGTGTTTACAGGGCAATTTCAACGATACCTGCCTCTGGAGAAGATCTTGGATAAACTGCAACGCTGCGACCGTGGAAATCTTGAATTTCTATATGGACTGAGCAGCAAAGGAATTGATTATGCTACCCTACTTCTCGGGACTCATGTGTTTTTTGTTGCCGGTAACAAGGAGGGGTTACACTATATGGCCCAAGTCGCTAATAATTCTTCGTGCGAGGCCCAATTCGTTAATAATTCAGCTGTGGCCCAAGCAAAGTACAATTACGGGATTGCATTGCTGATGTGTGATAGGGAAGATGAAATTAGCATCAACTCGGGGATGGAACTGCTGCTTAGTCTATTGAAGGAGCCCGACGGAAGAAATAAGACGATCGAATGCAGAAGACGTCTCAAAAGGATGATTGGTTCGGCAAACTGCAGCAAAGTCGTAGAGACCGGGTGCTGTCACTTTCAGGGGCCGGGGCACTGGAACGGATATATGACAGATATTTACGGCTGCCGTGAATTATTTGTCAATTGTGATCTATGTCTCATTGATGTTGAAACCACGAAATTAACCTTTCCGATGTTTGACTTTGAGATGGGAGCTCCTTGTCATTCAGATTTAAGTTCGGATGATGGTAGCTTTGGTTCTAGTCTGGATTATTAGGGATGTGTATACTTTGTATCACCTTTTTGGGCTCAATATATGCAGTACTTACTTCATCGTGGACTGATCGTGCGCTTGTACTTGTCTAACGATTGTCCAGTCTGAAGTTGTAATGTACTTAGTACTTAGTAGCAGTATTGACTTTCTCCTTTTTGTCCATGTACGGTACACCAAGTTTGCATCCGCTGGGCTGATTTCGTGCATTCCCGTTATTTGTATTGTTGCAAGGGCAAAGAACTTGTCTACTAACCCAAACAAGTTCTACCCATCTTGATTAATAAAGTACCAGGGCATGTGATAGCTGCTCAATATTAAAGAGTACCTAAAATTCGATTAAACAAGTGTCCTTGTTTTACACATGTCGTTGGCTAAACTTAAACGCCAGCGAGTGTGGGAATGTTGAATTCCTATCAGGATTCATACGTGCGGGAATAGATTATGCGACCCAACTCCTGGGGACTCGCTGAAAACGTGCTGGAGGGCTTACTCTACATGGGCCGAGCACATGCCTTCATTGATGGTGCGGCCCAATTCGCTAATTAATCAGCTGTGGCCCAAAAATAGTCCAATTATGTGTTTGCGTTGCTCCTGTTGACAGAATGAACAAATTAGAACTAATACGGCAATGGTTTCGTTGATTACCCTATTGGTTGAGGACGACGGTATACGTACGGTGGTTAAAACCAGAGGACCTGCCATTAGTGATGGTAACTGCAGCAAATTAATGGATTCTAAGTTCTGAGGCGAAGTCGGAGCAGGACACATGAATTTATAATGCAATTCATGGCAATATTGCACCCGTTAGTTAACAGTCATCTGCGTGTTGTTGACATTGAAACTTTCGGATTAACTTATCCGCTCTTTGATGGTGTCAAGCAGAAGGCGTTGATTCACACGAAACACCTGCTTCTACTTTGGATGAATAGGTGTCTAGACAACGTGCCTGCTCAATCCTGATGCAGTACTTATTAATTTGTGGTTTTGATTTAGTTCGTGTCTAATGGACTGATTTCTGACTTCAATTGTATTCGTCAATGGTAATTGGAAATAAAAACATAAATTAATATGACATTCGGGGGAACATAGACCAATATTAGTCAAGAGCGGAGTATTTGGAGGAACATCTGTGCACGGAATACTACACCACGGAATACTACACCACATAATACTGTAACTAGACAAGTTTCCGGTACAAACAAGCGCAGCAAGAACAAAAAATCTTGTGTTTAGACGATGTTCAAAGAAACCTGATGCTAAAATACCATGGACAGATGCAATACCAACTCAACTATATCAGCATCAAATAGCATTTTCTTTAATTAATCGTCTTCACATACGCGTGAGTTAAAGAAATTACCGGGGGAGGGGAGGGGAACAAACGAATCGAAGATCATCTGCTCGAAAAGTGGAGGAACAAGGGTCGTGCAATTACAAACTAGTGCTGCAAGTGTCATAGGATCAGAAATTTAGCAGCACCCAAAGACAAATTCAGAAAGGAACAGCAGATTCAGACACAGGGAAATATATATATTACAGTCAAATTAAACGCGAATACGGCTTTAAACGAACAAACCCAAATCCTGGCGCGGTGAGGCTATAGGACTGTCAATTTGCGCTCCTTCAGGACAATTGCCTCCAAAATTATGCAAAACTCGTTCTAAGGTCGTCACGAAGCCTTCCAAACGCATCATGAGCAGATCCATCTGGCGAGATACACGATCGAGCCGCACGGCCATAACATTAACGTCAGTCCTCACCGTGTCTACACAGTGGAAAACATGGTTATCTACAACGACGCGCGGAAAATGTCTAGATCTTTCTGCAGGCATATCAATTTAACTTCACTATGTTGGAAAAGGCGGAAAGAAGATGATATGTGTGGATTTTTAGAGAACTGAGGGGGCTTATGAGTGACAATTTCCTTTTTTAGGGTTATGGGACAGTATATAATGGGCCGGGTTGTACTCCGCATAAGTTACTGCCATACATTTCGTTTTCCTTGGAGGGAAAAGCTTAAAACTGCAAAAAAAAAAAAAAAAAAAAAACGGGTGGGAGATTAATTAATCAGTTGGAGGGAAGTTTCTTTTTTGCAATACTAATTGTCATGGCTTCGGTTCAAATTTTAAAATCCACTTGGCTCTGCCGCTTTGTTAAAGAGTTAGTAATTTGGTAACACAGATTAAATATAGGGTTCCGTTAAATATATCGCATAATTCGGTTCCATTTTTGTTATGTTGCGGCGCGCGCTATGGTTTATATACTTTTTTGTTATGAAGGGTGCATGTAAAATTTTGGGGAAACTCAACCTATACTAGACATTATGTATTTTTTCTACAGTGTTTTTTGCCCTTCAATGTTTATTAAACATATACTCAACTGCTTATTAGTAGTAAGACAGTACCTGTATTTTTCTACACTGTATTCTCGAAAGTACATACGTCCATAATTCCAGTTGTATTGATTAGTCGTGTTAAATCATACAAACATTTGGTAGAGGATGTTTTCAGCGACTCTCCTGTGTTCATACTCGGATTAACATTTGGTTGAATCGTCAACCAAAGCCATTTTGGCCCCTGGTTCCTGATTTTATCCTTGGTTGATCCATCAACCATTGATATTCTACAAAAAAATACTATTGCTTTTGACTGATGCGTTAACCAAGGCTTCTAGTGTGTCTTTCAATAATAAGGGTCACGAGATCGAACCACAATAAAGGCGCGTGACTCTGTGAACAGAAGTTTTTTTTTTTTAAAACCCTTATGCGTGTAGTAAAATAAATAAAATAATCAACCTCTTTCATGTGTGAGTGGCTCTTTTCCACTATAATTAATATTTGATTGCTTAATTTGATTTCTGCTTAAACTGTACAATATTGATGAAAATGCTAGTTTATATTTGGTAAACTTACTGCAACCATTTCTCCATTTTTTTCTCCAAAATTAATGATATTCCCTTTTATATTCTTCTCTATCTTCTATGTTACTATATTATTATCTTTTTTCTCAATTTTAATTTGTTATCTTCATTAAACAAATTCTATCGTTTATTTATTTTTTTTTTTTACATATTCATCACATATAATTGATATTCAATACAAAATTATTTTAGTACCATAAAATTTTAAATAATATAGTAATTTGTAAGCAAATATTGTAGATTAAATATATTAACGAATAATTTTTTTTAAAAAAGTGAAATCATTCCGATACAATACAATAAAATTCATATTACATTACGGTAAAATTCAATTGAAATACTACATAACTATTCAATCTCCCATCTAGTATGCTCGCATAAATGATCTATTTATCATAATATACGCCTAAGTTAAGATATAAAATAAATATTATAAAACAGTTACATGAACATAATTAAGTGTATATAAAGAGATAAATTAAAAGAGTTAAATAACAATAAAGTAGTAATAATGAATAGTAATGGATGTGATGAATAGTGTCACTTCAATGTTTATTAAACATTAACTCCACTGCTTATTATAGTAGTAAGACAGTACCTGTATTTTTCTACACTGTATTCTCGAAAGTACATACGTCCATAATTCCAGTTGTATTGCTGTCGGCGTGTTAAATCACACAAACATTTCGTGAAAGACCGACTTTAGCGACTCTCCAGTCTCTGTGTTCATGCTCCGATTGACATTTGGTTGAATCGTCAACCAAAGCCATTTTGGCCCCTGCTTCCTGATTTTATCTTTGGTTGATCCATCAACCAATGATATTCTACAAAAAATACTATTGCCTTTGCCTGATGCGTCAACCAAGGCATTAGAAACTCAACACAGAAACAATCAGTTTTTATTATATTTTGGCCCAATGTCTAACAGATGTGGCTAATTTTGCGCAGCAGCTTTTGGTGTGTCTTTCATAACTAGTTTTTCAGCACGCGTGTTACGCGTGGACTCTTTATTAGATCACATAAACTTGTAAATCATATCAATGTGTATCGTAACAATATAAGAATTTTATAGTAATTTGATTTTGAATCTCAAACTTAGACGCATGCTGCGGGTGTACCTCGCGCATTCAATTTTTTAAGAATCACATAAATGACGGTACTACTATTAAAGATTCTGTACATTATAGATTAAGAATCAAATAAAAGAACAAAAGAAGCCAAAATCGAATAGAATCGACATTAAAAGTAAAGTAGTTGAAATGAAGAAAGTACGATAAAAAAAAAAGAAACATTGCCGGAAAATGAAATATGCTACATAAATCAAATTCCTAAAGTAGCTGAAATGAAGAAAATACATGCGACATACATTTTCTGTGTGCATGTCTATTATTTTCATTCCAATATATAAGAAAAAGAACAACGTGAGCATTAATATGAGTAGTAACAAATGGTCACAAACATAAACATACATTAAAAAGTATTTTCAATAACGCATAAAAGCTGCAATGAACGGGATTAAACATGGGTTTGAGTTCTTCGGCTCTAAACAATAGAATCACTACACATATACTTGTAAGTACTACATAAATAGGCATATTCATTGATCAATATTTACAAACCAATACAGATTTTCTATTCTAAAGTAACTAATATCTTTTGAACTATTAATCAGAAGTAAATAAATTCTTAACTTTTAAGTGTCTTACATCGCTACGCTCTTCTTTATCAGGCTCTTTTACTCCCGGGCTTTATGATCTTTGCTTCTTCCCCGCAGGCTTCTCTCCCGTAGTATCCCTGAATACTTTAGCGAGATAAATATAGAAAAAATAATTAATCAATTATCGAGAAGGTAGAATGATCTCAAATACTTTAATCACCTCACTAATAGAATGCTTTTAAGTATTTTCGGCTTGCTGTATGTAACAATTAAAAATGAAACATTCAAGCGTTTACTCATCCACTCTATCTCCGGTAGGTAAACAACATCATATTCAGTTGCATCATTTCTCCTCATAAATCACCTGAGAAAAATAAAATCTTTTTTTTCATGTGCAGTTGATTCAAATTATATGTATTCAGTTAAACCATTCTTGAGGGAACCAAAGTTGATTGGTCGTAAGTGCTTTGTGAACAATGTTGGTATAATTCTTTTTATGACTCTTTGTGTTGCTGCTAATTGAATGAACCAACAAGATGCTATATAACTTTGTTGTTCCAACCGTTCAACACTAATGATGATATTAAACAGTACGTTGTTGATTTATTTTAAAGTTCACACCATTAGCAATGTTGTCGAAACGACTGACCGCTTATTTGTTGATATGTTTCTGGCACGCATCCTTGGTTGAGTTTAGAAGTCCTTACGTGTTTTCGGTTGTTATCTGGCTCTGGCTTTTTATAATTTAAATAAAAGAAATTTGGTCTATTTGTTTCTTCTCCCTGGCTAGCTATCCTATTCTTTGAGGTGGTTAGTCTGCCCCACTTATTGAGTCCTTTTGACTCACCCTTGTTTGTTGTTTGTTTTTTTTTTTTGTCTATCTATTTCGTTTCGGCAGGTTCGCTCCAGGATTAAGTTCGCCACGTTGTGAAGGAGCGAAGACGACTTAATCCGGTTAGGTCGTGCGGGCACTCGACATCCTCCCCTTGACCCGTCGGGCGAACCCTTACCAATTAAATCAGGAAAATAAATATAACAATTCATAAATAAGGACAAGACTAAAAAAAATACAGACATACTGATACCTTTAAGCTGTACAAAAGAAATTACAGCTGACTACCCAACATACTAGGTTTAGGGCTATCCAGACCAGACATCTAAGAGTACAAAAGGAGACAAATACCTCCTGAAGGGAGCCGTTAGGTTCGTATGATTATTTGTGATTTTTGTAAACTTTCGAAAGTGAATTTCGATATTGTTCGGCTAGTTTCCGCTAAAATGCCGAAAGTTAAATAATTTGACTTCTTTTCATTTAAATTCTCATCTTGAGTTTCGGGAGTCCGATTTGAAATCCGTCTTCGCGAGTATGTTACATATATTTTGTATGCCCAAAGTTTTGTGAATGAGTATCGGTATTGTTTGCTTGGCATTTTGTTATGCCTTATTCTGTTATAATGTCAAGTCAGTCTACCTCTCTTTGGAACTCAGTGTCGGTAGGATGATGGGATTCTTATTTGTCACCATCAGAAAGTATCATTGTTTCTTCCGGTGTAAAGTGGTTAGTAAGTAATGCTTGATCTATGTGTCTCCTCTTGGTTCGAGATTCTAGTAGAGTCATGTTATTCTATGAGCTTGTCTTAGTTATAAAAGGGTATTCTGGTAAATTGTCAGAGTTTCCTTCTTATTGGAAGGTTAAATTGGCATGGTTGTTTTTCCATAAAGCTCATTTAATGTCTATTTCTTCAATTGCGATTTTTTGGTTAGCCTGACTCGGAAGTAGTCTAGCTCTGGTAGCCAAGAAATAAGAAGATGAGCTTCCTGAAGCTCTAATTATTTCTATCCTCGGTCCATTTCCATTTCTTCTTCGTCCGGCACTAGTGAGTTTGGGCGATTGGTAGCCGCTTGTGACGTTCACTGTGTTGAGCCAGAGTATGTGTTATTGTAGCCGGGTAAGCATATTATTATTTTGGATATTAGTTTATCCGGGTATCCATTCCCGTGTATGGTATAGCGCTGGTTCTGTTTTCGCGGATCATCCAGTTTCAGGGGAAACTCTGCCAAAATTTTTATATAGAAGTAGCATCCATCAGGCGGTGGTGTTTACGACAAAGGTATGGAGTTGTGAACTTGAGAGTTGCAGCTGTTTGGCAACTCGAAAGAGTAGTTGGTAGCTTAGGTCTGCCTACGTTCAGCTTTTAACTAGATCTTCTTTCGTCTACCGGACTGTGCGGGGATGAGTATTCCTATTCAAATAGCTGTATGAGTTTATGATTTAAGTGGAGGAGTCTTCCTCCAATTGATACCGAATCATAATATTAAATCTCTAAGGCGTTGCTGAAGCGTAAGCTAATTCTTAGTTCCATCGACCTGTTCTATATCTAAAGGTATATCAAAGAGGTGATTATCGGCTAAATCATGTTAACCCATTCAAAGTTCCGTGTATCTTTGCTTCAAAAATATAGAACTCTCCTCTCGTAATCGAGGAAGGATCATCTTAGTCAGAATAATCCGGGCAACGGTATTATCATATTATCCAGCTATTTTTTATCCAAGAGTCCCGCGCCGGCGAAGGGTCATTATTGCATATACTTCCCGGTTGGCGATGAGAGTCCCGCACCGGCGAAGGGTCATTATTGCATATACTTCCCGGTTGGCGATGAGAGTCCCGCACCGGCGAAGGGTCATTATTGCATATACTTCCCGGTTGGCGATGAGAGTCCCGCGCCGGTGAAGGGTCATTATTGCATATACTTCCCGGTTGGCGATGAGAGTCCCGCACCGGCGAAGGGTCATTATTGCATATACTTCCCGGTTGGCGATGAGAGTCCCGCACCGGCGAAGGGTCATTATTGCATATACTTCCCGGTTGGCGATGAGAGTCCCGCACCGGCGAAGGGTCATTATTACATATACTTCCCGGTTGGCGATGAGAGTCTCGCACCGGTAAAGGGTCATCATTACATCTACTTCCCGGTAATCGATGAGAGTCCCGAGCCGGTGAAGGGTCATTATTGCATATATCTCCTGGTAGACGATGAGAGTCCCGCGCCGGAGATAGGTTAGGACTCCGATTGGCATGCCGGTAATTTTAAAATACTCGTAATATCCATTAGAACCTGTCTGTAAAATCTGAGCTAAATCAGACCTCGTTTGGTAGGCATCGGAAGAAGGTTTCGGTTTTTATTGGCGATAAATATTAAAAAGAGATTTTCGAGCTCGGTTTTTGCCGAATGAGCTCCGATTCGAAATCCGAAAGCGCCGTTAGGTTCGTATGATTATTTATGATTTTTGTAAGCTTTCGAAATTGAATTTCGATGTTGTTCGGCTAGTTTCCGCTAAAATGCCGAAAGTTAAATAATTTGACTTCTTTTCATTTAAATTCGCATCTTGAGTTTCGGGAGTCTGATTTGAGATCCGCCTTCGCGAGTATGTTACATATATTTTGTATAACTTGTATGCAAAAGTTGGAATTATTTCGAATATTGTAGGGTACTATTTTAATTTTCGTTAAAAAAATATATATATAATAAAAGAAAAAAAAAAGAAGAGAAAACAAAATGGGAAAAGACAAAAAAAGGAGAAAGAAAAATGAAATGTAAAAGTTTGGCGGTGAGGGTCATTGCTGAGATGAGCAGATATGTATAGGAGTGGAGAACATAATCAGAAACAAAATGGAAACAAGAAAACGCAGAGAAATGAAATAGAAAAATACCAGAAAATAAGAAAAGGGGCCGGAAAAAAGTAGAATTTTCACCCTGCAACATTCAGGTAATGATCCTAATATATTATTTGAGTTTATTACGTGTGTTTGATATATCTTTACGGTAAAAGATATTAGCCATCGTTTTAATAAGTTCAATTAATAGTTTAAAGGGTCAAATGGACCCCGATAATGGAATTGATTATATATTCGTACTCAGTGAGTTATGGGCAACTTATAAATGTAATTTATTTGGGGTTTGGTTATGTGACCATGAACCCTGTACATAGGCCTGGCTTGCGTATTGCGTATGCGAATAGGGTATCAGGTTCCTACCTGGATTGCCCTAAGATGTGAGGAATGAAGCCTTTAGCCTAATGTGATATATTTTTCTGCTTATTGATCACAGTGGGATCGTTTGGCAATGAATTCAAAGAATAACGCGGTTGTTGGTCGCAATGCTAACTTTTGAGAGAGGTAAGTGTTTGTATTCATTTCTTTGGAGGCCCTTGGCCTCGTGGATTTTCTACCACGTGTTTCCTTATGTGTGTAGCTGCCGATAGGCGTACTCATTACGCCTTAGCTTTGAATTTACATTTTATATTATATGTTATGGCCTGTTGTTGGTATTACATTGAACATATGAGTATTGCACTCTGGTTTTGAGCATTGCATATACTTCCCGGTTGGCGATGAGAATCCCGCACCGGCGAAGGGTCATTATTGCATATACTTCCCGGTTGGCGATGAGAGTCCCGCACCGGCGAAGGGTCATTATTGCATATACTTCCCGGTTGGCGATGAGAGTCCCGCACCGGCGAAGGGTCATTATTGCATATACTTCCCGGTTGGCGATGAGAGTCCCGCACCGGCGAAGGGTCATTATTGCATATACTTCCCGGTTGGCGATGAGAGTCCCGCACCGGCGAAGGGTCATTATTGCATATACTTCCCGGTTGGCGATGAGAGTCCCGCACCGGTGAAGGGTCATTATTGCATATACTTCCCGGTTGGCGATGAGAGTCCCGCACCGGTGAAGGGTTATTATTGCATATACTTCCCGGTAATCGATGAGAGTCCCGAGCCGGTGAAGGGTCGTTATTGCATATATCTCCTGGTAGACGATGAGAGTCCCGCGCCGGAGATAGGTATCAAGAGTATGTGACTGCATTGCATCATGCCGCATTCATCCCATCTCATTGCACCGCATACTGACTATTGTGTGTATTATATTGTGTTTTATGTATGCGGTATGTACACCATGTTGTGGATATATTACAGTTTGCCTATATATTTCTGGCTCGTATTCTAAGTTGCGGGGATCGGGTTGCACACCGAAACAGTATAAATATATGGATCGGGTTGCACGTCGCAGCGGTATGAATATATGGATCGGGTTGGACGCCGCAACAGGATGAATATATGGATCGGGTTGCACGCCGCAACAGGATGTATTTCTGATTGTTGATGTGTTCGGGATACCTATATCTTCTGGCTGTATTACGTTCCTGGTTATTGAATAGTTTGCGTTTCCATACGTGTTTCTAATTATTATCTGGCTCTGCCTTTTCATAATTTAAATAAGAGAAATCTGGTTTATTTGTTTCTTTTCTCCCTGGCTAGCTATCCTATTCTTTGAGGTGGCTAGTCTGCCCCACTTATTGAGTCCTTTTGACTCACCCTTGTTTGTTGTTTGTTTCTTGTCTATCTATTTCGTTTCGGCAGGTTCGCTGCAGGATTGAGTTCGCCACGTTGTGAAGGAGCGTAGACGACTTCAGCTGTCAGGGTGAGCCAGCTTTTATTTCGGATGGCCACCAGTTTATTGGTTATCATTTCAGTTGCAGTTTGCTCCCTTCAGGAGGTATTTGTCTTCTTTTGTACTCTTAGATGTCTGGTCTGGATAGCCCTAAACCTAGCATGTTGGGTAGTCAGCTGTAATTTCTTTTGTACAGCTTAGAGGTATCAGTATGTCTGTATTTTTTAAAGTCTTGTCCTTATTTATGAATTGTTATATTTATTTTCCTAATTTAATTGGTAAGGGTTCGCCCGACGGGTCTAGGGGAGGATGTCGAGTGCCCGCACGACCTAACCGGATTTCGGGTCGTGTCAGTTGTGATTAAGCAATTAAGCAATTCAATGAAGAGTGGTGACCATTTAATATAGACGTGATGTATGTGAATGAATCTGGTATACGTAGATGGAATTAATTGCGGCAACCCCTCAAGTTCTCCAAACTTTAAGAATAAGAAGAGAAGTCTTGGTTTAAGGCCAAAAAGCACTACCTTATTTTTTCCAGAATGCTAAGCATCACCAAAACTGATGTATAAATGAATTTAGACGTTGATCTATGTCGAAGCATTTACTGCAACTGTTTGAATTCTCCAAGTTCTTAAATCAACAAATAGTTAGTTAATGTATAGGTCTCTCAAAGACTAAGTTTTTTTGAGCTATGCACCCAAAAAAAAAAAAGTACAAGATAAACCAAATTAAAACGTCATCTAATTTTAGTGACCTGGTGTGGTACTCAAAATGATCAAATATTTAATGTAATGATTTATAACAAATAGTAAATAGTTAATTATTTATTTTGAAGAGTATTATAGTTACTTAATTTTTAGAGGTATTTTTGTCTTTCACTTTTTACTTTAGGGATACACACTTTTATAATAATATAATAAATAATAATAATATAATATATAATATATAATATGATATGATACTGGTCACGAGATCGAGCCACGATAAAGGCACGTGACTTTTTGAACTGTACTTTTTTTTTTAAAACCTTTTTGTGTGTAGTAAAATAAATAAAATAATGAACCCCTTTCACCCGTGAGTGGCTGCCAAAACAGTACAATATTGATGAAAAGGCTAGTTTACTCCAACCATTTCTCCATTTTTTCCTCCAAAAAAAAAAAAAAATTCCTTTTTGTATTCTTCTCTTTTAATTATATTATATTATTATCTTTTATCTCTATTTTATTTTCTAATTTTCATTAAACAAATTCTATCTTTTTTACATATTCATCGCATATAATTGATATTCAATATAAAATTATTTTATTACCATAAAATTTTAAATAGTAGTAATTTGTAAGAAAATATTATTGATTAAATAATAAGAAAGGGAACAACATGCAAACACCCCCTATAAATAGAGACTATCATCAGCCAAGAGCACCATCTCACTACCATCCAAAATCAAAGCATTGTACATCTTTGAGACAGTGTAACTAGTATATTTTTTTACTTATTTTACATTCAACAATATTTTCGCCAAACATCGACATTGTTCCTACAAAAGTGACACTTAAAGTGGAAGAGGGAGTAATACTATAGATAAAACAATATTCATCCTCGATAAGTACTTAGTAACTCACTCTAAAAAGGTATTTTATTTCTTACCAGCATTGTCAGGTTTTGAAGATTGTTACACCTCGAGCATCTGTGGTCAAGTACATTATATTACTTCTTGATGAGCTGGAGAAAAAACGCTTCTTTGTTTCTATCACTGGGGTAGGAAGAATAAGGTACTTCCACATGGATCCACTTCATATGTGGGAGGTATCGCTGATCAGATCATCGTATGATGATTTTGTCAATGCAGTTTTTGACAGATTAGGCATTGATCCTTCAGATAAGTTATTGTATTTTACAGTGAAATTTTATAGGTCCGAACTGATAAGGCCGAGAGACCAAGGCGCAATCGATACCCTGTTACAATTTAATAATGGTTTTGCTCATGTTTACGCATCAAGTTTGGAGGAAGAGACTAATTCTAGACTGTCATCAGGTGGTCCTAGAAAACCCGAACTTATTCCCTTTCTCAGAATTACTAGAACTGAACAAGATGGTGTACCCACGAGATCTTGTGAACTTGATCCTACTTCTTTACCCCTCAATCCAGATGATATCAACGACAACAGGACTGCGACTTCTGAACCTGTAGAAAATGTTTTGTTTCTAATTCCTCCTGGGACTAGAGATGAATGCAGGATGTCTAAGAATGTGACATCATCTCTGCAGTGACGATTTGAATGGAAATCATGCTACTACTAGAGAGTCTACTAATGTTCCAGGATCTTCTTGGGTAGTGAACGTCTCTGAGGAAAAACAAAGTCTGGTGAGCTCTTGTTATGCCAATGACAGGCCTTCCACTGATTTTGATGAGAACCGTGTCAAAAGAAGCTGTTTCTCAAGTTTGGAGGAGGATCCTAATTCTAGAGGGCCATCGAGTGGTGCGGAAAACCTGAACTTATTGTTATTTCTGATGATGAAACAGACACAATTCCTGATAGTGATCCTCAAGAGAGAGTTGATTATCCTCCCGATCCTGGTCTCACACGGGTTGAATTTCAAAATGAGTCGCTCGTCAAATATTGAGGTTAACTTGATTGGCTCCAGTTCTAATACGTATGCATAAGGCACGCTTGTAAGTGGAGGATGTATGAGGCGGGATATTATCATTCAACCCCTACGTAATGTGTAGCGTTATTTCCCTAACTTGCATGTTTTGTCCAAAATCGTTGAACATTTTGTCGGAGAAGTTGTTAGCGCCTCTTCACTGTTTGTCTTCATACTCGGTGTAACGTTTGGTTGCATCATCGACCAAAGCTACTTTCGCCCATATTACCTGATTGCGCCTTTGGTTGATGCAACTACCAAGGCTTAGGTTACAAAACAGACTGTTGTTTTAGCCTGATGCGTCAACCAAGGCATTAGAAACTCAAGACAGATGTTTGAACAATTTATTACTTTACTAGTAATAATCAGAGTTCTGCTGAAAGGCCACGGAGTCGTAGCTGTTCCGGCGCAGCGGCGTCTGCTGGGTCATCCATAGTGAGGGTCACGAGATCGAACCTTGCTAAAGGTTTGTGCCTCATGAAATGCTTTTTTATTTTTTTTGGGACATTTTTTTTTTTGGGTGTAGAAAAATCGACCCTCCTCATGTATACCAGGTGTGTACTCAGACATATGTGGCTATATAATTAACAATTGATTATACTTAAAAAATTTTCCCAACTCCACAAATACCTTCATCAATAAAGGCCCTTGATTATCCTCCCATTTTTTTTAAAGGTTATTTCAATCTTTTAAATTAAAAAAACATTTTTAAACCAAACAACTATGCAACATCTTTTTCAATTTGAACCTGTTTATCCAAACACGTAATTGGTTATTCATAAAATAAGCTCCAACATTTAAAAGTTCCTTTTATGCACTTGTGCTGAAAAACTACTTGACTTGCAACTACGACTATAGCACCTAGCTGATTATTGACTGCTTAATTTTTACTGTAATTCTTATGTTTATATGTCAATTGAACATAAAAATCTTTTGTAATATTTCCTTTGACCTAATTATCTCTTTTAAGCTAACTAGTAAACTTACCCGTGCTTCGCACAGTTAGGTTATGAATGACGCCACTTAAGCCCTACCTCATTACCTGTGAATTCTTTTCCTCATTCACGTCAAATTTCACACATTATGTAAAGTCTAAACTGCTAAAACTCTTTAATCCCAAAACAGTGTACTATTCAGACTCACTAATTTTTTTTTAGTGATTTTTACATTGTATAGACATTTGGATGTGCCTTAGGGTAATACAGTACATTTTTTCTAATTTATTGTATATAGACATTTAGGGGCCATTTGTTTTTATTAAAATTAAGACGCCTGAACCAAAATACACATCTGAATATTAAGATATGATATCTAGAACTAAATATTAACAAATTAAGACTGTTTGTTTTCAACATCTGAATCTGAATTACGCCCACTTCTATTTTTTGCTTCTATTCTTCTCAAATAATATTTTGAAATGGATCTTGTTAAACTCCAAATTTGAAGATGAAAAATATGATTAGGAAAAGGATTCACGTTTGTAAATTCCAATTCTAAAATTTTCAATAAAAGTTTTGAGGTATATTAGTGCTTTTGGCTTTGGTAGTTGGAGAGAGAAAGAGGGGGTGAGAAGCCTGTTACAAACCATGAGAAATTATTTCCGAAAAAGAAGTTAGTATCACTTTTAAGAGTCTGTATGGTATAAAGACATTGGTAAAGATCTTATTTATTAAGAGTTAATAAGGTCTATTAAGAACTTTTCAAGAATAAAAAACAAATGCACTTAATAGGTAGTTATCTGAATTATTCAGATTCAGACCCCCATTAAGTGCAAACAAATGAGGCCTTAGACTTATGTAGGTATCTTTTATCAGCCATTTTTAAAAACAGATTAACTCCCCTCTAAGCGTGCGTACTTTTGTGGGAACTTGCGTTTTTCTTTTTCACTGCATTTATTATTTTTGCAGAATCTCAATTAACTTCCCCTATTTAATGCCTATTTTCGTGGGATATGTGATAGACAGCTTTTGTTAATGCATATCATTTAATAATGATCTGATAATAACTAATTAAAACACACGATTTTATCTCCTAATATTAAGGTAATACGTCAATCAAGTGGTAACTGAAAAGTTAAAAAAATTCAAAACTAAATACACGAGACTTTTCATCTAACAATAGTTTTCTCACTTTATCTTGGAATTGTAAACCGAAAAACCCTTCAGTGAACAGAGCCTTTCCATCTTCTTCTCTACAGTCTGGTATTCCTTGCATATTACTGATATTCATTTATATAATGTGAATACTTGCATATACAGTAGATATTTGTTGCATATTACCTTCCATATATAGTATACCTTGCATATTATTGAACAGTATCTCTTTCAATTGCATATGTATTATATTGAATAAATTGCTGAATATATTATGGGGAATATATTTGCATGCGATATATTTGGTAAAAAATAAATCAGTAGCATTGGATATATATTTGGAAGAGATTGTGGATTACGTGACTTGTGGGACTCCTTAAATGTAGGATTTGGTTTTATTACGTGTGTTTAGAACATAATTAACGCAGCTTTGTTAGGAAAAAAGATACACATAAACCTATTTACTACCATCTTTTTGGCTAGCCATTGTTGTATATTAATTGTGTCTATTAAACTGTAGGGCCATGTTATATATATATTTGGTTAGATATGAAATTTTTCCAATTTTTATGCCTCTTATTCTTATTAAAAGTGGCAAGGAGAAACTAAGATGGCCCGTTTGTCCGTTGTAATTTTGTGGTTGCATTTACTAATTGCTCAGAGAGCATTTATATGTGGAAGGTTATAAAATCGACGGTAGAATAGCTAGTGACGCAGTAGTAACTAGTAAGGCACTGCTTAAGCTTCCCCATGTCTTTACTCCAAGCATTTAAATTGACATGACAAATGTGAAAGCACTTTATTTGTTGAGCAGTAAATTTGTCTACTGTAGAAAGCACATCCTTTGGTGCATTTTGAGTCTCACACAGTAATTTGTTTAGATGATTAGAGTATCTATATTGGCTAATGATCTCTCCTGTTAGTCAAGTGATAGGCTACTTTGTAAACGCCTCTAAAGCATAGCGATTGTAAGGCTTCAGGGGCATAATGAAAGCTGGCATATCACTTATTTTCTACACGCTTGTTTAAAACTAATGCATTCATAGCGAATTTAAGCTTAGCAATGCCTAAGGTCATCATATACACATTCAGGGACTCAATATTATTCTACAATTTGTTGGGCGTGCATGAATGCATTGTTGCATCAAACAATCCATATCACATGGAAAGAAATATTTTCATGTATCATCCATCAATCCTATCCTAACTCTACAAGACAATTCGGGTCTCCCACATGGTGGAGAATATATATTCTTCTTCCATGTCAGTTCTTACATGACATTGTGCAGAATATTCTTATTCCATATCATCACTACTTCTCTTTTATAGTGTGTTTCATCTTGGCAGGAAGTACACCACATTATATGAACCCGTGTATAGTTATACACACTGCTTATCTTAATTTTAACTTTATATTTATAGAAACTGAAGTACCAAATCGTCCGTTTGGATGTATGACTTTGAAAGAAGAAATTGAATACATGGAAAACCGTTATATATATAGAAATATGGAAACAACTCTTCGAGTCTCATTGTGTTTCAGGAGAGATGTGTAACAAGTAACTAAGGGAGGAAGAAGAGTGTAAAAACTAGGTTAAGCAGGAAGTGGATCTGTATCTTAAATAAGTGCATTGAATCGTCAAAAAGTACTTTTGGGCTAATTGTTAGGCCCTATTTGTAGCACATCTTTTAATTAACAGAAGATCGAAAAAACGTATTCCAGCAAACCGGTGGAGAATGTCATGATAGGCCCTGGTGGTTTAGGGTTCGATTATGGATAGACTCGTTTTAGTTTTTTCATTTACCGTGTTCTTTTTCTTTTAGCAAGCAATCAACTATTACGTTTGCATTAACAGCCTATAATCAAGTACGGAGTATTAGTTTTGCATTAACAGCCTCTATTGTTCTTCTTCCAACGAGCTTTTAATGCAACAAGCAAGCCTTCAATTTTTGTAAGAAGATATTTAGAAATATATACATGTTGATAGAATAAAAAGATT
Source organism: Petunia secreta (assembly GCA_029990175.1). Classification (NCBI taxonomy): domain Eukaryota; kingdom Viridiplantae; phylum Streptophyta; class Magnoliopsida; order Solanales; family Solanaceae; genus Petunia; species Petunia secreta. Next base: position 4,766,455 of record JARKIP010000038.1, read on the forward strand.
ATTATAAACTCTCCTAAATTATTACTATATGAAGAACGATTGGTTTTTAAAACTATAAACTAAAGTCAATTAAGCCCAATTAAAATTGCTAGGCCGATTAGAATTGCTGTATGAGTCTACGTACTAGTACCATTGTTGTGAATTATGTAATCTAAAGCTTGGAACATTGATATTCTTGCGCTTGAAAGCGTTTAGTATTCTGGAATTCTTATATGCATTTTAGTTGTGAATTTTTATGAAACTTTAAGGTTATAACTCCCCTTATCTGTTTGCTATTCGGGTAGGTTGCTTGTGGAATCTCGAAGATTTATCTAGGACGTAGGAATTGAAACAACACTTGCGTTCTACTATTTAATTTTACATCTCCTTTTCGTATTGATAAATTTACATATTGCGAACACTGATAATCTCTGAAGATTAGATTGCGAAAGAGTTCATTAAAGTGTAAAACCAATAACAAACTTATACAGCTTGGTAAAATTACGGAGCAAACGCCTATTCAATGGTTACTAGAAATGAAAAAATCCAAGATGAGTTCGCTAGCGCTTAATGAAGTTTAACATCAAGCTTGGTAATTCTGCCTTCCAAAATCATTAGTTTAAAAATCACTACAAAACTGTGTGGACTGTTGTTTCAATTACGTACCCTTCTTCAGTCTTTTTCTAACACCAAAAATATCCGACTATCACCTCCATTTCTTCTGCATACAGACAGTAAGTGTCGTGTGATTTGCTCCGCTTCTTTGAGTTCGCCGAGTTCTACAGTTTGAAGTGCCACTACAGTAGAACTGTAATCCCGTTCCATCCTGGGAGGAATTAACCCGTTAACCTTGGGCTACAGTGAGGGGGTTATATTCCTTAAGGAGACACAAGAAACTTGTGAGCTCGGGATTGTCCGATATATACTGTTTATATATTTAAGTTTGTCGTATTTTATGATATTTTTTGAACGCAGGACTAACAGAATATATGACATTGGGGTCGATAACACGCAACCACAATGCCAAATAAAGCCACAGTGTACACGATGAAACCACAGCGACATCCCAATCATTTGATCAAATTATTGTTAATCCTGCGTTCAAAAATTATCAGAAAATACGAGAACAGAATTATATAAACAATATATATCGGACAATCCCGAGCCCACAAGTTTTTTCTGTCTCCTTAAGGAAAATAACCCCTCACTGTTGCCCAAGGTTAACGGGTTAATTCCTCCCAGGATGGAACGGGATTACAGTTCTGCTGTAGTGGCACTTCAAACTGTAGAACTCGGCGAACTCAAAGAAGCGGAGCAAATCACACGACACTTACTGTCTGTATGCAGAAGAAATGGAGGTGATAGTCGGATATTTTTGGTGTTAGAAAAAGACTGAAGAAGGGCACGTATTTATAGCCAAAGGATAGGTTGGAATGAAGAGGCAAAACCTTTCAACTTGTGGCTGTTTCAGAAAACGTCCACACTTAATGGCTGCATTGAAACATAACGGGAAAAAATTAAGTAGAGGAATGAATTCAAACTGAATTCATATTTCCGTTACAAAAACGGAATACGAAATATTAATATTATTAAACACTTTTAGTTTTTGTTGGTCCAAAAAATTAAGTCAATCCGAAGCCGATACGAGCGAGCGACGACAGCGGCGGTGCTCCCCTTCTTCTCAACCCATTTAAGAGTTAGGAGAAGCACTTCTCTATTTGGCCATATTTCACCCTTCTTCTTTTGGCTTCTTCCCATCACAATTTTCTTCTCCCGTGTAATAGTTAGAAATTAGTCGATATAATTTCTATCATATTAATTGCATAACATTATATATCTCATTTATCTTCATCATAATTAATCATGCGCAGTTACACAAAGCTACTCATTTTTTTTTTGTTTTCTCCACGAACTTAAATGTAGGGAGCATTTTAATCATTATAATGAAGTAATGACCAATTACTCGTAATCAGAAATGGTTCTTAAGAAACGGCTCCTTCACTGACCAAACAATTCCCCACCCCTTCTATATTTAAATCTTTATTAGTGATCATTCATATTCAAAATAAAGAAACGGTCAAGTTTACGTAATGTAAGGAAATTCAAATGTTTATATATTTTGGATTGATGAAACCCATAACTGCAAACGGGAGAAAATAATGGAGTTATAGTGTTAATCCTAGGATTTATGTTGGTGATAACTCCTATGTCAAAGCAAAATATGCACTAAGAAAAAACGAGCTATCTATTATATTGTCTATAATTATAACTTCACCAATAAATAGTATAAAAATGATTCCACTAAGAACAAATAATCATGTATTCTCCTTCGAACCATCACCAAGCTTCTAACAACATGGCCAAAAATAGCTACTTTTTTATTCCTCTTCATATTCACAAACAATCTCAAATTTAGTGTTGAATAATTGTTTCTCATAAGTTATCTCTCCACATAAATAAAAGAAAAAAACTAGAAATAAACGCAAAGTGACCAAACTGCAGGAAGAATGTTTGGAGAGAGAAGTATGTTTCTTGGAATTTCACATCAAATAGAGGGATTTATTTATGTTTTGAGAGGAGATGCTTCACCGCATTGACAGTCTTGAGATTACGGGAAGAAGAATGAAGAAGGAAACAAAAAGGAAAAAAAGGAAATATTGGAGAGATGGGTTAACGGAAGAGAAAATTTGATAATAAGGGACAAACTTGGTATAATCATTACTATTTCTTTCTATATTTTTTTATATGTTTTTTTTTGTACCTTTGATTTTTAGATTAATAAGTAAATTTTAAAATTAGATATTTGAAGTAATTATATTATTTTTGTTGTTCTTCTAGATTGCTCTTTGCGCGGGCACGTTATCTAGTCGTTTTTTAAATTTGAATTTGTTATGGGTCAATTTTTACGTATTAATGAATGTAACACATCATGACATCATTGACTGACTCCAAATTGGTTTATCATTTTTATCTTTGAAGAATTTTCATACACTAACCCTGTGGTTAAAATTTGTTGTTAACCTATGAATCCTAGTTATAAGAATAAATAGAATTATAATCAAATTAAGCTATTATCAATGAAAATGTAAATAACTGAAATTAAACCGACGTTTTTGGAATTTTCTATGTTTACTAACATAATTATCCTCTACATTTACCTATACAATTTGAATTTATTTTTCCAAAGTAAAATTATCTCCTTTGTCCCTATTAATTATCCCTCTCCTTTTGAATCTGAATCACCATCGAGCAAGCTTCATATCCTAGGTTGTTTAAACAACTCGCCCGACGATTCAGCGGAAAAAAGAGAGAGGGAAGATGTGGGGGGAAAACGAGAGAAAATTTGGGAATAGGGTGGGCGGGTTTGTGGGGGAATTATTTTCAAAAGTTTAAAGTTTAGGGGGGAAGCGATGTCTCCCTCTTATTCGCCTCTCAAACGTCCACTTTTATCCCCTTTCAATACCATAATTTTTCATCCAAAAAAGGTCAGATTCCCCCAATTTCAACACAATACCACCCTTCCACAAACCTTTTATGAAATAAAAAGAACGACGCAACAAACGTATTTCTTCGATTACATGCTCGACAGTTTGAAATCCTATATGACGAAGACGGACGCCCGTTGTGTAAGTTAAATTTCGATCATTACAATAACATTGTTCAATATGTAGCGCATTTTGTTATATAATACGCCGTTTCCTGTTTATATATTTGATCAGAGCGTCCAACAACTTGGAAATCTCGGCGTTCGCCAGATGAAGAAATTAATCCAATATAAAAGGTAACTATTACAAGACGTGTTTGAGAATTTTCTTGAGTCAGAGAGTCTTTTTCTTGTCATGCGCATCGTATCGATAATTCTGGTGCGGTCCCTATGAAGAACGTGGGTTGTACTTTTGTTTCTGATCTTGGCCGATATTTTTGTTTGTGATATTTTCTGGTAGTATCAATGCTATCGTTGCTTACAGTTGCTTTCAATTTCGTTCTATTTTTTCGACCTATAATTATAACTCTGCTTCAGGAAAAAATCTACTGTGTGCATCGCATTCCACGTCACATTTGTGTGAGGTTGTTTTATTTACAGCTGTTTTTCCTAGACCTTCCATACTTGAAGCAAATAGAGTTTAGTTGAAGCAAATAGAGTTAACGAGTTCGACCATTCTGCTTTCATCATGTTATTTAGTTGAAATTTTGTGTAATTTGTTTGACCAAGATAATAAATTATTTGTTCTGTCATACTGTGCTTTGTTAGCGTTGAAATCCTTTTATAGAGAACCTGAAATTGGATTTTTGCGAGTCTTAAATTGTTCTTTGCAGTTTTTTTTTTATTTTTCTTTTTGAAATCAGAACTCGTTCTTCAGCACTGTTTATTGAAATTCAAAGAGACAAAAACCCAGTAGTTAAGAAGATGCGGGCGTGAAACTATGGTGGAGGATAAACAGGACTGGAAAATGAATAGTTGGATTCTGCTAACTCTGTGAGTGAAGACTGTAGGGGGTAGTGGGTGGGGGTGCGAAGAAGAAGATAAAGTAATGGGTGGGCCTGGGGTAACATGAATTATAGAAGTGCGGTAATCAAATATCGTGGGCCACACTAAATGGAGGAGTATTATCTAACGCAATTGTGAGACGGAATGTGATGCATCTTGTAGAATTATTACTCTGCTCTAGTTTGTATTGTATTCCCATCGACAATGTAAAGTTAGATGTGAACAAACCACATAAGCTTAAACATCATACAATTAAAACTGATTGAAAAATTCGTAACGCATAAAATAAGCTTAAACAAGTCTTCACTGGGCACTTGCACCATCACCTTCTCCACAGCTTGCATCAAATTGTGCAATTTCATCGACGTGCATCAACCCCACTGTTGCCACCGCCACTCGTTGCATCAACCGCACCATCGCCTCTGCTAGCATCAACGCCACCATTGCCCTTGCTTGCATCAACACCACATGTCGCACGTCCTGCTCTGCAGGCTCCTCTTCTTCCACCCCTTGCCACAGTTGTTGCATCAACCGCGCCATTGCCTCTGCCTGCATCATCGCCATAATTGCCATCGCTTGCATCAACCCCTCCACTACCACGTCCTGCTCCACTGGCTCCTCTTCTACTTTCACCCCTTCCTCCTCTGCTTCCATTTGCTCTGCGCCTTTTTTTCCATTTGTCCCTAACACGGACAAGACAAGGCCTTCCTTCGATCCTCAGAAAGTTAGCATCAAGAATGGGAGCATCACTACGATGGTCCTCCACATCATGTATGTCATCAGGGATAGGGTCGTCATTGTTAGGCTTGTAAAAATTTGCCATGAGGTCGAGCTTAAGTTTGTCCGTCAACTGGTCCGACTGAATAGCTCTTTCCGCGCATTGGTAGAAGATACCCTTAAGTCCCTGGAGCCTTTGGAATTCATCAGACATCTGCGGATAACCAGTAGACACATAAGCCCACAAGTGCGGTCGACTTATGTCTCCACGCCATCTTCTCAGTATGTACCTATCGTTCAATCGCTCCACTCCGTACTTTTGCAGCACGAGTATCACGTGCCTGCATATAATACCATCAGTGTTGAACATCTTGCAGCTGCAATCCAAATGCTGGCCGTCCCGTTTGTACTCCACAGTCATGATGTAGTCAGTCCCCGCGTAGTTTAAACCCATTCCGGCGTCGCTCACCGAGAAAGTCTCCACTTCGTCCTGCTCGTTGTTCCCGACATATCTACAACTGACCGACTCTTGGATTTGTTTTCTGTGCAAATCATAAATGTTCCGCGTAAGACATGCACGGAGCTGTTTTTCCCAGGGACTGCCGGTCAGACTAATTAGTCGGGTATCCTTGGAACTCTCTTCTTCTTTTAACTCTTTCTCCATTTTGGACTTGGTAGCTACCTCGTACTGCTTCGCGAATGTCTGAAGGTCAGCTTTTCTGTTGATAAACTGGTCAAGGAATGGGTGGATTGAGTTGCTCCGCTTTGTGCAGCTAATACCAGCCCAGAACGTGTCCTTCAGGTATACCGGCACCCACTGGCTCCTTGTTGAATATATTTTTTCAAGCCATCGCCTATCTTTTAAACGGGGATCACGAATGAACTGGTCCCATCTTCGTTCGAATTCCACGACCGACATAGACCCGTAGATGATGCTCTCGAACTGCTCTACGACAGCATCCTTCTCTCTAACTCCTTTAAACTCTGAACACACCTTTGATAACATACGCCATAGGAACAGCCGGTGGGTTGTGGTAGGAAATTCTTCCCTTATGGCTGCCCCTATGCTCTCGCATTGATCAATTACGATGGCACGTGGCTTGATTCCTCCCATACACTTCACCCAACTCCCGAATAACCACCTGTATGTTGTTATGTCTTCGCTCGATAGTAGTCCAGCCCCAAGTATAATTGACTGATTATGGTGATTCACGCCCACGACTGTTGCAAACGGCATGGTTTCCCGGTTAACTTTGTATGACGAATCGAAGTAAACCACGTCATGGAACTGCTGGTATGCAAGAACTGCTTGCGGGTGAATCCACATTACGTTCCTCAGCCGGCCTTCGTTGTGTAAATCCATCTCGTAAACGAATTTGTTATCCATGGCACGCATACGTTGAAAAAATTGATTTAAAACTTCTGCATCACCGGGAATCAACTTGAGTCTCCTATCTTGATCGACACCCTTTCTGCTGTCACTTGGCAAGCATCCCATATTTTCAGCCCCCCCATTCATGATATCCATCGTCCTAAATGACGGGCTAGGACTAACCCCCGCTGTGTTAGCTGCCACGAGATCCCTCCTGAGTGCATGACTTAATTTCATACGGGATGGCATTAAACTTGTAAACCGTGTTTCTAAATCATGGTTATGCTCAACCGTAACGGATCGGACTTCCCAAGAAGTTCGATCCGTACAAAGGGTGGCGTAAATTCCAGCCTTGCATCCATTATTCGAGTTTTGATCTCTGCCTCGGTTTCTAGCTCTGTGACAAGACAGTCTTCACGCAGCTATGAGGTCATATTCATTCGAATCCTTCTTGCACGAGTATTTCGTAATGCGGAAGCCGTTTTGTAGAGCATGTTCCTGGTAAAAACCAAACATTGCTTCTAAGCTACGAAAATTCATCCCAACGGTCGGACCTCCTGCTGGTGCGCGCGGATTAACCCCTTGGCTCTCACCAGTTGCGACGTTGGGCTCACTATTTTCGCCATTCGTACAAATATTTGACCGACTGTCGAACAAGCTATCGTCTCGACGTAGACCTAAAATCTGGCAGAGGATATTTGATTCTTCAACATCCATTATTGATTTTTATTGCTAGAATGAATATATTTCCGATGGCTTTTTAAGGAGGAAGAGACGACGTAAGGAGGAGGTGGGTGACACTCAAGGAATCGACTGATAGCTCGTACGAGTACTGAGCAAGTTGGCATTGAAAATCTGACCCTCCAATTTGGGCGGGAAGTTGCTTAATGGATTGTGAAGTGACAATTCGACTGTGAATTGAAAAGGTGAGTGTGCGTGAAGTTGTTCCCAATATATTGAAAAAATTAAAACTTAATATTTGATTTTGTTTTTCCACTTTCGCACAACTCCTACAAAAAACTAAGAATTGTAGTTAAAATCTGAACTACAAAAGTTTGATATGCAAACGCGAAACCAGCTTTAGTTTTACGGACCCTCAGTTTTAACGTCGCTCGCGCGACAAACTATTGATTAATGTTGCTAGTATGAGTTTTGGTACGAACCAAGCTTTGTATTCAATTCCACGACATTTAGAAAAAGAGATTGTTATTCGAAGGGTGTGCTAAAGCGATGAACCTGAATGCATATTCCATGATGAAACTAGCACACTATCTTCTTTGTCTGAGTGAAATGATAAAAGTGGTGTTACCAGCGGCACCCAAAAACATATCATAAAACGTCTAATTAAACCATGCAAGCATTATATAACTAGTTGCAGTACTTGATTACTCCTTAACGTAGACAAAAGGAATTTACAGGCTACGTACATCAACTGAACACAAAAACAAGGAGCATAATTATGGTGCACCTTAAACTTCCCCTTCAACAATTATCTTATGCACTACCTCGACGAACCAGAGTTGTCATCATCAGACTCGTCGTCGTCCGACACCACAGCTTCAGTCTCATATGCATCACCTGAATCTGATGAACATGTGGAGTAATCAATTTCTACTACTACATTCAGTTCTGGTAACGCAAGTTTATACATCTCTATATCAGCGATGCACTTATCGCAGGTCACCTTTAGTTCGTCGAAGTAACAATCTAAGGGGGCTAAGGTCTTTGAAGACCAATGAGTGCGTCCAATTTCACTACAAATATAAGGCATGGTTATTTTGCTAAACTGTTCAGCGCCAATCATCGATCTAAGGCAATCCCGACATTTTCTCAGAGCAAATCTACCTCCAATTCTAGCCCAAACCGAACGAAGGCATTGTACTCCTCTATTGCAGCCCTTCAGTAACACGGCAATAGCAAAGTTATATCGTGCTTGACGAGCTTGACCTGCGTGACGCGCAGGAGAAGCGCTAGCAAGTCGACATAATAAGGTTAATCCATCTAAGCTGCCCTCCATGAAAAAACGATACGTTCCAAGGAGTAGAGAGGCATAATCAATCCCTGCAACGTCCAACCTTTCGAGGAACTTCAGAATAACATCGTCAACATCTTGCAACTTTTCCGGCCTGAACTCAATCTTTAGCCCATGTTGAAAAGGCCCTGATAAGGTTAGGGTGCGAATTTCCCTGCACCTGCAGATACATTTATCTCCACACAAAATAAATAAAATTTAAAATAAAAATGCTAATTATTTTGGAAGTACTCACGTTGAAGAAAAGCTGCATATATCCTGCACTGTGGGATTCGAACCGAGAAATTTATGGACGATAGCCTCTAAACACACAGTCGGCAGGGTAGTGAGAGAGGTCTCCGCATCGCTCATATATCTCTCCATCTTTTGCCTCATGTTTCTCTCCATCTATTGTCCCCAAGATATTCCAATGGCTTTAGCTATGGAGGAAGATGAGCGGACCGAAGTAATCAAGAGAAGCGTATGTATCCCAACTCCCAAGAAACGAAAACACTTATAGGCAGTACTTTCTAGATTGGAAAGTGAATTGAAAATGTAGCGCATAACCGATTGTATGCGTAGCCACTTTGGAGAAGTTTTCACTTTTGACTTATATTTTACGCATACAATCGGTTATGCGCTACTAATTGTTTTTTGAGTTACCACTAACAAAGGAGTAATATGAATGAGCCTATAAGTAGTTTTTTTCTTTTAAATCCCTTACAATTTTGACAAATACAATCTCAATCTAATTTAACAATTAAAATTTAAATATTCGGTGCATTTACATTTCATTACTGTACCCCCGTTTAAACTGCACTAATCTACAATAGTTTAATCGTTGCAACAATCCAAGACACAACCTACTTCATTTCCGAGTGGGTAACACAACCGAGAAGCTATGAGTACGGCTCCGTTCGTCTTGTTTTATTTCTCCTCCTAACTTTAAATAGTCTGCTTAATTTATTTGTCCACTTATTAGGAGTTCAATGCAAAATTAATTACTCGTATATTTTTTTCACTTTGCCCGTAGTACTGATTGAATTTGAAGGTAGAAATAAGAGTTTGTTAACATTTAGTGAAGAGAAGTTTAAAATGGGTCAAATTGTCAGATGTACCACCTTAAGTGACGTGAAAAATAAATGATACAAATAAAACAATACAGAGGGGGTACTCAGTAAACATTGTAGGTAAATGCATCATGAATATAGTAAGTTACATTGACTACATGCCTGCGCTAAGAGGTGATTTATACCAAAATTTGTATTTGTGAATAAAACTGAAAATTACAAATGGAACTTTCCAAGTACTATTCAAATTTATAAAGGGCAGGTATAAGTATGTCATCGTCTATTTTCTCCTACGGTAAGCAAGTGATTTTATTGGTCTATTTTAAGTTCATCCTAGGGAAGGTAAAAGCATGATGATTTCTACCTAGAGACGCAAAATATATGGTTGGAAGAATCAATGAGGTGACACTTTAAAAACTTCCCCCGTTTGTTTATAGTTTTTCGAAACATTATTTGGGAGGTTTTGGGAGAAAAACTGTTTGTTTGCTTATATTTGAGCAAAACTTCTCCCAAAAACTCAAAAAGTGCTCAAAGGCTCATTTTGGGCCAAAAACTAATATTTACATACAAATTTCATTTTTGTAAGAGCTCAAATGCTCTTTTTGAGCCAAAAATTTTGTTCTAGAAAAGTATGTCCAAACACTTTTTAATTTTCATATCAAACTTCACCCAAAAAATGTTTTCCGAAAACTATTTGGGAATCTTTGTCCAAACGCTAGCGTAAACTGCATGTATTACCTCCATCCCGACGGGATACAAGCTCAAAACACCACTATTTGAATATAGAAACCCATGAACGAAATATTAACTATAGAAATCTTCAACATAAGCGACCCTTTTATGGTGTAATCCTGAAATGTACCACTCCTTTTTTATCATTATAATTTGTATTATTTTAAACTCATAAATCTTAGTAGTTCATTTTATTTTTACTATTTAATTATATAAAATAGAACATAACAGAACATTTCATAACACAACCCGACAATTAATAAACTTAAAAAAATATGGAAGCAAAAAATTGAACCAACTCATCAGTTCATTGACTTCAATCCAACCTTTGGAAGCACACACATATAATTTCCTAAAGACAAATAGATAAACACCCCTCTAAAATGTCTTAAGGTTGTAAGGAGAGCTTTGTGGATCATTATTTATCTTGCCCACACAAGTGCTTAATATGCCCTCAAAATTTGCGGTTGCAATAGCCATACTTAGCATCATCATCTCCGATCATGCCTGCATATCCTGATTTTGCTGTTTATATAACTGTGCAGTTTCAGGACGCACCTCCTGTAGTTGGGTACAATTTGTCAGTAGAGGGAAATTGATGGGGACGATGGGCATTGTTGATGAATTTGGACGAGACATCCTTGTGCTACAATTAGTTGTAACATAAAATTTTCATTTAGTATGGTAGAATGTCATAAAGCTAATTATAGTTGAATGAAAGAAACATTTCAGAATGGTTGTTCCAATTCATACCTTAGAGGATTCCTGGATGCATCTGCGGATTCTTTTGTTTGAGGGCTAAAGAATTTTTTCTATCGTTTTATAGATGAAAATGGACTTTTCCTCCAGTGATGCACGTGTTGTTCAAAGCAAAGCTACCCGACGTAATTTAATTGCTTTCATTGGTTTGTGCAACATGACTATTCTGTTACCAAAATGAGAAGATTTCACTCTCACTACTTAGCGTTTAACAAATTTACAGTTAATTCAATAAAAAAAAATTATTTCCATAATTGTTGAAAATGTTGATTTAAATGAATTTTGTTTTATTTTTAAATGATACCAATTTTAAAGAAAACTTTATGCATAAAGAAATTAGAACAATTTGTATAAAGAAATATTTATGCATAATGAAACTTACCCAAATCATATTACATTTGTCTGCACTAAGCATGACTAAATAGCCAACGTTAGAACAAATTAGAAATAATTGGCTTGACTACCAAAGAAAAGAAAAAACCAATTACCAATCTTAATCTTCAACACCATAAATCAAAGCAAAAGATTTCATTTACAAAGGCAGAAAGAACACATGCAGAGTAACATCATAGTAAAGGTGGTGATCAACATCATAACGTAGCAAAACACCACCAATGATAACCAAACCAACACTTACAAAGGCTGATGACCACATGCAATTTAAAGGTGCTGAGCATCATAAACTTAACTAACACCAAAAAATCCTGCAAAATATACCACTTAGCAAAACACCACCGTTACTAACCAAACCATCAGTCAAGTGCTGGTGGAGATCCTGGGGGAGTTTCGTACTCATCTGACTGGCCAAGATGGAGGAGTATGGAACGGAGCATTCTCTTCATGCGTCGATTCTCAGTATCAACTTGGTTGATGAGCACCAATATGTACTCAATAACATCGTCTACCATCATACGGATCGCACGGATATCATTGGCAGCATTGTTACGTCTATCTCTGATTTCTCTATTTGGATGAGCCATTTTCCACAATTTTTTTTGCTTTTTTTTTTTATAACTCAAAATGTTAATCTTTGTTTGATTTTGAGGCGGATTTGCATGAATATTTACTCCTTAGCAAAATTTTTAAGATAGATGAGTGGCACTGTCATCATTACTGAAAAGACACGTGGCGGGTGCCTTGCATGCGTTAGACATAAGTTGTAAGGTGGAAGCTAATGTTAACAAATGGAAAAAAAAAATAAATTGGGGGAGAAATGTAGCATTAGAGTCTCGAACACACAAACGATAGGCCAACTACAGCGTTAGAGTACAAGGTGAGCCCACTGGGCCACCTCGTAAAAGATATACATCTACGTTAATTAATTGGGGGAGATATTTATTTATTTACTGTAAAAACATGTCCTCAAAAAGAGTAAAATTCAGATTGCCAAAATGCCCATCTAGTACCATAATTAGGGAAAAAAACTTAGGCCTATTGTTTCACGTCAGTTGTTGATTCAAATAGTTGCCACCCTTTAGTTGTTTCGCACCCTTTAGTTGTGTGGCCTGAAATATTACTCATAGGCAATGTATATATAGCCATTTAATTTCATGTACTTGCTTCACGTTGGTTGCTATCAGGGTATCTCCAACAAGGGCACCATTTTTTACACCAAATTTTACACCAAAATGGTGTAGCACCAAATTTACTCCAACAATAACACCATTTTTTACACCAAAAAAGAATATTCTTTTTATATTCTTCTCTCTCCTCTATATTATATTATTATCTTCTATTTAAATTTTGTTTTCTTCTTTCCATTAAATAAATTTTATCTTTAATTTCTTTTTTACATATTCATTACATATAATTTATATTCCTTTATTGTATAACCATCTAATATTAAATTATTTTAAACCATAAAATTTTAAATAATATAATTATAGGAAAGCATTATAGATTATACATATTAACTGATAACTCAAAAAAAAAAAGTGAAATCATTGATATACAGGAAAATTAAATATATATTACATTACATTACGGTAAATTAAGTCTAAATACAATAAATTTCTTCAACTTCCACCTCTAGTCTGCTCCCATAGATGATCTATTAATGCATTGCCAAGTTCACAATGAGCATTTTGGGCTTTAATTTCTTTGTGCCGAGCTAAAAAGTTAACAAATCGCTGAGTTTCATTTACTGCCATTTCAACCGTTGGAGTTGGACTTTCACGAGTATCTTGAATTGGTGCACTAAGATCACGCTCATCCTCGATTATCATGTTGTGTAATATAATACATGTAGTCATTATATCACGTAGCACTTCTTTCATCCAAAAACGTGACGGCCCTGCGATAATTGCAAAACGACGAACACACGTTCAACATCTTTTGGACACGATTCTTGTTTCATCGCAAAATATTTTGTCTTCGGCGAACTCGGCGCATGAATAGTTTGCACAAGGATAGCCCATTTAGGATATATACCATCTGCTAAATAATAGCCCATGGAATATTCTTTTCCTTGAATAACATAACAGGCGGGGGGAGCAACACCATTAGCAAGATTAGAATACAAATGTGAAGTCTCTAAAACATTAATGTCATTATTGGTGCCGGGCATACCAAAATATGCATGTAATATCCAAAGATCATAATCAGCTACAGCTTCAAGAATAATTGTTGTCCAGCCCATGCCGCTGGACACTTTTTCCATTTCCAGTGCATGCAGTCTAAACTGCCTAGCATTCCTGGAAACCCCCGTTGTTGACCGATTTGAAGAAGCCTGGCAACATCGTTAGCTGTTGGTGATCTCAAATAGACTCTCACCAAAGACCTCTATGGTAGCTCGGCAAAATCTCTTCATGCTTTCAATTGCAGTTGACTCACCAATTTTCACATATTCATCAGTACTATCCGCTGGCATTCCATTCACTCAGTTCTTCAATGACTTTAATGTACCAGGAGACGGCCTACCTGATTACTAAATAGTTGTTTGTTATTTAATGTTGTTTAAATTTTATTGTATTTTAATTTAATGTATTTTAAATTCTGATGTATTTTTTATTTTAAAATTGTTTTATGTAATGTACTTTCACTTTTAGCAACATCTTATATTATATAGTTGCATTCTTTTTTATGGTTAATATTTTTTAAAATTATAGTTATAAAATTAACTTTTATGAAAATTAATTTATAAAAAATTATATACTAAAATTACGATGTAAAGTTAATATTGTGAAGATATGAAAAAATGATTAAATATAGATAATATATTTAATTAAAGGGTTAAGTAATAATAATAACAATAACAATAATAATAATAATAAAATAATAATAAAATATTGAGTGAATAGTAAATGGTGTGATGAATAGTGTCACACCATATTTGGTGCGACACTATTCATCACACCAAAATGGTGCAGAAAATGGTGCAAAATGGTGCTTGTTGGAGTCGAATTTGCACCATTTTTAACACCATTTTGGCATTTGGTGCAAAAATGCCACCGCTTTATTTGATCCCTTTCAAAATCAAATGTCCCTTGGTTATTTATTCTCAATCATCAATGTATGTATTGGCTTAAGGTTAGTCCTCTCTATCACATGAGGACTTAAATCTTTATCTTTTTGCCTTTCTTCTTTGTGCTTTGACTTTTCTGACACACTTGTTTTATTCCTTTGGATTACTTGTTGAATATCATCTTCCTCTCCTAATGGATTATATATGGTTGAGGTTTGTGATATAGATGTCATCTTAATGGTAGAGATCAGGTTTGTTTTCATTATATACGTATTTAAATTAGTTTAACACTTGAATGGATTATTGGTTTTGACTAAAGTCTAATATAATAACTGTAGCTTCTTAAGATAATTGGACTTGACTATTCAACGGTCATAAAGGAAATGTATGTATAGGATCAACGTCTATCTTAATTATATGTAAAATTTTAAATGATAGATTAATTTCTTGAATGATGTAATGTAAAATGTATGTAAGGATTGTTAAAGAGCGAACCAACAGTGGTATTTTTTTATAAATGACATGGTCAAGATGTGAAGAAAACTTTGTTTATTATGGCTGCAGATATAAAGAAAACTTGAGTTGCAATTACATGTTCAAAGAATCAATTTTAACTTCAATTCTTACCCTTCCACTAATGCACATATGCGATAATAAGAAGGAATAGATCTTCCATTTAGGGTCCTTTTCCTTTTCTTTGTTGTTTTAATGAACTTTCAAGTATAAACATTGGACTGAGTTCTACTAACTTCTAATATTTCATGTTGGATCAGAGCTATAACTTTTCAACAAATGTTGGAATGAATCAGAGGGCATGAATGATGAAGGACACTTATCTAGAGAATAGGTACGTACTCATATACTATAATTGGTTTGCGAACCTTTTTATTTATCAAGACAAGGTAATTGATTTTTTTAGAATAAAATTTAATAAACATAAAAATCTAAAAGCAACTATATGCCGAACT
Source organism: Petunia secreta (assembly GCA_029990175.1). Taxonomy (NCBI): domain Eukaryota; kingdom Viridiplantae; phylum Streptophyta; class Magnoliopsida; order Solanales; family Solanaceae; genus Petunia; species Petunia secreta. The sequence goes on from JARKIP010000038.1 coordinate 4,782,015, forward strand.
TTAATTTACTATGTTCTGATATTCGTCATAGTATGAATTTCTATAATAGTGTTTTAATTACTCTCCATGTTTGTTGTTGGTAGATTGCTTTGATATGCTGTGTCTTCAATATTTGTGCTTAACATGTGTATCCAAGTTTTATTTCATTGCCTAAAAATCTATTTTGTCTTCAAATTAACATTATGCACTCTAAACATGGGTGTGTTGTGGTATAATTCAAGAATGTTACGTAGTAATAAAGTTATCGGACCCTAAAGTTATTGGTGTGTATTCTTTTCTTCCTTCGAATTTTTCATATATGATAATGAGCTATAAGATCGTACAAATATGCATGGTACAAGGTTGAGGAAGGGGCAATATCATTGTTATTTGTGTCAACTACTACTTCTATATGTCTACAAGCATCAAAAACTTGACATACATGCTGTCAAGCAAAATATGTCTACTATCAATGACAATCCACATTGTTCATTTATGTCAACTGTATACGTTATTCTATCATGTCTAATTATTCACTAAACGTTACACATATTATAGTACGAACATATTTTATAACAGTATGTACTCCAAAACTCGGCATACACGTGTTTGGTCCTTCTGCTAGTATGTTGCGCATACATGCATAACGTAAAAAGATTTAATGAATAATTCTTGGAACCGGTGAGGCAGCCGTAGGATTTGTGTCCAAAATAAAAGCTTGGTAGTTCCTGATAGAAGTTGTTGAGAACTCGCGACTGTGTATCAATTGAACAGATGTACATCAAGCCGACAGTCTTGCGCATGTTTACGCGTCCTGACCATGGGTCGAGGCAGGCATGGCATCGATCGGGTATCAGATCTCGCGAGGAACAAGAACAAACTGCGTGGTAGGAAGATCGACTCGTTATGTTAACATTGGTCTACCCACCGAATGAAAGTTGAAAACTTCAAATAATAAATGAGTTCTTCAGGGCAAATCTACTATCAGTCTCGAAGAGATCAACCTTGAAGAACTCATTCGTTATCTGAAGTTTTAACCTGCACTCAGTGACCAGAACAATGTTTCCATGACGATTCGATCGACACACTACGCAATCAATTCACTTTCCCCGCGAGACCTCATTACCGACCGGCCTTTCTGTCGTGCACGAAAAGACTATATTGTTCACCGCTAACATGCATTGAAGATAAATTCTCTGAACTTTATGCCTGTACAGACTAGCATTATCGAACACATCAGCCTGTTTCAGGTCACAACCTCGAGAATGGATGTTGAAACCTTCTTGCAGTTGTTGTAGAAACCATAGTCATCACAACCTGTAATGAACTTTTTACGCCAAATCACACATAGTTCTGTGTGATATCGCCGAGATCCACGATAAATGCTTGCCCGCTCCGTTCGACCCGGCAGAAGATCGTGTACGCCTCTTTGAAATATCTATCATTTTAAAAAATAAAATCCCTTATGCACACATGAAACCACTTAAATGCATGTTAAAGTAAATTTAGTAGTAACACAAACCTTAGAAGCATCCGACGCGCACATCCACAACGAACGAACTCTGCCGCTCATAATCCTGGGTGAAGGGCTATATCGGGCAGGACTAAAAGTATCTTGAAACTGACGTCTTCTCTATGTGAAGGAGTCGGAAGGTGTGAATAAGATCTGTTTGTCCAACTGAACGATTGCGAACTTTAATACTAGGTCTGTTGGAGCGTCATAAGTTTATTTTCCTTTAGTTAGGTTCCACACTTTATAGATTTTACAGTGCAGTACCCCTACCTTTACATATACTAGTAAAATTATTGTTTGACGCTGTCGAGCAAATCAGATTAGGGGTCATTATTCTAAACAAACAGCTTGCAAATGTGTATGGTATAAGAAATGTATTCTATAATAAATAAAGTGTATATACGTATACTAATACGTATTTCTATGTAAAATTAATATATTGACCTTACATCTCCCACACATGAATATTTTGTAGCGCTCAAGGTCTTGGGAATAAGCTAGTATTTATTAGATTGTCGGGAGGGTAGGTTTTGGAGGGAAAAAACTTCCGTGAAATTATTTGAGTGGCCAAACACATATTGAGCCTAAATTAGTCTTTACACGAGTGTGCCATAGTTGGCATTGAACCCATTCATTAACTTGTACAGTAAATACACCACCTACTACACAAACTTAAATCCCACTACGTACGGTATTAGCTGTTCCTTGCGTTGGTATTCCACTTTCCAACAAGTAACTCCGATTAGATAAAAAAAAAATGGAGAGAACTTTCAGAATGGAGGAATCATATTTACACAGACTCCCGATGGACCTCTGGGAATATATACTGGAAAGAGCTATGGATTTAGCATGGAGTTTGTCGTCGATTTCTTCTGTGTGAGTACTATAATATATGTTCTGTAGCGTCGATATAAATGGCCGGCGCTTTTTTTTTGTTTTACTGCCAATATCGGTTTGTACTGATACTTTGTATGCACAGGTGCTGGCCGTTCCGGATGATCGTATTTTCCGAAGGCTCTGTGGTTCGTTTCGTGCTGCAGGGTAATTATTGGAAACTAAGATACGTGGAAGAAGACATAGCCCGATTTTTAAAATGGATGCATGTAAGAGGACTCGTCGAGGCTATGCTGATGCTGGGCACGTATAGATTTTTCTACCAAGACCGAGAGGAAGGTGAAATCTTACTAGGCCAGGCTGCCGCTGCCGGTAATGTGCAGGCGCAGTACATGCACGCTATTGCGATGGTAAAGCTGAAACGTTACAGCACTGCGCTCGATATATTGCGTCCACTGTGGAGGCACAGACTCCGTTTCTATATCTTTCGTGAAGAGATGAGGTTAATGATTGGTCCCGCGAACATTGTCAAGATCCGTAGGACCAGAGTGTGTAAAAGAAAAGGAACAGGGCACTGGAATCCCAAGAGGAGAGCCGACATACATCCACACGTTAAGGAATTAAAATTTTCTTGTGAAAACTGTTTGATTGATATCGAAACGTGTCAACTTAGTGTTCCAGTGTATGAAAGTAAAACTTTCCTACTCTAATAGGAAGCTGATGTAATCCTTTAATCAATAATCATCATATCATATAGTATAGTACTTGCTGTTATTATTTACTGAAAATATCCAAGAGTAAAGTGAAATCCCGGTCTTGGTAGTTGTTATTATCTTGGCTATATAAATGTCACTATATTTCAGATACTCCAGCATGATACTTAATTCAGTTGGACTCTCTTACGGCAACAAATATTTTGAAGAAGCAGAGCAAAAAGCTTAAATTGAAAGCAGTCTTAGATGATACTCATATTTCTGTTATAGTTACCAAGTAAATTAATGCTATTATTAACTCTCATTAACTGTGTGTAAACAACAAAAAAGAGTTAATCCTTAAAATGGTCACTAAACTACTGATCAGTATCTAAAAAGACCGCTTTCCTTTAGTTTGAGACAAAAATATCGCTCAACTTATCCAAAATACCTTAAAAAATTATTCTCCTAAATTGCGAGTTAAAAGTCACCGGAAAATGCTAACATGGAATTTGATTTTAGTTTTATTTTTCTTTTTTCTGGCATATTTTAGTTCTTTTTATTAAAAGTTAATCCAATAAATATTTTAATTTTTTTCTTAAAATACCAAATTATTTATTTATGAAATACCCACATATTACTTGACCCAAAATGGGTCTTCTTAAGACTGCTTTATTTTAGTTCTTTTTATTAAAAGTGAATTGAATAAATATTTTAATTTTATTTTAAAAAACAAATTATTTATTTATGAAATACCCACATGCTACTTGACCCAAAACGGGCCTTCTCAAGAAATGCAGGAAAAAGGTGCACTATGTTAGTCTTATTGGGATTATGGAAAGAACTTATTTTAGCATAATATGTTTTTTTCTATTGACATTGGCGCTCCCAAGATTTAGTGGGACATTTAGACAAGCTTTTGTTTGTTAAAAAAATTTAATATTAACCTTTAAAGAGAGTTGTCTCTTAGGATGATTTAAAATTTATCTTGTATTTTACCTGTATCATGACTTGAGAACACAAATAACATACATCAATAAAACTCGTTCAAATAATCTTAAGAAGACCCTTTTTGGGTCAAGTAGCATGTGAGTATAGTGTGATATTTAAAAAAATTAAAATATTTATTGCAAGCACTTTTAATAAAAAGAACTAAAATAAAGAAGTCTTGAGAAGACCCATTTTTGGGTCAAGTAGTATGTCGGTATTTCATAAATAAATAATTTGGTATTTTATGAAAAAGAAAATTAATATATTTATTGGATTAACTTTCAATAAAAAGAACTGAAATATGCTGAAATAAGCAACAAAACTAAAATAAAATTCCATGTCAGTATTTTCCGGTGACCTTTAACCCACAATTTATGCGAATGACTTTTTAAGGTATTTTGGATAAGTTTAGTGATATTTTTGTCTCAAACCAAGGTAAACTGATTTTTTTAGATACTTATCAATAGTTCAGTGACCATTTCAGGAATTAACTCCAACAAAAAATCCAAATACTCCCTCCGTCGCAAATTATTTATCATCTTCTAATTTGAGCGCCCCTTGCGAAATCATTAATGACAGGGGATTATTACTCGTAATTAATTGTCATCTTCCAATTGTTAGAGAATGTTATATGTCTGCACTTTCGATAATGACCAACACATAAATTAGATTTCTTAAGAACAAGCAGTGCATACTATTGGCTCGGAATTTTTCTACTTCATCTCTTTCTGTTTTGGTCATTATCGAAAGTCCAGACATCTAGCAATCTTAAGAAATCTAATTTGTATTTAGGTCTGCTAATCGATAATAGGGTGTTTGTGTAGACTAAAATCTGAAAAAATTTTCTACTCCAAACTGTTGTGGAGACTAATATTCCGTTTTTGAAGATTTTCTACTCCAAACTGTTGTGGAGACTAATACTCCAAACTCCAAATTTAATATTCCGTTTTTGAAGATTTAAATACTTCAACGGATTATTAAAATTATTGTGTGTTTAATCCGTTCAGAAGATTAAAAACTTCCGGATTATTAAAATATTTATATTATTATTTGCGGTTTGAAGATTAAAAACTTCATCAATGTATTAAATCGGGTTTTCAGATTAAAAACTTCGTCATACTAATTAACCGGCTTGAAGATTAAACACTTTGCCGTTGTATTAAATTGGTTTTCAAGATTAAAAACTTCACCGATTTATTACTCGAGTTACAAAGAAAGAGTGGACGAATGTGGCTTTTTATTAAAGGGTGTTGTCATATTTGTGCAACGTATTGGCTAAAAAATGACTACATTAATGTGAGGGCTAAGTATGCGTCGGATCACGTATGAGTCGTAAACTAGAATGGAACAAAGTTTGTTTTGTTCATTCCAATAGTCTTTTTAAATCGTCATCTTGAAAAAAATGGTCAAATAATTCTTAATGCTTTAGATTAAGAATGTCCATACATATTCAAGATTAAAATCATAAAGCAATTAGTCAAAGTATGTGAGAGATATTGAATGGTCACAATGGTTGGCATTAGCCTGATAAAACTCACGTTGCCTTTACAAAAAGGATAAATCTGACCACTATTTGTTGTGGTCTGTTCTTCATGGCATTGGCCATGTTAGTTGCCACGTTTGTTTTGGCAAATTAAAAGGAAGATCTTTATGAGTCTTGCTATATATGATTCTTTGAATAAAGCTAATAAGGATTGTGTTATGTTTGGACAATGCAAGCAGATGGTGAATGAGTGTTTCCATTTAATTTCTTGTCCTTTGTAATCAAAGAGGTTGGACAATGATTTAAATGTAGAAGCCATGTGGATTGCTCGTATCATTGCACCAAGGGCTGCCCTTAAACGACGGCACTCGTCATACTGCTATCATGGTGATTGCCTATTTGAAGTAACCATCACAACTTGCCATATGCAGCGAATAAATCTCTTAGTAAATGCTTACGAAATGAAAGTGGATGATATGGGTGAAACTATTCTTCGTGAAAATAACTTTATAGTAGTTGTTTTTCTTCCTTGGTCCATTATGTCACGCTGGTTAGGCGTCGGACTTGCATTAATTAAATGCACTAAGGAAGAACTCTACTCGTCACCGGGTGCAATAGAATAAGTGCATACTGTTGGCTCGGGATTTTTCTACTTCATCTCTTTCTGTTTTGGTCATTATCGAAAGTGCAGACATCTAACACTAATTTCCTCGGCCCTTGAACAATAATTCTTCGTTATAATTCTCGATCGCTGTTATAGCTTGTAGTCGTTCATAACCGATTGAATTAATAGCACATATTTTTCACAGTTGCTTATAGTTCTTGGTTTACCATCGCAACGTGTGGAAGCATCACACTAACCGCAGCATGAGGTATTCCATCAATTTCTATGTCAATCAGATTTTGTTTCATGACATTGTGCTGTGCATACTACTAAAAACAAGTTGTGCAAGAAGTAAAGAATTCAATGCACATGATCCTGCAGGATTAGAATTGCAAGGGAGAAGAGGAAATTAAGAGAATATCAAGTAAGGACATCAGTGATATACAAATCCTTTAATCATTACTGAAAGACAGTAAAATTAGCGGGAACAATCAAGATTGTAGGTACAATTCCCTCGATTCTTCTCCCCAAATATTTATCCATTAAAAAAAAAAACAGATTTAACAGTGAACTCTAGTTTCGTTAATTTTGTTGAGATGCAAAATTATTAATAAGATCATAATCAAATTTTTCTGATAAGTTTTTCTAAATTGATAATACATAAAATTCGTTTAATCTTACCCGAGACATTGTTGTAATTAAATTCGTAGATTAGTTCTGTTCAATTTTTTATAAATCCACTTTTTGATTTAATTAGATGACGTCTTTTTTTAACTCTCATACTACGTCTTCTAACAATGTCGTATCATCTTTCTGCGTTAATTTCTTCTTCCCCCGTTGATTTGCCGACTAATTATTCACGCTAACGGATATCGCTACCGGCGTCTTCAAACTCAATGCTACTCAAGAAAGCTAACATCCTTATTAATATTCAAAGGTCGTCGATGTCATTGTCTATTATGTGTAAAGATCTTTCGTTCTATATTTTTTGCAGGATATGAAGGAATCTGATCGTTCATGTCATGCATCATCCACGTGTCAACATACAAAAGACGGAAGTAATTAATATTGCTACAGTATAATATAATCGAATATGCAAGATACAAAATAGGCCATCAAGACTCGCTACATTCGTCTGTGTTCGTCCGTGTCATTATGTATAGCATTGAAAGATCTTTCGCTTTGCTTTTTTGAGGGATTTGCAGGAATCTTTACTGTGCTGTGGCCTGCATCACACCCCTGCCGATGAAAAGAAGAAAGGACCGTCACCGTCAGTGAGATTGCGTTACTGAGTATTGAAAGATCTTTCGTCTTCCTTTTTTGAGGGATTTGCAGGAATCTTTACTGTGGTGTGGCCTGCATCACCCACCTGCCGATGAAAGGAAGAAAGGAGTGTCAGTAAAATAAAAAAATTTGTCAGTTGCAGTGGCCAGGGTATTTACTTTCCGGATTTTCAACGCATACACGTCGGCGAGAGCATGCACTTGTCTTGGTGATGCTTTACGAGTGGACGGCAATAGTAAAACTCAGGAAAGGCTATCTACATAGGGATAGGGCAGGAGGTAAGATTTGCCTCGTTCAGGTCAAAAGTCGGGTTGCGGTAGCGTGTAACAAAATTTCTCCTTAGCGTTGGTGCGCATTCAATATGCAGATAAGCATGCCAGATGAGTGAAACAGGAATCGGCCTGTTCAGCGCGTTGAATGGCAGGCATATTCAGTGGTATAGTGCAAGTGTATTATTGTTGGTTGGACTTTGTGCGTTAGGGTTTCTAGTTTCGAGGGCTTGCAGCCCCGTTAAATGTTTAGATCTGACATGCGAGGCTTGTCCATTGGGTGCTGATGAGCTTGTGGGACGTCCTACAAAAAGTAATAAGTAACGTTCAATACAAGACATGGGAGGGATTCAAAGAACCATTGAATGCAAATCAGAAACCTAATTTATGACAATATCATATCTCAAGAGGTGCAAGTGACTATCTAATGAAAGTAGAACTGATGGGGATGGAAGGCACTGTATTGTAATTATGATTACAAAGTCTAATTTTGTTATGACTATAAATAACATTGCGGTGGATGAAAATATAATGTGGAAGGCAGTGTCGTTGTGGTGCATTCATCAAGTATTACTGTGGACAGTTGTGGAAATTAGAGTCTAATACCGAAAATTCGTTCTTCTTTGGTATTGATGCTACTGATGAAATACATCAAAAACAAAACTGCAAGGCTTAACGACAATACATTGCCCTACATTAAATGTTGGGGACCTAAATGTTGTCGTTGCCAAGTCCACACATTGGGTGTGGCTGCAATCCCTCTAATTCCAAAGCACTAAGCTCTCCCTAAACCTTACTCGATGCGTCGTCTGCCGAGCCAAGCTGCTCTCACGTCTGCTGATTGGATGTCCACAACCTTAAGTGCACGATATGGAGCAGTAAATGATCTCACCTGACAGTTCCCTCATTTGTAGTGGCATTGGGTGGAGAAAAGATTCATTCTTTTCCTGCAAAATACTTAAGAGGGAAATGAAATAGCTTCTTGATAATATAACTCACGTAACGTTCTTCTTTGCAATGATGAGCACGTATCAGTTAACATTAGCTTGTATAGTTTGAGCCGGTTAAGTGGATTATTTACAACCAAGATTGACATCGTTACATGTCCTATTTACAACCGAGATTCACATAGCTACGTCTGTTAAACACATGAATTGCATGATCGAACTCGAATCCCCCATACGGATTATCACAGCATGGACTACATGACCTCGCCATTTTATACACCCTTCCAACTCAATGAATGCTTCGGCTATTAAAGGCATCGCCCTTAGCTTCCTCTATCTACATAAAATTACATTTTTTCATCGTGACATATCGATGGGCTCACGATCCTATTAACTCTATGACCTTTAAGTCTCCAGCTCCAAAATTATTTTAAATTTGAAATACGTGTCCTAATTTTTTTGATTTTTTGAAATTATTTTTAAGTATTTACTGTACCGCTTATACTCTATGTACATTTCCACAGACCGCCATTAACTACTCACGATACTTGCTCGTTCTCTCCTCCTTTCGCCTATAAATGGGGTACCCCGGCAAACATTCTTCACAAATACTCTTTCTACAATCATCGTCTCGCCTTTGAAATTCACTTTTCATCAAAAGGATCCTGCTTCTTTCTCCGAAATGTGCTTCTTTGATCGTGGTTCCATATCTTTGAAACAACTTCTTTATTCGGTACAGACGGTATATGAGAAAGCTGGAAACAAGTATGCTTCAACTGTCTGCGTTCTCCACCCTTCTGTCTATGTTGAGACGTGCGTAGTTCCTCGAGTCATTGACCATGATCGGGAACGTCATCTCCATGACATGTGCAGTCACGCCCTGATTACGGTGCGCTCGTTTTCAAACACAGTTGTTACTGTGATATTCCTCTTGTCACGAAGGCAAATGATCCTTTAGGAGCTCCCTCTCGTTGCTTAAACGGTATGGACTGCATCTTGGTCTCTTATCGTCCTCGTTGCTTAAAGTACTTTGGTTGCAGCTGAACCGAGGATTTCATAACACTATGATCAGTCCAAGAACCACTTGGGACATAATAAAGCTGATTCTGATTTTGATCTTTAAGAATACAATTAGGCAAAATATTCTATCCACCATGAAAATTTCTCAACTGATCAGCTGAAACGACAGTTGCATTGTTGGCATTTCCAAAATTATAATTTTGGTGCAACGGAACGCCTGATTTTGTAATCGTCCTCTTGATACGACAAAGGACAATTAGTCCTCGTGTCGAATTTCACCACGTTCTTTTAACGCCTTTAGGACTTGTGACTAAATAGAGTAGGATCTATGTCATTAATTTAATGATGAATACAATTAGTCTGTGTACTTGTTAGCAAACCGGTAGTATGTCGTATTGTACATCATCCTATTGTGTACAAGCGCCCGATCACACGTGTTCATGTTCTTTTGCCTATGATTTACGTCTAAGTGAGTCATCATATCCATTGATCCCTCTATATGTCCCTTATTGGTCAATGTATTACTCCCTCCGTCCCAAATTAGTTGTCGTTTTAGGAAGAATAGTGTGTCCCAAATTAGTTGTCACTTTAGGATTTCAAGACAAAAATTGTTAGTCTTTTTCAATTATACCCTTAATAATTAAATAAATTCTCAACAAAATTTAATAGTCAAACATTAAATAGGGGTAACATAGTAAAATACACACTCTATTTAATGATTTTCTTAATGGACGTGAAGAAGCTAAAAGCGACAACTAATTTGGGACAGAGGGAGTAGTTAATAATCACTGGTAATCTATTGACCCCCTATACGACGTTACGAATCCTACATTTAATGATAGTTAATTCAATTTATTGGGAAGGGATTTCATTATTTCAAGTTATAAGGTCCTTTTTTTTTTTTTTTTTTTTTTTAATATTAAACTCCTGCATTTCCATTGGAATAGTAATTTGTCCATTCATATAAGCAAAAAACTGCTGCTGCTCCTATTAGTTTGTCAGCAAGCTACCCGACCTTGTGGATGCTTCAGTATGTTAAGAACTACTAAGGATTAACACCATAAATACACTAAACATATAAGACTGTACCATGCATCTAGAATTAAGTTAAGATTGTCTGGACTTCAGGCGACGGGTAGTGGATTCAATGGCATTGAGAACTGCATTTTCACATTTATCAATTTCCCTAAGTACCTCTTCAGCTGCCTCCACTTGGGAACTCATGGCCTGTGATTTGTTTTTGTTTCTTATGTTTCAAAGTACCTTCAGCCTCTTCAAGAAAAGAAACCACTTGTTTCAGCCTACTAATACATTCAATTGCATCCGCTATTCGTCTTTCTAAAGGTTCCTTCTTTTTAGTAACCATATCCAACTGGTCTTGCGTACGAAAGATCTCATCTTTAGGATCATTTGCACGAGTTATAGCATCTTCATATCTTGTCTTCAGTTCCGGAAAAGACTGCATCTCTCTCTGTCTCTTTATTGTGACCAAATCATAGCGATAAGTAATGAAATCCTTGACATCCTTGTAGAAATCAGTATGATCAGCTCCAAGCAAATGCAAGTTATAGAAGGCGTTATTCGAGCACTTGACCATAGATTCCACATTTTTGAGGCTCCCAGAAGTGAGCTGCAACACCAACACAGACTTGACATGAGATATTATGGTCTTTGATTCTTCATTAATGTTGGAATTACAGTATTTTCTGGAACATCAAAGCAGCTCTTGGAAAGGCATATCCTAACTCTGACTTTACTTTCTTTTGGCACAAACTGTGTGATATAGTGCAGTCTCTTAGACAGGTGGAAAAATGCCAACAGGTGACATGGAAATTTCCAACTGATGGCTATAAGGTTAATACAGATGGATGCCACATGAAATCTAAAGGTCTTGCTGGAATTGGGGGCATAATTAGAGATGCACAAGGTGAACTGATATTAGCTTTTTCTGTTCCTGTCGAGTGCTGCAGTAATAATCAAGCTGAGCCCTTAGCTGCTCTTTTTGGAGTAATCTGTTGCATAAGATTAGGAATAAGGAACTTTATTTTAGAAGTTGACTCAATGCTAATTGCAAATATGATCAACAGCCAAGGAACTGACAATTTGATACTAAAAATGGTCATTGAAGACACTCTACAGAGTTTGTGCCAAGCGGATGTACAGATTGTTCATTGCTATGGGGAAGCCAATCAAATTGCAACGGATTGATTGGCAAAATTAAAGGTCCTTTTCAACTAGATAAATGGTAGTTGCCAAGCATTAGGAGTAGGTTTGAAAAAGCAAATTTTTTTGTAAGCTAATTGTGCAGTAGGGGAGGAACTTCACTTTCCAACAACTGCCAGCATGTTGCAAATTAAAGGTCCTTTTCAACTAGATAAATGGCAGTTGCCAAGCATTAGGAGTAGGTTTGAAAAAGCAAAATTTTTTGTAAGCTAATTGTGCAGTAGGGGAGGAACTTCACTGTATAGTACCTCCTCCCCATGACCACCCATTTTTTGCTGTTCTTTGTTGTAGTGCTGTATTATGAGGCCAGTCCAAGCCCTCCTCTGGTTTTAATGATCAATACAAGTCTGCTCCATAGAAAAAAAAAGGGGTGTAATCAATGGCCTTCCTACAATCAAGGAAGACAGGATTGGAACCTAGGATGCAATTATAACACGGGGTTTATATATTATGGCTGAGTCGTTCTAATGTAATCCCTAGAATCCTTTCGGCCTAGAAGGGAATTACCTTAACGGCGCTCGTCAAATCCATAGTTGAGCGTATAAAGTACTACCCATTACCCGAGGAAAGAAGACCTCTTCCGAGCGTAACTTCTTTTAGATGAGTTAGTCTATGAAATATCCTATCAACCCAATTCCTCGCTAGCTTCACTATGCTAGGCTAACTTATCTTTTCCGGGTCTTTAATTAGCAAAGTAGACATGTAACTTTAGTGTCATGAACATTAAAGTTAAACAACCAAAGCAATAAAAGATAGATAATCAAAACCCACATATATAAATTCTATGAATCATTCATATAATTATATCCAAAGTTACATCAACTAACCAAATGTAGCAATACACATCAAATAAATAAATAAAGAGATAAATAATTGCTCATTAAAACTCACCCAATCTTCTAAGTTAAAATTATCCCTAGGTTAAAATGAAAGAAATTCTGATTTTCCAAATTGAAGAATTGCCAAAATGAATTACAATCATTTTCCAAAATTATGCCTAGGTTACAATGAAGAAATTTTGATTTTTCAAGCCACAGCCACCTTTGTATATAAAGTTTCACCCAATATCCACTCTATCACTACTGAGCTTAGTCATTGTTTCACGCAAAGCCACAGTTCTGCTGCGTTCTAGACAGACTAGCCAGATTTCGTATTTTTCTTCAACTTGACTTCATTTTGACTAGTTTCTTCCATCACTCTTCTCCAAACATATTCAACCTACAAAATTCAACTAGGCCATGATAAGTCCACTTGTTTCACCAATTTTATACAACAAACACTCAAGTATAGGTATATAATGTGCTGTATTTTAACCACACATCAAATTACTAAAAACAGGTAAAAAGATGATTTGACCTTGAAAATTTTGAAGAAAAGACTGCCGGAGGAAGTAAATCTTTACATGTCGGAGAAACATGATCATATGAATTTGTCTTACCACAACTGCCTTCCCTCTTGGTTGGACCACGTTTGCCCATGCGAAGCTTCCGGCTCTAAAACCCATGGCTGTGAGTACGGTTTTTCCACAAAAGTATACGCTCTCTGTTTCAACCTTACTCACACCCTTGGGCTATGAGGCGGTGAGCAAGGTTTAGCCCAAAGCTGTGAGTAAGGTTGAAACGGAGAAACGTATACGTTTGCCAGGAACTCCCTTCCAAAATATCTTAGAAGCGTTGTGCAACACTCTTTGAATAGGTAGTCCAACGTCTTCCGGGCATAAGGAGCTGAAGTTGGAATATAATGTGGTGTGGTTCTTGATAATATTATAACACACAAACAAGTTGGAAGAGGCTATACAAATGTTCGCAATAAAATTTTCAAAAGTATGGAAAAAAAATTGGAACCACAAACAAATACTGAACAGAGGTATTCCTTATTACTCACAACTGGAGGTACAATTCCCATGATTCTTCTCCCTAAATAGTTATCCATAAATCGAGATCTAGGATGCCGTGTTTCTCGATTGTAGGATGAGTTAATATTTTGGTGATGCTATTTAAATGGAATATGTGACCCGTTATTAGAGGAGTAAGCAGTAAGCTAGGGTTTAAGATGGAGCAGCCTGTAAGATACATATAATCAGGGGTGGTGCAGCGAATTTTGTGGCCTACAGCGAAGCATATAGCGAGGGGCCTTATTTGTTTTTATAAGAAAAATAAGGGATTTTTACATGGCTTTAAAACTTATTAAAGTTATAACATAAAATAAACACATTATCATTTTTTTTAGATACCATAGACAAAAACTAATATAGTGGACATTTTATAGACATTATTTTTTATGAAACAAATAGAGTTTATTTTGCCTAGTTTTAAGGATAGTATGTCTGTTTTAATGAGTATCACTAAATTAACTACTAAATATTTGCAATTATCCTATAACATACATGTTAATATAATAATAGATAGAACAAAATACCAAATATCCTGATCTACACATGGCATTGCATCAGAGAAAGAAGCGGGTACTGAACTACTTACAACTCACTTAGTATTAATATTCAATTATTATTTAAATAATATTCCTCATACCTTTTGGATACAATCTACATATAATTTTGTAAAAACATATATTGTGCCTCTGCATACCACTCCAAGTCAATATCCTATTAGTATTTATAAAATATACCCCTTAATTTTTGGATACTATCTGCCAAAATATTGTAATTAGTATACTATTTTGCCTTCGCATACCACTCCAAGATTAATATCCTATTAATATTTACAAAATATACCCAATATCTTCAGGATGCTATCTGTACATAATATTCTAAATATATACTTTCTGCTCCAATTATTACTTAGAAAATATACCACAACCACCTTATTATTTATTTTTGTTTTCTAAATAAAGTATATTTAGTGAATACAACGTTGGGAAGTGGAAGAAATTTGAATGTGTGCAAACTATACTATTGGTACTCCTGTTTTATAAGGTAATTCTAAGTGTCTTGCATGTTGGAATCCTCCTTAATTTATATTCATTATGTTACCACGAATCTATTCCTATGGTGATGGATACTTATTATCAACAAATCCATAGTTGGGTAGGCATCCACTATAGCTATTTTTTTGGAACATTATCACCAAAAATTTAGGAGATCTCTCATTAAAAAAAGCTATAAAATGGCTATCACTTGTTGATAAATTTCTAAGGCCAAATAGAGAGTTAATTCCCAAAATGGTCACCGTCCTAATGCAAAATATCTAAAAAAAGTCACTTTTCTTTGGTTTGAGACAAAAATGTTGCTCAACTTATCCAAAGTACCTTAAAAAATCATTCTACCAAATTGTGGGTTAAAGTTTATCGAAAAATGCTTATGTGTCATTTTATTTTAATTCTTTTTATTAAAAATGGACCGAGAAATTTTTTAATTATTTTAAATAAATCAAAATTTAAGGTATTAGCCATCTCGAAATTTTACCCGAGGAAAGAAGATCTCTTCCGAGCGTAACTTCTTTTAGATGAGTTAGTCTATGAAATAGCCTATCAACCCAAATCCTCGGTAGCTTCACTATTCTACGCTAACTAATCTCTCCCGAGTCTTTAATTAGCAAGTAGACGGGCAACTCAAGTGTCGCGAGCACAAGAGTCAAGCAATCAAAACTATGGAAGCTACATAATCAAAACCCAATAATATAAATTCCTAGTCATGACTCATTCATATATTCATGTCCAAAATCATATCAATTAATAACACAAATAGCCATGAAATATATTCACAAAATCAATTCTTCAATAACATCAACAACACCCAATATATTCAATACAAAACATGAAAGTAAAGAAAGGAGTACTAATGGTTGAGAATTTCTAAATGGGTTGCTCCAAATCTTCACCCTCTTGGTGTTCTTGTTGATGGATCCTTGCTCCAAGATTGGATAAATGGCCAAAAGATAGATAAAAATGTAGACTAATACTACTTATATGTTGCCAAAAATAATTACCATGTTTTTCCATAATTCTCCCTAAGTTAGAATGAAGTTACAAGTTTAATATTTTTTGCAGGATGTGAGGGAATCTGACCGCTCATGTCACGCATCACCCACATGCCAATGGAAAAAGGAAACGAACGTCGGAAGAGATTCCGGTTCCGAATACCCCACTTCCGTAAATTGGTCAGGTGCAGCGGACACTGGACACTGTGATTCCTTTTCAGGTTTGAAAACTTACAGATGGTCATGACCTTTCACTGCCTTGGATGCACTTTTTGAGATTCGGCTGCAATGATAAAACTAAAGTAAAGCTACCCTCTTAGGAAATGGGGAAGGACGCAATATATCCACTCGTTCAGTTCAAAATACTCAGAAAATGCAACTTGAGGTGCATTGGAACGCACTGACTGGCTAAATCAGTGGTATAGTGTAAACAGTCTTTATGTCTGGGGTCGGAATGATCAGTGCATTAGGGTTTTATGGTCTCGAGAGCTTGACAGCCGAATCTTGTGCTTGGGTGCGCATGATCTGAGCTCTGTAATATGTACTACTAATATACGGAGTATTCAGTTAGTTTAACTTCCGTAATAGATATGGGAAACGTAAAGAATCATTGAGGGCCGGCCATATCCACTACAAATCTATCTCAGGAAGCGCATGGGACTGTTTGAAAAAGCAGTTCTGACTTTGATGGTGGAAGGCAGTTTATGTTGACATTTTTTAGTACCATATGTAGGCAAACATTTTCTCCATCCGTCGCAAATTATGTGTCCTTATTTCTAAAATAGCCGTCTCAAAATATTTGTCCACTTAGGATTTAAAGGTAAAATTTTCAATTTTTTTCCACGTTTTACCATAGTAATAAATTTTTTGAAGACCACAAAGATCTCACTTATTGGTTAGTATAGTCGATATCCCCCCTCACCAAACAAAATATTCTCTTATTTACCTAAAAAAAACCTACTCATTTACTAGCATTTACCCAAAAATACAAAATTTTATCGGAGCAAAGATCATCTAATTTGTATGACAAAGGCAGATAAAATTTTGTGTAATCAACGGAAATTGATAACTCAATAATTTTAAAAAAAAAATCTCCTACTAAAGGTTGCTAAAATCTTAATTTAATTTTTGGTGCTCCAGTTATAAGGTGGACAAAATCCTCCAAGTTTATGGTTAAGCTCATTTTTGTACATAGAGATTTTTATATTGATCTGGAAAATCTTAAGTTTGTTATTCTGTCAATCAACTTTTTGTTCCGACCCTTCAATAAATGCGATTCCTCTTAATTTTTATGTAATGAAAGAAATTATTTAACAAATAAAATGTAATATTTATTTTGCATCAATTCTTCGAAATTTCCATTCTCCTCGATTCAACTATCATTTAATTCAAACAAATCTACCGAGTAAGTTTAATCGGATTATCAATAGCATAATAGATACATTGGTAAAGAAGAAAACGACAAATATTATTCTGCGAAAGATAATATTTATCAAGTAAGTACTCTTGATCAGATACAGAGTCAATTTAAGAAACAACATTAAATTTTAGAAAAAATCTAAGATTGGAAAATAACAATGAAAGTTTATTATGGTGACTTGGCAGCCCACATCATCTTTGTAGAGGAAGGAAATTTTATATGGGCAAACATGAGTGGCCTTGTAGATAAGTACTAAAAATACATCCACTGACTTTGCTCCCTAATTATTCCCTCCGCGACAAATTTTTTGTCCTTATTTCTAAAAATAGCCGTCTCAAATATTATACGAGTAGTTTTCCAAATACCAATGAAGATTAACGAAGGATAAAATAGTGCATACTCCATCTGCATTAATGATTTCTTAAGGGATTACAATCTGAGTTATTATCTCCTTTATTTGCCATAGTTAGTGTTTCAAGCGTCAAACTTTTTATTTGTTGTCACAAATGACCCAGTTTGAATTTCGAAATCTGAAATACGACAAACAAAGTGGGACAGAGGAAGTGTCTTGTTTAGTCATCAACCACCATGTCCGTGAGTACCTTACTAAGGTAGTGTCTTTTAAACAAGGCAAAGTAACAGAGCCCACCCTTCCCATGTCAGTTAGTCGTATTAAACTTATTCATTACATCACCTACAGATACACACAATATATAGTACAAACAAGTTGGGCTATTTGCTACTATATTTATTTAAGTATAGGTATATGCTTCATATACCTATCATCGCTCTTTACGCAATTCGCCACTTGTCAAATAACACTCCTACCCTGTGGTCAGAAAGGGAAACTCTCCAGTCTCTCGTTGTACGTACACACATTACGATGGATAACACACCACCCCGTAACTTCGGTAGCGCACGCAGATCTCTCATACCGCCGTCGCCAGGTGCATCGGAAGAGGTACTTCGTAGAAGTTTAGCTGATTTAAATAATACAGTCAAGGAAGCCCGAGAACTTCTGCAAAGGATTAAGGCTGAGACCGGCGCAGATGGACTGACGAAGCTGCTCCTTCAAGAATCCCCACTGCCAAAGCTCTTCCAACTGTCGTTAGAGCCCGCACCACCAATAGGGCCCGCAGAGCTCATTGTAATCTCTGACAATACAACTACTGAAAATGCCTCGGGGGCTGGTGAAAGCTCCAGTGTTAACCGCTAGGGTATTGCCTACTGTTTTAAGTTTGTGCGATGTCCCTGTCCGGGCGCTCTATGTTTTATATCTCGTTTAATTTGGTACGTAGGTTGTTCGGTTGTTTGGTTTTGTTTGTTGTTCTGATGTGAACCTACTTTTTTGTCGTGGTGGAGATATTCTGCTTGGGTTGGTTGGATGTTTTGCGTTGCTTGTACTTGTTCAATGAAATTTTATGGCGTTATTGTTGTGTTACCGTCGTCTCCACTATCATTCATGTACGGAGTTTACACTAATGTTACCCAATACATCTAACCAATGCGAGCTATCTCTGAAAACGAGCCCATCCTGGAACCGACGTTCGCGACCGTTATTGTCATTCATCGACACTATACGTGTGCGAAAAATTGCTTTAGGCTAACGTATGTACCCTTCTTCATATTGTGTACGTATATATGAAATTTAGGTATTAGGCCAAAATAAGGTAAAATACATGTACTAATAGGGCCATGGGCCTACACCTCTGGACGGTAGTATACTAAACCGTAACTAGGGTAAAATTTTCACCCACAGGCCACTTTTGTCACTAGTATTTAGTTTGAAGCCACTTTTCTTTTATTGGTCTTACATGAGTTGCCATTTTCTGAAACTTCAATCTTTGTGAGCTGAATTTGAACTTCTTGCGTAAATTATGAAGTATCAAATTCAATCTATAAGGGCTGAACGGTCGTTGGATCTAGGAGCGGGCGTAATTGCTCAGTGCCCGGTGACTTGTAAGATAAGTCTAATCTCGACAGCTGGACTCGTATCACCGTAACAATATGTCGCGTATTTTTGCCCACACAGTCAATCCCCCACTTGCTGAGTGCTGACGCAAGCAGTCGTGAAGTGGTGTGATGCACTGAGCATAATGATATCTCGCGTGCTTCCTAGCCATAATGATAATGATGCACGACCGTTTCGTGCCTCACCCTTATCCCTTTCTGACTATAAATAGTGACTTCATGACATTGGAAAAATCACAACTATTCTCGATTCGACAAACCACTTCTTCAGCACCTTCCTCATGCTAACGATAAGCTTTTGTATCCCAAAAATGTTCGCCCTTGATCATGATTTGATATTCCCAGAAAGCCTTCGTTCCTCTGAACGGACGACACCTAAGAGAATTATACGCGGAAGCTCATCTGCAGTTATCTTCTTTCCTCTCTTCATTCATAAGGAAATGAATGAAGTCCCCCGAGTCATGAAGTTTTATCGGGATTCTGATGATGTCTTTCGGGATATCTTCATTATTTCACGTACAGTGATTACGGCGCGCTCAGCTACTAACACATCAGTTGCTGTGACATTCTTCTTGTCATGTGGGGTCATGACGCCTATCACTTTCAACTATCAAGAAACTTCTCCGCCATGATTTCTTTAATGTTTAGGTTGCTTCTTTGCCTCTTTGACGGACGAGGGTTGAAGCCGGCTTGTCTGACTCCTCTTCATGGCAGGCAGGAAGAAGGAGCCCTAGGTCGTTAGCGGATTAACGAATCACCAAGTTTTAGCTCCGCCTACGATTCTTCTATGCTGTCTGTTGGTTCTGCTGGTGCGTTCTTGTCCGCGTTGCAATGCCTCGTCGACCGTTTGCTATGGGATACCCAGGGGAAGAGGCTCCTCTGAGGGAGGTTTCCAGCTCAAGCCTTCCTGCTCTAGGCGAAATTTTATTTATTCTTGAAGATCTGTGGGACTGTGCCCTCCGGTTTGGCCAGATGAGGTTGAAGCGGATGGTCAAGCTTCACTGCTAGTCTTCTAGTTTCTCTTCAAGTTCGACGGACGAGACGTGGGAATGTCAGGCATGTATTTCGGTGCTTCCGGGATCCCTTGCTTCCGGGAAATGCGGACGAGTACAATATTCCACCTGGAATAACCCAGATATTATTTAAGAAGATAAACTTAGTTAATCTATTAATTAGTAGATTATTATGAAATTTAATTTGTCTAACCTTCCCTGTAGACTTTTGTCTTGCCATCATATGTAGGATTGTTTGTCAATACATTACAGAACGTGGATCTAAAGTTTACTAAAAAAAAAAGAAGAACAAATATCAATGTATCGCAGAAAATAACACACTACTGTTGGGCTAAAACAGCCCAATGTGCTCTTAACATGGTATGATACTGGCCGCTCTGGACTGAGCCCGCACGGTTTTCCCTAAAGGACTAACACCATTAACATGGTGTGATACTGTCCGCTCTAGGCCTCTAGGGTGAGCCCGCACGGTTTTCGCAAAAGGACAAACACCATTAACATGGTGTGATACTGTCCGCTCTGGGCTGAGCCCGCACGGTTTTCCCAAAAGAACTAACACCTTTAAGAGATCACTACACCTTATAAGTAGATTATATTCCTTGCCAGCTTCTGATGTGGGACTTGGTTCGCACACTCAAACAACTACCTATGGCAGTTCCACTCCTTTCTTCAGAGTTCCGGCCTTCCGAGAAAGGCTCTCGGTTGACTCTCCAGAAAGGGTTAGGCATCCTGAAATCCTGTGCAATCACAGTTGATTTTTTGGCGTTGTTCGACTCTTGCGAATTATGATTGTTGTTCATTGATTTTATTAAGAGTTTTGTCACGCTTCGACTGTGTTAAACAAAAAATTGTGTATCTACATTTTACCTAATAAGTATATCACAAATCATACTCATAATTTGGCCTAAACGACTTTGACATAAACTTTATTGTTTATTTATCAGGATATTCAGTTGGTCATCAAGTTAAGATTGAAATTGTCTTGAATCCTAACTTTATTCACTGTTGCAACACTTGGATACAAGTCTTCCTTTGACCATTTGTTTCAAACTCGACCACTTGTTAACTTTATTTTAAAACATAAATGCCCGAATCTTTGAGTTTGGATATTGTCATTTACACACCGTCAACATATACAATTGAGCAGTTATGGGTTAAGTCAAGCCAACCACATATCTTATCTTTAAATTTCAATGATGACCTATTCTATTACGTCCCATTCAGTTCATGGCTTCAAGATTTACAAGTTTTGCATGTAAGTCCTATACAAAGACCTTTAATAAATGTTTGAAAAAGGACCATCAGGTAGCTCAACATCATGGTCTTTGCACTGTATTGTATATTCATATCATAAGTTCGCTTGTTTTGTTCAGCATCGTCTTCAAAATCAACCCAAATACTCGTAGACAAATTGAAAATTTCTCTACCAATAGGACTAGGCATATCAGGATTATCTACATCCAGTGACCACACAGTTCTGAAATTATCCTCTAAAGTGGCAATCCTGTTTACCAAGTCCTCTCCAAGGATCCTCAGCCTGGCAACTGAATCCATGATGTAGTTATGTAGTACATCGGACGAACGACATGGAACGAAACCATTCCTGTAGAAGAAATGAGAGATTGACTTCAAAATTGCAAAATCCTAAACATCAGCATGGTTATCCGGACACATGCCACTCTCATTTTGTCCATGAAGATTGTCATAAAAAAGACTCCAAAAAACATGTCACGTGCCACCGCTGCCACCTCCACCACTCCACTATCTCCGGTGAATGCCACGTCTGAAGGAATATAAACACAGCGGAAGCAATTTCAGGATCATGACTCACATGTAATCTAGACAAACTAGTAGGCTATTTAGTTTTACATAAACATAAAACGGAATACATCTCGAAGCGTGACTTCAACCTTGAAACAAATCTTCAATCACGAGCAGGATCATCTACGGGGTCGTCCTCCAGTTCCATGATCTTCTGTCGTGTGCCCGAACAATACCCAGACTAATAATCACTTGGGTGGAACAAGTGTTTCAGAGAGAGAAAAAACTCTTTAGGGTTTTTGTGTTTGTGTATTCTTCCTTTTGGCCAAGAATCCCCTTTATATAGTTTTAAGAGTAAAACCCTCTTCCAAAACTGTATAGGATTCTTTTCCACCAAGAAACCTCTCTCCTAGTCCTAATTGGATTCGGTCACAACAGGGACCACAGAATTAATTAATGAGGCTTCCAATTATGGAATTAATTCTTTTTCTCCAGAATTAATCTTTCCATAATAAATTACAAATTATTTCCACTAGAAATTCGTAATTGCACTCCTCAGTTGAATTTCGAATTCTTCCATCAAATCTTATTTAACTCCCCACGTTAAGATTACAGACACCAATCAATAATATTAAACTACTGACAATTTAATATATTGACTAAATGAATATCCTTTAGAGTTCCGCTTAACTTATCCCATGTGCCGGATACAAAATCCACTGGCCAGATTTACACATAGAAACTTATAAGCTTTCATAAAGGGTTGTCATCAATCTCTATTACGAGACGTGGATTCTATCAACTAGCTATTACTTCGCAAATGCATATTATCATTATCCAACTTATCAGGAATTATTTGACCCAAATATCCTGGACCTCACCTATTGATAAATCAAGACAATGAATAATATACACCACTAATAATAGCTATATCAAGATTAAGAGTATAAGTACATTTGATGAGCTAGAGAGTTTATTTTATATAGTCAGTATAAAAACACTTATCTCTACTTGGTCCGTTCAATGCACACAAAGCGCACTAGCACAAGAAGTTGGAACTATACCATTTCCATAATCAAGATAAATTATATATAATCTTGTACTACAATCATACCAATGGCTTTGTCCAATTTCCATCTTAGATTGTGAACAGTACTTTATTATTTATAAGAACCGGTGATTTAATCTTCCGTGTATAAGCTTGGCTCTACAGTCTACACACTAAATCAACTACTATATACTCCCTCCGTCCCAAATTAGTTGTCGCTTTAGGAAAAATGGTGTGTCCCAAATTAGTTGACACTTTAGGATTTCAAGACAAAAATTGTTAGTCTTTTCCAACTATACCCTTAATAATTAAAAAAATTCTCAACAAAATTTAATAGTCAAACATTAAATAGGGGTAACATAGTAAAATACACACTCTATTTAATGATTTTCTTAATGGGCGTGAAGAATTTAAAAGCGACAACTAATTTGGGACGGAGGGAGTAAATAATAGGACACACGTGACACAATTGATCTAAATAAATAATAATTCATTAATTTAATAAATGAATAACCAATTGTTCAACTAGGAATAATCCAACTAAAACCGCATGGTTATTAGTATATCCCAACAGGCACTGATTAATTGCTCTTTTCCATCTTGCTCTACCCTTGCACTAGAATGAGCTTGCCTATTACATTGCTGCTTCGCCTCAACTAGTTTCTGAAACTCGAGCTTCTTAGATTGATAAGCATGAGAAGCCTCTTCAGCAGTGTCAAAAGTTCCCAGGCAAATTCTCTTCTTACTGATGGGGTTTTTAATCTCAGAAGAAAATCTCCCTGACTTTCTCTTGCGAACTCCAACGAAATGTGTTGTTTCGTGAGAAGCGATTGTTTTAATTCTACCCAAACTATCAACATTTAAGGTTTGATCAATATCCACTGACAACGATGCCCCAACAGGCTGAATTTGATCACAATTCTTTGGGTTATTCTCCTTGCTTAATTTCTCAAACTCTGATTTCTTGGAGAAATAAGCTTCAGAAGCCAAGAATACCTGTTTTTCAAACAAATAAGCCTTGGAAGACACACGTGTTCCATGTGTTGTCGGCGGTCCTATTGAAGAAGAGGTCAAGAGGCGTGCCTGGTGACCAATCTTCCGACGGACAGCCTCTAATGACAAGAGGAATATCACAGCATACGCTGTGTTAGAAAACGAGCGCACCGTAATTAGTGCACATGCCACGAAAAAGACATTCCGACGAGTGTCAGTATGATCCCCATCAAGTTTAATGACTCCGGGGACGCAAACCATATCAATAAAGTAACAATTAGGTCGTGGAATGAGAGTGACCAAAGGTACTATATACTCAGTTTTATGAAACACCATATATAGAATACGAATAGAGCTACAGCTCTGGGATCATGGAGGCAGGATCAAATGCGAACGGTACAAAGAAGAATCAAGATTACTTTCTTATAAGAGGAGTTTATGAGAAAGGCAATATAATGTTTCTGATGGAAACTTGAGATCAACTTCTGATGAGATGCTTCTTTTGTATGAGGAAGATGATAAGGAAGTCTAGGAGTAATTATAGCCAGGGATACAAACCGATTCAGCGCAGTAAACGCAGACATATAGTAAAGGTGCCTAGAACGGAGTTATATTCATCGCACCCTGCACGTTAATATACAGATTGGAGGCCCAAGGGCTAAATTGGCACTGTCAAGTAAGAGTGACGTGCCGTTCCAATATTGGTTGATGCATTTCTCTCTTGTCCACTATATCGAATCTGTACCCCCAACTATCTTAATCAACATAAGTAAAGACATCGCCCATCCACGTCACAAAAAATGAGAGATTTTTAAAGCTACATATATGCCGATTAATAATATTTGATGTAACAATCGAAGCAAACGTTAAGTATATTGTTAGTAAAATTATACTGTTCTTTATGTCTAAATTCGGACTATCAATGAAGCTCTAACTACCAAGAACTACCTAGACGTGCAGTCCAATTCACCGTACTTCAACTTACAATGAATTTAATTACTAATTGTCTATTAAGATTTAAATAACAATAAGAATAATTTACTAAAAGTGACCGATACGTAGCCGTCAAGAAACTCACATGACGGTTTATTTTTTCATATGACGGTTGATGTGTTTCTCTTTTTTCCTTATTAAAACTGTATTTTCAAATATAAAGAGGTTGAGCAGTAAACAATTAACACGTAACTACAAGAGGGAGTAAATTAAGAAAACGACATACATGATACAACTATGAGAGGGAGTTGTAGTCTATTGCACGGGGAAAAACGTTTCGCTATTCATTTATAATCTGCAATGTTTGTTCAACTAAGGTTGGGTTAACTTTCCTTTATATTGGGCTATTAACACTGATGAAAAATAGTGATAAGCAAAATAGCATACATGGCTCGGTAGTGAACTATATATGCCGACACATTTCTCTGCTCGTCAAAATCCCAATAGCTGCTTTTTGTTATAAATTCATTTATTTGTGTGGATTACCACTACTCACCATTATTCAATTGTAACATATGGTTTACTACCCCACTTTCTCCTACTTAATTCCTCCCCACTAAGTGACCACTAATTCCTTATTAAGTCACTACTTAATTCTTGTAACCTTTGGGTTGATTTGTAACCTATGTATTTGTATCCTATAAATAGAGCATATTTGGCTCTATGGAAGATACACTTGAAACACATTGAGTATACAAGTTCTTCCTTCTCCTCTCATATACTTTTGTCTTGTTCTTGTACTATTTTACTATTAGTTTTACAACACTTTTCTAATAAAACAGATTATTTTTTTATTTTACTCCTCAATTATCTCTTTTCTAATTAAACGTCACTACACACATTATCTATGGATTTTTTGTTTATCGACTCACTCTTTGTCTTTTTCATATCCCGTATATTAATAACAGATTACTTACATCTAAGAAAAAAAGCCAAAAAGCCCTAGATTGGCTGGGAGTGTTCGTTTAATTCGTATCGTATTGAAAGTTACTTTGTTCCATGAAACAACATGGAATCGTTTTCATTCTTTCAACTGATTAGATACTCTATTTAATTTGTCAAATTAAAACTATCATTATAAACAACGAATAACGACGAAAAAAATCCTTAACTCAAATCGCAATAGCATTTAACCATCGCATTAAAATGCCTAACCTAAACATTGGAGGTTGCCACAGTAGATGTAGCTGCACCCACGCAATATATTGAGTTACTCCTTCGATCACGCGCATCCACGTGTCAACACATTCAGTGTGGCTGCCAGCCAACTCACTTTAAAGTTAGATTTAGATTTTTCGTTGAACGATATCTGTCCAAAGAATAAACATAGGTGGATCTATTGTTGGTGCAATAGATGCGTGCACACATTGCATGCGACTACAAATCCTCGAAACTACAAACCCTAATGCGCTTTAAATAAGTGTCTAAGTAGTAGCCTAGCCCTGATGATGCAATTAACATTACACCGCTGAAAATTTCATCTGCCACGGCCAATTGCACCCATCTGGCCGTCACGTCAACATGAATTTTTAAATCACAGACCAAAGAAAAGAGTAATAGGAGTACGCTTTAAATCAATAAAGCTTTTTGAGACTTTGTGCAGCGGACCTTGTGATTAACAATGGGGATAGCTTGCGTCCGACCATAACTGATAACCCTAGGAACATAGCTTTTCTTGAGTTGTATCAGTGCCCTTGAACGTGCAGCATCACTAGGACAAGTGCATGCTCTTGCCCAATCTTGCATACTGAAAGCCTGAAAAGAACATCAAGTACAGTGGCCATATATTGCACTGAACCAACCGATATGGAGCAGTCAATAATCCCACCTAAGGGGTGACGGAAAACACAAGAAAAGATTCTTGTTTATCTGCAAAAAAAAAAGAAAAAAAAAAGTAAAGTGAATGATCTTTCCACACAATACATAATGACATGGAAGATCTTTGAAGATCACATATTTTATAGATTGAGTCATGATTTACACTCTTCATTGCTTATTGAAAATTCGAAAGTCTTATACTGTAGCAATAGTACTTAATTACTTCTGTCGGTTAATTAAAAAAATAATATATTATCATCCTTCCATCAATCCCACCCACAATTCCACATATTCAATGTGGCAGCAAGCTCACTTAAAAGTATAATCCAACACACATGTTTAATTTTGTGCTGAACGATATTCATGCAACGAGTTAACCTTCCAAGTGCGAGCGACAATTCTCTAATGTCCACTATAACTATAGTGAACAGTAAAAATGATATAAATCTCTTCCGCATTACTTTATAAATTAAATTAATTTCCTATATGTACCATCGCATGCAATTAGGTATCAGTGGTTTAATTAGTGGTTTAGTTAAGAATCATCATTACACTTTCGAGCCCAGCATCTCTTGGAAACGGTTCATTTGCCCAAATACGTTAAGTATGCATACAGTTTCGCTGCCAACCCATCAAAAGTCTAAACTAATTTCTACGCTAGGTCTCGTGCACTACTCGAGATATTAATACATTGTACTACTCAATAAAGCGTACTGATTTGCCTTCATTGATTCCACCCCTTTACGTCTCCCAACACAGCTGTTGGATTTTGCTTTATTCATATTAGCGGAAGTGCATCCCGCTGAATGAGACCGTATGGGTGGACTAATTTTAAGCATCTTATATGCACTTGCCATTAATAACACTTCTGAAGTGCTTTGGTAAATAAGCGGTTATGTGTTTGGATAGAAGTGCAGAAATTGTAAAATACGCTGCATAGTTGTTTGGTACAAAAAGTTTAGTTATATTAAACGGATATAATATGATACAAAAATTGGGAGTATAATGTAGGCCCTTCGTTTATGAGGATATTAGGGAAATCAGAAACAAAAAATATTACTGATAAATTGATAAAATTATTGGTCATACTGTATAAATTTTAAGGCTAAAGCAATAAGTTGGAGACTGGGTGTTGCCTAGCTTATTGCGTCTAGCTTATTTTTGACATAAAAGCTAGTAAATTTTACGGAAACCAAATAATTCTCAGTGCTCATCCACCCCCGGTTACTAGATTCGAGCACACATTGCATGCGACCGCATAAAATCGAAACTACAAACCCTAACACACTAAGTCCTAGCACTGATAATGCACTTAACATTAGTACACCGCTGGAAAATGCCACTCAATGCGTTGACGGAATTTTCAACACAGACAGTAGCCTAATGCATGCACTTTCAACTTGCTGGGTTCCCAGGTTCGCTCCCTCCACCATATGTTTGCGATAAATTACCCTAGATAAGTTAGGTATGTACCCTTCGTCATCATCCATATGTTCTAAATGCATGCGACCCTTCGTAATACTCCATTCAACATTCAGAAATGAAAAATACGTTTTCTTTCTTTTATCATCTCTTCCGCCTGAGTTAATTCCCATTAAGCGTCCATCGTATGCAATTAAGGGACAGCAGTTCAATACGAAGGCTAATTAAGGATCTTAATTTTAATTCGACCACATCAAGTATCAAGCGAACAACTTGAAGTAAAAAATGGAATCTTCGATTAGTATGCTTTGTACATTTCCCATGTCGTGTAATGAATGTATCTGTAATCCTTCCAACTGATCGAATGCTTGTTCTTTGTTTTAATTGATAAATTATTGAACTCGGGGAAACTATCATTCATTTTAATAAGGGAACCTCATTTACTATTCTTTTACCATCGCATACATATATATATCTAGTGGAAGTTCTTGTTTTGTTTAGCCGTACCGTAATTTGAGTATTACTTCGCCAAACACCATAAAACATACTCCCACCTGTCCATATAATTTGAGACTTGGACTGTTTTCACACATACCAGGGCATCTACCCATTAGCATTAATTAAATACTTAGGAAGTTTACTAAATTAGCATTCCGCTCTCTCAAATTTACTCATAGAAAATTGCGAAAAAGTGTTTAAATCATTTAGTAACAAGGGGAGTATTTGCGACTTAGCAATTAGCATTTAATGGCTTATTGAACTTTGAATAAAACAATTACTCTGAACCAGGAAAAATAAAGGCCAAAAAAAATATCAAATAAAGTGGGATGGAAGGAATACAATATAGCAAAAACACTGTACCCAACAACGCAATACATGAGAGTACAATGCAACATGATACATTATGATATTATTTAACTCAAACACCCAAGCATATAAGCGTACAAACGCCATAAGGAGACTTAACTCACAGTCTCCCTTTGTCGTCCAAAACGTCTTCATCTTGACTAATCTATGTATGTGAAGCAAACAAAAGTCTTATTCACAAACTCCAGAAAAGGCGAATGTCACCTGGCGACGTTACAAGTAGATACGTAGATATTCGCATTTAGACATATGTATTGGACTTGAAAAATGTACAAATAATATGGAGTAGCTAACAGCAGAAGACTTCAACTCCATCTTTTTGGATCTTTGGGAGATATAGCTCCAAAACGTATCAAAAGTAAACAATCAGATACAAGTCAGGAATCAAATGCTGATAAGGATATAATCAGTGACTTGCCAAGGAATGTGATAGATTGCATTCTAGGGAAAATGCCTATACGTGAGGCTGTAAGAACGAGTGTTCTGTCAAAGAAGTGGAGATTTTACTACTTAACCATTCCACAATTAGTGTTTGATCATCAGTTCGGCAAAGAACTTTATGACTTCACCAAAAGGATGTATGCTCCTACATTTTCTGCATATGAGTTCAAGCACCTATTTGACGTAATTGTCACCAAGTTTCTTATGCTTCATCCTGGTGGTATAGAGAAATTTACAGTATGGATTCCTGATTTCAATAGAATGAGGGTTCCTGATGTGAACAAATGGATATTGTGCTTATCTCAGAAGAATATCAAGAAATTAACCTTAAAATACGAGAAGGATACTGAACGTCAGAAGTTACCTCCTTATTTCTTCTTTTGTCTGGACTTGACATTCTTGAAGCTCCGGAATTATGTTCTTTCACCGCTGATAGAGTTTAAAGGCTTCTTAAATCTCAACCAATTAATACTTAGCGGGGTTGACTTTGCAAACAACTGCTTTGAAAGTTTGATTTCCAGCTGCCCCGTCCTTAATTGCCTAGTGCTGCATCGATGTTCCAGCATTCATCATTTTAATATCAGTGGTTCTAAACTCAAGGGGTTGCAGATCGAGGCTGACAATAAGTTCGAATCAGTCTCCTTAGAAAATGCTCCTAACTTGACTGAAGTTTTTATTACGCTGGAGGCAATCCTATCTCTGGTTTGGTTAAGTTTGTGGGTAGCTTGCCTAAAGTCAAAATACTTTGTCTAAATGGCAAGTTTCTGCAGTTCCTGGCAACTGGAACACCAGTTCCGCGTGTGCTGTCGCCAATGCTAGACTCTTTACAATTTCTTGAACTCACGGATATGAACTTTATGGCTCTTGATGAGATCTCTGCAGTTGTATGCTTGATTAGAAGTGCTCGGAATTTGCAAGAACTTCATGTTGAGGCTTCTACAGTTGAGATAAACCAGGAACACGTCTCGGGTTATCTAAAACTCCAGGACTGCGAAATTTCTCCCCTTAACAAACTTCATCTGGTCAGTTTAACGAAAATCTCAGGTTTTGATCTTGAGTTTGAGTTTATCCGGTTCCTTCTCTTTAGTGCGCCATCGCTTATGAAAATGAGCATTGTGGAGCACCCAAATCTTGACGCAGACAAAGCATTGGATTTAGCTAGGAAGCTGCTCCTGCTTCAGCCACCATCAGCGGTGTCTATAGATTTCTCAAGGGAAAGTGAAACATAAAGTATCGTAATATTGTTTCATGGAACTGCCATTTTGGAGGAAAATTACAACTTTTAAGCATTCTTGTTTCTGTAAAAAAAAAAAAAAAAAGACATATGTATTGACTGACCTCCTCTTTCATCAATATAAAAGGTCCATGGCATATATTAGGAATACAAAACTGTCCATAATAAGTGTTCTTCAAAAACTAAAAAGTCTAAGCATACTGTATTGTGATCATTTGGAGATACGAAGTACTCCCTTAGAGGAGCTCGTCAGTACAACGGTTCAGGATCATGAACATTGCCCAGGAATAAAGAGGCAACTTACGGTTGCAAAAACCCTGATGTTAAACTCCTCAGAACAAGCGGAGCATAATAGCAACTGCTTCGTAAGAACAAAAGTGCACTGTAACTAGTGGACATGCCACGAAAAAGATATTCCGAATAATATCCTTATGTGTCATATCACCTATGAACAAAATGATCACCTGCACAAGTTGCCACAAACAAATTTCATCAGATACCGAATGAGATCTTCATAACAATTAGTTGGAAATTTCAGCATCATCTGAAGAGGCGGACTAAAGAAGCTCCGAATAAGTGACCATGGAAGAGGAAGAAATCATCAGAATAAAATGATTAGAGAGCGAGTGTATAACGATTTAGAAAATGCATCTAAACCGTATACATATTGAAGGACATACAACAGTAATTTATAGGATTTTATTGTCGGATCGAATGAATGTTAGGTTTTGGTTTGGTTAATATGCACACCGAATGGACGTACACGAAATCGGGTATATTAGAAAAAAAACGAACTGATAACCGCCGAAAGGTCGGTCAAATGCAATTTAGTTTCTGAAATGAAATAATCCTCTATGAGAGTGAATGTGACAAAACGAATGGGGAATAAATATGCACCGATACTACCTTTTTAAGGAATTTATAATCGAGGGTGACATTGGTGTTTGTTGTTAGTTGAAGTTCGTGCTTGTTTCTAGAGGGAAATTCGCCGACCCTACTTAACCGAGACACATTATTATTCTATAATTAAACGGCTAATACTGTTAATAAATCGATAATTAGTTGTACCGACAAAGTATAAAAATTCAGGAACGTATGCATTGAACATTTGAAAGTAATTGAAAATTTAAATAAATCAAAGTTTGACGTAAGATTTATACCGTACTAGCAGTTCGTAAATTGAACTCTCTTGTTCACAATATTATGCTTGTGTTTATAAAAGGGTATTCAATATGGGTCTTGTAAATTGTGCGGTGTCAGAGACATTACCGGTTGACTCTTCTATCTCTGCCCAAGCAGCAGTAGGTTGAGGGCCTTGAGGCTATTCACCACATCACACCGCTTTCATTTCCTGCCTTGCTTGCATCAGCCCTCAGCAAGTGGGGGGACTGACAATCGCAATGGCTTTGGCAAAAAATTTTACAAGTAATTCTGTTACACATTCTAATACTAACATTATTTAGTCAAATAGAATACGAATTTATCATATCATATATATATATCTATATAAATATATATATATATATATATATATATATATATATATATATATATATATATATATATATATATATATATATATATATATATATATATATATAAAAGCAAGAATCCCTAAAGTAAAAAGTGAAAGACCAAAATACTCCTAAAAATTAAGTAACTATAATATTTTTCTAATCTTTCTATATAATCGGTGGCCTTCCGGTGAATTTTGACAATTCATGATGCATTCATTAGCTCTTACAATTCTTGCTTATCCAAGCGTGACCTTTCCAAATTCCTCTCAATACAGATAATCTTACTCTTAAAAAAGGTAAATAAACATAGAATATGAAGAGACTTCCGTCAATTGTTCAAAAGATATTTATTTTAGGGAAGTCATTAAAAGGCTAAAGTAAGTCAGAAGTGTTGCAATATGTTAATTCTACATGAATAAAAAATTCCTCATTTCCTTTGTAGCTATCAATGTAATGTGAGGGTTCCAGGATTCATATTTCAGGTGCTATTTGATCTTCTTGCATCATTTACCAGCAGTGTGAGTTCGTAAAATGGTAATTGGGTATATTAAACACACTCCTTCATAAAGAGTGAAAGTCAAAAGGATTCTTCAAAAATAGTTACTGCTATTCTTTTATAATTCTTTATGTTGCTTTAAATTTTGTGTTAAAATAAAATATCCTAAAAATATTTGCACTTGCCCTTATAAATAGTTTTATCATTGACATTATAGGTACATCACTGATGATGTACATTGCTTCTCGTGAGTTCGTCTTATTGAGCTACGAGGTATAGATCATATATTGTAACTTTTTTTGTTAAGATCCACATTACTAACTTAATTCTCTTTTGATGGAATAGTACTTAAGGATTAGAACCTAATGTTTCTTAGTCTGTTGATAGTAGTTGAATGTAATTTCCGTTTTATTTTTTTTCTTCCGAAAAAGAAATATCCTTGAGGAAACAAATCAAACAATGAAAATATTGTGGATATCAAGCATTTGAATGTGAATGTGGAAAAAATTGAAGTTTCTCTTTTTTTTATAAAGAATTTTTGTGTATCTGAAAAATTACTTTTGTTTAAGTGGATGAATTTTTTTTCTTTATTTATTTAGTTACATAGCTAGTATTGTTGTATTTTTCTTGTCATAACATAGATCATGAACATATTATTCTTGTAGTTATCTAAATTTTGAATCCTTACACTCATACACACACATGAGAATATCTATCATAATAGTTGTACCAAATTGACATGAAAACATATTTTAATGATGATGTGTAGTTCGATGGTATCTCATATTTGTTAGATCTCTTGAAGAAAAAGAATTTTCCACTCACAAATTTTGTAGAGTAATAATTAGTATGGAATACAACGTGCAACGCACGTTTCCAGAACTAGTAATAATTAATGTGTGATACACGCTTATGTAATTTCAAATCCTCTTCATCGGAATAATTCTTAATTAATTAGTTCCTTGGAAGTTGGAAACGTCTGGTAAGAAAATGTGAAATACTACTAGCATTTAATAGTGCTGGATACACTTGTTTTATGTATGAAGTGAAGGGTTAACTTTCTCCGGTGGTCACTGAACAATTGTTTTGTTACCACAAAGTCACTTTTGTTTAATGTGTTACCCTACAAAAGTCACTCAACTTTGCTCCGGTCCACAACAAAGTCACTAAAGCCGAATTTTGTTCAAAACTTGACTGAAAAATGATGTGCCATCATTGATTTTTAAAGATAAATTTTTTAAATTAAATTTGTCGTCCATTAATCCAATTCCTTAATTCATTATTCTTATTCTACCAATCTACCCAACAAAAGTGAACTAATGGATGAAAAATTTAATTAAGAAAATTATCTTTAATCAATGATGCCACATCATTTTTCCAGTTTTGAACAAAATCCGGCTTTAGTGACTTTGTTGTGGACCGGAGCAAAGTTGAGTGACTTTTGTAGGGTAACACATTAAACAAAAGTGACTTTGTGGTAACGAAACAATTGTGCAGTAACCACCAGTGAAATTAACTCATGAAGTGAATGAAGAAAGTTTCCTTTTGGTGGACTTAACTGTCACATTTTAACAGATTTTTTAGTCTTCTGTCAGCTTAGAGAACCATATATTTCACTTGGCGCCTATTTGTTCATTTAATTCATGCTGAACACCTTTCATCTCATGTTACTTCGTTTTATTTTCCAATTAAAAACAAAAAGTATTTTTAAGAAAGAAATTCAAATGATCACAGTATGAAGAGTATCTCGAACAGAATGAGTTTGAGTGTTAACACACAATTTGTAGGCTCCAGATTTGTACCCTCAATGTTTTTAAATTCTTAATTCGATGTCTTTGCTCTTTGGCATATGCAAAAAAGAGAGAAGATTCTTTTGTTCAAAATTTCATTATGTGACTGGAAAATCATATATTCAACTTGAACTACATAATTTGCTTGGAAAATCTTAGAGTATATTTCTCCTTAATTTGCTTATTGTAGTTGATAAAATAGAAAATAAAAAAATGTAACTTGAAGCTTAAGTTTTGTTTGTAAATTTAAGCGAACTAATCAATTACTAGTGCCATGTTTTCGTCCAACTTAGTTTTGAAATGTACTCCTCCTATTCTACTATTACATGGTCGATTAACATTATTCTCCTCCAAAAAGCGATATAATTTGAGTTGTTATGGAAGTTAAGTCATTAGTTTGGACAAGATCTTTATTTAAAAAAATTATACAATTTTTTTGTTCTCTCATTGGAAACATGTTAGTAACCATTGTCATCTTCACATCTCTGTTTCTATAAGTAGAAGAACATATATTAATCTAAATCTAAAATGGAAACAGAGTTTACCAAATATACCTTACATGCATGTGCTATAATATCCCATTACAAGTTTCAGAGTAAACTACAAAGTCCATTCTAAGGCAAACTAACTATATTACTCTTCTTTACTTCAAGACCAATTAAAGGCTAAGTAACACACTTGACACTAAAAACTCAGAACTAGTAAAAGTTTAAAACATAAAGCTGCAGTAAAATTTATACAAAGACCTTTAATAAATGTTTGAAAAAGGACCATCAGGTAGCTCAACATCATGGTCTTTGCACTGTATATTCACATCATAAGTGGAAGAGCTGGTTTTGTTCCGCATCGTCTTCAAAATCAACCCAAATACTCGTAGACAAATCGAAAATTTCTCTACCAATAGGACGAGGCATATCAGGATTATCTACATCCAGTGACCACACAGTTCTGAAATTATCCTCTAAAGTGACAATCCTGTTTACCAAGTCCTCTCCAAGGATCCTCAGCCTGGCAACTGAATCCATGATGTAGTTATGTAGTACATCGGACGAACGACATGGAACGAAACCATTCCTGTAGAAGAAATGAGAGATTGACTTCAAAATTGCAAAATCCTGAACATCAGCATGGTTATCCGGACACATGCCACTCTCATTTTGTCCATGAAGATTGTCATAAAAAAGACTCCAAAAAACATGTCACGTGCCACCGCTGCCTCCTCAATCAGCATGGTTATCCACTGTTTTAATTCCTCCTCTGGAGGTTTATACCTAGCATCATCTTCTGCTCTGTAGGATGTTTCTCCACTGTGTAAATTAGTGGAAAATTTAGACATGATGCAATACAATTTACAAATTTCATCAGATAACGAATGAGATCTTCATAACGATTAGATGGAAATTTCAGCATCCTGTGAATCGGCGGACTAAAGAAGCTCCGAATTAGTGATCATGGAAGAGGAAGAAATCATCAGAATAAAACGATTAGAGACCGAGTGTACAACGATTTAGAAAATGCATCTAAAGCGTGTACCAGTTGAAGCACATGGAACAAGTAGATAATAGGGTTTTCTTGTCGGATCGAGTGAATGTTAGGTTTTGGTTTGGTTAATATGTACACCGAATGGACGCAATCGAAATCGGGTATATTAGAAAAAAAACGAATTGATAATGCCGAAAGGTCGGTCAAATGCAATTTAGTTTCTGAAATGTAATATTCCTCTATGAGAGTGAATGAGACAAAACGAATGGGGAATAGATATGCACCGATACTAACCTTTTTAAGGAATTTATAAGCGAGGGTGACATTGGTGTTTGTTGTTAGTTGAAGTTCGTGCTTGTTTCTAGAGGGAAATTCGCCGACCCTACTTAACCGAGACACATTATTATTCTATAATTAAACGGCTAATACTGTTAATAAATCGATAATTAGTTGTACCGACAAAGTATAAAAATTCAGGAACGTATGCATTGAAATTAATTGAAAATTTAAATAAATCAAAGTTTGACGTAACATTTCTACCGTAGTAGCAGTTCGTAAATTGAACTCTCTTGTTCACAATATTATGCTTGGTTTTTAATAAGGGTATTCAATATGGGTCTTATAAATTGTGCGGTGTCTGAGACATTATCGGTTGACTCTTCTATCTCTGCCCAAGCTGCAGTAGGTAGTGGGCCTTGAGGCTATTCACCATATCCCACCGCTTTCACTTCCTGCCTTGCTTGCATCAGCCCTCAGCAAGTGGGGGGATTGACAATCGCACTGGCTTTCGCAAAAAATTTTACAAGTAATTCTGTTACACATTCTAATACTAACATTATTTTTATAATAAAAAATTATAAAAATTAATGTGTGATACACGCTTAAGTATTTTCAAATACTCTTTGTCGAATAATACTTAATTAATGAGTTTCTTGGAAGTTGGAAACGTCTGCTACCTTTCTGTATCCTAAACAAAATTTCTTCAAGAACTTCGCGTCCTTCAATCTTAGTGGTTGTCTCACAAGTCACGCCTTCAGCATTTATGACGCTGGACCATTTCGGGCTCCAACCTTATCTCATTCCTCGTATAAATAGCGAACTCATAAGTAGGAAAGATCACACATTTCTTCAGAACAGTTTCCTTCTCCTTAGATAATTTGTGTTTGAAAAAACTTCTTTATGAAAGCCTCTCCTTATTCTGAATGGATAGTGCAGGAGGACTCCCTGGGAGAAAACTATTTTTCTGTCTTCACTCATATGGAAAGGTAAATGTCCCCCGAGTCATGAAGTTTGATCGGGATTCTACCTATGGTCTTCAGAGCAGCTTCATTGTGCCATGCGTACTGATTAGGGTGTACTCATATTCTAAAACAGCGGGTACTGTGATATTCCTCTTGTCATGGTTAGTCAACAAATTTCACCCCAAAGGGTGGACCGGCTTACTTGTGCGTCGGTCTCTTCTTAAACTCTTTATCCAATGGAAGAAGACACCAACGCACTTTTGTGCTTGACTATCTGCGGAGCTGTGTAAACATGCTCGACCATTTGAGGTTGACGCGGATGGTCAACCTTTCTTGCAGAGCACGGGATCTAATTCTCGTGGCTTTCTTTGGGCGTTGCGGACGAGATAGGGCAAGGCTAGGTCTATACTCAGGTGCTTCCGAAGTCCTACGATTGCAGCGTCTGTACGGAACTCTCATTACCATTATAATGAGATGCCGACATATATGTTGACTAGCATTTGATGTTTATTTCTCATTAGCGGTTTTAATCGAAAATTACGCAAAAATACATGTTAACTTTAAAATGTTATTGCGTCGTTGTCTTCTTAAACTTTGTATCCTATGGAAGAAGACACCAACGCACTTTTGTGCTTGAATATCTGCGGAGCTGTGTAATCATGCTCGACCATTTGAGGTTGACGCGGATGGTCAACCTTTCTTGCAGAGCACGGGATCTAGTTCTTGTGGCTTTCGTTGGGCCTTGCAGACGAGATAGGGCAAGGCTGTGTCTATACTCACGTGCTTCTGAAGTCCTACGATGGCAGCGGCTGTACGGAACTCTCATTACCATTTTAATGAGATGTCGACATATATGTAGACTAGCATTTGATGTTTATGTCTCATTAGCGGTTATATTCGAAAAGTACGCAAAAAATACATGTTAACTTTAAAATGTTAGTGGGCTCTCATATTTCATTCATTATAAAATGTTAAAGTTCATACATTATTTTTTCCGTGTAACTGCTAATACATTATAAATAAATCCATAACTAGGAGTACCGACAAATGTGAACGATTAGGGACGTGTGCATTCAAATTAGTTGAAATTTTAAATAAAACAAGTCTCACGTAAGATTCCTGCATTAGTAGGCTGTTCGTAAATTGAAGTCTTTCCAAGTTGTGCACGTTGACGACGCAGTGCAACTTTTAACTTATGATTGTTGGCTTTGGTTGGGATTGAAATTGTGTATATAAAATAGATAAAGGAAAGTGTGAACACGATTAGTGTGATATCACTGAGTATGATCTTGTTTTATTGAGTGTATCTCATGAAAAAATATATATGTAGTTCTCATGTTAACAGTTAACCAGCTCTTTAATTTGATAATATGTTACATTTTTTAGGGCAACAGAAACTATAAGGACTTTAAGAGTGACAAAAAAAAAAAAAACATCATACAGAAATAATTTGAAATGGTTTGTGCTATAGTACTTTCACATATCTCAGGGACTCTTAAACACTACTGATTAATTTTAAGCAATCTATTACAATTAATTAACGCAAGCTTACTTATCATACTTTTACAGAAATCGCAAAATAGCCTCAAGAGCAATGAAGATTGAGGGAAAGTTTCTAGCATAGCAGGTGCTTTGGTTTTTGGAGCATGATAATTTTATTTCAAAGTTTCTAGGCAAGAGAACATGAACACATGTGATCGGGCGCTTGTCCACAATAGGATGATGTACAAATTACAATACGGCTTACTACCGGTTTACTAACAAATACACTGACCAACTGTATTCATCTATGGGTGGCCATTGGCCAATACATATGATCTCTAAGTGCGATTGATCATATGTAATTTACTAGGAATTATATACAATTGCTACACTGAATTGCCCACTTTGATTTTAAGATTTAACAATTACTCCACGACCACCTTGGTCATGCGTTGATTTAGAAAGACGCCACTTCCAACATTTGAAGGCTTCCAGGGTGAGAAAGAGACAAGAAGAGGAAAATGACCCTTTTCCGGGCTGCGTGAGAGTGCGAGCATGGGAGGCTACGCGCTTAGAAAGACAAAATGGACTAACATACTATGTACTTTATTCAACATGTGCCACGTCAAGTTGATAATGTTGGTTCATGTTGGGTTTTCTGGCCATAGAGTGTATGTTCACAGAAATGTTGTGGTACATACGTATTTATAGATATATAACCATAGGCGTCATTAGACGAATGACATAGATCGTACTCTATTTAGTCACGAGTTACTCCATGAAAGACATGAGAGTGCATTAATACTAGATTAAGTAGTACCATCTCTTGTAGTTACATGTCACTACCCCAACAGATAGTTAGTGAAGTCAACTTTATCCCCTTGTCATCAAAAGATCTAGGTCAAGCTTCCGACCATTCACCCTGCTCCGCCCAAAAGCCGCCAAAGTACCAAACACAACTTGGAAGATAAGAGACCAAGATGCAATCGATATGCTTTAACCAACAGAGGGACAGAAGCAATCTGTGTAAACACTAGCTAAGGATCATTTGCCCTCGTGACAAGAGGAATATCACAGTAATAACTGTGTTAGAAAATGAGCGCACCGTAATCATTGC
The DNA here is from genome assembly GCA_029990175.1 of Petunia secreta. Taxonomy (NCBI): domain Eukaryota; kingdom Viridiplantae; phylum Streptophyta; class Magnoliopsida; order Solanales; family Solanaceae; genus Petunia; species Petunia secreta. The sequence continues at coordinate 4,821,897 of JARKIP010000038.1, forward strand.
GTGACTGCACATGTCATGGAGATGACATTCCAAAGAACGTCGTTACGATCCCGATCAAGGTCAATGACTCGAGGAACTGCGCACGTCTCAACATAAACAGAAGGGTGGAGAACGCAGACAGTTGAAGCATACTTGTTTCCAGCTTTCTCATATACCGTCTGTACCGAACAAAGAAGTCGTTTCAAAGATATGGAACCACGATCATAGAAGCACATTTCGGAGAAAGAAGCTGGATACTTTTGATGAAAAGTGAAGTTCAAAGGCGAGACGATGATTGGAGAAATAGCATTTTGTGAAAGATGTCTGCCGGGGGACCCCATTTATAGGCGAAAGGAGTATAGAACGAGCAAGTATCGTGAGTAGTAAATGGCGGTCTGTGGAAATGTACAAAGAGTATAAGCGGTACAGTAAATACTTAAAATACGTAACAAAAAACCAAAAAAAATTAGGTCACGTATTTCAAATTTAAAATAATGTTAGAAGCTGGAGACTTAAGAGTCATTAAGTTAGTAGGATCGTGAACCCGTCGCTATGTCAAGATGAAAAAAAGTAATTTTAGCTAGATAGGGGAAGGGCGATGCCTTTAATAGCCTAAGCATTAAATGAGTTGGAAGAGTGTAAAAAATGGCGAGGTCATGTAGTCTATGCTGTGATAATCCGTAATGGGGATTCGAATTCGATAATGCAATACATGTTTTTAACACACGTAGCTATGTGAATCACGGTTGTAAATAGGACATGTAACGATGTCAATCTTGGTTGTATATAATCCACTTAACCGGCTCAAACTATATAAGCTAATGTTAACTGATACGTGCACTTTGTTTTTGATGTATTTCAATTCATCAGTATCATCAATACCAAAAATGAACGAATTTTCGGCAAGCCACTCTAATTTCCACAACTGTCCACATTAAAACTTGATGAATGCACCACAACGACACGGCCATCCACATTATATTTTCATCCACCGCAATGTTATTTAAAGTCATAATAAAATTAGACGTTGTAATCATAATTACAATAAAGTGCCGTCCAGCCCCATCAGTTCTACTTTCAGTAGATAGTCACTTGCACCTCTTGAGATATGATATTGTCATAAATTAGGTTTCTGATTTGCATTCAATGATTCGTTCTTTGAATCCCTCCCATGTCTTGTATTGAATGTTATGTATTACTACTTTTTGTGGACGTCCCACAAGCTCATGAGCACCCAATGGACAAGCCTCGCATGTCAGATCTAAACATTTAACGGGGCTGCAAGCCCTCGAAACTAGAAACCCTAGCGCACAAAGTCCAACCAGTAATAATACACTTACACTATACCACTGAATATGCCTGCCATTCAACGCGGTAAACAGGCCAATTCCTGTTTCACTCATCTGGCATGCTTGTCTGCATATTGAATGCGCACTAACCCTATCTAGAAATTTTGTTAGACGCTACCGCAATCCGACTTTTGACCTGAACGAGGCTAATCTTACCTCCTGCCCTATCCCTATGTAGTTAGCTTTTCCTGAGTTTTACTATTGCCGTCCACTCGTAAAGCATCACCAAGACAAATGCATGCTCTCGCCGACGTGTATACGTTGAAAATCCGGAAAGTAAATACCCTGGCCACTGCAACTGACAAATTTTTTTATTTTACTGACACTCCTTTCTTCCTTTCATCGGCAGGTGGGTGATGCAGGCCACACCACAGTAAAGATTCCTGCAAATCCCTCAAAAAAGGAAGACGAAAGATCTTTCAATACTCAGTAACGCAATCTCAAAGACGGTCCTTTCTTCTTTTCATCGGCAGGGGTGTGATGCAGGCCACATCACAGTAAAGATTCCTGCAAAATCCCTCAAAAAAGGAAAGCGAAAGATCTTTCAATGTTCAGTAACGCAATCTCACTGACGCTCCTTTCTTCTTTTCATCGGCAGGTGTGTGATGCAGGCCACAGCACAGTAAAGATTCCTGCAAATCCCTCAAAAAAGGGAAAACGAAAGATCTTTCAACGCTGTACATAATGACACGGACGAACACAGACGATAATAGATTTGATGTATCGAGTCTTGATGGCGACGAACACAGAAGATAATACATTTGATGTGTCGAGTCTTGATGGCCTCTTTTGTATCTTGCATATTCGATTATATTGTACTGAGCAATATTAATTATTTCTATCTTTTATTACTATTTCATTATTATTATTGTTGTTGTTATTATTGTTTTTATTATTATTATTACTTATATCTTCACAATATTAACTTTACATCGTAATTTTAGTATATAATTTTTTATAAATTAATTTTTCTTAAAAGTTAATTTTATAACTATAATTTTAAAAAACTATAATGAATATGTAAAAAAGAAATAAAAGATAAAATTTATTTAAATGAAACAAGAAAACACAATATAAATAGAAGATTGTAATATAATATAGAGGAGACAGAGGAATATAAAAAGAATATTCTCATTTGGTGTAAAAAATGGTGTTATTGTTGGAGTAAATTTGGTGCTACACCAGTTTGGTGTAAAATTTGGTGTAAAAAATGGTGTCCTTGTTATCGCAATAGCTGAAAGTGTCAACTGATTCGGGACGGAGGGACTTAAAGTCAAAGCAATTATATTTATGACTAGGTCTTTTCATTGACCATTCCATGTTTAACTTGAGATACGGGCCATGATATATCGAAAGTTAGAACATTGTGTAGGTATAAGTATACTTCAATTCTTTATTTTGTTCTGTAAATAAAATACTCCCTCCGCCCCAAATTAATTAGCACTTTATGAGAAATGGTTTGTGACAAATTAGTTGTCTCTTTAGGATTTCAAGGCTAGATTTACTAGTTCTTCCCAACTATACCATTAATAGTAAAAAAGAATTCCAAAAAACTTAATAATCAAACATTAAATAAGGGTAACATACCAAAATATACACCTTATTTAATGGTTTTCATAATATGAGCAAAAAAGTTGAAGGTGACACATAAAATGGGACGGAGGGAGTATTTATCAATAAGATTTGATGTAGTAGCAGTAGGGCAACATTGTAGGATTAATTAGGTGAACCTTAGAAAGTTTTGTGGTTGATAATCATCCATAAAGTTGAATTGTTGCTAAATTAGAGAATGTTTCATTATTTATGTGACAGACCAAAAATGAAAATGTGTCCTATAACTTGGGACGGAGGGAATACAAGGGTAAGATCCCGTGTGGTCAAGCCTAAAAATATCGTATAGGCACGTAACTGCTTTTTGAGTGTTTTGGTAACTAAAAGAACAAAGAGCTTATAAGCACGTCTGAGATTAAAATAACCCAAAAACGAGAAGTTACGACTAACTTCTCAAAAGTGTCTTATAAGCAACTTATGGCTCATACTATAAGCTACAAATAAAAACGTCACCCAGACCGGATATAACAAAATACGTGTAGTTCTCTTTATAATTTGTTTTACAAATAATTCTCTTTATCATTTAAAATTATCTAGGAAAACTTCTTATAATAATTTATTATCTTCAATTTATTTTATTTCTCAACACCCGATTAAACAAACTGACAATAACCAACCCGTTGGATATAATTTTCATTTCGTTTGGTTTAACGAACTTAAAAATCGATGATGTATGTTTGGTTATGATACTATGATTTAAATTAAAAACCTGCCAAACCAAACCATGAACACCCCTACCATCCATATTCTACTCTTGTGCAATCATATAAAATCCAACATTTTATCCAGATACTGTAACTACCCTCAAATAGTCGTTACGGGATCCGGGACCTCGATTTGCGTGTCGACAGTTCCAAAAGCTCCGTTAGGTCATTTATGACCCGTTTGTGAAATCTGAGTCGAAACGGAGTCCGTTTGATAGGTTTTCGAGAAAAGGATCCGTTTATGAAATTCCAGAAAGGAATTTGGGGTTTCGATAGGTCGTTTTGAGTAAACGAACCCCGATGGAAAATCCGAGCGCACCGTTAGGTCCGTCTCGTCATTTATGATATGTAGCAACCTTCAAAATTGAAAACGGACCTCGTTTGATAGGACTTTTGATAAAGTCCCCGTTTCGGAAGTTTAAAAGAGTTAAAAGAGGTTTCCGAGCTCGATTTGAGCAAATGAGCTCCGATGAGAGATCCGGAAGTTCCGTTAGGTTCGTATAGTCATTTGTGACTTGTAGCAACTTTCGGAATTGGATTCCGAGGTCGTTTGGTTAAATTTTGCTATTTTGGCGAAAGTCGAAAATTTAACCTTTGCCGTGGGACCCACTTTTTGAGTTCTGGAGGTCCGAATTGAGTTCCGTCTTGACGAGCATGTCACCTAAGTATTTTGTGGCTTGTGTGCAAAATTTGGGATCATTCCGAGCTTTTTAGGGTCCCGTTTTGCCCCTAAAACAGTAGAAAATCTGGTGCGACTTTTCTGTTCTGTTTTGGCGCAAACAGCCGGATAAAAGCTGATTTTCCGGTCAATCCGTAAGGAATTAGGAAAACCTCAAAACATGAAAGTTGTAGCCCTTTGAGTTTTGGTTCTAATGGCGCCAGTTTCAGGTAATTTGGACATTCCTATCAAAATTTATGAGTTTTTCAAAAGAAGCTGTCACAGAGGCAAAAACTGCTATAAAAAGGCTATTTCGGGCCATTTTGGTTCATAACTTATAAAAATCATTTGGTGAGCTCTTGAGGCGATTTTTGGGTATTTCTTGAAGACCCAATCATACTTACACTTAAGGTAAGCCCTTTCAATCCATCTTTATGTTGATTAACACAAGAATCAAAGGGTTGATTCTTGGAAATGGATTAGAACCCTAGATTCTTAAGAATTGGGGAAAGACATCGAGCAAGGCTCGCATGTGGAATCTAAGTGTACTTTTGGACTCAGGGGAGCGTGGGGAGTCCGGAAAAGTATATTTTGTAAATTTAGGGCTCGGCCCTACCCGGGGGCATTTTGGTAATTTTTACCCTAGGATGCCTATAGGCTTAAATAGCTATAATTGAGCACTCATATGTGCTATATCTTGTCTTAATAGACCTAGTGGAGAGTCCTTCGCGGACAAGGCGAGCGGGAAAGGAGATTCTTCCCGGCATTTGAGCCTGAATTTCGAGGTAAGTGAGACTTGACCTCTATTGTGCTTGTGGACTCTTCCTTCATGCTAGTATGCTTCATGTACGCATATATATACCTAACAATTGTTAGGATTAATGATGTGAATTACTTGCTATTATTGTTTGTTATAAATAGCGAGATTGTGACTCGACCGAGGTATGTGCCGGTCTAAACGCTACGTCGAGGTAGCTTAAATTTATATCGTAGTAACGCTTGCTACGCCATGCTTAGATAGCAAGAACTTGGGACATGGCCGAGGATGTTGCCGGCATGTCATGATAAATGTCTTGCCGAGGATTTTGCCGGCTTTTGTATGATATTGGTACTTGATTTGTTCACGTGCCGGGTTGGGTAGTGCTGTCTATACGTAACCTTGGGTTGGACGTCATGGGAGTAGGGATTGTACCCCCAAACTGTGGTCGGGTTAACCTTCGCCTTACGTTCAGCTAGCATAACCAACCTGGGTTACGGTGACTGTGAAATATTATCGTTATTAATATTTCTGTTATTATTTCTGTTATTGTTATTAGTGTCGTGGATATTAATACTGTTAGAGGGACACTTGACAGGGGGTGTGGTGTCGCCTATACTATGAGATGTGTCACACTTGACAGGGGGTGTGGTGTGGACACTTGATCTTTGAGATGTGACACACTTGACAGGGGGTGTGGTGTGGTCACTTGATTTATTGAGATACGACGCACTTGACAGGGGGTGTGGTGCGATCGTAGACAGATTTGAGATGAGCCAACGACTACGAGTCGTTGGTCTACTTATTCATGATTGTGATAGTGACTTCGGGTCACGGTATATGGTTGATACTTAGTAGTGGTGTTGCTAGTCCATCGTAGGTCTAGGTTAGTCGGCACGGGAGTAGAGATTTGACCTCCAAACCGCCGCTGAGTTGACCTATGCCTTACGTTGGATGGGCATAATCCTTGAGACTTCTGGTTACTACTTGTGTGTATGGAATGTGTTACATCTATTTGTGATTTCACTACTTTATTGTATGATTACTATAGTATGTTGTTGCTTATGATGCATGTAGCGACTCGTCCCGCAAGGGTACCTTAGCGGGCCTGTCGGTGATCTTACTGGGCTTCGGCTCATAACTTACTCTGCTACGTGCGCAGGTCCTTCATCCAGTCAGCAGCCCGGACGTTAGCGGTTCCCGAGGCTTCTGAGACTTTTGATTGAGGTGAGCCGACCACACAGACCGTGGTGGCATACCGCCGGAGTCACTTAGAGATAGGACTCAGATTTCTTTGATGTATATTCATACTTTATTGAGTCACTCTTAGAATGCTCCAATTCTTTTGTGGATATATTCTTTTGGACTTCACCCTTTTATATTTATATATCCATTTATGATCTTTTCACATTATTGTTCTTTTCCGCATCTTGTTTCATTGGTTCGCCTAGGCAAATGTTGTTTAGGTGCCATCACGAGCCCTTGGAAATTGGGTCGTGACAGTTTGGTATCAGAGCCCTAGGTTCTAATTCGAGTCCTAGGAGTCTTGGAGCAGTGTCTGAGTAGAGTCTTGCTTATGGGTATGTTGTCGACCATACTTATGAGCGAGAGGCTACAAGGGCATGTTAGGACATGTTTTCCCTTCGTTTCATCTCTATTCGTGCTGAGTAGCTTATATAGGTGCTGACCCTTTTTCGTGTATTGTATGAGATGGCGAGGACGCGAGCATCCTCAGCCAGGAGGGCTGCATCTTCTACACCCGCGTCTGCGGGAGAGCCATCAGCACCTACGCAGCCGCCAGCTGCTAAGAAGACTCGGGCAGGTCGCCCGTCAGCCACTAGGCAGGACACAGCTATCCCTGCGGTGTCCGCAGCGACTCTGTCAGCATCTATTCCCCCTGTGCCTGCTGTTGTGCCAGGCACCGTTGTGATCTCTTCAGAGGAGTATATGAGACTGATGGCCTTGTCTAGCCATCAGGTCCCTGTCAGAGATGATGTTGCAGCTCCTGTTTCGGCTCCTCAGCCGACCACACCTGTTATGAGCACGCCTACTTCTGAGGCTGCTCCTGATCATATTGCCCAGCCTTCTGCTTCTGCTCCTCAGGCAGGTCCTGTTATTTCTACTCCTCCTATGGGCACTGAGGAGGTTGCCAAGAGGATAGAGTCATTCATGAAGTTTCAGCCTCCAGAGTTCGATGGTACCTCAGCTACATGTACTGCCCAGAGGTACATTCAGAAGTGTGAGAAGATTTTGACAGTTCTTGGTACTAGAGACACCTTAGGGGTGCAGTGTGCTTCTTTCAGATTATCGGGAGATGCGGAGACATGGTGGGTCTCCATGATGCGGCAGAGGTCTAGTGACCTCCCTCCTTTGTCTTGGGCTGAGTTCGTGTCTATATTCATGAGCAGGTTCGTGCCCCAGAGTCAGCACGATGCTCAGAGGCGCGAGTTTGAGGGGTTGAGGCAGGGAAACCTGTCTGTTTCAGAGTATGACACCAGGTTCTTGTGGTTGTCTCAGTTTGCGCCGGCTATGGTGGCTCAGGAGAGGGACAAGGTCCTCCGATTTGTTGAGGGTCTTCATCCCCGCTTGCAGGTAGCTGTTGCCCCTGATATGGGCAACAAGTCATATTTTGAGATAGTTGATGTGGCGCGGCGGATGGAGGATATCTTCGCCAGGGCTGACGCGGAGAGGGCGGCCAAGAGATCGCGTCAGTCTGGTGGGTATAGTGGATCCGCTCAGAGGGGTCAGGGTCATCAGGGCCGTTCTCAGTCTAGGCCCCAGGCTGCTGCTTTGCCTGCCCAAGATTTTTCTTCAGAGACCCCGAGGCCTCAGTCATCCCAGAGGCGGGGTGGCTCTTCGCAGTCTGCTCCGCCGCAGTGCGGGAGGTGCCATCAGAGGCATCATGGGAGGTGTTCGTCTGGAGGTGGTCATGGCAGAGGTGGTAGAGGAGGTAGAGGTGATTGATGTTTTGAGTGTGGGTCTCCAGAGCACTATGTCAGGAGTTGCCCTTATGTTTCATCAGGTCGCCAGGGATCCGCAGCTATGGTACCATCTGGTCCTCAGGCCGCCAGGCCCGTTTCTCAGATTCCTCCTAGACAGCAGTCTCAGAGAGCTCCGGGTTCAGGAGGCTCGGCGTAGGTCTATGCTATGACTCGTCAGGATGCTGAGTCATCCAATGATGTCATCACAGGTATTATTTCGGTCTGTGGCCGCGATGCTTATGCTCTTATTGATCCGGGGTCTACCTATTCGTATGTGTCGCCGGGATTTGCCCCTTGCTTGGGCAGGGATCTGGTCTTCTTAGATGATCCCTTTATGGTTACCACCCCTGTCGGGTCTTCTATATGTGTAGATAGGGGTTATCGGCAGTGTATGATCTCCATCTGTGGTGTAGAGTCCTTAGTGGACCTGATGCTGCTCGATATGTCTGATTTCGATGTCATTATGGGCATGGATTGGCTGGCTTCCTGTCATGCGACTTTGGATTGCCATGCCAAGTCCGTGACGATCGGGGAAGAGGGTGAGTCTCGGGTTGTATGGAGAGGTTCCAGGCCTTCTCCGAAGAGTAGGATCATTTCTTTCTTGGAGGCGCAGAGGATGATATCTAGTGGGTGCGAGGGATATATTGCTTCAGTTCGGGATGTCCGGGCAGAGGAGTTATCCCTTGATAGAGTTCCGGTTGTTTGTGAGTATCCGGATGTGTTTCCTGATGATTTGCCGGGTTTGCCGCCTATGCGGGAGATAGAGTTTTGCATTGATCTATTGCCAGGCACTCAGCCTAAATCTATTCCCCCGTATCGTATGGCTCCTGTTGAGTTGAGGGAGCTGAAGGAGCAGATTCAGGATTTGCTCGATAAGGGCTTCATTAGGCCAAGTGTGTCTCCATGGGGTGCCCCGGTATTATTTGTGAAGAAGAAGGATGGCTCTATGCGGATGTGTATTGATTACCGGCAGCTGAATAAGGTTACTATCAAGAATAGGTATCCTTTGCCGCGTATTGATGATTTGTTTGATCAGCTTCAGGGTGCTACCTTCTTCTCGAAGATTGATTTGAGGTCGGGGTATCATCAGTTGAGGATTCGGTCCGAGGACGTTTCCAAGACTGCTTTTCGTACCCGATATGGCCACTATGAGTTTCTGGTGATGTCTTTCGGGCTTACGAATGCCCCAGCTGCTTTCATGGATCTGATGAATCGAGTGTTCAAGGCCTACCTTGACTCCTTCGTCATTGTGTTTGTCGATGATATCTTGGTTTATTCGAGGAGCAGGGAGGAGCATGAGCAGCATTTGAGAGTTGTTCTTCGGACTCTGAGGGATCAGCAGTTGTATGCCAAATTCTCCAAGTGTGAATTTTGGCTCAGTTCTGTATCTTTCCTAGGTCACGTGGTGACCAAGGATGGGGTGTGTGTTGATCCGAAGAAGATAGAGGCCGTTCAGAGTTGGCCTAGGCCTACTTCTCCTACAGAGATTCGGAGTTTCTTAGGCTTGGCAGGTTATTATCGGCGGTTCGTCGAGGGGTTTTCTTCTATTTCAGCAGCTCTGACGAAGTTGACCCAGAAGAATGTTCCTTTCCTGTGGTCCGATGCCTGTGAGTCTAGCTTTCAGAAGCTTAAGACTCTGTTGACTTCAGCGCCAGTGTTGGCCTTGCCTAGTGGATCCGGGGGATTCACCGTATATTGTGATGCTTCGGGTGTTGGCCTGGGTAGCGTTCTGATGCAGGAGGGTAAGGTGATAGCTTATGCCTCGAGACAGCTGAAGGTCCATGAGAAAAATTATCCTGTCCATGATTTGGAGCTGTTAGCTGTCGTGTTTGCACTGAAGTTGTGGAGGCACTATCTTTATGGCGAGCCATGTGAGATATTCACCGATCATAAGAGTCTCCAGTACTTGTTCACTCAGAAGGACTTGAACGGGAGACAGCGCCGCTGGTTAGAGCTGCTGAAGGATTATGATCTTTCTATCCGGTATCATCCCGGAAAGGCTAATGTTGTAGCCGATGCCTTGAGTAGGAAGTCCATGGGTAGCCTCGCCTATCTTGATGCTGATATGAGGCCGTTGGCCCGTGAGTTGCAGGCTTTGTCCATTAGTGGGGTTCGGTTTGATGATTCTGTTCCAGGCCGGGTGCTTGCATATGTGGGGTCTCAGTCGTCTTTAGCTTCCCAGATTCGGGAAAGGCAGTTCGAGGATCCTTATCTGAGAGATCTCCGGGACAGGGTCCTGAGTGGGGGAGTGTCCTCGTTCGTGATTGGTGATGATGGTGCTTTGCGGCTTAACGGCCGGGTATGTGTTCCAGCCATTGTGGAGCTGAGGCAGATGATTTTGGCAGAGGCTCACAGTTCGAGATATTCCATTCATCCGGGTACTGCGAAGATGTATCATGATCTTCGAGAGCTGTATTGGTGGAAAGGGATGAAGAGGGATGTTGCTGATTATGTATCTCGGTGTTTGAATTGCCAGCAGGTGAAGTATGAGCACCGGAGGCCAGCCGGGGTGACCCAGTCTATGCCCATTCCCGAGTGGAAGTGGGAGCAGATCACTATGGATTTCATAGTTGGTTTGCCGCTGACCGTGGGTAAGCATGATTCGGTGTGGGTAGTAGTTGATTGACTGACGAAGTCGGCTCACTTCATTCCAGTGAGGACTACTTATACCTCGGAGCGTCTGGCTCGTATCTTCATTGAGCAGATTGTGAGATTGCATGGTGCTCCTGTTTCTATCATTTCTGACCGAGGTGCTCAGTTCACAGCTCAGTTTTGGAGATCTTTTCAGAGAGAGCTGGGTACTCGGGTCGATCTCAGCACTGCATTTCACCCGCAAACTGATGGCCAGTCTGAGCAGACCATTCAGATCCTCGAGGATATGTTGAGGGCATGTGCTATTGATTTTGGAGGCCATTGGGATAGCCATTTGCCGCTAGCAGAGTTTGCGTATAATAATAGCTATCAGGCTTCTATCCAGATGGCTCCGTTTGAGGCATTGTATGGTCGGAGATGTCGCTCGCCTATCGGTTGGTTCGAGTCTGGTGAGGTCCAGGTGTTGGGGCCCGATTTGGTGCAGCAGACCTTAGATAAGGTCCGGGTTATTCAGGATCGACTCCGCACGGCTCAGAGCCGGCAGATATCGTATGCAGATCGGAGGCGGAGAGATCTTGAGTTCATGGTTGGGGACCGGGTATTCCTCAGAGTGTCGCCCATGAAGGGTGTTATGAGATTTGGGAAGAAAGGCAAGCTCAGTCCTAGGTTCATTGGGCCTTTTGAGATATTGGAGCCCGTTGGCGCCGTTGCTTATAGACTGGCTTTGCCTCCCTCTCTGTCTGTTCATACGGTGTTCCATGTGTCCATGCTCCGGAAGTATGTTCACGATCTGTCTCATGTGATCGATATGGCTTCCGTGGAGGTAGATGGCGACTTAGCTTATTCGGAGGAGCCTATTGCTATTGTGGCTAGAGAGGTCCGTAAGATGAGATCGAAGGTGATCCCGCTTTTGAGAGTTCAGTGGGGGCATCACTCCATTGCCGAGGCCACTTGGGAGCTTGAGTCCGAGATGCGTGAGAGGCATCCGCGCTTGTTCGATGATTCAGGTATGAAATCCTTGTATTTTCTAAGCCTGAATTTGCATTTTTAAGTTTTATTGATTTCGGGTGGTACCGAGAGGTCCTCTAAATTCGTGCCAGCTCCGTGGCTAGTGTGTGGATCCTACCTTAGACTTAGGCTCGTCCGAGGACGGCCGAGAGTCTAAGTGGGGGAGAATGTAACGACCCTCAAATAGTCGTTACGGGATCCGGGACCTTGATTTGCGTGTCGACAGTCCCAAAAGCTCCGTTAGGTCATTTATGACCCGTTTGTAAAATCTGAGTCGAAACGGAGTCCGTTTGATAGGTTTTCGAGAAAAGGATCCGTTTATGAAATTCCGGAAAGGAATTTGGGGTTTCGATAGGTCGTTTTGAGTAAACGAACCCCGATGGAAAATCTGAGCGCACCGTTAGGTCCGTCTCGTCATTTATGATATGTAGCAACCTTCAAAATTGAAAACGGACCTCGTTTGATAGGACTTTTGATAAAGTCCCCGTTTCGGAAGTTTAAAAGAGTTAAAAGAGGTTTCCGAGCTCGATTTGAGCAAATGAGCTCCTATGAGAGATCCGGAAGTTCCGTTAGGTTCGTATAGTCATTTGTGACTTGTAGCAGCTTTCGGAATAGGATTCCGAGGTCGTTTGGTTAAATTTCGCTATTTTGGCGAAAGTCGAAAATTGAACCTTTGCCGTGGGACCCACTTTTTGAGTTCTGGAGGTCCGAATTGAGTTCCGTCTTGACGAGCATGTCACCCAAGTATTTTATGGCTTGTGTGCAAAATTTGGAATCATTCCGAGCTTCGTAGGGTCCCGTTTTGCCCCTAAAACAGTAGAAAATCTGGTGCGACTTTTCTGTTCTGTTTTGGCGCAAACAGCCGGATAAAAGCTGATTTTCCGGCCAAAAGAAGCTCTCACAGAGGCAAAAACTGCTATATAAAGGTATTTCGGGCCATTTCGGTTCATAACTTATAAAAATCATTTGGTGAGCTCTTGAGGCGATTTTTGGGTATTTCTTGAAGACCCAATCATACTTACACTTAAGGTAAGCCCTTTCAATCCATCTTTATGTTGATTAACACAAGAATCAAAGGGTTGATTCTTGGAAATGGGTTAGAACCCTAGATTCTTAAGAATTGGGGAAAGACATCGAACAAGGCTCGCATGTGGAATCTAAGTGTACTTTTGAACTCACGGGAGCGTGGGGAGTCCGGAAAAGTACATTTTGTAAATTTAGGGCTCGGCCCTACCCGGGGGCATTTTGGTAATTTTTACCCTAGGATGCCTATAGGCTTAAATAGCTATAATTGAGCACTCATATGTGCTATATCTTGTCTTAATAGACCTAGTGGAGAGTCCTTCGCGGACAAGGCGAGCGGGAAAGGAGATTCTTCCCGGCATTTGAGCCTGAATTTCGAGGTCAGTGAGACTTGACCTCTATTGTGCTTGTGGACTCTTCCTTCATGCTAGTATGCCTCATGTACGCATATATATACCTAACAATGGTTAGGATTAATGATGTGAATTACTTGCTATTATTGTTTGTTATAAATAGCGAGATTGTGACTCGACCGAGGTATGTGCCGGTCTAAACGCTACGTCGAGGTAGCTTAAATTTATATCGTAGTAACGCTTGCTACGCCATGCTTAGATAGCAAGAACTTGGGACATGGCCGAGGATGTTGCCGGCATGTCATGATAAATGTCTTGCCGAGGATTTTGCCAGCTTTTGTATGATATTGGTACTTGATTTGTTCACGTGCCGGGTTGGGTAGTGCTGTCTATACGTAACCTTGGGTTGGACGACATGGGAGTAGGGATTGTACCCCCAAACTGTGGTCGGGTTAACCTTCGCCTTACGTTCAGCTAGCATAACCAACCTGGGTTACGGTGACTGTGAAATATTATCGTTATTAATATTTCTGTTATTATTTCTGTTATTGTTATTAGTGTCGTGGATATTAATACTGTTAGAGGGACACTTGACAGGGGGTGTGGTGTCGCCTATACTATGAGATGTGTCACACTTGACAGGGGGTGTGGTGTGGACACTTGATCTTTGAGATGTGACACACTTGACAGGGGGTGTGGTGTGGTCACTTGATTTATTGAGATACGACGCACTTGACAGGGGGTGTGGTGCGATCGTAGACAGATTTGAGATGAGCCAACGACTACGGATCGTTGGTCTACTTATTCATGATTGTGATAGTGACTTCGGGTCACGGTATATGGTTGATACTTAGTAGTGGTGTTGCTAGTCCATCGTAGGTCTAGGTTAGTCGGCACGGGAGTAGAGATTGGACCTCCAAACCGCCGCTGAGTTGACCTATGCCTTACGTTGGATGGGCATAATCCTTGAGACTTCTGGTTACTACTTGTGTGTATGGAATGTGTTACATCTATTTGTGATTTCACTACTTTATTGTATGATTACTATAGTATGTTGTTGCTTATGATGCATGTAGCGACTCGTCCCGCAAGGGTACCTTAGCGGGCCTGTCGGTGATCTTACTGGGCTTCGGCTCATAACTTACTCTGCTACGTGCGCAGGTCCTTCATCCAGTCAGCAGCCCGGACGTTAGCGGTTCCCGAGGCTTCTGAGACTTTTGATTGAGGTGAGCCGACCACACAGACCGTGGTGGCATACCGCCGGAGTCACTTAGAGATAGGACTCAGATTTCTTTGATGTATATTCATACTTTATTGAGTCACTCTTAGAATGCTCCAATTCTTTTGTGGATATATTCTTTTGGACTTCACCCTTTTATATTTATATATCCATTTATGATCTTTTCACATTATTGTTCTTTTCCGCATCTTGTTTCATTGGTTCGCCTAGGCAAATGTTGTTTAGGTGCCATCACGAGCCCTTGGAAATTGGGTCGTGACAGATACCCCCCACATATATCCTCCCACTTAGTTAGGCTCGGGCTTTATCCTCTTCTTGTTCTTCTTGTCTTTTACTTTAAAAAAATATTACCATTCCCTTCAAAATCACAAAAGATGGGCAAGGTGTATGTTGTGTTTAGTGGTCAAAAGCCGGGTATATACCTTACATGGGAGGAGTGTGCTCCAAATGTTATTGGCGTGAAGAAGAACTACTACAAGTCATATAGTTCTCTAGAAAAAGCTAGAAAAGCTTACATTGAAGTCCAAAAGCTCAACAAGCAAAAGGCTGAAGAAGGAGAAGGTTCGTCGAGTGGTATTTTAGATGCTATTGTAATTGGAATATCAGTGGGCATGAGGATATCAAACAATTGATCTTCTATGTGATGTATGTATGACTAATAATTAATGAATGATGCAGTTGGTTTTGGTTTGTTATATTTGACTAGTATAAAGTATAAACTATATAATCAGATACATTCGTGACATATTTGCGATGCGGTAACTAAGTTATCACTGTGGAAATTGTAAACAATTTACCAATATTTGTAACATTGGTTTTTTTTTTTTTTTTTTTTTTTTTTTTTTTTTTTTTTTTTTTAAAGAAACACCCTGAACAGGTGAGAATTTTATAGCCACTAAATGATTAAGAAAGGCTTGGACAGGACTCAAGTCCTGAGGGAAGTAAAATACAAAAATAAACAGGTCTTATATAGGGACTCCCTCTATTTACATTCGACCAACTGATAAGCTCTCAAAAAAAGGTGTATTTTTGATTGAACAAATGAGGACTTATACTCAATTGTTGGAACTCCTCATTTGTTCGAGCACAATTCAGCCGATACCATTTCTTTCGTGCCTAATTCTAAACATAGGCAGTCCAATCTTGTCCATTTTGAGATATCCTTTAGCAGCTGAAAGAAGCTCTTGAGTTGATGTCCAAGTATTTGAATTCCCATTCAGAGCAGCATTATGTGCCAAAGCATCTGCTACGAAGTTAGCCTCTCGATAACAGTGCTTCACTTCTCCTTGTAACACTGGTTGCATACACGAATATATATATATATATATATATATATATATATATATATATATATATATATATATATATATATATATATATATATGCGTTTAAGATAGGTTATGTTGCAGTTTTTTGGTCATTCTTCACTTTTACACGCCCCTTACTATATCATTAAGGGGAATGATTTATTAAACAATTTACCCCTATTTATGTCTTGATTGTATTTGAAGTTTTGAACTGTGAGAAGAGTATATCACGGCCAAGTATATATGGTTTTTGGTGATTTGTAGTCCGATTTTAATTTGTAAAACAGAACGTACTCAAGTAGTTTTGTTAACGGAAACAAATTCAATACAAATCCACATGCATGCTTTCTTCACAGACCTTATGGAGAGACTTTAATTTATCGCACTTGCTTCCGGGGACCCCAAATATTTCAACAGTTTGTGCTACCGAATTGTATTCAATACATTGAGCAACTTGCCAACTTGGGACATGAAAACAAGTCGTGCAATAGTCACAGTTTGGATATTAAATGACGACGACAGTTAGTTCTTTGATGCAAAGAGAAGCATTTAACGAAGTAGCTTCGTTGTCACAAGCCATACAACAATGGCATTTGAACATCATTTTCCAGAATAAACTTTTGCTTAATTAAGCCAGAAATGAGGGACTTTCACTAATCCTCAAGAAAGACGTGAAACTTTCCCCAAATAGAAGAGAAAATATCTCAGCAGCGGGTACGCCGCAAGAGACAAACTACAACGACAAAAACTTATCTGCACCTGGTGTTTACAGTAAGTTAATTTGGTGCTTGCACGAAATTACAAGCCCTCCACTTCACCCCTATACATTATCGATAGATTGAATGTGCTCTAATTTTTTTACCCTGAACATCCATTGTTGTTCTTTCTTCTCTAGTTGAACGTAAAGATAAAACTTCAGTACCTCGCCACTGTGATGACCACTATACCCGCATCATTAATTATTATAAGATTAGTGATCTTGTAAAACTCTGCATACATAACCAATGAAGAACCACCAATACATAGATATTACCAAAACATTGCCTTCATCTTCATTGTGGAACGCTTTTGACTCAATGCACCTTTCAAAGCAAAAGTTCAGGATATGGCATACCAGCCTATAACGGCAGAAGAAGAAATAAAAACTAATCAGGTTATGCATCAATAGAAACTTAATCAGATAACGAATGAGTTCTCCATCACAAAAGGTGTGGGAGGTTCTTCATCCATTGTGTGGATTGAATTAGATCCCTATAAGTGAACATGGAAGTATAAGCCAGCAACAAAATACCGTCATGGGGGAGCGGGTGAACAACAAATTATAAAACAGTATCTACAATTATATAAAACCACTGAGCAAGAAGTAACAATATTTAGATAACGGTTTTCTCTCAGCTCAAGTGAATGTTAAGACTTGGATTGGTTATTGGGTTGTGCCTACATAATAGTTTGCCGACATGTGACCAGGATGCAATCTGTAATTGGAAATGAGAAAGCATGAGAATTAATGAGATAGAACAAAGGGGGGGCAATGTATTTATACATTTAAATTTTTTCGCGTGCACCGCACGTGATGCTTAGAATTGTAGAGTGTTCATAGATCATTGGATTTGAGGGAATGAAAATCCACATTTCCGCAATCATAAACTTGGGTATCAAGGAAAACATAATTTGCACTGTGAACATTGTTTCCAACGTTAAAGATGCATGTGACAACATTACTGTACTTTTTAATACATGGTTCATATCTGAACTGGTCTGGTAAGCTTACTAAAAATAATCCATGCATTACTAATTTTTGTATTGCTAATCCGTTTAAAACTCGTTTCTCTACCAAACAACCTCATACTACATATATACTCCCTCTGTTTATGTTTACCTGTCCAAATTCATCAAAGTCAAATTCTAAGTGTACTTGTCCTTTTAGCAATTCAAGATAAAATTGGCTATGTTCTTCCTAATTTATCCTTGATATTAAATACCTTGTACTTTTGAAAAACCCTTCTAAATTAATTCAATTAAGTATAATTAATAAGGGTATATTTACCAAGTTTAAATTTTCCTATTTATTTTCCCTCGATGAATTCCCCCTAATATAAGCTACAAAAGTAAATAAAAAATTAAAAAGTTAGTCGAATTGAGAGATGATTCTATTCTAGCTTAGTGGTTGTGAGTGTATTGAACGAGGTGGGGATCTAGGGTTCGTGTTTGGTTAGGCTCATTTTTTATTATGTGTTTTTTTTTTTAAGGGCAGTGCTCAATCCCCATTTCCCATTCCCTAAACCCTAACCCTAAACCCTTAGGAGTCGTTCGGTTGGTTTGATAAGGAGAACAATTATCCCAATTTAGGGCTATTAGCTTGTGAAGTATATAAATAGGAATTCTAATACCTTAATTGTCGTATTGATAAGGAGAACAATTATCCCAATTTAGGGCTATTAGCTTGTGAAGTATATAAATAGGAATTCTAATACCTTAATTGTCGTATTTTTTTATACTTTAATTAGGTATAATTACTTAGTATATGTAGTAGTAATATAGATAAGCGCTATTAGCTTGTGAAGTACTTATATAAATAGGAATTCTAATACCTTAATTGTCGTATTGATAAGGAGAACAATTATCCCAATTTAGGGCTATTAGCTTGTGAAGTATATAAATAGGAATTCTAATACTACATTAATGTATCGTCTTGATAGATTTGGTAGAAGAATCTTGGTAAAATTATTACTACTACATTATCGATTGTTTTAAATAAAAAGTAGCCGTACTTAAAATTAATGTATCGTCTTGGTAGATCTTACCAAGATCTACCAAGACAATACATTAATTCTCTTGAAGTAGAGTTGAGTAATCCTTATAAACACTAAAAGGTTTCATAAAATTTTCGATGTGGGACAAAGATTCTTGGTAAATAATCCCAGCTTTAGTTGTATAGTTTGTTATAAAATAGTTTGGACATACAACCTTTTTATGGAGTAACTAATACAAGGTCCCTTTTAACGCATCAAGATATCCAATATATAATCATCATCGGATAGTGGCCAAATCCATTTCCAATCTCAAACTCTTTTCATGTCCCGTTAATCAAATCCTTTATCAACATGACCAGTTGCGTCTGAACAAGAATCGTCGATAGTAGGCTTCAATATTAGTGCAAAACAATTTTCATCAAGGTCGTCGTGCAATGCCACACCGGCTTTGACAACACAATTACTTACGGTACCGACGCAGTATTGTTGAGCAACACGTATTGAACGTTGTTTCATTCCTCTTGCTACTTTAAGGAATGTGCTTAATTGTCTTGTGACTCGATTTCAAGATCCTATTTCTAGAGTTAAGTAAGACAAGAAGAAAACATATTTTTCTTCATGCCCCCTCCGAATTCGTTATTGCTTTATACATTAGATACTCATATTACTAGTGACGACAAGTAACGCACCCCTTATCTAATCCTAACTTCCATTCTTAATAATTTCGTCAATGAGGTTAAATTGTGATTGAGTCCGGTCTGGCCACAAACGCAATTTCCATAAAAAGGGGCGATCGCTTTACAGTTGTTAATTGAATTGTTGGGGGTATAAATTGGCGACGTGTTGTATTTAGGTGTATGTCTAATCCGTAAAGGGTTCCAAAGTAGGTAATGGACAAACGAGTAATGAATCACCCAATAATAAAATGGCACGTCATTTTTTACTCCCCATTGCCAACTAAGCCCTATCGACTCCCTACTTGTGTATGTCGTAAAACGTGCAGCAGGATAAAGGCTTTCCCCACCAGTTATATACTTTCGACTATGGTTCTATTTATATGCATAGAACCTTCCATGTCTACTGCAGTACTTACCAGTTACCACACACCAGTATAATCAGTTGCTAAATCACTGAATAGAATACAATGGAACGCAGACGTCGTGGTAATAATGCCGGCAGTCCGCTACAGGGGGCGTCTCCGAATACAGTGGAAAAGCTGGTTCGCAATTACAGTACTGATCTGAGTTCCCTCAAGTTGGAGCTATGTACTCTTCTATCCAGAATAAGGCGTGATTCCGGTGCTGACCATTTGCGAAACCTATTGAATATTGATCGTCCTCTGACAAAGATCATGGCAATTTTCATTAATCTGCCACAAGAGATTGTTGTGATCCCCGACTCGTCTACATCAGCCCGAAATAACGGTGAAGATGATAGCGACGACGACATAAGCGTACACCAGTAGGGGCTGCTAGGTGTAGTTATTGAGGTCAACGGAACTCCTGCAATATTCAACACCAGTACGACTTGTTTTCTACTGTTTTTCCTCATTGCTATGCCTTTAAAATAAAAAGAAAAAAGAGAGAGCCCTATGGAGGAAATAAGGGACTCATATCGAAAGGGCTTTGTGATGATTCCTTCTCCTACGGTTATGCTTATTTTAGCAGCACTAAGTATTAACGTCGTTTTATTTCCACGTATATGTGGATATCCTCGTAGCGTGTCCCGTTTGTTAGGTTCTAATAATGGGGCCGCTAATATTAACGGGTAATTCACAATTTCTAGCCATGTTGAACGAAATGAAGTAGCTTTTCTTTTGTACGTAGAATTGCCTTAAGCGGCGCCTCTTTTCGTTTCTATCAAAATTGGATAATCAAGTGACTACTTTTACTAATTCTCATAATTAACAACGGGGATCGGTCTGGGCCTTGGCTTATTATTCCTAATAATGGTAAGTACCAAAAAGTAAGATTATGTTACAAAACATTGTATAAATGTTGATGTATATTTAGTCTCTTATGACTCCATTTCTTACATGTTCATCACATTCCATGCACCATTAGTGGAATTAAATATCCAATTAGTTTTACGTCTTAGTTCTCCATTTAGTAAGAGACATATGTACTTAATTCACAAAGAAGTAACGACATTCTTGTAACGTTTGGACTGTAATAATGCACACTTGAACGCACTTAGAAGGGAATAATGCAATATTGTTATTTACGTGTTCTCTTTAGGACTACAATTTATTGTTTGTATGCGTTTTTTAAGAGGTCAAAAAACAACCTACAATATCACCCTTGCTTATAAATGACATAAACAAAATTCTTGGTAATAATACGTCCTCCGTCTCAAATTTTTTGTGCTGTTAACTTTTACACGTCACTTAAGAAATAATTAATGAGGGGGGATTTCTTGACTATTACCCTTTTTTTTAATATTCTAAGCCTTTTTAACATGCATTTAGAACGTATTGATGATGACGAAGGGCACATACCTAACTTATCTAGTCTTAGACGACGAAGGGTACATATAGGAAATTAATTTAATTTATAAACTAATGCGGAAGAGATTTATATCATTTTCATTGTTCACTGTAGTCAATGGACATTTACGAAATGTCGTTTGTACTTGGAAGGTTAACTCATTGCATGGATATCGTTTAGCACAAAATTAAACATGTGCATTGGAATATACTTTTAAGTGAGCTTGCTGCCACATTGAATGTGTGGAATAGTGGGTGGAATTGATGGATGGATGATAATGTATTATTTTTTTTAATTAACCGACAGAAGTAATTAAGTACTATTGCTACAGTATAAGACTTTCGAATTTTCAGGAGGCAATGAAGAGTGTAAATCATGACTCAATCTATCAAATCTGTGATCTTCAAAGATCTTCCATGTCATTATGTATTGTGTGGGAAGATCATTCACTTTACTTTTTTTTTTTTGGGCAGATAAACAAGAATCTTTTCCTGTGTTTTCCGTCACCCCTTAGGTGGGATTATTGACTGCTCCATATCGGTTGGTTCAGTGCAATATATGGCCACTGTACTTGATGTTCTTTTCAGGCTTTCAGTATGCAAGATTGGGTAAGAGCATGCACTTGTCCTAGTGATGCTGCACGTTCAAGGGCACTGATACAATTCAAGAAAAGCTATGTTCCTAGGGTTATCAGTTATGGTCGGACGCAAGCTATCCCCATTGTTCATCACAAGGTCCGCTGCACAAAGTCTCAAAAAGCTTTATTGATTTAAAGCGTACTCCTATTACTCTTTTCTTTGGTCTGTGATTTAAACATTCATGTTGACGTGACGGCCAGATGGGTGCAATTGGCCGTGGCAGATGAAATTTTCAGCGGTGTAATGTTAATTGCATCATCCGGGCTAGGCTACTACTTAGACACTTATTTAAAGCGCATTAGGGTTTGTAGTTTCGAGGATTTGCAGTCGCATGCAATGTGTGCACGTATCTATTGCACCAACAATAGATCCTTTATTATTTGGACAGATATCGTTCATCGCAAAATCTAACTGTATAGTGAGTTGGCAGCCAGAATGAATGTGTGGACACGTGGGTGCGCGTGATCGAAGGAGTAACTTAATATATTGCGTGGGTGCAGCGTCGACTGTGGCAACCTCCAATGTTTTGGTTTGGCGTTTTAATGCGATGGTTAAATGCTATTGCGATTTGAGTTAAGGATTTTTTTCCTCGTTATTCGCTGTTTATAATGATAGTTTTAATTTGACAAATTAAATAGAGTATCTAATCAGTTGAAAGAATGGACACGATTCCATGTTGTTACATGGAACAAAGTAACATTCAATACAATACGAATTAAACGAACAGTCCCAGCCAATTTAGGTCTTTTTTTTTCCCCATGTAAGTAATTTGTTATTAATATACGGGATATGTAAAAGACGAAGAGTGAGTCGATAAATAAAAAAACCATAGATAACGTGTCTAGTGACGTTTAATTAGAAAAGTGTTAAATGAGGAGTAAAATTTAAAAAAAAAAAAGAATCCGTTTTCTTAGAAAAGCAGCTATTGGGATTTGACGAGCAGCTATTGCTAAGTACAATTTTTCATCAGTGTTAATAGCCCAATATAAAGTAAAGTAAACCTCAACTTAGTTGAACAAATATTTCAGATTATAAATGATTAGTGAAATGTATTTCCTCGTGCAATCGACTGCAACTCCCTCTCATATTTTTATCATGTATGTCATTTTCTTAATTTACTCCCTCTTGTAGTGACATGTTGTTTACTGCTCAACCGCTTTATATTTGAAAATACAGTTATACTCCCTCCGTTCCAAAATGGTTGTCATAGTTCGGATTCCGAGAATCAAACGAGTTTAACTTTGACCGTAGTATTTTCATATGTCTTTTAAATATTTTGAATTATTAATTATTGTGACTTATAGTATTTTTTATGTAGTTTCTAAATATATAAACATTGTTACAAAAAACTTAAAGATTATGAGCCCGTTTAGGTGAGCTTAAAAATAACTTATAAGCTTATAAGCTCATTAATATATATTTGATAACATCAATATTTTTGGACTTATAAGCCATAAGTTGCTTAAAAGCCACTTTTTGAGAAGTTAGGAAATCCTAACTTCTCAAAAAGTGGCTTTTAAGTCACTTTTTGACTTATAAGATACTTAAAATAAGCTGCTTATAAGCTCACCCAAACAGGCTCTATATGTTTAAATTCACGGTCAAAATAAACTTGTTTGACTCTCGAAATCCGAACTATGACAACTACTTTGGAACGGAGGGAGTAGTAAGGAAAAAAGAGAAATACATCAACCGTCATTGGAAAAAATATGGTTTTAATGAGAGTTTCTTTACGGCTACGTATCGGTCACTTTTAGTAAATTATTCTTATTTCTTATTTAAATCTTAAAATATATGAGTAATTAAATTCATTGTAAGTTGATATACGGTAAATTGGACTGCACGTCTAGGTAGTTCTTGGTAGTTGGAGCTTCATTGATAGTCCGAATTTAGACATAAAGCACCGTATAATTTTACTAACAATATACTTAATGTTTGTTTCGATTGTTACATCTTACTCGTACTACGGTAGATTTAAAAATCTCTCATTTTTTGTGACGTGGATGGGCGATGTCTTTACTTATGTTGATTAAGATGGGGGTACAGATTCGATATAGTGGACAAGAGATAAATGCATCAACCAAGATTGGAACGGCACGTCACTCTTACTCGACAGTGCCAATTTAGCCCTTGGGCCTCCATTCTGTATATTACGTAAAACGTGCAGGGTGCGATGAATATAACTCCGTTCTAGGCACCTTTACTATATGTCTGCGTTTACTGCGCTGAATCGGTTTGTATCCCTTGCTATAATTACTCCTAGACTTCCTTATCATCTTCCTCATACAAAAGAAGCATCTCATCAGAAGTTGATCTCCTTCCTCATATAAAAGAAGCATCTCATCAGAAGTTGATCTCAAGTTTCCATCAGAAACATTATATTGCCTTTCTCATAAACTCCTCTTATAAGAAAGTAATCTTGATTCTTCTTTCTGCTGTTCGCATTTGATCCTGCCTCCATGATCCCAGAACTGTAGTTCTATTCGTATTCTATATATGGTGTTTCATAAGACTGAGTATATAGTACCTTCGGTCACTCTCATTCCACGACCTAATTGTTACTTTATTGATATGGTTTGCGTCCCCGGAGTCATTAAACTTGATGGGGATCATACTGACACTCGTCGGAATGTCTTTTTCGTGGCATGTGCACTTATTGAAGTGTAGTTTACAAATCTAATGCAAGTCTCCATTTATAGACATATGCTGATGGATAAACTATTGCTGTAACTATGCATTAGTCAGATCCAATAGTAGTAAAGAAAAGATGGGTAATGGAAGTCTTCAATGAATAGTAGATGCATTGACACTCACAATAATTCTTTTACAACAGGAATAACTCTTTTCAGTATACTAACAATTGTATAGCCTCTTCCAACTTGTGTGTGTGTTAGCATAATATTATCAAGAACCACACCGCTGTATATTCGAACTTCAGCTCCTTATACCCGGAAGGATTTGGTTATTTACATTTCACTACATACATGGACTAGTGGTGCAATCATATATGCAAACCTCTGAATACCTATGCAGAGAGTGTTGCACAACGCTTCTAAGCTATTTTGGAAGGGAGTTCCTGGACTGATCATAGTGTAATGAAATCCTTGGTTCAGTTACATCCAAAGTACTTTAAGCAAAATGGACGATAAAAGACCAAGATACAATCCATATCGTCTAAGCAACGAGAGGGAACTCCCTGAACTACCAAAGGATCATTTGCCTTCGTGACAAGAGGATCACAAGGGATGCCACTATAATTTCCACAACTATCCGCATAAATACTTGATGAATCCACCGCAATGATATCTATGAGTTTAAGTTCTATGCACTGTTGGTATTTACATATTTCTACACCATCAGGTACCTTTTTAGATAAATATTTATAACCTTCTTATTTATTATAATTAAAGGAGCAATTAATGGATAGAAACAAGAACAAAAACACAAAACTTGCAATCAAAATCCTAACAATTCTGGTAACTAACATATTTATTGTATTTTCTAAATTTAACAGTTTTCATGGTTTTCTCTTGACATCATTCAAAATGTCATCGAAGTACTTCTTAAGTAAAAATAATAATCTAGATCTTGATATCCATTTGCTTTAACAATTCGTCTTTCTCCGATCCACGTTTTACTATGGGTGCTTTGAAACTACTAATTTAAGTATAACCGATCTGAAGAGCTATCACCATCACAGTTGCTTCAAACTAGAGATAGCCATCATCGTAATAGTAGGATTACACCTTTCTTGAAAATCACTGCAGTAGTAGGATTAATCATTTGTCAAAGAATACATTTATTTAGAATTCTCACACATCTCCAGAATCTCCACCACTCATTTCAAAAGTTTTTCTCCAGCAAAAGTCGTTCATAATACATACTATCTGTTATCAAAACATAGGGAAACGGTTATGGGTAGTGTGATGTAGAGGGCAAACAGGGTGAAAAAGCCAAAAATAGAAATGGATTGACAGATTTTTGAGATGACGAAGACCTAAGGGTTTGAAGGGAGGGGGCTTATTGTTTGATTAATTAGGAAAAAGCAAAATATTAGGAAAAATATTGGCAACCTACTATAGCAGGTCAATATTACCTGATGGTGTAGAATTTTCTATACACTGACGGTGCATAGAACTTAAACTATTTGCAGTAACAATCAAATTAGACGTTGTAATCATAATTACAATGCAGTACAGTACATGGGACAATCAAATTAACAATACACATTGCCTTCCAGCCCTATCAGATATACTTTCATTAGATAGTCACTTACACCTCTTGAGATATGATACTGTCATAAATTAGGTGTTCTGATTTGCACTCATTGATTCTTTGAACCCCTCCCATGTCTTGTATTGAATGTTACTTACTATTACTTTTTGCGGACGTCCCACAAGCTCATGAGCACCCAATGGACAAGCCTCGCATGTCAGATCTAAACATTTAACGGGGCTGCAAGCCCTCGAAACTAGAAACCCTAACGCACAAAGTCCAACCAATAATAATACACTTTCACGATACCACTGCATATGCGTGCCATTCAACGGGCACCGAAGGCCAATTCCCGTTTCACTCATTCAACCTGCGTTTTGAATGCGCACCAACCCCATGGAGAAATTTTGTTACACACTACCTCAACCCGACTTTTGACCTGAACGAGGCAAATCTTACATCCTGCCCTATCCCTACGAAGATAGCTTTTCCTGAGTTTTACTGTTGCCGTCCACTCGTAAAGCATCAACAAGACAAGTGCATGCTCTCGCCGACGTGTATACGTTGAAAATCCGGAAAGTAAATACCCTAGCCACTGCAACTGACCATTTTTTTTTTGACGCCCCTTTCTTATTTTCATCGGCAGGTGGGTGATGCAGGCCACACCACAGTGAAGATTCCTGCAAATCCCTCAAAAGAGGAAAACGAAAGATCTTTCAATACTCGGTAACGCAATCTCACTGATGCTACTTTCTTCTTTTCATCAGCAGGTGTGTGATGCAGGCCACACCACAGAAAAGATTCCTGCAAATCCCTCGAAGAAGGAAATTGTAAGATCTTTCAATACTATACATAATGACACGGACGAACACAGAAGATAATAGATTTGATGTATCGAGTCTTGATGGCCTATTTTGTATCTTGCGTATTCGATTATATTGTAATGTAGCAGTATTAATTACTTCCGTCTTCTGTATCTTGCATTTCGTGCTCCATCTCCATCTGACTATAAGACGCATAAACGAATCCGGCGCCAAAATGGGGTGCTCAAATATATTGTAACAAAAATAGGTATATCGGCACAATTTGTGACAAATTAGTTGACGCCTTAGTAAGATTCATTTTCATTTGTCACAAATTAGTTGTCGCAATAGCTGAAAGTGTCAACTGATTCGTGATGGAGGGACTTAAAGTCAAAGCAATATAGTTATGACGGCGCCTTTTTATTGACCATTCCATGTTTAACTTGACATACGGGCCATGATATATCGAAAGTTAGAATATCGTGTAGGTATAAGTATTCTTCAATTCTTTCTTTTGTTCTAAATATAAAATACTCCCTCCGTCCCAACTTAATTACCACTTTAGGAGAAATGGTTTGTCACAAATTAGTTGTCTCCTTAGGATCTCAAGGATAAATTTACTAGTTTTTCCCAACTATACCATTAATAGTAAAACAGAATTCCAAAAAAGTTAATAATCAAACATTAAATAAGGAGAACATAGTAAAATATACACCTTATTTAATGGTAATCATAATATGAGTGAAAAAGTTGAAGGTGACAACTAAAATGGGACGTAGGGAATATTTATCAATAAGATTTGATGTAGTATCAAAAGGGCAACAATGTAGGATTAGTTAGGTGAACCTTAGAAATTTTTTTGATTGATAATCATCCATAAATTTGAATTGTTACTAAATTAGAGAATGTTTCATTATTTTTGTGACAGAACAAAATTGAAAACCTGCCAAACCAAAACCCTGAACACCCCTACCATCAATATTCCACTCTTGTGCAATCATATAAAATCCAACATTTTTTCCATACACCCTCCACATATATCCTCCCACTTATTTAGGCTCGGGCTTTATCCTCTTCTTGTTCTTCTTGTCTTTCACTTAACAAAAATATAGTTGTTCCCTTCAAAATCTCAAAATATGGGCAAGGTGTATGTTGTGTTTAGCGGTAAAAAGCCGGGTATATACCTTACATGGGAGGAGTGTGCTCCAAATGTTATTGGCATGAAGTAGAACTACTACAAGTCATATAGTTTCCTAGAAAAAGCTAGAAAAGCTTACATTGAATTTCAAAAGCTCAACAAGCAAGAAGCTGAAGAAGGAGAAGGTTCGTCCAGTGGTATTTTAGATGCTATTGTAATTGGAATATCAGTGGGCATGAGGATATCAAACAATTGATCTTCTATGTAATGTATGTATGACTAATAATTAATGAATGATGCAGTTGGTTTTGGTTTGTTATACTTGTCTAGTATAAAACGTTTTACTTTCGTGACATATTTGCGATGTGGTAATTAAGTTATCATTGTGGAAATTGTAAACAATTTACCAATATCTGTAACACTGGTTGCATACACGGAAATAAATAAATAATTTTATATATATATATATATATATATATATATATATATATATATATATATATATATATATATATATATATATATAAATATATATGCGTTTAAGATAGGTAATGTTGCAGTTTTTTTGTCATTCTCCACTTTTACACGCCCCTCACTTAATCATTAAGGAGAATGATTTATTAAACATTATATTTTATCCCTATTTATGTCTTGACTGTATTTGAATTATGAGATGAGTGTATAACAAACCCTCCACTTCACCCCTATATATTTTCGATAGATTGAATGTGCCCTAATTTTTTATTACCTGAACATCCATTGATGTTCTTTCTTCTTTCGTTGAACGTAAAGATATAACTTCACTACCTTGCCACTGTGATGACCAATATGGCAATATACCCGCATCATTAATTATTACTCATATAAGATTAGGAATCTTGTAAAACTTTGCATACATAACCAACGAAGAACCACATACTTAGATTTTATGCAACATTGCCTTCTTCTTCATTGTGGAACGCATTTGACTCAATGCACCTGTCAAAGCAAAAATTTAGGATATGGCATACCAGCCTATCATGGCAGAAGAAGAAATAAAAAACGTAAGGTTATGCTTAAACAGAAACTTAATCAGATAACGAATGAGTTCTCCATCACAAAATGTGTGGGAGGTTCTTCATCCATTGTGTGGATTGAATTAGATCCCAATGAATGAACATAGAAGTATAAGCCAGCAACAAAATACCGTCATGGGAGAGCGGGTGAACAACAAATTGTAAAACAGTATCTACAGTTATAAAACCACGGAGCAAGAAGTCACAATATTTAGATAACGGTTTTCTCTCAGCTCAAGTGAATGTTAAGACTTGGATTGGTTATTGGGTAGTGCCTACATAATAGTTTGCCGACATGTGACCAGGATGCAACCTGTAATTGGAAATGAGAAAGCATGAGAGTGAATGAGATAGAACGAAGGGGGGACAATGTATTTACTCCTACATATTTAAATTTTTTACGCGTGCACCGCACGTGATGCTTAGAATTGTAGAGCGTTCATAGATCATTGGATTTGAGGGAATGAAAATCCACATTTCAGCAATCATAAAATTGGGTATCAAGAAAAACTTAATTTGCAAAGATAATGCAAGTCATTGCCATACGCATTACTGACCTAAAGAAAAATATTACTCCCTCCGTCCCAAATTAGTTGTCACTTTAGCAAAATGTGTTTGTCCCAAATTAGTTGTCACTTTAGGATTTCAAGGCTAAATTGATTAGTTTTTTCCAACTATACCCCTAATAATTAAAAAAATTCTCAAAAAAAGTTAATGGTGAAACATTAAATAGGGATGAGATAGTAAAATAAACACCTTATTTAATGTCTTTCTTAATGGGCGTGAAAAAACCTAAAGCGACAACTAAATTGGGACGGAGGGAGTATATTCCAGCTGTTAATGCTCCTGATGTCCTGGTGAGACAATCTATTTATGTCAATGAGTCTAAGGCACGCTTGAAGCGTGATAGACCACTCGGTTCTAAAAGATAAGTCCTTGAAAAAGGAAAGGGGCAAATATTTGAGATGGTCAAATAAGGAGGCAGGGCTCTAAAATAGCCCACGACATAACACTTCATAAAACCTCATCAGTAGAGGTTCAGGAACCTGAAAATTTATGCATGTGAAGAGATCTCAATATGTTATGTCGGATTGGGAACTGAGATATGAAAGTATCGTCGACGATATCTTACATGTATTATAAAGCTCAATATTATATGATTATGAGGATCTTGAGCTTAAGTCTGTTAGGAATACAGACATGAAATTATTGGCCAAAAATAGCAAAACGCATTCAAGCAAAAGTTGGTTTCACTCGAGTGACGTGAAGTTTTTGGACCTATAGTCCAAACACCTTAAGGTGCAAAGCCAGTGATGTACAAAGATAATTTTGTGCAAAAATTTTGATAATAATAAGTCGTTGAATATAAAGTACGACTTGAGACACAAAGATATGACATTGATTATATAGAGCTATATTCTCTTTTGGTGGATGCAATCACCTTCGGGTATGTTATATGTCTGGCAGTGCATGAAAGACTTGATATGCGTATGAATGTTGTAATAGCCTTTTATATGGCTCATTGAGCAGCAATATATTTATCCTTGACGGATTCAAAATCCTTGAAGAATGTAAAGGTTCCCGGGAAACCTATTCAATGAAGCTTCATAAATATTTATACGGATTAAAACAATCCGGCCACATGTGGTAAAATTGCATTTGCGAGCTTCTTAATATTGAAATATTATATTTTAATGAAATTGGTGCGTTGAAGTATCTTACCAAATATACTCCACTTGCTATAGCTTTTTTTATAAGCTTATTGGTAAGATTTAGTTATTCCTCAATGCGAAGACATCGGAAGAATACATGGTATCTACTTGATCCACAAAGTCTGATATCAACTTGGTATTTATTTGTTGTGGTAGAATACTTATATTGTGGAATTTTCTAAAATCAATTGTTGTTGCTACATCTTCAATTTATGAAGAGATAATAGCCATGCTTGAAGCTATGCGACAATATTGGCGACTGATATCAAGGACTCTACATATTCAGCAACGATGTGGTATTTCTTTGAAGACGAGGATCCCAATAATATTATATAAAATATTACATGGATAGTTCAGCTAAAAGGAAGATACAACTGAGGAGACAAATATTCAACAAGATTCCTTTTCAGTCGTGATCTTCAAAAAGAATGATGAAGTTAATGCTGAAGAATTCACTCCAGTAATAGTTTGGCGGATCTGTCCACTAAGTCATTGCCAATCTCAACATTTGAGAAGCTTATTTACAAGATTGGAATGTGTCTTCTCCAAGATATTGAATGATGTTTTCATCAGGGGGAGTAAAATACGCGCTGCACTCTTTTTCCCTTAACAAGGTTTTATCCCACTTGGGTTTTACTTGTAAGGTTTTTAATGAGGCAGCTCTAAAGGCGTATTAAAGGAAGTGTGTACTCTTTTCCCTTCACTGGGCTTTTTCCCACCGGGTTTTTCCTAGTAAGGTTTTAACGAGGCACATCACCTTCAAAATGGTCATCCAAGGGAGAGTGTTGTAAATCCATGTATTTGTGTTAATGTGGATGACCACTACTCACCACTAACTTATGATTTACTACCCCACTTTCTCATACTTAATTCCTCATTTAGTCACCTATTAATTCTTGTAACCTTTGGGATGACTTGTAACTTCCTATGTATTGGTGTCCTATAAATAGATGACACTTTGTCTATGAAAGACACTTGAAACACTTTGAGAATAATACAAGTTCTTCTTTCTACTCTAATATATTTTGTCTTGTTCTTGCACTACTTTACTATTAGTTTTAAAACAGGTTACACGTTAATTTTAACACGTACATGCACCTCAATAGTATACATGATACATTGATACTCGAAAATAAGTCAAGATCCAACATATGATTTAATATATTAGAAGTACTCAGCTAGACCACATACATATAAACTATCTAGCTTTATAAAATTTGGTAGTATCTAGTCAGCTTCTCAGAGGTTCATAGATCAAAAGATTTAGATTTTTCCTCCCAAATTACGGCTATATCATTCCCTCTGTGTTTCAGAAAATTTAATCAATTCATTGCAAATGCGACCAATAGCCTTATTTCTATAACACGTCTCTTAATGAACTGGAATAGCTGCTAGCGGCACTCATTCAGAAGAAATATAATAGTAGCATACCCAGCCATTTAACACAAAATTTCGATGCTTGAAAAGATATCAATGACAAATTAAAAGAACCATCAATAATCTTGCATGTAGTCATCCCCATGAAACCGCAATTCCGTACATGATTTCCAATGCAGGTTCTTG
The DNA here is from genome assembly GCA_029990175.1 of Petunia secreta. Classification (NCBI taxonomy): domain Eukaryota; kingdom Viridiplantae; phylum Streptophyta; class Magnoliopsida; order Solanales; family Solanaceae; genus Petunia; species Petunia secreta. Next base: position 4,853,822 of record JARKIP010000038.1, read on the forward strand.
AAGCAAGAGCTTCTGCACGTACGCGGCATTCGACTGGCACCTCACTCTTATGAGCAGCAGGCGGATCTCGCTTCGTATAGCTACCAAGTACTCGCTTGACTTTTGGATGCGTGTCCTTTGCGAAACTGGAGACAGTGGTTGGATACTATCCATATTTACCCTGAAATTACAATGTAGAGTTATAGCAAATAGATTGTAAGGTATTGAAAAATATCTATAATATAACCTCATTTGTCTGTTGGCACGTAACAATTTGCAGAAGTTTGAATGCAGAAAATAAGTTTTTTTTACTCCGAATACCTAAGCGTACCAACATTGGATTTCATAAGTTGAATCAGGAGCGGCAGCACTTCTTGGAATTGATTTGTAGATTTAATAGCTGATATCTAATTGTAAGACCAATCACCAAGAAGTGGTACCGCTGCTGATCCAACTAAGATTAACATACTCTACTCCTTCGTATATTTGCTTACAATTAAGATTTAATTTCGTTGTAACAGGAAATAGGGGAGGAAGAGGAGAATGAACCTCACCGAGTGCTTAATTTAAGTATTACTTTCTGTCTGTGTAGTTTCACGGTCATTCTCCCATAATAAATACTAAGTGAAGAATTGGTCAAAGTATGAACAGTAGCTATCGTGCGGTCAAAGAACTGCCATAAAGCCAGTCAAGTATACACGGGCGTCTTTATGCTGTGGCCTTTTTTTTTTTTTTCTATGCCTCTTACGTTGGAAGTAATGTTTGACTGCATCCGTTATATTTTTGTGGTCTCTACGGTAAATTGCACCACCCTATTCCTTGAACAATAATATTTTGACCGTTAACAAAATGGAAACATTTCACCAGTCATACAAACTGGCAGCGGAAATCAAATACGCCCAAAAATATTTTTGCATTAACACCGATGATTTGGCGTGTTAGTTAATGGCCTTTGGGTACTCTTTGCTGTCGTATAAGTATACAAAGTGGTGTTCGCACATAGACACAGTCACACAGACGCCAACATATTGGATATGAACTACTCGTGATTCAAATCAAATATAAATACTAAACGTCTAGTTAATAAGAGAGTATAAAGAGACGGTTTCAGGCCAAACAGAACCTATTCAGTCATATCATATTACTACAAAATTAGGAATCACCAATATAAATATGTGAACGAAGTTTTCGCCCAGAGGCAGACCAAACAATCGTATCGTATAAAAAATGTAGATATCGCATCGTTTGACCTTAGACGTCATGAATATGAAGTGTCGATCTTTGAATTATAAGGGCCTATTATAATCAACTATGCACGTGATATCATATTTTGATGTTTGCTCTATATGTTGATATGAAGTTAGGACAAAATTTGTCACATGTTGAGGTTGCCTTTAGTATCTTGTCTTGTTGTTTATCTTTAATATTGGGCTTACATACCAAGACGGACTTTTAAACACTTTTGATGGCGTCATTTTATCTAGGTAGACAATGTCCAATTATACGAAGGAGGGAACCTTCTAAACAAATCGGTTCTTCTTTATGCGATGGAAAAAGGCACACAAACGTTTACACCACCAGGTCAAGGCATCTCTCCGATTGGATAGGCTTCCAATGAATATGTAGTAGGTATCGATCCGACAGAGCACTTAATCGCCTTTCTATGGAGTAACTAATACAAGGTCACTTTTAACGCATCAAGATATCCAATATATAATCATCAGCGGATAGTGGGCAAATCCATTTCTGATGTCAAACTCTTTTCATGTCCCGTCATCCGTATCCTTTATCAACATGACCAGTTGCGTCTGAACAAGAATCGTCGACAGTGGGCTTCAATATTAGTTCAAAACAATTTTCATCAAGGTCGTCGTGCAAGAATTATGGAAACTGCACTTGCTTCACATGAGAATTTTGTTAATGAAGGTAAGATTTCAATAGGCTGTATTTTATTCAACTTACTCACCTCAGTTGTGTACGTTATTTGAGACATTCCACCTCAGCAAAAAACTCATTAGTATGTTACTGGTACATTGTTGATAAAGTTAGAACCACGAAAAAAGAAAATTGAAGTAAATATATATGCATGATTAAAAAAATAAGACGTTAATATAGTACTAACTCAAAAATTTCTCGAAATTTTATTATGAGTCCACTTGGGAAGATCAACGATGGAGATGAGGGAAGAAAAAAATCAAGGAATGATACCTTTGCATATGTATCATCAGAGTCTGAGGCTCCTACTCCCGATTCTCCCATAGTATCATCTCCTAACTTATCATCATTTTCACTAAATTTAAATGAGGATGTTGCAAGTGGTTCCACATCTTTACAGCGACCTTCTGGGGTGAAGAAAGCAAAAATGAAGAGGAAAATTGATGACAACTATATCAAAATGGTCACTGATCATACTGCTCAGCTTGTTGCGTCAATGAACGAATCAAATGAGGCAAAAACTGAAGCCTCAAGAGTAAAAAAGGAAGCTGCAGCAGTAAGAAGATATGCTGAAGAAAACAAAGTTTTGTTCATGGATATGTTATATTACCAATCCAGCTATTCGTGAACATATTTTACAAGAACAAACAAGAATATTGGAAAGAAGAAGTCAACAAATTCCACAGCCACAGCCACAACCACAACCACAACAATCCCTTGCCCCATTCACTCAGTTCTTCAATGACTTTAATGTACCAGTAGACGGCCTACCTGATTACTAAATAGTTGTTTGTTATTTAATGTTGTTTCAATTTTATTGTATTTTAATTTAATGCATTTTAAATTCTGATGTATTTTTAATTTTAAAATATTTTTATGTAATGTACTTTCACTTTTAGCAACATCTTATATTTTATAGTTGCACTCTTTTTTATGGTTAATATTTTTTAAAATTATAGTTATAAAATTAACTTTTACAAAATTAATTTATAAAACATTATATTCTAAAATTACGATGTAAAGTTAATATTCTGAAGATATTAAAAAATGATTAAATATAGGTAATATATTTAATTAAAGGGTTAAACAATAATAATAACAATAACAATAATAATAATAACAATAATAATAATAATGAAATAATAATGAAATAATAATAAAATAATGAGTGAACAGTAAATGGTGTGATGAATAGTGTCACACCAAATTTGGTGCGGCACTATTCACATCACAACAAAATGGTGCAAAAAATGGTATCAAATAGTGCTTGTTGGAGTTGAATTTGCACTATTTTTAACACCATGTTGAATGAAATGAAGTCGCTTTTCTTTTGTACGTAGAATTGCCATAAGCGGCGGCTCTTTTTGTTTCTATCAAAATTGGATAATCAAGTGACTACTTTTACTAATACTCATAATTAACAACGGGGATAGGTCTGGGCCTTGGCTTATTATTCCTAAAAATGGTAAGTACCAAAAAGTAAGCTTATGTTACAAAACATTGTATAAATGTTGATGTATATTCAGTCTCTTACGACTCCATTTCGTACATGTTCATCACATTCCATGCACCATTAGTGGAATTAAATATCAATTAGTTTTACGTCTTAGTTCTCCATTTAGTAAGAGACATAAGTACTTAATTCACAAAGACGTAACGACATTCTTGTGACGTTTGGACTATAATAATGCACACTTGAATGCAGTTAGAAGGGAATAATGCAATATTGTTATTTACGTGTTCTCTTTAGGACTACAATTTATAGTTTGTATGCGTTTTTTAATAGGTAAAAAAAAACCTTCAATGTCACCCTTGCTTATAAATGACATAAACAAAATTCTAGGGGGTGTTAACTTTTACACGTCAATTAAGAAATCATTAATGAGGGAGGGATTTCTTGACTATTACCCTCTTTTATGCTATTTGAACAATTATAATACTCCATTAAATAACAAGTGAGATTTTGTTATTTTCAAGAATTTTACTGCAATGGGTAAGGAGGAGAAATAATTTGAGACGGAGGGGGTAGGTTGTTGGAGGGAAGATTTAGAGGGAAAAATTTGATGTATGTGGGGAATCGAAGCGGCAATAAGGGCGAAATTATTATAGACAAATTAATTGAATTATCACATAAGTACATCAACATAAATATAACGCCACTGGTTACAGTACAGATAAGCATGGCATACTTTCCCTCTCTTTATTTTGATTTTATATAATTTTGGTGGGAAATAATGGGGCGGGAAGTAATTCGCAACTTTTTCGTACACGCGGAGACAAATAACACCCCTACAACTTACTAGTATCTTTCAAATGAGATTTCTAGCGCGTAGCTCTATTAATGGATGAACTTATGAAATTCGGGGTCACCATGTCCAATACCTACATCGTCAAAGGCTTTGTGGTATTTTTTTGTTCAACACCTTACTCTTCTTAATTATTTTTCAGGCTTCCGTATATTTATGAAGGATACACACTAACCATAGTACCTGTATGTTTACTGACAGTATCTGCATGCGAAGTCTGTTCTTTATATTCCTGCTTCAGCACAGACTTGTGTCCTTGACTTTCATGGGAGAACATGGACGGTTGCAGCTGCTATCGGTGAAGATAAACAGAATAAGTTGGGCCGTGGATGGAAGTATTTTGCCAACGACAATGATTTAAGGGTGGGAGATCGGGTTGTCTTTCAACCGGTGAAGTGTTCAGAAAAAGTTTGTACGTGCAAAGTTGAAATAGTCCGTGGATTAGAATCCAGCGAGGCTCTGCTTAGAAGGGGATGTGACGAAGGAACCTCTAATAAGCGGTGCAAGGTTTGAAATGTCTCCTTAATTAACTAGAGTACTATGTTTCTCTTTTCATTTCCAATTGTTTCCCTTTATTTTATTTTATCGAAATAAAAAATGTCTTTACGTTACCCTTAGACGGCAGAGATGAGCCTACAAGAGAAGATTGCTTACTACGAGCGCACCGTTTATCTTAACATTGAGAAAGAAAAGGAAGTAAAGCGTGTCAAGGATGAAATTGAACTTTTGGAGAAGAGAAGACTACGCTTACTTGGGACAAAGCTGAAATACAAGGAAAAGGAGAAAGAACAAGCACAAAGATTGCAAGATGAATCCGCGAATGCTCTTTTAAATGACAAGGACTTCTTAAGGATGAGTCAGCTGCATCATATAAAGAAAGAAATTATATCTGTTCAACCAAAGCAGAACATGGGTTAGTGAGCTCGAAAAGCAAAGTGTGTCGCTGAGATGCTAGTACGTTGTTGATTTTTTGTGAATTTTTGTTAGAACAAAATCTTCTAGTATCTAGTCTATCGACTAAATTATGCACACATTATCCACATGAATCATTTTAGGCTATGTTGCGTAGATCATCCGACAGTGCAGTCGGATGCATTTCAGTGATTCAGATGTAGGGTGTTGTTGGATGATCCGACGCTAGTTCAATGTCATTTTGGATGATTCGGGCAACCTGGGGTTTAGGCGGGGCGCTTTAAGGTTGTGTTTTGTTTCAGATTTACAGTATAACGTTGTTTATTGGCATACCCTGTTTATTTCTACTATACGAATTTTAATCTTGGGTAGTTCCTAACATTATGTGAAAGAATTGACATCAGTTGTCCGTGGATGCGCAAACGTAGTAGGTGCCAAATATACTCCATTAAAGGAGCTTCCTTGTACGAGACACGTCATAATGAAGATTTTCGTAGTTGCGGATAGCGCAGCTACAATGTTCTACTTCGTAATTATAGACAGTACAAGTTGTTGCTTCGACTGTTGCGTTGCGTACAATAATTACAACAAACGCGTACTTGAAATTTAAACCGCTTTACAAAACTCGATAAAGTCTTCATCAACTGATGTTGTGTAGCTGTGATAGGACTTAATGCTGAGCTAATGGAGTTCCATTGAGAGGCATTCCAACCTGTTCACTTTTTTTCTTTTTGGGAGATAATCCTGCTTCCACATTAGTTAGTTCCCCTATCCTTGGTTGTGTTTGGGAGATAATCCCGCATCCACATTAGTCAACACTTTCGCAAGCCCCAACATATTTCATGTGCATTTATGTATGACATTTGATAATACCTTAGGGCTCGTCTATAACACCAAATTCTAAGATAATAATCAACGAGCCGAATTGTCAACCAAACAAATTGAACTAAGTATCCACATCTGACAACCACCTTCCATTAATTTGTGATATTCTGACTCTTCATATTACATTTCTCGAAGTAATACCCAACTTACATAACCACAAAGAGCTAAACTAGAGGAAAAAAATGGCAAGTGAATGGGTTGAAGACGATTCGCTCATCTCCTGGTTCCCATTGAAAATAGCCTCTACATACAACAAGCATGATGCTCTGGTAATTCTATTTAGATTTACGTCAATAATCTTCTTCTTCTTCTTTTTTTTCAATTTATAAACATGTATGGATGTATAACTTCGACAAAATTCTGGCATGATAAATTTCCACAGTATCTTCCAACTTGCATTAATGAGGATCTCCCTCCTACTTCGGTCATAGCAGTTCTCCGATGTCGTGGGAAGGAGTGGAAAGCAACTCTTATTGGTTATGGTCGACGAAGACTCGTTAAAGGTTGGAAATATTTTGTCGTCGATAATAAACTGAAAATAGGGAGTCTTGTTTTTTTTGAACTTGTTGAAGCTTCAACAGAGGGTGTGGTCTTCAGAATTTTAATCGATGAAACCATCGGTTGAACATGGAGCCTAGGATCAGATGTTTAGAGAATCATTCGTAGTTTGATTAAAATCTTGTTTTGTGTCACTACCTTTTGTTTGCTAATGTATATGTGAAGTGGAGTAAGGATCCGGACTCTGTTACACGATATCTTTTAACAATATATATCGCTTTATTCGGCTGCACAACTACCAATCGTGAATTGATGAGACTCACCTTGCAACGACATACATATCTCTATTACATTTTTAATCTCGCCTAGCAACGAAATTTATCTCTATAACTCTATTACACAATTTTACAACTAAGATATTAATTAAGAGTATTGGTGCTAATGAATTTGGTGTTATAGGGATATATTAATAACCGTATAGCCAATAGGGTCCATATTGTTAGTTAGATTTAATTCTTAAATAATTTCAAAGCCTACGTCGTATGAATTCCTTAACGATCGAAACGTTTATGTCACACCAAAATTGGGTTCGAATCGGAGTGTGTTTGGATCACCAAAACTTCAAATATTTTACCACACGTCCACACAAATGCATAAATACAACGAGGGAAGACTGCTACTCCTATTTAATGGGTGGATACGATTTGATGTCGAGAATAAACTGCAAAACGGGAATGCGGTCATATTTGAACTTCTTAAATCTGCGACAGACGGTGGTGTCTTCTGCAGTAGTTGTTAACGCCAGCTAAGCCATCAGTTGATTAAGCAGCCTATGACGAGGAGGTTGAGAACGCGTTTAGTTTAAGATCATGTTTTGTGTTGATTCCTGTTGTTTGCTAATTACAATCAAAACTACTACTCCCTCTGTCCCAATTTATGTGTCACACTTTCCTTTTTGGTCTGTCCCAAAAAGAATGTAACATTTCCTTATTTGTCGACTATTTAATGCACTATCTCTATTTTACCCCTATTCGACCCTACTTACTTTAAAAGCTACCAACAACTTTTTGATTACTCCAATCTTCTCTCTTACTTCTTCAAACGAACTTATGTGAAAGCTGAACTTGGACAACTATATAATGATAGTGGAGCGCATCTTTTACTTGCACTGGTCGTGCTAAAAAACTAGTGTTGCACAAGCCGTATAGTTCTCGTACGTAACAAGAAGCCTCAGTTTTCTACTTTCTTTTGAATCCGAGGGTAGGATATGCCTAGAGTTAGGTACGACTCAAACAACAGCAAGTTATCGCGATGCAAATCTTGCTGTAAATAGCGGGAATGGCGTTTGGCGGTTCAAGTTTATGTGTATATGTGCATATCGATCAGATAAAAAAGCTGATTCATCATTAAATTGAACAGTGCCATATGTAATGATAAGATCTTCACATATACTCCACCGACCCCCCTTGCGTCTATAAGGGGTTGGGTCCTAAAGCACTATTAGCACACCTGTTGAATCTCATATTTTGTTCCTCGGAGTCAAATAAAAATGGCAAAACAAAGAAAGGGTAAAGGAAATTATAAATGTTATGTTGTTTTCAGGGGATTGAAGCCTGGAATATATAGTAGCTGGGAAGAAAGCGCACCCCTGGTCACTGGTGTCAAAAAATCCCTCCACAAAGGCTTCAACGATGAGGATGAAGCTAAGGTAGCCTATGAAAAGTTTAGGAAACTGTTCCCAAATGATTTTTCGGCGAATACTGAAAGCTGTGATGGAGAAGAAAATGTTCCTGGGGAGATGTTAGCTGTTCTTTTGTTAGGAATTAAGATTGGCATGAAACTAGCTGAGAAGGCTTAAAATCCATACCTAAGGCGTGGGATGGAATGAATTACTATGTTTAAGGTTTAAGCCCCAAGTCCTTGCTAGTGTTTTTATTACTGTGTTTACATATCGTGAAGCATACATACCAAATATGTAAGTGTTTGTTTTGTTCTTGTGGGCGAACCAACGACCTTTTGTGTAGCCACATTGTAAACTTATGTATGGTCAACCAATGTATTTATTTTGAAGCATATAGTGGTGATTATGTGATGAACCTGTTCCACGTACACGAAAAGTATAATTACGACATTAATTGCTAATGCAGAATCAAAGCACTGGTATGATTTTAACTGGGTTTGAAAAATTACGTAATTAAGTAATTTTGTTTAACTTCGTGAATAAAGCACTTAAACAGAACTGGTTTAGCAGCAATAGTTACTTATAAAGAGGTTGGAAGAAACAAACTTATAAAAATATGAACAATTCCGTTAAGTTTAATGGACTAAAACCTTGAGCATTCTTATAACTGTGACCAAAAAAAAAAAACGACGACTCTCGTTCCATTTTCCAAATGAGTACAATGGCTTGATGACAACACTCAACACACACCCCGGCTTGTGGTATGAACGGTCATCGCAATACAATTTACTCAACTAGGAGTTGGGGTCGAATCCCCAAATACAAATTCTACTCCAAATCTCACTCCAAAATGGAGTAAACTACCTCCAACCATTACATCATTTTGTTACTCCAAATGTGAATATTCCTTTCCATATTCTTTTCTATCTTCAATATTACTCGTATATTATTATCTTTTATTTACTTTCTTTTATTTTCATTAAATAAATCCTATCTTTTTTCGTTCTTACATATTCATCTCATATAATTCATATTCCTCTCTTAAATTCAATTCTATAGTATCTTTTCAATTTTAGTGTATTTTTAATGTACTTTCGATTGTCACTTTTCAAATTTAGCAACATCGTATATTGTCACGTTTGCACTTATAATTGGTGAAGATAATTTTTGTACACACTTATAAGTTATTACTTATAACGAAATTAACTTATAATTTTAATTATATAATACTAATATATACAAAAATTAATCTATCAATTCAGTCTGGCAAAATTAAGATGTAGACTGAACATTGCAAAGATATACGCTAACATAAAGCTGATTAGGTAGATATAAAATGATAAATTAAAAGTGTTAAATAGTTAAAGATAATAATATTAAAAAAGTGAATAGTAATGTAGTAGCTGTATAGTGTCACTCAAAATTTGGTGTGACAGTATTCACACTACATTTTGGAGTGAAAATTGGCGCATGGTTGGAGAGAAATAACGCCAAAAAAATCCATGTTGGCGTTTGGCGTGGAAATCTCACTCGTTGGAGATGGCCTATAGGACTGCACTGGAATCTACGCCAATTGCGTATGGCTTAAAGAGGTCTAGTGGTTACCCTATGACCTATGGTAGCAAAATCAATGACAGTTAAGGCATCGCTGGTTCATAGAATTAGGGAGTGGAATTTCACGGAAAATATAACTTCAAAATATTCTTTGTTCAGTAGCTTCGCAAACTTTGAAAAATAAAATTTCAAATTCTCGCATTCGGATAAAGAGTCGTATTTGTATTAAAAGTCTTTGTTTCTTGCTAAAAATTTCCTAATTCCTTTTTTTTTAACTGACACATACGTTTAACAACAAATTCAATTTTCTTCAGCCCTTCATCCAACTAGATGCATCGGGCGAAACAATCAGTAGCTGGCATCCAAACGTCGCCCCTCCACACTTACCCCCACTAGTAATGATGATTGTTTAGTTCCCATAATGTACCTTTTACAGACACCCGCAGTGAAGATAGTGTGCCATCTTTTCCAATGTATTAACTGTCCATTCGGGCTACCCATCCAACTTTGGTTATGTAAACCTCATACTCGAGGCTGAGACAGTTACACTTGCTGTGGACTTTGTCAAAAGATGGGGGGAAACGTGAGGCGTGTGGAAGCAGCACTCACAAGACTCCCGACCGACTGTTTAGAGACTATCATCCAAATGTTTCTCCAGTCAAATCCCCCAAGAAACGATATATCCAGCCTTTCTCTAACGTGAGTCATCTTAATTTCTAATTGTCTTGATAAGAAGCAATTTTAGTTGATTATAATCTTATTTGGATCACCGGAATGCTAACTGCAGGTGCAATGAAATTCGATCTCTTACCTTGTCAAGACGTTTTCAGAACTATTTGCCGCTTCATTTAGTTAGCGGAAAACTTCAACAATGTGACGGTGTTATTCTTAGATTCCTAAAAAGATTGGATTCTATTGGGATTGAGTATGCAACCCTATTCCTTGGAACGTATCTTTTTTTCATAGCGGGTGACTTAGCCAGCATACGCTTATTAGGGCGAGTTGCTCGTACCACAATGTTGTCTCAAGCAAGGTATAACTATGGTATTGCATTAATAAAATCGGGTTGTAGCTATGGTGGTACCGGAGAATTGCGTAGCCTGTTCAACAAATGTGATGGTAGAAGGGCGATGATAGAATGTCGGACTGATCTCATAACAGTGCTTGGTGAGAACTATTGTAGAAAAATAGTGGTGACCAACCTTTGTTGTAAGACCGGCCCTACTCATTGGTCCCCAAAATTGGAGGTCTCCATATTTGGCTCTGCTGAGCTTAATGTAACTTGTCCTTACTGCATTGTTGATATCGAAACGATCAAACTTAGCTTACCAGCAGACTTTTACCTGGAATGTGAAGAGTACTCAAGTTCATCAAATTCAGGTGGGGCATATGACTCGGACGATGACGATCTAGATGAATAAATTTTTCGATGTTGTTAATCTCGGCTTGTTTGTAATTTGTGCTTAGTTAAGAAGTGGAGGGGTTTTGCTATACATCATTTATTCGTGCATCGTTTTTACAGCGATTGCGGTTAATAATTACTCCGATCCACTTTACAACAGGTTTTAGGCTATTTTTTTTTCCATAATACTTGATCATTCCAGAAGTAAATATAGGTTCTTCCAATATCGCATTGCTAATAAATGGCTAAATACAGGTTAAAAACGTTAAAGGAATAATATTGACGTCTACACTAAATATTCGTGGACCAAAACGACTATCATTGTATCGGTCGATAATTGGAAAAAACTTCACCACAATCCACAGTAACAGCTTGTTTGGATGGTTGTAACCCATGGTATGGTATTGTATTGTTACCATTGGTATGACGTTTGTTTTGGATGTTTCTTTAATTACTAACATTATATGGTATCGCTAAATCCATGGTTATGTAGCCATGAATACTGTCACATACAAGACATGTAACGACAATCAATTTGGTGGAACCGTCTCGTTACCTATTTTTCTTACCCATCATGCCCTCACTTATTATTTAATCTTTACAATTTACTCTAAGAGGTAATTTGTAATTCTTAAACAACGGTAAACAATACAGTCTATCCAAACGCGGTACACCACATTACAATACAGTACCATACGATAAAATACTATACAACACATTATGAATCGATGTGTAATAACCATCCAGACGGAATGTAAAAGGTCCCTGTCATTTATTGATGTGGCGCTATATATCCTCAACTAAAAGTAAGTTTGTTATCGTATACGAGTATATGGTTAATGAGTCATTGGCACTTGGTTCCTCCTACCCCTATATATTTGGGCTATTGATATGGATGGACTCCCAATCCACTGCTAAAGTATGCTCTAGTGTAAACATTTTGGACTCCGGACGACTTGGCATTCCATAACCAAAAAACACGCAGTATATATGCGCTGTCACAATATGAAGCAAAATATTACGCATCATGAGCCGCCTCTTACCGTACTACCAACTCCCTGTCTGGAAAATATAATTCATCTATTCTTAGAGTCACGCCCGTCACGTAGTGAAGTGCTTATCCTTTCGGTCGTGTAAGTTCTCGGTTTGTTGAGTTATTCAGCAAAGTTTATATGAGACGTTTGATAATAGCAGCTGTAAAATATTTTCCATTTCAGGTGCTGGGAAGTCAGGCGTCTGCTTTTCACAAAACAGTTTCAGCAATTTCTAAATTTGGAATTTACGTTTTATAAATTAAAGGATTGTGACCAACTTATACTTCGATTTATTGAAAGATTGAGCAGCGCAGGAATTGCACATGGCTCCATCCTCGTTGGGACTTACAATTTCTTTATCCTGCGCAACAATGGGGCTATAGCCATTTTGGCCGACGTCGCCGCTACCTCACATCTTGACCAGGGTAAGTACAACTGTGGAGTTGCCATGCTTAAACTGCGGGAACCCGAAGGTGCTAGGCTGCTACGTAGCATTTGGAGTAGGCCCGGCGGCAGATACTCATTAATTAATTGTCGCAACGTCCTCAAAACGATGATCGGTGGTTACCACAAGAATCGATTCAGGTATTCAATCTGTAAAGTAGTCGGTCCTAGTCACTGGAACCCGAAATGTATACAGTCCATAGTTGGAGATCGTGAACTAAACGTGACGTGTAATTTGTGTCTCATTGATGTTGAGTCTAGGAAATTAACATTAACCCTAGAGGTAGAGAGGGTAGTCGAGGAATACTCGTAATTTGTGACTTTATTTCAAGGATGTTGAATCATATCATAATAGTTTGTGCGGCGCTCCTATGTTGGACATACATGTATTTGATAGGAGTTTATTCAAATTTGTGTGTCTTGTAAGGTTAAGTTTTAGACGATCTTGGGGGTAGCCAAGCAGTGTACTCGTTGCTGCTAGAACCGCTTCAAATGGTTCGAACTAGACATCCCCATATTCGGATTTGCCTCCTCTCCATTACCAATTCCTGCCTTTTGTACAAATGGCTGGTTGACTGGTGAACACATGTGCAGTTCATGGTTCAGAGGTGCGTTGTGTTTTAATATTTAACAAAAGTGTGTCTTAAAACCTATGAACAATCACCAGCTTTATTTTATAAGTCATATAAATAAACGAGAATTTTCTAATAAAATACAACAGCATACCCAGTGTTATCACTCGTTAAGAGGTATGGAAAGGTGAGGTATACGCAGAATGTACCCCTACCAAGTACCAAGGTGGATAAGTTGTTTCTGAAAGACCCTATAAAAAGAATTTACTGCTGTATTAATTATTGTTCCTGAATAAACGTTATTTTAAGTTCTACTAAATTTATGTGTCATTGTACTAAATAAACATGTTTATTTTCGAACCAGGAGTGACTCTATGAGCTAGTGAGTACAACTTCATGAAATACTGGTTTCATGAAACATCATCTCGTCATTGGTTAGTTCTTTTTTGTATTGATTTCTTGATATATATGCCTGTCGAAAAGGCGAAAGCTGAGTCCTAGTATGAAGTAGTAACTAATGGAAGATCTTTAATACAGTATATATTATATATATGAAATAAAGAGACAAAACAGAACAAATCTAACTTGGAAAAATGGTGAGATAATGTATGGAAATAATTCTTTTACATCAACCCAATCAGGATTAGATATTAATTTGATTAATTTAATCTCAACCGTTATCTTTGAATATCATGACACGTGTTATGTGATGGAGAGGAGCATGATCACCCTAATGCAGATGAACATGCTTAGTTCACAGCTCATAGAGAGGTCGGTTGGCACGTTAACCTCTCTCTTCGGGTTTGGGGTTAAGAACGTCACTGTTATTTCTAATTGAAAGTGTACTTCCCAGTACCAAGAATATAATCGTAAGTTTATTCTCCTTGTTAGAAGCACCAAGATATATACTTTTATGGTTAGAAGACCGAAGTGATTCTACCTCATACAGACCAAACAATCATGCACTTATAGTAGTATCCGTTAGATGCATATTGAGCAAAATGATTGTTTAGAAGGAGGTGGGTATAACCAAGCCTCCGTTTGGATAAGTACAAAGCAGAGAAAAACCCAAACCAAAAAAAGTCAAAAAGAGCGGCTTTGCCATTGTACAGAACCGTAGAGACAAAATAACATCAAATAGTATGTTCTGTACATTACAAAGCCGCCCAAACAAAGCTATACTTTCACGGGTGTGCCCATGAAGTTGATATCAGCATGGACAGCAGCTTGGGCGTGCGCAACATTTGACTCAGCAGTATTCAATTCTTGAATTTTTTGTTCCAACTGCCGTTCCAAGCCTAATAGGGTCACCGACCTGACATGCCCTATATCATTCCTTATGCGCAGCACCTCTTGTTGCAAGCTGTTGCGAATGTCTATGGCTACACCATATAAGTCGATTTTCGATGCAACGGTTTGTTGAAGAACCTGTTACAAGGTTGACGATATTTAAAGTACATTATTAAAGTCATCTAATAACTAATACTAACAGTGTAACCCAAGAACAAATACGGTAATCAACCTTAGTTGGGCTGCTAGAGTTCGCCTCTTGGCTTTTACTCGGACTTGGAGTTCTGACCCCAGCTGGGGAATTGACGATAACTCTAAAAGTTGCCACACCTCCAGCAACTTGTTCAATTTGAAAGTTGACTACGTCCCCAGCCCGGACCTGCACCGCCTTTGCAAACCTCTTGAAACCACTTCCTATTTTTTTTGACCTTTGCCCGAGTAGCGAACATCCCCATTGCTGGGAAGAACAATTGAGGATGCACTTAGATGCATCTTCTGGAAGATTTCTTGACAGTTTAATCAGTAAGTGCTGTAATAAGTTAGTCATGACCAGTGTTAGCGTCGTTATACATAAAGATATGCATTAGCATCAGTTAAGGACCCATGCAAGAACAATCAAGAAATAAAAAAGGAGCAATTAAATTCTCAAATAAGATACCAGCTGTCCATAGTTAAGGCATGATGCCGAGATATATACAGCACACGTTAGTGATGAACGTCCTGAGGGTGAAAATCTACTTTGTGCATCCAACCCCTTCATGTTTTGTGTTGTGTTTTCTAAGTTTAGCCCCTGGTTTAATGGCACTTATATTAAGAAAATAATAGGTTAAGAAATCTCAGAACTTTCCCGCTTTAAAGCGATTTTCCCTCCAAAAATCATGCCATACTATGCAAGTGGGGCGGCATGGTAGAAAATGTACACTCGCAAGTCCTTTCAACCAGTCCATATAGACGAGTTGTTGCATCACCCCTGCTCTATATGTTGTGCTATCAAATCAGATCAAGAAAGTATTGGATTTTGGAGACTCCTTCAATCACCCTTTCCACCACCGTTGCTGTATTTGTTCTACAGCTCTTCTTGTATGTATTTGCTCTTCTAGTGATTGTGTCGTGCATGTTGGGCGATTATAGCATGATTATTACTAGTAGGAAATGAAACGCGAAAAAAATACGGAAATGACGCCTATTAACGATATCAACATACAGGACATATTTAAATGATGCGTCACTAACTAATTTAAATTGTTTATCGGTGGAAAGTCGGGCGATTGAGTAGAGATGCTCCAAAAAAAAACGAGATAAAGGTCGTCTAATGTCCACATGACAATAGTACATAGTAATTCAAGGGAAAGGAGTCTATCTATCTGCCTAGCTTTGGTAGATTCCCCCCAACGTAATCAACAAATACCTACTGCGCTTAATTGGACACAATCTACCTTGGACATGTGAGGCCGCCAAAGTCCTAATGTACTCCATATTTAATAATTCGTACTAGTCTAAGCCCAATATTAAGCTAGCGTTTGGACATAGATTTGGTTGATACTTGGGAATTTTAATTTTTGAATTTGAGTTGACAAAAAAAATTTTAAACTTAAAAGTTAATATTTGGACATACATTTCATTTGAAAAAAAAAATTGTTGTTCTGCGAGTGTGAGAAACAAAAAATCCAAAACAGCGGCCTTGGCCACTTTTTGATTTTTCAAAACGTGGTCAAAAAGTATGTCCAAGCAAGTTTTCCACCCAAAAAAGTGTTCGAAAATAAGTAACAAATTTTGTCTTTATTACATTTCGACATAGTGAAAACAACGTATATAAGATATCAAGTTCAAAATGGATTATACTAGCCCATTGTATCATTATAGATCGTCGGTTCATATTCTTCACGTCTAAGCTCAAACGATTCGATATCAATCATACACTTTTCACATGATATCATAAGTTCATTGAATAAGAGTTATACTAATTATTTACTATTTATATCTAATGGTAGTAAAAAGTCGAGCCTTACATAATTTGGGGGCCTGTCAATACCCAGCATCAGCTAGCGTATCCGCGTCGAATCCTCTTACTTGCAGCCATTCACGAAAATGAATTTCTTCTCCTATGTATCTTAATTTCCAACGATTGTCTTCCGGCGCGAAACAAGCTATAGAGACCTCAGAAAATACTATCTTCCGGAACGGCTTGGTCCTGCATATAGTGTCTCAGAACAAACTGAAATGTTATTGAAGAAAAATAAAACCACTTGTCACTTATATCGACACTAACAGAACATAGAATCTAGTCTAGTACAAGTACTCACACAGAACAAATGGATGACAAATTCATTATTGAATCCATTGCTCGTCCCAGTATAGTTTCCCATAAGTGCATCGGGAGTCTATTCAAATATGATTCTTCCATTCTGAATATGCACTTCAACTTTCTGATCAAATTGATAGTAGCTGGTGGAGTACACCGAAGTAATTGATAGTAATACTTATAGCGTTATTCATGTAATTAATTGTAGTAGATGGTATTTTAAATGTAAAAGTTAGTGAAAGGCTCCACTAAATTGGTTGCCTTGTCAACGTAAATCAATTCTCTTGGATTGCCGTCGCACAGGCTGAACCGCACACACCCCGTGCCCTTTACGCGTTTGGTTGTTTTCACACGCTTATGACAACCCATTACCCTATTTTTGACACCAAAATGGTGAAAATTAACTCCCACCCATTACACCCTTGTTGTGACCAGGTGCTATGTAAATTTTCCAACATAAATTTTCCAAATAATATGAAATCGTGTACGAAATTATTTTCAACATAAATTTTCCAAATAATATTAAGTTGTAACCAGACGCGATGCGTTATTAATAGTAAAAATTGTACAGCAATAAGAATTGCACACCAAATCAGTAAGTAAAATTACTATTACAAGGATATTACTTTAAATATGATTAGGTATATTAGCAGCCTAATATTTGAAATAGTTGAGACTTAAAACGGCCTAAACTAAAACTTATACTCAACAAAGTCGATCAGTAATGAATAGTAATCGTGTCTATGAGCAACTTACACTAATCACACGCAAAAATTGTGTAAGGACTAAGGAATGTTGTTGGGTTGGAACACCGAAACATGTGGGTGTCCGAGGTACGGTATGGTATTAAACATTTCGGTCATAAATTTTGATTTTACGTTTTATAAAATGTCATGTCATTACCTTTCAAAACTAATTAATTATGGTTCGTTCCATTCCATATATTATCCCACTGTTCAAAATTACAAATGTCACTGGCCAAAATGTACACTTAACTACCATTTTAGTACACAAGATTACTCAAAATATACCCATTCAATGCGATTTACAATCTTACTCCACATATATAGCTAAATTAGAACACAAGACAACTCTCTATAGTAAGGCATTAGAACTGAAATATTATCAGTTTAATTAAATATATAATCATTTGTACATGTCACTAGTTTTTGATTTTCTCTAGTATCTATATTTAGTAGTTTGGATTTAGGTTAATTAAATTATTATGATTTATAGATCCGAAAATACATACTGACTACGGTACCAACTAACTATGTACATGTATATTTGGTTCGGATTCATCACACTAGCATACCCAAACCGTCACCACACTAGCAAACCGTCAAGAGTGTTCTTATAGGATTTGATGTGATTGTTGGGTTGTCTGCTCAAGTAATCATACTTTCTTGGTCATTGGGATAAATATAAAAAAAAAAAAAAAAAAGACTGTGGAAGTGCGTCGTGCAGTGCATTTTATCGTGCAGTGCATTTTATCGTGCAGTGCAATTGATCACAGACCGTCACTAATTCAAGTTTGGATAGGTAATTGTGCGCACTAGTCGAAGTTGTGGTTGTGCATTGCAATTGGGGAACTTAAAGGGACTCAAAAAAAAAAGGGACGGAACTGCTCTCAGTCCCAAGCGTTTGTGGTGAGATAAAATGGCGAGGAACATGAGGCCTGCGGTGCCATCTCTTACGCGACTGCTTTTTTAGAGGGGTCGATTGGCTTCGTAAGGTTTGGACCGCCCCTGGAGGTAGATTGTGTTTGATGATATGCCGGAATCGGCTTAGAAAGACGATTGGTCCAGACAAATATAGCGAACTAACCTGGCCCTATATTTGTGGTAAGACATTCTTCACCCATTGGTCCCTAAGGTCCGTAGAGTCCATACAGCCTTTCGACGAGATTAAGTTCAGTGGCGAAAACTGCTTTGCTGATATTGAGATTACTAAAATACGAGTACTACAAAGGGCTTAAGATGCATGTCGTGGAAGCCGCATGTTCATACCAAAATTCTTACGATATGTTTGGGCCGTGTTTGCATTACTACTTACTACCTCCGTTTCAAAAAGGATGAACCTTTTCACTTTTTGAAAGTCAATTTGACTAATCTTTGAATCTAAAATAGACTATATTAAATTAATATTTTTAAATAAAAATTTGCATATTAAAAAACTATATGAAAAGTACTATAACATGCAACTCTTTCCATATCAATATGATGAGAAAAAACATCTTAAATTGTTGGTCAAAGTTCATTCACTTTGACTCTCGAAAAGCGAAAAGGTTCACCCATTCTGAAACGGAAGGAGTATACTACAAGTGACTTGTGTTTCGACCAGCGGTAATTTCAGTTTGAAAGTTAGTTCAAAAAAATTTTACTCCACAACATTCTGGAAACATTCGAACACATATACAAACCACAGCTTCTAGAATTTAGGTCCCACTATCTTCACGTATTTAAAATCTCAAAGCATAAGAATAACAATAGTACAACACCACGCCTGTCCCCACTTTGTAAAATTGAATAATTGTACTCGTACTTGTTGAGATCTATTTTACTGTAGCCAATATTGACACTTTGACATGGGCTCCCTTTACTTGTACTACATATTTTGGCACCAACTGACGTCCAACCATCACTCTTTAGAATATTTTTTTTAAAAAAAATAATGATCCTTTTTTTAATTTGAAAGCAATATAACTTTAAAATTTTCATTTTATCCTAAACTAATTACGTTGTTTTATACTCAAACAAATACCTATGAATTATTTTAATCAAACAAATATTAGGTTTGAAAGTATAAAGAATCATACATTATTATAACTTATAAATCTAGCACTATAAAATATGGGAGTTGTATTTCAAATGTAACTTCAATTCTTACTTTGTTTGTAGGAGATGCGAAAATCGATCACCAAAACTAATGTTAATTGTAGGATTTTTAAAGTTAAACATGGGCGCTGGCATCGTTAAACGAGATTTTAGATCTGTCGACTTTAATAGGGAAGGGACTTGTTTTATTTCGAATTGAGTCGTCCCTTAAGCAACTTCCCGCCCAAAGGTGTAGGATAGATTTTCTATGCCCGGTACTCCTACAACCTAGCAGTCGACTCCCCTTTTCGAGTCGTCTCTTCCGCCTTAGTTTAAACGGATATCGGAAAATATATTACTCCTATCTACAAAATCATTCTAGCCATAAAGATGCAGTCATTCATGGATGTCGAAGAATCAAGTAGCAACTCGCAGGCTGGGCCAGGTAATACCGCGAGCGTGCTTTCCTAGGTTTTAGGTGTACATCAAGACGATAGCTTGTTCAACAATCGGTCAAATAGTAGTATGGCTGGCGAGAACAATGACCCCAACGTCGCGACTGGTGAGGGCCCGGGTATTAATCCGCGGGCACCAGCAGGAGGTCCGACCGTAGGGATGAAGTTTCCTAGCCTAGAAGCAATGGTTGATTTTTACCGGGACCACGCTAAAAAACACGGATTCAACATTACTGAAAGGTCGTGCAAGAAGCAATCGAGTGAATATGACCTCATAACAGGGCAAAGACTGTCTTGTCACAAAGCTAGAAAACCAGCGAGATATCAAACCTCGAAGAAAGTTGATTGCAAGGCTGGAATTTACGCCACCCTTTGTTCAGATCGAACTTTATGGGAAGTCAAATCGGTTACGGTTGAGCATAGCCATGATTTAGAACCACGTCTTTCATGGTTAATGGCAGCCCATAGGAAAGTAACTCCTGCACTCAAGAGGGATCTCGTGGCAGCGGACACTGCAGGGGTTAGGCCTTGCCGGTCATTTAGAACAATGGAAATCATGAATGGGGGGACTGAAAATATGGGATGCTTGCCACGTGACTGCAGAAATTTTATTAATCAACATAGGAGGATGAGATTGAAACACGGTGACGCAGAAGAGTTAAAAAATTTTTTTGAACGTATGCATTCCGCGGATGGAAGATTCGTTTACGAGATGGATTTAGACAATGAGGGCCGACTGAGGAACGTAATGTGGATTCACCCGCAAGCATTTCTTGCATACCAGCAGTTCAATGACGTGATTGCCTTGGATTCTACATACAAAGTTAACCAGTATAACATGCCATTTGTAACGTTCGTGGGCGTGAATCACCATGGTCACTCAATTTTACTTGGGGCTGGACTACTATCCCATGAAGACATCACAACATACAGGTGGTTATTCAGGACATGGGTGAGGTACATGGGGGGCATCGTGCCAGGTGCCATCCTAACTGATCAATGTGAGAGCATGGGGGCAGCCATAAGGGAAGAATTTCCTACCACAACCCACCGTCTGTGCATATGGCATATATGTTCAAAGGTGGGTTCCAAGTTCAAAGGACTTAGAGACAGGGACGCTCTCGTAAAAGAGTTCAACAACACCGTCTACATGTCTTTCACGGTCAAGGAATTCGAAGGAAGATGGGCTCAGTTCATTTGTGATCCCCGTTTACGAGAGAATCAATGGCTTGATGATATCTATTCAATAAGGAGCCAGTGGGTGCGGGTATACCTGACAGACACGTTCTGGGCTGGTATGAGATCCACACAGCGGAGCGAGTCAATGCACGCATTCTTTGACCAGTTTATTACTAGTCGTACAAACCTTTTGACGTTCGTGATGCAGTACGAGGTAGCTCTAAAAACCAAACTGGACAAAGAGTTAAAAGAAGAAGAGAGTTCAAAGAATACCCGACTATTTAGTGTGACCGGCAGTCAGTGGGAAGAACAGCTCCGGGCAGGTCTTACGCGGAACATCTATGATATGCACAGAAAACAAATCCAAGACTCGATCGGTTGTAACTTTGTCGGGTTCAACGTGCAGGACGAAGTGGAGACTTTCTCGGTGAGCGACACCGGAATGGGTCTTAACTACGCAGGCACTGAATACATCATGAATGTGGTATACAAACGGGATGGCCAGTATTTGGATTGCACTTGCAAGCTGTTCAACACTCGTGGGATTATATGCAGGCACATGATTCTCGTGGTGAAATATCACCAAATGCCGGAATTGAATGAAAGGTACATAATGAGAAGATGGCGTGGAGACATCAGTCGACCGCACTTGTGGGCTTATGTGCCCGAAGGTTATCCGCAGATGTCCGATGAATTCAAAAGGCTCCATGGACTTAAGGGTATCTTCTGCAAATGCGCGGAAAGGGCTATTCAGTCTGACAAGTTGACGCGCAGACTTGGGCTCGAGCTCGTAGCAAGTTTTGGCAAGCCTAACAATGACGACCCTGTCCCTGATGACATACATGATGTGGAGGACCATCGTAGTGATGTTCCCATCCTTGATCCAAGATTTTTGAGGAGCAAAGGAAGGCCCTGTCTGATCCGTGTTAGGAACAATTGAAACAGAAGGCAAAGAACATATGGAACATCACGAAGAGGATGGGTAGAAGTAGAGCTGGAGACGCCGGAGCAGGACGTGGTAGTGGTGGGGTTGATGCAAGCAATGGCAATGGTGGCGTTGATGCAAGCAGAGGCAATGCTGCGGTTGATGCAACAACCGCCTGTGTGGTTAACGCAACCGGTGGCAACAGTGGGGTTGATGCACGTCGAAAAAATTGCACAATTTGATGCAAGCGTGGAGAAGGTGATGATGATGCAGTTGTTGAGTGCTCAATAGCAAATGCCAGTGATGCCCTGTTAAAGCTTATTTTGTGCGTTGAGACGTTTCTCAATTTAATTTTATTTCTTGTAGTTGTACGATTGTGGTATGAGGTGTGCGCGTATCTAAAAGGAGCCATTATCTATGGGAATAGTATAACTGAAGCACGGTAATTATTACCAGTCCAAAAAATAGAACGAAATTGAAAGCAACTGTAAGCTAGGATAACATTAATACTACTAGAAAAGATGACAAACAAAAGTATAGGCTAAGATGTAAACAAAAGTGCATCCCACGTTCTTCTAAGGACGGCACCGTAATTCACTGTACGATGAGCATGACAAGAAAAAGACTCTCAAACTCAACAACTTGTCGACAAATAAGTCTAGTAATAATTATCTTTTACAATGAACTAATTTCGTCATCTGGCCAGCGCCGAGATTTCCAAGTTTATGGACGCTCAGATCATGTTTATAAACATGAAAAGGGGTATTATTGTAACAAAATGGGCTACATATTGAACAACGTTATTGTTATGACTGATATTTAACTTACACAACGGGCGTCCGTCTTCTGCTTATATGATTTCAATCTGTCGAGTATGTAATTGCAGAAAAACGTTCGTTCCGCCGCTCTTCAAAAAAGGTCCATTAGGGTGGTATTGTGTGCGAGTTGGGGGAAGCTGACCTTTTTGGGATGAAAGATTAGGGTCTTGGCTTTTAGATTTCTGCTCGTTGAAGGGGGATAAAAGTGGACGTTTGGAGGAAGAGAGACATCACAATTGCCGGAAAAAAAAAAGAGAGGGACAGAGAGAGAGAGACATCGCTTCCCACATAAACTTAAACTTTTTAAAAACTTTCCCCCACCCGCCTAGTCCCGAATTTTCTTTAGTTTTCCCCCTATTCTTCCCTCCTCCTTTATGTTCGAGCACTTGACCAAATTATTAGCATACGTTTGACTATCGCACCGTAGTTAGGTACTGGTATTTGGACAGGGATTTGATTGAAACTTGAAAGTTTGGACATTTGAATTTGAGTTGAAAAATAGTTTTTGGAACCTGAAATTGTGTTTGTACATACATTTTCACTTGAAAAAAACGTGGAAGTTTTCCAAATCTCCCAAAATTTCAAATCGAACGAGGGCCAAATGCATCGCTCGTTGTACTTGGTAGTTGGTACTTGGTAGTTGCACCAACCAAAGCCGAAATAAGGTCGAATTAGGGGTTGATTATTTTATTCAGTTTACTACACACAAAAATGTTTTAAAAAATAAATAAGTCTTTAGGATGGTTCGATCTCGTGACCCTTTCAATGTAAGGCACGCATGAAGCCGCTGCGCAGATTTACTAGTCACATGGTTTGGACATTGGGCCAGGAGTATATTAAAAACTCCCAGCATCTGGCTTGAGTTTCTAATTCCTTGGTTGACGCATCAGCTAGAAGCAGTAGTATTTTTCGTAGAATATCATTGGGTGATGGATCAACCAAAGATAAAATCAGACAGCAGGGCCCAAAATGGCTTTGGTTGACGATTCAACCAAAGGTTAATCGTAGTATGAACACAAATATGTATACCTATACACCATACCAAACATGCTCAAAGAGTTGAGAGTCGCTGAAGACATTTCATTCGAAAAGTTTGTATGATTAACACGACAGCATCAATACAAGTGGAATTATGGATGTATGTAGTTACGAGTATAAAGTGTAGGAATATACTGGTAATGTTTTACAACTAATAAACAGTCGAGTATCTGTTTAATAAACATTGAAGGGCAAAAAACATATTAGAAAAAATACATACTCCTATTTAAGCTCCCGTTTGGACATAAGTTTTGGAGGGATTTTTTGGGCAAAAAACTAACATTTACACATCAAAATTCATTCTTATAAGAGGTCAAAGGCTTTTTTTGAGGCAAAAAATTTGTTTACAAAAAGTACGTCCAAACACCTTTTCATTTTAATAATATCAAACTTCACATAAAAAGTATTTCCCAAAAAAAATTTGGGAATATATGTCCAAACACTAGATTAAACTATAGTATAGGTCAGAGTTTCCCCAAAATTTTACAATCAAAGAGATAGAGAGAGTCGATAATTGCTGGATTAAAAAACCTAGAATTAGCCATACCCTTCCCCCCGAATTTTAATCTCAACACTTTCAGCCTCATCAGCCGCCAAAACACCAAAATCTCTATGCATAAAAGCTAAGTTGCAATCATGGCCAGGATTAAGAACCCTCAGATACCATTACAAGCGAACAGGCGTGCGGGCACTCAAAGAAAGCTCTTATACGTAGTACCTTTACGGCCCTCACGCCGTCCATATACAAGAACCCGACCCGCCGGCAAACCATGGGTAAGTTGCGATAACGGAAAAATTGGGAACGACCCTGCAGCAATTGAAGATTCTTCTGATTCCATACCCAACTCTGCGGAGGAAGGGAGATGGGAGGACGATCGCGGAGAGGATACCAGCGATATGCGTGAACAGTCCGCGCCCGCGTTCGAGGTATTATTTCAATTAGTCTGTTAGTTGCTCTATTTTTGTCCTTTTGTTTTTGCTATTCATTCGAATCATCAATCTTTAAATCAACTGTTACAACATTTCGTGGTTCCCGACGACGCCCAGGAACAATATGTCAGTGAAGAGGCTTGGCAGAAACCCTCATATCCAGACTGCGTGAGGGAGATAGACATAACCTCCTACGGATTCAAGACACCTTTGGATAAACACGGGCCCGCCAGAGCCAGGGTTATCAACAGATGCTCGTTGGAAAACTTTGCCAAATTTAAGAAGTTGTTAAAGGAATATAATATATACAGAGAATTCAAGGACAGTTGTTTTGGTCGTTTCCTAGACATGTCTACCGGGTGGACCTTCAACGGAGAGCTGGTTCATAATATTCTCGTCCGTCGAATAATGCACTGCAAGAAGCAAAACGAGGTGTTGTTCCTAGTCAATGGGAAGCCACTCTGTTTTGGCCTGAGAGAGTATGTAATCATGACCGGGCTTCAATGCTGGCCTAACCCATCCGACGAAGAGTTCAGTTCGCTCCTGAATTCTGGCAGTGCTAATGCACTTCTGGAAAAACTCCTTGATGGAAAAAAGAAAATAACCGGGATAGAACTCGAGATGAGAATAAAGTCCGTTGACTTGAGTTATGTAGAGAAGTTCAAGATGAGCATGGTCTGGTTTGTCCATATGGTTTTAATGGGACCCCCCAATAAAAAGTTTGTCAAGAATGAGTGGACACTGATGGCAAACGATCTTGAGTTTTTTGCCAAGTATCCATGGGCCTCTGTAATGTTTCCGTATCTATTGAAGAGCTTAAAGAAGAAGCCCAAACGCGTTTTCAATAATGACGACAACACTTTTCGATATCACTATCACATTCTTGGCTTCTCGTATGCTTTCTTGGTATCAATTTTCAATATGCATATAATTTTTTTTGCTTTTTCTGCGTTCTGGTGTTTATGATTGGAAAACATAAGACGGCATGATGGACTGATAATACTCCTTCCACTTAAGGCCTGGATTTATGAAGCTATACCTTCCATTGGACGTATATTGCACAAAGAACGTGAGCCGAAGATGCCGAGGATGCTGAAGTGGCAGCGGGCTAAGAAGCTGTTGGAGTGGCAGGAAGTTGATCCATTTGGCGCACGTGAGGTCAAGCACGTAGATGTAAGTCGAATGCATTTAATATTTTATTTTCCGTTCGTTTGATCCCATGCTCGTTACTGGTTTTATATTTGTTCGCTGAAGGCGGAGGTGCATCCGTTCCTTGTCCCTTCTCTTCGCGAATCGTATCAACCGTCTTTGAATGAATTTAGGTCCCTCCCCGATTTGCCAGATGAAAAGATCGACAGGTTGAGGAAAGAGCTAGAAGGGGCGACAGCAGTTACAAAGGCACTCCATCCGGAGCACGTCGATCCTCTGTCCCTACTCCAACAACACGGCGGAGTAGAGGAGGCTGGGGATTCAGGTAGTCTAAGTGATGCATTCGGAGGACATGGTATATGTGCGGGAGGAGCTGGAGTAGACGAGGCTGGAGATATATCTGGAACAAGTTGTGATGTTGTACGTGATGTTGTTGCAGGACAAGGGGCATGTGGAGGGGACGTCAGAAGCTCGACGAGCACTGCAATTTGCACGCACCAACCATTAGAAATTGATTCGGTAGAAAGAGTACAAATTTCGGAGATGGATCATTACAAACCCCTTGAGTTACTCACACAAGTCGAAAATTCCGAATCATTTGCTGCTTGTGACTCAGAATTCGTCGACTTTGTTTTGGCTGGTGAAATAAATCCAGTATTTTGAATGAGGACAGGATTCATAGTTTCCCAGAGAAATTTGCAGTTGTAATGCTTCACGATGAATTTGAATTTTGAACCATAGTGGGCATTGTCCGTGTTTGGTGCGTAACAAGCACGGCGCAGTGAACAAACTGTTAAAAAGGAAATTGTTTCATCCCTCGCAACATCCTTGGATAGAATGTCTGGAAACCTGACCGAATAAAGCTTATTACACCAGAGCATTAAACATAGCTCTGGTTTATTAACGCTTTCAACGAAATGTTTTTTGTTGATTTTAACTAACCATTCTTCCTAGACGTACTCATATATAGTTGACACACAACGCACAGCCTCTTTGGCTAAACTAATCAACAAAAAAACATAGTTAGCAGTCCGATATGCATTACCATAGCGCGCGCGGCAACATAACAAAGGAATGGAGCAATGGAGTGATAATTAATTGCAAGTAATATCCAATTACGTGATATATTTAGTCAACATTACTAAAACAGTAACTCTTAGCAAAGCGGCAGAACCAGGTGGAGTTTAAAATTTGAAGGCATGCCTTGCCAATTAATATTGTACTAAAAAATAAACTTCCCTCCAACTGATTAATTATCCCACCAGTTTTGGTTCGCGGATTTAAGATTTTTCCCTCCAAGTAAAAATTAAAATTACGAAACATTTGGCAGTAACTTGCCAACCCGGCCCATTATATATGCTCCCATAGCCCTAGCCAAAATTGTCACCGAGAACCCCCTTATTTCTCTCAAAAACCAAGCATATCATCTTCTTTTCGCCGTTTCTAACATAGTGAATTAAATTGATATGCCTGCAGAAAGATGCAGCCTACGTCCGCGCGTCGTCGTGGATAACAAAGTGTTCCACTCGGTAAACACGGTGAAATCCGACGTTAATTTATTGGCCGTGCGGGTCGATCGTCTTTCTCGCCAGGTGGATTTGCTGCTGATGCGTTTGGAAGACTTCGCGACGATCTTGAGCGAGTACTGAGTAATCACCAAGGCGATTGTCCTGAAGGAGCGCAAATCGCCTCTCCTACAGCCTCACCACGGCAGGGGGTTTAATTTGACTCTTTCTATGGTATCTGTATTTCCCTATGTCTGAGTCTGCTGTTCCTTTTTGAAGTTTACTTTGGGTACTGCAAAATTTTGATATTTCCGATCCTATGTCAATATGCAGCACTATTTGTTCCATCCCGTGGTAGTGAACATAAATCTGTGTATGTATGTTGGTAGCTCAATTTGTAATTAGTATCTGGAGTAGTATTATGTGTAATGATGTTCCTCCAAATAATCCGCGCTCTTGACTAATATTGCACGAATATTAGACCTATTTTCCCCCAATTCCAGATATTTAAAACAAAAAAGTACTTCATCTGGTTTCGTCTGAACCAACGGCTTCTGCTTGACACCTGCATATATGAAAATATTAACATCGACAATTACTATTCTACATTATGTTATTACTATTTTTACTATAACACTTGTTTTGACATAATATAAATTTTAATTTTTACAATTAAATTCCTACTATACCAAATAATTTTTTACGTAATACACCTATATTATAATATTAATTTTAAATCTTTTTTTTGGAGTGTCATATAATTAAATTTCGTGCTTATTATTTGTATTAAAAGTGTGAGTTAGTAATATAAAAAAGGGAAAAAGAAAGTATTTGTTTTATGGAATTAAAAAATAAAACTTAAAAGGAAAAAATAATACTCCATCTGGTCCACTTTATTTGATTTTTTAGTCTATTTTTTTTGGTCCACAATATTTGATCTTTTCGGAAATCAAGATTGATTTTTACAATGTCACCCCTTGCTAATAAATGACTTTGAACAAAATGATAAGTAACCTCAACTTGAAAAAGGCCTAATATAGTCAATTATATTACTCCTACTAATTAATGCTAAAAAGGTGATTATCTTAATACTCGTGAAAATACCTAAAACATCAAATAATATGGACCGGAGGGAGTATAACGTAGTAGAAAAGAGGAGAACATAAATGTAATGGGTTGGAGTTAGTTTGCACCATTTTGATGTCTGCTCTATTTCGGTGCAAACAATGGTGCACAAGGTTGGCTATCCTTCTTATCCCTCTCTTTATTCAAGTTCATTTACTTTGAGTGTATGCGTCATATTTCCTAGAAAACTTGTGAGTCATGGTGTCCATGTGACTTTTTGAACGATATACTCAATGTCTTTTATACTTGTCAATCGACTCCTGCACTTCCATCTGTGCGCCAACATTCTTTGATGGGTAAGAGTTTGTTGCCAAGAGATCTAATTAACCAGATATCTGTTGCATACGTAACATGTATATGTTGCTTCAGTCAAAACCATTTTGGAGGTTGGTCATACTGTACTTCGTATCACTCCAATAAGGCTTTCGACCAAAATTGCTCAGAGAAGTCTGTTTGCTTGGTCGTGTAACTAGTAATAAGTGTCTCAAATAAATTCATGTTGAGTTCAACGTCCTGTCTTAGTTCAGTCGGTCAAGATATGGTTTCCAATACTCGTGAGTTTAAGCTTCCGTCGTCTGATGGAATATTTTTCACTGCGTCTT
Organism: Petunia secreta; assembly: GCA_029990175.1. Taxonomy (NCBI): domain Eukaryota; kingdom Viridiplantae; phylum Streptophyta; class Magnoliopsida; order Solanales; family Solanaceae; genus Petunia; species Petunia secreta. The sequence goes on from JARKIP010000038.1 coordinate 4,883,158, forward strand.
TGAGTACCAGTACTTGACAGTTGATGCAATTAAACCAAATTGGTACTACGATTAAAGAGACAGTGTTTTGGTTTCCAATCGACACATTCATTGAGATACATGGATTAATTAAGTACTAAGATAGATTATTGAAAGAGTATATTCTGTAGGAGAAACCAAGTCAGTGCCGGTTGTGAAAGAATGACTGTCCAGACATGCACCGGTTGTGAAAGAAGACTGTTATAGAGCAATGCAAATGTCTAATAAAATTCCAGAAACAAAATAGATGGACATCAACACAATATTATCACTTTGCAATATTATAAAATACATCGTCACAAACACATTCTGATCATGTGACTTTTTCTTACCACAAACGCCTTCCCTCTTGGATGGTCCACATTTGCCCATGCGAAGCTTCCAGCTCTAAATCCTAGGGCTGTGAATACGGTTTTTCCAGACATAAGTATACTCTGTTTCAAGGCTGTTAGTTAGGTTGAAACAGAGAAGCGTATACTTTTGTAGGAAACTGCCGTCCAAAATAAATTACAAGAGTTGTACAACACTCTTTGCATAGGTAGTCGAAGGTTTCCTGCAGGACCGGAGCGGAGATGGTCTTATTTGACCAATTCAATTGACAGGAATGTATTGTACGATATTACATATATGATTTCACCACTAGTCCATTGAGGTGTAGTGTTTATACTCCTCGTAGAGTCTCTCTACGACCTGGAACAATGCAGGAGGCAAGTTATAAACGAAGCTAAGCATTTTATTTATACAAACTTCCAAAAAGGTTCTACGGCCTTGAGTATTGTTTCTACCCAATTAGCGTTAGACTGGATGCAATCTATCAATCTTTATTCGACGTGCAATTGGTCGTGGTGGTATCATCAAGCCAGACGACCCCAGTTGTGTGCCGTCTGTACGGACTCCACAACCATAAATGGGAGTTACATCAATAGTTGCAACATCTCCCTTGCAAACAGGGCATATCCTTGTAGCATTCGTTGTATCAACCAAAGGTAACTGATAGAAACATGGCCAGCAATACAGGTGCCCACACCAAGTCAAGATAGGCATTCGAGGCACTTCCAAGCAAATGCTGCAGTTGAAAGGACCACTCCCACAGCTTGCTACCTCTGTGTTGTGAGTATTGTGACCTTGTACCTGACTATCCTCATTGACAGCAGATACATTCCCATTATCAGAAGTAGTATTTCGTTCCTGATGACGGCCTCTATACATTATATCCCCTATCCGTTCGAGTCTTCTATACAAAGACTCAATTTGCAATAACGTGGGGTCCGAAGCTTGTGGGTTCGCATGATCCATAGCCAACCGTTGGTCTGTTCAAACGAAGAAGGAATATTATTACTAAGAGATAGAAATGGCAATGACAAATTGGTTATAATATTAATTTGAAAAGTATACACTATGCCGCAATCCCGCAACAGAAGAAGTTAGCAACACAAAATAATTTTTCAACCCCAACTTCTTTGGAACCGCAACGACATCATGCGGAAAGTCGCGTAGCAAGCACAAAATGAGTAAGGATCCAACATTGGGACAATGTTGTGATGTGTGTTGAGGCTGTTGAATAGATAAGCACACTCAGGCACAGAAATACAAGCAAACTAAATTGAAAAATCCACAAAGGTACAGACATTGTGATTCAACATAATGGCTGAAATACAAAAATCAGAGCCTTCAAACAAAGAGACGCAAAGCATTTTGTACATACAAACTTCCAAAAAGTTTAATTACCTCAACTATCTCAAAATATGATAATTCTCTCAACCCAAACAGCGTTAGTGAGGGTGGGAAATATCACCACGCTGACACATATCCCCCTTTATTCTACGCGCTCTTGGTCGTGGTGGTATTATCACGTCGTGCACCGGAGGTGGGCCGCATTCAGTACCATAAATGGGAGTTACATTTTCAGTTGGGACATCTCCCTTGCAGACGGGGCATTCCCGTGCAGTTGATGTAGAATCAACGAAAGGTAACTGATAGAAGCATGGCCAGCAATACAGGTGCCCACAACAAGTCAAGATAGGTTCTATAGGCATTTCCAGGCAAATTTTGCATTCGAAAGGACCACCCACACAGCTTTCTAGCACCGCGTTGACACGTGGCACCTCACTATCTTCATTGCCTGCAGATATATTCTCAGTAGCGACAGTAGAATTTTGAGCTCGGGGACGGGCTATAGATAATAAATCCTCAACTTCTTGGAGTCTACTTAACATAGACTCAATATCTGAAACAGTAGATGGGGGGTCGGAGGGGTTCTTGGTCCGCATGATCCATTGAAAACGGCAGATCTGGCCAAACGTACGTACAAGAATATTTTTATTTTTAATTAGAGATATAAACTGCAATCTATGTATGCTTCAAAACGGTTTTTTGAGGAACAGAAACCCCCACCCCCAAAATTCATAACCCTTTAGAAGTTTATTGTAAACTAACTAACAGCATATCGAACTAAATGCAAACAAAGGAAAAAATGATTATATACAATTTTAGGTGAAATTATCCAGCTACCCACAAAGTGGAAAACCAAGTTCGAGTTTCGAAATCAATATACAATAGCTACGCATCTGCAACAAACAATCAGGACTAGGAAGCTCTGACATGAAGACGTACATGGGGACCACAAAAACCGCAACAATAACTTAATAAACACATATGGGTCAACAAACCCTATAAACACTACACCAAAAAAAAAAAAAAAGTAGGGCTGAGAGCTTACACTGATCAATGCTTTTCCTGCCTAATTGATCTCAAATCTCAATAACGGGCTCTTGCCCAACAGAATCCTTTGTGATTAGTTCTGATGAAATTAAGCAGCATTGACAGAACGTTTTAGGGCATCGCTTTATATATATATATATATAGAGCCAACCTACTAGGTAAAAAGTGAAACCCTAATTAGTGTGAGATACACGCTTAAGTCTTTTCAAATAAGTACTCTTTATCGGAATATTACTTAATTAGTTAGTTTCTTGGAAGTTGGAAACGTCTGCAAACCTCTGTATCCTGAACAAAATACATTGGTAGCACATGTTGTTATCCCGGGATTAACATAATCCGGGACTGTTAATCCCACCTCCTATATGGGATAGCTAATCCCACATTTTGTGTGTAAAAGTGGTGCTAGCATTAACTGATACCTCAAACCAAACATGGGATAATAATAGTCCCAAACTTTATCCCGGGATTATAATCTTTATCCCGGCTACTCCCTCCATTTATGTTTACTTGTCCACTTTCAGCTTTTCACTCCCACCATGAAAAAAAAAAAAAACTTAAACTTGACAAATATACCCTAATTAATTATACTTGAAAAGTATAAGATAGTATTTAATTGGGAAGAAATTTAAAAAAGTACAAGGAATTTAATATCAAGGGTAAATTAGGAAGAATATAGCTAATTTTATCTTGAATTGCTAAAAGAACAAGTAAACATAGAATTTGACTTTGGTGAATTTGAATATGTAAACATAAACGGAGGGAGTATATGATATGTTTGATAGATAAATCTCTTCCTCGACTTAATGTATAAATTTGTATGGACTACACCCTTAACAAATGATTTCATCGGCTGTGCATGTACGTGATCTACATAGTACATACATGTATAAATCTATTCTAGTACTGTTGATTTGATATTCTTTAAATTGTGCTGAATTTCTAACAATCATTTCCGTTAATGTAAATCTTGGAGCAAATGAAAGACTACTTTTCAATATAATTTTATATCCCCCAGTGACATTATATATTTGGTTTAGAGAGCACAATGTTTTTGTCCGTTCCGTGGATGTTCTTTTACTTTTTAATCATTTTTTCTTCTTACTCCATGTTGATTTTCTGATGTTTAAAAGTTGCAATAAAATAAACTTCTATAGAATTTTGTTTCCCCAGCTAATGAAATGATTATCTCATTCAGGAAAAATCAATTGACATCGTGCTTTTGTATAGAGTTGAACTGAACTCTACTTGGACTTGTGCCATTACAAATGAGGCAGGCAGCATCTCATTCTAACAAAAAAGTTCATTTTGTTGCGAGACTGATGAATACTATTTTCTGAATAAGTTCTTTTTGGTTGTATACCGGATAATGTCAGGAGGATTCCTTAATTACATTTAATTTTCTTATGATTTTTGGTATAAAATTGGTCACTTATCATTATAGATGTCTCATGTGCTGTCATAAAGTATATTTCATTTGTGCGGCAAGGTTTAGAACGTGAAATTAAAGTAATTCATTTTTGTGTTAATTCAAACATGGATTTTACAAATATATGCTTACTCTATGAAATATATGGATAGAGATAAATAAGTTAATATGAATCATATAAGGTATAACATTCTTTCATTTTTGTTTTTAGTTCTTCGATGACTTATTACGCTTATGTTTGCTTTATTACTGTTGATGTTTTGTTTTAAATATTTCTCTGTTGTTATAAATTCATTTATTTTTGTGGAATAAGAGCTGGGGGAGATTTGTAAGGGCCAAAAATCTAAAGGCAGGAGATCATGTTAGCTTGCGACTCATTGAAACCACAGAAGATGTACTAGTAGTCTAGTACGTAGTAGATAAGCAAGCAATTAATTATATATAGAATATATTCATAAATAAATACTGTTCCATAAAGTAATATCCTTTTCGATTTTCGAAAATCAAAGTGGATGAACTTTGACCAAAAATTTAAGATGATTTTTTTTTCATCATATTGATATGGAAAGGGCCGTATGTAGCAGTACCTTTTGTATAGTTTTGAATATGCTAATTTTTTTTGAAAATATTAATTCAATATAGTCTAATTTAGAATCAAGGATTAGTCGAATTGAATTTCGAGAAGTGAAAAGGTTCATAATTTTTAGAAAAAGAAGCCCTTAACATAATGTAGATAAAAATCTAAAATCACCATTAATTATAGCATGCAGATGAAAAAATAAGAAATCATCCAGTAATAACATACACCGATCCAACAATCAGCCACTCACCTTTCTTTCTACAGGAGATCTCAGTATTACCAAAGATAAGTATGGTACCTTGATGTTTGGCATTTTATGCCTATATTTCCTTAATATTTCCTCACGTTTTAGTACCTTATTCGCTCGTTTTATAGCTTGTGACTGTGGTTTTACACTGATTTTATGTCGTGTGTATGTAGGTTGTTATGAAGTGTAATTGGAGCTTTTAAGAGCATGATTGAGCAAGAAAAGATTGGATTTTGATTGAGGATTGGATCGAGCACACGAAGGCACGACACGAGCGAGCAAAGGAGCGAGAAAACACGAAAATTGGCCTGGCACTGTAGGGCATGCCCCGCGGGCCCCACCGCGCCCAGCGTCCCTGCGCGTTTTCTTGTGCGACGCAGCCCAAAAGCGTGAGACTTTCGACGTCTTCTGCCTAGTGTTGCGCGATCGGGGGCGCGGGGCGCCCGTTATGGCGCACCTGGAGCGAATTTTGACTTCCTATTTCATCTAGGCTTGGGTCTAACTTATTACTAGGTGTTTGTAAACTCTATAAATACTCTTTTATTTAGTTTTTCATAGGAGTTGAGACCTTGGAGTAAATTGGAGAGCTCATAACATCAAGAACAAGGGTTTTTCTTCCTTCCATTAATTTATTTCATCATTATTTCATTATTACATCAATTCCTTGTGTTGTTATTATGAGTATGCGTAGCTAAATATATCGTTCTAGGGTTAGAGTATTACATGAAGGTTGATTGTTTGAAGATTGATTTCCATTAATTGAATCCCATTACGGGTTACTTATTCTTTCTTGATTTCATTTGTGTAATTGTCAGGGCCCGATTATTACGCATTATCTATGGTTTTTAGATTGAACTCGAAAGAGAGAATTTAATTACGTAATAAGAAAGAATAGGACTAGTTTGTGAACCCGGGCATCGGGGAACCAATTTGTGAGTAGGATAGACATATACTTGCTCGCCTAGTTTAACTAATTACAGAATTCGTTAATGCGTGCACGTGATTCAACCCATAGACATATTGGGATTGGAGTAGCCTGCATAGACCGTGAAGAACTGAAAGGTTTTCACGAGTACATTTAATCTGTTAGTTAGTAACCCGGGATTTAAGAAGTGGAATCAATTGGATAACTCAACTGGATTGTTCGTAACTCTGACCCTGGACCGTCTCCTTATTACTGATAACAACCAAGTTTTGCTCCATTGCTTGAATTCACTTTTACCCTCTTAATTACTGTTCTTTAGTTAACTAAAACTCATCACTATTGGAAAAAGATCCCTGAATAGTTTAAATAAATTGTTTGCTAGAACTCAGTCTGCATAGTCCTCGTGGGAACGATACTCATCTTATCACTTTATTACTTGTCGACCACGTATACTTGCGTGTGCGTTTGGGAGCAACAAGTTTTTGGCGCCGTTGCCGGGGACTAATTATTGACTGATTTCTTTTTGAACAGTTTATTACTTACTATTCAGGTTTAATTTTTGTTTTGAGTTTTGTGCTGTTTCAGGTATTAGGTCCTGCTCGATCTTTACCTACAGGAATGGCAGAAGACCAAGCTTTAGCTGTGCGAGATGTTGCTCTCCCCAGCCTGGAGGGAGTAGCATCGAGCATAGTTAAGCCTGCTATCACCGGGGGATTTGAGATTAAGTCCGGCATGATTCAGTTGCTGCATGTGACTGGACAATATGGTGGATTACTTCATGAGGATCCGCAGCAACACATTCAGAACTTCCTGGAGATCAGTGATACTTATACACCAGCGGGTGTTCCTACTGATTATGTTCGCTTGACGTTGTTCCCGTTTTCACTGATTGGGGCAGCAAAGAAGTGGTTAAAGGCTGAAAAGTCTGGGTCTATCACTACTTGGGAGGATTTGGCTAAGAATTTCTTGGCTAAATTTTATCCGTCTGCCAAGACAGCCCGGCTGAGGAGCGAAATTATGTCCTTCAGACAGTTAGAAGGAGAATCCTTGTATTCAGCCTGGGAGCGATTCAAGGCTCTATTGAGAGATTGTCCACACCACAACCAATCCAATGAGGTTGTTGCACACACTTTTGTTGAGGGGCTGAACCAACATACTAAGATCGTGGTTGATGCTGCTGCTGGAGGCCAAGTACTGGCCTTAAATTTTGATCAGATTTATGATTTACTTGACAAGTTTTCGCAGAGCAATCTTGATTGGCAGGGAGATGGTAGAGCTATTACGCAGAAACCTGCAGGGGTACTTCAGTTAGATGCAGTTTCAGAGCTAAGGGCGAGGATGGATGCTATTTCCAATCAAATTAGCAAGTTAGCTCTGCAAAAGGCTCAGCAACCAGTGGCTCCAGTGCAACAACTCCAGAGCTTTTGTGAGGTTTGTGGTCAAGACCATGCTACAGAGGTTTGCTCTTCTAATCCAGAGTCAGTTTATTACGTGGGTAATCAAAACAGGCTGCATGGTCAAAACCAGTTTGGTAATGGGTATTATCAAAGCAATACGAGAGCCCCGAATAATTACCACCCACTTCCAGCTCCACCACAGCAGGTTAGCAGTTCAGTTGAAGATATGCTAAAGCAAATAATGGCTGGCCAGCAGAGAATGATAGCTGACACTGCAGCCATGCACAAGCCATACAAGATCTTGCCAATGCTCAAAAGAACTTGGAGCACCAGTTGGGACAGTTGGTGGGAGAAAGAAGAACTGTTAAAAAAGAGCCTGAACAATGTCTTGCAGTGACCTTAATTGAAGGTGGAGAGCTGATGGCCAAGTCTGAAGAGAGAGCTGAAATAGAAAAAGTTGAAAAATTGGAGAAGGTAAAGAAGAAAGAAGAGAGAAAAGAGGCACCTCTGCCACCTCCACCATTCCCACAGAGACTTATACCATCGAAGGATCTGGCCCAGTATCAAAAAATTTGTGAGTATGTTGAAAGAACTTCAAGTTAATATTCCTTAGACTGATGTGTTTGAATTGATGCCATCCTTTGTGAAGTTCTTAAAAGAAATTTTAGTGAAGAAGAAAAAGCCTCAAGAGATAGATACAGTTGATTTAGTTGAGGAGTGTAGCACAATCTTGAGTAAGCTACCTCCAAAACTTCAAGATCCTGGGAGGTTTACTATTCCTTGTACCATTGGAGGGCATAATATCACTGGTGCCTTGTGTGATTTGGGTGCGAGCATAAATCTCATGCCTCCGTCTGTTTGCAAAAGGTTGGGGCTAGGAGCAATCAAGCCCTCTTCAGTTACTCTTAAGATGGCGGATGGATCTCTCACTCACCCTGATGGTAAGTTGGAGGATGTGTTGCTAAAAGTTGGTAAGTTTACATTCTCTGCTGATTTTGTAGTCCTAGATTATGAAGAGGACCGAGAAGCTCCAATCATTTTGGGGAGACCATTCTTAGTCACCTCGAAGGCAATTATTGACATGGAGCTGGGTGAGATGACTGTTAGAGCGCATGGAGAAAAGGTTACTTTCAAGGTTTATAATGAGAAGGAGCACATAGCTAAGGTGGAAGAGTGCTCTATGATTGAATGTGTCAAACAAAAAGATGGAAGTAAACCACATGTGAAGTTGAAGAGGGGATCTCTAAAAAAAGGGAAGAAAGTAAAAGTTCGGCGTAAGAAGAGAAGACATAGGATTAGGGTGGGGTGGGGAACTACCCTTTATCTATTTTTGAGGTTAGGATGTATGTACCATAGGATTTTTCTTTTGTCACTTGACTTTATTTTGATTTATTTCTTGCTTTAATCCATGGAAAATGAAAAAAAAATTAGAAAACCAATGAAAATTTCCAAAAAGATTTTCCTTTTAGTTTTTATTAGTGGTACATGTCATCCGCCCCGTGGTTTTTCTTATGGCCACGGTTCTTTTCCACGGGGAGACCTTTGAACCGGGTAGTTTTTATTTTTAGGATTAGGATAGTTAGTTGTAGATGACCCTAGACGAAAGGAATAGGTGGAATGCTAGGTGCCTTTGATGTGTTTGATACCGGTGGACTTGGACTTGATTGCATGTGCTATTTGTGGTGTCCTTGAGTTTAATTTTGATGTATGCCTAGGAAAAACATGGAACGACCCCCTTGAGATGCTTAAGTCCGCTTGCTTGACTTGATTGTTAACCTTTGTGCATTAGTGCTTAAATTTCCACAAGTTGCATTCTAGAAGCTTAGTTGAGAGTTGTTAATGGAACCTCTTTGTGTGAACCATGTGCGATGTGTGTGTGAGGCATGTTCTTGTTTACTCCATGTTGCATGTTAATGTCTAGAACTTGCCCCGTGTGTGTGCAAAGCGAAATCCTAGGTTCGCTGTAGTCGGGAAATGATACAAGGCCTTCTTTTACTTGCCTACCCTTACATATATACCTTGAAAAAATTGTTGTTGTGATTTCTTTGATCCTTTCTATTGGTACCCACACCCCGAGCCTACCCATTTGTTCTAAATTGTCTCTTTTGGCCCTTTACTCCTTAAGCACTTTAGTTGATATTGTGTAGTTGATTGGAGTTGTGGTTGGAATTGGGAGGTTTTTGAGTGGAGCTAATGAAGGGGAATAATTGTTAAAACTGTGTAGTAGTGAAAAGCATTGGCAAGGTTGGATGAAATTGAAATAAGAAAAGAAAAAAAAAAGAGCAAAGTTGAAAAGAAAAGAAAAATTGTGGAAAAAAAAAAAGAAATAAAAAGAAAAGATATCCATTCCTTGCTAGTGTGTACTTATAAGAAAAATTGCTACTTGTTGGGAAGGTGTATGTGTAGAAGTGTTGATTGGGTGGCTTGATGTGATTGATGCTTAATTTAATTGTGATGTATTAAAGTGCTTAGGGAGGTAGTCACTATTACCATATGTATCTTACCCGCCCCTTAGCCTACATTACGACCTTTCTAAAGTCCTAGTTAATCCCGATTGGAGTGAGCCTACATTAGTGGAGTCCTACACTACGGGCAAGCCTATGGTACGTTGTGTGTGACATGTGAGTCTTTCATGAGAGTGAGTGAATTCTTTCTATGCTATTGTCCCCATTCTATTCTTGATATTCATGGTTGTGTGTGATACTTGGGGGACACTCTCTTGCTTCATTTTGGTGAGGGCACATGGTTTGCATGAGATAGGTGAAGTTGTGGCTTCTTGGTTGAGTAGATAGGTGTGATTTTGTGGGAGCATGGTTGCATTAAGTTGAGTTTGTGCATTTGAGCTATTTTGGGGTGGTTGTTCTCATATTTTTGGTTTTGGTAAATTATTGGCATGGTGTGGATCCATAGTAGTCATGTGTGCATTGGTTCAATGGTCGGTATCAACCATAGTCATAGGCAGACCTGTTCTATCTAGGTTGGGTAGTGAGATGTCACTTGCTCGAGGGCGAGCAAAGGTCGAAGTGTGGGGTGGTGATGTTTGGCATTTTATGCCTATATTTCCTTAATATTTCCTCACGTTTTAGTACCTTATTCGCTCGTTTTATAGCTTGTGACTGTGGTTTTACACTGATTTTATGTCGTGTGTATGTAGGTTGTTATGAAGTGTAATTGGAGCTTTTAAGAGCATGATTGAGCAAGAAAAGATTGGATTTTGATTGAGGATTGGATCGAGCACACGAAGGCACGACACGAGCGAGCAAAGGAGCGAGAAAACACGAAAATTGGCCTGGCGCTGTAGGGCATGCCCCGCGGGCCCCACCGCGCCCAGCGTCCCTGTGCGTTTTCTTGTGCGACGCAGCCCAAAAGCGTGAGACTTTCGACGTCTTCTGCCTAGAGTTGCGCGATCGGGGGCGCGGGGCGCCCGTTATGGCGCCCCTGGAGTGAATTTTGACTTCCTATTTCATCTAGGCTTGGGTCTAACTTATTACTAGGTGTTTGTAAACTCTATAAATACTCTTTTACTTAGTTTTTCATAGGAGTTGAGACCTTGGAGTAAATTGGAGAGCTCATAACATCAAGAACAAGGGTTTTTCTTCCTTCCATTAATTTATTTCATCATTATTTCATTATTACATCAATTCCTTGTGTTGTTATTATGAGTATGCGTAGCTAAATATATCGTTCTAGGGTTAGAGTATTACATGAAGGTTGATTGTTTGAAGATTGATTTCCATTAATTGAATCCCATTACGGGTTACTTATTCTTTCTTGATTTCATTTGTGTAATTGTCAGGGCCCGATTATTACGCATTATCTATGGTTTTTAGATTGAACTCGAAAGAGAGAATTTAATTACGTAATAAGAAAGAATAGGACTAGTTTGTGAACCCGGGCATCGGGGAACCAATTTGTGAGTAGGATAGACATATACTTGCTCGCCTAGTTTAACTAATTACAGAATTCGTTAATGCGTGCACGTGATTCAACCCATAGACATATAGGGATTGGAGTAGCCTGCATAGACCGTGAAGAACTGAAAGGTTTTCACGGGTACATTTAATCTGTTAGTTAGTAACCCGGGATTTAAGAAGTGGAATCAATTGGATAACTCAACTGGATTGTTCGTAACTCTGACCCTGGACCGTCTCCTTATTACTGATAACAACCAAGTTTTGCTCCATTGCTTGAATTCACTTTTACCCTCTTAATTACTGTTCTTTAGTTAACTAAAACTCATCACTATTGGAAAAAGATCCCTGAATAGTTTAAATAAATTGTTTGCTAGAACTCAGTCTGCATAGTCCTCGTGGGAACGATACTCATCTTATCACTTTATTACTTGTCGACCACGTATACTTGCGTGTGCGTTTGGGAGCAACATACCTTTTGAAATTCAAAAACTTTATCTTTTCGTTTATATAAGATATTCAAAACTCTTAGTTCAATCCTTAACAACTAAAAAAGAACAAATGCCTTTTGATTTGATCTTGAATTAAATATCATTACAAATACTGTCTTAATGTCCTATTTTCTAAGTTTTGTCCTAAGTCTTCTTTGTTTTTTTATATATACATAGATTATTCGAAATATACGTGCATCGCACGTGTCAGAAAACTAGTTAATATTATAATTTATACACTCGGCTAATTTCCTATTAACTTCCTTTTCTGCGCTAATTTCCCATGAACCGTACTGCTTCGCCTATATATAAGGGTAGTGGTAGCTGAATCCAAATTCTTCTTATGGGAACACTTCATTCCTTGCAAATATTTCTCATGAAAAATACTGATTCCTTATCTTAAAAAGTGTTTGCCTTCGGTCCTGGTGTAAGATTCTAAAAAGTACTCCCTCATTTAGATGTAAATCAAAGAATATGCACGTTTTTCTTCGTCTGTTCTTCCATCCATGATTGGAAGAACGGAGTTTGCCAAGTCATGAAGTCGGATCGGGATCTTAATTGCGCTCTTTGGATTGACTTCGATTTAGTGTGTGCACCGATTACGGTGCACTCAACTCCTAAATTAGTGAAATGCTGTGATATTCCTCTTGTCATGCGGAGTTCTTGAACAAATGAATTCCAACTTCAAATAGTTGCTCTGCATTAGCTCGTATTTTGGTTGCAAGGACACTTCTCTGGAAGGTCCCATATTTTCACGAGCTGTGCGTCCGCCATGGTTTTCTCTCTTCTGTCGGTTGATTAGAGAGACTTCAATGCAAGAGCAACCATCCAGATGAAGGTTATCATGCCACACAAACCAGAACTTGGAGAACTTGATGATTATTCACTCCGTTCCAATTTATGTGGCAACATTTCCTTATTCGTCTGTACCAAAAGGAATGGCAGCATTCTAAATTTGGTAACAATTTAAATTTAAAATGACAGTTTTTCCATTACTGAAATGATTTACAACAACACAAATATTTTGACGTATTTTACACTGCAAGTTTCAAAAGTCTTCTTTTATTTCTTAAACTTTGTGACGAGTCAACTATGACACATAATATGGAACGGAGAGACTGAGGGAGTAATATTTTTGCTTTTATGAAATTCATAAAGGGTCTTCTTTGAGATTCATTGGCACTGTGTAGGCTGACATCCCCACTATCATGTAGGACATCCCAATTACCGTTTTGTCAAACATATTTATTTTCTTCTCTTTTATATTTTCCTTTTATCATTTAAGCTCATTTTTCACTTGCTTTATTCCACGAAGACCACCTTTAAAACCCAACAGGAGGTAAACTTTTGAAAAAGCTTTCCACAATGTGTTAGAACTGAAAATAAAAACCTTATTTCATTATTTTCGGCTATTAGTGCCAGATGTGGTTTTCATAAAGTTATTGGTTACTCTCACTCCTTCATTGTCCTAGGCTGACAATTGTAGGATCGTTTGGTTCCCCGATGTAAAGAATTATCACAGCTATTTTAATTAATACTGTACTTGTGTACTATCTTTATATTTGGCTTCGACCATTTATAGTATAGACGTGAAGATTTAATTATAAAAAAAGAATAATTGTGGTCTCAATATACAGTTCACATAGATTGTTGAATGTATTGCTGATGTTTAGAGCCCGCTTATACGGTTATACTCCGTAGTTTGTATAGATGAACGTACCCATGCAAATTTGTTAAGGGAATTTGGTAGCCTTTAATTATCAAACAAATACTCCCTCCGTCTCAAATTAGTCGATACTTTCAAGTTTCAGACATTGTACGCCGAATGGCCCATTAAGAAAATCGATAATTATAGTATATGTTTTACTGTGTTATCCTTGTTTAAGATATGACTGAAATAATTTTTGAGAATATCTGAATAATTAAGGGAAAGACCTAACAAAAATAGTCTTGAAATTCGTTGCTGTCAACTAAATTGGGACAAATGAATCTTGCTAATGCGTCAAGTAATTTGAGACGGAGGGATGAGAAAACAAAGTCACATGGACAGTATCCAAGTGCATGGACAGTATCATAGGATCTATTGATATTTAATGCATGCAGCAAATAATAATGGAGAAAAAATCCCAACCCCCAAATTGATATCCAAGTGTCTTATGGAAAAGTCTAAAAAGATATATGTGCTTTACAAGCTACTATTATGCTTACCCAATTAAATGTCTACATGTCTGAGCCATAAGCCCATAAAGTGGCTTTATAAGACACTGTTGAGACGTTTGGATTTCGTAACTTATCTTTTTTGGGTTAATTTAAGCTAAAACGTGCTTATAAGCTCTTTGTTCTTTTAGTTACCAAAACACTAAAAAAGCAGTTAAGTGCTTATAAGTTAGGCGTGACCAAACGGGATCTTACTGTTTTACTCCATCCGTCCCAAGTTATAGGGAACATTTTTATTTTCGCCCTTTTATTTTTGTTCAACTTTATGGATGATTCTCAACCGCACAAATTACTATGGGTTTGTTATAAACAGCAAGTTTCAAAAATATTACATATTTCTTAAACTCCGTGTCAAGTCAAAGTACCTCACATAATACAAGAGGGAGGGAGTAGCATTTTATGCAACTTGTTGAAAATTTCACCTAACTAATCCTACAATGTTGCCTTCCTGCTACTACAACAAATCTTATCGAGAAATACTCCCTCCGTCCCATTGTAGTTGTCACATTCAGCTTTTTCACGCATATTAAGTAAAACAATTAAATAAAGTGTATATTTTACTATGTTACCCTTATTTAATGTTTGATTATTAACTTTGTTGGATTTTGATTTTTTAAATTATTAAGGGTATAGTTGGGAAGAACTAGTAAATATAGCCTTGAAATCCTAAAAAAACAACCAATTTGGGACAAACCATTTCTCCTAAAGTGACAATTAATTTGGGGCGGAGGGAGTAATATATATATTTAGAACAAAAGAAAGGATTGAAGTATACTTATAACTACACGATGGTCTAACTTTCGATATATCATGGCCCATATGTCAAGTTAAACATGCAATGGTTAATGAAAAGGCGACGTCATAACTATAATTGCTTTGACGTTTACTCCCTCCGTCCCGAGTAAGTTGGCCTCTTTAAGTTTGACAACGCTCAACACACACCTCGGCTTGAGGTATGAACGGTCATTGCAATACAATTTACACAACTAGGAGTCGGGGTCGGGTCCACAAGGAACAAAGTGATGTGATCATCCAAAATCCTCGCTAGCTTCACTATATATTCTACGCTTACTAATCTCTCTCTAGTCTTTAATTAGCAAAGTAGACATGTAACTTTAGTGTCATTATTCAAACTTACATCAACTATCCAAATGCAGCAATAAAAATCAAAGAAATAAAGAAAGGGATAAAGAATTGCTCATTAAAGTGCACCCAGTCTTCAATATCCAAGGATTGTTGATGATTCTTGCTCCTAAGTTGGAAAAGTAGCCAAAGATATGTAAACTATGGTAAACTATCTATTTGTAGTCCCAAAGTAATTACCATATTTTCTCCAAAATTATCCCTAGGATAAAACAAAGAAATGGGTGATTTTTCGTCATATAGCCACTCTGGTAGTAAAAGTTGACCCGCAAGCAAGTTTTTCGATGCTCAACTTAGTCACTGTTTCACGCATAGGCACATTTCGGTTGAGTTTCTGTCAGACTAGCCAGTTTTCTTCTTTTTCTTCAACTTGATGTCTTTTTTACTTGTTTCTTCCATAGCTCTTCTCCAACATATTCAACCTACAAAATGCAACAAAACCATGATAAGTGCTCTTATTTAATCAATTTAACACAACAATAGCTCCGTATATGACAATTAAATATTTTCGGACAATACAGTTAATAAGTAGGGTTACGTGTGTAGCTGAAGAGGATTGGCAAAAATAGTCTTGAAATTTGGAAGCGACAACTAATTTGTGACAAATGAAAATGAATCTTACTAAAGCGTCAACTAATTCGGTACGCAGGGAGTACAAATTATTGGTGCTAGTAATTAAGTACTATTGATACAGTACAATATAATCGAATATACAAGGTACAAAAGAGGCCATCAAGACTCGATACATCAAATCTATTATCTTCTGTGTTCATCCGTGTCATTTTGTATAGTATTGAAAGATCTTTCGTTCTCCTTTTTTTGAGGGATTTGCAGGAATCTTTACTGTGGTGTGGCCTGCATCAGATACCTGCCGATGATATCTAGAAAGGAGCGTCAGTGAGATTGCGTTACTGAGTATTGAAAGATCTTTCGTTCTCCTTTTTTTGAGGGATTTGCAGGAATCTTTACTGTGGTGTGGCCTGCATCAGATACTTGCCGATGATATCTAGAAAGGAGCGTCAGTGCGATTGCGTTACTGAGTATTGAAAGATTTTTCGTTTTCCTTTTTTGAGGGATTTGCAGGAATCTTTACTGTGGTGTGGCCTGCATCACCCACCTGCCGATGAAAAGAAGAAAGGGGCGTCAGTAAAAAAAAAATGGTCAGTTGCAGTGGCTAGGGTATTTACTTTCCGGATTTTCAACGTATATACGTCGGCGAGAGCATGCACTTGTCTTGTTGATGCTTTACGAGTGGACGGCAACAGTAAAGCTCAGGAAAAGCTATCTTCATAGGGATAGGGCAGGAGGTAAGATTTGCCTCGTTCAGGTCAAAAGTCGGGTTGAGGTACCGTGTAACAAAATTTCTCCATAGGGTTGGTGCGCATTCAATACGCAGGTAAGCATGCCAAATGAGTGAAACAGGAATTGGCCTGCGGAGCGCGTTGAATGGCAGGCATACTCAGTGGTATCGTGAAAGTGTATTATTATTGGTTGGACTTTGTGCGTTAGGGTTTCTAGTTTCGAGGGCTTGCAGCCCCGTTAAATGTTTAGATCTGACATGCGAGGCTTGTCCATTGGGTGCTCATGAGCTTGTGGGACGTCCGCAAAAAGTAATAGTAAGTAACATTCAATACAAGACATGGGAGGGGTTCAAAGAATCAATGAATGCAAATCAGAACACCTAATTTATGACAGTATCATATCTCAAGAGGTGTAAAGTGACTATCTAATGAAAGTAGATCTGATAGGGCTGGAAGGCAATGTGTATGGTTAATTTGACTGTCCCATGTACTGTACTGCATTGTAATTATGATTACAACGTCTAATTTGATTGTTACTTTAAATATCATTGCGGTGGATGAAAATATAATGTGGATGGCCGTGTCGTTGTGGTGCATTCATCAAGTATTTATGTGGATAGCTGTGGAAATTATAGTGGCATCCCGAAAATTCGTTCATTTGTGGTATTGATGATACTGATTAAATACATCAAAAAGCAAAACTTCAAGGCTAAACGACAATACATTAAATGTTGTTGTTTCCAAGTCCACACATTTGGGTGTGGCTTTAATCCCTCTAATTCCAAAGCACTATGCTCTGAACCCTAAATTGCGACCCACTGTAGCCTACACCGCTGAATTCACCACTTAATGCGTTTCCCTTGCATGCACTTTTCCGGTTATACGAAACATCTAATGGGGTCTAAAAAGGTAAGTAGGAAGGTTATTACTGTATGATTTGTTTAGTTGACATGATGGAGTTACAGTTGCCAAACTCCCGTGCACGAAAGAGAGTGAAGACGACGATAACACAACGATCAGTACAATAAGTTTCACTGAAGACAGTACAACGAAAGTCGTTCAACTAAACCTTGCAGAAGGCAACCACGACAACACAGTAGGTTCATATCAGAACAACAAACAAAACCAAACGACCGAACAACTAAAACTACGTACCAAACGCGATAAAAATCATAGAGCGCCCTGACAAAGACATCGCACAAACTTAAAGCAGCAGGCAATAGCCTAGCGGGATAAACCGAAGATGCGGTTGGTGTCGTACAAGTTATGGTCTACATGACTGGATGGAATGAAATTTTCAAGCAACTCTAACAACTACAACCGCAATTTGGCAGCCACACTTGTGCATCTTGTCTTCCGAATTGATAAATTGGATCCCATTATCTATCATAGATAAAGTTATGTCCAATTAGTTACTGCTACATATATTTGTTTCTAATTAGCAGGCAGTAATAATCTACGCACATATTGCACTCTAATTTATAAAACAATCCAACACATTCGACAACTAGACAAATCATTTTGCACCAAACACGGAACACGTGAGAACCAAATGTAACAGCACAACAACTGACTTTATGTAGAAAATTAAAATATAAGGTTCCGATAAACATGAACATAAAACATCCTTTAAGTAAAGGCTGTTAATTAAAAATAACCACGCCTAGTAAAAAGCACAAATTGTCCTATCCCGACCACCAAATTTCAACCTTGTAAAATTTTTTTTATGATGGCCTTCTTCTCGGTCTTTGCCTCTTCCGTCCGACGCGCAATTCGACCCCCCTCAACTTGGAATAGATCATGTTGCGATGCATTTAGTTCAAAGACTGCCTCCTGAAGTTTGAGCTCCAACAGATGCACCCTTTCCAGCGCTTGGGTAACGCGTCCAACTTTTTCATGGAATAAAGCTTTATCCATCTGCATCAAAAAACATCATTAAATTATTGCTGAATTTACACAATATTTTTAAAGCTCATCCAACCGGAGGTGCATGAAACAGTAAAGAGCAAACAACCTGTTGTTCACCAATGAGTGGCGATGCATTGGTAGAGTTGTCCATTTGTGTGCTTGATTATTCAATGAAACTGAACGAAAATGAAAACAGAATATAGTGAAAAAAGAAGCAAGTTGTTGGGAAAAGCTAAAAGGAATCAGATTTATAGTTGGCACCGTTAGGGTTATGAAAAGTCGCATATTTAAGTTAGCTTTAGGATTACAGATTACGAGGAGTCGGATTTAATTACCAAGGCGTTTTAATTTGTCAATTTTCCGTAAAAAATGGCACCCATTAATGAAAAGTTCATGCATTTTGAAAATTAAAGGCTTATAATATCATCGGACATACTTAAGCCAATATTCGTTTGTTTTTACAAATTAAAAGCGGAAGAATAAGCATCAGCAATAATAAAGTAGACATTATCTATATTCCCTGAACCTTATCCACTATAGATATGGCACATATATATTTGAGTTGTAGTAGAGTTTACAGTACAAAATATATAGTTTAAGCCACTGTACATCCTTTTCAGGTTTTCAACTTACAGATGGGCGTGGTATGTCATAATTGAAGGAATATAAACACAGCGGAAGCAATTCCAGGATCATGAACTCACATGTAATCTAGACAAACTAGCAGACAATTCAGTTTTACGTAAATATAAAACGGAATACCTCTTGAAGCGTGACTTCAACCGCGAAGCAAATCTTCAATCACGAGCAGGATAATCTACGGGGTCGTCCTCCAGTTCCATGATCTTCTGTCGTGTGCCCGAATAATACCCAGACTAATAATATTTAGGTGGAACAAATATTCAGAGAGAGAAAAACTATTAGGGTTTTTGTCTCTTTCCTTTTGGCCAAGAATCCCCTTTATATAGTTTTAAGGGTAAAACCCTTTTCCAAAACTGTGTAGGATTTTTTTCCACCAAGAAACCTCTCTCCTAGTCCTAATTGAATTCGGTCACAACAGGGCCCACAGAATTAATTAATAAGGCTTCCAATTATGGAATTAATTCTTTTTCTCTAGAATTAATCTTTCCATAATAAATTACAAATTATTTCCACTAGAAATTCGTAATTGCACTCCTCAGTTGAATTTCGAATTCTTCCATCAAATCTTATTTAACTCCACACGTTAAGATTACAGACACCAATCAATATTATTAAATTACTGACAATTCAATATATTGACTAAATGAATCCTTTAGACTTCCGCTTAACTTATTCCATGTGTCGGATGCAAAATCCACTGGCCAGATTTACACATAGAAACTTATAAGCTTTCATAAAGGGGTGTCATCAATCTCTATACCGAGACGTCGATTCTATCAACTAGCTATCACTTCGCAAATGCATATTATCATTATCCAACTTATAAGGAATTATTTGACCCAAATATCCTGGACCTCACCTATTGATAAATCAAGACAATGAATAATATACACCACTAATAACAGCTATATCAAGATTAAGAGTATAAGTACATTTGATGAGCTAGAGAGTTTGTTTTATATAGTCAGTATAAAAACACTTATCTCTACTTGGTCCGTTCAATGCACACAAAGCGCACTAGCACAAGAAGTTGGAACTATAGGTACCATTCCCATAATCAAGATAAATTATATATAATCTTGTACTACAATCATACCGATGGCTTTGTCCAATTTCCATCTTAGATTGTGAACATTACTTTATTATTTATAAGAACCGATGATTTAATCTTCCGTGTATAAGCTTGGCTCTACACACTAAATCAACTACTATATAAATAATAGGACAGACATGACACAATTGATCTAAATAAATAATAATGTATTAATTTAATAAATGAATAACCAATTGTTCAACTAGGAATAATCCAACTAAAACCGCATGGCTATTAGTATATCCCAACAATAATTGGCTTGGATGCATGTTATGAGATTCGGCTGATCTCCAACAATGCACCAATTTTGACACCAAATGCCAAAATGGTGTAAAAAATGGTGCAAATTCAACTCCAACAAGCACCATATTTTGTACCATTTTTTGCACCGTTTTGGTGTGATGAATAGTGTCGCACCAAATTTGGTGTGACACTATTCAGCACACTATTTATTATTTTATTATTATTATTGTTATTATTATTATTATTGTTATTGTTATTATTATTACTTAACCCTTTCATTAAATATATTACATATATTTAATCATTTTTTAATATCTTCACAATATTAACTTTACATCGTAATTTTGCTATATAAATTTTTATAAATTAATTTTCGTAAAAGTCAATTTTATAACTATACTTTTAAAAAATATTAACCATTAAAAAGAGTGCAACTATAAAATATAAGATGTTGCTAAAAGTGAAAGTACATTGCACCAATTCAAGATGCTCGTGAAAGTCCAACTCCAACGGTTGAAATGGCAGTAAATGAAACCCAGCGATTTGTTAACTTTTTAGCTCGGCACGAAGAAATTAAATCCCAAAATGTTCATTATGAACTTCGCAATGCATTAATAGATCATCTATAGGAGCATGCTTGAAGTGGAAGTTGAAGAAATTTGTTGTATTTAGACTTAATTTACTGTAATGTAATGTAATATATATTTAATTTTATTGTATTTCAATGATTTCACTTTTTTTTTGAGTTATCCGTTAATATGTATAGTCTATAATGCTTTCCAATAATTATATTATTTAAAAATTTATGGTTTAAAATACTTTAATATTAGATGGTTATACAATAAAGGAATATAAATTATATGTAATGAATATGTAAAAAAGAAATAAAAGATAAAATTTATTTAATAGAAAGAAGAAAACAAAATTTAAATAGAAGATAATAATATAATATGGCGGAGAGAGAAGAATATAAAAAGAATATTCTTTTTTTGGTGTAAAAAATGGTGTTATTGTTGGAGTAAATTTTGTGCTACACCATTTTGGTGTAAAATTTGGTAAAACTCAAATAAAGCTATACTCATAGGGATTAGGGAGGGACGGAAGATATCCCCTCGTTTAATTTCTAAAAAGTCGGATAGAGGTAGACTGTAACAAAATTTGTCCATAGGGTTGGTGTACAGTCAATATGCAGATAAGGGTCAAACTGTATTAGAATAGATTTTGTAGTTAAAGTTAAAGTAGACTCTGTTTGTTAGTATTATTATATTGAGTGTATTGTGCTACCTCAATTATATTGTGCTACCTCAATTATATTGAGTGGTCTAAAGAGTAGAAGTTCAGATCAATATTATTAAGGGTCCGTAATATTAAAGATAGTTATTTTTATTTTTCTGCATGATATTCTACAAGTTCATTCTTGAATATAAACTACTGGAAATTAATACCACACGTTAATTTAATTTATATTAAATGGTCGAATAGTAAAATGAAGTTTCCGTAATTTGGTGCTACACCATTTTGGTGTAAAATTTGGTGTAAAAAATGGTGGCCACCATCTCCAACCTTGCACTATTTCTTGCACCAAAATAGCATTTGGTGCAAAAAATGGTGCAATGGAGCTCCAACCTTGCACTATTTTTTGCTTCATTTTGGTGCATGAATAGTGTTGCACCAAATTTGGTGTAACACTATTCACTTGCACCATTACTATTTAATATTATTTTATTATTATTTTTTATTATTTAACACTTTTAATTATATATATAAATTTTAATTTTTACATTTAAATTTCTAGTATGCCTATTCATCTACACCATTACTATCCATTAATATTTTATTTTATTTATTTATTTTTATAACACTTTTATTTTAACATATTTTAAATTTTAATCAATAGAGCAACGTGCTAATCATGGAAGTTGAATATTTATGTAGAATTAAAATAAATTCTACCGTCATGTAATATTTATTTAATTCTATTGTACCAATGATTTTACTTTTATTTGAATTATCCATTAGTATGTATAACGTATAATATTTGCTTATAATTTATATTATTTAAAAATTAATGGTATAAAATAATTTGCTATTAAATAGTTATATAACAATGGATTATGAATTATATGGATAAATATGTAAAAAAGAAAAAAAGAAAAGATTTATTTTATGAAATTAAAATATAAAATTTGAGTAAAAAATAATATAATATAGAAGAGAGAGAGAGAAGAATATAATAGAATATTATTTTTTGGTGCGAAAAATAGTGCAATGGGTTGGAGTTAGTTTGCACCATTTTGGTGCATGCACCATTTTGGTGCATGTGCAAAAATGGTACACAAGGTTGGAGATGCCCGGAAAGCTTAGTTCAACATTTATAGTCTTTAATAAGGGCAGGGGTTCGAACATCCATATAGTGACAGAATCATTTATTTTTTCAACTTCTAAAATATTTTAAATGATTAGTCCTAATCTTTGTCCCACGCTGAAATTCTTATGAAACATTCCTTTTCTTATAAGGACTAATCATCCATTCTTCTTGAAAATATATAGAATTGGCAGTCATTGAATTTTAACAGAGACTAAGCTAGCGTTTGGACATAGATTTGGTTGAAACTTGGGAATTTGAGTTTTCCAATAAATTTTTGAACTTAAAGTTATGTTTGGACATAGAATTTACGCAAAAAAATAGTTGTAGTTTCGTGGGTAAGATAAGACAATTTTTCCAAAAACTTTTTCACCACTTGTGCATCAAGTTATAATATAGAGAAGCAACGATAACTACATGTAACATTGGAACACACCTTTACACATACTGTAGTAGTTACTCGGCACGTGCATTGCACGTGTATGCCGAGTTTTGGAGTACCTACTGTTATAAAATAATGTTAGTACTATAATGTTAGGACATTTTTTTACAGTAAATAAATAAATATGAGATTCTCCCCCAATTAATTGACATATATCTATGTCCAAGTGTTAAGAGTTACAGGAATATTTGTACGTGATGGCTCAGTGGGCTCACCTTGTACTCTTACACTGTGGTTAGCCTTTAGTTTATGTGTTCGAGTCTATAATGCTACGTTTCTTTTTTTTCCATTTTTTAACATTAGCTTCCACCTTACAACTTACGTCTAAC
Organism: Petunia secreta; assembly: GCA_029990175.1. NCBI lineage: Eukaryota > Viridiplantae > Streptophyta > Magnoliopsida > Solanales > Solanaceae > Petunia > Petunia secreta. Next base: position 4,906,557 of record JARKIP010000038.1, read on the forward strand.
GCATGCAAGGCGCCCGCCACGTGTCTTTTCAGTAATGATGACACTGCCACTCATCTATCTTAAAAATTTTGCTAATAAATACCCCAACCTCCTAATAGACCTAAATTGGGCCTACAAAATAGACCTAAATAGACCTAAATTGTGCCAAACTAGACTCGAACCCTATACCCCAACCTCCTAATAGACCTAAATAGACCTAAATTGTGCCAAAGTAGACTCGAACTAGACTCGAACCCTATACCCCAGCCTCCTAATATGTAACGTAAAACCATTTTGCTGGAATAGCATCATCTAACCAATGCTTGTATGCCAAAAAGAAAGACCTAAATTGTGCCAAACTAGACTCGAACCCTATACCCCAACATCCTAATATGCGTAAAACCATTTTGTTGGAATAGCATCATCTAACCAATGCTTGTATGCCAAAAAGAAAGACCTAAATTGTGCCAAACTAGACTCGAACCGTATACCCCAACATCCAAATATGCGTAAAACCATTTTGCTGGAATAGCATCATCTAACCAATGCTTGTATGCCAAAAAGAAAGACCTAAATTGTGCCAAACTAGACTCGAACCCTATACCCCAACATCCTAATATGTAACATATGACCATTTTGCTGGAATAGCATCATCTGCTCTTTCGCAAACTTTATCATATTTTATAACAAACTATACAACTTACCAATGATTGTATGCCAAAAAGAAAAACCTAAATTGTGCCAAACTAGACTCGAACCCTAAACCCCAACAACCTAATAACTAACTTATGACCATTTTGCTGGAGTAGAATCATCTGCTCTTCCACAAACTTTATCATTTGTTATAACAAACTATACAACTAACCAAAACCCTAACCATCACCTCCTTCGCCTTTCCTTATTTAAAGAGACACAAAGGTTGTACTTTAGTAAGAAATCTGAATATTTTCATACTAACTTTTAACCCACAAAAAATAGAGGTTGATGCAACCAATCTTAAGTATTTTGGACCTGGAACTTTTATAAACACTGTTGGTAAGAAGACCTTTCTTGCGAGGTTAACCAAATCATATGTAACTACGGATGATTTTGTAAGGTTTTTTGCTTATCTTTTTAATTTTTTTAAAATATCCATAGTTTCTTGTATTTTATTTTGTGATCTTTTCATGTTAATAGATTTTTCCAAAATATGTACTCCCTTTTTTGCCTGATGAATCAGTTCCTGCTCGTGTGCTATCTGGTAATGATGTACATGATATGTGCTTGGTTATAAATAAAGGGAAGAAAAGGCTAGGGAATGGTTGGTTAGAATTCATAAAGGCCAACAATAATACGGCTAAACAAAATAAAGCCCTATAAATAGTTTCCAAAGTCAAATTACGAATCCACTTATAATCCTAATCAACTACCTTTTATAAGCATTACAATCGATAGGACTCCAAAGAAGAACGTTGTTGCACAACCATTGCAAGGATCACCAGTTAGCCATAACATTTTGTATCAGGAGCTTAGGAATATACATAGGAAGCTAGAGAGTGAGGTTAATGAATTACAAAAAAAAAAAAAAAAAAAAAAGTGAAATTAATCTATAACCCTATAAAATTTTGTAGTAAATACACAAAAATGGAGTATTCTCGTATGTATTTTGATTGTATTTCGTATGTATTTTGTTTTTCTACCAACCTAATTAAATACTTTATGGGAAACAAACAAATGCATGGTTAGTTGTGAAAGTGTTTTGAAAATGTAAAACATAATTAATAACATGAGATAGAGTTAAACAAATTCAAAAAATTAACCTAAAATCTGATTAAGGGTATAAATGGAATAAAATTAACGAATTTATTAAAAAGGCGTGTGAAATTACTATATTACCCCCATTTGGGACATTTGGGCCAAGAATGGTGTGGGCAATTATATTTATCTATTCATTAAAAAGGTAGTATCGATGCATATCTATTCCCCCTTCGTTTTGTCACGTTCACTCTTACAGAGGAATATTTTATTTCCAAACTAAATTGCATTTGACCGACCTTTCGGCGTTATCAATTCATTTTTTTTTTCTGATTTAGTCGATTTCTATTACGTCCATTCGGTGTACATATTAACCAAACCAAAACCTAAGATTCACTCGATCTGACAAGAAAACCCTATAAATTACTGTTGCATGTGCTTCAATTTGTACACGCTTTAGATGCATTATTGTACACTCGCTCTCTAATTGATTTATTCTGATGATTTCTTCCTCTTCCATGCTCACTTATCCGGAGCTTCTTTAGTCCGCCGCTTCAGAGGATGCTGAAATTTCCATCTGATGGTCATGAAGAACTCATTCGTTATCTGATGAAATTTATACGCGGTAAACGTGTGCAGGTAATCTTTTTGTTGACTTGTGTTATGGCACATAAAGATTTTCTTTGGAATATCTTTTTCGTGGCATGTCCACTAGTTAAAGTGCACTTTTGTTCTTACGAAGCAACGAAAGAAACTCCAGTGGTTCCTATGATACTCCTGCACCTGTGCCACCTTTGGGACCGAGTATAGATGCGCCTGTACAAATTCCATGAGATGCAGATGAAGAACGCAGCGACAAAGTGATCACAATACAGTATGCTTATACTTTTTAGTTTCTTAAGAACATCTGGTATGAACAGTCTTGTATTCTTAATATATTCCATGGACCTTTTATATTGATGAAATCGGAGGTCAATCAATACATAAGACTTTTGTTTGCTTCATATACATAGATTAGTCAAGATGAAGACGTTTGGACGACAAAGGTAGACTCTGAGTTAGTCTCCTTATGGCGTCTGTACGCTTATATGCTTAGGCGTTTGAGTAAAGTAGTATCATAATATATCATGTTGTATTGTACTCTTATGTGTTGCGTTGTTCGGTACAACGTTTTTTCTATGTTGTATTCGTTTTATCCCACTTTATTTGATTTTTGGTGCCTTTATTCTTCCTGGTTCAGAGTAACTGTTTTATTCTATGATTAAATTTGAGAGAGAGAATTGCTAATTTAGTAAACGACCTAAGTATTTAATTGATGCTAAAGGGTGGATGCCTTTGTATGTATGAAAACAGTCCAACACTCAAATAATATGGACCGGTGGGAGTATGTTTTATGATGTTTGTCGAACTAATTCTCAAATTACGCTACGGCCAAACACAACAAGAACTTCCACTAGATATATACTATATATGTATGCGATGGTCAAAGAATAGGGAGTAAATGAGGTTCCCTTGTTAAAATGAATGATAGTTTCCCCGAATTCAATAATTTATCAATTAAAACAAAGAACGAGCATTCGATCAGTTGCAAGGATTACACTTACACTCATTACACGGCACGGGAAATGTACAAAGCATACTAATGGAAGATTCTAATCTCAAGTTGTTCGCTTGATCCTTGGTGTGGTCGAATTAAAATTAAGATCATTAATTAGCCTTCGTATAGCACTGATGTCACTTAATTGCATCAGGGGCGGATGCATCTCTTAATCACCGGGGTCATACGACACCACTGGATTAACTTTTTTTAAAAATATATATATATATATATAATAATAAAGAACAAAAGAGAATTGCTTATAAAAATAAAGAATGACACCAGTAAAATAAAAGCGTTAGAATGTGAGTTGGTGTAGGCACATATATTTCAACTTTATAGTCCCGAGTTCAAACCCCTTTAGTGGTAGCCTATGTCAAAAAATTTTTTTAAGCTAGATTCTGACTCCACTAACAAAAAATCCTGCATACGCCACTGAATTGCATACGATGGACGCTAATTGGGAATTAACTCAGGCGGAAGAGATGATAAAAGAAATAAAATGTTGTAAAACTAATGGAGTAGTAAAGTAGTGCAAGAACAAGATAAAATATATGATGGGAGAAGGAAGAACTTGTATTATTTCAAGTGTGTCTTCCATGACAAAGTGTCCTCTATTTATAGGACACCAATACATAGGAAGTTACAAGTCATCCGAAAGGTTACAAGAATTAAGAGGTGACTAAATGAGGAATTAAGTAGGAGAAAGCGGGGTAGTAAATCATAAGTTAGTGGTGAGTAGTGGTCATCCACATTAACACAAATACATGGATTTACAACAGAAAACGTATTTTTCATTTCTTAATGTTGAATGGAGTATTACGATGGTCACATGCATTTAGAACGTATTTATGATGACGAAGGGTACATACCTAACTTACATTGTCTTAGATGACGAAGGGTACATATAGGAAATTAATTTAATTTATAAACTAATGCGGAAGAGATTTATATCATTTTCATTGTTCACTGTAGTTAATGGACATTTAAGAAATGTCGTTTGCACTTGGAAGGTTAACTCATTGCATGGATATCGTTCAGCACAAAATTAAACATGTGTGTTGGATTAGTACTTTTAAGCGAGCTTGTTGCCACATTGAATGTGTGGAATTGTCGGTGGAATTGATGGAAGGATGATAATATATTATTTTTTTAATTAACCGACAGAAGTAATTAAGTACTATTGCTACAGTATAAGACTTTCGAACTTTCAAGAGGCAATGAAAACTGTCAATCATGACTCAATCTATCAAATCTGTGATCTTTAATGATCTTCAATGTCATTATGTATTGTGTGGAAAGATCATTCACTTTACTTTTTCTTTTTCTTTTTTTTTGCAGATAAACAAGAATTTTTTCCTGTGTTTTCCGTCACCCCTTAGATGGGATTATTGACTGCTCCATATCGGTTGGTTCAGTGCAATATATGGCCACTGTACTTGATATTCTTTTTCAGGCTTACCGCATAAAGATTGGGCAAGACCATGCACTTGTCCTAGTGATGCTGCACTTTCAAGGGCACTGATACAACTCAAGAAAAGCTATGTTCCTAGCGTTATCAGTTATGGTCGGATGCAAGCTATCCCCATTGTTCATCACAAGGTCCGCTGCACATAGTCTAAAAAAGCTGTATTGATTTGGTCTGTGATTTAAACATTCATGTTGACGTGACGGCCAGATGGACGATGGGTGCAATTGGCCGTGGCAGATGAATTTTTAGCGGTGAAATGTTAATTGCATCATCAGGGCTAGGACTTAGACACTTATTTAAAGCGCATTAGGGTTTGTAGTTTCGAGGATTTGCAGTCGCATGCAATGTGTGCATGCATCTATTGCACCAACAATAGATCCACCTATGTTTGGACAGATATCGTTCAACGCAAAATCTAACTTTAAAGTGAGTTGGAAGCCACACTGAATGTGTTGACACGTGGGTGCGCGTGATCGAAGGAGTAACTTAATATATTCCGCGGGTGCAGCGTCTACTGTGGCAACCTCCAATGTTTAGGTTAGGCGTTTTAATGCGATGGTTAAATGCTATTGCGATTTGAGTTAAGGATTTTTTTCGTCGTTATTCGCTGTTTATAATGATAGTTTTAATTTGACAAATTAAATAGAGTATCTAATCAGTTGAAAGAATGAACACGATTCCATGTTGTTTCATGGAACAAAGTAACATTCAATACAATACGAATTAAACGAGCCATGTATGCTATATTGCTTAGCACAATTTTTCATCAGTGTTAATAGCCCAATATAAAGTAAACCCCAATTTAGTTGAACAAACATTGCAGATTATAAATGATTAGTGAAACGTATTTCCCCGTGCAATAGACTGCAACTCCCTCTCATATTTTTATCATGTATGTCATTTTCTTAAGTTACCCCCTCTTGTAGTGACATGTTGTTTACTGCTCAACCACTTTATAATTGAAAATACAGTTATAATAAGGAAAAAAGAGAAATTAATCAACCGTCAATGGAAAAAATAAACCGTCATGTGAGTTTCTTGACGGCTACGTATCGGTCACTTTTAGTAAATTATTCTTATTTCTTATTTAAATCTTAAAATATATGAGTAATTAAATTCATTGTAAGTTGCTGTACGGTAAATTGGACTGCATGTCTAGGTAGTTCTTGGTAGTTTGAGCTTCATTGGTAGTTCGAATTTAGACATAAACAACAGTTGTATAATTTTACTTACAATATAACGTTTATTTCGATAGTTTCATCAAATATTATTACTCGTACTACAGTAGCTTTAAAAATCTTTCATTTTTTTGTTACGTGGATGGGCGATGTCTTTGCTTATGTTGATTAAGATAGTTGGGGGTACAGATTCGATATAGTGGACAAGAGAGAAATGCATCAACCAAGATTGGAACGGCACGTCACTATTACTCGACAGTGCCAATTTAGCCCTTAGGCCTCCAATATGTATATTACGTAAAACGTGCAGGGTGCGATGAATATAACTCCGTTCTAGTCACCTTTACTGTATTTCTTCGTTTACTGCGCTGAATCGGTTTGTATTCCTGGCTATAATTACTCCTAGACCGCTTTGTGCTCCTTCCTTATGATCTTCCGCATATAAAAGAGGCTTCTCACCAGTAGTTGATCTCAAGTTTCCATCAGAAAACATATATTGCCGTTCTCATAAACTCCTCTTATAAGAAAGTAATCTTGATTCTTCTTTAAACAGTTCGCCTTAGATCCTGGCTCCATGATCCAAGAACTGTTGTTTTATTCGTTTTGTATGGTGTTTCATAACACTGAGTATATAGTACATTTAGTCACTCTCATTCCACCACCTCATTGTTACTATATTGATATGGTTTGCGTACCCGGGGTCATTACACTTGATTGTGATCATACTGACAGTCGTCGGAATGTCTTCTTCGTGGCATGTGCACTTATTATGGTGCGCTCGTTTTCTAACACAGCGTTTGCTGTGATATTCCTCTTGTCATTAGAGGCTGTTCGTCGGAAGATTGGTTACCAGGCAGGGCTCTTGACCTCTTCTCTTCTTAAGGACTGTCGACAACGATGGCACCCGTGTCGACAACGCATGGGACGCGTGTGTCTTCCTATTGCACTCCCAAGACTGTTTACATGTGAACAGTGTAAAAGTCAATGTCTCACATTCACTACAGCAATGGAGATGGCTTTATCCGCAATTTTTCACTCTACCTTTTCGCTTTTATCAGAGTTTTTTCTCACTTCTTGAGACACCGTTGTACAAGAAAAAAAATACACTCGCTCATAAAAACAAAGAGCCAGATCTGAAGTTTTCTTTAACTACATAGAAATTGAAGACCAAAAAAATAATATTAGAGTAATAGGGATGTGGTTTAAGTATAAACTTTGAGTTTACGGGTCAAAGCTTTATGTTTAAACTTTAAAGCGGGCCTTGGTGTTTTGCTAGTGGTTGTTCTTGTTTGGCCTAGCTTGGCATTATTGTTAGCTGCTGATGCAGTGTGGATGTTGTTCAGTGGAGGTGTCTGGACTTGTGGCAACTTTGCTAAGCTCTAGTCATTTATCCCATTGGGAAAATATTTTTCCTCATCTTGTATTTTCCGTTCAAGTTTTGTTGTCACGTGTGTATGCAACGATTCAATCTAGGCCCAAAGATTTGTTATCTCTTCTGTGGGTAACGTTTCACAGTTTAATGAATCTTCCACTTATTTGATGGGCTGGTTAAGGGATTAGCCTCGAAGGAAAGAAAAATCGTTCTTTTTTTATTTTTATGTAAAGAAATGAATGAATGTTAGGCAATAGGGGCTGTATTTTAAAAGCAGATATAATAACAATAAACATATAGTATAAAATTGGGAGTTCTCGCAATAAGTAGGCGAAATAGGACTTACATGCACAACATGTAAATCTTGAAGCCATGAACTGAAGGGGACGTTATAGTATAGGTCATCGGTAAAATTTAAAAATAAGATATGTTGTTGGCTTGACTTAACCCATTGAGAGAAATTGTAAATGTTGACGGTGTGTAAATGACAATATGCAAACTCAAAGATTCGGGCATTTATGTTTTAGAATAAAGTTAACTACTAGACGTTGGTTGTTTTAAAATTTTCGAAGCTATGATAGTCAAATAAATATATTTGATGAGTATGTATCAGTTCAATTTACATATTGTTTATTTAATATAATCTAAAGCTTTGATTCAAAAGGCGCTCTTAGGAAAATGTCGAGAAATGTACGGTAGAAGCAGGTAGTAAACTCGTAAGTATAATACGTTGCTTTCAGTGGCACTAACAATCATTTCATTGGCTCCTATATAGGTGGTGCAATTCTTATAATCATTTGCTTTTGTATTATAGATGTGAAATTTTATATTAATCGATACATAACCTGCTTTATTTGAATGAAATTTTGAAAAATACCCATCATGCTGGAAGTGAGGCAGCAGTAGCCTTGCTTGTGAACGGAGAAAGCTGATGCATAATCCTATTTTCCATTTCCTTAGATTCAAACGTCCAAACATTTTAACCTCGACTAACTATACAATGGTTCAAATTAAACATTCACAAAAGTTTGTAATTTATACTTTCATGTATAATTATTTGTCTTCATTGTAACTAATAAACATGATATTATGTTACATAATTGTATACTATATAATTCGGCATACACGTGCAACGCACGTGCCGAGAAACTAGTATATCTATACTATATTAAAAGCACGAAGGCCCTTAGCAAATGTTGATTGAACTTTTTGCCCTTCATTAAAAAATTCTATAGTAGACAAAATCGTCATTTACTACTTTTTTATATTTTATTTACTATATTTATTTTCTCAAAAATTTTAATCTTAATATTTAGTGACTTTAATTTGACGTCAAGTATGCTATATTAATTTCGGCAAGTCATTGTGGAGTCCTAATCTATCACTAAACCTACAGACACATATCTACTTTATATAGAACGTTAACCGTATAGTATAATAACCATTCCAACTTGAATTCTTATACAATTGAATATTCTAGAAGTTACAATGTCATGACAACTCTAAATCGACAAAATACTTTATGAACGTATCTTGCCTCTCTAGCTATCAGGAGCTTCGTAATTAGTTTTACTTTCTCATAATTTTTTGATGCATGATCCTATTAATTCTCTTTTATGTAAATTCACAGTCTATTTTTGTTTTTGGGTTTATTTCTTTTATGTTTCTATTATTGAATTGCCCGTTAATACTGCTTGTACCTTTCATATATCTATTTATGACTGTTTTTCTCATCAAAGCCATATTTTGTGCAGGAATCTTATTTCCGATTTAATTACTCTTTGGTGATTTTCAACCAAGGTAATTTATTACGGATTTATTATCTACATTCCATTATACTGGACAGTGCTTATTTGCTAACTTTGGTGTTTTTCGTTAACTTTTTGACTTTCTGAATATAGATTCATCCTACACAATTACTCTATTAAAGTGATAATCAGTAAGTATTTTCGTTCTAATTTATGTGCAATAGTCAATTGTTTTCTAAATATATACAGAAGTTTCTTATTCTTTTTAGAAAAAATTATAAGTAAACTGCGAAAATAATTTGGAACATATGGAGTAAGTTATGTTTCTCTCGTAAGAAATTATAGGTTGATATTCATTTCCTTGTTACCACTCTCACCTATGGTTTTTCATGTTGCTACTTTCAAGAATAACTTTTACTTTTGATTTACGCAGCAACACCGTATCTAGATGAGAAATAAAAAAATTATATTAAAGAGGATTTATGACATGATTACACGTGCAACGCGCCCTTCAAAATCTATTTTTGTAAAGGTAAAATTTTCAACACGAATTTATTTTATACTCCTCCGTCCCAAATTAGCTGTCGCTTTTAGCTTCTTCACGCCCATTAAGAAAATCATTAAATAGAGTGTACATTTTACTATATTACCCCTATTTAATGTTTCACTATTAAATTTTATTGAGAATTTATTTAATTATTAAGGATATAATTGGAAAAGACTAATAATTTTTGTCTTGAAATCCTAAAGTGTCAACTAATTTGGGACACCTCGTTTTTCCTAAAACGACAATTAATTTGGGACAGAGGGAGTATAATCTATTTATGCTGTCCTTTTAGTTTGTGTATATGCACATTTCTTATTTGTTTGATTAAGTTTGGTTTAGATAAAATACTTGGTCATTGTGTATACTTCAAAATAAAATCTAACACTAAATCGAAAAGACCTTTTAACGGAAAAGATAAAAAACATTATCTACAAACTATATCTACTAAGTAATATATCCAGATGTCTGTTGAATGATTGTATGTTATATTTTAAGAAGGAAAAAAAATCTATATTAGAAATACTTGTGTTATTTGAGAATCTACCTCATATAGGAATTGAATTGGACTTGGTAATGATTTTTTTACTGGATCTCTCCTTTTCTTGCGTGATATTATATATGTTCATGTGCTTTTTAATTTTTATCCCCACCCCCCCCCCCAACATATAGTTTTCAATTATTCTCATTTAATTGTTGCAATACCAGTAAACTAAAAATAAATATTAATATATTAGTAATTAAATGGCTGAGGAAGTTAGAAGGATAACAATGCGATTGTGTCATACATACACTTGATACCATCTTTTGATAAATCAATCGCTTCTAAATTAAACTCTAATGTTACTTTCTAAGAGTGAGTAATGTCCCGTCTAAATATGTACAATGATTGACCTTTACTATTGTAGTTTTTTAAAACAGATTTATTTTATTTAGAAAGGCATCGCAATGCTGGTGATTAAGTGACGGTCGATCATGACTTACTCTTGATATGTTGCACTATCAGGGCGTATAATAATGTAACAAAAAAAAGTATTGATCATAATAGAGAAACTGAAAGTACACAAAGATATATTATTACTTAACTAAATATAAAAAAAAGTATTGATTACGTAATATACAACATATCCCATTATATAGAATTACATCTAATTTTTACTTAACTTAATTATTTATTTTTTCGAGTTCAAAAGATATACTATTACAACAACAACATACTTCGTGCAATCCTAATGCAATAGTACTCAAATGTATATTATTACACCGAATACAATAACTGAGGCAAAAGCAGATCGTTCCTTTATTATGATAGTCAAGTTAAGGTTTTAACTATTTAGACCATTGTGTCTTGCATATTCGTGAATTTCAAAATCATGCTAATTTTGCATAGAAAACGGCATGTTGAAGTTTGAACACCTCTTATATAGAAGCTTCATTGACACATCAATCTTTATATACATTTGTTCCGATTTTCATTGAGGAGATCCAGTTAGTCCTTTATCATTCTTTCATGGTATTACGTATAAGGTACAAATGAATATGTTGAGTCTGTTGACGACGTTGTAAAAAAGTCAAGTAGAGTTTGCTTCAATTGCAAGCGAAGTTTTAATTTTGTTTTAGAAGAAACTGATGTTTGTTTTTCTCTGTCGTTCATCCTATACGGATACTGACCAAATGGGAAAATTGAGTCCCAATTTTATTTTCAGATGTAGAATATCACATATGAAATAGTTCTCATATCAATCTGCTACTTTTAATCGCCTATTTTTGTATTTTAGATTGATCCTTGTGTTAGTAATCCTATCTTCTTGTGAGTGACATTTAAAAATTTTTACATTGATTTTGACATGTGCAATTCAATTATGTATTTTATTACTGCTTTTGAAAGGAGAATATGTTACTTTGTGTGTTTCATTTTCAAGTATTTTGCCAATAGTTTGTAAGCCTACCCATCAATTGTTGAATGTACACCATTCGTTCCTTTATATTCATGAACTTGAATTTATCTACAACAACAACACACCAACTATAATCCTATTACAAGTGGGGTTAGGGGAGTGAGAAGTATACGTAGTCCTTACCTGTACTATCTCGAGTGAATTAGAAAAATTATTTCTTATTAATAGACTTGAATTTATCTTTCTTTTCTTTTTATTCCCCCCCCCCCCCATGATCCGTCAACTTTATTTTAATGCAAAAACATTTTTTTTGGTGATAATTATATATTTTAAAAATTGTTATTTATTAATACAGGGCACTCGCGCAAAGCGCGTACCTAAAACTAGTTACTACTCCCTCTATCCCATATTGTTTGTCATACTTTCCTTATTTGTCTGTCCCAAAAAGATTGTCATATTTCTAAATTTAGCAATAATTCAACTCTAAAGTTACTTTTTGACTCATTTATAGCCACACAAATATCCATGACTTATTTTAGACCACAAATTTCAAAAGTTTTCCTTACTTTATTAAACTTTGTGCCAAGTCAAACTACGACAAACAAATTGGGACGGAGGGAGTATAAAAGCATGTCCTTAAAAAAGGAAAAGTTAGATTACCATAACACCCTTCTAAAATTTAACAATACTCTACTTCAGAAAAGAAAAAAGAAAAAAGAAAAAAGAAAGTACACCTCTACAGCATGTACTCAATCGTTGCTCTCAGCCAAAGGGGCTCCACCATCATTTGCGAAGAGTTGCCACTTTTAGTTTAAATTTATTTATACATTGAAAATCATTTGGCTGTTCCCCGCACACTACACTAGATCTTCTTTGTGCTTTCAGGTTCGCCCTCCACCATTATTTTTCAGTAATTAGATTTACTTTAACATTCTATATAAAATAGTGCTATTGCTAGCACTGGAGACGATTCAACAACATTCAACACAAAGTTTTGTAGAGCTTTAGGTTTTCCCATGTCAGCGTATGACCGAACCTCTAATCTCTTTCTTAATATTATTGTTCCTTTGAGTGAGTTCTCATACTTTTTTTGACGTAGTTTGCATCTAAATAATAGTGAAATCATTAATAGGAGAAGGATGGACTAAGAGAAGAGATACAAATAAAGGGTAAATAAAATCAGACACGTTAATATGAAAAAGATGATTACGTGTATTTTATGCATAGATATGTTGATGGAATTTATGCCGTTTTTAATGTTAAAATATAGATTTGATTATTCAACAATACAAGGTGCTAACGTGCGACGCACGTTCGTAGACACTAGTAATCTAATACGAGTAGATTAATTAAGTTTATCTTCTTAAATAATATTTCGATTATTCCAGGTGGAATATTGTACTCGTCCGCGTTTCTCGAAAGCAAGGGATTCCGGAAGCACCTGAATACACGTCTGACCTTCCCACATCTCATCCGTTGAACTTGAATAGAAACTAGAAGACTAGCGGTAAAGTTTGACCATCTGCTTCAACCTCAGCTGGCCAAACCGGAGTGATGGCTTGAGCTGGGAACCTAGAGCATGAAGGCTTGAGGTTGAAACCTCCCATATGGGAGCCTCTTCCCCCGGGTATCCCATAGCCAACGGTCGACGAGGCATTGCAAAGCCGACAACACTGTACCAGCAGACCAACAGACAGTATAGAAGAACCGTAGGCGGAGCAAAAAGTTGGTGATTCGTTAATCCGCTCACGACCTAGGACTACTACTTGCCTGCCATGAAGAGGAATGACAAAAGCCGGCTTCAACCCTCGTCCGCCAAAGAGGCAAAGAAGCAACCCCACATGACAAGAAGAATATCACAGCAACTGATGCTTTAGAAGCTGAGCACACCGTAATCACTGCAAGTGAAATAATGAAGACATCCCGAAGGACATCATTAGAATCCCGATAAAACTTCATGACTCGGGGGACTTCATTCATTCCCGCATGAATGAAGAGAGAAAAGAAGACAACTGCAGATGAACTTCCTCCTATAATTCTCTTAAGTGTCGTCCGTTCAGAGCAACGAAGGTTTTCTGGGAATATCAAATCATGATCAAGGGCGAACATTTTTTTGGGAGACAACAGCTTCTCGTTAGCATGAGGAAGTTGCTGAAGAAGTGGTTTGTTTTGACGAGAATAGTTGTGATTTTCCAATGTCATAAAGTCACTATTTATAGTCAGAAAGGGATGAGGTTGAGGCACGAAACGGTTGTGCATCATTATGGCTAGGAAGCACGCGAGGTATCATTATAGTCAATGCATCACACCACTTCCCAACTGCTTGCGTCAGCACTCAGCAAGTGGGGGATTGACTGAGTGCCCAAACATACGCCACATATTGTTACGGTGATACGAGTCCAGTTGTCGAGACTAGACTTATCTTAGAAGTCATCGGGCAACGAGCAACTACGCCCGCTCCTAGATCCAATGACTGTTCAGCCCTTACAGATTGAAGTTGATATTTCATAATTTAGGCAAGTAGTTCAAATTCATCCCACAAAGATTGAAGTTTCAAAAAGTTGCATCTCATGTAAGACCAATAAAAGAAAGTGGCTTCAAACTAAATACTAGTGACAAAAGTGGCATTTGGGTGAAAATTTTACCCTGGTTAAGGTTTAGTATACTACTCCCTCCATCCCAAATTAGTTGTCGCTTTAGGAAAAATGGTGTGTCCCAAATTAGTTGTCGCTTTAGGATTTCAAGACAAAAATTGTTAGTCTTTTCCAACTATACCCTTAATAATTAAAAAAATTCTCAACAAAATTTAATAGTCAAACATTAAATAGGGGTAACATAGTAAAACACACACTCTATTTAATGATTTTCTTAATGGGCGTGAAGAAGCTAAAGGCGACAACTAATTTGGGACGGAGGGAGTACTGTCTTGATCAGGTGTAGGTCCATGGCCTTATTAGTACTTGTATTTTACCTTATTTTGGCCTAATACCTCAATTTCATACGTACACAATATGAAGACGGGTACATACGCTAACCTAAAGCAATTTGTCGCACACGTACAGTGTCGTTGAATGATAATAACGGTCACGAACATCCGACCCAGGATGGGCTCATTTTTAGAGATAGCACGCATTGGCTAGATGTATTGGGTAACATTAGTCTAAACTCCGTACATGAATGATAGTGGAGACGACGGTAATACAACAATAACGCCATAAAATTTCATTGAACAAGTACAAGCAACGCAAAACATCCAACTAAGCCATGCCGAAAATCTCCACGACGACAAAAAAAGTAGGTTCACATCAGAACAACAAACAAAACCAAACAACCGAACTACCTACGTACCAAACGCGAAATAAAACATAGAGCGCCCTGACAGGGACATCGCACAAACTTAAAACAGCAGGCAATACCCTAGCGGTTAACACTGGAGCTTTCACCAGCCCCCGAGGCATTTTCAGTAGTTCTATTGTCCGAGATAACAATGAGCTCTGCGGGCCCTATTGGTGGTGCGGGCTCTAACGACAGTTGGAAGAGCTTTGGCAGTGGGGATTCTTGAAGGAGCAGCTTCGTCAGTCCATCTGCGCCGGAGTCCTCCTTAATCCTTTGCAGAAGTTCTCGGGCCTCCTTGACTGTACTATTTAAATCAGCTAAACATCTACGAAGTACCTCTTCCGATGCACCCGGCGACAGCGGAATGAGAGTTCTGCGTGCGCTACCGATGTTACGGGGTGGTGTGTTATCCATCGTATTTATGTACGTACAACGAGACACTGGAGAGTTTCCTTTTCTGACCACAGGATAAGAGTGTTATTTGACAAGTGGCGAATTGCGTAAAGATCGTTGATAGGTATATGAAGGATATACCTATTCTTAAATATATTGTAGTATCAAATAGCCCAACTTGTTTCTAGATATTGTGTGTATCTGGTAGGTGATGTAATGAATATAGAGGTTAATACGACTAACTGATATGGGAAGGGTAGGCTCCGTTACTTTGCCTGGTTTAAAAGACACTACCTCATAAAGGTACTCACGGACATGGTGGTTGATGACTAAACAATACACTGCCTCTGTCCCACTTTGTTTGTCGTATTTTCGGATTTCGAAATTCAAACAGGGTAGTTTGTGACAACAATTAAAAAGTTTGACGCTTGAAACACTAATTATGGCAATTAAAAGAGATAATAACTCAGATCGTAATCCCTTAAGAAATCATTAATGTAGATGGATTATTCACTATTTTATCCTTATTTAATCTTCATTGGTATTTGAACAAGTATAATATTAATCAATAAAAGAGATCTTTGTGTTCTTCACAATTATTCCGATGGTAAAATGGGAAAAACGAATGAAATTTTTTGTTGAAATCTTAATTTGACAAATATTTTGAGACGGCTGTTTTTAGAAATAAGGACAAATAATTTGTGGCGGAGGGAATAATTAGTAAGCAAAGTCAGTTGATGTATTTTTAGTACTTATCAGCAAGGGCACTCATGTTTGCCCATATAAGATTTCAAATCACTAGAAAGATGATGTGGCATGCCACGTCACCGTACTAAACTTTCATTGTTATTTTCCAATCTTTGTTTTTTCTAAAATCTAATGTTGTTTCTTAAATTGACTCCGTATCTGATCAATTATACTTACTCGATAAATATTTCTTTCGCCGAATAATATTTTTCGTTTCCTTCTTTACCAATGTATCTATTATGCTATTAATAATCCGAGTAAACTTACTCGGTAGATTTTTTTGAATTAAATGATAGTTGAATCCAGGAGAATGAAAATTTCGAAGAATTGATGCAAAATAAATATTAAAATTTATTTGTTAAGTACTTTCTTTTATTACATAAAAATTAAGAGGAATTACATTTATTGAAGGGTGATGCGTGACATGAGCGTTTAGTATTATATATTATTTAGTAGTTCAAAAAGAAATTTAATCTGTTTGGCAGTCGATATAAAGAAATCTAAAAAAAGTTAAATTCAAATTAAGCCGGCCACCACAACAATACTACTCTACTATTTTAAATTTGTTTTATATGATCTGTTTTAGCTTCTTTTTTTAAAATAAGAGGTAGGATTACTTTTTTCATGACCTTTAGTTTGCAGTGTTTGTTGAGCTGATCGAAATTGAACTATTAAGAGATTTATCTTTGATAACGACCTACCTTAGCAGTATACGCAATTTAGTTACTACACTGCTTTTCTTTTCACATGCTTCTTTATGTAACTTATTTTCAACCAATGCCATCATTTACAGACAGAATGCTGATCACACATATGAAGAGGGATGGCATAGAGTTCCTCCTTGTGTACTATTACAATAGTTGATTTCTTTTTATTACTACAATTTTGCATATATAACTTACTTTCTTTTAGTTATATCTTCATGAATACAATTAATAGTCCAAGTTAAATGAGATGTTTTTCCAAGTGTTAATGTCAATGAATGAGGAACACAAGAATGCAATAAACTCAATTTTGTCAATTAATACAACTACTATATGTCAGGGAACAATCCAAAATACTTATGTATGAACTATGAAAAGATTAAAATATTATATGATCATATCAATATCTCAGTGTACGGAATGATAAACATGATGAACTAATTATTTTTCACAATGGAAGTGGATTATATCAATTAAGTCAAATATAACCATTGCTACTGTTGTTGTTTAAGTAACTGTAAGTGATCCTAAAATTCCCAACTTGCTTTGAACTGGGGCGTAAGTAATTTTTATTATAATAATACAGAACCACAATATTAAATACCAAAATCATATGACAGCTTTAAATTTTCTACTATGATGGCACTTTGATTAAATTTGCAACCGCGCATCGCGCGGGTACTATACAAGTTCCCTTTAAATAGCATTAGCATCACCAAAATATCAACACATCCTACATTCGAGAAACACGCTATTCTAGCACTCGATTTATGGATAGCTATTTAGGGAGAAGAATCATGGGAATTGTACGTACAGTTGTGATTAATGATAACGTGTTATGAAATTATAGTAGTTAACTAGGAATATAAAAGATAATAATAACTAAATAGATGAGAGAAGAGGAAGAGTAATTTTATTGCTCTATATTGAATTGTTGTTTACAAATGTAATGCAAGTCTCCATTTATAGACATATGGTGAGGGATAAACTATTGTTGTAACTATGCATTATTCAAATCCAATAGTACTAAAGAAAAGATGGGTAATGGAAGTCTTCAATGAATAGTAGATGCATTGACACCCACGGTAATTCTTTTACAACAGGAATAACACTTTTCAGTATAATAACAATTGTATATCCTCTTCCAACTTGTATGTGTGTTAGCATAATATTATCAAGAACCACACCGCCTTATATTCCAACTTCAGCTCCTTATACCCGGAAGGATTTGGTTCTTTACATTTCACTACATACATGGACTAGTGGTGCAATCATATATGCAAACCTCTGAATACCTATGCAGAGAGTGTTGCACAATTGCACCTCGTGACAAGAGGAATATCACAGTAACAACTGTGTTAGAAAACGAGCGCACTATAATCGCTGTGTGACTGCACATCTCATGGAGATGACATTCCAAAGAACGTCGTCAGGATCCCGATCAAGGTCAATGACTCGGGGATCTACAGACGTCTCAACATAGAGAGAATGGTGGTGAACGCAGACAGTTGAAGCATACTTGTTTCCAGCTTTCTCATATACCGTCTGTACCGAATAAAGAAGATGTTTCAAAGATATGGAACCACGATCAAAGAAGCACATTTCGGAGAAAGGAGCAGGATCCTTTCGATGAAAAGTGAGGTTCAAAGGCGAGATGATGATTTTAGAAAGAGCATTTGTGAAGGATATCTGCTGGGGTACCCCATTTATAGGCAAAAGGAGTAGCGAACGAGTAAGTATCGTGAGGAGTTAATGGCGGTCTGTGGAAATGTACAGAGAGTATAAGCGGTACAGTAAATACTTAAAATACGCAACAGAAAACCAGAAAAAATTAGGTCACGTATTTCAATTTTAAAGTAATTATAGGAGCCGGAGACTTAAAAGCCATTAAACTAATGGGATCATGGACCCGTCGCTATGTCACGATGATAAAATGTAATTTTATGTAGATAGAGGAAGGGCGATATGCCTTTAATAGCCTAAGCATTAATTGAGTTGGAAGGGTGTATAAAATGGCGAGGTCATGTAGTCCATGCTTTGATAATCCGTAAGGGGGATTCGAATTCGATAATGCAATTCATGTGTTTAACACATAACTATGTGAATCTCGGTTGTAAATAGGACATGGAACGATGTCAATCAAGGTTGTAAATAATCCACTTAACCGACTCAAACTATATAATCTCATGTTAACTGATACGTGCTCATAATTGCAGAGACGAAGGTTATCTGAGTTAGATTATCAAGAAGCTAACCATTATTTATTTTGCAGGATAGGAATGAACCTTTTCTCCACCCAATGCCACTGTAAATGAGGGAACTGTCAGATGAGATCATTTACTGCTCCATATCGTGCACTTAGGGTTGTGGACATCCAATCAGCAGACGTGAGAGCAGCTTGGCTCGGTAGACGACGCATTGAGTAATTTAGGGTTCAGATCATAGTGCTTTTACTGCTCCATATCGTGCACTTAGGGTTGTGGACATCCAATCAGCAGACGTGAGAGCTGCTTGGCTCGGCAGACGACGCATTGTTCAATTATAGGGTTCAGATCATAGTGCTTTTGAATTAGAGGGATTGCAGCCACACCCAATGTGTGGACTTGGCAACAACAACATTTAATGTATTGTCGTTTAGCGTTGCAGTTCTGTTTTTGATGCATTTCATCAGTATCATCAATACCACAAATGAACGAATTTTCGGCATGCCACTCTAATTTTCACAACTATCCACATTAATACTTGATGAATACACCACCACACCTTTTCATCCACCGCAATGATATTTAAAGTAACAATCAAATTAGATGTTGTAATCATAATTACAATGCAGTACAGTACATGGGACAGTCAAATTAACCATACATATTACCTTCCAGCCCTATCAGATCTACTTTCATTAGATAGTCACTTACACCTCTTGAGATATGATACTGTCATAAATTAGGTGTTCTGATTTGCATTCATTGAATCTTTGAACCCCTCCCATGTCTTGTATTGAATGTTACTGTACCTATTACTTTTTGCGGACGTCCCACAAGCTCATCAGCACTCAATGGACAAGCCTCGCATGTCAGATCTAAACATTTAACGGGGCTGCAAGCCCTCGAAACAAGAAACCCTAACACACAAAGTCCAACCAAATAATACACTTTCAGGATACCACTGAATATGCCTGCCATTCAACGTGCTCCGCAGGCCAATTCCTGTTTCACTCATTTGGCATTCTTATCTGCGTATTGAATGCGCACCAACCCTATGGAGAAATTTAACTCAACTTTTGACCTGAACGAGGCAAATCTTACCTCCTGCCCTATCCCTATGAAGATAGATTTTCTTGAGTTTTACTGTTGCCGTCCACTCGTAAAGCATCAACAAGACAACTGCATGCTCTCGCCGATGTGTATACGTTGAAAATCCAGAAAGTAAATACCCTAGCCACTGCAACTGACCTTTTTTTTTTCTGGCGTCCCTTTCTTCTTTTCATCGGCAGGTTGGCGATGCAGGCCACACCACAGTAAAGATTCCTGCAAATCCCCTCAAAAAAGGAAAACGAAAGATCTTTCAATACTCAGTAACGCAATCTCACTGACCTACTTTCTTCTTTTCATCGGCAGGTGTGTGATGCAGGCCACACCACAGTAAAGATTCCTGCAAATCCCTCAAAAAAGGAGAAGGAAAGATCTTTCAATACTATACATAATGACACGGACGAACACAGAAGATAATAGATTTGATGTATCGAGTCTTGATGGCCTATTTTGTACCTTGTATATTCGATTATATTGTATTGTATCAATAGTAATCACTTCCGTCCTCTGTATCTTGACACGTGGGTGATGCAATCAGATTCCTTCATATCCTGCAAAAAATATAGAACGAAAGATCTTTACGCATAATAGACAATGACATCGACGACCTTTGAATATTAATAAGGATGTTGGCTTTATTGAGTAGCATTAAGTTCGAAGACATTGGTAGCGATATCCGTTAGCGTGCATAATTAGTCGGTAGATCGACGGGAGTAGAAGAAACTAATGCAAAAAGATAGTAATACGATAGTGTTAGAAGACGTAGTATGTGAGTTAAAAAAAGACGTCATCTAAAATCAAAAAGTGAATTTATAAAAAATTGAACAGAACTAATCCACGAATTTAATTAGAACAATGTCTTGGGTAAGATTAAATGAATTTTATGTATTATCAATTAAGAAAAACTTATCAGAAAAATTTGATTAGTGTAATCGTATTAATAACTTTGCATCTCAAAAAAGTTAACGAAAATAGAGTTCAAGGTTAAATCTGTTTTTTTTTTATGGATAAATATTTAGCGAGAAGAATCAAGGGAATTGTACCTACAATCTTGATTGTTCCCGCTAATTTTACTGTCTTTCAGCATTGATTAAAGGCATCACTGATGTCCTTCCTTGATATTCTATTAATTTCCTCTTCTCCCTTGCAATTTTAACCTTTCAGGATCATGTGCATTGAATTCTTTACTTCTTGCACAACTTGTTTTTAGTAGGATGCAAAGCACAATGTCATAAAACAAAATCTGAATGATATAGAAATTGATGGATTGGATATACCTCATGTTGCGGTTAGTATGATGCTTCCACACGTTGCGATGGTAAACCAAGAACTATAAGCAACTGTGAAAAATATGTGTTATTAATTCAATTGGTTATGAATGACTACAAGCTATAAGAGCGATCGAGAATTATAACGAAGAATTATTGTTCAAGGGGCGAGCAAATTAGATGACAATTAATTAATAATCCTTAGTCATTAATGATTTTTGGCTAAATTATACAAGTATACCAACATAATAGCAGGTTTACAATAAAATACTAGCAACATTATGTCACTTTTCAAGAATAGCACTACTTTCTTAACATTGTATATACAAGTTATTAAAAAAAAGATTTATTCAATAAAATTGAAGATACAGCATGCACCTAAATCGCCCATAATTATAGGCATGTCTTTTCATCTGTTCCTGCTTTTTTGGGATTACAACTACCCAATTACTAATTCTATTGTATGTCTTTTGTATGTCTATCGTATGGTGTATGTGTATAGTATGGCTACTGTATGGCCATTGTATGGCTATTGTTAGTCTTTTGTATGTCTATCGTATGGCTATTGTATGTGTATTGTATGGCTATTGTTTTTTACTTAAGTCTATTGTCAATTTTTAATAGATGGTTTTGAGGGGAGAGTGAAAATATGGGTCTTAAATGTAAAAATATTTAAACCCCCCTAAACATGATTTGGGTGCTTATATATAGGATTAGATTTATCTTTTTTTAATTATATTTCTTCTCTTTTTAAATACATTCTGCTATTTGTAGCAAACAACAAAAATGTTGCTATTTTTTGTAAGTTTTGAAAATATTTATATATTTTGTAACAAAAGTAGATAAAGTTATACTCTGTGTAATTATCACATGATTTCTCAAGGGGCGCGCAAATTCGAAGATGATAAATAAATTGCTGACGGAGGGAGTATTTGGATTTTTTGTTGTTTACACACAGTTAAGGAGAGTAAATAATAGCACTAATTTACTTGGTAACTACAACTAAAATATGAGTATCATCTAAGACTGCTTTCAATTTAAGTTTTTTGCTTTGCTTCTTCAAAAAATTTGTTGCCGTAAGAGAGTCCAACTCCAAGATAAGAACAGCAACTACCAAGACAGAGATTTCACCTTACTCTAGGATATTTGCAGTAAATAATACTCAGCAAGTACTATTTATGATATGATGATTATTGATTAAAGGATTACATCAGCTTCCTAGAAGAGTAGGAAAGTTTTACTTTCATACTCTGGAACACTAAGTTGACATGTTTCGATATCAATCAAACAGTTTTCACAAGAAAATTTTAATTCTTTAACATGTGGATGTATGTCGGCTCTCCTCTTGGGATACCAGTGCCCTTCTCCTTTTCTTTTACACACTCTGGTCCTTCGAACCTTGACAATGTTAGCGGGACCAATCATTAACCTCATCTCTTCACGAAGGGCATGGATACGGAGTCTGTGCCTCCACAGTTGGCGAAATATATCGAGCGCAGTGCTGAAACGTTTCAGCTTTACCATCACAATAGCGTGCATGTACTTCGCCTGTTCATTACCGGCAGCGGCAGCCTGGCCTAGTAAGATTTCACCTTCCTCTCGGTCTTGGTAGAAAAATCTATATGTACACAGCATCAGCGTAGCCTCGACGAGTCTTCTTATATGCATCCATTCTAAAAATGAGACTATGTCTTCTTCCATGAATCTTAGTTTCCAATGATTAGACTGCATCACGAAACGAACCACAGAGCCTTCAGAAAATACGATCATCCGGAACGGCCAGCACCTGTGCATACAAAGTATCAGTACAAACCGATATTGGCAGTAAAACAAAAAAAAAAGCGCCGGCCATTTATATCGACGCTATAGAACATATATTGTAGTACTCACACAGAAGAAATCGACGACAAATTCCACGCTGAATCCATAGCTCTTTCCAGTATACATTCCAAGAGGTCCATCGGGAGTCTATGTAAATATGTTTCCTCCATTCTGAAAGTCCTGTTCATTTTTTTTTTTTTAATCGGAGTTACTTGTTGGAAAGGGGAATACCAACTCAAGGAATAGCTAATACCGTACGTAGAGGGATTTAAGTTTTTCTAGTAGGTGGTGTATTTATGGTACAAGTTAATGAATGGGTTCAATACCAACTATGGCACACTCGTATAAAGACCAATGTAGCCTTAATATGTGTTTGGCCACTCAAAGAATTTCATGGAATTTTTTCCCTCCAAAACCTACCCTCCAAACAATCTACTAGGAGTAATAAATATAGCTTATTTCCAAGACCTTGAGCGCTACAAAATATTCATGTGTGGGAGATGCAAGGTCAATATATTAATTTTACATACAAATACGTATTAGTATACGTATATACACTTTATTTATTAGAATAAATTTCTTATACCATACACATTTGCACGCTGCTTGGTTAGAGTAATGACCCCTAATCAGATTTGCTCGATAGCATCAAACAATAATTTTACCAGTACTAGTTTTTCGACACGTAGGTTGCACGTGTATGCTAAGTGATGTAGTACACTATTTTGTAAAATAATCGAACTAATAAAGTAAGACTTTCAGTCAATAATTATACATGAAATAATCAAAAATAAATTTATCTGAGTCACCAATGTTGATTGTCGTTTGATAACTTATTTGTGGAGATCAAGATGATTATTAGGTATCTTTTGAGCCTATATAGATAAACAGAAGATTAATTAGATAAATATTTTTTTTTTACATCTTATGATGTAATATATAATGAAGTGATTATCATCTATTAGTTCATTTATAGACAATAATCCTAAGTATATTTTCTCTCATCATCTGTTTGGGTCGCTCTGTCAGCATCAAGACTCTTGTTGTCAATATTGATATCACTCTTGATAGTGTAACGTAATGTTGGCTGTGTGAGAACATGACCTCTGCTTTATTATAATTAGCTCAATAAGACATTGTCATGATGCATATCTTTTCTAGTAATTTTCCAATGACAAAAAAACATGCTTTGCAATCTCGAACTTTATAGTCTGAAATGTATGAGACTAAAAAATAGTGCTAATTATGTTTTTCTTTTTTGAATACATATTTTCCAAAGAAAAAGTGACCAAAGATCGTACAATCTTTTTAATTTTTCCGGCTCTTCCAAGGATAAAAAGAAGGATTGTACTACATATTCAATTTACTAATATAACCAAAACCAAATCAAACAACAAAAATAAAATTCATCTACATAAAACAAAAAATAATGCCATCTTATTGCTTCTAGGGTCCATCATCAAATCTTCCTTTAGGTAAATTACATACGTCATTTTTTCTCACATCCTGCATAAACGATTTAAGAGATCAGTATATAAAACTTTTGATGTGGATCGAACATATAACATACTATAGAAAACTAAATGCTATATATATACACATATTATTTTGGGTAACCATAAATACATAAAGCAAAAGAAACATGAAAAATTTCCAATATTGTTGATCATAATTTTTTCAAAGAAAGAAGAAGAGAAAGATAACTTATCAGCTTATAGTTTGTGGTGAAATACCGGCCAGGCCATTCTAACCAAGTAAATATTTGATGAATTTGGGTTGGAATACTAAAAGATTTCACAAGTTCAAAGAATACCTCATAAATTGTTAATGAGTGCAGTAGAAAGCCTCCACTTAGTTGGAGGTTTCACATTTTTTTTAAGGGAATGAATTTACTCTATATTGCATTATTAAATGCAACTCTTCAAGTTCTCCTAATTCATAACAACAACAAAGTGCACGTTAAGCAAATGAAAAATTACTGTGATATATAGATTAGTCATTCAATATTTTATGTTAAAATTAAAATAATTAAATGGATGTATTTTAATTTTTTAAGTAAGGGCAAAATTGGTGTTCATTACTATTTTAGGGGCAAAATGGTCTTTTACATTTTGCTTTTGAGATTGACTCTTTTAGTATAGTTAGAAGATTAGATGACTCTTTTAGTATAATTAGATAGATTAGATTAGAAGACAGTAGATTAGATACATATGATGATGATATGAAAAGGTAGGGGTACTGCACTGTAAAATCTATAAAGTGTGGAACCTAACTAAACGAAAAGAAACTTAGCTCGCTCCAACAGACCTAGTATTAAAGTTCAAAAACGTTCAGTTGGACAAACAGATCTTATTCACACCTTCCTACTCCTTCACATAGAGAAGATGTCAGTTTCAAGATACTTTTAGTCCTGCCCGATATAGCCCTTCATCCAGGATTATGAGCGGCATAGTTTGTACGTTGTGGATGTGCGTGTCGGATGCTTCTAAGGTTTGTGTTACTACTTAATTAGTACTTTAACATGCATTTAGGTGGTTTCATGTTTGCATAAGGGATTTTATTTTTTAAACTGACAGATATTTCAAAGAGGCAAAAATGATCTTCTGACGGGTCGAACGGAGGCGGCAAGCATTTATCGCGGATCTAGGCGATATCACACAGAACTATGTGTAATTTGCCGTAAAAAGTTCATTCGAGGTTGTGATGACGATGGTTTTTACAACAACTGCAAGAAAGTTTCAACATCCATTCTCGAGGCTGTGACTTGAAACAGGCTGATATGTTGTGATAATGCTAGTCTGTGCAGGTATAAAGTTAAAAGAATTTATGATGAATGCATGTTCGCGGTGAACAATATAGTCTTTTCGTGCACAACAGAAGTTCCGTCGGCAATGAGGTCTCGCGGGGAAAGTGAATTGATTGCGTAGTGTGTCGATCAAATCGTCATGGAAACATTGTTCTGGCCACTGAGTGCAGGTTAAAACTTCAGATAATGAATGAGTTCTTCAGGGTTGATCTCTTCAAGACTGATAGTAGATTTGCCTTGAAGAACTCATTTATTATTTGAAGTTTTTCAACTTTCATTCGGTGGGTAGGCCAATGTTAACTAAACGAGTCGATCTTCCTACCACGCAATTGGTTCTCTTTCCTCGCGAGATCTCATTCCCGATCGATGCCATGCCTGCCTCGACCCATGGCCAGGACGCGTAAACATGCGCAAGACTGTCGGCTTGCTATTCATCTGTTCAATTGATACACAGTCGTGAGTTCTCAACAACTTCTATCGGGAACTACCAAGCTTTTATATTGCACACAAATCCTGCGGCTGCCTCACCGGTTCCAAGAATTATTCATAAAATCTTTTTTCGTTCTGCATGTATGCGCAACATACTAGTAGAAGGACCAAGCGGTGGTACAGTTCGTCATCTTTCTGTCATCTTTAATAAGAGACATAGTATATAGGATTGTTATTTGGAGTTATAGGATTGTTCATGTACTGTAAAGATGAATATTTCCTCCCAAACTGTGCCCAAAGTCATGATAATGAAGCGAGCAAATTAAACTGTGCCAAAGTTAGGATTGTCGTTTGGATTTTTATGATTGTAGTTTTTGTTCGCGAATGATCGTTCATCATGGCTTTGTCATGTACTAGTACATAACTACATATTAACCATTACCGTAAAGGGAATATGTACACCCTGTGTTCAATTTTCTCCATCACTGTCTGAAGAAATGTAAACATATTCATAATGGCAACACCAAAAAGAGAAATAACTAGCATAATTCAACACTAATACCTTAGGAGGGTTTGATGAGGTTCTTTCACCACAGTGACGCTTAAGCACAGCGTCTACGTAGATAAATTGTCGAGTGACCACAACTTTCGACTTCAAATCTGAATCCGAACATTACAACAATTGATAACCCAGAAGATCACCATCCTTTATACAATTTTCATAAACAAAATTTGCCCAACCAGATCCAAAACCATACACTTTATCTCCACGGCGGCCAAATGTTACATCCCAAACTTTTCCATAACATTCAAATTGGCATTTTCCTACCCTATTACAAATTAGTTTAATAACACTTGCACGCAGGTTCTATATTGAGACACAATAATAAAATTAATGTCCTATATAAACAATTATATGATAATTATAAGAAAATCAGAAAAAAGTGCAACATAAGTACGTACCCAATAACCCAGCAAGACGTACGTATTGCGGATGACGACTATCTCGAAATTTAGACTTCCTCCCATTGTTAATTTAATAATGCCACCAGCTTCCTTACGAAATTTTTAGGTGAGATATGCTAAATGTTCAAAACTTGCCGCGTAAGCTTCCTTTATGATGCCTTTTGGTTTCTGTAAATCTCCTCAGTTAATGACGTTGGTTTTCCCATCGAAATAATATCCTCCCAATTGCAATCTTTATTAGTATATAATAAACTAAACTTTTGTGTACCACCACTCGTCAGGTGATTAGCAATGTAATGAATTAGCAATGTAGTTGACGGGCATCTCCAACAATGCACCAATTTTGGCATCAAATGCCAAAATGGTGTTAAAAATGGTGCAAATTCAACTCCAACAAGCACCATTTTGCACCATTTTTTGCACCAAAATGGTGTGATGAATAGTGTCGCACCAAATTTGGTGTGACACTATTCATCACATCATTTACTATTCACTCATTATTTTATTATTATTTTATTATTATTATTGTTATTATTATTATTGTTATTGTTATTATTATTACTTAACCCTTTAATTAAATATATTACCTATATTTAATTATTTTTAATATCTTCACAATATTAACTTTACATCGTAATTTTAGTATATATTTTTTTATAAATTAATTTTCGTAAAAGTTAATTTTATAACTATAATTATAAAAAATATTAACCATAAAAAAGAGTGCAGCTATAAAATATAAAATGTTGCTAAAAGTGAAAGTACATTACATAAAAATATTTTAAAATTAAAAATAATGACTACATGTATTATATTACACAACATGATAATCGAGGATGAGCGTGATCTTAGTGCACCAATTCAAGATGCTCGTGAAAGTCCAACTCCAACGGTTGAAATGGCAGTAAATGAAACTCAGCGATTTGTTAACTTTTTAGCTCGACACAAAGAAATTAAATCCCAAAATGCTCATTATGAACTTCGCAATGCATTAATAGATCATCTATGGGAGCATACTAGAGGTGGAAGTTGAAGAAATTTGTTGTATTTAGACTTAATTTACCGTAATGTAATGTAATATATATTTAATTTTCTTGTATTTCAATGATTTCATTTTTTTTTTTGAGTTATCCGTTAATATGTATAATCTATAATGCTTTCCTATAATTATATTATTTAAAATTTTATGGTTTAAAATAATTTAATATTAGATGGTTATACAATAAAGGAATATAAATTATATGTAATGAATATGTAAAAAAGAAATAAAAGATAAAATTTATTTATGGAAAGAATAAAACAAAATTTAAATAAAAGGTAATAATATAATATAGAGGAGAGAGAAGAATATAAAAAGAATATTCTCTTTTGGTGTAAAAAAATGGTGTTATTGTTGGAGTAAGACCATCTCCAACCTTGCACCATTTCTTGCACCAAATGCTATTTTGGTGCAAAAAATGGTGCAATGGAGCTCCAAGCCTCCAACCTTGCACTATTTTTTGCTTCATTTTGGTGCATGAATAGTGTCGGTCCAAATTTGGTGCAACACTATTCACTTGCACCATTACTATTCAATATTATTTTATTATTATTTTTATTATTTAACACTTTTAATTTAACATATAAATTTTAGTTTTTACATTTACATTCCTAATATACCTATTCATCTAGCCAATTACTATTCAATAATACTTTATTTTATTTTTTTATGATATAACGCTTTTATTTTAACATATTTTAAATTTTAATTTTTACATTTAGATTCTTAATATACCTAATAAATTTTTATATAATATTTTATAATATTAATTTTACATCTTAATTTTGGAGTGTCTTACAATTTTATATCTTAATTATGGAGTGTCTTAATATTTTATAATATTTGCTTACAATTTATATTATTTAAAAATTAATGGTACAAAATAATTTGATATTAAATGGTTATATAACAATGGATTATGAATTACATCGATAAATATGTAAAAAAAAAAAAAGAAAGAAAGGATTTGTTTTATGAAATTAAAAAATAAAATTTAAGTAAAAGTATAATATAATGTAAAAGAGAGAAAAGAATATAAATGGAATATTCTTTTTTGGTGCAAAAAATAGTGCAATAGGTTGGAGTTAATTTGCACCATTTTGGTGCATGCACTATTTTGGTGCAAAAAATGGTGCACAAGGTTGGAGAAAGGAGCAGAATAGGGACCTTGGTTTTGTTAAAAGTCACAGCCATTAATTTGGTTACGTTATTGGGGAAATGGAGGGTGGGAAAAGTTAATGGAGAGGAGGCCCACATATTAAAGGGATAATCGAACACTCCATCCGTCGCGGAGTATTTGTAACGTTAACTTTTACGCGCCCCTAGGAATTACTTTAAAGAGGGATAATGATTTGTTTTTGTACCCTCTAACTTACGCCATCTGCTATATGTATATATATAGGTGTATCTCTTGATATATCCTTCTATCACATTAACTATCATACTATCTAACTTGAATTCTTGAACTATGTGTGTGTGACCTAAGGAAATGTTATTTCTTTTTATATTGTACCTGTATTATTATTTTTTTTTGAAGAATATATACGGGTACAAACACATTATTCCAAGCACTAGTTCTGTCCACATTGCGGAAGGTGAAATATTCACCCTAGGGTGATGAAGTACTCATTCGTTATCTGAATACACAATTTTGATTTTGCATCTGATTTCAACATTTCAGCTTGTCTGTCCAACTGTTGTGTCATTTTGGGTGGTCAGTAGCTTTGCTATGATGTATCTCTTCCCAACAGACTCTAGGCAAATCCAATGGAGGTATCTCCATAAAAATAATATTCTAGAATGTTTTGCCACAATATCCTTCACTTGAAAGTCAATTAAGGCATTATTTAAGGGAATCTTCTGGAATGGAGAATCAGAGTTTTTCTGAGTATGAATCCCCTGAGATGGAGAAACTGACACACCATGGTCTCAAAACTGATGTTGGAGTAACTTCCTTGACCATATCATCCACTAGAATGCCAGAGATTTCCTATGATATGCACTACAATAGATGGAAAAAGTTTCTTTTGAAGAGGGATTACCCACGATGTAAAGATAAGTTCTTAAAATCACAAAGCAGATTTGAACATCTAACTCGGATGGTGAGGATATGCTGTTTATCATTTTCATATGTTATGTAGCATATAATTGAATTTTTAATATTCATCTAATATAATCCATTCAGTCAATTTTAGTTGCGAAGGTTGACTCTTACTTTCACATGAAGGAATCAGGAATAAGTTTTCTTGTTCCCGAAATTGATATGATTTACAACTTCAACGGTAGTAGGACTGTAGGACATGGTATTCAAAAACCTAAAAATTTGGAACCTTTTGGTATTTGAAGTGATCAGATGCATATTAGTAACTATTTTTTGAATATAACGACCAATTTTATTGGGTATTAGAAATCCATGCTTATTCAAGTTAGCTCATGTTTTCAAGAGTACGTATCTTTTAGTTAACGGGAACTTATCTTTAATGAAGTTTTTAAAATATAACAAAATTTACGATTTTATCCAACTTAAAAGTTAAAACAACTTACAAAGGGTAAAAAAGTCGGATGACATTTCAGTGATTTCACTAAGGCTTCGTGCTTTTATAATACTAGTACTAGTATAGTATTGTATCGAAGATAGATAGATAGTAATGGTTTAAAATAATGTGAAAATGTGAAATGTTACCTCAATCAGTACTTCATGAAGCTCGCAATCACGTGGATCAAATTAAGACGCCTAGTTTATTCCAGAATTCCACGCGTCATATTTTGATTAGTTTCCATCGATTTTCCCCACCTTTGTTGTTACTGCTCTGATAATTTCATTTCGCCGAATCACTTGGTAACCCTGCCCATGCCCTATTACCCTCTCTCTTGTGGCTATAAAAGAGCTTTCTCAGTATATGTTTATTTCAAATTTTCACTCAGAAACATCCAAAATTCCTCTTATAAGGGAATACTCCCATTGTTAATGGATCAGACAAGCTGCCCTACAAAAATATTCAAACTTCAGCCCCTATTTTTATACATTTTATTTGAGCCATTCCCTCAATTTAGTATGTTGTTGATGTCTTGTACTTTCATGCTCGCTTCTGATGAGCTAGTTCAATCCACACTGCGGAGGATGAAATTTAAACTCTATGATGATGAAGAACTCATTTGTTATCTGACGATCTATGTTTTTGTTAATTCATTTTTATTTTTTATATCCTGCATCCTACGGGTGCTCTCCCATACGCTCTTTGCCCAAAAGAATCATCATGATCCAACACCTTTACCATATTTATCCGTTGGAAAAGTGGTGCATCCAAGCTAAGGGAGAGTTGTTTCTTGATCACGTTGTTTGAAAGGAGGCCTTCGAGCATTTTGTTGCCGGGTTTTCTTGCATAAGCCGTAGGACAAACAACATATGTATTGCGTGGAAAGTACTCAGAATTGGTATTATCGTTTCGGATCGATCTTTCTGTTAAGATGTTGATAGGAGAAGAAAATGAGGAAATTTCAGAAATATTAAGAATGAACCGACTCTCTTGATATAAAGGAAAGAATTAGTGCGTGTGACTCTTTAATTAGGGCATGTGAAAGTCGCACCATTTAGAAGTACGAGGTGCAGTTTAGGGTTTTCACTGAACAATGTTCGCATAAAAGAAAAAAGATTCGGTAAAATAAAAGAGGATGTTGTTACTCCTCTTTGATATATCTTTTGGTTTCCTTTGGCTGTATAGAATGGATCTCTTACCTTATAGATTTTGATCATTGGTGCAATTACTTTTGTCATGGCATGTTGATGTTAATTAGTCAAGCTGAATCTTTGATCTAATATACAACGTACTTTCAGCCCAAAAAAAATTTGATCGTCTTATTATTTTTTTTTCTAGACAATCTTTTCATGAGGGTTAACGAAGTAACAGCGAAAATGAACATCTGGCACCCCTAAAAAATTAAATAAGTCGATTTGATTTATACTTGATCATATGGTACATGATAAATGAAGACGATCCACTGAACCGTTACGTCTCGTGTCAATGCATTTGTACTAGGCTACTAGCTATGCTATAATGATATGACAAATTTCTAATTAGCTTTAATTCGAACAACATAAATTGGTCATTGATCACCAATTTTGGAAAAGTATCCCTGATCATATGAGCTTCTTGTTCATATGGTACACTGGTAAATGAAGACGATCCACTGATTAGTAACGTAGTATCTAATAAATGTATTAGTAGTAACTATGATATGTCGATATGACAAATTTCAAATTAGCTTTAATTCGAACAACATAAATTTGTCATTGATCACCAATTTTTGAAAAGTATCCTTGATCTTATGAGCTTCTTGATCATATGGTACACTGATAACTGAAGACGATCCACTGAGTAGTAACGTATCTAATAAATGTATTAGTACTAATTATGATACTCCCTCCGTCCCATTTTAGTTGTCGCTTTAGGCTTATGCACGGCCATTAAGAAATCAATAAATATGGTATGTCTTTTACTATTTTACCCCTAATAAATGAAACTGGATTGACTTTTCTAGGAAATACTCCTTTTTTAAATATGGGCATAGTTGGAAAGAATTGGTAAAAAATATCTTGAAATGCTAAAGCGACAACTAATTTGGGACAAATGAAACTTGTTAAAGCGACAACTAAAATGGGACAGAGGGAGTACATCGATATGACAAATTTCAAATTAGCTTTAACTCGAACAACATAAATTGGTCATTAATCACCAATTTTTGAAAAGCATACTTGATCATTATGTTATACTACTACTTGATAGTGCGAAATCTTCTATTTATAATCCAGGTCCCACGATATTCTCCTCTTCTTAACCCTAACAAATTACTCTTCATTTTCTTTTAGCCACAACCCTAAATGTTGTATGCTCTTCTTCCTTCTGTTTCCTCTCTAATTTTCTTATACCCCTCATTTTGGCCATGAAGAACAACAATAAGATGACCCTTTTCTGTGTTCACCTCACAGATTTTGTAGTTACATTGCCCTTTGAAATTTTATATTTTGCTCTAGAGTAAATTTTTAACTAATTGTCATTTTAATGTATATATTTGTTTTTTCGCAGATTCTTCCACTTGATATCCCTGGATGTCTTCCTCCTGAGGCGAAAACTGCCATTCTAGAGTGTAATAGGAAGGAATGGGTTATTGACCTTATGGGTGGAAGAGATATGTTAATCAAGGGGTGGGTAAAATTTGTAACAGAAAACAATCTGAAGACAGGCGATTATGTTAGTTTTACGCGTGTTGACAGTAGCGTTGACTCTGTGAAGTTTGATGTCTCTTGTTTTGACTCCAGTGATTTTGATCCCCCATGTGGATCTTGTCATTCTTGTTGCCGAGACGATGAAGGAAGTGATGACGAAGGAAGTTCCAACGATCCCCCATGTGCAGGAACTGCTAGTGATCCAGTTATTATTTGATTAATGTATCGGTTGAAGTATTAGTTGTAGGAGGTTAAATGCCCTAATGGTTTGTTCTTAATTTCAGTATGTTGTTGGTCTGTATATGATGCTATGTTTTCAAGTAATTAGATGTTTCTATTTTTGAAATGATATTTTATAAGTAATGGAATGTATATTCATGTTTGCATTTCCTTTAATTCTGGTTATTGTATTATGTGAATAATTTGAACCATAAGGTAGAAGTTTTTCATATTCACATATTGAATTTCTATGGACTGAACTTCAATCTTTATGCGAGAGAAGTTCAATCCCTTTGACCAATTTGAAATTAATGTTGAAATTAAAAAACCAAATTTGTAAAGCAATAATTTTGGTTATAGTTTTACAAAAAATTTCAAACTACTGTAGTTTAAGTGTTGGATATTAACTTAACGTTCGGGATGGATTAGTGGGCTCACCTTGTAATCTAATGCGTTATTTGGCCTGTGGTTTATGTGGTTTATTTGTAAGTCGATACATAAAGATTTTGAAGGAAGAACTAACGAAATAAACACATAATTAATTTGAAGCATTAGTTGTTACTTGTTAGCCATATCTTAGGGACACAAAATATTTCGGGTATCATATGATCATATGAATGTGTATAATACTCCATCTCAATTTTATACAAAATATTTGTATTACTAACTATATTCTATTTATAGAAGTTGGCACTAAACAGAAAAGGTGGCCATTTTCGTTTAATATGCAACGAAAAAAGCTAGTTGAACGAAATACGTGCAATAAATTACCCAAGCTGAACATATGCAGGCGACATTTCTTAATAGTCTTTCCACAATTCATATATGAAAAATAAACGTTTTATTAATTTGCTTTTATCGTAACTAATGAAATGTACGAACTACTTTATCAGATGGTCCTTGCACTTCTTCAGATAAGAATAAGTGAGGTGTAATGATATGTCAGGCCTTCATTGCGCGTGAACTGACCCCTATACCTAAAGGCTGCTTACAGTATACCACTGAATTACCCTTTCAATGCGTTCCTCTGCACCTCAAGTTCCATACTTATCTACATATTCAATGCATACCAATCCTACGGACAGATTTTGTTACACTCTACCGCCAGAACGAGGGAATATATTGCGTCCTTCCCTATCCATATGAGGATAGCTTTTCTTGGGTTTTATCATTGCAGCCGAATCTCAAAACATGCATCCAAGACTGCTAAAGGTCACGCCCATCTGTAAGTTGAAAACCTGAAAAGGATGTACAGTGGCCATTGCACTTGACCATTTCTTTGATGTGGAATATTCAGGAAAGGAATCTCTTCTGACGACCCTTTCTTCTTTCCATTGGTATGCGGGTGATGGCAAGCGATGACAGGTTAGATTCGTGCATCTCCTGCGAAACATAGAACCCAATATCATTCCACAGTATACTAATGACTTCGACCACCACTGAAGCTTCGAGATTTGACAGATCGATTCTTGAAAGATTATCGGAACCAGCCTAGTTAATTTCACTGGACGAAGTTTGTGAAGAAAGCGCCAATTTGGTGAAGGAAGTGGACAAATTAGGGGCTTGAATACCTCGAAGCATACGCTTAATAAGATTCATATCCTCACGGAATTCATCGAAGCTAGTCCTTAATCGCGTCACTTGATCCTCCACATTTCCTATATATACTGCCAACTGATCAACATCTGAAGTCAAGGATGCAATATCTTCACGGACATGATCGATTTCAGTGAACCTACTATCACTTGGGACTCCACTATCATGTTCTGGTGTTCTTGGGTGCCTTACTCTTCGAGGCATTGTTGTTGTTTCGCCTTGTTGTTGTTGTTCTTGTTGTTGTCTAAGATGTTGTTGTGCAGATGTTTATCATTTATAGAAGCCAGGCTTGGTGCCTTTTCGATTGCATATGTGATGATTTGAAGAGGTGTCTATTCATATTGAATGGTTAATTGGGGTTAGTACACGTGTTTTAATTGTGAACAGGAGGTGCCTAATCCTTGCCGTGGAAGTCATAACATCTTCATGGCGATACGAATCATCGTATACTCGTTCGATTAGTCTATTGTTAATGTTTGAAAATTATTTATATAGTTCCAGTAGTCTATTAGTAGAATTTTTTAAACAAATCATCATAAAACTAACGGCTAGCCCCTTCAATTCAAATCTGAAGCAAACAACGAATGCGTCACTTCAAAAAATAAAAATAAAGAATACATAACGGCCAGAGTTGGCAAGTGGCTTCAATAGTTCAATAGTTGCTACTCCCTCCGTCCCAAATTATTTGACACGTTCAGCTATTGCTCGCCCAATAAGAAAATCAATAAAGAGAGTATGCATTTTACTATGTTACCCTTATTTAATGTTAAGGAGTAACTTTTTTGGAGAATTTTTGGAAAGAACTAATAAATTTAGTCTTGAAATTCTAAATAGAGAACTAATTTAGGGCAAACGATTTCTCTTAAAGTGAAAACTAATTTGGGACGGAGGGAGTAATTCTTCAGACATTAATTTTACGACCCCTCATATTTTAAATCTCACCTATTGGTTAATATTGGAATTGTTCAAGTACCGATGCCCCGACTGGTTTCGTATTACTAGCCATAATAGAGCAGGACTGTTTATACGGCACGGTCTCCATATTGCGTCGCCTATATATAGGGAGTTGTGGTAGTTGTAGATTCAAAAATCTTCTTCTCGGAAACACTTCATTCAATCCAAATATTTGAGAATTTCATAAGTACTCCTTCATTCAGAACAACTCCTTCATTCAGAATGGATTTTGTATGAGAAATTTGTATATCAAATAATATGCACAGTTTCTTCCTGTGTTATACTTATTCCATAAAAGATTGGTTGAACGGAGTCCCCAAAGTCATGAAGACTGATCGGGACCCTTATTGCGTTCTTCCGAATGACTTCAATTTAGTGTGTGAACTGAATACGGTGCGCTCAACACCTACCGCAACGAATGTTGTGATATTCCTCTTGTCATGCGCAGATTGTCTAAAACTCCATGACTGCAAAAATTCTCCCCTTAACAAGCTTCATTTCGTCAAATTAACGAAAATCTCAGGTTTCGATCCTGAGTTTGAGTTTAACCAGTTCCCTCTCTTTAGTTCAACATCAGTTGGAGTTTAACCAGTTCCCTCTATTTAATTCAACATCAGTTGTGAAAATGAGCATTGTGGAGCATCCAAATGGGTACGCACACAAAGCAGTGGATGTAGCTAGGAAGCTGCTCCTGCTTCAGCCACCATCAGCGGTGTCTATAGATTTCTCAAGTGAAAGTGAAACATAAGTGTGGTAATTAGTTGCAGGGAATTGTATCATTATCCACGACATCGACATAAGAACAAGTCGCATCATTATCCATTGGTTGTTTCAAGGCCTTGAAAATATTAAATAAGGGATAATTTTGGGAAAAATATTGTAATTATTTTGGGGACTACAAATAGAAGGTTTTACCATAGTATACAAAGTCGAAAGAATAAAAAGTCGGTATTGCGATAGGCCAGTGAGTATTTTCTCGCCTCGAATGCTCTCATGCGGAAGATGTTAGGGGGTCGTTGTGATCCTACGTTTTCATGGTTTGGTTAGTGCTTGCCAAAACGAAGAGTTGTAATTTGATGACCTCCCAACCATATAGGCCAATTTGCATTGCCTTAAATTGAAGGTTAGGTTTTCTAGGTACCTCTTTTTTGTAACATTAATTAGGTTAATGTATCA
The DNA here is from genome assembly GCA_029990175.1 of Petunia secreta. NCBI lineage: Eukaryota > Viridiplantae > Streptophyta > Magnoliopsida > Solanales > Solanaceae > Petunia > Petunia secreta. The sequence goes on from JARKIP010000038.1 coordinate 4,944,067, forward strand.
TCAGTACACGTCGAATGCGTAAGTTAATTTTTTGAAGAAGAATATTAAATCTCCCACTGGCCAGCTAGCTATCCTGGTCATATTACACGATCTGATGTTCGAGGACTCATCAGTTAGTACCTGATCACAAGATGAAGTAGAACTCGTTAAACTATCAAAGGAAGTTCTAATAAATAATCCTTTCAACCCACGTCTTAGTAATTGTTTGGTACGAATGACCTGTCCTTTCACGAGAGTTTTAACCAGCTACTGGACGGTAAATTGTGAGCATGATGGGTAGGAGGTGCAAGATATGGGAGCTGGTCGTATCGTACATCATTGCAGCATTTACTACTCTCAAATAGCATCGGTGACATATGTTGATAACATGAAGGGGTGACATATGTTGGCAGAACAATTTGAAAAGGTTCCATTGGAATGGGTAGCAATCGTGATGTATAGCTAGTATTACATACGGACCCTATTACATATCCCTTTAATCACAAGTTGGGCAAGGACAGTGGACCGCTGATAGTATATGGTCAATTGATAACTCATTCTATATCATGAAAGAAAATCAATTTAGGATCCAGCGCCAGTTAGGGACTTAGGGTTACTGTTTCCGTCTTTCTTTTCTTTTATGTATTACTCCCATCCCTTTGAGGAAAGGGCAAAACATTACTGGCAGCGTTCTGACATAATCAATAGTATTCCCCAACTATCCACCATCATACTCAATAAATAGGGCACTAGCTACCCATCGGTTTCAATTTATTTGAAAAATTTTGCTTGAGCACGAAGTTTAATAAAGAAATTGCGACACTTGATTAGCTATGGTCTAAAGTAATTGAAGATGTTTGCGTGGATACATATCAATTCATTGAAGATAAAACAAAAAGTTTATTTTTCAAATTTAGGATGTAGTCATTTTTTTATTCTTTTATAACGAATCAAAAAAGAAGAATATGTAGGTTCTAACAAATTGAAACGTACAGACGGAGTCGGGAGCACGTGCTTTACACAACGACTACATGATCACACACCTTAACTGGGACCAGCTAAAACGATGTCAATAGTTTCTTACGATGAAAAGCTTGCTCATTCACTGCACTGAATGTTGTACATCAAGCGTGATTTAGCAGAAAAAATCATTAATTCTCCCTTTGGAAGTAGTAAAAAATGAACTTCACCATTAATATGAGGTGTCGATTGACATTGGCGGGTGAAATATTCTGCTGACAATTAAATCTAAATAAGGGAGTAGTAGTTTTTGAAGGGAAACGGTTGGTTAGCACCCATGATAGGCCAGGTGAATCTCGGTTGTAGATACTCCACTTTGCCCTAAACCTGCTCAAAAAATTTTCAATGTTAATTAGATTATAGTTCGTACGTGCTCATTATCCTAAAAAAAAGGTCATCTTATTTATATTCACGAGAACCCAACCATTACTACCCAGTCGAGAAGACAAAAACCAAGACACACCATCGGCCTCCTGAAAAAAATCTTTCATACCCTGTTTTGCAGGATAAGAGTGAATATTTTCCTGCAGAGTTTGGCATTGGAAAAGGAAGGAGCTGTCAGGTGAGTTTATTGACTGTTCCATATATCGTACTCCAATAAGTCAGAAGTGTAGTGGCTAAGTTTGCAGCCACATTCAATTTGTGCAAGATGCAATGTATTGTCATTTAGTTTTCTTGCAGTTTTGTTTTCGATGTACTGCATGCTTTTGGGCAATCTCAATGGCAGTCATCTCGGCATTGCCACTCTACTTTCCACAACTATCTACGTCCATACTTACAGTAAGTGCACCACAACAACACGGCCATCCACATTCTATAAATAATTCGTGCTTACCATTGCAAAGAAAAAGGCCACCTTATTTATATCCTCAGGAAGTTTTCAAATATTACCCTGTACAGAAGGCAAAAACAAGACGCGCAAACCTCACTTCACTTCGCGATCTATATAATCTCAGTTGCGAACTAAACTTTTTATTAGTAAACCGTTAATGAAATGGTTGAATGTTTTTTGTAGGCCAAAAATTTCTTCATAACATTATACTCCGCTACTACAACTTAAAAGTAACAATACTGCATTTTAGCCCGTTAGTAGAACTTAATGGAATGGAAACATCACCATAGTTGCTAATTGCATGTCCAATCAAAGGCTAGTTGATATAAAAACCGAAGGCAATTTTTTCCTTCTGATGATCAAAGAGGAGATGTAGTTGAGTAATGTTATATACCAATTCCGGTGTAGGACTTATAATCCAAGAATTTCAAATAAGGGAGTAAAACTGTCGTGGAAGTTCAAAACAAATCAATTGATTCCTTATTATTTTTCAACAAATTAAGGAAATTATGGTGAAAATCGTTAAAGTAAATAGGATAAGGTGCAATTCCCAAATACCCCCAATCGTCAAGGGTGCAAAGTCCAAATTGCACAATTTGGTGAATGGACACGTCTATTACTATATGTTATTTAATGGCACCTAATATGATATTGGCGGGAAATAAATTTTTTGTGTAGGGATGTTCCGGTAATTAAAGACAGTGACGTTTTACATTTCACCTACAGCTCCCAAGGAAGGAACCTAGAGGCGTCAGCGAAGCAACAATGGAAGAACCTCTACAATTTGAGGTGCTAATGTCCAAATCGTACATCAACATGGATGTTATGGTACTTCTCTTTAAACATATTGCACGATTTGTTATAACATAGAATTTTAAGATGTTACTACTATTTTTACTGTTTCGTCTAACTACAGTATCTGCCGGAGAGAATCATTAAATTTATGCCGGATAAGGTAGAAGTTTGCGTTCTTCACGGTGATAGAGGATCTTGGCCAGTTGCAGTTGGTCGAAGTGAAGGTATCATTACTAAATTTACTTCTGGGTGGCGAAAATTCATTACGGACAATGATTTAGAGGATGGAGATAGTGTGCTGTTTCGATTCTCTAAACGTGGGGATGCAATTGTGAGGTGGGAAGTTCGCATCATCCGCCGAGTGAATTACTATGATGTTTTATATAAGCCTCAACGTGATGAAGCACCCTCATCAAACCCGTCCAATGTACTTAATTCTCTTACCTGATTTTTTGTCATTTCTCTATACACTGGCTCCACTAGATTAGTTTAACGATATATGATTCAATTTTTTCAGGAAATGAACATGGAGGGTAATGAGGAAGTTGCTCGCTTTGAGAGTGTGAGTAAAGCGACAAATAATTTAGATCGCGAAGTTATTAGTCTGACAGGAGAGATTGCATCTTTGGTGGGTAGACTTGCATCTCTTAAAGAGAGTCTAAAAGGCAAGGAAGCAGAACAAAAACATGCAGAGGATTTGGTAAAGGCGGCAGAAAAAGCTGTGATAGACGACAAGGATTACCCCGTGATAATCTCGATTATTGACAACAGCATGTGGCTTATTAACTGAATGTATGTCTGTGAGATCAAAATCTACTAGTAGTAACCCTATTGATGCACATTTTTATTTGCTGGTTTTGTTATGTTGAGGTTTGGTTATACCTGCCGCGTTGTAAAATTTCACAGTGGTGCTTACCATTACAATGCATATTTTGCTACTACAACAATCTGCACTGTGGCCAGTTTAATTGTTTAGTGATATTGATATTACAAAAAGCTTAACTGCCAATTTTTACACAGTATAAGTTTGCTTATTGTGTTACCTACAATGATTAGTGCACATGGAAGAATTAAAGTATAACGATTAGGGCGTCAATTGGGTGCACAATCCAAAATGATTGGGCATTTTGAACTATGAATATAGTAATCCTTAAGAAAAAACTCAATATAATGTGCTTAATTGTGAAAGCGTAATTGGATCTTGATTGAAAAACACCCCGTAAGTACATTAAACGTTTCTACGACTGGATTATACGCAAATCTGTTTGTTGACCAGGGAATTTGTAAAGATTATAATTCTGTAATTTGGATCAACAACAGTCACTATATTAAACAACATCATGAAAATGCATTTAAGTACTGCTACACTGCTATATACTAATCAGCCATAATCATCCATCTGTTCTACTCCATTCATTCCTTAAATACAGCATCATCTTTGTTCAACTTCAGCAGTCCTTTACCCTTTTTGTATGAATTAGTTGGTCATTGAAAAACCTAAATTGCACATCGTAAAACTAAACAGGGCGGTTTCCAACTTTCCCTATTGAAAGACGCCCCAAACACGCATTATTTCATTTGTACCAAGAGATATTCATTCATCCCTCTTTCAAAAAAAAAAAAAAAAAAAAAAAATTCATCCATCTGTTAACTCTAATCATTCCTTAACAAAGAATTAGGAAAAAAAATGTCAGTCGATTCTACTAATTCAAAGTACCATTTACCCGGTACAATCGTTTTTGTTAATGATCCTGTGAAAGTTGAATTAATTTGGGAAGATGTTACAACTGATGACTTTGTAAGTTTTATTGGTTAATAACAATTTTTATTTTTTTATTTAAAATAGCCTCTATTTAGTGTCGTTATTGATAATTGTTTCTGTGATAGATCTTTCCAAATCATGTGCTTAGCCGATTGCCCGATGAACCACTGCCGGTTCGTGTTATTTGTGGGACAGATGAATACGACATGCGCCTGTTTGTTGAAAAAGGGTGTAAAAGGCTGGGCAATGGTTGGTTAGATTTTGTACTGGCCAACGACATCATGGTTTGTGAGTATTTATTTTTCCAGATCAAGGACAAGCTATGTGAAGGTCGATTAGTTTTCAATGTTCGCATAATGGGAAACCCTCCAAGTCCTGATGGTGGTGATTCTGGTGATGATGCATTATGTTCATCAAGTGATGGTTCTGATTGTGCTGGCGAAGGAACCTCTGATGATCCGGTCCAAATTGATTAGATGTAAGGGTTAGGACAATGTTCGTCTAAGGTTTTTGTTGATATGTTATGTATTTTCAAGACGTTAACGTCTGGTTGCACTTAGTTTTTTAAGACTTTAATCTATGTTAAATATGTTGTTTCATGTATTTTAAGTATTGAATTTTTAATTTATGTTGAATGTATGTTTAATTTAGGCTGTTGTATATATTGTTTCATGTATAAGTTTGACTATTGTAAATAATAATGTCCCGTACTTGTGCAAGAACTTATTTTGTCTAATGTAACAATTAAGTTGCAACTTACAATAACGACAATACATGGATTCATAAAAGACAAGAAGAGATGTTATGGAAGAAGAATATTCTACGCATTGTATGATGTAGCAACTGACATGGAAGGAGAATATATTCTTTGTTAGAATATGGGACAACCTGATTTGTTAGAATAGGAATGATGATACATGGAAGATTTCCGTTTCTTTTATGTGATTGTCAAAGATTTACTATAAGATGATGATTGTCAAAGATTTACTATAGGAATGATGATACGTGAAAGATTTGTTCTATGTCATTGTCAAATATTTATTTGACAAGTTATTTATTCTCAATTGATGCCAGTTGACATTATTTAAGGCATTCAAATGTGACAAAAAAATTCTAGACTAAAAATGAGTTTAAATTTAACAACTACGAATCTGGGCAAACTTAATAAAAACATACATTAAATATAAACATAGTTAGTAACAGATCAACGAAAGTACATGCTACCAAAAACCATAGACCAAGTAATAAACCCTACAAAGGTAATTTCTCTTCAGCCTCGCTTTTTATATATTTTATTTGAGCCATTCCATCAATTTAGTATGTTGTTGATGTCTTCTACTGCCATGCGCGCATCTGATGAACTACTAGTTCAATATGCATTTGCGTAGGATGAAATGTAAACCCTATGAAGATATAGTACTCATGTGTTATCTGATGATCTAATGTTTTCTACAGTATTCTCTCCTTCACATGGCAAATCAGCAAGGTGTATCCTTTGTTTGCAGTTTGGAGGTTGCTTTAGCTTCGAATATTTAGATTTGAGTGGCGTGTTTAGGAGATTGCATCACCCGTAAAGTGCTACTTTTGTTGGGGTGCCGAATTCCCCCTGTAAGGAACTTGTTTTTATATTGTATATCGAACGTGGCTTTGATATTAATGAAAGTGGTGGTGATTAATATAATTTTTTTATGCTGAGCCCAGCAGCGAATCTAATTGTAATGACCTCACATAATATTTTTTTTATACGCTCAGTGAAATTAAATTAAAATGTTTTAGAAATGAATCTGGAAGTCAAAAGAATAAAAAGTCGGTTTGCGATAGGCCAGTGAGTATTTTCTCGCCTCGAATGCTCCCATGCGGAAGATGTTAGGGGGTCGATGTGATCCTACGTTTTCATGGTTTGGTTAGTGCTTGCCAAAAACGAAGAGTTGTAATTTGATGACCTCCCAACCATATAGGCCAATTTGCATTGCCCTAAATTGAAGGTTAGGTTTTCTAGGTACCTCTTTTTTGTAACATTAATTAGGTTAATGTATCATCAGTACACGTCGAATGCGTAAGTTAATTTTTTGAAGAAGAATATTAAATCTCCCACTGGCCAGCTAGCTATCCTGGTCATATTACACGATCTGATGTTCGGGGACTCATCAGTTAGTACCTGATCACAAGATGAAGTAGAACTCGTTAAACTATTTAAAAACTATCAAAGGACGTTCTAATAAATAATCCTTTCAGCCCCCGTCTTAGTAGTTGTTTGGTACGAATGAACTGTCATTTCACGACAGTTTTAACCAGCTAGTGCACAGTCAATAGTGAACTTGATGGGTTGGAGGTTAAAGATATGGGAGCTGGTATATCATTGCAGCGTTTACTACTCTCAACAAAAATCGGTGACATATGTTGATAACATGAAGGGGTGACATATGCTGGCAGAACAATTTGAAAAGGTTTCATTGGAATGGGTAGCAATCGTGATGTAGTAGTTAGTAGTACATATCCCTTTAATCACAAATTGGGCAAGGACAGTGTTGCGCTTTAAGTATGGACGCAGATAGTTGTGGAAAGTAGAGTGGCATGCCAAGATGACTGCCATTGGGATTGCCCGAAAGCATGCAGTACATCGAAAACAAAACTGCAAGACTAAATGACAATACACTGCATCTTACACAAACTGAATGTGGCTGCAAACTTAGCCATTACACGTCTAACTTATTGGAGTACGAGATATGGAGCAGTCAATAAACTCACCTGACAGCTCCTTCCTTTTCCAATGCCAAACTCTGCGGGAAAAGATTCATTCTTATCCTGCAAAACAGGGAACGAAAGATTTTTTTCAGGAGGTCGATGGCGCGTCTTGGTTTTTGGTGAAATTCTTTCATGATATAGAATGAGTTATCAATTGACCATATACTAAGTAGAGAAACGAGTTATACATGGATTAATAATATAAGAACTAGGGATTAGTAATGAATTCTTATACATGTATTAAAAATGAGGGTTTGAGAGTGAGTATTTTTGTCATTTTATTATTTATCCATATATTAATAAGCATGGTATTACTACAATTTATACTACTACAATTTATAATTTTATACTAATACCATGTTGGCCTTGGTGTTAATTTATACTACAATTGCATTGAGGCATTAAATTGTATATGGAATCCTAGTACTTGATTGAATTTTGCTACCAAACAAGGGATAAAACTTAATTCATGGACTAAATTAGTCAATACATCATACCAAACGATTATCAAATGCACCACCGCAACACGGCCATCATATATTCTATAAATAGTTCATGCTTACCATTGCAAACCTCACATTTGTCTTAATACTGTAAAGCTCCCACCCTTTCTGTGTGCCATTTCTAAACCCTAAAAAATTTTCCACCTCAGATCTGAAAGAGGCATGTCGAACAACGAAACAAGGTTCACTACAAACGGGCACCATAGCCCGCACAACAACCGCAACAACAACGAATTGAATAAGTGGGATATCGCTGTTATTGAGTCCAACGTCAAGGAAAACTCCCGCACGCTTGAACTGATGAGCAATGATATCTGGCGTCTTAGGGGTAGTTTTTTTAGAGTCGCTGAGGAAAGCAGCAGGACCACGAGGCGCATGCAAAGAATGCTTCGCGCGCTGCTTGTCGTCAACGAGGTGAATCCCGACCAGTTCGTGACCCCACCAACTTCTCCTAATACGGAGGATTAAAGATATATGAATTTTATCTTAGTATTTATTAGTATTAGTAACTTAATCAATGCACTCGGAAAGGTAAGGCTATATGTCTCATATCTCCACTTCTTCCGTATTCTCCGTGTACAGTTCAACTATATTTAATATATGATATGTTTTTCTGTAAGAAATCAAATGTGCCCTACTTGACTTTGAGTTTGAGTCGCAAAAGTATCAATATATGTAGCCACGAGCTAGTTGTAGCATTAACTGGTCATAGACATCAATAGGAATTATGGCATGTTGCAACTTGCAACACACATCGTTCGGCAAACTGCGTCTTCGTAGTGTTATTCCCTTTTTGTGTCGATTATTCAAATTTTGAAGAGGAGCAGTGCATGTATTTTTTATTATAGGATTATGGACACCTCACTTGCTTCAAATGAGAAATGTGTTAGTGAAGGTAAGCCTTCAATATGCGACTTTTTTTTTAATCCCACTCACATCAGTTGTGTAAGTTTCATAAAGTTTTCACCCCGAGAAAAGAAAATTGAAGCACATATTAATTTTATGGAAACAGTCTTAGATGACTAATCTTATGGCTGCGAAACATAGAACTCATTCAAATAGCTAAAGTTAAAAAGATAAATAAATAATAAGAGAATTAGAGAATAACATTAAGAGGACGCAGCTCGTTGCAACTTGCAATATGTATTCACGTGATATGATTGTGATTTTCATGTCGTCATAATTATATAATTTCCATTTACTCTTGCAATTAATGATATAAATAATTTCGGGATTTTTACAAGAATACCAACCGTAGAAGATTTTAAGTTAATAATTCTTCAAAAATCATGGCTGCTACACGTTGAATTATAATTGAACATTTGACACTACAGTATACATTGCATGAGTGTTTAGTACTCTTAATTACTGTGGTCATTATTTAAATAATGGCGCGTGCATCATCATCATCATATCATATCATACTTCATCATATCATCATCATATCATTCATATCATATCATATCATATCATCTCATCATCATCATCATCATCATCATAAAAGAGCCAATCCTCTAAGTTAAAAGTGAATGACCGTTTTGCCCTTTCATAGCTATATTTTTTACAAATACATTTACCAACCGATAGACTTACCTTCCAGGCTTCCACTTACAATGAACTGAGTAATTAGAAAGACACCTACGTGGACTTTAGTGCAGCCACTTAATGCAGTCGTTCCCAATGATTTAGATTGCTTGTTTGCTTCCCTCTTCCACTTCACGTATTTAAAGCTGCAATTTGGTGAAATGAAAGGTCACATTAACTCTTCCGTTTTCTTTAAACTATTTGATCTGTTGTATCTTATATTACTCCTCTATATAAGACCGTCATTGCATTTTGAAAACCAATTAAGGAGCACTCATGCCACATTTTTGTGGTATGTCACCATATGCCCCATCACCCAATGTACATGTAGCTGTAATGCTCCTTCTCCGTTGAAAGATAATTGAATTAGCACTACATCTATAAAGGACCTTAAGTTAATTTTTTTAGGGTCTTTTTTACTCACTTAAAGAGTCATTGTCAACAAAACTACAGTAATATATATATTTTCTGTTTTTGCATATATATATATATATATATATATATATATATATATATATATATATATATATATATATATATATATATGACTTTAATGTCAAGATTGTATTTCTATGTTAGGGTATTTGTATGTATGACTTTAATGTCAAGATTGTTGTGACTTTATATGTACAAAAATAAATACTTTTAAGTTTGTCAACATCGAGGGATGAAAGAAATGGTCGATACACAATGTAATGATATAATACATGATGGAACTGCTTAACTCTGCTTTTGTTTCAAGAACCTTTGTTGGTTACGGTTTTTTTCTCTTTGTTTTGATGCTTTAGACAAATATGATTGACTCACCATTTCAAGGACTTGATTTTTTTTTAACTTATTGTTTTACAGTAATATTTTTTATGTGAATTCGCGCAATGCTTGTACCCAAAAACTAGATTTGGGTACTACCTACTATAATTTTAGCACTAAAAAGTTAATTTAATTTTAAATAAAAAGTCATGAATTATTTGTTATAAAAGTATTAGTATTTTCCATAAATGGGTATATTAAATATTTCTCGTGAATCTGAAAGTGCAGACTTTGAAGAGTTGCATTGATAAATATTCCTCCTTAAATGGGTACATTAAACCAAATACTATCTCTTAACTGTATTTAATTGAAGAATTTGAATAGTAGTTGCAATTGATAATATATATACAGGTTCCGTATCTGTCAAATGCAATTGCTACATAGATGGCCTTTTGCCCCATTTCTGTGATATCTATTCATTAATTTACTTACTCTCTTAAATGGATATTTATCAGAATTATGTGATTCGGTACATATTTGTTATATTCATACATCACTTTAGACATCTTAATCTTTACAACACGCTGGCCAGCCCGTAATTACTGAATAGTGGAATTGTTAGCTGTGATTATATCTCATAATAGTTATTTACATTCAATTTATTTATTCATTTACATGTTTGATATATCATATCCATTTTGCGTATACATCTTAATATGCGTAAAGCCCTACTATGTTCTGAAGTACCTCTGCTTGGCCATCTGGTAAGTATATATGTTAGTACAACTTCATCCCACTGTTTTGTCAACAACAATAATGTTTTTACTTTTTCTGTGGTATTTCTATTTTCCCGTTTTTTATCGTCAAAATTTTCATTTTATAAATGGTATTCGATTTATACCACAATGAAATCATGACTTGATTTGTAAAATTCCCTCTATAGTGGTGAAAGAGGAAGCAGTGAAGATGCTACTGTCGCATTGCTACTTTAGTTTTACTTTGGAATGTAATACTTCCTCCGGTCCATATTATTTAATTTTTTGGGTGTTTTCACGCGTATTAAGAAAATTACCTTTTAAGCATTAATTAGCAATATAATTGATTATATTAGCCCTTATTCAAGCTATTATTACTTATCATTTTGTTTAATATTATTTATTAGCAAGGGGTGACACTGTAAAATTGTATCTTGATTTCTGAAAATATCAAATATTGTGGAAAAAAAAAAAGGCTAAAAAATCAAATAAAATGAACCGGAGGGAGTACTTTTATTTGTTTTTGTCCAGGAAGAAAAGAATTTAATCAATAATATATGCAACGTGAATATAGAGACAAATTGAATATAGAGACCAAAATGTGTTATAATAAGTTACATCCAAACACCTTATCAAATATGTGGTGTTTGTACATATTAGTAACCTGGGTAATGTACAGAGTCTTAACTCTCAACTGTGTGAAGATTTTGTCAGATTCATTTGTATGTGTTTTTCTTCTGTTTCGTTTTCACTTGATACTAAAGTTTACTAAACAATCATAAGCAGTCTTGAAATTCACCTTTCAAAAATTAAGAAATATCATAATTAAAGAAATCAGTTAGTGGTAAACATAACCAGTGAATAACATATTTTCATTACAAGAATAAGTTTTTTTTAGTTTTAAATTTTTAATACTCCTTAGTATGGGCCTATGGGGTACACGCGCAACGTGCGTATTCAGAACTAGTAATATCACAATACGACTAGAGCACATTCTTTTTAAAACTGTCATTGTGATTATTCTAGAAAGCACATCCTTTTGGGTGCATTTTGAGCCCCACGACCCTAAGGCAAAGATGATGTAAGGCTTAGCAAAGCAAAATGATTAACAGAGAAAATTTGTTTACGTTTTATAATTTCTACAATAACTACTCCCAATAAATATTGAAAAGAGTGCAATGCAACGTATAACTCAAGAAACCGTCGTTTCTATTAAACAGGAAACCCTTCACTAGTTACTCCCTCCGTCCCAAATTAGTTGTCGCCTTTAGCTTCTTCACGCCCATTAAGAAAATCATTAAATAGAGTGTGTGTTTTACTATGTTACCCCTATTTAATGTTTGACTATTAAATTTTGTTGAGAATTTTTTTAATTATTAAGGGTATAATTGGAAAAGACTAATAATTTTTGTCTTGAAATCCTAAAGCGACAACTAATTTGGGACACACCATTTTCCTAAAGCGACAACTAATTTGGGACGGAGGGAGTAATTCAGATCGTGGTGGATCATGCGTGGACGCAGCACTAGTGCACTACACATCGTTTCACTATAAATGCACGAAAATTCTTCATCATCATCACACAAGAAAAAACAGTAACAATAACTATAGCAAAACTGTAGAAACATCATGGCAAGGCGTCCAGTTATAAAGATGGCAGACTTGAAGAAAGATCTTGATGAAGTGAAGGGAGCCCTAATAGAAGCAAGGGACCGCCAACTTATGGATATTCGGAGGATTAAAAGGATATTTGAACTTCTCCTCCAACCTCTGGGCAAGTCCTTGGACGACGTATATTTCACACCGCCCAACTCTCCTCTCACCGGCAAAGGAACTTAAATTTTATCTTGTACTTTTCCCATTTGTTATTTTCCTATTTAAAAAGTAGTCTATGGTGACCCTTGTAATTGTGAAACTCCCCTTTGTGCTTTCCTGTTGAATTTAAACTTTAATGTGTAGGTAATACAAGAAATTACTTAATATTAGTGACATGTAATTTAAGCACGATTCTACTATTGATTTTTTTACACGAACATACTACCTCTTCTTTATATAGCAATGGTTGAACCAAGTATGGCATTAGAATTAGACCTTTGACCAGCAAAACAAGTCAGATACAGCACAAAATCAAATTCTCACAAAATCTAGTCAATACTACACATCCAAGTTATAGTCAGAAACTGCACCAAATATCCTAACATACCATCCATCTATTCCTCATCTTCGGAGATGATATGAACGCGAAAACAGAAACCTTGTTGGGGATTTAGTGGTAAAATTTGGAAGTGGAGAGCTTGTCCTACTGTGATACGACGCCTAGTAACAAACCGCAACCAACCGCGCTGAAGCCTTTTGCGAGACGGCGACACAGTGAGATACATGTTGAACCTAAGCATACCACTGTAGATACAAGCTTTCGTCGTTTCGTCTGGTAAAAGAAGGTTTAAGCGCGCGGGGAAAATCTATAATAAAATAGTTCACCGTTTAATAGATTTAAAAATTTAAAATAAAATAACTACATTAAACATAACCGAGATTTTAAAAACGTGGTACGAAACTTACTAGATCGTCAGTTGTAGAGTATGATCTGCATATTCGTATATTGAAACATGTACGGTTTTCAGTTCGGATGAACCATCCCAAAGGCCAGATTTCACGGTCACTAGCGTCCGGCATATCTTTGAGGAAGGTAGAAGATCGACGAGCCGAAAAGAAGAAAAGTTAACTTTTGGTTTACCGAATCCTCCAAAAATATATAAGTAAATTCGAGGTAATGGGAATTGCTGAAACCCTACCAAGAGATAGATTGGGTGGGCTTAAAATTGGCTTATAAGTTTATAAATGGGATTTCCACATAAATAGCCCTCAATTAATATATGTTTGGTAACCATCAAAATTTAAACCTATGCGAAATAATTCAAAATTTCTTTACAAACAATAGAAACTTGAAATATTAATTTATGAGAAATAATTCAAAATTTTTGTTAATTTGCCACTTAATTTTTCAAAAAGCAATAAAATATATTGCTTAAATTATTCTCAATTTGTATATCTGACTGACGCCTCATCATAAAGATAAAAACTATATATTAACTAAAATCAATTCATATTATCAATCAAAATAAGTTGCTCATAAAATAAGGTGCAAAGGATAGACACAAATTAAAGAAAGAACAAAGAAAAGGGAAAAGATGAGTGAGAGAGATACATCTAACAAGCAAATAAAAAACAATAAAAGAGGAAATGATGAGAGAGAGATAACTAACAATGAATGCGTCCATTGGAAACCAAATTATAATATGACTCCATAATCAAGTCTCATTTAATCACATTATATAGACAATCCACGATATAGAACGTAATGCTAGTACTAAAGTCGTAGTCAAATAAGAGGCCATCTAAAGCTGACTTGTCCGAAAACTTTCAGTAAATTAATCCCCCAAATCAGTATCCCAACCCAGTGGCACTGCAAGCTTGAACAGTTCTACAGCTAGCATACACCTTTCACAAGTTATGTCCAACTCACCATAGCCATATATGATGTATGGATTCATAGAAGCCCAGTGACCAGAGCTATTCTCTACACAAAATCTGAGAACTCGGATATTCTCGAACCGTTCAGGACCAAGCATATTTCTTAATTCACGACGATAAACAATCATATCCAGTCTACCATCTTCGTCAGATCATATCCTCCGAAGCTCTTCTATTCCACTATAGTGCTGGCCATTACAAAGCAATGCAATCCCATAAGCATATACTGCATCGCCAATACCAGAGTCAGCAACTTGCTGCAGGATGGGTAAACCATCAGTATTTTGCTCGTAAAAGAACTTGTAGATGCCAAAGAACAGAGATGCGTGGTCAATTCTTTCTTCATGGAGCCTTCTTATAAAGGAAATAGTTGCTTCATCGACATATGGTAGCTTATAACTGTTGAGATACAGAGACAGGCAGTACTGGAATCTGCTCGAGAACACTATACGTCGAAAATCCCAGCTCCTGCCAAATAAAAAAAGCATGCAGTAATTTATACGTAATTCCATATATTGTGGAATGAAATAACTGTAATTAGTGCTTACACTTCAGATATGTTCCTTAAAGACGTTCTCGATGGCTCGTCGCTAACCACTTTCTCGATGATTAATGCCTTCAAATCATCTTGGAGATTTGAGAGGGATGGTTCCTCCATCGTGATTTTCTAACTCACCAATCTTATTGCTTACTAGGAAATAGCAGCCCCAATTGAGGTTTTGATGGCTGTTATTCTTATTGAAACTGGAAAGATGGAGCGCTGTTAGCTGTGTTTGTTTTGGTTGCATTTACTAATTACTAAGTCATAGAGCATTGATATATGAAATAGTTTTGTTTTATAGCGAAGTGGTCATAATTCATTCCATGAGATGGCGTGACTGATAAATTGGAAGTTCAATATTCTAATCTACACCATAATTCGTTACAGTGTCATTCAAACGGTGGAAGGTCATAAAAGTGACGGTGGAATAGCTAGTGATGTGGAAGGTCATGAGTTGATTTTGTTTTGGTCCCCACCCCCTCTTCCCCCCTTAGTCGGCAGTGTAATATGTTGCTTGTGTGCTACTAGTATTTAGATGATAATTTTGTGATAAGGATTCTTGATAAAAATGGATAGACGCGACATAATGTTGTACGCTCATTATGTTTGTGGGGGGGGGGGGGGGGTTATTCAAGGAGGGAGAAATGTATTCACAGATTTTAAACTAAATAAAACGTCAAATAATATTCGTCGATGGAAAATTAAAGTGGAGGATGGACTGAAGAGGATTTCACAACATGGTTGAAATCAAGAAAATAGTTAATTTGTGACAATTAAATCAAGAAAATAGTTAAATCAAATCTAAACTAAATGACATGAGGATCTGAAGAGCATTTCACAACATGGTTCAAAATGGAGATCCCATGATCATACATTAGTCGTGACGAATTGGTATCTTACTTTAGCCGTACGTTATTTTCCTTTTGATGTCAAACTAAACGTTAATTTAGGATTGTAACTACGACAAAAATATTACTCGTTGTTATGTTTGTGCAGTATCATTAACAGACCGTCTATCACTATCACTAATGGTAGTGTTTTTATTGCTTTTGCTTATGGTTGTGTCGTTTATTTATTGCCGTGACTTGGTCGTGTTTTGCTGAAGTTATGGAATGGAAATGTTTCCACGAAACTAGTATGAATTAACCTTATGTTATGCTTAATCTATTCATAAGATTATATGTGTTTGGTCACTCAAACAGATTTTTCCCCTTCAAAACCTTCTTCCCAACTAACTAATACTAATACGGCTTATTCCCAAGACCTTGAACCATACGAATAAGTCATGCATGGGAGATGAAAATCCGTGTACCTTTGTACATAGTGCCTGAGCATACTTTTTTTTTATCAGTATACGTTTTATTTATTAGAGAAGAATGCATTTCCTACACCATACGCAATTGAGTACCACCAAATATATGGTATATTAGAATTCCATTGTTATTCCTTTACCGTTTTGAGTAACACCATTTCACAAACCCCAAAAACAAAGATTAACTAAGGATTGAAATAGACAGATCTCTAGGGTTGAGATCAGACGATAGTTTGATGAATGATAAAGACGATTTGGTTAAGTAATGTGCAAGATGAAGGAAATGAGGTCAAATTTACTTACATAGACACTATAATGGATTGAATATTTGTTTTAATCTTTTATTTATTAATATTTAGGGTGCATGCAGGCAAGATAATGTTGGAAATAGTTTGTAATAATTGGAGGTCTTAAGTTGAAGAGACATATCTATTGGCGAAAGAGGGTGACTATTATATAATGTGACCTCCAACCTGTTGTAAAAACATAAAAGAGTATCTCAAATGCAATACTCAAATATGTCCGGTATAAGGATGGTACAAGAACTAAGGGAAATTTACAACACACAAACAAGAACATTGAACAATTTCCTTGAAACAATCTCATTCACAAAGGGCCACGAGTCATCTGATTAGCATCACAGTATTTATAGCCTGGCTGGGGTGACACACTGTTCACATAGCTAGCATCAGCAGGTACAATAGCAGCAGGTACAATAACACAACCACCGGATTGAGGCATGGATCGATCATAGAGGTACAGCTGCGGAAGGGCCATGCGAGGACCATAAACTTGAACTGATGGAACTACATACTGATATGGCGCTTCACCAGGTTGTGGAAGATCGTAAGCTTGATAAGGTAAAACCCTGTAGCTGTAGTTTTCCTGAGAAGGTGGACCAATAGAAGGGCCAGAAGCGTAAGCATGATTTTAAGAGAATACAGGAGATGCTGAGGCATCGACCATATAGATATGCCTGCTGTAATTATAACAACCGACCTGTAATGCAGGGCCTTGGATGGATACCGGTGGCTTTTTCTCCCAACCTGAACCATATATGCTGCATCCTGGTGCTAGCTGCGGAGGATAATTACCATAGGGAGGTGGATATTGTGGGCTATCTGATGTGTATTGTACTCTTTGATGGTAAACATGACCCGCAAACTGTGATGGAGGGGCCTGCATGGATGCCGAGGGCATCTGCTCCCAGCCTGGACCATATCCACCTCTTGGTGCTTGTTGTGGAGGGCCCTGCATGGATGCCGAGGGCATCTGCTCCAAGACTGGAGGGCCCTGCATGGATGCCGAGGGCATCTGCTCCACACCTTGACCATGTCCACCTCTTGGTGCTTGCTGTGGAGGGCCCTGCATGGATGCCGAGGGCATCTGCTCCAAGACTGGAGGGCCCTGCATGGATGCCGAGGGCATCTGCTCCACACCTTGACCATGTCCACCTCTTGGTGCTTGCCGTGGAGGGCCCTGCATGGATGCCGATGGCATCTGCTCCCAGCCCGGAGGGCCCTGCATGGATGCCGAGGGCATCTGCTCCCTACCTTGACCATATCCACCTCTTGGTGCTTGCTGTGGAGGATAGTTACCAAGAGATAATATAACAATATAGTAACATAGAAATATATTAAATTTTTAGGGTCCGAAATCCCCACCTAGACCTTTAACAAATATAGGCAGTAGAGAGCTTCTTTGATGATTTGGGAGTGATTATCTAACTTACAGTACAATTCAGTGAAAGTATTGGAACTATACCAACATATATGTAAATTCTATATCGCACTGTTTTGTGTTCAAATCTATCCTTGAGCTACGAAAGGCGCATCCAAGAGGATTGGGAAAGAGTGATGTGTGGCTAAAATACCACACATTACATACTTGTACTTGAGTTATTGTTGTGCAAAATTGATGAAATAAGTGCACTTATCATGGTTTTGTTGCATTTTGTAGGTTGAATATATTGGAGAAGAGTTATGGACGAAAACAAGTCCAAAATAAGCCAAGTTGAAAAAGAAGAAAACTGACTAGTCTGTCAAAAATGCAGCAGAAAAGTGGCTATGCGTGAAACAGCGACTGAGCTGAGCTGCGAAAAAGTGGATATCTGGTGAACGTTTGGTACCAGGGTGGCTACGGGATGAAAAATCAGCTCTTTCATTATTTTAACTTGGGGATAATTTTGGGAAAAATATGGTAATTACTTTGGGACTACAAATAGATAGTTTTACCATAGTTTACATATCTTTTGGCCTTTTTTACAATCTTGGAGCAAGGATCCATCGACGAAAACACCAAGAGAGCGAAGATTTGGAGCAACCCATTGAGAAATTCTCAACCTTTAGACTTTAGTACTCCTTTCATTACTTTCATGCTTTGTATTGAATATATTTGTTGTTGTTGATGTTATTGAAGAATTGATTTTGTGAATATATTTCATGGCTATTTGTGTTATTAATTGATATGATTTTGGACATGAATATATGAATGAGTCATGACTAGGAATTTATATTGTTGGGTTTTGATTATCTAGCTTCCATTGTTTTGATTGCTCGACTCTTGTGCTCGCGACACTTGAGTTGCCCTTCTACTTTGCTAATTAAAGACTCGGGAGAGATTAGTTAGCGTAGAATAGTGAAGCTAGCGAGGATTTGGGTTGATAGGCTATTTCATAGACTAACTCATCTAAAAGAAGTTACGCTCGGAAGAGGTCTTCTTTCCTCGGGTAATGGGTAGTGCTTTATAAGCTCAACCATGGCTTTGACGAGCGCCGTTGAGGTAAAGCCCTTCTAGGCCGGAAGGATTCTAGGGATTACATTAGAACGACCCGGCCATAATATATAAACCCCGTGCTATAATTGTATCCTAGGCTCAAAACTTGCTTTCCTTGGTTGCGAGAAGGCCATAGATCATATTTACTTGCTTTCCTAGTGTAGTTTGTAGTAGTAGATAATATCGTTCCATCACCTCGTTATCCTAGTTTGGCTTAGTCAAATAGGTTTAGTTCCTCCACTACTTTGATCGCATCACTTTGTTCCTTGTGGATTCGACCCCGACTCCTAGTTGGGTAAATTATATTGCGATGACCGTTCATACCTTAATTCGAGATGTGTGTTGAGCGTTGTCAAAGAGTACCATACTGAGCAGAAAAGAGTAACATGAGCCTTCATTTGGATTAGAAGCCAGAGGCTTAACCTAGCCTAAATATAGAGACTCCTAGAAACCTGTTGCACTCCTCTGTGACTTGAACATTACAATCTATTCTCATGATTTTATTTCTTTCGTTATCCTAGTTGTACCAGTGAATGTTCTTTTATATATTACTAATCAGTAGAAATAAGCACAAACTCCGTGGAATTAAACACAAAACACTGAATCCTCAACTTTACAAAGAGACGAGTCGAGTCTTTGCATGCAACTGAGTTCATTAGTCAGCAGTCACCAAAATACTTCTACCTCAATGTCAAGACGACCACCATGTTTGAAGAAAAAAACGGCATAACGTGTTATAAATGAGCACTCTCTGAACAGATAAAACAAGTATATATGGCAAATAGCAAAGTGGATGTGTTTTACCTCACGGCTATCTTGGATGTCTTCTACCTCCATGTCTTCTTCTGCATCAGTGTCTTCTTTGTAATACCCATCAGAGTCTTCTTCTACCTCATGACAAAATGAGATGTGACTCGACAAGTACAGTTATCTCAAATATTTTAATTATAGGACTTTCTTACCCGAGAGCGACGCAGGAACCTCCTTGGGGAGTAATGCAAGAACTTCTCCTGCAGCCAGTTGCTCTGCCGCTTTAACAGAGCGTCCAGCTGATTTGGATTTATATCGGAAACCGTTGAAAGTGACGGTAGTTATGTACTTTGGTAGATGATCCGGACCCCCATCCCTAGTCGTTTTATAGACTGGTAAGGGCTTTCCATGTCTTACCGCGAACTCATGAAGTTGCTGCTTATGATACATCCTCGCTCTGTTTCAAACCAACATCTCACACCGATTAGTACTGTTCTCAATTAGATGTTCCAGATTTCAATAAAGATACGAGAATGCATAGACAACAAAAGTTCTTGAAAAAACACATAAACATGAGAAACCTGCGTAGCAATGTCAGACAATTAACAACCAACGCCCAACTAAAGACTACTAAGTACTACCACATCAGTCAGGTGTCTCTTGGCTTCAAACTCACCAAAACTAAAAATCACATATCTGTAGATTAATTTCTCCCAACACTAACTTTATATATGACTGCTGGATTTCAGCTAACTCTAGGTTTTTTTGCTTTGCTTTGCTTTGCTTTACTTCTATCTTCACTGGTAGCAACATTTATGTTAACGAATACTGAATTTCTAGTTGAACCTTTATTCCGAGTCCTCCCTGTGATTTGTGGTCGATTTGTAAATTGTTGTTATTACTCCTTCCAGAATGCGATAGATGATGAAGATGAGAAGCTGAAATACTTGAAGAAGAACTATGGTGAGGAAGTATAAAAAGCTGGATGATAATTGCCAGATACCGAAGCCTATAGAAGAGAGAAAGAAAAGGGAAAGAAAAGTAACAAAAGATGGTTCGTAGAAGAGAGAGAAAAATTGTCGTAGAGGAGAGAACAATAATGGGGGAAACCGAAGAGAGAGAAAAGTTTTCAATAAAGCTTTCACTACTGTTGCACACTTGAAACGACACTACAGCAACATACCTGTTCATAAAGGGTGTTTTTTGCGCACATACGGAGCAAACGTTAAGAAGACTTTATTGTTTAAAATTCTGACCCCCTAATTGCAAATTTTATGTAGAAAATTACAATGTAATTAAATTAATTACTCTATACAAATTACAATTAAGTACATTTAATAAAATATCTTTGAATATTTTATGACATCATATTATATATTTATTATTATAAATTATTTTTATTTCTTTATTTATGATAGTGATGGAACCCTTGGTGCTCCGGTTCAAATTGATTAGATGTCAGGGGAGTAGTTTGGCTATGTGCTGTTTTTTTCTGTAAATTTTTCATTTTTTAGTTGTTAAATTTAAGATATTTAGTCCATCATTTTCGCATTTTGAAGACACAAATGGACATTTAACCTTTGCACTTCCCCATTACAGACTATAACTTATCTAGTTAGAGTATCGATATTGAAATATGGACTGATTGAAGTGTAATTTAATGACATGCATCGATAGCAACGGCTGGTGGATAAAAGTTTTCAACATGAAGAAACACCATAAACCAACAAAAATAGCTTGTAATATATCCAAATGTATCCAACTTAAAATTAAAAATACAATACTAGCAAAATCAATCATTACTCAAAGGTTTCAGGATGGCTTCCTTTTCATTCTTCGGTGGCGCAATTGGACCAGCGTCCACTTCGCATAGGTCATGATGCGCTGCCCTTAGTTCCACCATTGCCTCCTTCAGTCGGAGCTCCAACGGATTCACCTTTGACATAGCTATAGTAAACCGTCCTAATTTTTGCAGGTACAAAGCATGGTCCCTCTGCATCAAAAATCAAAAATAAAAAAACAAAAAATTTGACAGATTACGTAATATAATTAAAGACTACACAATCGATGGTACGTGAAACAACGAACGAAACCTGTTGTTTGGCATTGAGTGTATAAACATCGGCAACGTTTTCCATTTGTGAGATTGAATGGGCAATGAAAGGGGAAAGAGATAGTTACGTAGAAAGCAAATAGGAGAAGAAATCCAAATGAATAAGTTGTGTGAACAGACGCAAGAAATGAACAGTCGCAAAAAAGATTAAGTGTAGTGATAACGAGGGTGAGAAGCACTAATTAAGGTGCTTAAATAGACAAACATACCTGTTCACAAAGGGTGTTTGTTTAAAGTTGAGCCTACTGTTTAATAGACATATGCATGTTAGAAAATTCCCTAGCATATGATTAAAATAGTTATCAGGGTTATTTTGGTAACATTAATAATTTACAGGATTTTTTAGTAAAATGAATTTTGACTTATGATTAGGGGATTCTCACTTTTATAATAATAATAATAACAATAATAATAAATAAATAAATAAATAAATAAATAAATAGGCTCTCTAAACGTTTAGTCATTCTATAGGTATTTTCGTGGGAATAAATATCAAGGGTTTCTGTTGGATAAGAGGCTGTTATTAAGAACCATTAGGTAGGATAATTGTTGTTGGTGACGTCCTACGTTTGCCATTTGCTTCCACCATTGTAAGGTCACTACTCTACTTCAATGTCTGTTTTTCTTTTTTTTGATGGGGCTTGTTGGCCCTTTCCGTCTATTAAATTATTTGTTTTGAGCTGTTGTTGTTAGTGATATGATTAGAAAACTTAGTTTTTTTGTTGTAATCAATTTGTCATTGCCATTTCAATATGTTAGTATTATCCTTTTCGTTTGACTAGATCAACCGTGTCCTATGGATCCTAGGAACCAACAACCTTCTGAGTCCCCATCTCCTCATTCAGATATGGTTGCTCCTATGCAAAGGAGGGTCGAACTGCTTGAGTATTTAATGGGTGTAGTGCACGCTGAGGCTCGGAATACTACTTTGGATGCTGGGAATGTATCTGCTGTCAATGAGGATAGTGAGGTACCAGCTGGTCCTTTCGAATGCAAAATTTGCTTGGAAGTTCCTAGAGAACCAATCTTGACTTGTTGTGGGCACATGTACTGCTGGCCATGCTTTTATCAGTTACCTTGTGTTGATTCAACTTCAACGAATGCTACAAGGGAATGCCCTGTCTGCAAGGGAGATGTTGCAACTACAAATGTAACTCCCATTTATGGTTGTGGAGACCGCAGTGAAGGAACACAACTGGAGTCTGGCTTGATAATACCACCACGACCAAATGCGCGTCGAATATCAGATTGATAGATTGCATCGTGGTGTGGTTTCCCATCCAATCTAATGCTACTTTGGGTGGAAACAATTCTCTTTCCATCTGTGCTTCATTATAGCACTCACGAAGGCCCAGTAGATTCATTTAGTTTGTGGTTCCCATCATTGTAGCTATGCATGTTTTGGAATTCCTGTATTTGTACAGTTGTATCTTATCAATTCAGTGTATCTGGTTTTCGAGATCATTTTTTATGCATTCTTCAACTGATCATGTTTATCTATTCAGCAGCCTCAATGCAGAAGTACACGCACTATTTCAACATTAAGGTGACCGTTATTTCATTACAATGGAATATTTGATAAGAAAATATGGCATTTCTTTGCAAATTCGCTTGGAGTTGCACAGAACGTCCAACATAGTAGAATTGCTGTGTGGAGTTGGTGGGGCTGTCACTATGAAAATGGTTTAAGAGCTATTATTCGCAGAACTTTACCAAATTACTTTCACTTTTGATCTTTGGAAAAGAAGATGTACTATCAAGTATGGTCAACAAAGCTTTTTTTTTTTTTTATCAAGAGTGGTTCATCAGGTTATTAATGATGTGAAATTTTTAGTTGCTGAAAACTTTGAGCAATTGAAAGGTCGACTTGGAAGGAAATCTTTGAATATACTGATTCATACAAGATGCCCCTCTCTTATAGTCTTATTTTCCTGTCGGGTGGGAGAAACCTCATCAAAACTTCTTCAAGATTAACTCTGATGGGAACTCAGTGATCACAGAAGGGATGGTAGGAGTAGGGGGAGTACTTAGAGATCATTCAGCTTCCATGATATTGTAAATAGATTATGGTAAATAGATTAGTTATGTAAATTGTATAGTGGGCCAAGCCCGTTAGGTTTACTTGGTCCCTAAGTTAGGTTTAGGGTTAGGTTTTCTCTAGGTTTCTTTTGTATAAAAAATAGGGGACTCCCCCCATCAATAAAAGCAAGAGTTTTCACCCAAATATTATTTCTCTCGTGTGAGTGTGTTCGGTTTTACATGGTATCAGAGCCATCGTGAAACTCTTCAAGTAGAAAAGTAATGGAGGCTCCAAAAGGTGATGTTGCAGCCGTACGGAAGACAATCTCTCCGTACGATATCACTTCGAATGATAATCCTGGTTTGATTATCACACAGGTACAGTTGACCAGTGAAAACTATGAGGAATGGGCGCGGTCGATTAGAACGGCGCTGCGTGCAAGGAAGAAGTTTGGTTTTGTTGACGGATCGATCAAGATGCCCGATGAAAAGTCGATTGATTATGAGGATTGGTGGACTATCAATTCTCTTCTAGTGTCATGGATTAGGAATTCGATCGAGCCTACTCTTCGGACCACCATATCGCACATGGAAGTAGCGAAAGATCTGTGGGAGAGTATTCGAGAACGTTTCTCCGTGGGAAACGGACCTCGGATTCAGGAATTAAAAGCGGCTTTGGCCGGTTGTAAGCAAAAGGGATTGACTGTTGCTGCTTACTATGGAAAACTGGCTATGTTGTGGGAAAAACTAGGAAATTGTGATAAGTTTCCAACTTGCTCGTGTGGAAATTGCACTTGCAATCTAACGGTTGCACTGGAGAAGAAAAGGGAAGAAGATAGGGTTCACTTATTCCTTATGGGCCTGGATGAAAGTCTTTATGGAACTGTCCGTTCCAATCTCTTGGCTCAGGAGCCGTTGCCATCGATGAATCAAGTCTACCAAAAGGTAATCCAAGATGAACGGGTCAAAGGGATGGCACGAACTCAGGAAGAACGAGGGGAGGTGACGGCGTTTGCTGCACAACGATCACAACCGCCGAAGACAGACTATAAGGAGTGTCACTTGTGTGATCGAGGAGGACATCCTCCGGAACGCTGCTATGAAGTCATTGGCTATCCGGAGGGGTGGGTGCATTATCCGAAGCAAGGCACTTCGAATGGAGGACGTGGTAGAGGAAGAGCTGAAGGTAACAAAGGTGGAAGAGGTCGTGGACATCAACCGTTTGGTTCAAATGCTGGTTGGGGACGTGGCAATAATCGAGCAAATGCTGCTCAAGCTGAGCTCGAGAATAGAGAAAACCTAACCCTAAACCTAACTTAGGGACCAAGTAAACCTAACGGGCTTGGCCCACTATACAATTTACATAACTAATCTATTTACCATAATCTATTTACAATACATGATTCTAGAATTTTCTAAGTCACTACAACTGCACAAACGACTTAGCAGAGGCACAAACAACTTAACTTTGGAGCTTGATTCTGCACTTGTTGTCGATATGCATTTAAAGAAATATAAAGCACCATGGAACCTACAGGAACACTCGTGTGGCCAAGAATGGTGTGGCCAAATAGCACCCTCCTTTCTATTAAAGACACTTCCAAATGTCTATACAATGTAACAATCACTTTAATTTCTGCACACTTTATGACATGAAATTATAAACATAAACGTTAAGAAGACTTGGTTTTTTAAAATTCTCACCCCTATAATTGCAAATTTTAGACTGATATTAAAAAGTGTAATTAAATTAATTACTCTATACAAATTACATTTAACAAAATCTTTATGAATATTTTATGACATCATATTATATATATTTACTTCTTTCTTTATTATTATTATTAAAGTGGGAATCCCCTAATCATAAGTCATTTTACTTAAAAAACTCCTGTGTTATAAAACTAATAGTAGTAAAGTAAGAACAATACAAATTAAAAGTATATGAGAGGAGTAGGTAGAACTTGTATTCTCAAAGTATTTCAAGTCTGTCTTCCATAGAGCCAAATGTGCTCTATTTATAGGATACAAATACATAGGTTACAAATCAACCCAAAGGTTACAAGAATTAAGTAGTGACTTAATAAGGAATTAGGGGTCGCTTAGTGGAGAGGAATTAAGTAGGAGAAAGTGGGGTAGTAAACCATATGTTACAATTGAACAATAGTGAGTAGTGGTCATCCACACAAATAAATGAATTTATAACATCCTGTTAATTTTCGAAGCCGGTCTAATGTTTTTTTTTTTTTCGGTTTCTCTTTATTAATGACAAAAGTTTAAAAAATTCAGAACTAGCAATATTATTTTGAATATTCTTGATGAAAAATGTCCTAAAGCAATGTTTTTTACCAACACTAGAACATATTATTCTATGAGCATTAAGGGGTATGGTGGTTCTTGTTAGTAGATGTGTGGTGGTTCTTGTTAGTAGATGTAAAAACCCAATCTTGGTCATCGTATTACTTGTTGATCGTAACCATTAACTAGCCACCCATACACCTTTCACAGCACAAGGTTACCTAATTTATATTGAGTTGATTTGAAGTGAAACTTGTAATAGTACTCCTCCAAAAATATAGTTGCAGACCTCCATTTAGTCATTTGAGTTGACGTTTCGCGTTCTAAAGCGGTAGTTGGCGTATTTAGTGCATCCAGTGTAGTTGGACTTTTGATGAGGGTAGTTGGGGTTGTAGTATTTATGTCTTGTGTATGGTTTCAATGCATCGTCTATGAAGTTCAAGTGGAGCTTTTAAATACTTCTCACAAACCATATTGGGGTTTCAGTCCTCCATCTTGAAAAAATAATTGTTGTGCTCGTATACTTGTCCAAACGTGATGAAGCAAGAACCGTGTCTACTGGACCTTCCAGCAACTGTTGTAGAATCAATAATCCATAAATTTATGGAATCCGACCCTTCTGTTGCTGATATCTCAAATCTGACCTTAGTGTGAGTTCAAGAATGATTTGTTGATTCTTTAATGCACTTTTTTATACCTGAGTACTTGCCACGACGTTATCATGCATGCATTTTACAATTTCAGGTGCGACCTTACAGGTAAGCTGGTGTTTACAGGGCAACTTCAACGATACCTGCCTCTGGAGAAGATCTTGGATAAACTGCAACGCTGCGACCGTGGAAATCTTGAATTTCTATATGGACTGAGCAGCAAAGGAATTGATTATGCTACCCTACTTCTCGGGACTCATGTGTTTTTTGTTGCCGGTAACAAGGAGGGGTTACACTATATGGCCCAAGTCGCTAATAATTCTTTGTGCGATGCCCAATTCGTTAATAATTCAGCTGTGGCCCAAGCAAAGTACAATTACGGGATTGCATTGCTGATGTGTGATAGGGAAGATGAAATTAGCATCAACTCGGGGATGGAAGTGCTGCTTAGTCTATTGAAGGAGCCCGACGGAAGAAATAAGACGATCGAATGCAGAAGACGTCTCAAAAGGATGATTGGTTCGGCAAACTGCAGCAAAGTCGTAGAGACCGGGTGCTGTCACTTTCAGGGGCCGGGGCACTGGAACGGATATATGACAGATATTTACGGCTGCCGTGAATTATTTGTCAATTGTGATCTATGTCTCATTGACGTTGAAACCACGAAATTAACCTTTCCGATGTTTGACTTTGAGATGGGAGCTCTTTGTCATTCAGATTTAAGTTCGGATGATGGTAGCTTTGGTTCTAGTCTGGATTATTAGGGATGTGTATACTTTGTATCACCTTTTTGGGCTCAATATATGCAGTACTTACTTCATCGTGGACTGATCGTGCGCTTGTACTTGTCTAACGATTGTCCAGTCTGAAGTTGTAATGTACTTAGTACTTAGTAGCAGTATTGACTTTCTCCTTTTTGTCCATGTACGATACACCAAGTTTGCATCCGCTGGGCTGATTTCGTGCATTCCCGTTATTTGTATTGTTGCAAGGGCAAAGAACTTGTCTACTAACCAAAACAAGTTCTACCCATCTTGATTAATAAAGTACCAGGGCATGTGATAGCTGCTCAATATTAAAGAGTACCTAAA
Source organism: Petunia secreta (assembly GCA_029990175.1). Taxonomy (NCBI): domain Eukaryota; kingdom Viridiplantae; phylum Streptophyta; class Magnoliopsida; order Solanales; family Solanaceae; genus Petunia; species Petunia secreta. The sequence continues at coordinate 4,971,875 of JARKIP010000038.1, forward strand.
ATTCGATTAAACAAGTGTCCTTGTTTTACACATGTCGTTGGCTAAACTTAAACGCCAGCGAGTGTGGGAATGTTGAATTCCTATCAGGATTCATACGTGCGGGAATAGATTATGCGACCCAACTCCTGGGGACTCGCTGAAAACGTGCTGGAGGGCTTACTCTACATGGGCCGAGCACATGCCTTCATTGATGGTGCGGCCCAATTCGCTAATTAATCAGCTGTGGCCCAAAAATAGTCCAATTATGTGTTTGCGTTGCTCCTGTTGATAGAATGAACAAATTAGAACTAATACGGCAATGGTTTCGTTGATTACCCTATTGGTTGAGGACGACGGTATACGTACGGTGGTTAAAACCAGAGGACCTGCCATTAGTGATGGTAACTGCGGCAAATTAATGGATTCTAAGTTCTGAGGCGAAGTCGGAGCAGGACACATGAATTTATAATGCAATTCATGGCAATATTGCACCTGTTAGTTAACAGTCATCTGCGTGTTGTTGACATTGAAACTTTCGGATTAACTTATCCGCTCTTTGATGGTGTCAAGCAGAAGGCGTTGATTCACACGAAACACCTGCTTCTACTTTGGATGAATAGGTGTCTAGACAACGTGCCTGCTCAATCCTGATGCAGTACTTATTAATTTGTGGTTTTGATTTAGTTCGTGTCTAATGGACTGATTTCTGACTTCAATTGTATTCGTCAATGGTAATTGGAAATAAAAACATAAATTAATATGACATTCGGGGGAACATAGACCAATATTAGTCAAGAGCGGAGTATTTGGAGGAACATCTGTGCACGGAATACTACACCATGGAATACTACACCACATAATACTGTAACTAGACAAGTTTCCGGTACAAACAAGCGCAGCAAGAACAAAAAATCTTGTGTTTAGACGATGTTCAAAGAAACCTGATGCTAAAATACCATGGACAGATGCAATACCAACTCAACTATATCAGCATCAAATAGCATTTTCTTTAATTAATCGTCTTCACATACGCGTGAGTTAAAGAAATTACCGGGGGAGGGGAACAAACGAATCGAAGATCATCTGCTCGAAAAGTGGAGGAACAAGGGTCGTTATCTGGTAGTCGCCAATGTAAGCGAGTAACAAATATTCAGTTTTCCGGTCGAGTTCAGTGAGTACGCGGGCTTCATTCGAAATTTTTAATCAAGTTTTTTTAAAAAAATTATTACTTTCTTTCTGCATTGTTCCAGATCTTTGTGAAACTATACGAGGATAATAAACACTACAGCTGAGTGAACAATGCTTCGAGCTGAGTTTGAGTGAAAAAAAAATTTACAACGGCAAAAAACAGTAGTAAATGAACTTCAATAAAAAGAGAGGGAGAGGAGGGAGAGTTAGACACGAGAGAGAAACCGGAAAAAAATAGGGATTTTTTCACAACTGCCTAATTTATAAGATTTTATTTCATTCGATGCCATTTAATTATGGTACTATTTATTAAATTGTAAATATACCACAATTGTTATTATCCCTATAGGTAGTTATCAGTAAATCCTCCCTTTACATCTGAAACCATCACTGGAAGAGGACTCCTAAATTTAAGCATATTTAAACGGAATCCTAGTCAATTACAATCTCAACAAATATTCCCACAAACTTCTATCTAGTGCATTCATAAATAAAATATTGTTATTTAAATAAATTTATCACCTCCACCTCTGAACCTTGGTTTATATCAAACCAACAAATTTAAAATTTGTGATCAAATATATAGTATATGACTATAATATCATATATAAACAATATGGTACAATAATGATAATATACATAGTATATCAATATATAGTTTATTAATATATAGTATAACAATATATACTATTCACATACAGAAGGTATATTAATAGTCATATATTATGTATAGTATATCAATATATAGTATATTAATGTATAGTATATTACAGTAATATAAATAGTATATGCGCTATATTATTCACATTGAATTTTCTATCAACAAGTTTTGTCCTTATATTCAATTAATAAGACAACTATGTAAATGGGGAGAGGAATAACAATTCAGGAGAGTTTGATTATTTAGAAAGAAATAATTAAACACAGTCTACGTTATTTTAGGAGAAATGTTGACTTTGAAAAAATTTGGTTGGGATGGGATAATGGAAGTGGTACTTTTTAAAAATAAATAGAGAAATGTGGTATACAATTATCTCCCAAAAAAAAATAACAAAAAGATCTAATTAATTCGCGTGGGCCATATGCCAACTCAGTAAAGCAGCAAAACGTTGCCCACTCTCGGCGAGTTGAAGTGAGAGTTACAAGCCCAAGTGCAAATTGGACTTTTCACACGCTGGCCATGTCAGGTGCGCCAAACCGGGCGGCAATTTGGAATGGTGTGTATCATCACCCTTAAAAATAAGCATGATATTAACTAAGTTCTTGTTAATCAATAAACTGTTGTCACTGTCATGGTAGTTATTTAAAATCTGGATCACATTTTTTATTCAAACTCCTAGATATGGAATAAAAAGATTTGTCAGTATTCTGATTTTTCTAGTATGGTTGTTATCAGATTCGACTACTTGAAAGGGACTCGTAGAGAAACTTTTGGCATTAGCTTAGCCTAAATGATAGATGTATTTGTAGGGTTTCAGAGAATATATGAATGAATATCCTAGTCGGTGGAAAACAATATATTCGACAAAAATTTGTTTTCCATGAAAAGGAATAATGATATAGACTAATCTTTTCCTGCTTCGATACCTTAACTAACTCCTTTTTGGCTTGTGATCATACCCAAGTATTTTTAAGTTATTGTTGTAAGGTCATGTATGCGACGGAGGCTTCCCTACTTGCGAAAGATTAATTAAGTTGGTAACCTAATGACAATAAAGAAATCGACGAAGTTATTGTTGGACTTCACATTGTAAATGAGACGCCTCCAGACCCAACTTAACATTTTCAGCAAAAACTTTCACTACATGTACCTGCATATTACTAGTTATGTCTTTTTGTTCCGACTTATAAGTGGTTTAGCAAAATGGTTTTGGAGGCAGCACTTCAACTTATAAATTACAAGTGCCTCCTCTTCGAAAAATATAAAGGGCAAGTGCTGTCTGCAACGAGATTAAAGGGGCAAGTGTTGTCGAGGCAACACTTCAAGTTATCAGGGAGAATGTGGGAAGAGATAAAAACGAAAAGTGTTGCCTATGAAAGAGGGGGCCCAAGTCAAGTGTTGTCATGTGCTACCTAAGAGACAACTTACGAGAAAGGGAAGGCGGGACAACACTTTAAGTTATCTGGGAGAATGCAGAAGAGATAAAAGGTCAAGTGTTACCTACGAGGCAACACTTACTAGAAAGAGAGGGCGGGATGCGGGCATCAATATAAGATTTCGTAAGGGTATTTTCGTCTGAAATTTATTCATAAAAGTTAGCGGAGGTCATTTTTGCAAAATCACTTTAAGCATGGTCAATAAGGCAAACTGCTGCCTATGGTGTCATAGTTTTGTAAATTGCCCCATTTTCAGTCTTAGTTAGTAGTAGCCCATTTTACTTGTCAATGTGTAATTTACGCCCATTATATAAATAGTGGCAGTGTAGGACATTTTGTACGTGTTATTCATTTTATTTCAGTCTCGAATAGAAAGGGCACCGACCCACAATATTTCTCTTTCTAATTGTTCGTCAAATTAGGGTTTATCCACCACTTTAAATCCAATTCAACACATCAAATCTAAACGTAACATGGTATCAGAGCCTAGATATATGACGATAGGGAAATTCTCTATCTTCCGATAGTACTTTTATCGTTTTTCACCGGCGCAATTTCAATCGACAGTTGAGTTTCGATCGGGTTTTGTAAGCACAACGTTAGTTTCCACGATGGTTCCTTTTGTTATTTTCTGGTAGAATTCGTTCTTTTTCACCGAATTTTTTGCACCAGAGTGCTAGGGTTTCACCGGCGCACTGAGTACTGAGTTTTCTTACCATACAAGTTTCAATTTATGTTTTCTTCTGAAATCTAGTATTGTAGATATTTGCACATTCTATTCTTTCATTTTATGAATTTTGGGCATTGCTTTGTTGTTATCATCTTTAGTTTTCCTCCATACATTTGGTTATTTTGTTAATCATGCATGCACTGCCTATAGCTGCTTCTACTTCTCATCCGGGTAGTCACTCGACATCCTTTACACAAGTTGATCCCTCGCATCCTCTTTACATCCACCCCTCTGACAGCCCTAGTACTGTTTTAGTCTCCAGCAAGTTTAACGGTACATGATATGGTGGCTGAAAATGGGGTATCCTGATTGGGCTTTCTTGCAGAAGTAAATTAGGACTCATTAATGGGTCCATTCCTATGCCAGGGATGATGACCCTACTTTTATGCCTTGGTGTAAGGCTAATAATATGGTTATTGCTTGGATCTTAAATAGCCTAGAAACTGAGATCAGAGAGAGCCTTATATACAGTTATTCTGCTGAGAAATTGTGGAAAGATATTGAGAAACGATATGGACAAGCTAATGGTACTAAAGTTTTCCAAATCCGCAAAGAAATATGACACAACCCGTAATCCGGTTAGGCCGTACGGGCACCCGACATCCTCCCATAGACCAGTTGGGCAAACCCTTACCAATTAAATTAGAAAAATAAATATAACAATTCATAAACAAGGACAAGACTTAGAAAAAAAAACACAAACATACTGATAGCTCTAAGCTGTACAAAAGAAATTACAGCTGACTGCCCAACATACTAGGTTTAGGGCTATCCAGACTAGACATCTAAGAGTACAAAAGAAGACAGATACCTCCTGAAGGGAGCAAAATGCAACTGAAATAATAAACAATAAACTGGTGGCCATCCGGAATAAAAGTTGGCTCACCCTGATAGCTGAAGTCATCTTCGCTCCTTCACAACATGGCGAACTCGATCCTGGAGCAAACCTGCCGAAACGAAATAGATAGACAAGAAACAAACAACAAACAATGGTGAGTCAAAAGGACTCAATAAGTGGGGCAGACTAGCCACCTCAAAAAATAGGATAGCTAGTCAGGGAGAAAAGAAACAGATAGACCAAACTCCTTTTATTTAAATTATAAAAAGGCAGAGCCAGATAATAACCGGAAACACGTAAGAAACTTGTAAACTCAACCAAGCATGCGAGCCAGAAATATATCAACAAATAAGCAATGCATGTATAAGCAGAACAGTAGTTATGTACCACAAGTCTACACAATGGTATGAAATGAAATGAAATATGATGCAAAGGGTCACATGTGTCAAATGAATGGAGCAGAATCCTCCTACTCCATGGCAGAATCCTCCTACCCTCAATATGATGCAATAGAGCGGAATCCTGCTCCTAGGGCGGAATCCTCCTACCTCCAATATGATGCAATGGAGCAGAACCCTCCTGCTCCTGGGGCGGAATCCACCCCTCAATATGTGCAATGGAGCGGAATCCTCCTGCTCCTAGGGCGGAATCCTCCTACTGTCAATATGATAGAATGGAGCGGAATCCTCCTGCTTCTGAGGCGGAATCCTCCTACCCCTCAGTATGATGCAATAGAGCGGAATCCTCCTGCTCCTGGGGCGGAATCCTCCTACCCCTCAGTATGATGCAATGGAGCGGGATCCTTCTTCTCCTGGGGCGGAATCCTCCTACCCCTTAGTATGATGCAATGGAGCGGAATCCTTCTGCTCCTAGGGCGGAATCCTCCTACCCCTAATATGATGCAATGGAGCGGAATCCTCCTGCTCCTGGGGCGGAATCCTCCTACCCCTCAGTATGATGCAATGTAATGCATATGAATGCAATATGATGCAATAATAACCCTTCACCGGCGCGGGACTCTCATCGACAGCCAGAGTACAATGCTCAGATTCTCAATGCAATACCAACAACAAGACATAACATATAATATACAATGTAAATCCAAAGCTAAGGCATAATGAGTACGCCTATCGGCAGCTACACACGTAAGGAACACGTGGTAGAAAATTCACGAGGCCAGGTGCCTCCAAAGAAATGGATATAAACACTTACCTCTTCCAAAAGTTAGCATTGCTAATCAACAACCGCTTTATCCTTTGGTTTCATTGCCAAATGATTCCACTCTATTCAATAAGCAGAAAAATATCTCAAACTAGGCTAAAGGCTTAATTCCCTATGTCTTAGGGCTATCTGGTTAGCCCTATTTGCATACACAATACGCAGGCCAGGCCTATGTACAGGATCTAAGGTCACATAACCAAACCCTAAATAAATTACATTTATATGTTTCCCATAAGTCACTGAGTACGAATATATAATCAATTTCATTATCGGGGTCCAATTGACCCTTTAAACTATTAATTGAACTTATTAAAACGATGTCTAATATCCCAATTTTACTATCAAAATATATTCAAACACACGTAATAAAATCAAATAATATATTAGGATCATTACCTGGATTTTTCGGGGTAAAAATTCTACTTTTCTCCAGCTCTTTTCTCATTTTTCTGGTAATTTTTCGCTGTATTCTTCGTTCTGCTTTTACGTTATGTTTTCGTTGTCTCTCTCTGATTAAACTCTTTAAGCCAAAGGGATATTTATCCCTTGGAAGCACCGCCCAATTCCATTTCCTTTTCTTTCTTATTTTGTCTTTTTCTTTTCCTTTATTTCTTTTACTTTATTTTCTTTTCTTTTCTTTTCGTGACAAAACTTAAAATGGTACACTACGATATTCGAAATAATTCCAACTTTTGCATACAAGTTATACAAAATATATGTAGCATACTCACTAAGGTGGATCTCAAATTGAATTCCCGAAACTCAAGATGCGAATTAAATGGAAAAAGATCAAATTATTTAACTTTCGGCATTTCAGCGGAAACTAGCTGAACAACATCGAAGTTCACTTTCGAAAGTTCACAAAAGTCATAAATAATCATACGAATCTAATGGCGCTTTAGAATTTCGAATCGGAGCTCATTCGCCAAAACCGAGCTCGAAAATCTCTTTTTATTATTTATCGGCAATAAAAACTGAAACCTTCTTCCGATGCGTACCAAACGAGGTCTGATTTGACTCAAATTTTACAGACAAGTCTTAATGGACCTTACGAATATTTTAAAATTATCGGCATGCCAATCGAAGTCCTATCTTCCGAAACGACTAACCGAGGTCGTTTCAAAATATCATCTATTTCTCAAGGCTCTTCCAATATAGCTTCGTATTTTGAACGAATTAAAAAGCTTTGCAATGAGATCTCATTTGCCACCACTTACCCTAAGCGTGTCTGTGGGTGTAAGGAAGCCTTTTTGAAAAGAGAAGAAGATCAAAGAGTTCATCAGTTTCTAATGGAATTAAATGACAATTATTCCACCATCAGAAGAAACATCTTAATGATCAAACCTTTACCAGAAGTTGATAGTGTATACTCTATGTTGATTCATGACGAGACACAACCTGAGGTTCAGTCCTCTAGTTCCTCATTCAATTCATATTATGCGGCTTCCTATGCTGGTATAATGCTCAAAGTTCTAATAATGGCCCTTACAATCCTCAAAGTAAAGGCTACACTCAGAAAGTAAGGTTTGATTCTGCTAAAGGCGGACTCTATTGCACTTATTGCAAGAAAACCAATCATAATGTTGTAGACATGTCACCCTGTATCCTCATTTAAGGAATGCTGGTGTCAACAATCAAAAGAAAGTCGTTGCATGTGTTCAAGTCTCAGAACCTCCTGGTGTGAATCCATTGGCCAAGAATAGTGCCTCATCCAGTGTTGAGATGACTGAGTCTTCACCTATTAGTATCACACAAGAGCAATATGCTTATCTGATATCTCTTCTAGAAAGCTCTGAGTCCTCTCAAGATGCTTTCAACTATAGTTCTGCAAATTTTGCAGGTGCTCCTATCTCTGCCTCTCTTACTTGTTATTTATTTTCATGTCTTCTCTATAAAAAGGTAGTGAATCCTTAGATCATAGATGTGTAACTAATCACATGACACCACATTACTCTTTATTTACCCACATTGTACATTTGCATTTTCCTTATTTGATCACTCTTCCCAATGGTTATAAGGTCAAAAGTTACATGTTCAGAAACTCTACCTTTAGCAAATGGTTTGATTCTTTCTAATGTTTTGTTAGTTCTCTCATTCTAATATAATCTAATTTCATTACACAAGCTCTTGCATCAACTTCAATGTACTGCTCATTTTTTATCTGATGCTTGTGTTCTACAGGGCCCTTCTATGAAGAGGCCACTAGAACTTGGTAAGGTGTCAAACGGGTTGTACCTTCTCAACCCTAACTTTCTGGTTCAGCCTTCATCCTCTGCTTCTAGTTCTTCTCATTTCTCTATTGTAAATACCATAGCAGCTAATGTAGAGAGCATTTGCATTATAGTTAACATTCCAGATAATAAAGCTGCTGATTTTGCTACTTCACCAACTGTATGTTTGTCTTCAGGTGTTTCTTCTATGCATAATTCTGGTTTAGTTTGGCATTTGAGACTAGGTCATCTTTCATTTAATAAAATAAAATCCATACCCACTTTAAAATCCAAGCTATCTCAGTAACGATCTTTTATGTGTGAAGTGTGTCCTATGGCCAGGCAATAAAGAAACCCTTTCCCTAAAAGTTCCATTAAAATATCTTCCCCATTTCAACTCATCCATATAGATTTGTCGGGGACTTATCGTACACAGACCTACAATAGATACAAGTACTTTCTTGCCATAGTTGATGATTTTGGTAGGCCACTTGGACACATCTCCTCTCCACCAAATCAAATGCCTAATCTCTAATCAAGTATTTCATTTTCCTTGTCTAAACACAATTTAATTCCAAAGTACAAGTGCTTAGGTCTGGCAATGCATTTGAGTTGGGATCTTCACATGAGGCTGTGTCTTTCTTTTCCACTCATGGGATTATAAATCAAACCTCTTGTAACCATACACCACAACAGAATGGTATTATAGAAAGAAAACATAAACACCTATTGCAAACTGCTAGGTCCTTATTGTTTCAATCCAAACTTTCTACTATATTGGGGGTTTAGCTTGACTAAAAAGGCATACAAGTTGTTGGATCTTTGAAATCATTATATATTGTTTTCCATAGATGTTGTCTTTAAATAGTCAGTGTTTCCTTATGCCTCTTCTGATTCCTCATCTATTTTCTTTCATGGTTCATCCACTTCTCCCACACATGATAAAGTCTTTCCTACTCACATACCTGCTTTTTCAGCTTTCTCTTTTCCTAATAAGGTTCTTCTCATGTTTTGAGGAAGTCTTCCAGACATAGTACACCTCTAGCTTACTAACAACGCTCAACACACACCTCGAATTGAGATATGAACGGTCGTCGCAATATAATTTACTCAACTAGGAGTCGAGGTCGAATCCACAAGGAACAATATGATACGATTAAAGTAGTGGAGAATTAAACCTATTTGACTAAGCCAAATAAGACTAACAAGGTGATGAACCGGTATTAACAACTAACAACTACACTAGGAAAGCAAGTAAATGTGATTAATGGCCTTCTCACTACCAAGGAAGACAAGATTTGAGCCTAGGAGTCAAATAAAGCACGGGGTTTAAATATTATGGCCGAGTCTTTTTAATGTAATCCCTAGAATCCTTCCGGAATAGAAGAGATTTACCTCAACGGTGCTCGTCAAAGCCATAGTTGAGCGTATAAAGCATTACCCATTACCCGAGAAAAAAAGACCTTTTCCGAGCATAACTTCTTTTAGATGGGTTAATCTATGAAATAGCCTATCAACCCAAATCCTCGCTAGCTTCACTATTTAACGCTAACTAATCTCTCCCGAGTCTTTAATTAGAAAAGTAGACATGTAACTTTAGTGTCATGAGCATTAAAGTTAAGCAACCAAAGCAATAGAAGCTAGATAATCAAAACTCACATATATAAATTCCTAGTCATGAATTATTCATATAATTATATCCAAAGTTACATCAACTATCCAAATATAGCAATACAAATCAAAGAAATAAAGAAAGTGATAAAGAATTGCTCATTAAAGTGCACCCAATCTTCAGTCTCAAAGGATTGTTGATGATTCTAGCTCCCAAGCTTGGAAAAGTAGCCAAAAGATCTGCCCTAGGTCGTTCAAGGGCCTATTTATGTGTTCCCAATTCAGCTATTGTGAAATTCCAAAGCTGTCCAGTGCAGTTTAGACGTGCTCTTGCGCGATCGCGTCAAAAGCAGCGCTATCACGCTGGACAAGTTTTTTTTACCACGCGAAAAAGAAGAGTTTGCCTCTTTGTCACAACAAAAAAAGAAGGCAAACATGCCAGTTTGCCTCTTCGTCACAAGAGTTTACCTCTTTGCTTACTCACCTCAATTGGAAAGTGAAATACAAATCTTCAACTCAACTTCAAAAGTGCCCTTACCACTCAAGAGAATATCCCAACCACAAAAATGCCATGACAACACAAATGGGATTAATGATAGGAAGAATTCGATCACTCTCTCAAAAGAAGTTCATCACGCACACTAAAGATCCATAAGCTTGCCCTTCGTGTACCTCTCCACTAATGTAGGAATGCTTGATCCAAAATCAATCAGGACTTAGTTAGGGTTGTAATGTAGACTTTTGGTCAAAGGTGGGGTAAAATTTGGGCAAATAGTGACTACACACCTCCTTGAGCACTACACCGTACAAAAATTGAAAGCACGCTTCATTTTCCTTGCACTTACACCTTGCTAAATTGAGGATAATACACTAGTCTTTCCCCTCTTTATTCATCAATTTTATTTTTCTTCTTTTTCTTTCTTTCATTTCACTTGCTTTTTTTTTTTCCTTTGCTCTTTCGTTTCTTTTTCTCTTTTTTTTTTTATTTTTTGTGATTTTATTTTTAACTTACTTTTGTTGCTCTTTTATTTCTTTTGATTTTCATTGACTTCAACACTTTCACCATTACTTGTGTCACCCCAAAACTTAGGCTTTTGCCTAAGTTGCACGTCTTTCAATGCACTCAAGAAGGTAGGGCCAAAAAGAGGGTTGTGCTTTAAGCACTTAGAATTGGTCCGAGTTAATAATGTGATTGCCAAAAGAAAGGATATTAAGCTCAAAGGGGTTGACTAAGGTTATAATGCAAGGGTAAGTTTTTTAGGTTACTAGCAGGCCAAGGAAAGCCTAAAATCATTTTTTCAAGTCAAGCATCACCTAGGATTTCGCCTCGAAGCACGCTTAGGGCAAGTTCTAAATCAAGAAGTACACACATGAACACACCAAAACCTCACCACACATGGCACAAGTAAAGCAAGGAAGACGAGTATATTCAAGTCCCAATCAAAGGCAATTAAGCATCCAAAGTTTACTCATAGCCTAATGAGAGTTAATTAGTGATATAAGAGTCAAAAATTGAACTTAAAGATCATAGCACAATTCACCAACTAAATTTTTCTATCCATTTTTCAAAATAAGCTCATATGAGAAGGATTAAATAATGGTGGAACCAAATATTCCATGAATTGACCAAGGGGCAAAAATCCACAACTATTACTATACTACTGTTACTACTAATTAAATCCTAAGAATGCCCGGTTCACAAGAATTGGTTCCTTGGAAAAGAACCATGGCAAAGAAAATCCAAAGAAGTTATGTCAAAAATTTTATACAACGTGGTATTACAATGAAAATGGTTATTTGGACCCAAATGAGGCTTTCGCACCCAAGTGAGGTGCCTACGTATCACACAAAGGTGAATCAGATAAAAAGAAGCAACATCCCAGGCGTAGTTCATGAGAGTACATTTTTTTTAAATATATATTTATATATATATATATATATATAGTTCTAACTAACTACTAAATATGAACAAGCTATTAACACAATACTATAATAACTACTTATACTAATATCAAAGAAAATGATCATCTACAAAGTTTCCACAATATGTTCAAAAATAAGGAAAAGAGAAGGTAGACATGTCATAAACATCAAGTACATGAGCAACATCAATACTACACCCAAAATCCAAATACACCCTCAAACTTAAACTATGTACTGTCCTCAGTGCAACTAACAATGTAATATAAAGGGTGTAAGGAACTCCCTGACTAGAAGATCAATCCTCACTGTCAGTGTTGGGGTACCGAAGCTCATCATCACTCTCCTCTTCAGTGTTCTCATTAGAACTACATAGTGAGTTCAGCTTGCTCATCATTCTGTTCAGAAAACTGCTTATTCTCTTACCGAACTGCTTATGCTTCTTCTCTATTTTGTCCAGCCTGCTCTTGATTTGAGCCTGCTCAGCTGCTACTGCCTCCAATGGCAGCATGCTCGAAGGCCTGGAGGAAGAACCCTCTCCATGTGGGCCTGAAGGAAGCCCTGCTACCAGCTGGCTAATGTTAGTGTCTATAGAAAAAAATCTGAGATGAAATATACCTCATGTTGGACGCTCCTGATGAAAGTGGTGGAACTAAAGTGTATGAACTCCCTGGTGCAGTAGTAGTAGTGGTAGCTGAGAATTGCCCAAAAGTTGGGTCATCAACATCAATCTGCGAGGGTACCTCAACTTTTCTTTTCTTACTTTGAATCACTCCTCCTGATCCTTTCTTCAAGAATGGATAGATAGGTTTGTCAGGACTTACACGTTTTTCACCAATGCGTATTTCCACTCCGGCATTCATGCATAGCTGGTGAATCGAGCTTGGGAAGAATAAGCTCTTTTTTCTCTCTTGCACCACCTCCTCAATCTCTCCCACAATTATTTCCATAACATTTACTTTGACACCGTCAATCACTGTTGCGATCAATAGAGCTTTTTCAGGAGTGAGATCACGCTCATTGCATGACGGCATCACCCTAGTGAAAAAAATGGATAACCAAATGCGGGCCTCAGCGGTGAAGTCAGTGGATACAATCATTTGTCCGAATATGGACAAACTTGAGGGTTTACCCTCTTAAAGCATATCAACCATCCATTGCACACATCCTTCTGAAGCACGAGCCTGGTATAAAGCATTGTCAACATCATCTAGCTCATACACCGCATTGATTGTAGCTGCATCAAACCGCACTAACTTTCCCCTCACAGTAGTCACCAACTCACCTCTAAAATCTATTTAAGTGGCATTAGTAGAAAATTCCCTCGCTATGGAAGCGTTCGCCTTCTCAAGTGTTTTGGCAAAACAACTCCATCCACTATTTTCAAGCCTTTGGAAGAAGTTGGGGAGTTTCTCATCCACCTTGTCCATATGGATCTCTCTTTCCTTAATGAAACTCTTTGAACGATCCCTTAGGTATTTTTCATAGCATGATGCGGATAAGAATGTGGTGGGGTCATATGTTTCCTCTCTCTCTTCCGTTAAGTTGTGTTGGTTGTCTCCTTTGACTAATGTATAGGTAAAAATACCAACAAAGATCACCATTGTCAAAATACGATTTGGGTACTCACTATATGCATTAATAAAGCTCATGAGCCAAAGGTTGAAGCCAAAAAAATTCTAGCAGTGGGCTGTGAAGGCTTACTGTTGTCGCATCCTATTTTTATCCGAACCGGTTAAGGTTCGAAATAGGGCTCGACTTATTGGGTAACTCACGGTAAAGAGTTGGAGTCGCTACCTAACATATTTTTTAACTAGGCGTATTAGGGCACCTATTTTGTTTCTAGCTAATTTTATAAATTAACTCTGAAACTTAGTCTACGAACCAGATATTCTAGGCAAGAGGTTCAAGTTAATTCGGGAGGAAGGGGTTAGGCACCTCTCAAGCTCCACCAAAAGTGGTTACCGGCCAGACATATAATTGGGATTCTAAATAAGTAACTAAACAAATGGACTAGACAAATAATTGAATGACTACTATGATACGCATATAATAATTAAGATTAGATAAAAAATAAAAAAAAAGTTCATATTCATTAATAGGCTTATTCCTTAAAGAATTGCACCTAGCAAAATAAAACAAATTAGTTAGTATAAAATAAATATTAAGAGAAAATAATAGCAAGTAAAATTAGAAATATTTTTGGAGTGTTGTTTTGAAGATATTTATCCAAATGTACCTCGCAGAAACAAATGAAGTTAAGTTAGTAAATAATAAAATAATAATAATAATAATAGTTATAATAATGAATAATGATAATGATGATGATGATAATAATAATAATAATAATAATAATAATAATAATAATAATAATAATAATAATAAGAGTAGTAGTAATAATAATAATAATAATAATAATAATAATAATAATAGTTTTAAAATAAAGGAGAAACAGATTTTTAAAAGTGTAGGCTCATGTATGTATCATTCAGCTAGAAGTTAGGGACGTCGGTACGGCTGCGAACATGCCGGTCGGTCGTGTTTCCATGCCAAGTGCCGGTCCCACCTCTCCATCGCTAGCTCGTTTTGCAATTACGGCTCATACAAGTCATCATAGCCTATTTGTTATAGGGACACGGGGACGGAACTATTCAAGTGTAGTATCCAGTCAATGGGCCTCGAATAAATGTGCATAATTATTCTCCTCGGCCGTAATTGATATAGCATCCGTCAATTCGTAGTGTTTCCATCAAATCCTTGTATAGGCCTCAAATTACAATATTTTCATAGGCCTAATTGATGTCTAGATTAGTGTTACATCAGGCAACGCCAAAGGAAAAGAAGCTGTGGGACCCAGAACGATAATTCCATAGTCAAGGTTCATCCAGTAAAGAGAAATCCCCAAAGCCATCAACTGCAGTTAAAGCAAAACATGACCAAAGGTCTATGGCAGCAACAAATTGAACCTGCAAACAAAAATACCCAGCCAGTAGCGAATTGAATTTGCGAATGAACAAGAAAATAGAGATACGACATTCCCGATTCACGACATTAGCGAATGCAGCAACGCCATCAATGCAGAAGGAAGAAGGGAGCGACACCAGCCTTCGCCGACAAGTGGGAAGCAGCATCGCCATGACTCTTTTTCCTCCACCTTCATTTGAATCCTTCAAAATCAGTAACAAAGGACAACAATCCCCAATTTGCAAGTGAAAACGTCGAGGGAATCAACGGCATCTCCGACAAACAAGTTGATGCCGACGACCTCGATAACCGTTTGAAGAAGGAGCGATCGCCGGCTACTTTTTCCGGCGAGGATCGCAGGGCACCACTGCAACTCTACTCTCAATTTGATTTTGTTTTCCACGGTGGGTTCCCCCGTCCCCGACCTCCTCTTGGTTTTGATTTTGTATGTTGACTCCCCTGTTCCCGACCTATTTCTTTGTTTGTGTATCGGTGTGCGTATGTAATGATGGGTGCGTGTATTTGTATATATATGGGTTTGTTTGGTGGTTCAGGCGGTTATGAGTGTGTGAGGGGTGTTAATGGCGTGTGGGTATGATTGTGAGAAGGATAGGTAAAATGGTGAAGGAGTTTGATAGGTGGGTTAATGGTGTTGATCGATTTGTATGTATATGTGTGTGGGGTTATGGGTAATGGAGAAAGGAAGGAGACCAGAAGAAGGCTATGGGGTTTGTGCTTGTATAGGGTGTTGTATGTGTGTATATATGCTGGGAAGGAGTCTGCAATGGAGGAGAAATGGGGTGGGGTGTGCATGCGTGTGGATCCCGCTGGAGTAGTGTATGTGATAGTGTGTAGATGGGTTTTTTGTGAAGAAGCAAAGCCGAGGAAGATGAGGGTGTCCTCTGAGTTTTGAGAGATCACCTCTTACTTCTATCTGATCCTTTCTCTTAACGCAAAAGATATATATTAACCAAAATTGTGACAATTGAGCCGTTGGGGATGAGGAGTGATTGAAGGATTTTTTGGAATGTTTTTGAAATTGGAGAGGATTTTGGGGAAATGGCTGAGCAGTAAAAAGAGAAGAATAGGATTTTCTACTAAAATAAAAATAGGAGACAAAAAGAAAAATATTTGGTGCATTAGGGTAAGTGTATTTGGATGAGTACATTGTCTACGTTCTAAGAAAGATTTATCTTAAAGGAAGATTTATATCAAAAAGAATTCAAATTCAAATGAACAGGAACAATTATGATGAACTGAAATGGAACCGAATTTTGACTGAGCATTTTATAACCAGACTAATAATTGATTTAAAGGTGTGTTGAACCCTCTTAAAAAAAATTCACACAAGTATGCATCGGGATTTGACTTCAACAAAATGGGGACTCTAAAAGGTTTTCTTTGGAGTCGCCACCTAATTTAAGGATTGTTAGGAACCTAAGTTAACTAAAGAGTGCAATTTTATCCCTTATTTAAAAGGAAAATAATTCAGAGATTCTTAGGTAAGTGGTTCTATTAAATTCGAAAGAAGGTCCCTAACAGGAGTACTTTCGAACCTTAACCATGTTCTCTAACAGAGACTTGTGACAAATTTTGATATCAGCAACAAAAGAAAGGGTGCAGCAACAATCATAGCAGACTTAGAAGAGATTTGATACTTAAGACCCGAAGACACTTAATAGGTTCCAACCAAGAAAATAGATTACTCTTCAATTTTAATCATGAATTGACCAACACTAAAACATTTTCACCGTTGCCCTTCTTCTAACTGCATCTCTTCTGGACAACTAAAGCAACACCACAAATGCCCATTCCACCTACTGCACAATCCCTTAGCAGCTTAGATACACTACCTCATACCTGCTCCCCTACTCCCGGCTTCAAAACTTACCAGAACAGCTGCAAACAACCTCAACCATCGCTTACTAACTGCAGCTATTTAACAGCTCCTAAATCTCAAAAAAAAAAAAAAAAAAAAAAACGAAGCTAAACTGCCCACCCTGAACTCCTTTCAACAGCCAACAACAGAAACAAAATACACCCAGGAAATGACTTGAAACCAAAACATACAACCTCCTAATCAACTTGCATCCTCACTGCCCAAACCTCTAAACAATCACATATCAAAACTCCTGACTTGAGCATCTACTAACAATTAGGCCCTGAACGAATAAAAAAAATGCAAAGCAAACCCTTAAACACCTCTTTACCACTTCTCCAGGACAGAAACAGGCCTCCCTGAAACAACTTAGACAACCCGAAACATACCTATGAACATTTTGAAATCCTTAACACCCTTTCACAGATCTGCAATCCCTTTACTCCCTCACAGATCCTCCAGAACAAACAAACCACCTGAACCTCTTGCACTTCACTAATCAACCACCCCTGAACACACCCCTCACTTTCCAAACTGCACTCTTGGAGACAAAACCACATACACTTGCTCTCCTGCACACTGAACCCTCTCTGCACTCACTGAAACTGCACATACTCACATCACACACAGCTAGACGACTCCCAGAACTGCAGCACGCCTATATACCTCCTAAACAAACTCTTCCACTCCTAGGACTGCCTCTACTTACAACCTTGCTTAACAGACCCTAAACAACCTACAGACTACTAAGCCTGCCTCTAGCTACTGCAAGACAATACCCAAGCAGCCCCTCAATTCCTCCAAACAAACGGATACACATCATCTCTCTAACACCCTCACAGACCTCCAGAACCCCTCAACTAACCTCTGAACCTACAGAAAACACTAGACAGGATGCCAAGATGCAGAGCAAAGAGAACTTTTGTACAGATACTACATATTTTAGCTCTACTATAACAATTATATGTAAATAAGCTTTAAACACTCTACTCTAGCAGGTTTCTAAATAATGCATCCTCCCAGTAGTCAACAATCCATTTTTATGCATTCAAATCATAAAAACAGTCAATCTTTATTTGCAGCCATAGCCTAAAATTTATCAGTTCATGTAGCAGAATTTTTTGTTAAAAGGGTTCAAAAGTTTTAATCTATACTCGCAAATCAGTTCAACTACTTCTATTAGCAAAGTATCATCTCTATTACCACCTCATAAAATAGGCTACGATTATTGACCGATTTCTTAAAAAAAATGTGCATCATACAAAACACTTACTTCTCATCGCAAACATATATACATCAAAGAAGAAAAACTCATGAAACCAGGAAATACTGACCTGTTTTAAGGCAGTGAACAGGGCAATGAAAGATGAAGAATCGACGTTTGAACTAGCGAAGACACTAACAAGTGATGCTCATATCCAAAAACAAGAACAAAAATCCCAAAAAATGCAATGACCCTGTCTATATCTCTATATTTTGATTTAAAACTCAGAGAGGAAACTTTTAGCTAATACCATTTTTTGGTATGAAAATTTTCAGAACCCCTCAAAACCCTAAAAAATGATCAATATATAGTCCAAAAATTAGGGTTTTACCTTATCTTTAAAAATCCGAATTACCCTTATGATTTTTGACCTTCTCTCTGTGAGATAAGTGTGAGAAGGGTAAAAATCCCACCCTTCTCGTCCTTATCTTCACAAAAGAAGATCTAAGGCTCGGATTGATTCTATTGAAATGAACGGGGTGGATTAAATCCCCGTTTGTACTGGTGAGAGAGGGAAAATGCCAAGGACACCAGCTGGAACAAGGCTACTCGTCCGGCAAATCCTTGTACGGAGAAGACGAGTGACTGGATCGGGTAATAGACGCAGGTCGCGATTTGGGAATCGGGTCGCAGATTTGGGCAACTGAGATTGGGGTTTTCTGATAATGGGGATGGGCTTTAGGGAATAGAAGAGGAAATGTATCGCATGTAATGTGTATATATCTGTTTGCGGAAATAGGCTGCATTTAAGGTGTAGAAGCAAATTTGGCCTTCTTTTGAGAATAGATTAAGAAATTAAAGGATTTGCATGGTAGGTCGAAATTAAAGCCATATTTTACACATTTAGTCCCTTCTTTTGAAATTAATTAATTCATTTTAATTAATTTTAATTTTAATTTTATTTTAATAATTGATTTTATTTAGATAATTAGTCATTAATTTAAATCTCGGGACGAAATTGGGTGTCAACAGCTGCCCCTCTTTATCCGGAAAAGGATGAAAGAGTTTTTAGGGTAAAGAAGTTGACGAGAAGCCAATTTTGTCCCGATAGAACCAAGTCTTTTGATTTCCAAGGACCAAAGCAAGGCTTATGGATATGGCCGAACTCCGGTTTTCGAGTTGCCTACATATCTCGGGCTGAAAGAGATTCAGGCTATATGTAGTTCAACGACACTTAGACACGAAAACTCCCACGATTGATTGAAAAAGACGCACGAATAGGAAAGAATTCAAACTGACCCCTAATCTGGAATGAAAGATTAGGTAAGATATTGCTTGTTCGAGTGCGATTCTTTAGATCTTCTTTGACAAGTCTAGCTCATATCAACGATTGCCCCAGTTCACTGCTAAGAAAAAGTTCCACGTTATGCTCCAATGCTGCTGCGGTATTGCCAAAATTCTGTAAAGACTTAACAAATGGTAAGCGAGCAACTGCTAATAAACTATAATAATTGGAATAAAAAATAAATAAAAGGATAATATAAAATTGTAAATGCTGGTTGTGATGCTATCAACAAGTTCTTCCTTCAATCAACTGCCAAGGCGCTCCTCCCGGAGAACCTCTAAGATGATCATTATTATGAAATAGTAAAGCAAGACAGTAAGTAAAGCGGGTACGAATTGCAGAACAATAAACAAAATAAATCGACTAACAAGATATAATGCCTCAAGTTGCTTTGCCAAATCTTAGTCTGTGCAGATATAAAACATAATGCTTTTGCAAGACAACCAACCGGCGAGACACACCGCACATGGTGCCTCATAGTTGACTTGTCTATTTCATGATTCAAACTAGTACATGATATAATGCTTTTGCAGGACAACCAATCGGCGAGACACACCGCACATGGTGTCGCATAGTTGACTTGTCCATTCTAATCTAAACAAGTGCATAATATAAAGCTTTTGCAGGACAACCAACCGGCGAGACACACCGCACATGGTGTCTTATAGTTGACTTATCGATTCATAATTTAAGCAAGTGCATAATATAAAGCTTTTGCAGAACAACCAACCGGCGAGACACACCGCACATGGTGTCGCATAGTTGACTTGTCTATTCTAATCTAAACAAGTGCATAATATAAAGCTTTTGCAGGACAACCAACCGGCGAGACACACTGCACATGGTGTCTCATAGTTGACTTGTCGTTTCATAATTTAAACAAGTGCATAATATAAAGCTTTTGCAGGACAATCAACTGGTGAGACACACCGCACATGGTGTCTCATAGTTGACTTGTCGATTCATAATTTAAACAAGTGCATAATATAAAGCTTTTGCAGGACAACCAACCGGAGAGACACACCGCACATGGTGTCTCATAGTTGACTCATGGTGTCTCAAAGTTGACTTGTCAATTCATAATTTAAACAAGTGCATAATATAAAGCTTTTGCAGGACAACCAACCGGCGAAACACACTGCTCATGGTATCTCAAAGTTGACTTGTCAATTCATAATTTAAAGCAGGAGCAGAATGTAAAGCTGTTGCAGGACAACCAACCAGCGAGACACACCACTCATGGTGTTTCAAAGTTGACTTGTCAATTCACTATCGCGAGGTAAATTCTATCACAATGGTAAATTCTTAGATGCCGCAAGAGTAAATTTGAATGATCTGTCAAGCAGAACCATATGCACCGTCAATTCGATTGGTGTTGCTTGTTCTGTCTAAATGCTCTTTTCCTTCCTGTTCCTGCTCTCAAAGAAAAAATTCGTTAGTTTTGGGGAGGGGGTGTTTGATTTGTGCTGATTCATCTCGAATTTGTTGTTATCACTTTCTTTTCTTCATGAGACTTGGGTTTGGAAACCATCCTCGGAAACTTGGTTTATGAACTCAATAGCATAACTCATCTTAAGATAGAGGCAAAAATAAAGTAATTTGATAAAATAGTAAGCAAGTAATCATTGATATGCAAATGAAAAGTTTATAATGCATTTAAATTTCTACTTTAACTCCAACTCATGACATATCTCGAAACAAACTGAACGTCCTTTGTATTTGCAACTTGTGCTAATCTTGAATACTTTTATAACTTTGTCGCTTCATCCTTTGATAAGCAATACCAATTTTGCAAAAATCTGCCCCAGTTATAATCTTTATGCCTTCGAACTCTTTTTGCAAAATTTGCCCCAGTTTCTATCCTCCATATCTTCAATTCATTTTGTAAAATTACCCCAGTTGCTAGCCTTAGGGGAAACTGAAAACTTTAATATTATAGAGTCGAGACCGTTAAGAGCGCCTACGTATCCCTCCACGAGAATCAGACTATGCGTAGTTCTACTTACATGAAGATTTTGGGGGAAAATATGGCAATCTAAGTACGAAACCGCATCCGAATTGGAAAGCCTACACATCTGCCCAGATGCGTAGTTCGGAATTACTTCATAAAAGATAAACAAGCCTAAAGTGTTACAATATTTTGACCGAATCCGATGGGGATTGCATACTTATCCTGTTGCCATTCCAGGAATCAGGTCAGAAGTAGTTCAAATTTACATAAAAGGGAAAATGGAAAATTCGTGTACCAATGCAACCAAACTCTATGCGAGTTACTACGTATCCGGCCTTGGGATTCAGGTCACGCGTAGTTCATATTACATCAAAGATTACATTCAAAACCATGCTAACATGTGATTGCTTCAGACATAGTATCTTTTGACGGCATCTGCGTTGATTGCTTTTGGCCAAACTTGACCATCCATTTCTGCCAGAATCAATGTCCCTCCGGATAAAACCCGATGAACCACATATAGACCTTGACAATTTGGTGCAAATTTTTCCCTTGCTTCTTCTTGATTAGGAAAGATCTTCTTTAACACCAATTGTCCCCGTTTGAAGTCTCACTCTCACTTTCAAGCCAAAAGACTTGATGATGCAATTTTGATAAAGTTGCCCATGACAAATTGCATTCATTCTTTTCTCATCAATAAGCATCAACTGTTCACATCTGATCTTCAACCATTCAGGATTTTCTAATTCAGCTTCTTGAATGATTCTCAAGGAAGGAATTTCTACTTCCGCGGGTAAGACTGCTTCTGTGTCGTACACCAAAATATAGGGAGTTGCCCCAGCTGAAGTTCTAGTGGTGGTGCGGTAGCCAAGAAGTGCAAAAGGCAACTTTTCATGCCAACCTCTATAATTATCAATCATCTTGCGAAGAATACGCTTGATGTTCTTATTTGCCACTTCAACAGCTCCATTCATTTTGGGCCGGTAATCTTGAAGCTTTCACAATTTGGTGCATTAGAGTTGCGATGAGTAATCTTGAAGCTTTCACAAGTTGCTCTCATTAAATCACTATTCAAGTTTGCACTATTATCAGTAATGATATATTCTGGAACTCTGAATCTACAAATGATATTGTTGCGCACAAAATCTGATACCACTTTCTTGGTTACGGACTTGTGAGAAGTTGCTTCCACCCACTTGGCGAAGTAATCAATAGCCACCAAAATAAAGCGATGTCCATTTGATGCGGCCGGCTCAATAGGACCAATAACATCCATTCCCCAAGAAACAAAAGGCCAGGGAGAACTCATTGCATGAAGTTCAGAAGGAGGTCTTTTGATCATATCTCCATGAATTTGACATTGGTGGCATCTCCGCACAAACTGAACACAATCAGTTTCCATAGTTAGCCAAAACTAACCCACTCTCAAGATCTTCTTTGCCAAGACAAAACCATTCATGTACGGTCCACAAATTCCCGCATGCACTTCTTTAAGCAATTTTTTGGCTTCAACGGCATCGACACACCTTAAAAGTCCTAAATCCGGAGTTCTCCTATATAGGATTTCGCCGCTTAGGAAGAATTGATTCGCTAGCCTCCGAATTCTCTTCTTTTGAACACTTGTTGAATTTTCAGGATATCTCCCAACCTTGAGATCATTCTTGATATCAAAATACCAAGGATGGCCATCTCGCTCTTCATCAACTTGAAAACAATAAGCCGGCCTATCATGCAATTCAATTTCAATAGGATCAATATAATTCTTGTCAGGATGCTGGATCATAGAGGATAAAGTCGCCAAAGCATCGGCAAACTCGTTTTGAATTCTTGGAACATGCTTGAACTCAATCTTTGCAAACCTTTTGCACAATTCCTGGACGCAACGCAAATAAGGAAGAATCTTTGCATTCTTGGTGTTCCACTCGCCTTGTACTAGGTGAACCAGCAAGTCAGAATCCCCGATTACTAAAAGCTCTTGGAAGATGTACTTCAAAGGATCCATCCTCGAGATAAAATAAGTTGTATATGATGAAAGATAGTGCCTTAACCTTTGTGCGGTCCAAGTCAAGGCGCAACAAGTTCGCTCCCAGAGAGTATACTTGGCTTCATAAGGGGTGAACTTCTTGCTTAGATAATAAATGGCTTGCTCCTTCTTCTCGGCCTTGTCATGTTGCCCCAAGACACATCCAAATGCATTTTCCGAAACGGACAAATATAAGATCAGTGGTCTTCCAGGTTCAGGAGGAACTAATACAGGCGGATTGGATAGATACTCTTTTATTCTATCAAAAGCCTTTTGACAATCTTCCGTCCATTCAATAATAGCATCTTTCTTTAACAGCTTGATTATCGGTTCACAAATAACCGTGAATTGCGCAATGAAGCGGCTTATGTAATTCAAACGGCCAAGAAAGCTCATCATATCTTTTCGGCTCTTCGGAGGAGGCAAGTCTTGGATAGTCTTGATTTTAGACGGATCTAATTCTATACCCCTCCAGCTTACAATAAAACCCAACATCTTACCGGCGGGAACACCGAATGCACATTTTACAGGATTAAGCTTCAAGTTATACCTCCGAAGGCGGTTAAAGAACTTTCTCAAATCAGTCAAATGATCTTCTTTCTTCTTTGACTTGATAACAATATCATCTACATAGACTTCGATCTCTTTGTGAATCATATCATGGAAAAGAGTTGTCATCGCTCTCATATATGTTGCCCCGGCATTCTTCAAACCAAAAGGCATAACTCTATAGCAGAATACACCCCACGGTGTGATGAAAGCAGTTTTTTCAGCATCATCTTCATCCATTAAAATCTGGTGATAACCAACAAAACAATCGACAAAAGACTGAAGCTCATATTTTGCACAGCTATCAATAAGGATATGAATATTCGGCAACGGAAAATCATCTTTTGGACTTGCTTTGTTGAGATCACGATAATCAACACAAACTCTAACTTTGCCATCCTTCTTGGGCACCGACACAATATTTGCTAACCAAGTGGGGTACTTGAGAGATCGAATCACCTTGGCGGTCAATTTCTTTTGCACTTCTTCCAAGATCTGTTTGCTTGTGGAAGTTTTGAAGTTTCTCTTCTTTTGTTTAACAGGCAGAAATGAAGGATCAGTTGTCAACTTGTGAGTGACAAGATCGGTACTCAAACCGGGCATATCATCATAAGACCAGGCAAAGATGTCTCGATACTCGTTCAATAGTTCAATATAAGCTCTTCTTTCTTCCGAGGTCAAATGGATAGTGATTCTGGTTTCTCTAACATCTTCTGAAGTTTACAAGTTGATTGACTCGGTTTCTTCCAAGTTAGGCTTTGGCTTGTTCTCAAACTGATCCACTTCCCTCGTTATTTCATCAGGAACAAAATCTTCATCAAATTCCCCGACGTTCACTACATCATTACTATTTTGTTCAGTTGTTTCATTATATGTCATAAGCAAAGTTTCGGCAGTTTTGTTAAATGGAAAGCTAAAATATAAAACAAACATTAATCAAAAGCATAAAATAAAGTAAATAATTTAAGCATAGCAAAATAATGATATGGGAATGCAGTGTATTTTATTTGTTTCAAAAGTCTAATTTAGGGAGGCAATACATTAAAGTAAAACATGTAGAATGTAAACAAGTTATTTTGAAAAGACATAAACATAAACCGAAGGCAAAACACAGTTCAGGGCCTCAATCTGACTGTGATGCTAAAATAAACTAGTGAGTTCATTCACCAAGTCTCTTCCACTGGGACACAGGTCCAATTGGCCATCGGATCCTTTGCCTCAACATTCTGCACAGGTGACTCCTCAGCATAGTCTTCAATAACAACACTGCATTCCCAATCATCACTCACGAACAGATTACCAACACCTTCAACCAAATCTTGCACAGTAACTTCTGGTGCCTTGACAAATGACTGATTTAGCGATGGCAAAGGCTTTGGAATGACGATGTCTGGCTTCTTGGTTTTGAACTTGGCTTTGTCAGCTTCTTCCTTGGTTGGATAATAACCCAAACCGAAAGTACCTAGGATTTTTGGCAAGCCAATAGGTTCAGTGATTCCATTCAAATTCAGTCCCTATCCCGAACCAGGCTTGAAACCGTTCTTCAGTATTTCTACAGCAATCATCTTGGGGACCTTGGGCAGGGCACCTCTCTTCGAATCATCATTGGACGCCCGAGTGACATTCATTAGCTCAATAGTGTGAAAAACAGTCCCATCAAGCTAAGTGGCGTTTTCTACCATAGGAATTGTGGTGTTAGCATGAAATGGGTTGTTTTCCTCACCCTTAACCACGACCTCTTTGTTATCCCATATGAATTTCACACTTTGATGTAAAGTGGAAGGGACGGCCCCAGCCATGTGGATCCAGGGTCTTCCAAGCAGCATATTATAGGTAGACGGGATGTCGAACACCTGAAACTCCACAGAGAAGTTCACAGGACCTATTTGCATATCAAGATCGACCTCTTCTAGGGCACCTTTGAGCCCCATCAAAAGCCCTTGCTTTCACATTACTTTGTCTGATTTTGCCAGTGTCAATTCTGAGTTCCTTCAGGGTTGCTAACGGACATATGTTGAGCCCAGAACCACCATCGATCAGCACCCGCCGACAAATTTGTCCCTACATTTGACAACAATATGCAAGGCTTTGTTGTGTCCGAGACCCTCGGGTGGAAGCTCTTCTTTGAATAAAGACACCTTGTGAGATTCTAAGATTTGGCCAACGAAGACGGCGAAGCTCTCACCCATGGTCTCAGCAGGCACCTCTGCTTCCTTGAGCACTTTCAGCAATGCATTTCTATGTTTCAGAGCTCATCAGCAAAGCCATGATGGATATCCGGGAAGGAGTATTCTTTAAATGCTCTAGAATAGAGTAGTCTTTCGACTGCATTTTCCTCCAGAAGCCCTCAGCCTCAGTGTCAGTCACTTTTCTCACAATGCTTTCCTTTTCCCTAAGGCCTTGACCCAACTTCTCAGGCGTATAGCATCTACCGGATCTGGTCATGCCTTGTGCAGCAGCAACAACAATGGTTACCTTCCCACTTCTGATAGGCACTTCAGAATAGTTCCAAGGAACCCCTTGCTATCGTATTGAAGGGGGGAGGAAGGCATAACAGTGACAGTTGGCCTTGGGATACCAGCTTGCACCAGAATGGGAGCTCTAACCTGCACAGATATTTTGGTCTCGTTGGCAACCCTCACATTGCTAACGGGAACAATGGTTCCTTTCAAATCGAACCCCTCATCAATGGGAAATGACATTGACAGCATTGTTGCCATATGCAGGAAGAGGATTATCTTGCACATTTTGTTGAGTTCCAGTAAGCTGGATAGTGCCTGATTTGATCAAAGCTTGAAGGCATAACATCTTTCAACATCATGGCCCGCAGCCCCAGAATGATAAGCACAACGCTTATTAGAATCATACCACCTTGGAGGAGGATTTGGAGTGTTATCAGGAACAGGCTGTACAACTCCGACGCTTCTCAATCTTTCAAACAATTGACCATAGAATTCAGCTATAGGAGTATAGGTTTTGGGTTCTCTCCTTTCATAGCTTTGGTTAGGTCCTTGTACATTTGGACGGACAGGAGCAAGAGGTTGGTAATTTTATTGGCGAGGAGGGTATTGTTGTGGTGCTGGTGCTCGTGGTGGACAGTAACTGGGTTGTGCTTGATAGACAGGATATAGAGTGGAAGGAATTTGATATTGACTAGGATGATTTGGGAGTGGTGCACTTGGGTAAGAGAGGGGAATATTCGGGTAAGGAGGGGGTGAATTTGGATAATGAGGAGGGGCGTTTTGGTAAGTAGGGTAGGCAGGTTGATTATCGAAATTCAGCCTTTTAACTGGGCGGCGGTCAATGTCTTCAACAACAGCTGTGACTTCTTCCCTCTTCTCTTTCCTTCTAGAGTGATTTGGGCTGGCTTGGGCATTTTGGGCACTCAACTTCATTTCAGCAAAGCTCACAACCCGACCGGATTTGATGCCTTCTTCCACCTTCTCTCCCATCGTAAGAAGTTTGGCATAAGGTGCACTCATCATAGGGAGCATATGCATGTAATAGGAGTCATCTTGAGCACCAATGAAGTACTTCACCAGGTCCTTCTCGGTCATCGGGGGTTGTACCCGTGCCGACTGTTCACGCCATCTCAGGGCATATTCTCTACAAGTTTCTACCGGTTTCTTCTTCAAATTGGCTAGGTTATGAGGTCAGCGACCATTGCAACATTGTATTCGAACTGCTCTGTGAAATCATCGGCTATATCATCAAACTCATGCCACTTGCTTATATCCTGTCTTGAAAACCATTCAACAGCAATACCTTCCAGACTATGACTGAAGTAAGCCATCAGAAGTTCTTCTTTGCCTCCCGCAACCCTCATTCTGTTGAGATACTTGGTCAAATGAGAAAATGGGTCACCATGACCATCATACATATCAAATTTTGGCACATTAAATCTGGGAGGAGGAGTAATGTCAGGGTAGAGATAAAGACTGCGGTAGCAGGCGCCTTGACGTTTCTTAGTCACATGCAAATCCTTGATAGATTGCTGCATGATTTTCATCGCTTGTATTATCTCCTCTTGCTCACTTGTCTTTCCCTATTTTTCCACAGTTGCGGGCACTTCATTTTGTGGTGCATAGTCTGTGAAGTCCTAATTCTTACCATTAGGGTCATGCTCATAATACTGCGCCTCGGGATATCCCTATCTTGGGTCATTGGCATTTTGAGGAGCAACAGCCACAGCGATGGGTGCTTTAGATTGTGGAGGACGAGGAGTGTCTTTGGCAGGTAAATATTGGTAGTGAGAAGTGGGGTCGTTACGATATGGATAATATGGAGGGTAACCAGCAGGTTGGGTATTTTGTTGAGCGGGCGGGGTATTTTGACTAACTTGTGTGCGGTTCGGTGGTGGCATTTGGTTAAGTGGGTTACTTTGATATGTGGGTGCATTATGAATAGGATTGGCATTTGAAGGTGAGTTTTGAGGGGCTTGCCCTTTAATCGTTGCTAGCTCATCACTCAGCATCTGTATCTGCTTAGTCAGACTTAGAATAAGATCATCTTGAGCAAGAATGATGTTTCCTCTTCAAGATCCGGGAGTTTCGAGAGTCTTATCATTGAGAGTGGGAGGCTGATCCTCGATACCAGACATTATCGAATTCTGTTTTGTATATAAATGTGCAGAGAAGTCTTTGGATCATCTCAATCAGCACAAATCAAACTTCTGTTTGGGGAATAAACAAAACAAAAGAAAAATTCAAAAGGTAACTGTGTTAGTTTGCATGTTGTTGGTAAAATTTGCATATAATCACATAGCGCGCGTCACGTGGTGCTTTGCACTTTGAATTGTGCGAAAAATTTAGACATGTGGCAACCACAAATAAGGTGCATAAAATAAAATACAAATGCGTCCTATCCTGTAAGGTGCCTCTTTACACCAGAGGTAGGCCTAATCATCAAATTGCATACACATGTGGATATTATAATGATACAAGCCGTTTGCCAATACAAAATTGGGATGTAAATAAACATTCATAGTTGCCATTAATAATAAACTGGGTCTCAAAATATTACACCATGATAGAGTTGGGATAATAATATCCAAGTGCTAAAAAAGGGGAAAGCATCAAGCTTTACATTAGGACAAAGGGAATTTTTTTTTTTTTTAGAAAACAAAAGATAAATTTGCTTCAATCTTTGACAATCAACATCAGCAACAACAGTCTACAACAGCAACCGGCAACATCATCAAACAGGTGGCCCTTTAAGCGCGATAGAATCGGTTTGGAGCAGAAGATGGCCCTGCATATCCTGGGTAGCGACGAACCTGATCAAACATCAGCTCATCAAAGATTGTTTTAGGTAGGAGGTAAAGCCGAGAGTGCCTTTCAGCTTCCTTGTCAACATAACCAGTTTAATCGCAAAAGCTCGTTTCTATAATCCAAATTTTGTGATTATTCCTTGCCCATGCATAGTACTCAGGAGAACATGCGGGAACTTGGTTTTGACAAATCATCTCCTTTTTCAAATGGACCCAATCATTACAGATTTTTGCTGATTCAGGGACGGTATAGTTGGGTGATGTATATTTGAACTCAGAATCCTGCATACTAGCAATGAGTGCAATAGACTGGGGAAGTCCGAATTGCCTCATCACACGGGTAGGAGCATAAGGCTGGATGCCCCTAAATCCGATCAACTCAATATAATAACGGCTAGGACCCCTCAACCGAACCTCAGTATTACCCATCCAAGAATAGTTCCAATGGATATCTGATCCGCTCAAGTTGATTAGATGGTCGTACCAATCCTTGGCAGTCTGAAGACGAACAAAGTCTGCCATTCTTTCCTGATGTGTAGCAATCCTATTTCGATTGCCATAGCTCAGATCAGCGAATAGCTCCCGGGAATGAAGGTGCTCAACAGCCCATATTTGCAAAAGAAGATTGCAACCAGAAAAACGACAATTCACTCCTTTAGAACACTCAGTCAAAGCACCCAGTATGTTGGCCAAAATCATAGGAACTAGAGTAGTTTGCCTCCCATTTACGCCCTCAAATACAGATCGGACCACGGTGCTAGGTCGCATGTCAACTGCGGCGTAGCCATAAGGAAACACTAAAGTGCCAAGCAAGGCTAGTATAAAAGCTTTAGGCCTGAGCTTCTCCCATTTGTACTCAGTGCATTTGAACGCCCTTAGATTGGCACGATAAGATCCCTTTCTCCCAAAACGGTCAAACAAATATTTCAATGATATTGTGCCCTGGGTTTTAGTTATCAGTGATGGAGTGTAGTTTAGCTCAAAAATTTTGCAGAACTTCTTCTCACACTTCTCCATAGGCATAATCAACTCACGGTCATCCAGGGTCAAATTGGTAAAACCAGAAATTTCCTCTAAAGTAGGGCATAACTCATAATCTGGAAAACGGAAGACACCCTGCTCAGGATCCCAAAATCTTATTAAGGCCTCAATAAGACCTTTGTCTCCTTGGATATCCATTAATGAAATGAGATTCCCTATTTTCTTTATGATCAAAGAACCATGTTCTCTGCTGATGTTATCCCACCAGTCTTTGAGAATTTTTGGACAAGTGTGGATCATCTGAGTGTTCCAGAAACTCAAAATAAAGGTGGTCTGCATTCATATCTACAAAACAACAAAAGACACGACATGAGATCCCAAATTTAACATGGCAAAGGGCTTGGAATTCATTATTATATCCACACGATCACATAAGATGCAACGTCGTTGGGTCTGTAATAACCCGTCAACAAAAGGGCGGTTTCTTAATTCCTGGAAACGGCACCAAGGACCGGGTCCAAACTAAGGTGTATATGCATGCATGTCCTAAAATCTCCTTCTAAGATTGGGCTAACGGTTGAGGCCGACTCGACCTATGCGGGATAGACCTGGCCTCACAACGCAGTAGAACTGGCCATGACAAAACCAGGCAACCTCAATATCCCGAACTAACTTTTGGTGATACGAAAGAAGTTTCAAAGAGTGATGTAAGGGCAATGCCCTTCCTGCGTAACTACCCGTAAGAGGGTGCCCCGTGATGAAAGCGAGGAGGTAAAAGAGAATTGACAGGCTCCATGAGGGAGGAAATATGAACAGAATGCGGACTATGCACAAATAAAAACATGCTTCAATACATTCATTCACAACAATTAATTCTACGGATACTAGTTTAGGCATGCAAACAAACAAAGAGTTAAGCTACGCATACATACAATTAACACATATATAAAGAAAGAAAATTCGTGAAAATATATTAGTTAGAACCATTTGCGTATCCCCAGCAGAGTCGCCACGCTGTTGAACCTTCCCAAAAAAAATGCACACAAGTATGCATCGGGATTTGACTTCAACAAAATGGGGACTCCAAAGGGTTTTCTTTGGAGTCGCCACCTAATTTAAGGATTATTAGGAACCTAAGTTAACTAAAGTGTGCAATTTTATCCCTTATTTAAAAGGAAAATAATTTAGAGATTCTTAGGTAAGTGGTTCTATTAAATTCGAAAGAAGGTCCCTAACAGGAGCACTTTCGAAAATCTGCTAAAAGCGGTTAATCCAGCTATTTTCACGAATTTTACTTAAAGATAATTGATATAGGATAAATTTCAAATAAAGATAAATAGATAATGAATAATATAATATAAATAAGATAAGGTTTGATTATGCCAATACTTAGATAAATAAACAACAAAACTTAAGATTAATTTAATGAATAATGAGATAATGGTTGATTGCTTAATTAATTAAATAAATAAAGGCTAAGTAAAATTAAGTAAATAAAATAAATAATTAGATAAATAATGATAATTGATTAATTAATTGGTTGAATAGATAAATAATGAATCGGTAAGTCATAAAATAAATAATTAGATAAATAATGATAATTGATTAATTAATTGGTTGGATAGATAAATAATGAATCGGTAAATGACTTAATTTAACAGATAAATATTTATATGATTTCAATTAAATGAATAATAATTGATTAAATAAATAATTATAATTGGTTAAACAAATAAATAATTAACTAAAATTAAATAATTAAATAAATGAATAAATAAATTTATTTATTTATTTATAAATGAAACGACCTCAGTCAGTCGTTTCGGAAGTTAGGACTCCGATTGGTATGCCGATAATTTTAAAATATTCGTAATATTCATTAGGACCTGTCTGTAAAATTTGTGCTAAATCAGACCTCGTTTGATAGGCATCGGAAGAAGGTTTCAGATTTTATTGTCGATAAATATTAAAAAGAGATTTTCGAGCACGATTTTGCCGAATGAGATCCGATTCGAAATCAGAAAGCGACATTAGGTTTGTATAAATATTTGTGATTTTAGTAAACTTTCGAAAGTGAATTTTGATGTTGTTCGGCAAGTTTCCGCTAAATTAAATGCCGAAAGTTAAATAATTTGACTTTTTCTATTTAAATTCGCATCTTGAGTTTCGGGAGTCCAATTTGAGATCCGCCTTCGCGAGTATGTTACATATATTTTGTATAACTGGTATGCAAAAGTTGGAATTACTTCGAATATCGTAGGATTCCGTTTTAATTTTTATTGCGAAAAGAAAAGAAAAAAATAAAATAAAAAGAAAATGGAAAAAGAAAAAAAGGAAAGAAACAAAGAATGGAGCCGGTGGACTATTTTGGTCCTTAGCCTTGG
Source organism: Petunia secreta (assembly GCA_029990175.1). Lineage (NCBI taxonomy): Eukaryota > Viridiplantae > Streptophyta > Magnoliopsida > Solanales > Solanaceae > Petunia > Petunia secreta. The sequence goes on from JARKIP010000038.1 coordinate 5,004,218, forward strand.
TATAACAAACAGAAACATAAAAACGTACTAGAAGCAAGAACAGAGAATGAAATAACGCAGTAAATAAAAATGCCAGAAAATGAGAAAAGTGGCCAGAGGAAAGTAGAATTTTCACCCTGGAACATTCAGGTAATGATCCTAATATATTATTTGAGTTTATTACGTGTGTTTGAATATGTTTTAACGGTAAAACCTGAAATATTAAACATCGTTTTAATAAGTTCAATTAATAGTTTAAAGGGTCAAATGGACCCCGATAATGAAATTGATTATATATTCGTACTCAGTGAGTTATGGGCAACATATAAATGTAATTTATTCAGGGTTTGGTTATATGACTTTGAACCCTGTATATAGGCCTGGCTTGCGCATTGCGTATACGAATAGAGTATCAGGTTCCTAACCGGATTACCCTAAGATGTGGGGAATGAAGCCTTTAGCCTAATTTGATATATTTTACTGCTTATTGAACACAGTGGGATCATTTGGCAATGAATCAAAAGGACAAAGCGGTTATTGAGGGGTTGTACTAACTTTGTAACAACATAAGTGTTTATATCCATTTCTTTGGAGGCACCTGGCTTCGTGGATTTTCTACCACGTGTTCCTTACGTGTGTAGCTGCCGATAGGCATACTGATTACGCCTTAGCTTTGGATTTACATTGTATATTATATGTTATGTCCTATTTTTGGTATTTCATTGAGGATCTGAGTATTGTACCCTGGCTGTGAGTTGGTATGTACTTTCCAGCTGTCGATGAGAGTCCCGCGCTGGTGATGGGTTATTATTGCATCATGTTGCATTTGTATGCGCATTGCATATATTGAGGGTAGGAGTCCGCCCTCGGAGCAGGAGGATTCCGCTCCATTGCATCATATTGAGGGTAGGAGGATTCCTCCCTCGGAGCAGGAGGATTCCACTCCATTGCATCATATTGAGGGTAGGAGGATTCCGCCCTCGGAGCAGAAGGATTCCACTCCATCTATTTGGCACATGTGAAACCATTGCATCATACTGCATTCATCCCATTTCATTGCACCGCGTGCTGACTATTGTGTGACTATCATGCTGCGTTTTGTGTACGCGGTATGTATACCATATTGTGGACATATTTCAGTTTTCCTATATATTCCTGGCTCGTACTCTTGGTTGCGGGGATCGGGTTGCACGCCGCAACGGTATAAATATATGGATCGGGTTGCACGCGGCAACAGGATGAATATATGGATCGGGTTGCACGCCGCAACAGGATGTATTTCTTATTGTTGATATGTTCGGAATACCTATATGTTTTGGCTATCTTACGTTCCTGGTTTTAATGAGTTTGTGATTCCATACGTGTTTCTAGTTATTATCTGGCTCTACCTTTTCATTATTTAAATAAGAGGAATTTCGTTTATCTGTTTCTTTCCTCCCTGGCTAGTTATCCTATTCTTTGAGGTGGCTAGTCTGCCCCACTTATTGAGTCCTTTTGACTCACCCTTGTTTGTCATTTGTTTTTGTCTATCTATTTCGTTTCGGGAGGTTTGCTCCAGGATTGAATTCGCCACGTTGTTCAGGAGCGAAGACGACTTCAGCTGTCAGGGTGAGCCGGCTTTTATTTCGGATGGCCACCAGTTTATTGTTTATTAATTCAGTTGAAATTTTTCTCCCTGCAGGAGGTACCTGTCTTCTTTTGTACTCTTAGATGTCTAGTCTGGATAGCCCTAAACCTAGAATGTTGGGTAGTCAGCTGTAATTCCTTCTGTACAGCTTAGAGATATCAATATGTCTGTGTTTGTTTTTAGTCTTGTCCTTATTTATGAATTATTATATTTATTTTCCTAATTTAATTGGTAAGGGTTCGCCCGACGGGTCTAGGGAAGGATGTCGGGTGCCCGCACGGCCTAGTCGAAATCCGACTCGTGTCAGTTGGTATCAGAGCCCGGTTTAGAGTCTATCCAGACTAAGACAGTGTCTAGTAGAGTCTCCCTGATGGGTACGTAGACGTCTGTAGTTATTTACGAGAGGCTATGATGGCATTTAGGAAGTTTCACATCCTTCATTTCTGAGCATGCGTCGGTTTAGGATTCGAAAGTATTTTCGTTAATTCGTTAATTCCTTTGTGGAAATTGTGAACCCTCGTGCGACGAATTAGCAAACGGTATGAGTTCAAGACGAAGCAGTCTAGGCTGGGGCTAGCACTGACGAAGCCCCGAGAGTTGTCGTGCTGACGATCAAGTCGCGCAGGCCCCAGCTGTACGAGCTCGGGATGGGCTTGCCGTGTGGTTCCCTTGGCTCTCTACGATGCTTTTACGAGAATCTTGGCAACGCAGAGACTGCAAGAATCGATTATTCGCTAGGCACCTTATCAAGTCGCCGCATATGCAGATGTTCGGACTTAGAGAGTTCCTATTCTAGTTCTTAATATTGCTGCAGTGAATTATATTCCGGAGACAGCATGTGTTGTGCCTCTAGTTATTCTGGCTGGTTAGGTAACTGAGATAATTATTGGGTCCGAGTGCCCAAAGAGGTTGCATTATTTTATGCGGTTGAATATCCCGATATTCCCAAGCAATGCATTAGATAATCCCTGTGTAAGTTTTTTTAAAATAAAATGATGTCAGCGTATCCTTCAGGCTCTTGATTATATCGAGCGGTATGGTGTTGATTATTCTTCTTTCCAGTTTCAGGATCCAGCCTTGAATTGGTGGGCCTCTCTCTTATTAGCTAACTTGGTTCGATTTTTCTTCTAGATTCGTGGAAAAATTCCTATCGAGTAGCGAGCGAGATGAAAAGTGTTGCCAGTTTGAGTGGATTGGACAGGGTAGCCTATCGGTTAGCCTGTTGGTGTTTCAGAATATGAGATTTAATTCTATAAAATGGCTGAATATGCATTAGAACTAGTCCATGAACCTTCCGAGAATGTTCAAAGATTTATTGCTGACCTTTCTCCTTCCTTGAGATCCCGGATGGCTCGAGAAATTGAGGTTGAGACTTCATTTGATTTCGTTGTTGATATTGCTCGAAGGTACGAGGCATACCATAAGTTAGAGTGGGAAGAGTTAGAGCGAGAGAGCGAGAAATCCCGCGGCCCTAGTGGGTAACCTTTGTACCTCATTTGGAGGTAAGAGTTCTGATTTATTTGGGAGGTCACCTTCCAGGTTATCTCAGCTTGTGCCACTTGATTCTTAGAGTGCGCCAGTAGCTTATCAAGATCAGATTCAGTCTTTTCTTTACAGCTATCAACAATCTTTCCAGCTTCCATTTTGGTCGAAAAGGTATTATCATTGTTGTGAGTCTGGTTATCCTTTGAGGAGTTCTTTCGTTACTCCGACAAGTTAGCAGTCATCTTTTCTCTCGTCATCAGGCATCTGCGTAGTTGTAGGGGATTTTATTTAGATCTCAATCAGCAAAAGAAATGCCACCATCCGATAGAGGTTGAGAGTGTGGTGGCAGTGGTGCTTCAGAAGGTGATTATCAGAGTAGTTGCTTAGTTCGGCCGCAGAGGCAGTTTTATGAACTGTTTGTCTAGCGGGATGCTGAGGTGTCTGATATAGTAGGCCCTAAGATTTTTTCTGCTCTTAAATGTGAGTAAGATTTGATTCTTTCGATCGATTTGGAAATGGTGTGTCTTATTATGTTTCGGTGGGTTCTTTGGATGTCGTTTCTATTAAGAATCGGTTGCGGTAGAGGGATGAGCTTCTGATATGATTTATTCTTGGTATATATGATGACCCTACTAGTTTATCTAATTTAAATGTGAGAGATTTGTGAGTGAGTATCGGTATTTTCTACTTGGCATCCTATTGTACCACTTTCCCTTATTATATCAAGTCAGTCTATCTCTCTTTAGAATTCAGTGTTGATAGGATGATGGGATTCTTATTCGTGGAAGTGTCGTTATTTCTTCTGGTGTAAGGTGGTTAGTAAGTAATATTCAATCTACGTGTCTCCTCTTGGTTCAAAACGTTAGTAAAGTCATGTTATCCCATGAGCTTATCTGTATTATAAAAGGATTTTCTAGTAAATTGTCAGAGTTTCCTTCTTATTGGGAGGTTAAAATGGCATAGATGTCACTCCATAAAGCTTATTTAATGTCTATCTCTTCATTTGTGATTCTTTGGTTAGCCTGATTCGGAAGTAGTGTAGCTCTGGGAGCCAAGCAAATAAAAGGATGAGCTTCTTGAAGCTCTAATTATTTCTATCCTCGGTCCATTTCTATTTTTTCTTCGTCCGGCACTAGTGAGCTTGAGCGATTGGTAGCCGCTTGTGACGTTCCCTGTGTTGAGCCAGAGTACGTGTTATTGTAGCCGGATAAGCATATTATTCTTTTGGATATCAGTTTATCCGGGTATCTATTCCCATGTATAGTATAGTGCTGGTTCTGTTTTTGCGGATCATCTAGTTTCAGGGGAAACTCTGCCGAAATTTTTATATAGAAGTACCATCCATCAGGCGGTGGTGTTTACGGCAAAGGTGTGGAGTTGTGAACTTGAGAGTTGCAGCTGTTTGGCAACTCGAAAGGGTAGTTGGTAGCTTAGGTCTGCCTACGTTCAGCTTATGCTAAATCTTCTTTAGTCCAGCAGACTGTGCAGGGATGGGTATTCCTATTCAAATAGCTGCATGAGTTTGTGCTTTAAGTGGAGGAGTCTTCCTCCAAATACTGAATGGTAATACTAAATCTCTAAGGCATTGATACCACTTTTGTCACGACCCAACCTAAGGCCACGACAGAAACCTACAATGAGTTTCGATCATTGATAAACCCACTAATAATCTATTAATGCTAGAGATAAGCTGGTAACCTGATCATATATGCGTACCTATCTGCTGAAAGTATAAAGTCTAGAAAAATGACACGACTTTAACTTGATGGCAATTAGAACACTGAGCCACAAATTCTGCTATGTCACACTTCATTCCGTCCCACCAATAAATCTGCTTAACATCATAGTACATCTTAGTCGGACCTGGATGAATAGTGTATTTGGAATAATGTGCCTCTATCATAATCTGTCCACGTAAATCTACGACATCAGAAACACAAAGTCTATCTTTTATACATGAGAACACCGCCAGTAGTAACCTTGTATGGTGACTCCGATTTTCTTCTGGCTATCTGTCTGTATTAAACTAGAACTGGATCCTCATACTGACGTTGTTTTACTTCATGAAAATTTAGAGTTAAAGGTCTAGTGCAGCTTATCGTCCATCCATCATTGGTATATCTCTTTCACACCTCAACTCTTTGAGAAGTTACTTTAGCGTTATAAGTGCTCATGAAATCTACGTTGTTGCTGGTATTCTTCCTCAGCTCATGGTCCAACTACATGTCTCTTTTATTTTCACTTTTTCAAGTCATATTATTTCCAATTTAAAGACAATACCCTGAAGTAGATGTTCAGTCTGAATATCATTCCTGGTCTGCATCATAGTATCCAGTAGTATTTGCATGATCCTTATCCTTATATTATAGACCATGTACACATGAACCTTTGACATACATTAGGATATGAGTATGTACATTCCCACAAGGAGCTCACGGACCAACCCTAACATTAATTGAGGTGTTGCATAGTGCGTTCGTAGAAATGATATAGCCTGCATCAAATCTTCTATAGTGTATAGTGAAGAGGTGCTTCAAAAGCCTCCCCTATTGCATCAAGCGTACGCTAATTCTTAGTTCCATCGACCTGTTTTATATCAAAAGATGTATCGAAGAGGTGATTATCGGCTGAATCATATTAGTCCATCCAGAATTTCGTATATCTTTGCTTCGAAAATGTAGAACTCTCCTCTCATGATCGAGGAAGGATCAGTTTAGTCAGAATAAGCTGGGCAATGGCGTTATGATATTATCCAGCTATGTTTTTATCCAAGGGTTTGATGTGCATGTCATAATTCGGATTCTGTAATCATGAGATAATATCCGTGGAATAGTTTATGAAAGTTGTTTAAGTTCTCTTGTTATCTGCATGAATCTTGCTTTAGACTTAGGCTCATTTGAGGACGAACGAGAGTATAAGTGGATGAGAATGAAACGACCTTGGTCAGTCGTTTCAGAAGTTAGGACTCCGATTGGCGTGCCGATAATTTTAAAATATTCGTAATGTCCATTAGGACCTGTCTGTAAAATTTGAGCTAAATATGACCTCGTTTGATAGGCATCGGAAGAAGGTTTCAGTTTTTATTGTCGATAAATATTAAAAAGAAATTTTCGAGCTCGATTTTGCCGAATGAGCTCCGATTCGAAATCCAAAAGCGCCATTAGGTTTGTATGATTATTTGTGATTTTTGTAAACTTTCGAAAGTGAATTTCGATGTTGTTCGGCTAGTTTCCGCTAAAATGCCGAAAGTTAAATAATTTGACTTTTTCTATTTAAATTCGCATCTTGAGTTTCGGGAGTCCAATTTGAGATCCACCTTCGCGAGTATGTTACATATATTTTGTATAACTGGTATGCAAAAGTTGGAATTAATTCGAATATCGTAGGATTCCGTTTTAATTTTCATCGCGAAAAGAAAAGAAAAGAAAAGAAAAGAAAAGAAAAAGAAAAAGGAAAAAGACAAAAAGGAAAGAAACAAAGAATGGAGGCGGTGGACCATTTTGGTCCTTAGCCTTGGTATAACAAACAGAAACATAAAAACGTAGTACAAGAAGAACGGAGAAAATGAAATAACGCAGTAAATAAAAATACTAGAAAATAAGAAAAGGGGACGGAGGAAAGTAGAATTTTCACCCTAGAACATTCAGGTTATGATCCTAATATATTATTTGAGTTTATTACGTGTGTTTGAATATGTTTTAATGGTAAAACCTGGAATATTAGACATCGTTTTAATAAGTTCAATTACTAGTTTAAAGGGTCAAATGGACCCCGGTAATGAAATTGACTATATATTCGTACTCAGTGAGTTATGGGCAACATATAAATATAATTTATTCAGGGTTTAGTTATGTGACTTTGAACCCTGTATATAGGTCTGGCTTGCGTATTGCGTATGCGAATAGAGTATCAGGTTCCTAACCGGATTACCCTAAGATGTGGGGAATGAAGCCTTTAGCCTAATTTGATATATTTTACTGCTTATTGAACACATTGGGATTGTTTGGCAATGAATCCAAAGGACAAAGCGGTTATTGAGGGGCTGTACTAACTTTGTAACAAAGTAAATGTTTATATCCATTTCTTTGGACGCACCTGAACTCGTCGATTTTTTTACCACGTGTTCCTTACATGTGTAGCTGCCGATAGGCGTACTCATTACGCCTTAGCTTTGGATTTACATTGTATATTATATGTTATGTTCTATTTTTGGTATTTCATTGAGTATCTGAGCATTGTACCCTGGCTGTGAGTTGGTATATACTTTCCAGCTGTCGATGAGAGTCCCGCGCTGGTGATGGGTTATTGTTGCATCATGTTGCATTTGTATGCGCATTGCATCATATTGAGGGTAGGAGGATTCCGCCCTCGGAGCAGGAGGATTCCGCTCCATCTATTTGGCACATGTGACACCATTGCATCATACTGCATTCAACCCATTTCATTGCACCGGGTGCTGACTATTGTGTGACTATCATGCTGTGTTTTGTGTACGCGGTATGTATACCATATTGTGGACATATTTCAGTTTGCCTATATATTTCTGGCTCGTATTCTGGGTTGCGGGGATCGGGTTGCACGCCGCAATGGTATAAATATATGGATCGGGTTGCACGCCGCAACATGATGAATATATGGATCGGGTTGCACGCCGCAATAGGATGTATTTCTGATTGTTGATATGTTCGGGATACCTATATGTTCTGGCTATCTTACATTCCTGGTTTTAATGAGTTTGTGATTCCATACGTGTTTCTAGTTATTATCTGGCTCTGCCTTTTCATTATTTAAATAAGAGGAATTTTATTTATCTGTTTCTTTTCTCCCTGGCTAGTTATCCTATTCTTTGAGGTGGCTAGTCTGCCCCACTTATTGAGTCCTTTTGACTCACCCTTGTTTGTTGTTTGTTTTTTTCTATCTATTTCATTTTGGCAGGTTTCCTCCAGGATTGAATTCGCCACGTTGTTCAGGAGCGAAGACGACTTCAGCTGTCAGGGTGAGCCAGCTTTTATTTCGGATGGCCACCAGTTTATTGTTTATTAATTCAGTTGAAATTTTGCTCCATGCAGGAGGTATTTTTCTTCTTTTGTACTCTTAGATGTCTAGTCTGGATAGTCCTAAACCTAGATTGTTGGGTAGTCAGCTGTAATTTTTTTTGTACAACTTAGAGGTATCATTATGTCAATATTTATTTTTAGTCTTGTCCTTATTTATGAATTATTATATTTATTTTCCTAATTTAATTGGTAAGGGTTCGCCCGACGGGTCTAGGGAAGGATGTCGGGTGCCCGCACGGTCTAGTCGTAATTCGGGTCGTGTCAATAAATAAATACCACATAAATTATTTAATTAATGAGTAAATAAATAATAGATAGATAAATAATTAACGTAAATATAAATAATGAATAAATGAATACAATTTAGTTTTGATTCTTTTGCACTCGATAGTTAATCAAAGATTCCTATTATCTTAAACTAATAGGCGAGTCCCAAAGAAACGGGATAAGCAATTGTATAATCAATCCTAAACATGCAATAAGATAACAATTTGATAAAGCGGTTATCCTACCAAGCTTCTAATCATGCAAAAGTCCTAATCTAGTTTACGGGGATCCTAAAACATGCTTTCTAAAAAGTGCGGGAAAGAAGGAGTTTAGAAGGTAGAACCCGGATAGCCAACTCAATACAAGCCCTGTATTTTAACAGGTTTTCATTTTCCTTTTCTTTTACATTTTCGGGGATATCAAGTCTCGAAAATGCGGACCGGATCAAATAACTTCCGAATGCATGCCATCCCAATTTGTGAGTTTTGCAACTCAAACTCGTCCCAAGGAGTGTATTATGCAAAAGAAATAAGAGAGATAAGGAAAATGAATTAGTAAATGTTTATCATAACTTTATAAATGAAAGAGAGGCATGAAGTTAACCAGTGAGTATAAATAGAATACAATGCAAAAAGCAATTTTTTTTAAAATAATGAACAGGATGGTGAGTTAAGACATATAGCTAAGAACATCAATAGAGTTTAACTTACAGCCACTTGATAAATTTTGTATGCTAGGCCAAACACTTTCATCTAGACGATGGTTTAACTGGGATTTACTTTTAAAGACATGTTGAATACCTTTCTGATGAACACGGATGATACAAAAACTAAGATACGACGAAGATTGATCCAAAAACCAACACAGGATCCAATAAAGCAACTAAAGCCTGTACTAAGTTTCAAACCTATTGAGATGGACAAATACTATAGCTCAGGCCAAGAGAGCAAAATTAATAAAGATAGTTTAACTATTTAAGGAGAAACATCAGCAACCGATTAATAGGAACCAGGATGCTCTCTTTAAATAAAGATCAAAATTTATTTTACATCAAAACTTCTTAACCTTAACCATGTTCTCTAACAGACACTTGTGACAAATTTTGATATCAACAACAAAAGAAAGGGTGCAGCAACAGGCATAGCAGACTTAGAAGAGATTTGATACTTAAGACCCGAAGACACTTAATAGGTTCCAACCAAGAAAATAGATTACTCTTCAATTTTAATCATGAATTGACCAACACTAAAACATTTTCACTGTTGCCCTTCTTCTAACTGCATCTCTTCTGGACAACTAAAGCAACACCACAAATGCCCATTCCACCTACTACACAATCCTTTAGCAGCTTAGATACACTACCTCATACCTGCTCCCCTACTCCCGGCTTCAAAACTTACCAGAACAGCTGCAAACAACCTCAACCATCGCTTACTAACTGCATCTATTTAACAGCTCCTAAATCTTCAAAAAGAAAAAGCTAAACTGCCCACCCTGAACTTTTTTTCAACAGCCAACAAAAGAAACAAAATACACCCAGGAAATGACTTGAAACCAAAACATACAACCTCCTAGTCAACTTGCATCCTCACTGCCCAAACCTCTAAACAATCACATATCAAAACTCCCGACTTGAGCATCTACTAACAATTAGGCCCTGAACCAATAAAAAAAATGCAAAGCAAACCCTGAAACACCTCTTTACCACTTTTCCACGACAGAAACAGGCCTCCCTGAAACAACTTTGACAACCAGAAACATATCTATGAACATTTTGATATCCTAAATACCCTTTCACAGATCTGCAATCCCTTTACTCCCTCACAGATCCTACAGATCAAACAAACCACCTGAACCTCTTGCACTTCACTAATCAACCACCCCTAAACACACCCCTCACTGACCAAACTGCACTCTTGGAGACAAAACCACATAAACTTTCTCTCCTGCACACTGAACCCTCTCTGCACTCACGGAAACTGCACATACTCACATCACACACAACTGGACTACTCCCAAAACTGCAGCACACCTATATGCCTCCTAAACAAACTCTTCAACTCCCAGGACTGCCTCTTCTTACAACCTGAAAACAACCTTGCTTAACAGACCCTAAACAACTTACAGACCACTAAGCCTGCCTCTAGCTACTGCAAGACAATACCAAAGCAGCCCCTCAATTCCTCCAAACAAACAGATACACATCATCTGTCTAACACACTCACAGACCTCCAGAACCCCTCAACTAACCTCTGAACCTGCAGAAAACACCAGACAGGATGCCAAGATGCAGAGCAAAGAGAACTTTTGCACAGATACTACATATTTTAGCTCTACTATAACAATTTTATGTAAATAAGATTTAAACACTCTACTCTAGTAGGTTTCTAATAATGCATCCTCTCAGTAGTCAAGAATCCATTTTTATGCATTCAAATCATAAAAATAGTCAATCTTTATTAGCAGACATGGCCTAAAATTTATCAGTTCATGTAGCAGAATTTTGTGTTAAAAGGGTTCAAAAGTTTTAATCTATACTCTCAAATCAGTTCAACTACTTCTATTAGCAAAGTATCATCTCTATTACCACCTCATAAAACAGGCTACGATTATTGATTGATTTCTTAAAAAAAATGTGCATCATACAAAACACTTCTCATCGCAAACACATATACATCAGAAAAGAAAAACTCATGAAACCAGGAAATATTGACCTGTTTTAAGGCAGTGAACAGGGCAATGAATCTTGAAGAATTGACGTTTGAACTAGCGACGACACTAACAAGTGATGCTCGTATCCAAAAACAAGAACAAAAATCCCAAAAAAAATGCAATGACCATGTCTATATCACTATATTTTGATTTAAAACTCAGAGAGGAAACTTTTAGCTGCTGCCGTTTTTTGGTATGAAAATTTTCAAAACCCCTCAAAACCCTAAAAAATGATCAATATTTTGATTTAAAACTCAGAGAGGAAACTTTTAGCTGCTGCCGTTTTTTGGTATGAAAATTTCAAAACCCCTCAAAACCCTAAAAAATGATCAATACATAGTCCAAGAATTAGGGTTTTACCTTATCTTTAAAAATCCGAATTACCCTTATGATTTTTGACCTCCTCTATGTGAGATAAGGGTGAGAAGGGTAAACATCCCACCCTTCTCGTCCTTATCTTCATAAAAGAAGATCTAAGGCTCGGGTTGTTTCAATTTGAAATGAACGGGGCGGATTAAATGCCCGTTTGTACTGGTGAGAGAGGGAAAACGCCAAGGACACCAGCTGGAACAAGGCTACTCGTCCAGCAAATCCTTGTACAGAGAAGATGAGTTACTGGATCGTGTAATGGACGCGGGTCGCAATTTGAGAATCGGGTCGCAGATTTTGGCAACTGAGATTGGGGTTTTCTGATAATGGGGATGGGCTTTAAAGAATAGAAGCTGCATTTAAGGTGTAGGAGAAAATTTGGCCCTCTTTTGAGAATATATTAGGAAATTAAAGGATTTGCATGGTAGGTCAAAGGTAAAGCCGTATTTTATACATTTAGCCCCTTCTTTTGAAATTAATTAATTTATTTTAATTAATTTTAATTTTATTTTAATAATTTTATTTTATTTAAATAATTAGTCATTAATTTAAATCTCGTGACGAAATTGGGTGTCAACAAGGTGAATAATAAAAATATAAATTAATAATATATATTACTCCCTCCGTTTCAAAAATGATGAACCTATTTCCTTTTTAGTCTGTTTAAAAAAGAATGACCTCTTTCTAAATTTGGAAAGAAATTTTCACTTTTACTCATCCCTAGATGATTTGTAGCCACACAAATATCTATAACTTATTTTAGACCACAAGTTTCAAAAGTCTTCCCTTCTTTATTAAACTCCATGTAAAGTCAAATGGGTTCATCTAAAGTGGAACAGAGGGAGTATGTATAAAGGTGAGAAAAACACATATAGAATAATTGAGGCCAAATTAAGGTATTTAAGGATAAATAATCACAAATATTTATAAAACGTTATTTTATGCAGTAAATTTGCAAATACTCACATTTTTACAAATAGCCTGAATGATGTAAATTATGTAATATAGCCACACTTAAGTATGTAATATATGAGTAGAGGATAACACACGTAATGCATATGTTTTAAATACAAATTATGCACAAACGGTCAAAGGGCACCCTTAGGTTAAATTATAACTGATTATAGAAAAAAGAAAGAACAAAATTGGGTGTCAACAGCTGCCCCTCTTTACCCGAGGATGATGAAAGAGTCTTCGGGCAAAGATAGTGGACGGAGTAGCCAATTTTGTAACGACTGGTATGCAAAATGATTGAAAAGGGGAAATGTAAGGTTTTTGGGGTGTTTTTGGCCGAACCCCGGTCTCTAAGTTACCTACGTATCTCGGGTTTCACGAGAATCAGGCCGTGTGTAGTTCTAGAATGACATGTTGCCTGTATGAGATTTTTATGACGCACAATTCTGGATGAAATGACTAAACTTATTCAACTATGTAAAGTTAAGTTTCGTGTATGCTTTGCCTCTTGGAGAGACGAATGAAGAATGAACTAAAGGCACTGGAAAAGGTGAGATAATCTCAACTGATCGAGTGTGGGAAACGAGGCTTATAATCGTCCTAGTTATGAAAATGTGGCGCGCTACACACCCATAAAGAGGAGTTTATATGTACATAGTTTCCACTTCATCTCGATAAATGAGTAATCTTTTCCTCGATATTGCCTTGACTGAGCTGGGAAGAACTTGAGGAGTGAGTTTTATAAATGCGCACGACTCAAACAGATGGGCACGATTAGGCATGAAAACACACACGATTGACGCAGATAGGCTTAAATAGGCAAAGTAGGCATTAGTCGGAAGGAAATACAAAATGACATCCTAATTCGCAATGAAGGATTAGGCAGATTACTTGTGAGGGCAATGATCGGCTACTGGGCATGTGAGAATTTGACAAAATAGGTATTTTGCAGGTAGGACAAAGGCGTTGTCGAAGTCGAGATAACATCGATAGATCGAGTGTGGCGAAATAGGCTTGTAAACCTCCTAGTTGTGAAGATGTGGTGCACGACGCACCCATTAAGAGGGGTTTACATGAGCACATTTTCCACTATAACTCGATAGGGGAGTTATCTTGGCCTCAACATTGTCTTGAATGAACTGAGGAACATTGAGGGGGTAAAGCACGATGAATATGCACGATTCAAATAGATAGGCACGAATATGAAGGAATACGGAGCTGGTACCAATCGGCAAGGAAAGACTGGGTAGATCACTTGGTGTGAATACAGGACTGTAGCTTTGAGCGCTTTGGAACTCGGCAAAATAGGTAGCTTGCGGGTGTAGCAAAAACATTGTCTTTAGGATTAGGCCTTTTGAATTGGGTTTTGGGATGAAGCTTTGTATGTGCTTGAGGTTTTGTGGTTGCACAATCGGCAACGATTTTGGGAGCAGGTGTGAGAGTGGGACGCAGGGGTTTGTCGAGAGATCGGAGAGTTCCTATAGCAAAATCAAGAGAAATGCAAATTGAGATAAACACAAAGATAAAGTAAACTTCCCTGTTGAGTTGAGCTCTCCTTTGTCTTGTCCGCTTTCAGGTGCTCAGTGCTAGGGAACGTGTGCCTCTCCTCTGGGGGATATCCATTTGCTAAGTGCTTCTCGTCAGGAGGTAGTTGCTCTATCGTGCTGAACTATGGTTGGATCATCTTGCCAGTGTGACACCGGGTTGTATGTCTATTGCTTTTCGTCTTTTAAATGTGTGCTTGTCACGTTGGGCTGTATACTACTTTCGTATTGAGTAGTGTATCTCTTCATGTAGGGTTGCCTATCGTTCTTTTATTTTGGTTGCACACCCTTTGTCATGTTATCCTTTCACCGGGCTGTCTACCCTTTATCGTGGTGTCCTTTAAATGAGCTGTCTAGATCCCAGGTTGTCTTCCTGTTACAATGCCAAAATTTGTATCGGGTTGTGTACCCTCCGCGGTGTCAGTTTCGACATCGGGCTGTGTACCCTCCGTCGATGCATCGGGTTGCGTTCCCTCCGCAAAATTAAAATAACAAAATCTACGTCGGGCTGTGTACCCTCAATCGGCGCATCGGGCTATAAACCCTCAGCTAATTTAAATTCAAGTCGATATCGGGCTGTATACCCTCAACCGACGCTTCGGGCTGCGTACCCTCAGCTAATTTATATGCAAATCGATATCGAAATGTGTACCCTCAACCGACGCTTCGGGCTGCGTACCCTCAGCTAATTTAAATGACAAATCGATATCGGGTTGTGTACCCTCAACCGACGCTTCGGGCTGTGTACCCTCAGCTAATTTAAATGCAAATCGATATCGGACTGTGTACCCTCAACCGACTCTTCGGGCTGTGTACCCTCAGCTAATTTAAATGCAAATCGATATCGCGCTGCATACCCTCAACCGACGCTTTGGCTGTGTCCCCTCAGCTAATTTAAATGCAAATCAATATCGGGTTTTGTATCCTCAAGCGACGCTTCGGCCTGTGTACCCTCAGCTAATTTAAATGACAAATCAATATTGGGATGTGTAGCTTCAACGTGACAAATCGATATTGGGATGTGTAGCTTCAACCGACGCTTCGAGTTGTGTACTCTCAGCTAATTTAAATTCAAATCGATATCGGGTTGTGTACCCTCAACTGATGCTTCGGCCTGTGTACTCTCAGCTAATTTAAATGATAAATCAATATAGGGATGTGTACCCTCAACCGACGCTTCGGGCTGTGTACCCTCAGATAATTCAAATGACAAATCGACACCGGGTTGTGTACCCTCAGTCGACGCCTCGGGCTGTGTACCCTCAGCTAATAAAAGTGCAAAATTCGACATCGGGATGTGTACCCTTAGTCGATGCATCAAGAGTAAAGTGCAACAAGTAGAATGCTATTGTTATGTCATGTGATGTGCTAAGGAGGCTATCATGCTGTTGTAAGGACTTTTCTTCTGCCCCAGTTTATTGCTTATGACAGATCACCGAGAAAAGGTGGTTGCATTGCACTGAACACCAATTTATTGGCTAAACTCTGCATTCGCCCTTTACTGTGACGATTGGATGTATTTATGACTATGAGTATGTGGATATTTTGCATACTCAGACTGGGGTTTGATATTTAGATTCTGCTGGATTTGAAGGTTGTCAAAAATGGTATTTGTCTTAGGTTGTGACGGGATGTTTTCGTATTTTGTTCTTTCGAGTCATGAAGCCAATTTTGATGGATCGGCTTGTGTAAAAAGTGTTTTTGTGGTTTGGGAGTTGTAGTTTCCCTTCGTTGGCTTTTGTTGTACCATTGTCTTGCTTTGGTCAATCAGACTGTGTTTCGGTGCTGGATGTCTTGTGGTGTCATGGTATGAAATGTGTAAGTGGTGAGTGTAGATCTTGTTGGATCGAATTTACGAATGGGTATTCAGGGAGTAGTTTGTTTATTGGATGCAATATCTTTTAACCGAATCTAAAGGAGTAAAGGTGTAGGGTTTTGTCATTTCGGTCTACCATTGATTGTGTTGAGCCCGATAGGATTGTATTGAAAATCTTGACAGAGGGGAGGTTGTTTATTGTGTAAGTTTGGGTGCAATGTGAGGTTGTGAGTTTTGTCAGCATCGGTTGTATAGTGATCAGACTTCTTGGTTGGGACCTTCATGCAAGTTGTACAGTATTGGGATTCTCTGAATGCTCTTGTTTAATATGCTGATGGTTCAAAGGATTTTGTTGTAGGAGTAAGTGTTTTCAACTCGGCTTGTCATTTCAAATTTTTCGAATGTAGATTCTTGACCGATTTCAGCGTTCAGGCGCAAGGCAACCTTAACAAAGTGGTGAAATGCACAAAGTAGTGTGGGCATGTTAGCAAAGACTTGAAGCAAAAATGACACATGAGCTTAAGAGAATGCCTAGACCATGGATGACGGATTAGCGCTTGAATTTGTAGGTTATGATAGATCGTATAGATATCACAAGAGATTTCCTAATTGCCTTATGTAGCAGTCAAGGCAAGGATTTTGGCCAAACGACCGACGCTTGTTTAAGCGGGAGGTGGGGAATTGAATGTCAATGAAAGGTGGTAAAGATGTTGTGTAAAGAATAGATTATGTTGTGTAACAGAAAGGGATGTTGGCTTTTGTTGAACACCAAGACCTTGAGTGCATTTGTCATCCTACATTGCAAATTTGTCTGTTATGACGGCTATGTGTCCTCGAAGAGATACTTAGCCTCTTTCAATACTTATCAACCAATTGCTGCAATATAGTCCTTGCACCAACTTTCCATATTTGGTAAATATCTTATTGTTGAGCCGTTGAATTCAATGTAGGTTGCCTACGTATCATGTTTACTCTTAGATTGCTACGTCCTTTTTGTAGTGGTCATTATGAGACTTCATATCACCCCAATAAAGCCTTCGACCAAAATTGCTCCAAGAAGTCTATTCGCCTGTGCTTTTATATTAGCTCGACCCTTGCTATAGTAAGTGTCTCAAATAACTTCATCGTCTTGCTTTATCTTTTCTAATGGATAAATATATACTTTCAAATGCTCCAGGGGTCTCCAGGTTTGTCATATAATGATGGTTTTGTCATTGTGTCTTTGCCTCTCCTTTTCGAGTTGAATTGGTTTGCTTATTTTTTGTTGTTTATGCGCAAGTCTTCGTTGCACCTCTGGCTTTCTAATATTACTTTTCACTGGCCCTTTGAATGCTTGGAGCGAGTTGGAAAGTGTTTTGGGCCACAGTCATGTATTGTGAGTGGTGTGATTATGTAGATAGGTGCAATAAAATTGATCCTTGGATGTTGGTGTCAAAAGGTCTTAAGGTGAGCCATGGGTGCCTTTGAGTTTGACCAACATTTTCCTTGCTTTCTCAATTTTCTCTCATATTGCTTGATGGAACAATTGAGGTGCTTGGGACAATAAGCCAGACAATTTCCAATCTCTCGAACAATTGAGTGTGGGCTTCGGCTAGTGGAGTGCAATTTCTTTTCGTCTTTGGTTGGCATCAAGGAGAGGCCTAGGAGGGTATGGTAAGGTATTTTGGTAGGTAGGTAGAGTGCTTTTCTGGTATGGTGGATGATTTGGTGTTGGGATGTGGAATATATGTCGAATGGGCTGAGCGGGATATTTAGGTGGTATATGAGGGGAGGGATACAATTGTGGCTCTGTTTGATAACAGTGGTTGAAGGTAGGGTCTTGAATGGTTGTGACAAAAGAGACTTCATCTTTCCTTTTTTGAAAAGGCTCGTATTTTCAGGCTGGCTAGCCTTATTGGTAGTTTTTTGTCCAGTGGAGGTAATGTAGAGATAGCAGAGGGCTGGTGGGAACTGATGTGAAAACTTCCTTATTATAGAAAATCCCTGACAAGTGCACTCGCTTAACCATATCTTTTGCCTTGGAATTCAACTCGAGCCAACCTTTGAGTAATAGAAATTTGAGTTTGGTAGGTGAATTAGAGACCGTTTGGACATGCGACAGATTTTAGATACCAGAATTTGGTCATACAGTAGGAAGAGGAGGTGTCTTGGTAGGAGATTGCATTTGGAGAAGAGATTCCTTTAGAGACCTAGAGCAACAGAAAAATTCATGAAATGCACACATATCAAATAAGAAATGCATCCTATAATATGAAGGACCGTTTTATGCACGATGATTTTGAAAAACATTTTGTGCCATATCCATCATTTCACTTGCTAACAAAATATGAAGCCTAAAAGACAATATTGTATTTATTGAACTTTTGTTACATTGGTTGATATTGAAATAATACAAAAGGTGGAAACATTGCTAGAAGGTTAGAACATGGCCAGGTGAACGTCTTTCAGGCTGATCCATCCCAGAAGATTCTTCTTCTTCTTCTTCTTCCTTGGACGAATCTTCCTCGAACAAGCTTGCCTTTGATGAATATCCTTGGAAGATGATATTGTCTGCATCAGTCAAGAGCCGGGATATGTCGGATGTGAAGTTTTTCAGCATTTTCCAAGCCTTTCTTCATTTCTCCTCTATTTCTTTGTTTGCCACAGAGTTCATCCCCTCGCTAGCCCATACGCCGATAGACTCTATACGTTTTGTCAGGAGTTCTTATTTACTGCGCCATTTGCTTTTTTCTTCGTTCTTTGCTTCGACCAAACTTTGCTTCTTTGCTATTTTTCCTCGTGCCCTTTCAGTTGTTTGCTTAACCTTTTATACTCAGATTTCAACTCATCAGCATTTCTTTTCCTTTTTATTGTAGCACTTGGTTGAATTGCCCTTGCTACGTCTTTCCTAAGCAAGTCTAGGTAATCTTCATCATAGCCAGCGTCAAGCCTGTCTCGTCCTATAGTCTCGATTCCCATTCGCTGTCTTTCTTTCCAAAATTCCAGTATCTTATCTTTAAACGGGATCACTCCTCCAAGAATATTTGCTTTGAAACTTCTGATGTCTGCAATTTGGGGTACAGTCTGCTTTCTCCTGCTTGTCTAAGTGTCCATAAAGGAGTGTATGGATGAACTCCTTTAAAGCCCACTAAGATGAGAAATGAGTCTTTTTCGGACCGTGTGAACTTTTGTGTTGGGAAAGTAATCAAACATCCATTGAATGTTTTCAGGTGTCAATTGACAGAACATGTAGTACCAACCGTTGGCAAATGGAAAGATTGGTCTATGTTATCCATCCTTTGCAAATGCTCCATCAGCCAAATTTGTAAAAGCAAATTGCAACCTTCAAAGAAACCAGCGCCCTTCTTGCGTCTTTCTAAAGCTCGGTGCATCTCTGCAACAATCATCAGTACCAAAGTGTATTTCTTTTTAATGTCTTTGAGTAAGGCATCAGCAATTGAGACCACGCACACTTCAACTCGTCTTTTGTATTGTGGAAAGACGACGTTCCCTAAAAAACTGGTGACAAAAGCAAGTACCCTTCGCTCTTGCCAATCTGCCTGGTCAATATTGAAATAGCCTTCAGATTCTTGAAATGCTTCTCCATACCCAAATTTGATATAGAGGGAAGTTAGAGAAATTCCCGATTGCCGCATACTGTCTGTGCATAATTCGGGCTTAAACCCTACCATTTCGAAGAACTCCTCGGATGTAGTGTTCTTATGCATCAAATGGTAATTGAGTTAACCCAGCTCTTTCCTCCAGTAATGGTGTTAACTCTACATCCCCAAAGTGAAAAACTGCTCGGTCTGCATCGCAATAGTGTACTGCTGCTTTTATCATCCCTTCTACTGTAGTGTGCTTCATTAGTGAAATCATATTTCCCAACACCATTTTGACTTTGTCTTGTTGATCTATGCTGAGGTTCCCCCACCAATCTCTGAAAAACTGAGGGATTTCAACAACCATGTCAAAAGTTCTAGTGGCCATGATCTTTTGGAAAAGGTAGAGGGTGATAGGAAAAAGGGAAAGAAAGGATGCCTAAGATTTGCTTTATTGTGAACAAAATAATCAACGTGTGGCAAAAGCTTTTCAAAACAATGTACCATAAGATATGAAGAGTTGTGTCGTTGTGAGTTGAGAACCCTTTAGACACTTTAGAAGGAAATCGCTAGTGGACTTGTGACACGCCAAGGACATCAAGTTTTTATATAATTCTTAAGGGATAAACGTGCGTTATGTGTCATCCCATCTATCGAGCAGTCATTTCGGCTTCGAAATAGGCTTTTAATTCCTCTTCGGTTACCATTTAAGCCTTTGAGTAACATTGAATACAGAATGATTCCAATACTTTAGGACTAAACAGCCGTTTCTGATTCAATTTGGGCTTTTAATGCCTCTTAGGTTACCTTCGTGCCTTTGAATGACATTGAATACACAATAATTTCGAATGTCTCTGAATAAACAATCGTTTCTAATCTAATTTGGTCTTTTGACGCCTCTTAGGTTACCTTCGTGCCTTTGAATGGCATTGAATACAGAATAATTTTGACTGTCTCTGAATAAACAATCGTTTCTGATCCAATTTGGGCTTTTTGACGCCTCTTAGGTTACCTTCATGCCTTTATATGGCACTGAATACAGAATAATTTCGACTGTCTCTAAATAAACAATCGTTTTTTATCCAATTTGGGCTTTTGACGCCTCTTCGGTTACCTACGTGCCTTTGAATGGCATTGAATAGAATAAATTCGACCGTCTATGAACAAACAATCATTTCTGATTCAATTTGTGCTTTTGACACCTCTTAGGTAACCTTTTTTGCCTTTGAATGGCATTAAATGCAGAATAATTTCGACTGTTTATGAATAAACAATCATTTCTGATTCAATTTGGGCTTTTAACGTCCATTGGGTATCCTTTGTGCCTTTGAATAGCACTGAATGCATAACAATGCCAATAAGCGGTCCACATTTTGCACGTTCAACCCTTTAAGCAAATGCAAATAAATCATGTTCAACGCTCGTTAGGGGTTAGAAACTCGTTCGGATTGTTTGAATAAGTTGGCCTATCGGACTTGAAAATAAGTCGACTAATGACATGTAATGATGCATGATTCCTAGCACCACTACTAAGGAATGGAGTTAGCTAGACCGAATTTTATTATCCTCCCAAGCGGACGACTCGGGAGCAGGAACGTCTCGGACCAAATAGATTCCAAGTCACTCCCCGTAAAGGAGTTCTTATGTGAGGGAAGAGGTGGTTGTAACCACTGTATTTTCAACGCACGATTTAGAAAGCTGCCAGGAGTGCCGGAAGATATGCATGATATGCACAAGTTTGAAAATGTATAAATTTTTAAAGAAATGCACAAGTTTGAAAGAAATGAACATGTTCCCTAAAAATACTTAAGTGTTGTAAATATGCACACATAGAAATATTTCACAAAATAAGTTTTTTTAGAAAGGATAACAAAATAAACGCACATTAGTTTTGCAAAATAGAGTTAATAGAAACTAGACAATATTGAATTAAGTAAAATAGTTTTTAGCAATTATATGGAAAGTATGCACATATTGAGGTATTTTGCAAAAATAATTTTAAAATGAGGAGTAAAAAAAAATGAAACAAACAAATTATTTTTTTTAAAAAAAATAGGATTATAGAAACTAGCTAATAAAGAAAAGAATTATGATGTAAAATTGTTTTAAAGAAAAAGATTTAGCCATTTATGAAAAATTTGAAAATAGTTGAAGTGTGGGGACATGTTGTGCTATCCTAAAGAACCTTCCTAGAGTGGGTTTACTAGACAAGGACATGGTTCCCCCAGACGGACAACCAAGGAGTGGGAACGTTTGGAATTGTTGGTTGTACCACGGACCAAGTATACCCCAAACCGTTCCCTCTAAAGGGATTTTTTTTTTTAGAGTGAAACAGCCGTGAGATCCACGTTGCCGTTTATGGTGTGTGCACATGTAAATTTACCAGGAGTGGAGGAAATGTGAGTGACATAAATAATAATAAAATATAATCAAATCAAGAATAAAACACATAAATTTGAAAATTCAAAAATAAACCTTAATCCTGCAAAAAAGAAAAAGAAGAAAAAAAATTAGTATCGAAATAAAAAAAATAAAGCAAGTAAAGAATCTCAATTTAAAGTATGTTATGGTTTGAACCTTGATATACCCAGCGGAGTCTCCATTCTGTCGCATCCTATTTTTACCCGAACCGGTTAAGGTTCGAAATAGGGGCTCGACTTATTGGGTAACTCACGGGTGAAGAGTTGGAGTCGCCACCTAACATATTTTTTAACTAGGCGTATTAGGGAGCCTATTTTATTTCTAGCTAATTTTACAAATTAACTCCGAAACTTAGTCTACGAACCAGATATTCTAGGTAAGAGGTTCAAGTTAACTCGAGAGGAAGGGGTTAGGCACCTCTCAAGCTCCACAAAAAATGGTTACCAGCCTAACTTATAATTGGGATTCAAAATAAGTTACTAAACTGATAAGACCCAAACCCCCACAAGACCCTTCACTCGGAGCCAAGCTAAGGAGATCCAAGGAGTACATCTACACTTGGTGAGGAAGGGACTAGAAGAAGGAAGCAATTGGAAACCATTCCGGGTGATTAGCGCACAAGAACAACCACTCAGCACTTTGGGCGCTCCACCTGAAAACAACTGAGCTGAGGCGCTCCGCCCAGTGTTTGGGCGCTCCACCTGAAGACAACTGAGCTGAGGCGCTCCGCCCCAATTCCAGGCGGACCGCCCGGGCCACCCCACTGCCTAGTTTTGCTGAATTGCGGGCGCTCCGCCCGGAACGCTGAAGCACGTGAATCCTAGCTATGTTATGACTATTTTGACCCTTCGTGGTCCTTTATTTCCTAAGCCTAAGTGTGGGCATTTTAGACCTTTCAAAGGGTGTCTAACAACACCTATAAATAGCTAGTAGATTGTCTTATTTCATTAGCTAACTTTGATGATTAAAACAAACAATTGTGTTGAGAGTTGAACTCTTTGATTGAGTGAATGAAACCTTTTGATGGGACTTGTTTTTCCTCTAGCGGATCTAGATGAATTCCAATCCCCCCCGATCATTCTACTTGCGTGCTCACGTTAGCTCGAGGGTAGTTGCCTAGTGTAGGTGTTCTTGTCATCTTCTTGGGGTGTAACGGAACTAGTTCTCCGTTGCTACTCGAGATTATCGTACGAGTTACGTCTCGCTTTTATCTTTTATTTTTCCGCATATTGATTCTTATCATCTTGGTATCAGAGCAAGGTTCGGGTATCGTTTCTACGAACCCCCGACCCTTGATTCTTCGTGCCTAGGTTAGTTTGTTTAGTTTTTTTGTTATTGAAGTTGTTATTAGAAGAAAAATACAAGAAAATTGAAAAATTGAAAAAAACAAAAATTGGCGTAACTTTTTGGTTGGATCGATTCTTGGATTGGGTGTTATAGATTTGTGATCGTGGTTGAATTCCCGTTGTTTTGGTACCAAATTTACTTGGATTGGATTGGATTGAAAAATTGAAACCCCAATTTTCCTTAAACCCTACCAAACCCTTGTTCTTGAGAAAACTTGGTTGATTTGGGATTGTGTGATTGTGGGGTTTTGGATTTGATTACCGGGGAATGATCTACTTGTGATAACGAACCATTTGAAACAAATTTGGTGTGAATCGGAGTTGTATAACATCGTTTTTGAAAGATTGAAATCCATCTTTTACCTCTTTTGAAGAAATTGTGAAACCCCAACTTGAAACTTGAATCATGATTGTTCCTTGTTTGTTTCTTGGTTGGGTGTAAAAATCATTGGGGATTGGTGGTTATACCAATATACAACTTCGGGTACTTCGAATTTGGGAAGAACACGTTGAAATCGACCAAAAAGTTGGATTGAAATCGAAGAACACGTTGTTGAAAACCCAGGTTGTTCTTCGTCCAGGCGCTCCGCCTAGACCTTGGGCGATCCGCCTGAGTTGGTCTTGCTCCAGGCGCTCCGCCTACTCTTCAGGCGCCCCGCCTGAGCACCCTCGCTGATCAACTTTGCCAGGCGCTCCGCCCAAGCCTTGGGCGCTCCGCCTAAATTGCTGGGAGGTTGATTTTTGGGTAGTTTCTTCTAGGATTACTTGTTTCTTTGTTGCCTAACATCTAATTAGTGTTGAACTAAGTAATCTTCCTACTTAATTAACACTAATCCTTCATTGCTTTAGGTGAATCGTGCCTTAGTAAGGAGAGTAGGAATTCCAAGAAAAGCGTAGAACCTTTTACTCAAGTCCTTTACTTCAAAGTGCCTAGCGTTCATCGAGTCCTATTAACTCCGTTCACCCCGGGGTGTGCGTGACTCGTGAATAGTTTTGGTTGAGTTGGGAATTGCTAATCATCTACGTGAAGCTTTGGAATTACAAGTCGAGTGAAATATCCACCGTCACCCAAAAGAGTGATCCGAGTGAACACAAGGGAGGGAGCGAGTGAGGTGTTTTAACTAACTCTTGTTTGCTTTTCTTTGTAGGTACAATGGCTAACGAAGGACAAGATTTCATTAAGGAGGCCTTGGCTAATCTTCTTGCCAAGATGGACCTCATGAACCAAAGGATTGATTCTCTTGAAAAAGGAGCCTCGAGTACTCAAGGTGAACAAGGGACCCCGAGTGTCCAAATCGAGAAAAGGACCCCGAGTGTCCAAATTGAAACCGGAGAAGGCTCAAATAGCCCTACCTTCACCCCGGAACAAGTTGTTGAATTGCTCAAACAACAACGGGTAAAGGAGGATCGTGAGAGGATGGATCAAGTGTTGGGAAATACCCAACGAACGGGCATTCCCCGTATTTTAGACAACCCCCAAAGAGACATTCCACTTCCAAGAGCCGTCCGCAATGTCCAAGCTCTTGAGCAACCCGTTGAAGCTCAAGAAGGGGAGGAAGCCGAGTATGTTGATGAGGCTTATGGGTATGATGATCACTTTCAACCACGGCAAGGTATGAATTGGGGTCAAAATGTGAACCGGGGTAGAGGCCGAGGTCGAGGGCCACCCTTAGGATATGGAGGGAGGAATGCAAGGAGGGACTACAATGCTTATGATGATCACTATGGAGGCCAACCGGAGCCATTCCAAGGGGGTCGTGACAACAACAACAACCTTAATAGTGTAAAGCTCACTATTCCTTCTTTCAAAGGAAGTAGTGATCCGGTGGAGTACATTGGTTGGAAATTGGCTATGGAGTGTATCTTTGACACCAATGATATGCCCGAAGTGAAGAAGACCAAGTATGCAATATCCTCCTTTGAATCTTTTGCTTCTACTTGGTGGGAGTCGGTGAAAAGGAATAGAAGGAGGACGGGTATGGCTATTAATCTTACTTGGGAAGAGTTAATCCGTGTGATGGATGAGAAGTACTTGACTAATCAATACCGGGTTGAACAACAAAGGCGTCTTTATGAGTTGAAGCAAGGTTCTAAATCGGTTGGTGAATACTTCAATGAATTTGAGCAAATCCGAATGATCCTTGACTTAGATGATGAAGACAATGAGACGGCAATGATCCGTTTCAAAGGGGGCTTGAACCGAGACATAGCTTCACAATTGAAGTTCCACAAGTATGATGATCATTACAAGCTATGTGAAGATGCGGTTGAGGGCGAGAAATGGCTCAAGGAGGAGAAATTCCTTCGCTACAAGAGTAGCACTACTACTCCTACAAGCAAACCAAAGGATTGGAAGCCTCCTACTACAAATGCAAGGTTCCCAAGTGCAAGTGGGACAAGTGGTGCAAATGCTCCCAAGGATGTGAAAAAGCCGTATGAGAAGAACACACCTAATGTGGGAGGTAACACTAAAACTCAATTGCATGCTCCTACTTCTACTTCCATACAATGCCACAAGTGCAAGGGATATGGTCACTTTGCTAGGGAATGTCCTACAAAGAGGACCATGATTGTTGTTGGCAATGATGCATATGAGAAAGAGAGTGAGTCGGAAGATGAGGGAGTAGAGGGAGTAGAGGGAGAAGAGGGGATAGAGGAGGATGATTTGCTTGATAACACGGTGGAGGAGGAGGAGCCTCTTACTTTCTTGGTTGTGAGAAGGAGCCTAGGGGCTATGATTGTGGAAGATAGTGAGACCTTGCAAAGGGAAAATTTATTCCATGCTAGGTGCCGGGTCAAAGATGTTGTTTGCTCTATGATAATTGATTCCGGGAGTTGTGCAAATGTAGTGAGTCAATCACTTGTGTCTCAATTGAAGTTGACTACCATGAAGCATCCTAAACCTTACCGGCTACAATGGCTAAGCGAGTGTGGGGAGCTTAAAGTGGTAAAGCAAGTGATGATTCGATTCAAAATGGGGAGTTATGTAGATGAGCATTTGTTTGACGTTGTGCCCATGCAAGCGTGCCACCTACTCTTAGGGAGGCCATGGCAATTCGATAGGCAAGTGGTGCATGATGGTCGTGTCAACACTTACACGGTCAAACATGAAGGGAAGAGATTTGTGCTTAAACCTCTCACTCCTAAGCAAGTGAGTGATGATTACAAGAAAATGAAGGAGTTGAGAGAGGTGGCCAAGGCTAAGTCTATCATTGAGACTAGTCCTTTGTCCAAAAGCATGGTGGCAATCCCACCTACCTCATCTACCGGTGGCATGTGTGCCATGATGCAACCGGGCGAGCTCTTGAAAGGTAATGATGGCACCAAGTTTCTCCTATGCCTAGTGCACAAAGGTATGATCCTTAACTCTAGTTATGAATTATCTTCTAGCCCTTTGCCTAGTGTGTTTGAAAATGTCTTGAAAGACTTTGGGGACATGTTCCCGGAAGAGATGCCCGATGGCTTACCTCCCTTGAGGGGTATTGAACATCAAATTGATTTTATCCCGGGCTCTCAAATCCCAAATAAGCCGGCCTATAGAAGCAATCCCGAGGATACAAGGGAGTTGCAAAAACAAGTTGATGACTTGCTTTCCAAAGGCTTGGTGAGGGAGAGTTTGAGTCCTTGTGCCGTTCCGGTCATTCTTGTTCCCAAGAAGGACGGCACTTGGAGAATGTGTGTAGATTGCCGAGCCGTGAATAAGATAACGGTCAAGTACCGCCACCCTATTCCACGGCTTGATGACATGTTGGATGAATTGAGTGGGTCGTGTGTCTTTTCCAAAATCGACCTTAGGTCCGGTTACCATCAAATCCGGATGAAACCCGGGGATGAATGGAAAACCGCATTCAAGACCAAATTCGGTCTCTATGAATGGTTGGTAATGCCCTTCGGGCTTTCCAACGCACCTAGCACTTTCATGCGACTCATGAATCATGTTTTGAAGTCTTTTATCAACAAGTTTGTCGTTGTGTATTTTGATGATATCTTGATCTATAGTAAGACAATTGATGAACATGTTGACCACCTTAGGCAAGTGCTTGAAACCTTGAGAGCCGAAAAGCTCTATGCTAATTTCAAAAAGTGTGCCTTTGGTGTGGAGAAGGTTGTCTTCCTAGGGTTTGTTGTGAGTGCCCAAGGAGTGGAGGTGGATGAGTCTAAGGTAGAGGCCATACGTGATTGGCCTACTCCTACTACCGTGACTCAAGTGAGGAGCTTTCATGGTCTTGCTAGTTTCTATAGACGCTTTGTGAAAAATTTTAGCTCCATCGCCGCTCCACTCACCGAATTGGTGAAGAAAGACCAACCCTTTGTGTGGGGAGAGCCTCAAGAGAAGGCCTTCCAAGAATTGAAAGGTAGGTTAAGTACCGCCCCTCTATTGCAATTGCCCGACTTTGGAAAGGCATTTGAGGTTGAATGTGATGCCTCGGGGGTGGGAATTGGTGGTGTTCTAATGCAAGATAGCAAACCCATCGCCTACTTTAGTGAAAAGTTGAAAGGGGCCTCATTGAACTATTCTACATATGACAAGGAGTTGTATGCCCTTGTGAGAGCCCTTGCCCATTGGCAACATTACTTGTGGCCTAGAGAGTTTGTGATCAAGAGTGACCATGAGTCACTCAAGCATCTAAGAGGCCAAGAGAAGCTCAATAAGAGACATGCCAAGTGGGTTGAATTCATTGAGTCCTTTCCCTATGTTATCCAATACAAGAAAGGGAAGGACAATGTTGTGGCGGATGCCCTCTCTAGGAAGTTCGCCCTTGCCACTACTCTCACCTCTAAGCTCATGGGATTCGAGAGCATTAAGTTGATGTATGCTCATGATCCAAAGCTAAAGAGTGTCTATGATGCTCTAGAGAAGGGGGAGAGAGTTGAGAAATACCAATGGGTGAATGGATACATCTTCAAGAATGGTAAAGTGTGCATACCCGAGTCCTCATGGAGGGAATTGCTTGTGCAAGAGGCACATTGTGGAGGACTCATGGGTCACTTTGGGATAAGAAAGACTTTGGCCGTTCTTCAAGAACAATTCCATTGGCCAAAGATGAGGGTGCATGTGAAAAAATTTTGCACTAATTGCCTTGAGTGCAAGCGTGCCAAATCTAAAGCCCACCCTCATGGATTGTATACCCCTCTCCCCGTACCTACTAGCCCGTGGATGGATATATCAATGGACTTTGTCATGGGATTACCAAGGACTAGGGGGGCCACGATAGCATTTATGTTGTTGTGGATAGGTTTTCAAAGATGGCTCATTTTATTCCATGCAAGAAATGTGATGATGCCCAACATGTAGCTTCCTTGTTTGTTGAAAATGTTTTGAAGCTACATGGTGTGCCTCAAACCATAGTGAGCGATAGGGACACTAAGTTCCTAAGCCATTTTTGGCGAAGTTTATGGGGTGCTTTAGGCACCAAGCTCTTGTTTTCTACGTCCCACCACCCCCAAACCGATGGGCAAACCGAAGTGGTAAACCGAACCTTGGGTGCTCTTCTTAGGGCCATGACCCGAGGTAAGGCCGGGACATGGATTGATAGATTGCCTTTAATGGAGTTTGCCTACAATCGTACATTGCATAGCATGATTGGTATGACTCCTTTTGAATGTGTGTATGGTTTTAACCCCTTGATTCCCCTTGATCTAACCCCTTTGCCAAGGGAAAAGGTTGTTGATTTTGAAGGTAAAGCTAGAGCCAAGGCTTTGATGGAGCTACATGCTAAGGCCAAGAAGAATTTGGAGGAAGCTTATGCTAAGGTTGCCTCCAAGAAGAACAAAGGCCGCAAGAAGGTGGAACTCAAGAAGGGTGACTATGTGTGGGTGCACTTCCGGAAGGAAAGGTTTCCAACCCTTAGAAAAGGGAAGTTGGCACCCCGTGGAGATGGCCCATTCCAAGTGCTTTCGAAGATAAACAACAATGCTTATGTGGTCGACTTGCCAAGTGAGTATCAAGTTTCTAATACTTTCAATGTTTGTGACTTGGTTCCTTTGGATGTAGGTGATGAAGAGGTCGAGATTGAAGGTGGAGAGGTCGTGAATGATGCTTCAATTTCGAGGACGAAATCCTCTCAAGAAGGGGAGGATGATAAGACCCAAACCCCCACAAGACCCTTCACTCGGAGCCAAGCTAAGGAGATCCAAGGAGTACATCTACACTTGGTGAGGAAGGGACTAGAAGAAGGAAGCAATTGGAAACCATTCCGGGTGATTAGCGCACAAGAACAACCACTCAGCACTTTGGGCGCTCCACCTGAAAACAACTGAGCTGAGGCGCTCCGCCCAGTGTTTGGGCGCTCCACCTGAAGACAACTGAGCTGAGGCACTCCGCCCCAATTCCAGGCGGACCGCCCGGGCCACCCCACTGCCTAGTTTTGCTGAATTGCGGGCGCTCCGCCCCAATCTTGGGCGCTCCGCCCGGAACGCTGAAGCACGTGAATCCTAGCTATGTTATGACTATTTTGACCCTACGTGGTCCTTTATTTCCTAAGCCTAAGTGTGGGCATTTTAGACCTTTCAAAGGGTGTCTAACAACACCTATAAATAGCTAGTAGATTGTCTTATTTCATTAGCTAACTTTGATGATTAAAACAAACAATTGTGTTGAGAGTTGAACTCTTTGATTGAGTGAATGAAACCTTTTGATGGGACTTGTTTTTCCTCTAGCGGATCTAGATGAATTCCAGTCCCCCCCGATCATTCTACTTGTGTGCTCACGTTAGCTCGAGGGTAGTTGCCTAGTGTAGGTGTTCTTGTCATCTTCTTGGGGTGTAACGGAACTAGTTCTCCGTTGCTACTCGAGATTATCGTACGAGTTACGTCTCGCTTTTATCTTTTATTTTTCCGCATATTGATTCTTATCATAAACAAATGGACTAGACAAATAATTGAACGACTACTATGATACGCATATAATAATTAAGATTTAAAAAAAAAAAAAGTTCCAATTCATTAATAGGTTTCTTCCTTAAAGAATTGCACCTAGCAAAATAAAATAAATTAGTTAGTATAAAAATAAATATTAAGAGAAAATAATAGCAAGTAAAAGTAGAAGTATTTTTAGAGAGTTGTTTTTGAAGACATTTATCCAAATGTACCTCGCAAAAAAATGGAGTTAAGTTAGTAAATAATAAAAAAATAATAGTAATAATAATAGTTATAATAATGAATAATCATGATAATAATAATAATAATAATAATAAGAATAAGAATAAGAGTAATAATAATAATAATAATAATAATAATAATAATAATAGTTTTAAAATAAAGGGGAAATGGATTTTTAAAAGTGTAGGCTCAGGTATGTATGATTCGGCTAGAGGTTAGAAACATCGGTACGGTTGCGAATATGCCGGCCGGTCGTGTTGCCATGCCAAGTTCCGGTCCCACCACTCCATCGCCGGCTCGTTTTTCAATTACGGCTCATACAAGTCATCGTAGCCTATCACGGGGATGGGACTGTTCAAGTGTACTATCCAGTCAATGGGCCTCGAATAAATGTGCATAATTATTCTCTTTGACCGTAATTTATATAGCATTCGTCAATTCGTTGTGTTTCCGTCAAATCCTTGTATAGGGCTCAAATTACAATATTTTCATAGGCCTAATTGATGTCCTGATTAGTGTTACATCAGGCAACGCCAAAAGAAAAGAAGCTGTGGGACCCAGAATGAAATTTCCATAGTCAAGCTTCATCCAGTAAAGAGAAATCCCCAAAGCCATCAACTGCAGATAAAGCAAAACACGACCAAAGGTCTATGGCAGCAACAAACTGAACCTGCAAACAAAAATACTCAGCCAGTAGCGAATTGAATTTGTGAATAAACAAGAAAACAGAGATACGACTTTCTCGATTCACGACATTAGCAAACACAGCAACGCCATCAATGTAAGAGGAAGAAGGGAGCAATACCAGCCGTCGCCGACGAGCGGGAAGCCGCGTCGCCATGACTCTGCTTCCACCACCATCATTTTGACTCCTTCAAAATCAGTAACAAAGGACAACAATCCCCAATCTGCAAGTGAAAATGTCGAGGGAATCAACGGCATCGCCAACAAACAAGTTGATGTCGGCGACCTCGATAACCGTTTGAAGGAGGAGCGATCGCCAGCTACTTTTTCCGGCGAGGATCGCAGCGGCACCGCTGCAACTCTACTCCCAATTTGATTCTATTTTTTCACTGTAGGTTCCCCCATCCCCGACCTCCTCTTGGTCTTGATTTTGTATGTTGACTTCCCTGTTCCCGACCTGTTTTTTTGTTTGTGTATCGGTGTGCGTATGTAATGGTGGGTGCGTGTATTTGTATATATATGGGTTTGCTTGGTGGTTTAGGCAGTGGTGAGTGTGTGAGGGGTATTAATGGTGTGTGGGTATGATTGTAAGAAGGATAGGTAAAATGGTGAAGGAGTTTGATAGGTGGGTTAATAGTGTTGATCGATCTGTATGTATATGTTTGTGGGGTTGTGGGTAATGGAGATAGGAAGGAGACCAGAAAAAGGTTGTGAGGTTTTTGCTTGTATAGGGTATTGTATGTGTGTGTATATGTTGGGAAGGAGTCTGCAATGGAGGAGAAATAAGGTGGGGTGTGTATGCGTGTGGATCCCGCTCGAGGAGTGTATGTGATAGTGTGTAGATAGGTTTTTGGTGAAGAAGGAAAGCTGAGGAAGATGAGGGTGTCCTCTGTGTTTTGAGAGATTTACCTCTTACTTCTGTCTGATCCTTTCTCTTAACGCCAAAGATATATATTAACCAAAATTGTGACAATTGAGCCGTTGGGGATGGGGAGTAATTGAAGGGATTTTTGGAATGTTTTTGAAATTGGAAAGGATTTTGGGGAAATGACTTAGGAGTAAAAAGAGAAGAATAGGATTTTCTACTAAATACAAATAGGAGACAAAAAGGAAAATGTTTGGTGCATTAGGAAGAGTGTATTTGGACGAGTACATTGTCTAGGTTCAAAGAAAGATTTACCTTAAGGGAAGATTTATATCCAAAAGAATTCAAATTCAAATGAACATGAACAATTATGATGAACTCAAATGGACGGTACCGAATTTTGACTGAGCATTTTATAACCAGACTAATAATTGATTTAAAGGTGCATAGTAAAAATATAAATAAATAATATATATTATGTATAAAGGTGAGAAAAACACATAGAATAGTTGAGGCCAAATTAAGGTATTTATGGATAAATAATCACAAATATTTATAAAACGTTATTTTATTCAGTAAATTTGCAAATAGTCACATTTTTACAAATAGCCTGAATGATGTAAATTATTTTTTATAGCCACACTTAAATATGTAATATATGAGTAGAGGATAACACACGTAATGCATGTCTTTTAAATACAAATTATGCACAAACAGT
Source organism: Petunia secreta (assembly GCA_029990175.1). Taxonomy (NCBI): domain Eukaryota; kingdom Viridiplantae; phylum Streptophyta; class Magnoliopsida; order Solanales; family Solanaceae; genus Petunia; species Petunia secreta. The sequence goes on from JARKIP010000038.1 coordinate 5,036,744, forward strand.
CAAATGGCACCCTTAGGTTAAATTATAACCGATTATAAAAAAATGGAGGGACAAAATTGGGTGTCAACAACTGTTTCCGCAAGAAATTGGAACTCTGCGCGATCGCGCTGAGTTGTCGAAGAACCTCCTGCACTATCGCGGCACATCTGACGCGATAGCGAAGGAGAGACTTGACAAAACAGTGCATTCGCGCAGGTCTTCACGCGATCGCGAGGTCGTCTTCTCAACAGTAAGAGACTGACCTCGGCTACAACAACAATAATTTCACACGTCCTAAACATAAATCACAGTGTACGCCCATAATTTTAACTAGAAACACACAAATTTTTTCTTCAAGTTATCGTAATCAACACTAGGGTTTAGTTCAATTTGGGTATTAACAAACTTGTAACCTAACCCATTTTCTCCACACACAAATTGACTACAAGGGTACATCAGATTTCCCCTATTTTCTATTAAAAGCCCTTTGTTTTCTTATTCACACAACCAATATTAGAATCAAGAGAGAAAGAGTGCTTACACATGCTTTGCTAAACAAAATTGACATGGAAATTGAAGAACATACCTTGGTGTTGGAGAATGCTTGAGAATGGAATGAAGAAAGGAGTGAATTAGTTAAGATGCGTGAGAATGGTTGAGAAAATGAGTGTGCTTTACTGCCTTAAACTACATGAATTTAAGCGCTATCGCGTGGACAAGAGCGCTATCGTGCGGTACTGCTGAGCAAACCCACGCGACCGCGTGTGAGCTGACGCGATCGCACAGGTTCTTCTCCCAGTAATGCGCGATCGCGCGTAATATGACGCAATCGCGCTGAACACATTTTGGAAAGTCATCCAATGAGTGGGGAATTCAGTGGGTGGTCCGCCTTAAACATTAGGCACTCCGCCTCCTGAGATTCAGAAGCAAAATTCCAGTAGGCGGTTTGCCTCATTTCATTGGGCGGTCTGCCCTAAACCTCCGGGCAGTCCATTTTCTTCATGTTTATGCCTTAGACCATGCATCTTAACAACTAACAAATGTGGGATTCATATGAGATAATAAAAAACAACAACAACAACTAATCTAACCTAATATGCGACAAAAACACCAAAAGTTTAAAGAGATTCAGGTTGCCTCCCGACAAGCGCTTTATTTAACGTCTTGCTAGACGGTACCCATGATGTTTTTCTCTCCACTTGGTGAAGGTGAATTTTATTCCCAACATGGCTTCATGTTCTTTGTTATGCTCCTTAGGCGGGGGTACACATTTCCAAGCTTGTAAAGCCGGATTCTTCATCTTGCACTTTTTGGCCTTCAAGTGAAGGATGCTGTTTTGTCTCCTTGGCGTGGCAAATTCAACAATGTACCAATTTTTCTCATCAATTCCAAAATCATCCAAAGGTGCTTGTTCTTCTAATTCCATTGCATCATCAACACAAATATTTGAGAAGTGGAATGAATGAGGTCTAACCCTTTTCAACACCGACTGGGCACCAAGCTTGACATTCTCCTCTTTGATGGTATTAGAGTCTTCATCACAAGAGTTCTTCATTCCGCTCTAGACTCCAACACAACTTCCTTGCTTATGGCATCATTACCAAATATCTTGAAGATATGATCACTTCCATGAGTTTCCATGATTTGACTTGTGCTCTCTACCACAAATTCGCCATTTCTAGCATATCATTCACTATTTCTTCATGTTGAGCCTTGGAAGCTTCAACCATTTAATGCACTAGAATTTTTAAGACACGAGCTTCAAGATCAAATGGTTCACTATTTGTCCTAGTTCTTCTCTTTCTTGTTTGAGATCCCAACCATCTATATTTAAGTCTTGAAAGCATGCTTCATGGACTTTCATTTTTCGAGCTTGATCTCGAAGCCAAGCTTGGCTCACAATTTCTTCTTCATCCCAAACGTGCTCTTCTTTAACAATTCTTTCTTGACATTCAAGCACATCTTCCATGGAGGGTTCTTCTTGAAAACTATACATATCCTTAGCCTTTTGAGCATTAAAGGTTTCAATCAATTGATTCATTTTCTCCTTCAAGAGTTGTAGGGCTAAGTCGTTTTGGTGAACTTCCACTTTCATTTCTTTCATCTCCTTGAGAGTTTTAGCATTCTCATGATGTTATTCAAGTATTCGCTCCATCAAGTGTTCACATCTCTAATTTTGAGTGCATTCTTCTTGTGAAGTAGATAAGTCCATCTCTTCATGAAACTTTTCTTGGATGCCTTGCCATTCGGGTTCAAGTTCTATGTTCATGTTTGCACTGGACCTATCAAACTCATAAGAATCATAAGCACCATTACAAAAATTATTAGGAGAAGAATAAGGAATATTAGGAAAACCGTCCCAATGGCCATTTTGACCTCCACACTGATGACGTATGTTCCACTCAAAAGATTGAGAAGGTGCGCACAACTCGCCCCCGAAAATAATTTGATATTCTTGCCAATAGTGAGGTCCACCCATGTATGGATTTTCAATATTTGACCAATTTTTGTTCCATGATGCCATTTCAAGGTAATTATCTGTCACGACCCAATTTCCAAGGGCTCGTGATGGCACCTAGACAACATTTGCCTATGAGAACCAATGAAACAAGATGCGGAAAAGAACAATAATGTGAAAAGATCATAAATGGATATATAAATATAAAAGGGTGAAGTCCAAAAGAATATATCCACAAAAGAATTGGAGCATTCTAAGAGTGACTCAATAAAGTATGAATATACATCAAAGAAATCTGAGTCCTATCTCTAAGTGACTCCGGCGGTATGCCACCACGGTCTGTATGGTCGGCTTACCTCAATCAAAAGTCTCAGAAGCCTCGGGAACCGCTAACGTCCGGGCTGCTGACTGGATGAAGGACCTGCGCACGTAGCAGAGTAAGTTATGAGCCGAAGCCCAGTAAGATCACCGACAGGCCCGCTAAGGTACCCTTGCGGGACAAGTCGCTACATGCATCATAAGCAACAACATACTATAGTAATCATACAATAAAGTAGTGAAATCACAAATAGATGTAACACATTCCATACACACAAGTAGTAACCAGAAGTCTCAAGGATTATGCCCATCCAACGTAAGGCATAGGTCAACTCAGCGGCGGTTTTGAGGTCCAATCTCTACTCCCGTGCCGACTAACCTAGACCTACGATGGACTAGCAACACCACTACTAAGTATCAACCATATACCGTGACCCGAAGTCACTATCACAATCAAGAATAAGTAGACCAACGACCCGTAGTCGTTGGCTCATCTCAAATCTGTCTACGATCGCACCACACCCCCTGTCAAGTGCGTCGTATCTCAATAAATCAAGTGACCACACCACACCCCCTGTCAAGTGTGTCACATCTCAAAGATCAAGTGTCCACACCACACCCCCTGTCAAGTGTGACACATCTCATAGTATAGGCGACACCACACCCCCTGTCAAGTGTCCCTCTAACAGTATTAATATCCACGACATTAATAACAATAACAGAAATAATAACAGAAATATTAATAACGATAATATTTCACAGTCACCGTAACCCAGGTTGGTTATGCTAGCTGAACGTAAGGCGAAGGTTAACCCGACCACAGTTTGGGGGTACAATCCCTACTCCCATGTCGTCCAACCCAAGGTTACGTATAGACAGCACTACCCAACCCGGCACGTGAACAAATCAAGTACCAATATCATACAAAAGCCGGAAAAATCCTCGGCAAGACATTTATCATGACATGCCGGCAACATCCTCGGCCATGTCCCAAGTTCTTGCTATCTAAGCATGGCGTAGCAAGCGTTACTACGATATAAATTTAAGCTACCTCGACGTAGCGTTTAGACCGGCACATACCTCGGTCGAGTCACAATCTCGCTATTTATAACAAACAATAATAGCAAGTAATTCACATCATTAATCCTAACCATTGTTAGGTATATATATGCGTACATGAAGCATACTAGCATGAAGGAAGAGTCCACAAGCACAATAGAGGTCAAGTCTCACTTACCTCGAAATTCGGGCTCAAATGCCGGGAAGAATCTCCTTTCCCGCTCGCCTTGTCCGCGAAGGACTCTCCACTAGGTCTATTAAGACAAGATATAGCACATATGAGTGCTCAATTATAGCTTAAGCCTATAGGCATCCTAGGGTAAAAATTACCAAAATGCCCCCGGGTAGGGCCGAGCCCTAAATTTACAAAATGTACTTTTCCGGACTCCCCACGCTCCCGTGAGTCCAAAAGTACACTTAGATTCCACATGCGAGCCTTGCTCGATGTCTTTCCCCAATTCTTAAGAATCTAGGGTTCTAACCCATTTCCAAGAATCAACCCTTTGATTCTTGTGTTAATCAACATAAAGATGGATTGAAAGGGCTTACCTTAAGTGTAAGTATGATTGGGTCTTCAAGAAATACCCAAAAATTGCCTCAAGAGCTCACCAAATGATTTTTATAAGTTATGAACCGAAATGGCCCGAAATGGCCTTTTTATAGCAGTTTTTGCCTCTGTGACAGCTTCTTTTGAAAAAATCATAACTTTTGATAGGAATGTCCAAATGACCTGAAACCGGTGCCATTAGAACCACACTCAAAGGGCTACAACTTTCATGTTTTGAGTTTTTCCTAATTCCTTACGGATTGGCCAGAAAATCAGCTTTTATCCGGCTGTTTGCGCCAAAACAGAACAGAAAAGTCGCACCAGATTTTCTACTGTTTTAGGGGCAAAACGGGACCCTACGAAGCTCGGAATGATCCCAAATTTTTCACACAAGCCATAAAATACTTGGGTGACATGCTCGTCAAGACGGAACTCAATTCGGACCTCCAGAACTCAAAAAGTGGGTCCCACGGCAAAGGTTCAATTTTCGACTTTCGCCAAAATAGCGAAATTTAACCAAACGACCTCGGAATCCAATTCTGAAAGTTGCTACAAGTCACAAATGACTATACGAACCTAACGGAACTTTCGGATCTCTCATCGGAGCTCATTTGCTCAAATCGAGCTCGGAAACCTCTTTTAACTCTTTTAAACTTTCGAAACGGGGACTTTATCAAAAGTCCTATCAAACGAGGTCCGTTTTCAATTTTGAAGGTTGCTACATATCATAAATGACGAGACGGACCTAACGGTGCGCTCGGATTTTCCATCGGGGTTCGTTTACTCAAAACGACCTATCGAAACCCCAATTTCCTTTCCGGAATTTCATAAACGGATCCTTTTCTCCAAAACCTATCAAACGGACTCCGTTTCGACTCAGATTTCACGGACGGGTCATAAATGACCTAACGGAGCTTTTGGGACTGTCGACACATAAATCGAGGTCCCGGATCCCGTAACGACTATTTGAGGGTCGTTACATTATCACTAACCTAAAGTAACTAACTAATGAGAGTAAACACTACACACAAACAAATATTTACAATTTATAAAGAACATAACTACTATTCATAATTCACCCTAATAAGGTTCTTCTCATGTTTTGAGGAAGTCTTCCAGACATAGTACACCTCTAGCTTACTGACAACGCTCAACACACACCTCGAATTGAGATATGAACGGTTGTTGCAATATAATTTACCCAACTAGGAGTTGGGATCGAATCCACAAGGAACAATATGATACGATTAAAGTAGTGGAAGAATTAAACCTATTTGACTAAGCCAAACAAGGATAACAAGGTGATTAAATGATATTAACAACTAACAACTACACTAGGAAAGCAAGTAAATGTGATCAATGGCCTTCTCACTACCAAAGAAGATAAGATTTAAGCCTAGGATGCAAATATAGCACGATGTTTATATATTATGGCCAAGTCGTTCTAATGTAATCCCTAGAATCCTTTCGGCCTAGAAGGGATTTACCTCAACGGCGCTCGTCACAGCCATAGTTGAGCGTATAAAGCACTAGCCATTACCCGAGGAAAGAAGACCTCTTTCGAGCGTAACTTCTTTTAGATAGGTTAGTCTATGAAATAGCCTATCAACTCAAATCTTCACTAGCTTTACTATTCTACGCTAACTAATCTATCCCGAGTCTTTAATTAGCAAAGTAGACATGTAACTTTAGTGTCATGAGCATTAAAGTTAAGCAACCAAAGAAATAGAAGCTAGATAATTAAAATCCACATATATAAATTCCTAGTCATGAATTATTCATATAATTTTATCCAAAGTTACATCAACTATCCAAATATAGCAATACAAATCAAAGAAATAAAGAAAGGGATAAAGAATTGCTCATTAAAGTGCTGTATGGGCCTAAATCGGTTTTAGGATCACAAATCGAATTAGAATATAAGCAAAACATCGTATCAAAGTCGATAAATGCCAAGAATACCGTAAAATGCAAGAAAATAACTGGATTTTAATATATTGCGATGAGTACAAAATTCGGCAGAGTTTCTGTATGTATTTCTGAATCAGCACAATGTAAAATGAAGTGCTATTTATAGATACAAGATATTGTCCCGCGTTCTCCACTACTTGTTCATGGCCAACCCACGTCTGGAGCATTTATGGGTGGAGTTAATGGGCAAAGTAGTGGACTGAAGTAGTGGGCTGCAAAGCCGCTTGAACCGGGGGGACTCACGGAGGTGCAAATAGACGACTTCGGCGGTTAGGCCCTGTTACTTGACCGAGGTGAATGTCATCGAGGCTCAACTTGCGGCTCGCCTTCGGTGACGACCTCGATGCCTGACTTCGGCGATCCACTTATTTGCTTCAGTCTCTGGCTTATCGTCAAGTGTTCGGTTGCTATCAGATCACGCGGTCGAGGCGAGTCATCGCGAGCCAATTTTTACCCAATACAGATAGTCCCCCTACTCTGCGGTCACCTACCGAGGTTACCGAGGAGTGGCATGAAATTCCGCGGGAGAGCAACGTGGCTTGATCTTATCTAAGCGTTTCAAATTTTGTCAACGTTACGCGTCCTTTCAAATCACTGCTCGATGACACGTTTTGATTGTCCAATGGTTGTTCGAACGGTCACGTCGTTTCCTTCGCTTCCTCCAACGTTAGAATGATGACTTCCTTCGCGACTTGCTTCTTCCATACCTATAAATACTTCCCCACCAAACTCTTCTTCTCACTTTTAACTTCTGCAAACAACAGTGTCAGGAAAAAGCAAAAGCTTCCATACCTACTTTGATCGATTCCCATCTTTAAGAAAACTCTAAACTCAAACTATAATCATGTCTACCACTCATTCTAGGCAAGATTCGAGTGATTCAGGCGAGAGGGCAAATATTGCACGTTACGCCGCCATTATATCCAGCGGTGAGTTTATCACCACCGTGTCGGCGCTGCAGGTGATAGAGGCAAAGGGAGGCGGAGAGGTGACCTCTAGTGCTGGTGGCCCTAAGCATCAGAAAGAATGGGCCAAGCGCAACGTTGCTGCAGTAGGCGATGACGTCAGCCTAGAGGAGGATGATGACGTCGTGGGTGATGACGTCATGGAAGCGGCTGGCGATGATGATGTCACTCATAGGGATGAGCACGCCAAGGGCGATGACGCCGCAGGAGAGGTTGAAGGCAGAAATACCACCGAGGTGGGGTCCTCGGGCCCGATGATTCCCCTCGAGCAGGAGCTCGAGCCTCACCAAATTATTCCCTCTCACTTCGACAACAGCAAGGATCTCAAGCTGCAAGTCCAATCTGCTAATCAAAAGGAGAAGAATAGGAACATACAGGTAAATACGACGCCGACTCGCATAACACAGGCTCATATTGAGCGAGTCTGAAGGGAGTGTATGTTTTGGCCCGAGGTGAAAGTAGTCATCCCCGACCCAACAAGTAGAGTTTGCCACTACGTGGAGGGGTTTTCTTTTGTTATACTTACCCTTTCACCCTCGGCTTCTCCCTCCCAGTACATAGGATTATCGATGACTTTTGCCGAGCCTACAACTTGTGCTTGGCTCAACTAGGCCCCGATGTCTGGAGAGTTGTTCAGTGCATGGATTGGCTGAGCAAGAAAGCCGGGGTAGACTTCACTTTGCAGTATCTCATCTCCCTCTATTATCCTTACTTTCATAAGGCCGGGGTTGTGGCCTTAAACAATCGAGGTAAATTTGTGCTCCTCAATAAGAGCGAGGACCATGGGGACCGAGGCTGGAGCGATCACTACATCCTTTTGGAGACTAGTGTTTTATCCGCCGAGCCCGATTTCCCCGAGCGGTGGAACAATACACGTAAGTGTCCCTTTGTTTTTATTTCTTCCTCGGTGATCATTCACGCTTGTTAACCTTTTTCCATTGTTACTTCTTAGCCAACAAGGTTGACATCGTTCTTCCCGAGGGACTGACTGAATGGGTGAAGGCCATCACCGGGGCTCGTGAGCGCCCAGAAAAAATATGGATGAAGATGGCTGCCGAATTTGGTTGGCAGTGCAAACGGCATGGTAAGCTCTTTTGTGATGTTATACTTGATGTGTTGTTTCGGAATTTTGGCTTCATTTTGTTGATCTCTTTCCCCACGGTACTAGGTTTTCCGAACCGTGCTGTCAACGCGAAGAAAAGCAAAGAAAGATAAAAAGAAGAAGAAGAAAGATGGAGAGGATATCGAGTCAGATGACAATCTGGCTTCAGTAGCAGGTGACCTAAAGGAGTTGAAGGCTGCAAAGTCTTCAAAAGTTTCGAAGGGGGCCCCCGGTCAAGGGTCCTCCAAAGGTAACCACCATCCTTGATCAGCTTGTTGGTTATCATTCTTCTTTGCTTCCTTGTTTCAAACTCTTCTATGCTGCTCTTTGTAGGTGTGAAGAGGAAGAGGGCGGTTTCCAAGAGACCCTCTCGTTCGGTGGCTCCTCGCACCAAGGTAGAGACTTCCCTTCGGCCCGATGCAATGGTGGAACGGCACAGAGGGCTAATCGACGAGCCCGACGATGTAGTTACCGAGGGCTTAGTTCATAGGGAGGTTGAGTTTGTTGACCTCGAAGACCAAGAACACAGCTCCGAGGCGGCAGTTGCTAAAGTTAAAGGTAAGGCCAAGGTTGGAGAGGCTGAGGCTGCTGCCGTCGAAAAGGGGGCTGGCATCGCCGCGGTTAGGGCGCAATCCGAACCCGCGAGGATTTCATCCTCGGTGGGGTCTTTTCGGAAGCTTGAGGTGACGACCTCCTCAAATCTATTGGCATTTAGCCGAGCCGAGTTCTTGAGCCTCACGCCTTTGCTGGGCCCGGAGGAAGATAAGGTTGTGCAAGAGTTCTCCCGAGGTCAACTGTATAACACCATTGCTTCCAATGCTATCAGAGTAAGTCTTATCGTCCTTAAGCTTTACCTTAAGTTTTACCTTTATCTTCGTCTTCGGTTCGTGGCTAACTTTGATTTTCTGATTGGTCTCCATTCAGAGTTTTATTCTGTCACTGAGGGCTATCGAGGTTGAGACCTCAAAGGATGAAGAGGTCCGGCGCGTCGCTCGTGCATGGGATAGGCAAAGAGATAGTTTCAATGCACAGATAGCAATATTGAAAGTTGAATTGTCCAAGTCCCAATCAGATCGGCACGAGGCCGAGGCCGCTTCCGAGGCGAAGATTAAAGCCCTTGGTGATGGCTTTCAAGTTGAACGCTCGAGGCTGGAGGTTGAAGCTGCGAAACTAAGTCCCGAGCTGACTCAAGCAAAGGGCAAGGCCGAGGAGATGGCCAAAAAACATCATGAGCAGCTGAGAGAGCATGTACTCCATATCCAGAAGTTTGAGGGTGAGAGCTCCAAACTTTCAGCTAGGGAGGCCGAGGTCGAAGCTCTTCGAGACGAAATCACCGATCGTAAGAATAGAGCTAAGATCAAGGTCAAGAGGGCCGAGCTGGATAAGAAATGGGCCATCATTAAGTCTCGGTTGAAGCTACTCAAGTAATTTCGCACTGGTGAGCTCAACTTGGAGGAGGAAATTGTGAAAGCCGAGGCGAAGGCAGCAAAGGCTCAAGCTATCATTGATGAGCTCCCATCAAGTGAGGTCTCGAGCGATGATTAAGATGAGGAGGATGAAGAAGATGCCGAGGGGGGGCTCCGAGGAGGGAGGTAATGCTCCCGAGGCTTAGACTTCTGATAGCATTTTTTGTTTTTGTGTAAGCCTTCAGGCTTTTATATGCTTATGTTTTGGACCTTCGGGTCCTTTTGATGTAAATACTTTCAGTCTTCGGGCTTTCTAATAAAAATAACGTAGTATCTTTATCTTAAGTGTTAGTTTTTGTATGTACCGATCACTTTCAGAATAAATAGCTCGCTTGCAAGACTTAGTTTAATTCAACCGATGCAAACTTAGAACGACGTCTCGTCCTCGAGTCGATGCATTTAAAGTGCAACTTCGGAGTTCAAATTTATAGAAACATAAAGTTATGGAATGAAGTTTATTTCATTGATAATATTAACAGGCCGAAATTGGCTTTTACATGGAACCAAGTCGAAGCGGACCTTGGGTTAAAACACAAATTAAAAATGTGCCACTACAGGGCGAAATTACGATGTACTAAATCTACTCCTCGGGTATCAGTCCTCGGTTGTCGAATAGATGGTCTTCGATTGGGAGGCGCGTTTTCGACCTCGGTTGCAACTCGCCCCTTACTCCCCCCAGTGTTCGGGTGCGAATCTTGATGAAGACCCGGGCACTTGAAATCGTTTAATCTGCTTCCTGAAAAGGTCAAGCAAAATGAAACGAGGAGCAAGTTAGTACATTTCGATCGAAGCCTTTAGGAGCGTGGTTCTGCTCGAGGCTGTGGGTAAAATTTTTAAATGAGTAAGGGATATTTACCTCGGTTAGAAGTAGTACCGCTTTAAATTGGAGATGTTCCAATTTAAGGGTTCGGGCACACCTTGTAGATCTTCAATTTGATAAGATCCTTTCCCAACAATTGCTTTGACTCTGTAAGGTCCTTCCCAGTTTGCAACAAGCTTTCCCCCATTTTCTTCCTTCGTTGACTGGTTTGCAGCCTTTAGCACATAATCGCCAACTTTAAAATCTCTGAGTTTGGCTTCCTGTTGAGGTATGCTTCGATCTGCCTTTTTTGGGCGACTAGCCGAACCAAAGCTAGCTCTCTTTTCTCCTCGAACAGATCCAATTCTATGCGCATAGCCTGTTGATTTGCATCTTTGGTGGTGTGAGCGTACCGAAGACTTGGTTCGCCCACTTCCACGGGGATGAGGGAGTCCATACCATAAGCAAGGGAAAAAGGAGTCTCACCAGTGCTGTTCTTCTCCGTTGTCCGCATGGCCCACAACACACCTGGCAACTCTTTGGGCCAGGGACCTCTTTTTCTCATCGAGCCTTTTCTTGAGATTTTTAATTATAATTCTATTTGAAGATTCAGCTTGGCCATTGGCACTTGAATGATAGGGATTCGAATCAATTCTTTTGATTCCCCATTTTTTGAAGAAATCAGTGATGGCTGCTCCCATGAACTGTTTACCATTGTCGCAGGCAATTTCCCTCGGAACACCGAACTTGTAGATGATATTTTTCTTGATGAAATCGATTACCTGCTTTTGTTTGACTTCAGTAAGAGCTCCTGCTTCCACCCATTTAGTAAAGTAATCGGTTAACACGAGGATGAAGCGAACACCACCCTTTCCCTTCGGTAAAGGTCCAACAACATCCATCCTCCACTTCATGAAAGGCCATGGCGATACCACCGAATGTAGAGGTTCGGCCTGTTGGTGGATCATCCATGCGTGGCGTTGGCACTTATCACATTTCTGCACGAAGGCCTTTACATCTGCACTGATAGTGGGCCAATAATACCCAGCTCTTAGTAATTTGCGCACCAAGGATTCCCCCCCCCCCCTCCCCCCCCCCCCCCCGAGTGATTGCCATACTCGCCTTTGTGCACCTTAGCCATCACATATCTAGCCTCATCGGGACCCAAACACTTGGCCATCAGGCCGCAATATAACCTCTTGTACAAATTACCCTCGATCAAGTGGTATGAAGCCGCTTGGGTCCTCAACTTTTTGGCCTCCTTTTTATCTTGGGGAACAGTCCCCGAGTCGAAGCAAGAGATGAACTTACTTTGCCGATCCCATTTGTTGTCCACCGAGTTGACCTGCAATTTCATCTCTCTCATTTGCGCAGACAACAACCGAACCACTGAATCAGTCCCCGAGTGGGCTTCATCGACCGCCGAACCCAAATTTTCCAGGGCATCAGCCTCGGTATTCTCCTCCCGAGGCACTTGCTTAACTTGCCACTCTTGGAATTGTGCTAAAATCCTTTGTGCTCGGTCTAAAAATAGCTGCACTCTGGGCTCTCGAGCCGTATATTCGCCGAGCGCTTGGTTCACCACCAACTGGGAGTCGCACCTTAGCTCAATTCTATCCACCCCTATTTCCTTAGCCAATTCCAAGCCTGCTAGAATCGCTTCATATTCAGCCTCATTATTGGTCACTTTTTTTAATCGAACCAAGTGCTTGATTTTCTCCCCGGTGGGTGCTTTCAAGACTATGCCTAACCCCGAACCCTTGTAGTTAGTTGCCCATCGGTATGAAGTATCCATAGCCCCGAAGCCGTTCCTTTCGATATGGAGTTCTCCTTTTCGGCTTCGGGCAGAATCCCAACACTAAAATCAGCTACGAAGTCAGCCAAGACTTGGGATTTGATGGTTGTTCGGGGTTGATAGGTGATGTCATATTCGCTTAATTCTACCGCCCATTTTGATAACCTCCCCGATAACTCCGGTTTGTGCAATATACTTCTCAAGGGGAAAGTTGAAACTACCGCTATTGGGTGACATTGGAAATAGGGTCATAGTTTTCGGGCAGTAACAATTAAAGCAATTGCTAGTTTTTCCAAGTGTAGGTACCTGGTTTCAGCATCGAGGAGTATCTTGCTCACATAGTAGATGAACTGTTGCTTGCCATCTTCCTCCCAAACCAGGACCGCATTGACTGACACCTCGGACACAGCCAAGTAAACCAGCAATGTTTCATAATCTTTAGGCTTGGCGAGCAACGATGCGTTAGCCAAGTAGCATTTCAAATCTTTCAGCGTTTCTTTACACTCCAGTGTCCATTCGAAGTGTTAGTTTTTCCTCAAGACAGAGAAGAATTTATGGCATCGCTCCGAGGATCTTGAGATGAAACGACTCATGGCAGCGATTCGACCAGTTAAGCGCTGAACTTCTTTCACCCCGGTCAGCTCTTTGGGGATTTCCTCGATATCTTTAATCTTGTCGGGGTTTTCTTCGATGCTTCGTTCGGAGACAATGAATCCCAAGAATTTGCCTGACCCAACACCAAAGGCACATTTCTCAGGGTTCAACTTCATGCCATACTGCCTCAGAACAGCGAAGGCTTCCCTTAGATGATTCAATTGATCCTCCATTCAAACCGATTTAATGAGCATATCATCTATGTAGACCTCCATAGACTTTCCAATATACTCTTTGAACATGCAACACACAAACCTTTGATACGTCGCCCCAGCATTTTTCAGACCGAAGGGCATTATTTTAAAGCAGAAAGTACCTCGGTCGGTGATGAATGAGGTTTTCTCTTCGTCCTTCGGGTCCATGAGGATCTGATTGTAACCCGAATAAGCATCCAAGAAAGTTAATAATTTGTGTCCAGCCGTGGAGTCTATTAACCTATCTATTTGTGCCAATGGGTAGGAATCTTTGGGGCAAGCTTTGTTTAAATCAGTGTAATCTACACACACTCTCCACTTGGCATTTTTTTTTCAGTACGACAACCACATTGGCCAATCATTCGGGGTATTTTACCTCTCTTATGAAACTATTTTCTTATGAAACCATTTTCTTGCTACTTTGCGATTTCATCTTCGATCGCCTTCTTTCTAACCCCAGCGTGAGGTCTCTTCTTTTGCTTCACTAGGGTAAATTTTGGGTCCACATTCAGCTTGTGGGTCATGATCTCCAGATCGATACCAATCATGTCTGAATGAGACCAAGCGAAGCAATTGCTATTGGATTTTAAAACTTCAATGATTGCTTTCTTCGACTCTGGGTCCAACTCCGAGCCGACAAATACCTCTCTCTCGGGAAAATCCTTCAACAGTGTGAAAGACTCCAATTTCTCAATGGTAGAGTCCTCGGCTTTTTATTTTCGAGGCTCTTGAATGCAAACTGGGATCTTTTCAACTTCTCCTCGGAGGTCCTCCTCGCTTGATCCCGACTACGTTAGCTGCTATTGTTTTGGCCAGGTCGGGGCGACTCCACTTTTCAACGCAACCGAGCAGCACTCCCTAGCTACTCGTTGCTCTCCTTTGATTGATCGAACCCCCCAAGGCGTAGGGAATTTGATCACTTGATGCAGCGTGGAAGGAACAGCCTCCATGGAATAGATCCATGGCCTGCCGAGGATCACATCGTATGCCACGTCCTCGGGCAACACTTGGAACAATGTTTCTTTGCTTACTCCTTCAGCAAATGTTTTGAGTGTAATTTCACCCAAAGTCTTCTCTGTGGAGTTGTTGAAGCCAGTCAACACTATTGCTTTGGGGACAACTTCCCCTTTGAGCCACATCTTCTTAACGGCCCCGTAGCGGATTATATTGACCGAGCTACCGGGGTCGATCAAGACTCGCTTGATGTCGGAGTCGTTGATTCTTAACATGATGACCAAGGCATCGTGATGAGGGAACATCATCCCATCACAATCATCATCATCAAATACAATCTCTTTACCCGGGTCACCAACTCGGGTTCTCTTTTCCATGGTGATCGATAATTTGGCAAATTTCTTTGCAGCTGCAAAATTCACCCCGTTCACCTCTGATCTCCCAGTGATGACATTCACAATTATCTCTGGGGGTGGAGCCCGAGGTGGTTGCCCATCACCTCGGTTCTTGGAGTAGTTGTCATTTCCCTTGTCAGTAAGGAATTCGGCCAACATTCCTTTCTTCAACAAATGAGCCACCTCGAGGCGCAACGCTTTGCAATCCTCGGTTCGGTGGCCATAATCCGCGTGGAACTCGCAATGCAAATTATGGTCTCTCTTATCCGCTAAAGTTCTCATGTATTTGGGCACTCTCACCCCGGCAGTCCCCTTGACTACGTTGACCAGCTCCGAGGTCGATATGTTGAAATTGTAGTCAGGGATCCGAGGCAGTTCCTTCTTCGGAGCCGAAGCTGGGCCTGAGGAATTTCTTTGGTTCGTGTTGGACTGAACCTTTCCTCCGAGCTGTTGGCTTATGTGCGGGCTTGTGAATGAATTCCCGAAGGAGTTTCCCAGCCTCTGGCTGACAGGCTGCCTTGTTGAGGTGTATGGTTCATACCTCCCCTTCAGATTTCCTCACGACGCCTCGGCGCGGTGTGAGGATTCGCCTCAGTTTTATAATTGTAACCTCGGCTTTTAAACTCAGCTTCCTCCAATCTGATCTTGGAGTAAGCTCGCATATGTAGATCTTTCCATGTCAAAACTTGGTACTGTTGGAGCTCCTTTTGCAACTCAGCAGCGGCGTCATAATTGCGAATATTGATACCCTTTTCAAATGCCATGATGGCCAGGGTATCATCCATCCGAGGTAGCTCCATGCGCTCAGTGTGAAAGCGCTCAAGGAATTCCTTAAGTGTCTCACCTGGCCGTTGTTTTACTTCGCATATATCCTCCTTTCTTTAGAGGATTTTTTGGGCCCCGGTGTGTGCCTTAACGAAGGCGTTGGACATTTCCTTGAAGGTGGAAATCGACCCTGCTGGTAGGCACATGTACCAGCGTAGCGCTCCTTTCTCCAAGGATTCACCAAACTTCTTTAAGAACATTGACTCGAGCTCTATCATTGTTAAGTCATTGCTCTTTACCATTGCCATGTATTCCCTTACATTCTCTTTGGGATCGGTGGTCCCATCATACTTCTTTAAAAATATGAGCTTGAAATTCTTGGGAGTTGGGGCTGGAGCCGCTTCGGGCTTAAAAGGAAACTTCCTGTATTGATCTATATAGAGCTCATCTTCGATTTTTGTCATCCCCGGTACGCTCTCGAGGCGCTTTTCTATGCGTGCCTCGACGCGAGCCTCGACGCGTGCTTCAATCTCCCTGGTCAACCTCTCAACGTCGACCGAGGATGTTGTTTCAGCCATGGTGGGGATCGTCCCGAAGTGTGGCGCTGCGCCTTGTATGTTTTCCGAACCCCCAGACGTGGCTCCGTTGAGAGGTCCCCCTATTATCGCGCCCGTAGGAACGAAAGTCGGGATGCCTCTACTTGGAGCCGAAGGCTGGGTGCCGTTCGGTGCTGCGCTGTTACTCGCTTCCAATGAGTCACATAATTCAGCATTAATGTTGATCTGCTCATCCTGTCGATCTTGGAGAGCTTTTAGTGCGTTAACAACAAAAGCTTGGACCGCTTCGGTTGTTATTTGAGATGTGGACTGTTGGTTCGACGGAACGTCAGCTCGTTCGTTAAGATTTTCAATGTTATCAGCCATAACGTTGAAGAGACTGTATGTTTTAACGAAAAAGAGCGCTGAACTTTGGAACTAAGCGTTTCTGCTTATATCCCCACAGACGGCGCCAATTTGTATGGGCCTAAATCGGTTTTAGGATCACAAATCGAATTTGGGTTAGAATATAAGCAAAACTTCGTATCAAAGTCGATAAATGCTAAGAATACTCGTAAAATGCAAGAAAATAACTGAATTTCAATATATTGCGATGAGTACAAAATTCGGCAGAGTTTCTGTATGTGTTTCTGAATCAGTACAATGTAAAATGAAGTGCTATTTATAGATACAAGATATTCTCCCACGTTCTCCACTACTTGTTCATGCCCAACCCACGTCTGGAGCATTTATGGGTGGAGTTAATGGGCAAAGTAGTGGACTGAAGTAGTGGGCTACAAAGCCGCTTAAACCGGGGGGACTCACCGAGGTACAAATAGATGACCTCGGCAGTTAGGCCCTGTTACTTGACCGAGGTGAATGTCATCGAGGCTCAACTTGCGGCTCGCCTTCGGTGACGACCTCGATGCCTGACTTCGGCGATCCACTTATTTGCTTCGGTCTCTGACTTATCGTCAAGTGTTCAGTTGCTATCAGATCACGCGGGCGCGGCCGAGGTGAGTCATCGCGAGCCGATTTTTACCCAATACAAGTGCATCCAATCTTCAATCTCAAAGGATTGTTGATGATTCTTGCTCCCAAGCTTTGAAAAGTAGTCAAAAGATCTGCCCTAGGTCGTTCAATGGCCTATTTATGTGTTCCCAATTCAGCTATTGTGAAATTCCAAAACTGTCCAGTGCAGACTAGACGCGCTCTTGCGAGATCGCGTTAGAAGCAGCGCTATCGCGCTGGACAAGCTTTTTATACCATGTGATCGCGTCATCTTGAGCGCTTTCCCGCTGGCTTCTCAAGTTCCACAGCACAATCGCGTAAGAACCTTCGCGATCGCGACGACCAGATTTCATTCCAAGATCAGTAACTTCGCGATTTAGCTTGTTTTGACTTGTTTTACATCCACTCATTACCACAACGTCAATATCCTGTAATATGCAACTAAAATATAATAAGTGCACGTATATAATCTATAATATACAAAAGAAGCTCAAGTAAATAGAAGGTAATGTGTGAAATTTTGCCCACACATCACTTACTAGATTATGTTTGCACCTCTATTTCCTCATCCAAGTTTTCTCCTTCCACTAATGAAATTAGCTTGCCTGAGCCTCAATTTTATCATCAAGTTGCCTCTCATCCAGTTTGGCAGGAAGCCATGCTGAAAGAATTTCAAGCCCTAGAAGCTAACCACACGTGCGATATTGTTTCTCCCCCTCCCTCGGGAAGAAGGTCATTCCCTAGGAGTGGGTGTATAAAATCAAGTAAAAGGCAGATGGTAATGCTGGGAGATACAAGGCTAGGTTAGTAATAAGAGGGAACACTCGACCAGAGGGCATTGATTTTACTAATACTTTTTCCCCTATAGTAAAGCTTACCACTATTAAGTGCATTCTCAATTTGGCTGTGAAAAAGAAGTGGGCTATATTTCAGCTTGATGTAAAAAATATTTTTTTTACACAATGGCTTGAATGAGGAGGTTTATATGAAGATACCTCATGGTCTGATCATCTAACCTACATCATCTTCTTCCTCTCCCTTAGCTTGTAAGCTCAACAAGTCCTTATATGGGTTAGGCAAGCTTCAAGACAATGGTATACTAAGTTGTGTGCCTCCCTTTAGTCCTTGGGTTTTTCTTCAAGTAAAAATGATTATTCTTTGTTCCTCAAATATTATAGTTCTTCTATTACAATTGTGGATGTATATGTGGATGATATCCCCATCACTGGTGATAATCTATCTCAAGTCACTGCCTTGAAAAAGTTCCTAGATAATACCTTCCGGATCAAGGATTTGGGGGAAGCACATTATTTTTTAGGCCTTCAGCTTGTCAAGCATTCTCAAGGCTTGATAGTTACTCAAATAGAAGTTTATCTTGGATCTCCTATCTGAATTCAGTTGCCAGTCAGTCAGTCCTTTTGTAGCACCTTTAGATTTGCATTGGAAGTTTGCTAAAGATTTTGGGGATCCACTTCCTGATCCTTTCTTGTATAGAAAACTGGTTGGGAAGTTGAACTCCCTTCAACATACCAGGCCAGACATTTCTTACAATGTACAACAACTCAACCAATTTATGTTTATTTCAAGAATACCCCATTATGAGGCTGGTTTGCATGTCTTGAGATACTTGGCTGGTACTTTTGATATGAGTTTGTTCTTCAACAAAATGCCTAATTTCTCTCTTCATGGTTTCTGTAATTCTGACTGGGCAAGCTGTTCAACTACCAGAGGATCAGTAAGTGGCTATATTCTTTTGCTTGGGGTTGTCCTATATCTTAGAAATCTAAGAAACAGACTACAGTGTCTTTGTCTTCTTCAGAGGCTAAGTATAGAGCACTTAGACAGGTAGCAGCTGAGGTTGTTTGGGTTGCGCGTTTGCTTGGAGAACTAGAGTTGCCTGCATATTCCCTTATTCTAGTCTCAGTTTTTTGTGACAACCGGATTGCTATTCATAGTTACAAGAACTCTGTGTTTCACGAGCGCACTAAGCATATTGAAATTGATTGTCACTTCATTCGTAATTTTCTTTTATCTGGTCTCATCAGTTTATATCTTGTTTCTAGTGCCTGTCAGGTTGCTGACTTTCTCACCAAGACATTGCTGGTGTTCTCCATATGAGTTTCTTCTCCAAGCTTGGACTGGTATCCCATTCCAGTTTGCAGGGGGGAGGTGTTGGACTTCACATTGTAAATAAGAATTAGACGGCCCAACTTTACAATTTCAATGTTAGTTAGTAGTATCCCATTTTAGTTATAAATGTGTAATTTAAGCCCATTGGTAGTGTAGGACATTTTGTACACGTTATTCATTTTGAAATCGGAAGCTTGAGATCAACTTCTCATACCCAAACCATACCGAGGCATAAGGAAGAAAACCTCCTATAAGCCTACTTCTAACTTTTAAAAACATCGACAAAGTTTCCTCCGTATTCATATGCTAGTTTAAATGGTCCACCAATCAATAAACATACCCATCGCTTATGTTCAATCATCCAAGCACTAAATAATGAATAACATATCATCATGAAATTATCATTACATTTTCTATATGTCACATAGTGAAACATGAAGTAACATAGTAGACCTTAATACGTAATACTTGACCTTAATCATATCCAAAACTTAACTAACAGAGCCTCGCACCCTAAGCAAAAAAGAAAGCAATATAAACTTTCAAAATGTTGTGCAATTATCATGAAATTAGCAATTGATGGATTATTTTTCTCCTGGGAAAAACAAGTTTTATTATTATTATTATTATTATTATTATTATTATTATTATTATTATTATTGGATAATATGTTAAGACTAGAATATGTTAACACCATATTATCCAATCAGCCACTGGATAAAATGTTGGAAACTAAGGCGAAAAAACAAAATAAAGAATGATCAGTTTACTCCACTGAAACCATCAAGAGAAAACAATGAAATGGAAGCTCTCACGTGGGCCTCATATTTAGGAAGTCCATACTGTATTGGATAAAAGCTGGCTACACCTGAAAGATGACACGTGTCAACCACGTGGCACGGGCAGAAATTCTACCGGACAGATACCCAACGGACAGACAGTTATCACGAACAGATCCAAAGCAGTTATGAAACGCCTCATCAGTCAACACGATCTGAATGGACAATTATTAACCAGATCATGTGCAATCATTCAATTAATAGTCATAAAGGCAATCATAACAACCCGGCGGTTAAATATCCAATGGGTACGTGCCCAGCGGTTACAAAACTCAACGGACGCCTATCAGACCTATAAATAGCATTTGTTCTAAGCCATTGTAACACAACTTTACTTCCTGCCTACAATATCAATAAGAATACTCCCTCGCTCTTGCTCGAATACTACTTTTTACTTATATTCGTCCAGCACTTTGTTCTCTAATCTTCTAAGTACGACTAGTACCGAAGAACTTTCCTCGAGGATAAGCGATACAGCACGGTTACTCCTATCTGCTTTTATTTACGCTTTATCTTTGCTAATTCCTGTTTATATCTCGTTCCCGTATCATTTACGAATCTAACGCTGCTTTATCTCGTCATCTAAACTCTTAATCTAAACTATTGATCGCGACTCCGCAAATATAAATTTAATTATTAATTAGCCTAAAATCGGATCGTAGGTTAAACAATTTGGCGACCACAGTGGGAGCCGGTCAATAGCCTTCGTAGGTTAACAGTTTATCTTTTCTGATATTATACCTCTTTTCGTCGATCTTTTTACTCTACAACTGACATGGCAGAAAGCAGTTCACAACGAACTATCACAGGCGAAAGTCAGGTAAGTACTCCTCCACCCAGTCCCAATTATTCTCCCGACTATTCGTCTGATGGACAGCAACAATCTTCCCAAGGACCGGTCAGGCAGCGAAATAGGCGTATGCGCTCTCAGAACACTACCCCACCCAGGAGACAATGCCATAGGAGTCTCTCCCCTGGCCGAGGGAGTCTTCAGGAAACACTTTTTGCATTCATGCAGGAACAGGCAGAGGTGAATCGAGGGATAAACGAGGTGCTCACCTCTCTCCGAAGGAGCAACCCTTTGACTGCAAGAGCTGACGCTGCAACGCCTGGTCGTGACGTTCCTTCTTCACATACTTAAAGGCAAGGTGAAGAACGAAACAACGGTGGGACTGCAGATCCAACGACCCAAGTCAACCAGAATCGGAATGGAGGATCTATGGCATCTACAGAAATGAGCCTTGTTGTGGAAGCTCTCACCAAACAATTCAAGGAAAGCTAGGAAGCACTTCAAAAGTATCTCCACGAGAGAATTGATTAGATACAAAGCGCTCCGCCCACGCTAAAGAAAGTCGATGTCCAACGGTATTCCCAGCGGCCCTGGAAGAAAGAGGCAGCCCAAAAGCGATACCTAAGACGTTCAAGATGCCAAACATTCCGAGGTATCATGGAACATCTGACCCCAACGACCACCTCATGATGTTCAGCAACTTTATAAAGGCTAGCGATCTCACCGATAAGGAGATCGAGTTTGTTCAATTGAAGAAGTTCGTGGAAACCCTAGCAGATGGAGCTCTACGATGGTATTCAATGTTGCCTCCAAACTCCCTTGGGTCTTTCGCAGAGATGACTGAGTTGTTCGTGAAGGCACACACAGGCGCTCAGAAAACAGAAACCCTGTTGAGAGCTGGTTTTGAAGTATGACAAACGAGAAGGACACTGAGGTTCAGGAGAAGAACCTTGTCCTTGAGATGAAGGACAAAGAACCTTGTCCTTGAGATGAAGGACACGCTTGATCGAAAAGATTACGGGTTGCAAATCCCTGTGGAACTAGGAGTAGTGGCGCGTGGTTTTTGACGTATCCTAGTCAGACTAAAAGAGGCGGTGTCCAGGCTGTATCTTTGAAGTGTGGACAAGAGTTAGACTTTAACATGGAAAAGAGTTACTGCGAATCTGTAATTGCCATAATTAAGAGAATTCCCAGCAGGACTCAACTAGGGTTGTAAGACCTGTATAAAAGCAAGTAGAAGAGACAGCCGCAATCAGTTTTTCACACAGAGAGTCGAAAGCATATAGAGGTGATCTGAAGAACTGTCTACGTTGGAAAACTGAAGAAGACAACTGGTTTGCATGCTGAGTATTTGAGTCTAGATCTCTTGTCTAGGTTCATCGAGTTGTAAGTTGTCTCTGGTACAAGTGTTCATTGTTTTGTCTATTAGCTTATTTCAGAAGCATATGTATTAGGCAAACTACTTTGTGATTACTAGAAAAAGCTAGAGTTTAGCTTTGGTTAGTGATTAGGGTCTAGAGTGTAGCCCCTTGGTTACAGAGTCTGTAATCTGAAACGTTGCTCTTGTGTTAGTGGATTGAGATTCAAAATCCCAGAGTGTGGGTCGTGGTTTTTCTCCCTTGAGCAAGGAGTTTTCCACGTAAAATCCTTGTGTTCTTGGTGAATGTTTTGAAGTGTGTTCTTAAGTATAGTTTGCATAAAAGAGAACTGAGGAACCTTGTTCTACTACGGAAGAACCAGGTTCTTACAACAAAAATTCGGAGGACACTATTCAACCCCCCCCTTCTAGTGTCCTTAGGAGGTGCTTAAAGTATAACAAGTGGTATCAGAGCGGGTCTTCTCTTGTAAGGCTAACACCTTGAGAAGGATCAAAATGAGTGCACCGCCTACTATTACTGAAGGACAGTCGGTTCTGAGGCCTCCACAGTTTAATGGGCAATACTACGCATGGTGGAAAAATAGGATGGAGAATTACATATGTGCTGAGGATTATCAACTCCGGCTGATAGTCTCTGAAGGAAACCTGATTCCCACCAAAGTAGTTGGTGAAGGAACCACTGCCACAAAAGAACCTAAGCTGAAAGAAGAGTTTGATGAGTCTGACTATAAGATGATCGAAAAGAACCACAAAGCCAAGCGGTTGGTTATATGTGATCTGGGTCCAGAAGAGTTCAATCGAGTATCATCGTATAAGACGGCTAAGGAAATATGGGATGCTTTGCAAGTTGCACACGAAGGAACCACTGAAGTAAAGGACTCAAAAAGAAGAATGTTGAAGAGACAATTTGAGTTATTTACTATGGGCGAGAAGGAATCGATTCAGGATATGATGACCAGGTTGACCATGATTACAAATGAAATGAGATCTCTGGAGATGGAACTGCCTGAGGTGGAGATGGTTGACAAAATCCTGAATGTGTTACCTGAAGCATGGGAACCAAAAATGACGGCCATTATTGAATCCAAACCCTTGAAATCCATCAAGCTTGAAGAACTGGTTGGAAGTCTGAAGACGCACGAGATGATGAAGGACTCAAAGGCTAAACCTGCAGCAAAGAAGGAAAAGACCCTTGCACTGGAAGCAACAGAAGAAGTTGATGGATATGTTGATCTTCAATCAGTGAAAGCTGCAATGGTAAGTGCTCTAAGACAAAAACTCAATCTGGGAAGGTTTAAAGGATTTAAACGAGGGAACAAGGAGAGCTCTAGCAGGAAGAACATAGTTGACAGTCCTGACTACTCTGGATGCTTCAAATGCTTCAAGAAGGATCATGCTGTCATGGATTGCCCAATGTGGGAAATAGAGTGGATGAAGAACAGAGCTGCTAAGGAAAAGGAAAAGGAAACCACAAGGGAAAACGATGTAGATAGAAAGAAGTCAAGACGGCCCCCAAACTTCAGAGCAGAACGAAGGAAAAGGAAGGAAGCTTTCTATGCCACATGGGGACCAACTGACAGTGAGTCTGATCACGAGAAAGAAGCTGACGATGACTCACCGCTAGCATTAGCAGGGATGACGGATGTTAGTTCTGACGAAGAACATCCTCTTGAAGTAAAATGGGGAAGAGATCCATCAAAGCTACCAGTGTTCAATGGGACTCATTACAATTACTGGAAGAAACAAATGAAGAAATTCTTGCAGGCAACTGATTATAGTCTGTGGCTAATTGTGAAAAGAGGACCTCATGTTCCAGTGAAGAGAGCAGCAAATGGAGTCCTGGTACCCAAGAAAGTAGAAGAACTAGATCCACAAGATCTGGACTGGCTACAAGCAAACTCCAAGGCTGAGGGCTATCTAAGAAGAGGACTTACAGATGATGTGCTTGGACAGATACTGGAATGTAAATCAGCCAAGGAGATATGGAAGAAACTGAAGGAGTTGTACATAGCTGACAACACCAAGAAGGACTCTGCCCTCATGGCAACTGAAGGAAAGGAAGCTGACGGTTCAGCAGAGGTATGTTTATCTGATCTTAAGGAAACTTTACATACATACTCTTCTGAAAATCTAATCCTAATCACAGCCACATTGATTGAAGGATATGAAAAAGAAAAGCTTGAAAAAGATAAATTAATTGAAGAATTGGGTGATCTTAGAACTAAGCACAAGAGTCTCCTAGAACAGAACATTGAGCTTGAAGAAACAAATGCCATCATGAAAGGACAGACTCTTGTGTCAAACTCTAAGATCACTGAGCTTGAATTAGAATGTAGTCAGTTGAGAGAGAGTAAGAATGGTAAGCAAGTTATGAGTGAAGTTCAAACCTTTCTGGAAGATGAATTGAAAAGGACAAATGAGATTTTATACCAAGAAATTGAAAAAAATAAGATGTTAAATCAGAAGGTTGAAAACTCAAAACTTGAACTTACCAGGCTTACAAAATGGAATAAGTCTTCAGAAGCAATGCATTGGGTTCTTGAAAATCAAAATAAAGGAAAACAAGGTTTAGGATTCAAGAAGCCCTTGCCTCCATATAATCCTAAAAGCAAATATGTGGGATTACCTTGCAACATGTTATGCACTTTCTGTGGTCAAACCGGTCATACTAAACAAAGGTGTGTTAACATTACCAAGGCAAGGGCCAAGAATAAAAATTGTGTTTTACCCAAATGGGCCAAACAAGATCTGATTTATCCATTTTCTCATAAGAAGGGACCCAAGCTTGTCTGGGTTCCTAAGGCTAACCTCTAATTGTTTTGCAGGCTGGAGTGAGGGAGAACAACTCAAGCTGGATTCTTGATAGCGGTTGTTCTAGGCACATGACAGGAGATAGAAGAAACTTTCTCTCACTCGCAGCATTTCAAGGAGGCAGTGTGGCCTTCGGAGGAGGAAAAAGTGGTCAGATAGTAGGCATTGGGAAGATTGGGAGATCTCTTGAGCATGCAATTGAAAATGTGTATTGTGTGGATGGTCTTAGACACAATTTACTGAGCATCTCTCAACTATGTGACAGAGGAAACGAAGTGAGCTTCTCATCTGTAGGGTGCATCGTGAAGAACCTACAGAGTGGAGAAGTGGTAATGGAAGGAAAAAGAGTGAACAATGTGTACAAGGCGTCACTGAGGTCCTTACCTGAAAACAACCTGACATGCTTGAATGTACAAGAAAGCGACTCTCAGCTGTGGCACAAAAGACTGGGTCATGCAAGTCTCACTCAATTAAATAAGCTAGCCTCGAAGGAACTGGTTCGTGGATTGCCAAACAAGAAGTTTGAAAACATAAAAGTGTGTGATGCCTGTGTAAAGGGAAAGCATGTAAGAACGTCTTTCAAGTCAAAGAAAGTGGTCAGCACATCTAAGCCACTGGAGCTGGTACATATGGATTTGTGTGGACCTATGAGAGTAAAAAGCAGAGGAGGAAAGAGGTTTGTGTTCGTGATTGTTGACGACTACTCAAGGTATACATGGACCTTGTTCTTGGCCTCTAAGGATGAAGCTTTTGAGAACTTTAAAGACTGGGCTGGTGTGGTTCAGAAAAGGCTAAGTCTTGAACTCATCAGTATTCGATCAGATCATGGAACTGAGTTTGAAAACTCAAAATTTTCTGAGTACTGTGCAGGGAACAACATAGATCACAACTTTTCTGCACCAAGAACTCCCCAACAAAACGGGGTGGTTGAGAGGAAGAACAGGTCGTTGGAGGATATGGCTAGAACCATGCTGCTGTCAAGTGGACTAGCAAGAAACTTCTGGGCTGAAGCTGTAAACACTGCATGTTACTTGCTAAATAGGTGTTCCATCAGAGCCATTCTTGACAAAACTCCATATGAGTTACTCAGAGGTAGAAAGCCAAGCATTGCCCACCTAAGGCCTTTTGGGTGCAAATGCTTTGTCCACAACAATGGCAAGGAACCCTTGGGAAAGTTTGATGCTAGGAGTGATGAGGCAATATTTCTGGGATACTCCACTCAAAGTAAGGCATACAAGGTACTCAACAGAAGAACACAAGTAGTAGAAGAAAGTATGCATGTTGTGTTCGATGAATCAGATAAGGAAATAGGAGAAGATGATGCAGATGATCAGGTGATCGGCTTAAGAAGAGAAGAAAGCATAGATGAACTGGAGGACTCGGATGAAAAGGAGAGCAAAGTCATGTCCGATGAAGGAGTCAACTTGACAGGGGGAACTTCTGATGAAGCTGAAGATCAAGAAAGTCAAGAAGAATTTACTCAAGACGATGGTGCAGGTTCTTCTAATCAGATCCAGATCAAGCCATGGAAATATCAAAGTTCTCACCCTTTGGAGAATGTTCTATCTGAACTGGATACAGGAATTATGACTAGGTCAGCATTAAAGAACTTCTGTGCATTCTTTGCTTTCCTCTCAGCCTTGGAACCAAAAAATGTCAAAGAAGCTCTAGAAGATCCAGATTGGATTATAGCTATGCAGGAGGAACTTCATCAATTTGAAAGAAGCAAAGTGTGGCACCTAGTTCCTAAACCAAAGGACAGATCCATAATTGGAACTAAATGGGTGTTCAGAAATAAGCTGGATGAACATGGCATAGTTACAAGAAACAAGGCAAGGTTGGTTGTTCAGGGTTACAGTCAAGAAGAAGGAATAGATTATGATGAAACCTTTGCACCAGTGGCACGAATGGAAGCCATTAGAATGCTGATTGCTTTTGCCACATACATGGAATTCACACTGTATCAGATGGATGTGAAGAGTGCCTTCTTGAATGGGTACCTAAATGAAGAAGTCTATGTAGTACAGCCTCCAGGTTTTGTGAACAATGAATTCCCTGATCATGTGTACAAACTGGACAAGGCTCTGTATGGTTTGAAGCAAGCTCCTAGAGCCTGGTATGAAAGACTCTCAGGGTTCTTGATGAAAAATGGCTTTTCAAGAGGTAAAATTGACAACACACTATTTCTCAAGAAGCAAGGAAAGGATCTGCTGGTAGTTCAAGTGTATGTCGATGATATCATCTTTGGAGCCACTGATGAGGAGCTGAGCAAAGGTTTTGCTGACCTGATGGGAAGTGAGTTTGAAATGAGCATGATGGGTGAATTGAATTTCTTCCTTGGGTTGCAGATAAAGCAGACGCCGGAAGGAACTATGATACACCAGCAAAAATATGTCAAGGAATTGTTGAAGAAGTTTAACATGGAAGGAGCTAAGGAGATGACTACTCCTATTGCTCCTGGAACAAAGCTCGATATGGATGAACTTGGTCCTTCGACAAATGAGACCAAGTATAGAGGAATCATTGGCTCACTTCTTTATCTCACAGCAAGTCGACCTGACATAGTCTACAGCGTAGGGCTGTGTGCCAGATTTCAGTCAAAACCTAAGGAATCACACTTGACAGCTGTGAAGAGAATTCTGAGATACTTGAAAGGGACTCAGGATCTATGCCTTTGGTATCCCAGAGGTGGAACTTTTGAACTAATTGGTTTTGCTGATGCAGATTATGCAGGTCATTTGGTTGATAGGAAAAGCACTTCGGGGATGGCACACTTCTTAGGTCCTTGCTTGGTGTCATGGGCTACAAAGAAACAAAACTCTGTTGCCTTGTCAACTGCTGAAGCTGAGTATGTGGCAGCTGCTTCATGCTGCTCACAATTGCTATGGATCAAGCAGCAACTGGAGGATTTTGGAATCAAGTGTGGGGCAGTGCCAATCTTTTGTGACAACACTAGTGCTGTGAACATTGCCAAGAACCCAGTCCAACACAAAAGGACCAAACACATTGATATTAGACATCATTTTCTGAGAGACAATGTAGAAAAGGGTCTAATCACTATGAATTCATGCAGGACTGAAGACCAAATTGCTGACATATTTACCAAAGCTTTGAACAAGGTGCAGTTCGAGAGGAACAGGTTGGAGTTAGGGATGACCAAAATACACGGATGACCCAGCAGGTAATCCCCTGGTGATTGGCTAGTTTAGTAGTAAAAGTGTCTGTTAGGAATTTGTCATTACTATCTGGACTAAATTTGTACTTGAGTAAGTACACTCGTTTTTAGTGTTTTGAGCTTTAGGTACAAATAATGTGATCCCATGAAGAACCTACTGTGTACTGAGGAGGAACCAGTCTTAACGTGAGGAATCGTGTCCAGGTACAGTAAACCTACTCTATTTGTTAGTTGTCACAACTGGAATTAAAATTGTCTACTGTACGTGCATCATGGGAGATTCTCCATATTCTCATAACTGTCCAAAATTATAGGAACACATTCCTTTTTAGGATAGAACTCCTTTTAAATTGCTTGGACCCCACTTCTTGAAAAGGGTATATTTAAATTAAGTTCATAACCGTCAAATCTCTTAACTTCTCCCGGTTCTCAAAAAGTTCAAAAAGCTGCCCTTCTTTATACTCATTATTTTTTCTTCCCTAGACATTGTCACTTCACCAAAACCCTCTCTCCTTCTACAGCACTCCTTCAATCTCTCATAATCTCATCCACCACTTCCAATTGAACATCAAAATTCTCTCAAGCCCTAAAATAGATAAACCGTCAACAAACTCAGAAATCTTTACAAAATTCAAGATGTCTGAAAGACCACCTCCATCCACTCTTGCTGAAAGAATTGCTAGGGCTCGCCTAAAATTTCTCAAAAAGGGGGACAAGAAACTGGTCAAGAAGTTAAAATCAAGAGCCGTTCCTTCAACACCCACTACTCAAAGTTCATCTCAACCGTTACCTGAGGTAATTCCTGATCCTACTCCATCTACACCTGTTGGCTCAGTTGATATAGCCAGTCCTGGCATTGTAGAAACTGAAACCCTAGTTGCTGAATTAGATAAAATAGTAGATGTTGAGCAGAGGGACAATATAGATAGGGGGAACCCACGTGAGGAGGAACAAGTAACTAAAGAGAATGAACCTAGAGAAGATGTGCAGGATGGTGTAGACGGTGTGTCTAGAGGCGAGTTAAATATAGCCGAAAAAATAGAAGAACAGTTGAGGGAACTGGATAATGATGAATCTCTGAGAAAAGACGTTGGTGAGTCAAGTAAAGATGTGAGTGGAACAGGGGTGTGTTTAGAGGATTCTGTGCCTAAAGGTCCTGAGGGTGATGGAACTGCTACTGCTGAAGTTCCAGGGGGAGAGGGACAAGAACCTGTTACTTGTCTAAACCCTACTAGAGCTGATGATGCAGATTTTAGCTGGACAGAATCTGATGAAGATGGACACAAGGAAGTTGTTGTTGAAAAACAAGAGAGTGACAAGGAAGAGAAAAAATTAAAAAGGAAAAGAAAATTTGGGGCAGAAGATGAGAAGGTGACAGGTGAGGAAGAGGAGGATGAGGTGGTGTTTGTAAAAGAAAATAAAGTAGAACCTGAAAAAAGAAGAAGGTTGGTGAGAGATGGGAAACCAGTGTTGAAATCTAGACTGGTAGATGAAGAAAGTGAAGGAGGTGACCAAGAGGCTAGTGAGCCTGTGGTCAGGAGAGTTGGTACTAGGTCGGCTTTCAAAATGCAGATGGAGAGGATTGAAAAGCTAGGAAAGACAGTAAAAAATGTGAAGATGAGGGAAGAAGAGAAGAAGAAAGAAGAAGAGGAGAAGAGAGCTGGTGAGGAAGAGGAGGAAAGTGAAGCTGGGAGTTATGTGGAACCCAGTGATTCTGATACTGACAGTGAGGTGGAGAGTAAGAAGAAAAGAAAAGAAGTGGATAGGGAAGCCTTCTTTTCCAGACATCAGGTGCTGCCAGGGAGTATACTGTATGATGAAAAGGAGTTTCATATGAAATCCTTGTTGAGAATGATAGGAGATCAGGGTTGGTTGAGCTTGTTTGGAAACAATGACAGGAAGCTGTTTGTGGATGAAGTCAGGGAGTTTTATACAAATTGCAGGGTAGTAGCCAGGAGGGTGTTTACAACTGTGAAAGAAGTGGAGATTGAATTTGGGAGACCTGAACTGGGAGTAATTCTGGATGTTCCTGCTGAAGGGTATTGCAGGTATGTTAAGCTAAAATGGCCAAAGAGAACAGATAGAGTTACTCCCTTAGATGTTGTGAGAAAGTTTTCAGGGAAACCCAGATTGAGGAAGGAGAGGAAGGTTGAGAAAAAGGAGATGGAGCCTGCACATCAGCTTTTGTTTGAGTTTGTGCATAGGTTTCTTCTGCCTAGGGGGGAAAGGAATTGTGAGGCTAGTGCTCTTGATCTGACCTATATGGATCTGATGGACAGAGGGGTAAAAATAAATTTGCCTGGGCTCATTATTAGGCACATAAAGAGAATCTGTGATACTGATCAGAAGCCACACTCTCTTGTGCATTCTTACATCATCCATCAGATTCTTGAGCATTTTGGAGTGCCTTTAGGTGCAGGGAAGAAGCCAACTATCCATCAGAGGTTTGGGGTTAATGTGCTGAAGAGCTGTGACTTCTTTCAAGAAAGCAGGGCTTCCAAAAGGCCAATACAGGTCAAGCAGGAGGAGTCAGAGGACAGTGAAGAGTTTGGACCTGATGAGGCCATCGGTGCTGTGCAGGAACTGGAGAAAATGGTTCTTGAAGTTAATGAAGAAAATGCTGAACTGCACAGGAAGTTGAAGGTGAAGGATCAAGAGATTGATCGCTTGAAGATCGATTGCCACAAGTATGAGGCCGAGCTGGTGATGGAGAGGGCCAAAAATACGAAACAACTTGAGGCACTCGTTAAGCACTTCAACCTTCAGCTGTGATTCTTCCAGTCCTGTCCTCCTACCTTTCTCTTTTCCTACCCCACCTGATCTTTACTCCTCCCTATTCTCCCTTGATTGCATGTTTTGGATAATTAAGACAATTTCAATTTTTGTTGTGTAACTAAATAGAGTGGTGCTGCTGTCACCCTCTGGATGTTGATTTTAAATTTCTTATGTTTGCGACTGTTTCTTGTTTCAGTACCTGGTTCCTTGTTGGGCCCTTATTTTGATATACCTATGTTCTTGACACTGATGAGTTGCCTTATGCTCTAGACTAGATTAATCTGACAAGTTCCTGCAGGTCTTTGAATCTTTTCGATGATGCCAAAAGGGGGAAGAAGGAATGTTGGGGTGTTTGTGACCTAACTCATCTGTTTTTATTGTTCTGTTTTTTTTGTTCTTGTTTGTGGTATATGTTATGTAGGTTCTTGGGCAACGTTTGTTTGTCATCATCAAAAAGGGGGAATTTGTTGAGAGCTGGTTTTGAAGTATGACAAACGAGAAGGACACTGAGGTTCAGGAGAAGAACCTTGTCCTTGAGATGAAGGACAAAGAACCTTGTCCTTGAGATGAAGGACACGCTTGATCGAAAAGATTACGGGTTGCAAATCCCTGTGGAACTAGGAGTAGTGGCGCGTGGTTTTTGACGTATCCTAGTCAGACTAAAAGAGGCGGTGTCCAGGCTGTATCTTTGAAGTGTGGACAAGAGTTAGACTTTAACATGGAAAAGAGTTACTGCGAATCTGTAATTGCCATAATTAAGAGAATTCCCAGCAGGACTCAACTAGGGTTGTAAGACCTGTATAAAAGCAAGTAGAAGAGACAGCCGCAATCAGTTTTTCACACAGAGAGTCGAAAGCATATAGAGGTGATCTGAAGAACTGTCTACGTTGGAAAACTGAAGAAGACAACTGGTTTGCATGCTGAGTATTTGAGTCTAGATCTCTTGTCTAGGTTCATCGAGTTGTAAGTTGTCTCTGGTACAAGTGTTCATTGTTTTGTCTATTAGCTTATTTCAGAAGCATATGTATTAGGCAAACTACTTTGTGATTACTAGAAAAAGCTAGAGTTTAGCTTTGGTTAGTGATTAGGGTCTAGAGTGTAGCCCCTTGGTTACAGAGTCTGTAATCTGAAACGTTGCTCTTGTGTTAGTGGATTGAGATTCAAAATCCCAGAGTGTGGGTCGTGGTTTTTCTCCCTTGAGCAAGGAGTTTTCCACGTAAAATCCTTGTGTTCTTGGTGAATGTTTTGAAGTGTGTTCTTAAGTATAGTTTGCATAAAAGAGAACTGAGGAACCTTGTTCTACTACGGAAGAACCAGGTTCTTACAACAAAAATTCGGAGGACACTATTCAACCCCCCCCTTCTAGTGTCCTTAGGAGGTGCTTAAAGTATAACAAACCCGTGCAGAGGATATCTTCGAAATCAAATAGAGGCCCGACGAGTCTCTCCATAAATACGTGGACCGCTTCCAAAGAGAGCGAATGATGCTTCCCAAAGTACCGGACAGTTGGGCAACGATCGCGTTTACTAATAGTCTGGATATTAGGAGCTCAGAGGCCATACGCAGACTTTACGAGTCTCTTCGCGAGTTCCCAGCAGCCAGCTGGTTGGACGTCTACAACCGTTACAACTTAAAGGTACATATTGATGAAGATAAATTGATTGGAACAGGTACCCGAGGAAAGATGCAGGCACGTAATGGTGGCCCCGGCGGAAAAGCGGAGACAGAGAGATCAGACATACGCTACGAGCCGTACCCTGATCAGTCACGTAGCAATTCCAAAGGACACAACCGCAACAACAAAGGACTGTCCAGGAGAGATGATTCAGAATCAAGCCTCCGAGGAGCCCCGAGCCTGCCGAATTTCAACGTGGAAATGTCTGAAGTAGTGGCAGCACTCAAAGACATGGGAGAGAAGGTCAAGTGGCCGAAAGACATGAAGACTGACCCAAGCAAGCGAAACCAGGACTTCTGGTGCGATTTTCATCGCGACCATGGTCACACCACCGAGGACTGCAAAGCCCTAAGGTATGAAATTGCTCATTTGTTGAAACAGGGATTCTTGAAGGAGTTCCTGACCGAGAAGGGGAAGCAAACTCACGCAAAAGCACAGCAAAACAAACCTGGCCCTCCACGAGCATCCTCTCCAAGGAGGACAGTTAACGTTATTTCAGGTGGAATCGAGGTGGATTCCGTCACCTTCACAGCGAAGAAGTATGCAAAGGTCTCCATCACAAACACCAAGCGCCCACGATTAGAAGGAATAATAATATTCGAGGACTCCGATGCAGACAGTTCGCAATTCCCACACGCTGATGCATTAGTAATAACGTTACGCGTGGCAGAATTTGACGTCAAGAGAGTACTTATTGATGCGGGCAGCTCTGCAAACATTATCCAATCACGGGTCGTGAGGGAGATGCAGTTATCGGACAAGATCGTACCAATATCTCGAGTTCTCTCTGGTTTCAACAATTCGAGTGAGAAAACTCTTGGCGAGATTACCCTGACAACTCTCGCCGAAGGAGTAGCGAAGGAAACAACTTTTCATGTTGTTGATGCGGACCTAGCCTACAACATCATCATGGGGAGACCTTGGATCCATGATAGGCAGGCTGTTCCCTCAACTTATCATCAAGTATTCAAATTCCCATCCGAATGGGGGGTACGTGAGGTCCGAGGAGAGCAGCGCTCTACCCGAGATTTCTATTCAGTGGCTCTCAAACTGCCTGAAGAAAAAAAATAGCAATTACAGCGACCGGGACAAGACGCGCCGCGCGAACAAATAAAAT
Source organism: Petunia secreta (assembly GCA_029990175.1). NCBI lineage: Eukaryota > Viridiplantae > Streptophyta > Magnoliopsida > Solanales > Solanaceae > Petunia > Petunia secreta. Next base: position 5,070,402 of record JARKIP010000038.1, read on the forward strand.
ACGAGGTTTCCGGAATTCATCACGAAGATGGATGAGAGAGAAAACCACATGCCGACCGTGGAAGCTTTGGAACCCGAAGAATTGTTCGCAGATAAGCCGGAACGGAAAGTATATTTAGGGACCGAATTGAGCGAACGTCTATGAGGAGATATCCTCCAGTTCCTCAAGGAGCGGCATACAACGTTCGCCTAGTCTCACGCAGACATGACAGATATTTCTCCAGATATTATTACTCACAAGTTGAACGTCGACCCATACCATCACCCGGTAAAACAGAAGACGCGCCAACAAGGAGCTTTTCGGAACCAAGTCATCAACAACGAGGTCGATCGGCTGTTAAAAATTGGATCTGTGCGTGAAGTCAAATACCCGGATTGGCTAGCCAACGTGTTTGTTGTACCCAAGAAAAATGGCAAATGGCGAGTCTGCATTGACTTCACAGATCTAAACAAAGCCTGCCTGAAGGATTCATATCCCCTTCCCAGGATAGACCAACTGATCGACGCAACAGTCGGGCACGAGGTGCTCACCTTCCTCGATGCATATTCCGGATATAACCAGATATTAATGGACCCAAAGGACCAGGAGAAAACAACATTCATAACCTGCAGAAGTACGTATTGTTATAAAGTTATGCCATTTGGGTTGAAAAATGCAGGTGCAACATATCAGCGCCTAGTCAATCGAATGTTCCACAACCATATCGGAAAGACTATGGAAGTGTACATTGATGACATGTTGATCAAGTCAAAACGAGCAGAGGATCATCTGACGCATCTAAAAGAAGCTTTCGGATTCTGGATCAGTACAACATGAAGCTGAACCCGGAGAAATGTGCATTCGGAGTCGGATCGGGGAAGTTCTTGGGCTTCATCGTCTCTCAGCGTGGAATTGAAGTCAATCCCGCTCAGATCAAAGCCATTGAATAAATTCCAGACGTACTCCACGATCGGAAAGACGTCATGAAATTGACAGGAAGAGTGGCTGCCCTGCGAAGATTAATTTCCCGATCATCCGACCGATGCAAAAGTTTCTTCGACGTTTTAAAGCAAAACAAGGAGTTCGAGTGGACCCCTAAATGCCAACAGGCATTGAAGGATCTGAAAAAGTACCTGTCCAATCCACCACTGCTCTCTACACCTCAACAGGGGGAGCAGTTGCTGATTTATCTGGCAATCTCAGAATCGTCGGTAAGCGCCGTTCTAGTTCGAGAAGAAAAAGGTAAACAACTTCCTATCTACTACATCAGCAAAGCTCTAATTGACGCAGAAACGCGCTATCAACCTTTGGAAAAATTGGCATTACCACTAGTAACTGCTGCTCGTAAGTTACGCCCTTACTTTCAAAGTCATTCAATAGCTATGGTAACAACTTTTCCTTTACAAAATGTTTTGCACAAAACTGAATTTTCATGAAGGTTAGTAAAATGGACTATAGAATTAAGAGAATTTGATATCACTTACCAGCCTAGGGTAGCAATAAAATCACAAGTTTTGGCAGACTTCGTGGCAGATTTTAGCGCTAATATATACCCTGAGGCAGAAAAGGACGATGTTCTTTATGCTAGGCAGGCTCCTGGAGCGTGGACCCTCTACACTGACAGCTCCTCGAGCGTCAAAGGGTCCGGTCTTGGATTGGTTCTCGTCGCTCCGTCCGGAGAGACGATCAGGCAGGCTGTCAAGTGCCCATTTATTACTAACAATGAGGCCGAATATGAGGCCGTTATTGCAGGTTTGGAACTAGCCCGAAGTTATGGAGCAACCATCATCAAACTCAAAAGTGACTCTCAGCTGGTAGTCAATCAGATAACTAAAGGCTTCAGTGCACGAGAATCTAGGATGCAAGTGCACCTCTCCCGAGTGAAAGAACTCTTAACATAGTTCGATGACTGGGACATCAGATTCCACGAGAAGAGAACCATGAAACTGATGCTCTCGCGAATCTAGGGTCGGTGGCAGAGATGGGGGCAGCCAGCTCTTCAGCTGTTGTTCAACTCCTCTACACGACCATAGACCGAGAAAAGTTTGAAGTCAATACCATCAACGCTACTTGGGACTGGCGGAATGAGATAACAAACTATCTTCTTCATGGAACTCTGCCCGTTGACACAAAAGCCGCTCATAATCTTCGGATAAAAGCTGCTCGGTATACCACCGTCGACGGCAATCTCTACCGCAAAATGTTTGCAGGACCTCTCGCAAAGTGTCTCGGACCAAGTCAAATCAACTACGTGATGAGAGAAGTCCATGAAGGCTGTTGTGGAAATCATTCCAGAGGCAAGGCGTTAGCCCGAAAGTTGATTCGTGCAGGTTATTATTGGGACAAAATGGAGAAAGATACGAACGAATTTGTTAAAAATGTGACAAATGCCAGAGGTTCGCACATCTTCTCCATCAGCCAGCAGAACCGCTCCATTCAATAATCTCTCAGTGGCCCTTAATGAAATGGGGGATGGATATAGTTGGTCCTCTTCCCACGGCACCGAGAGGAATGCGTTTCTTATTGATCGTTACTGATTACTTCACCAAGTGGGTGGCAGCATACACGAGGATACGACAAACAGAGGTTGTCGATTTCCTCTGGCGTTTTGTCGTATGTCGCTTTGGAGCACCTAAGGAAATAGTCATGGATAACGGACCACAATTCATCGGCCAGAAAGTGACTAGGTTCCTCGACGATCTACACATCAAAAGGATTACTTCCTCTCTGTATCATCCTGTTGCTAATGGACAAGCAGAATCTACCAACAAAATCATCGTTGAATCCCTCAAAAAATGCCTCGAGCAGGCAAAGGGGTGTTGGGTAGAAGAATTACCTGGTGTGTTATGGGCTTATCGCACAACGATAAAAATGAGTACTGGAGAAACTCCAACTCATTGGTATACGGTGCAGATGCTTTAATCCCAGTCGAAATCGGCGAGCCCAGCTTGCGGTATGCACATGCCACTGAAGAGTCTAACTCAGTCAACCCCTCCGAAGAGCTGGACCTTCTCGAAGAACGAAGGGAGCTAACCCTTGTACGGGTAATTGCCCAGAAAGATCGAATTGAACAATATTACAATCGGGGAGTGCGCATACGAAGCTTCTAGGTTGGAGATTTTGTACTAAGGAAAGTCTCCCAGAGCACACAAAAAACAAATTCTGGGAAGCTTGGCCCTACCTGGGAAGGCCCCTACAAGGTAATCACTTCAGTTGGCAAGGGATCTTATCGCTTGGCACGACCAGACGGCTCCACTGTCCCGAACAGTTGGAATGTGATTCACCTCAAAAGGTATCACTTTTGAGTGGTAAAACGGTTAGTTACCTTATGCTTGCCTTTTACTTTTACGAAAGTTCTTACTTTTATTATATTTTCTCTAAATGGTACTAACGACCTGGACAAGGTCAGATCCGTTTAGCTCAACTGGTAGAGCTCGAAGTTCTTCAACTTCGTGGCTGTGGGTTCGAATCCAACAACGGACACACTCCTCGTTTGGTTATATGTGTTCTTCTATATGCAGCTTACCTCAACTCTTTTTATGTTATCACTCCCCGTGTTCCAACATAAAAAAAAAAGGGTGCTGAGAGGCCCCTGTAGGCCAGATAAGAACTTCATAAAGGCAAAAGACCTTGCCAAAAGGCGAAAGACCTTGCCAAAAGGCGAGTTTTTGAAGTTTTTTCAAAATCTTTTACGTGACAAACTTCCACGAAAATAAGAGAAGTCGTTCACAAGGCCAGCGATTCGGCCAAAGCCAATCTACAGAGTCATGCGACAAATTTCGATTATCAAAACGATAAGCAAAGTTATGCGCAAAAGGCAACGATTCGGCCAAAAGTCTAACGACCACGACTCGGTCAGAATAAAAAATCTGCGCAGATTATTCACAACTTACGACCTCTCCCTAAGGAAAGACTAAGTTAAAATACTCGGGCAAACTTTTGGGGACCAGAACTTAATAAAGTTCAAACTTCAAAAAGCTCATAAACATAAGACGCGAAGGCCACAATACATACAAACAAAAGATCAAAAATTCAGGCTAAATATAGTCATTGAATAGATCTAAAATCATATATATACACCTGTGAAATGATAAGATGCCGAAAACAGCTGACAGAAGTTTACAGAGTGATCAAAGGCCAAATGGAACCGGCCATACAGAGATCAGAGAGTCTTTACAAGACCTCTATCCATAAACAATTAAAATCCGGCTCTCGCCAGATAAAAAAACTTAAAGATTGGGGAGGGGCATCAGCTTTTGGTGCTACGATCAGAAACCGACACACCAACTCTGTCGATTCGGCCATCGTCCCCGAATTCTCGCCATCGTCTTCATCTTCATCCTCATCTTCACCTTCAGACTCTTCAGCAGAGAGATTCAGTGCTTGTCTTATTCTGCGAACAGCGCTTTTCGTCATCTGCGGCATCTCTTCAACATTAATCTGCTTAGCTTGAATCTGCCCAAGCAATGAACGTTTAGCTTCGAGCGCAACAAGCTTGGCCTTTATTTCAGACTGATCGCGCAGGTTTGCCAAGTCTTTGGATAATGCGTCCTGAGCACTCATCGACTGAGCAACCTGATCTTTGGCAGTGTGGAGCTCAGCTCTGGCCCTAACGGATTCTTCATTAGCCCTCTGCAGATTCAGCTCAAGAGATGCGCGATCATCAATACTTGATCGACGTTGTTGATCCTGGAGCGGAACATGAGTTCGGAGGCCACCATACTTGACTGAAAAAACAAAGTAAGCAAAAGTTAGAAATCTGAGGCTGAAGTCATTCCTAACACGGAGTGGTAAACACTTACCCGGGCAGAATCAGCAGCAATCTGAAAGGCTAGCTCCTCGTCACTCAGTTCCCTCATCACCCATTCTTCCCGAGGACCGATGAGTGAAGAGACAGCCTTGGCTAAGCCACCCGGCCCGGATATGAAGTTAACATCAGGGGACAGTTTCATGGTATACTTCCTCTCACAGTACTTGGGTTCCCAAGCCTGTTCAGAAGGATAGTTTGGCCCGAACTTGTGACGCACACCCCTAATATCCTTCAATCCGGTTTGGCCGTCGATGACTGACTGCCAAATGAGCCTTGTTGTTGATAAGTTGGAATCACCTTCCATTACAGGATCTATCGTGTCACACTCGCGAAGACCGACAGGCGTAGCCCCCTCAGTGGCCACATTTTCCAGGTCCTCGAAACTAAAAACACGAGGACCTCGACCACTCTCTTGGGAAGCCTCTTCCCTCGCTTCTGCTTTTTCTTCTTTTTCACCTATCTTTCTTTTCCCTTTGTCCACACGGGAAGGAGCCGCCTTCACCCCGTCATCAACTCGGGGACTCCTCTCCGGAGTACGGGCAGCTTCCTCCTCAACTCTCATCTTATCACTTCGAAGATAAGGTTTTCGCACAAGGGGTTCATTGGCTTTGATCTCAGTATCTGAAAGATCAATAACCTCCTTGTCTAGACCTTCTCCCCGTGCAGACTCGGGGACTTCGGCAGTAGTCTTGACATTCTCTTCTGCAGACTCTGGCATATTGGCTCTAGGCGAAGACTCACCCCCAGCAGTTGAGGCTTGCCCGGCAGCAACGGAAGTCTTACGAACAGACCTTTTCCGTGCTCCGCCCTCGTCCTGGCTCTTCTTCTTTCTTTTCAAAGAACCAAGGCCACCGGACAAGAGTTCCTCGCCACCCTCCCTGCGGCGCAACGCCTCCACCGAAGCTAGTATAGATGCGGCCTCAGCATCTGGATCAGCGACAAGCTCGGAAGGCACGTCCTGGGAGGAGCATGAAAGAAGTCCCCTTGAGTGCCCAGACCTGCAAAAGGTAAAACGGTCAGACACGGAGAAGTTACAAAGGAAAAATCACAAAAGCAGAAATACTCTCACCATGAGTTTTCACGATCAGACTCTTCTGCGCAGCAAAATGCGCCCATTCTCTCTTCTCAAGAGAGAACTCCTTCAAAATCGCCTCGACCCACACCGTCAGCTCATCAACTGATATGAGCCCGTCGTAGGGTTGCTTGGCCGCTACAAAAAGGAGTCAAAAGAAGTAAGCAGATAAGAAGAAGAGAAAGAGTACGAAAAATCTCAAAAATACTTGGGGACTTACGCTTCTTGTTCCAAACTTCGGGAAGATAAGTCTTGGAGTCGAAAGTCAAGGCCGAGGAGCGCACAAACACATGCTGGTGTAACCAACCCCGGTCACCTGTGTCTTCAGAACTGCGCACCAAGCCCTTGCTCCCCCGCATCCTGGCGTTCACATAGCCATCTTTGAAAATCTGCATACTATACAAAGAAATAAAATGTTCATATCCAAAAGATTGATCGGTTTCCGTCGCAAACCAATCCAAAAGCGTAACTATTCTATATATACTGGGGCACAGTTGCCCCGGGCAGAGTAAATATTCCCTGCAGAGCCTTTCCTGCACAGGATGCAGGGGTAGTTTACATCCCACCGTGAAAGGGTAGGTGCACATAACTGTCCATCAGCCCTGTGGGAGGTAATATTCTCCTCTTCAGAGACCGGCAAGAGGGGAATCCTATCATCCCAACGGAAATCCGTCCTAGCTCGTGGGATCAGCTCCGATGTGATCCCCGACTTAAATCTATATGCCGGCCAGTTGCGCGTATCCCCATGATGATTATTGAAGGCCTTGATATAGCAGTTTGCCTCTAACTCACCCTATTTTTTGGGGATAATCTCCACAGCACTAGCCTGAGTAGCCCTGGGCCTAGGAGTGGCCGTTGAGGAACTACCAGCCATGTCTACACTTTGGTTTTTTTTAGCTCTTGAAGACATGATTTCAGAAGAGTTAAGGAGTTCACAAGAAGAATTTAAAGCTGTTCAAAGATTTTCAAGAAGCAATAGAGAAGAAATAAAAGCAAGTAAAAGGTTTCTCATTCAGTAAACCCCTATTTATAAGAGTAGAAATTCGGCCCATCAAGTTCCTTCGAAAGTGGAGGTTATCCAAGAGACCACGAACAGATCCGACCGTCAAAAGAGGGAATGGATTTCGCCAATTTTATAGTATCATCATTACCCTGAAGTGCAGCGGTCACCTCGCGATCAACAGTCGACGTGTGCACGTGATTGAGGTGGTTAAAATCATTATTTTTTACCCTTGGAATGCGCAGTAGTCACTTCAGAGTGGACTGCAAACGCGCAGGCATGCCAGCTGCAGTTACTTTTTTATACGTCACATTTAATGCGCACGTCATAAGGTTTTGTCATGCAACTGATAAGATGCACACGTCACTAAGCTTCGTCACACAAAGATTGAATTTTACAAAATAGAAATTCCCGCCAGAATTCATATTCACTCCTCGAACAGATACTCTGCTCGAGAAGTGCGGGGACTATTTGTATTGGATAAAAGCTTACTGCACCTGAAAGATGACACGTGTCAACCACGTGGCACGGGCAGAAGTTCTATCGGACAGATACCCAACGGACAGACAGTTATCGCGAACAGATCCAAAGCAGTTATGAAACGCCTCATCAGTCAACACGATCTGAATGGACAATTATTAACCAGATCATGTACAATCATTCAATTAATAGTCATAAAGACAATCATTACAACCCAGCGATTACATATCCAACGGATACGTGCCCAGCGGTTACAAAACTCAACGGACGGCTATCAGACCTATAAATAGCATTTGTTCTAAGCCATTGTAACACAACTTTACTTCCTGCCTTCAATATCAATAAGAATACTCCCTCGCTCTTGCTCGAATACTACGTTTTACTTATATTCGTCCAACACTTTGTTCTCTAATCTTCTATGTACGACTAGTACCGAAGAACTCTCCCCGAGGATAAGCGATACAACGCGGTTACTCCTATCTACTTTTATTTACTCTTTATCTTTGCTAATTCCTGTTTATATCTCATTCCCGTATCATTTACGAATCTAACGCTGCTTTAGCTCGTCATCTAAACTCTTAATCTAAACTATTGATCGTGACTCCGCAAATATAAATTTAATTATTAATTGGCCTAAAATCAGATCGTAGGTTAAACACATACACTAAGAGCCTATTTGACCAAGCTTCTGGCATGTCAAAAGTGCTTATTTTTCTCAAAAAACATTTATTTTAAATAATGAGAGTGTTTGGCCAAACTTTTGGTAAAAAATAAGTGCTTTTGAGCAGAATCAGAAGTTGTCTTTTAGTATTTAAGAAGAAGCTGAAAAAAATAGCTTCTCCAAAACATAAGTGCTTTTGATTTTTAAGGACAAGAATAGACATGTAAAAAGAATAGGAAACAACTTACATGCACATCCTTTTTCGTAATTTGACGTTAAAAAATTAATTTTAAATATTTTTTAAATACAAATATCTAACCAAAAGCACTTCTCACATTATTTTTCCAAACACAAATTGATAATCTTCCAAAGCACTTTTTTCAAAAGAACTTTATTCAAAAGCATTTCTTAAAATAAGCTGATTTTGGCAGCTTGGCCAAACAGGCTCTAAGTCATCATAACAACCTATTTGACCAAGCTTCTCATAAGCAAAAAATATTTTTTTTTCAAGAAAAAAGTACTTTTGAAGAATTTTAAGGTGTTTGGCCAAAAGAAAAAAGTTCTTTTAAGAAGAAATAGAAGCAGTTTTCCGGTGTTGGGTAGAAGCTACAAATTTCTGCTTCTTCCAGAAGTAGAAGCAGAAGTAAAAGCAATTTATTAATTTTTCAAGATAAAAATATCCTTACCAAAATATTTAATTACGATACTAATATTAATTATTTTAACTAATATATTTCTCAAATGTAAATAAAATTTTGTTTCCCGCTTTCCTCTTTGGATTAACGTTATTCTTATTGATTAAAAATCATAGCATATATTTTTATTTCATATTTTACACTTAAACTAAATGTAAATAAAAATAGTAATTAACTTTTATAAAAAATATTTAAATCTTTTGTACGTTTAAATAATATTTGTTGCAAACTCATGAATCTCAATACAATCATTTTTTTTGTAATTTGATACTCAAAAGTAATTTTTTGTAAAGATTACCCAAACATATTTTGTTCAAAAAATCACTTCTCAAATGAGTTGGCCAATCAAAAACTATTTATCTGAAAAGTACTTATCTGAAAAGTATTTCTGGCAAAAGTACTTTTCAAGATAACCAAGTTTTCAGCAGCAATTGGCCAAACAAGCTTTAAATCGATCTATAGATCATGCTAGAGGGGAAAAAAGGAGATTGAATCTTTATTACAAAATATACTGACACTTAAAATTTATAAAATATAATAATATTTTTAAATTTATTACAAAACATAGCACTTTCTATAAAATATACACAAATTGTATATACTTGTATCAACATATACAATCACAACAACATACTCATTATAACCCCACAAGTGAGGCATATGTAGGGCGATGTGTACGTAGATCTTATCTCTATAGGGAGGTTGTTTCCGAAAGACCTTCAGCTCAACAAAAATAGTTTTGAAAATCGATTTGGGAAAAATAAGGAAAGATAAACACAAGAATGTACAAGTATATATGATGACATACACATGTATATACAAAATTGTTGGAGTTTGTTATATATCATATCAAAATATATTATTATGTTTTGTAAAATAAGATACTATCAATATTTTGTGTAAATTAGAATTTAGGATGATATATTTCTAAAAGCAGCCCAAATAAAAAAATTTAAAAGGTACATGGTTTGTTAACACAATGAAATGAAAACAATAAAAACCCAAGTGAAACTATGTGAGGGATGAATTGGCCAAATAAATCCTTAGATTCAATGTTAACACAATTAGAAAATGAGTTTTTTACATATATATATACCATCCTACACCGGTACCTTATATTACAAAAAGGTTATAACATTTCTCAAATTACAATAGCATTATTTTCTAACACAATTCATAACAATCAAATATTTCACTTGCATTTCTCTAAATTACAACATCTCTCACTTACTCTCTCTTCCTCCCATAGAAATTTACTCTATTCCTACGAAATTAAGTCGTGATTTGTTAGAATGTCACAGTTCAAGGCTTCAATGTATTTTCTGATAGATATTGCTTACTTGATGATCATCTGCAGCTAATTCCACAGTAGTACGTATCAATCGCTGAAATTCTAAAAAACAATGGGCTTGCTGTGGAGAAAAGTACGTCTTTCTATTTTTTACATAATAATTGAATATATTTCCTCGTGTTGCTTGGAGGAATCTTCTTGTTAATTTAATCTAGAACGATTAGAATCTCATCTCTCAATAGTCAAAATTTTTTATTGCCTTTACTGTTCATAAAATGCTGAAGCATATACTTTGATGGTTCATAGAGATTATGACATCAACGGTTAATGTCAAGGATGATTCTAGAGGGCGTCCCATCTCCAAAGCCAAAGTAAGCTATGAAAATTTCTTTTCCCTGTTGGTAATATAATTGTCGTACAGTTATTATTAGATATAAGATGCAATATGCACCTCTAAATCCTTAGCTTCTCTCATGAGATTAGACTACCACCACCAGTCCATAGTGGACACTGACATCTGGCTTCCACTTTGAGAATCGGCCGATATAGAAGATGTCTCTAATACTGTTATTTTGTCATTCTGAATGTCTGCTTCAATTGCTGTTTCCTTCCAAAGAACAAAGCTGGCTTGATGAGCAGATGAGAGGAAGTAAAAGGAAGAAAACAAATAATTTCTTTCTTGGTCCTTTCCTATATTATTTTTGGCTATTTTTTGATATACAAAACAGCATAGACAGATCAGTAGACCAACCTCCCCCCGGGATAATGCAGCATAAGGGCAAAAATAGTGAAATGATGCAGAAACAATTTGAAACAGCACAGAGACAGTGCTGAAACGATGCAAAAATATTTTGAAACACCGCAGATACATTGCCGAAACAATGCAGAAATAATTTGAAACAACGCAGATACAGTGTTCAAAGTAAATTTGGAGGAAATGGGAGGACTAAAAGTGAAATTGGAGAAAATGGTGGGAGGAAAAGTGAAATTGGGTGAAATGGTGGGAGGTATATAAGGGTTTGCTATGTTATGGAAAAATATTAAAAATATTGCTATGTTTTTGCTATGTTTTGTAATTAACTTTTACTTTCCTCTATAATGGATAATTTTGCTAAAATACTGCTATGTCTTGTAAATAACTTTTAAAACTTGTACTTTTATGTAAAAATCTCCTAAAAAACCTCCAAAAAAAGAAAAGCCCGTCAAGAGATTCTTTTATTGCCAAAAAATTGTATAACTACATTTATTTAACCAATATCCTGATTAAATTCATATAATTTATAATAACATACCCAATAATATCCAATCAATATAAAATTTGAAAAGTATAAAATGTACGTAAATTATATCGTCATATAATTTGTTTCTCAAACATGACTTGCACATATTTTTTTTCCATCTCCATTGTGTTGGTCTCCCTACTGCTAATGCGCGTAGAACCTATAGGATGTCAATTTGCACCAAGTTTAAGTAACGCAAAAATGTAAAACTTCATGGGTCTGTTTATAATACTGAAAAGATTATGGTGCAGATCTGTTGATTAATAAAGTAGATAGAGTGACATGACAAGAAAATGAAGCCATGAAATGAAGGAAACAAACCCCAGTAGCAGCCGGCTCCAAATATTGACTTCACACTTTACTCATTCAGCTGCTGCTATGGCTTCAGAAAAAGAAGCTGCTCTTAGTGCTCTTCCTTCTGATTCTCCTACCATGTATTTACAATTTTCCTTTTACCTTTTAAGTTTTTATTTTAATGGTTAACTAACTTTATTTACATAATAGTAATAATGGGGTTTATTTTAAATTGGTCTTAGATTTGACAAGATCATTAACAAGGAAATCCCAGCTAACATTGTTTACGAGGATGACAAGGTATAATATACTGCCACGTCGTTATGTGTGTGTGTGTGTTTGTTCTTTTGGTCTTGTATTGTTTGTGTTCTCACCTTTTCTGTGTTGTGGTGCTAGTATTATTTTTCAGCTGAATGTTTTCCATGGAAAATATTTTCTGTCGAAAATGCTTCTTAAGATAATTTTTCATTTGCATAAGCCGTGTTGGGTTGGAAATGATGGTTGTTATATTTCGTTTCATAATGTATTGTGTCGTTGTATTGTATTGTACTATATTGTTTTGGTTTGTTTAACGTTTAGATAGATTGTATTGTTTAGAGTTACTATAGAAAAGGTAGGTAAATGGTAAAATAAGAATATTAAGGGGAAAAAGAGAGATAGAAGATCTTGTAAAATGAGAGTGTAGGTATCCTAAGGAATACAAGTTGGAGCGCACACCAATTGTAAAACCTAACATCGGTCTTTTAGACTATCCAATTGATTTTATGTTTATTAGGCCACAATCAAGGTGTTATATCAAGATTAATCAATAATTTTGTTATTAAGTTTGAGAAATAGGCGGATAATAGTAATAACTAAACTGCCCGTTAATGAATAATGAATTTAAGATGATGGTAAACTAAATGAAGCGAAGGGGAAGATAAATCTTATTGAATAGAGATGCAATAGATCTTTATGGGAGCTCGAGATCAATGAGTAACAAGCCAATAATTAGTTATGAATTCAACAAAGTAAAAGTTTAATAGCTGTGTGGGTATTACAAGTGATGGGAAGGGGTATTTATAGTATTTCTCTCCAACATGTGTCCTTTTGGATAAGTAATGACGTTGGATGTGTCAGAGGTCCTGAATATCTCAGAGTCAGCTATTGCTTGGACTTTACTGATCCGGGCACTGCAGTCACTTTGGGCAGTCAGCTCTCAGGGACTTTCTCCTTCTGTATTTTCTTGTGCCCGGCACTATATCTTGCATCCGCAGCATTCATGTTCCCGGTACAAGCCATCATTGTACAACACAACATCAAACCGAAGTCCAGTCTCTTGTTGTTGCCACGTGGCTGGTCACAAGGCCTATGTGGCTGGTATGGTTTCCATCAATACACCATATTATTTAAAACATTTACACCTTTGTCTCAAACAAGTGGGGGGTCGGCTATATGAATCCTCATTGAGCATGTTATTCTATTTTAAACTCATCTCGTGCCAATGTTGTGGTATAATACAATTTCTCTATATTTTCTCAACGTACAAATCTCTGGAAGGCTAAACTACTCCTAAAAGTCAAGGACCTACCATAGAAGTTCTAACATGTCTAAAACATATTCTCGACAGATAGGTATCGCCTACGCAGATCTTCTTCTTCCATTGTGCTCTATCTTTCAGTAAGTCTGGGTGGATCCCAAGAAATTGTAGAACTTATGAAACCATTCCTTTCATGTGATTTTAGGTCTATCTCATCTCTCGTTTTACACTTTCACTCGCCATGGAGCAGACCGATGCACAACGCAGGAAATGACCAAGCCAATTTCAAGCGATCTTCCCTCATTTTCTCCTCAAAGTGTGCTACTTGAACCTTCTCGCAGATCTGATCATTTCTAATGTTGTATGATCTCACATCCATTTTAGTATCAACATCACTACGATACTCATCTTTTTGTTGAACTTTAGAGGTCAATATGCACTTCCATATAATGTTGCTAGTCTTATGACTGTGCTATAGTGAAAACGTGATATGGTAAAAATGTTCCTCATATAAACTTTTGGAAATTCAAGCAGGTGGTGGAATACGTCTAGGAAGTTGTAAGTTGTAGAGTTTCTGGAGGAGTGGATGTAGTGTTCCTTAATGCTATCAAAGTAAGCCACTCCACTTACACCTGGAAATAGTTGTTAAATTGGGGTTTGAATCGTGTGCTTCTAATCCAAATGTCCATTTGATGTGAAGCGTGTTTCTTTCCTGGGTGATTGATTTAACTCGTATTTTGGGTTACATTGCGAATTGGGAATGAGCAATTGCTTTTTTAAGCAGTGTCAAATATTTGCTTGGATGTTGGTAAAGATCGTACAATTTGCTCTTCTTTTGCCAAAAGTTAAATTGCTATATAAGCATGTTTCTAGTGCCCTGTCAGTACTTTATCCACTGCTTATCATATGAATATTTTGATTGTGTGTCAATATGCAAGTCTTTAAGCTTCACGTCAGCCTGTTCTTTGATGTATTGTACTAGATACTAAAATAATTTTCATGCCAGGTTTTAGCTTTCAGAGACATAAATCCTCAAGCTCCTGTGCACATTCTGCTTATTCCCAAGGCCAGGGATGGCTTAACTGGACTTTCCAAGGTATTCTGTCTACTTCTTTGTAAGAGTATGAACAAGCTTTTTGTAGGAGATCATAGTTATTGAAAGGTTGCACACAAGAAGCACAATAATTCCCTGCATCTGTTCTTCAAGAGTATATGAGGTGCAAGGCTTTTAGTGAAGTAAAAAATGGTGCACTTCGAGGCTAGCTTCTTGAATTTGTTGGTTTAGAGGTTAATGGTGTACTTTGGTTTTTGTGACTGCACTCTTATCTATCTCTGATCAAATACAAGTTGTACACTGGAAAAAGGAGAATACAAAATTTAGAAACTAGCTTTAGCTCATTGCTGCTTGCAGACTCACAGCATTCCTTGGAGCTACTCTTGGTGCAGAGAGTGATCTCCTTGCTTGTTTCTTTTGTGTGTTTTTTTTTCCTACCGTTCTTTCTCTCTTGCTTTCTTCTGTAAACTGTATAGCCACTATACAATTAATTCCACATTTCATGTCACTTGGTTTCTATCATGTGTTTTTCGTCACTCTTCTGCTTACTGATTTGGGGTCTTGGACTCTTGGTCCTGTAACTACATGGAGTTAGGAAAGTTTCTTTTTCTTTACTAAATAAGCACAATTTTTAAGTATGTTGCTCAAAGTTGTTGAAAGCTTGCAGACAAGAAGTGCAATGAAGCACTTCATTCGTAATTACTGAATATATGAGGCACAAATCTACAAGAAAAGAGAAAATTGGTGATTCTCTGAAGTGATTGCTTCACTGAATATGTTGATTTTAAGGCTTAAGATTTACTCTTTTGATGTGACTGGACTTTAATACTTGATCCTCCTTATGTCTGATCAAACAAAGTATTGACAATTAGAAAAAGGAGATACAAGATTTAGAGTGGCTGATAGGATGATGTTCTTCCATTATTTCTTTCTTCCTCTTCATTTACTAGTCTATCAGTATTTAATGAGGAAACAGAGAACAAAAATTTATAGAGCTTGTCACAAGCTTGCAGCATTCCTAGAGGCTACTTCTTAATCGCTTTGGTGGGGCGGGGGGTGGGTTGTCTGCTCGTGTGCTTGCTTATTGTCTATCCTTCTTTGTACTTTATTGCTTTACTTACTCTCTTTGTTTTTTTTTTCCTCTCTAGTACGCAGCTAATTGTACACTCAATCAGGGCATGGGCCTAATGTAAGAGTAACCAATAAAAGGGAAGTATAGAAATGAACTAGATGATATATAATTAAAATAAATAAGTCCAGGGAGACAAAATTCACTTCATTGAATTATTTGATTTAATTAATCATGAGAGAAAATCACTTTGATTAAAAGTATCAAATATGAGAGGAAGATAAGACGCAGGGCATGAGAATTTGCAGTTTCTTTAATGTTGGTTCTATGGAAGGAGAGGCTTGTGAGACTTTCTTTTGGAGTTGAAATGACAAATCATTTGAGGAATTGTCTCTTATTTCTCGTTTTTTTTTTTTTTTTTTTTTGGGTGCACACCTATAAGGTTCCTGTTTGTAAAATTAGATATAATTTGTGGGGAACATAGGTGACTCTATGCTGCTTTGTAATTGCAAAAACATCTTTAATCAATCTAGTGTTGCTTCCATATCTTAAAGTATTATCATCAATTCTTCAGAAGTGCAGAAAACAAGTGGTTGAGTTGGTCCCCATTTGGTATATTTTCTTGTTTTTCTTCACCTGTTTATTTTTTCCCAGGCTGAAGAAAAGCATTGTGAAATTCTTGGTCAACTTCTTTACACAGCAAAGCTTGTTGCTAAGCAGGAAGGTCTTCTTGAGAATGGGTTCAGACTTGTTATCAACGATGGGCCTAGTGGATGTCTGTATTTTGCTTCTTGCTCCAGTTGTTTTCCAGCTAGAATTCCTTTTAAATGTATACTAACCTGAAAGTTGTTTTGTCAGGCCAATCTGTTTATCATCTTCACCTTCACCTTCTCGGAGGACGACAGATGAACTGGCCACCCGGTTAAAGGAAGTTGATATGGATGCCATAGCTAATGGATTATCCAGATTTCATCCTATTATCTATGTGTAGCGCTAAAAAACCCTATCATCTATCTGTAGCAGCATTTAACAATCAAGCAAGAAGCTTATGTTATGCTCCTATGCACACAAATAGGGCGCATTCTGACAATTATGTTGGTTTTCAATAACAGAGATTTCTCTAAACTCTTTACATAATACCAAATGATTTCTTATGGCGTGTTAGATAATACTATGGTCATTTTGGGATGAAACAGTGCTCTCATCTCGAAGAGTCCTCTGTGTGTTTGTTGTTCATTACAGAACAGGCTGGTGGCCACCCTGACCTTGAACGCATGAATGACATCTTATATTATAGCCAATGATGTTTCCATTATTTGCATCGGTGGCAGGTGATTAACATGAAAGTCGTTCGTCTCATCTGCACTTTCCGAAAGGGATGAATGTGATGCGACTTTGAACTCGCGCGTGTTGTGTTTATAATGAAATATCTTTTGGGTTGTCATGTAGTATATTTTATGTTTGAATCCATCTGCAATGGTGATATAAACATTTGAATCTGTCACTGGCTACTTTTGACATTAATTGGAAGTTAGAAGCAATTGAGCAAAAATTTCATAAATTAGCTAATAAAGTTGATACTTCGCTTTAGGAATTGCAGCCCGCTGGCAACCTGTCTCCTGAGTATGATACCAAATGCTGCACATATCAAGTTATTGATAAAGATTTTAATACTCCCTCCGTCCCAATTTATGTGGCACCATTTCCTTTTTTGTTTGTCCCAAAATAAGTGGCACCTTTCCTTATTTGACAACTATTTAATGCACTATCTCTATTTTACCCTTGTTGGGCCCTACATACTTTTAAACCTACCAACAACTTTTTTATTACTCAAATCTTCTCACTCTTACTTTTTCAAGGGTAAAATTGACAATTAACAAGGTCAACCTCTATTTTCTTAAACTCCGTGCCCGGTCAAATGGTGCCACATAAATTGGGACGGAGGGAGTATATGAAGATGCTGGTAACGAAAGTTAATGCTATAACATATAGGAGCCTTCTTTAAGGATTAAGGAAACTCAATTCTTAAATCTGTTTTGATTTGTCTAAATTTTTAAAAATGAAAGGAGTGAGAAATTTCTCTTCTTGATGTAGATGTAACGTGAAAGGAAACGTTCAGTTTCATGTCCCTCTCAATACGTAACAAAGTTTGGGAAACCTTCCTTTATATCAAAAGAGATATAACAAAGTTTTTTTTTTTTCAAATTCTAACAATTAACAAACCAAGAAACTCGATTATCATTATGTCATGTTATCCAAATTGACACATTTCTATAGCTAGAAGATATCTTTATATAGTTTATTCCAGTATCCCATAAGAATAAATTAGTTTTGTAGTTTGTACATTAAGAGAATTATATTACTTTATAAATTTGTATTTCGATGAGCCAATCTTCTTCATTACAAAACCTAAGAGGAAAAACAACAAACTAATCGCGTGAATAAAAAATCATTGCCTCTAATTTCTTTAGAGTACAAATTCAGAAATGGCACCTCATAAGCAATAACTTCAAGAAATAAAACTTTCAAGCAATACAATAAAACTTCCTCTATAAATTTGAACTTAAATCAAATCATAAAAGCCACTTCAACATTGAGAAATATATCTACAAACTGAGAGAGTTCTTATATTCAGTAATTTGTTTCTGAAAAAATGGATAAAGTTGGTAAGAAATTGGCAGTTCTAGTTGGTTGCAACTATGAAAACACACGTTACAGGTTACATGGATGTCACAATGATGTATTATTCATGAGAGATGTGCTTGTGAATCGATTCGGGTTCGATACAAAACACATTGAGCTGTTAATGGATAAACAGGGCAGCCCTGTGATGCCTACTGGAGTTAATATCAAGAAGGCACTTAACAATATGGTTGATCAAGCTGAGCCAGGGGATGTTTTGTACTTCCATTTTAGTGGACATGGAACATTGACTGGAAAAAAGAAGAAAGATGAAGCCATTATTCCTCTTGACTTCAATTATATCACTAGTAAGTTTCTTTCCAATCCATCAATAGTCTAGATGAAACAAAGTAGCATTTCTTGATCTCCTACAGAAGACAATGGTTAAGGGGTTGGAGGTAAAATGATTATTTGAAAAATAAGGCATAGAACCTGTTTACAAGCTAAATTACGTTGATGGTGTACAAATTCTTTACATCGACAGTGTTCATATGTTAAATTGCACGATTTTAAATTATTGGTAACCTTTGAAACATATGTTTGGCAGATGTGGACATTCGAAAAATAGTGAATCGTGTACCAGAAGGAGCAACTTTCACTATCCTTTCAGATTCTTGTCATAGTGGAGGCCTAATTGACAAAGAGAAAGAGCAAATTGGACCATCTCACAAGCCAAAAGATCAAGAAGAGGGAAAAAGCACTCCACCAGCACATTCTTACAAGCTAAAATTCATCCCTCATGAAACTGCCATGGAACATTTCACATCCTTGACTAACATAAACACATCAGATACTGGAACTCATATGCTGCAACTCTTTGGAAGTGAAGCAAGTCTTCTGTTTTCTTTGCCTCAAATGGAGTTAGATTTATTGAAGCCTCTTAAACAAGATGAGGGTATTTTGCTCAGTGGATGTCAAGCTAATGAGGAATGCGAAGATGTTGGAGGGGGTGAAAGTGAAAAGCAAGCTTATGGGGCATTTAGTCATGCAATATTAACTGTCTTGAATAAACATGCTGGCCCTCTTAGTAACAAAGAGTTGGTCATGAGGTCTAGGGATGTTCTGAAAAATGAACATATTGAGACTCAACATCCTTGTCTCTATTGTAGTGATGAGAATGCTCAAGCAGTTTTCTTGAGACAAGGCTAAAGTCAATAGCTAATGTAATTGGAATACAATGATATATGATAATGATGAAATAAAGGATTAATAAATTTAACTTTATTTCATCATGAATTCATCTCTCAAGTAAACTACTGCTTAAGGTGGTAGTTTGTCAGGACTCAGGATTCAATGGTGCTTCAATTAGAGTTTTCTGTCAAAACTTTTGGACAATTAACGAGCTAGTTCATAATGAATAATGATTACAAATCCCTATGAATAATTTTACTCAACTAATGCGGGACTTTATCTTTCATCCTCCTCCAAAATTAACGTGAAATCAGGCTGTGTAGTCACTTTTTTAGAGCATTAGTCGTCAATGATTACTCATCACTTGCAAAGTTTTAGGAAAAATAGCCACGGCCGCTCAAACTTGCATTATTTCCAAGTTAACCTCATTGGTTTTTTCTGTTGATACTAGTTGGTCTTTTATTCCTGCCATATAACAAGAGTTGGAAGTTACAATTCTTGATATATTATAGATTACAATTTATTTCTTAAATATTTGTTACATCTAACAATTAGGAGTAGTGAACCCTTAGGCTAAGAGATTTCGCAATGAAATTAATAGGTTTGGGGGCAATTTGTAAACAATATGAGGACAAGGTGTGGATTAAGTCGTACGTACTCATACTATGGGTGTAAATGTAAATAACTTTCACTTGACTCTATAAAATGGGCATCCCACTTGTGGAATATCACTGGGTATATATGTTATTGTTGTTGTTTTGATTAGGGTTAAAATCAATAATTTCAATGTGGAATCAGAAAATCCTTTTTGAATCTTGCGAATTTCCTTGTCATGAGGATGATATGAATGAAGAAGAAGTTGATGAGGTAATATTCTGAAGTAAGAATTGCCAAAGACACTGATGTCACTAATGCTCTCTTCTCTCTTGTTACACAATTAAAGGAGCAAGAACAACGAATTGTGTACTTTATTTTTGCAGCGGAAATTGTTGAACTTACTACTGTCAAAATCGCCCAAGTCCTGACTTCAATTCTCTAGGAAACGAAGCACTAACCCACAAACTAAGAGTCTTCTTTGTGTGTCTTTTTGCAAGGAAGAGAATTAGGAAGATAAAGAAGAAGATTTTCTCTGTTATTTTTTTCATCTGAAGATTACGAAACTTTATATAGGAGAGCAAATGGAGCAGTTATTTTTCCAAAAACTTCCCACTCCTCATTAACGTGGAGTAACTTCGCACGTTTTCCTCACACTCTCCTGATATGGGGTAAACTCCCTTTAAGTAGTTACAATCAAATAAAAACTTCCTTTATTTTATTAAGTCGGGTCGGGTCGGTCCACATGGGCGACCCATGATCCAAATTAAAAAAATAACCAACATCTCCCACTTCGCACATGGAGGACTAGACCCAAATTAGTACCATATCAAGAACACACACAATTCATACAGACAAATAGTTCGTGCGACTTGCGAGCATCATCAAGAGCTATATCCATTAAGGTTGTTCAATAGCTCTGTGTAGAAATCCAATCACATACGGAAAGGATTTACTACCAGCAAGAGGATCTTATTACTCACAGTACCCCAGACATCATTCGCTACTCCAGTAGCTAACTATCCAATCCCTCACCCTCGAAAGATGTGAACTTGAGTTCCTATTTAACTTTGTACCACATTACACTTGAAACCCTCATGGTAAATGTAATGGTCGACCTGTGAATACAAGTTAAATTATAAATTATTTTACTTGTCTTCCCTTTCTACTCGAATCTATTCATTCCAAATCAGCTGCTTTCATAGACATGCACCGCATTGCCGAATCACTCATGGCTATTAGTAACATGCTAAGTAGCAGCACAGATTAGTACTTCAAGAGACAGTAAAAGGTCAAAGGGTATTCCAATGAAAAATCATATTGATTTTTCTTAGGGTCTCACACAATGAAGAAGCAGAGATCTATTCTTGTATTATCCTATTGATCAATTATGCTCACGTGGTATGAAACACGTATTACGGTGTTCTTACCTAATTTGGTGCATGTATCTCATTCTAAAATATATAAACACCGTACAAATCTTGGCCTAGACACTACTAAATGTCTAACCCAAGTTTTTCTTCAAACAATCCTCAATTGCAATCTTCTGAAAAGCTCATATCTGGCTTGTGAAACAAGTCATATAGGATATATGAATCCATGTCTAAACTCTGGTCATAACCGTTAAAATACTCATGACCTTATGCACTTAGTGTTCAATTCGGTCTCATCTTTGCACGTTCCTCGACGTCAGAGGTGATTGCTCGTGTGAGAGAGTTGATCTTGTGACTTGTTCGACACACTTAGCATAAATAAATTTCATCACATGCATATAACACAACTAGTAATATATTGATGAGCATAACATTCAAATTGTTTTACAATACATAAACATTATCATATTCTACGCAAACCTAGAGCCATAACATGTTTCTCAAATTGGTCTCTAGATATCGCCTTTGTAAAAGTATCAACTACCCTTTTAGCGTAGGCATGTATTGTATTGGAACTTCACCACTTGAAACTATGTTTCTCAAGTACTTATACTTGGTGTTAATGTGCTTGGTCTTTTCATGATGCTTAGAATTTTTTATAAAATCAATAGCTGCCTGACTATCACAATATAAAATTATCGATCCTTGAGAATTCATTGCAATATCTAGATGCTTAAAGAATCTCTTCAACAAAACAGCTTCTTGTACTGCATATGTATAAGCTACGAACTCAGCTTCCATAGTTGAAAGAGCAATACAAGTTTGTTTCTTACTTTTCCATGAAATGACTCCACCTTTTAGTAAGAAAGCATATCCAGATGTTGACTTTCTTTTATCCAAGTCACCCGCTTAATTGGAATTTGTATAACCTCTCAACATCAAATCAGATCCACCATAGCATAATGAGTAGTCTGCAGTCTCTTTCAGTTATTGAAAAATCCTCTTCACTGCTTTCCAATGATCTCTTCCAGGATTGGATTGATACCTGCTAACAATACCTACGACATAACAAATATCAGGGCGAGTGCACAACATAGCGTACATCAAGCTTTCGATAGCACTTGAGTACAGAACTCGAGACATTTCTTCCTTTTCTCTTTGAGTCTATGGACACATTTCAAGGCATAAATCTTCACCTTTCGCTACAGGAGTATCCATGGGTTTGCAGTCACTCATCCGAAAGTGTTCTAAAATCTTCTTTATATATGTTTCTTGAGACAGACTCAATAACTTCTTGGAACGGTTTTTTTGGATCTTAACTCCAAGGATATAGTCTGCTTCACCCAAATCTTTCATGTCAAATGACTTTGAAAGCCATGACTTAATTATCTTTAGATACTCCAAATTATTTCCAGCCATCAATATATCATCCACGTAAAGAGAAAGAATTACAAACATATTATTGGACCTTTTAACATATATGCAATGGTCTTCATCAAACATAGTAAAATCATATGAGATCATTTCTTTATGAAATCTCAAGCACCATTGCCTTGAAGACTGCTTTAGACTATAGATAGGCCTTTTCAATTTACAGACCTTATTTTTTTGGCCCTTAACGATGAAACCTACAGGTTGTTCTATGTAGATGTCCTCGTTCAGTTCTCCATTGAGAAAAGCTGTCTTTACGTCCATTTGATGTAATTCTAGATCCAAACGCGCAACAATAGCTAAAAGTAAGCGAATAGAGGTAAACTTCACAACTGGCGAAAAAGTATCCTCATAATCAATTCCTACTTGTTGAGTAAAGCCTTTTGCTACCAGTCGTGCCTTGTATCTTTCTATTGATTTACCTATAATTTGAGGCATTTTTACCATGTTATGATAGTTAATTTAAGAGTCTATATGCAAAATTATCAAGAGTTGATACTAATTGAGTTTTGGTGTTGTAGGACTTGAACATGGTGAATTGAGCAAGAAAGTGCATGTTTTGGAGTTAAAAGTGAAGACATTAAATTTCAAGTGATTCGTGTGCCACGCGAATGACACGGGAAGAAATAGATTCTTTGCTTAGGAGTGGAGAAAAAAATTTCAGTGCATTTAGGCCAAATACGCGAGCATCATGCGAGCTAAATTGTCTGAAGAAATTGAGTCCCCGTGGCACGCTGGCACCACGCGGAGCAGAAACTTGTGGGAAAAAATAATAGGACTTTTTGGTAATTGCTTAGTTTCCTACAGGGTATAAAAGTTTCTCTTGCCTTCCTTATCAATTTTACACTGGGGAAAGAAAAAAAAAGGAGGTTAGAGCTTTGGAGACTTCAGAACAGAGGTTTTCCTAAATTCTTCCTCACTTTTTGTAGTTTCATTATTCATGAATTACATTGACATGATTATGAAGAATATGAGTGGCTAATTCACCCATTCTAGGGTTGATTGAACCACTCCACTACTTATATGTTATGAATATTTATTTTAATGAATGAAACTTGTGAATTCTTTCTATCTAAGTGTTTATGCTTTGATTACTATTAATTGGAAGGGCCCCCAATTGATTGTTCCCATTATACTTGTGTGTCTAGGGATAGATTCATAGGTTTGTGTTAAACACTTAGCAATATTTCAACCTAAAACCAAAGTATTACTTAGGTTGTTAATAAGGTGATTTGTGACCATTGACCCTGATTGTGAACTATACTTGTAGTCCTATATATCTTCATTAATTAATTGAGAAATTGGTTGGTGAAAGTTACAACAATTACATGGGAGTGAATAGTTGTAAATTTGGAGTAAGTGTTCAATAGGAAGAACCAAGTTGAATTTGTTAAAATATTATTGTAACACATAGGTAGGAGTTCTGTATATCAATCCTACGCTTCTAAATCCTTGCTAATTTATTTCTTAATAATTCGCTATTTAATTCTGTTACATTGAAACCATCATACAAATACAAAATCTCGAAGTTAATTGGTTAAATAAATTAGTTTGATTAGCAACTAAATTTTGAGTGTTCTATGTGGGATTCGACCTCAGGACTTTAAGTACTGAGCTATATTTGCTGCGACCGCTAGTCCCTTTTATAGGGCGTAGTTGGGTGTGATCACTTTACGTTTAATTTTCAGAGCCCATTTATTCTTAATTGCTTTACGCTCAGACGGAAGATAAACTAAGTCCCAGACTTTGTTGGTTCTCATGGACTCTAACTTTTCTTTCATTGCTTTCAGGTACTCGTCCTTTTCATGGCTCGATAATGACACGACCCGAATTCTCGGTTAGGCCGTGCGGGCACCCGACCCCCTCCCCTAAACCTGTCGGGCGAACCCTATTGACTGAATCGATATAAATTGTGAAGAATTACCTTGAAATAAAAATGAACCAAACTTTAACAACATAAGATAACTCTCAAGGATAGACAAACATACAAGCTGTCTAAATAATACAACTAACTACCCAGAATACACAATTTTAAAGGTTTCCAGATCAGACATCTAAGAAGGCCAAAAGATATACACATCTCCCGAACGGAGCAAAAGTACGAAAAACTGTAATATCTGAAGTTGGTTGCCGCAATGAACAGGATGGCTCACCGTAGACAGCTGAGAACGTACTACTCTTCAATCACGGCGCGACTGGCTGGGTCCTGGTGCAGAATCTGCCGAACGAAAAGAAAACACAAGGACAAATGGGGGGGGGGTGAGTCATGAGGACTCAATAAGTGTGAACAAACTAGCAACCTCAAAAAATAGATACGCTAGTAAGGGAAACGGACCCAGACAACAATCAACAAATATGCAATGCACATATAAGCAGAACAATAGTATGTACAGAAAATCTACACAATAGTATGAAATGAAATGGAATGGGATGAAATGAAATAAAATGAAATGAGATGAAATGAAATGAGATGCAAAGGGTCACATGTGCCCATAATCCCAGCCCGAAGCGGAATACTCCTGCATTCGAGGGGAATCCAATCTGCTAACCAACTGGAGCGGAATACTCCTGCTCCTGGGGTGGAATACTCCTGCACCCGATATAATATAAACCAGAGGCGGAATACTCCTGCACTCTCCTGGGGCGGAATACTCCTGCACCCGATAAAATGTAAAGCTGAGGCGGAATACTCCTGCACTCAGTATGATATGCAATGTAATGCATATGAATGCAATGTGATGAAATAATAACTTTTCACCGGCACAGGACTCTCATCGACAGCCGGGAAGCAGATGCCAACTCCAAGGCAAAGTACAATACTCAGATTCCTAATGCAATATCAATAACAGGACATAATATATAATATAGAATGTAAATCCAAAGCTAAGGCGTAATGAGTACGCCTATCGGCAGCTACACACGTAAGGAACACGTGGTAAATTATCCACGAGGCCAAGTGCCTCCAAAGAAATGGATATAAACACTTATCGTATTCCAAAGCTAGCCCTGTTACTCAAACACTGCTTTTTCCTTTGGATTAACCGCCAAACGATCCCGCTCTATTCAATAAGCAGAAAAATTATATCAAATAAAGCTAAAGGCTTCATTCCTTATGTTTTAGGGCAATCCAGTTAGGAACCTGATACCCTATTCGCATACGCAATACGCAGGCTAGGCCTATGTACAGGGTTCAAAGTTCCACAACCAAATCCTAAATAAATTACATTTATATGTTGCCCATAACTCACTGAGTGCGAATATATAATCATTTCCATCATCGGGGTCCAATTGACCCTTTAAACTATCAATTTACGCCATTAGGGCGATGTCTAATATCCTTATTTTTACCGTAAAAATATATTCAAACACATGTAATAAGCTAAGATAATGAGTTAACATCATTACCTGAAGATTTGGGGTAAAAATTCCACTATTTTTCCACTCCTTTTTCCCTTTTCCCCTATCTCTTTTCTAATTTTTTTTCTTTCTGTGCGATTTTTGTAATGTTTCTAATGTATATCCGAATACATTCTGCTAGGGGATTAAATCCCCTAAGCCATCGACTTTTTCCAATTTTTAATTATTATTATTATTATTATTATTATTTTTTTTTTTTTTTTTTTTTTAATATAAATTTGCTACGACGATTAAAATTGAAATGGAACTCTAGAGAAGTCGAAATGATCCCCAATTTTTCAAGTAAGCTATACAAAAATATATGTAACATACTCGCAAAGATGGATCTCAAATCAGCCTCCCGAAACTCAAGATGCGAATTTAACGGAAAAAGGTCAAATTATTTAACTTTCGGTATTTTTGCGAAAACTAGCCGAACAACATCGCAATTCACTTTTGAAAAATCACAAAAGTCACAAATAATCATACGAAACTAACGGCACTTTCGGATTTCGAATCGGAGCTCATTCGCCCAAACCGAGCTCAAAAATCTCTTTTTAATATTTATTGACAATAAAAATTGAAACCTTCTTCCGATGCCTACCAAACGAGGTCTGATTTAGCTCAAATTTTACAGACAGGTCCTAATGGACCTTACGAATATTCTAAAATTATCGGCACGTCAATCGGAGTGCTAACTTCCGAAACGACTGACCGAGGTCGTTTCATTCTTCTCCACTTAGACTCTCGTTCGTCCTCGAACGAGCAAGAGTCTAAAATAGATTTCACACCTCTAATGAGAATGCTTACACGAATTTTCAATGACATTTATTACGAAACCAAAATCATATACAATGATTAGAACTTTTAGGCTTTAAAGATCAAGTTCGAACCTGAATCGTCGAAGAGGTAAGGATACCTCTCGCGCATACTGGACTCAAGCTCCCAAGTGTCCTCCTCATGTTGACGATTATTCCATCACACTCGAACCATCAGAATCTGCTTCGAACGAAGCTTCCGGATATCACGCGCTACTATAGCAACTGGGAACTCCTCGTAAGCCAGATTCACATCTAGCTGAGCAGGGTCTAATTCGATCACTTCGGAAGGATCACGGATACACTTTCGAAGCATCGATACATGGAAAACTGGGTGAACTGACATAGAAGCTGGCAAGTCGAGCCGATAAGCTACCTTACCAATACGCTTCTTGATATGGAAAGGGCCAATGAACCTGGGACTAAGCTTTCCTTTCCTGCCAAATCTCTTTACACCTCGCATTGGTGACACTTTCAGAAATACCATGTCCCCGACCTCGAACTCTAACTCTCGGCTCCTCCGGTTCGAATATGAAATCTGCCTACTCTGGGCGGTCCGTAAACGATCCTGAATAATACGAACAACCTCAAGAGTCTGACGAACCATATCTGAACTCATCACCTCGACATCTCGAGACTCAAACCAGCCAATAGGAGAACGACATCGACGACCATATAAGGCCTCAAATGGTTCCATCTGAATAGAAGACTGATAGCTATTATAATAAGAGAACCCCGCTAACGCCAAATGATCATCCCAGTAATCCTCGAAGTTCAATGCACAAGCTCTCAACATGTCTTCTAAAATTTGAATAACCCGCTCAGACTGACCGTCAGTCTGAGGATGGAATGCTGTACTAAGCTGCACCTGGGTCCCCAACTCTCTCTGAAAAGACTGCCAGAACTGAGAAGTAAACTAGGAACCACGATCTGAGATAATGGATACAGGAGTACCATGCAATCTAACCACCTGCTCAATGAAAATCCGAGCCAATCTCTGAGCTGAATCAGTAGTCTTTACAGGGATAAAGTGAGCTGATTTAGTCAGTCGGTCGACAATGACCCAGACTGAATCATGGCGCCGCGGGGTCTTTGGTAGACCAACTATAAAATCCATCGTGATGTGCTCCCACTTCCACTCGGGAATGGGCAATGCCTGAGCTAGCCCTGCCGGTCTCCGGTGCTCGAACTTAACCTGTTGACAGTTCAAGCAACGAGATACATAATCAAATATATCTCTCTTCATCCCCTTCCACCAGTATAGCTCTCCGAGGTCCTGATACATTTTTGTAATACCAGGATGAATGGAATAACGCGAGCTATGAGCTTCACCGAGCACTGACTGCCTCAAATCCCCAACATCAGGAACACATAGTTGACCATTAAACCGAAGAATTCCATCTGAATCAAGCTCGAAGGAGGGAACTCCTCCACTTAGGACACGACCACGCAACTCCTGCAGATGAGGATCCTCGAACTGTCTTCCCTTAATCTGACTGACTAAGGAAGACTGAGCTGCAATACACGCTAAGACTCGACTGGAGTCTGGGAGAAGAAATCTCACGCCAAAGTCGCCAAGGGACTGCAATTCTCGAGCCAATGGTCTCATATCAGCATAAAGAAAAGCCATGCTGCCCATGGACTTCCTGCTCAAAGCATCTGCTATCACGTTCGCCTTCCCAGGATGATAATGGATAGTGAGATCATAATCTTTAATCAATTCAAGCCATCTCCGCTGTCGGCCGTTAAGATCTTTCTGAGAGAGAAGATACTGCAGACTCTTATGATCCGTATACACCTGACAAGGCTCGCCATAAAGGTAATGCCTCCATATCTTCAAAGCAAAGACCACAGCTGCCAATTCTAAATCGTGAGTCGGATAATTCTTCTCATTCGGCTTTAATTGTCTGGAAGCATAAGCAATTACCTTCCCGTGCTGCATAAGAACACAACCAAGGCCCACACGAGATGCGTCACAATAAACTACAAATCCACTGGTGCCCGAAGGAAGGGATAACACTGGAGCTGAAGTCAATAAGGCCTTAAGCTTCTGGAAGCTGGCCTCACACTCATCGGACCATCGAAACTGAACCGCCTTCTGCGTCAGGTGAGTCAGGGGAGCTGCAATAGTAGAGAACTTTTCCACAAACCTCCGATAATAACCTGCCAATCCAAGGAAGCTGCGAATCTCCGTCGGAGTGGTAGGACGAGGCCATTTCTGCACTGCTTCAATCTTCTTCGAATCAACCTTGATACCTTCACTAGATACTACGTGACCCAAAAATGCTACAGAATCAAGCCAAAACTCACATTTCGAGAACTTGGCATATAACTTACGATCACGGAGGGTCTGAAGAACCACCCTCAGATGATAATCATGCTCCTCGCGGCTACGAGAATAAATAAGAATATCATCAATGAAGATAATGACAAAGGAATCAAGGAATGGCTTAAACACCCGGTTCATGAGATCCATAAAGGCTGTAGGGGCATTAGTCAGCCCAAAAGACATAACTAGGAACTCATAATGGCCGTAACGAGTCCCTAAAGCAGACTTCGAGATATCTGACTCACGAATCTTTAGCTGATGATAACCAGATCGCAGATCGATCTTCGAAAAGAACTTGGCACCCTGCAACTGATCAAACAAATCATCAATGCGAGGCAAGTGATACTTATTCTTGATGGTGACCTTATTTAGCTGACGATAATCAATACACATTCACATAGTCCCATCTTTCTTTTTCACGAATAGAACAGGAGCACCCCACGGAGAAATACTCGGCCTGATGAACCCCTTATCAAGCAAATTTTGCAACTGCTCCTTCAGCTCCTTCAACTCTGATGGGGCCATACGATAAGGAGGGATAGAAATAGGCTGAGTCCCTGGCACTCTATCAATGCCAAACTCGATCTCTCGATCAGAAGGAAGTCCTGGCAAATCATCTGGAAACACATCAGGGAACTCCCTAATGACAGGTATAGAACCAAGAGATGGAATCTCCACAGTGGTATCTCTAACCATGGCAAGATACGCTAAACACCCTTTATCCATCATCCGTTTTGCCTTCAGGAAAGAAATAACATGTCCCTTGGGTGGCAAATAAGAACCCTGCCACACTACCGGTGCTGAACAAGGAAGAGACAACTGAAGAGACTTGGCATGACAATCTAATGTGGAATGACACGACGCCAGCCAATCCATGCCAATAATAACATCAAAATCAACCATATCTAGGATTAGAAGATCTACCAGTGTCTCACGACCCCCAAAAGATATGGTACAAGATGGATAAACTCGATCCACGATGATAATGTCTCCAATAGGAGTAGAAACACAGAATGGATCACGAAGACACATATAATCAACATGAAAACTCGAAGCAAAATAAGGAGATACATATGAATATGTAGATCCTGGATCCACCAAAGAATATGCATCACGACCACAAACAGATAAAATACCTGTCACAACAGCTGGTGATGCCTCGGCATCCTGCCTGGCCGGCAGTGCATATAGCTGTCTCAGCGGCTGAGCTGAGCCGCTACCCTGACGACCACCTCTAGAGGGACCACTAGGACCACGTCCACGACCTCTACTTGGTGGTGGTGCACCTCTAGCTGGCTGAGACCCTGGAGGGGCACCCTGAGGCTGCTGCTGCATAGGCGCTGGAAGACGAGGGAAAGGGCGGCTACTACCCTACTGAAGGAGATAAGGGCAATCCTTCTTATGATGCCCTGGATCCTGACAGATAAAGCACCCTGGAGCAAATCTACGCTGATCAAACTGGGACTGATCTCGTGGGCAAAACCAAAACTGACCCTAAGAAGAAGTAGGCGCAATCTGGGAACCACGCGCTGGAAACTGAGCTGGTCTGACAGGAGGCCTACTCTGCTGCTGATAACTCCTACCTCCATACGAGGTACTAGAATGCCCTGGACCACGAGATCTCTTACTCTCCCGCTCTAACTCCTCCATCTCCAATCTATGATAGGCCTCATACCTCCTGGCAATATCAACTGCGACATCAAATAGAGTACCAGCCTCAATCTCACGAGCCATCTGGGACCGCAAATGAGGAGAAAGTCTATCAATAAAACGTCTGACCCTCTCAGAGGGCTCCTGCACAAGATCTGGAGCATAGCTGGACATCTCTGAAAATAAAAGCTCGTACTCCGTGACTGACAGGTTACCCTGTCCAATCCTCTCAAACTGTCTCCTCTTCTCATCCTGCTGACTGCGAGGGAAAAACTTCTCCATGAATTGATGAGAGAACTCCCTCCAGGTCAGCTTAGGTAAGCCCTACCTAGCTAATCGGAGTGCGGTCCACCAAGCTAAAGCTGGACCCTCAAGCTGGAAAGCAGTATAATCAGCTCCATACTGCTCAAGATATCCAAGGGCCTCTAAGATACGCTGATATTGATCAAGAAACTCACGAGGCTTAAGCTTATCTGATTTCTGACCAGAGAACTTCGGAGGACTAAGTCGGGTAAAATAATGCAACCTTGCCGGATCATCAACCTGACCTGCTACCTGGACTGGCTGACCATCCTGAACAACTGAAGGTATAACACTCGCTACCTTTGGAACATGACCACCTGGAACATGAACTGCTGGGGCTACCTGTGGAGCTGGAATGGGGGCTTCCTGAACTTGAGAACCAATATCTACCGCAGCCAGAGGAGCTGCCTGAGGGATAGGAGCATCTACAGCAGCCTGAGGAATAGGAGCATCCACAGCAGCCTGAGGAATATGAGCATCTACGGCAGCTTGAGGAATAAGAGGTCCCTGGGGCATCTGCGTTGCTAAGAATCTCATAAAAGCGTCATGAATTGCAGGGGGAACGAATAAGCCCTGCTCCCCCTGCCTAGCAAAAGCTGGCACTACCGAAACCTCTGCAGCAGGATCAACACGATCCACCATCCTCGCGGCCTGGGCAACTCTACCTCTGCCTCGACCACGACCTCTACCGCGGCCAACACCGCCAACTCGCGGAGCAGCACGAAAAGGGGCGACCGCTGGCTCCTTCGCCTCTCGCAACACATTCGCGCGCGTTCACACCATTTACTGCGGAAAATTAAAAATATTTAACTTCAGATAAGAAAACTCACGCACGACAGGGAAAAAAAAAGGGAAACTACCTAAATGCCATCATAGCCTCTCGTAGATAGGTACGGACGTCTCCGCCCGATCAGCGAGACTCTATTAGACACTGTCATGATCTGGAAAGACTCTAAACCTGGCTCTGATACCAACTGACACGACCCGAATTCTCGGTTAGGCCGTGCGGGCACCCGACCCCCTCCCCTAAACCTGTCGGGCGAACCCTATTGACTGGATCGATATAAATTGTGAAGAATTACCTTGAAATAAAAATGAACCAAACTTTAACAACATAAGATAACTCTCAAGGATAGACAAACATACAAACTGTCTACATAATACAACTAACTACCTTGAATACACAATTTTAAAGGTTTCCAGATCAGACATCTAAGAAGGCCAAAAGATATACACATCTCCCGAACGGAGCAAAAGTACGAAAAACTGTAATATCTGAAGTTGGTGGCCCCAATGAACAGGATGGCTCACCGTAGACAGCTGAGAACGTACTACTCCTCAATCACGGCGTGACTGGCTGGGTCCTGGTGCAGAATCTGCCGAACGAAAAGAAAACACAAGGACAAATGGGGGGTGAGTCATGAGGACTCAATAAGTGTGAACAAACTAGCAACCTCAAAAAATAGATACGCTAGTAAGGGAAACGGACCCAGACAACAATCAACAAATATGCAATGCACATATAAGCAGAACAGTAGTCATGTACAGAAAATCTACACAATAGTATGAAATGAAATGGAATGGGATGAAATGAAATAAAATGAAATGAGATGAAATGAAATGAGATGCAAAGGGTCACATGTGCCCATAATCCCAGCCCGAAGCGGAATACTCCTGCATTCGAGGGGAATCCAATCTGCTAACCAACTGGAGCGGAATACTCCTGCTCCTGGGGCGGAATACTCCTGCAACCGATATAATATAAACCAGAGGCGGAATACTCCTGCACTCTCCTGGGGCGGAATACTCCTGCACCCGATAAAATGTAACGCTGAAGCGGAATACTCCTGCACTCAGTATGATATGCAATGTAATGCATATGAATGCAATGTGATGCAATAATAACCCTTCACCGGCACAGGACATAAGAAAAGATACCTCACATCACACATGGCACATAGTTCACTAAATACGGTTTCATTCCAACTCTCGGTTCAAGCAAACAAGGTGCAATTTTGGAAATTTAAGCACTAAGGCACAATAGTTCACAAAGAGTCAAGTAGTTGAGCCTAAGCGTCTCAAGAGGGTCATTCAAATTTTTTTTCTAGGCATGCATCACAATTTTTAAACCAAAAGAGATTCACAAATAGCACATGCTCAAGTCTAAATCCACTGGTATCAAACAAACCAAAGGCACCTAGCATTCTATCACTTTTCCTAAAATACTCTACTAACTACTACTACTAAACTACTCCTAAAAATAAAAATACCCGGCTCAAAGGTCTACCCATGGAAAAGAACCGAGACTATAAGAAAAACCACGGGGTGGATGACTGTACCACTAATTAAAATTAAAAAATAAAATCTTTTTGGAATTTTTCATTAGTTTTCTAATTTTTTTTTCATTTTTTTATATACTAAAGCAAGAAACAAATAAAAATAAAGTCAAGTGATAAAAATAAAAATTGCTAAAATTAAATTCCTAAAGGTACAATCATCCATAACCTCAAAAATTTGGGAATTCCCCCACTCCACACTTAAAATCAAGCAATCTCCTCAATGCGAGAAAAATAAAGTACAAGAGTTAAAGGAACTTCCCTGAAGGCTAAACAACCTAGCCTTTGGCGCTCGTAGTGGCACCATTTCTATTACGAACCCATCAAGCGTCCGTAGAGTAAGGAGTACTCAGACTTCTCCCTACATGTCGTCATTTTATGGCATTAAGGGGTGAAACACCCCACACTTGAGCTCGACGTACCTAAGCCTGGAAAACATGTAGTATACATGCGAGAACCAACATGACGTCGTAACGACTCCACACTTAATCCTAATTATACTATAATGTAAGTAAAACTAACTAACTAACAAAAAAAGACGTGGCAACGACTAGTGCATGACAATGGCTGTGGCACACTTTAACTCATGATCAAGTCAATTTTGTCGCAAACAATATCAATTCAGTCCCTTGGGGTATCACAATGTTCAATTTATGCCTATATGTAATTTTGCTACTCAAGAATTCACAAAAATTTACCTTTTAGTCTCTGCGGCATTTTATCAAACATGTTGCGTGCATCAGTTTTAATTTCAGATTTCATACATAATTGGAAAAGGTGAACTCTCCAAATTTTTTATTGGAGATCACTCTAACAACTACCAAACAATTCCCAACAGGGTTTATAGCAGCAGAAACAACATAACAAATCCGACAACTTACAAAATTCACCATACACGACAACTTATTGTCGAAGCGGGAAGGTAAAACGGGACTGTCACACCTTATCAGCAGAAGTGAGAGAGAGACAAGAGGGAGAGAGACGTACCAGCAGCAGTTGAGGCAGTGGAAGATCGAATTGTTTCTTAGAAAAAGAAGTCCGTTTATTTGTTTGTAAGGTTCTGTTGTTTCTTCTCTTTCATTCAAAACAGGGGAACTGTGTTTCACGTATAATTGTTGGCGGGTCAAAGGGGCAAATCTGGGTTGACACGTGAAATTTAAAAATTACCTGGAAGCATTACCTCGCGCGTCGCCTGCTCATCGCCTTGAGTATTTTTTAACTTTCTGTTTCAGTCAAGCGATACAAAGGATGATGCTTTGCATATCGCTGCCAACAAACTCTGGAGCTTCTGGAAGCTATCACTGCAGCGGTGCTTTCGCAGCGCTTCCATAGTTTTGGACCTCACTGTTTTACACACAGCGATGCACAAGGCGTCGCTTCAACTGTTTTGATGTAGATTTGGTGTTTTGTAGTTCTGAAGCTGTTCCTGGAGCGATGCTCTGGCCATCGCGTTCGGCAGGTCCGAAGCAAATTTTGCTTTAATTTTGTCAACTTCGGCATCATCAACTAATATTGGTTTGAACGGTAGAAATTCCACTTTTTGCTCCTCAAATTAGCTCCTAAGCTCTTCTATCTCAAATCTACTATTCACGACAATCGATAATTGGGCATTAGACACCTCAACCATATCACTAAAATTCGCATCCAAGTCATGAATAGCTAAACCAAATTGATCAATTTCTTGTGTGAGCTCCACTCTTTCTTCCATAAATTGCCTCGTCATATTTGTTATTTCCTTAAAGAAATCCTCATATGCTTCAAAGAGTTTGGTGTGCTCCATTATCCAAGTCTCGCTAATAACCTGCACTTTATCGCTCCTGTCAAACTCACAAACACTATTAGAATCATCACACCTATTGATTGGGGAAGGAGTATGACACTTAGGATAAGAATTCCACAGACCACCACACAATTTGAAAAAGTTCCAGTCAAAGGTTGTAGAAAAATCATATAAGCAGTCCCGTCGGGTTGAAAGACTTGGACAATTTTCCCATAATTGAGTTCCTCCACACAATAAACCAAAATCATCAAACTTTGAGCGACTATCATTCGACCAGTTTTTATTAAAATATGCCATGTTAACAAGTAAAACAATAATAAACTAGACAAAAAATTAAACCTGAATAGAAAATAATAAATTGGTTCAAAAAAAGAAATCAGTCAATTATTTAGTCTCCGGGGTGATGTTTGGCGATATTTGCCTGAAACGTTTAAGAGCTCGCTTCCTCAGTATGTTTATAGCTTCAATTTTCTAACACCATAGCTTCAACCATTCCGCAATTCCTCGCCTAAGTGGTTTTGCCACTATTTTCATTACGTAATTCATACGCCGAATGTCCCGAGCCCTACAAAAATGAAAAAAAAACTAGATAATAATACATAAATGAAAATGACAAAAGCAATAAAAATTGGGTTGCCTCCCAACCAGTGCTTGATTTAACGTCGCGGAACGACTCTTTTCTTTTTTTTTTCTTTTTTTTTTTGTCTTTTTCTATTTTTTTTTTTACATACAAGGCTCGGGTTGCCTCCCGAGAAGCGCCCTAGTTAACGTGTAAGTTCACTTCCAGTATTTACGTCTCCTCTTCTTACAACGAACTTTTGCTTTCTTCCTTCCTTTAGTTGTATTTTCCTTCAACTTCTCAATTATTGTGTCGTGGTCACTTTGTTCTACATTCTGCTCAAACACCTCTTTCGATTTACTTTCATGTTCTCGTCTGACACAATCTATTAAGGAACACTCTTCAAACTTGGTCATATGATCCTTTTCATTATAAACCTTGAAAGTAACCTTCTCTCCATGCGCTCTCACAGTCATCTCCCCAAGTTCCATGTCAATAATTGCCTTCGACGTGACTAGGAATGGTCTTCCCAAGATTATTGGGGCTTCTCGATCCTCTTCATAGTCTAGAATAATAAAATTAGCAGAGAAGTTAAACTTCCCGACTCTAATCAACACATCATTCACCTTACCATCCGGGAAAGTGAGTGATCCATCCGCCATGTTAAGAGTGACTGAAATAGGCTTGATTTCTCCTAAGCCTAACCTTCTACGGACAGACAGAGGCATGAGATTTATGCTGGCCCACATATAACACAGTGCACCAGAAATATTATGACCACCAATAGTGCAAGGAATAGTAAACCTCCCAGGATTTTGAAGTTTTAGAGGTAATTTACTCAGGATTGTACTACACTCCTCCGTCAACTCGATTGTATCAATCTCTTGTGGCTTTCTCTTCTTAACTAGAATCTCTTTTAGGAACTTCAGAAATGACGGCATCAATTCAAACACATCAGTCAAAGGAATGTTAACCTGAAGCTCTTTCATCATACTCACAAATTTTTGAAACTGAGCCATATCCTTTGATGGTTGAAGTCTCTGTGGGAATGGTGGGGCGGTAGAGGGGCCTCCTTTTTCTCTTATTTCTTCTTTACTTTCTCCACTTTTTCTACTTATGCTATTTTGAGTTGCTCCTTCTCCTCAGTTTTGGCCATCAACTCTTCACCTTTAACTAGAGTTATAGCAAGACAGTGCTCAACTCCCTTTAGATTTGGATTCGATTCAACATTACCAGGAAGTGCTCCATGTGATCTTGAATTTTGTGCTCCAGCTAACTGCCCCATTTGGCGTTCAAGGTCTTTTTGAGCAATAGTAAGATCTTTTATGGCCTGTGCCTCAGCTGCATTGTCAGCTATAATTCTCTGCTGGCCTGCTAACATCTGCTTTATCAAATCTTCAACTGAACTGCTGGACTGCTGTGGTTGAGCCTGAGGATGTGAATTCTGGTAGTTATTCTGAGATCTCGTATTACCTTGTGCAGCCTGGTTATCACTCCAAGAGAAACCAGGATGATTCCGTGAATTAGGATTGTAGCTATTACCAAACTGGTTCTGATTATGTCCCTGAGACCTATTTTGATTCCCACGTAATAAATTGACTCTGGATTGGAGGGGCAAACATCAGTAGCATGATCTTGTCCAAATAACTCACAAAAACTTTGAAACTACTGCACTTGTTTAACTGATTGCACTTGTTGCTGAGTTGGTGGCAATGCTAGCTTGCTAATTTGGTTAGCTATCGCATCCATCTTTGCATTCAACGCTGAAACTGCATCCAATTGAAGTACTCCAGCAGATTTTTGACTTGGAGCTCTACCATCACTCTGCCAATCAGGATTGCTCTGAGAGAATTTATTCAGTAATTCATAAATCTCATTAAAATTCAAAGCCAAGACTTGGCCTCCACTTGGCCTCCAACAGCAGCGTCCACCACGATCTTGGTATGAGCATTCAAACCTTCAACAAAAGTGTGGGCCAACACCTCATTAGATTGATTGTGGTGCGGGCAATCTCTTAACAATGACTTGAATCTCTCCCAAGCTGAATACAAGAATTCTCCATCTCGTTGTTTGAAAGACATAATCTCACTCCTTAATCTAGCTGTTTTGGCAGATGGATAGAATTTAGCCAAAAATTTCTTAGCTAAAATATCCCAAGTAGTGATAGACCCAGGCTTTTCAGCCTTTAACCACTTCTTTGCTGCCCCAATCAATGAAAAGGGAAAGAGTATCAATCGAATATAATCAGTTGAGACCCCTGCTGGTGTGTATGTGTCACTAATCTCCAAGAAATTCTGGATATGTTGTTGTGGATCCTCATGTAGTAATCCAGCATGTTGTCCAGTCGCATGGAGCAGTTGTATCATGCCGGACTTAATCTCAAAGGGTCCAGTAATTTCAGGCTTAACTATGCTCGAGGCTACTCCCTCCAGACTAGGAAGAGCAACATCTCGCACAGCTAGAGCTCGATCTTCTGCCATACCTACAGGTAAGGATGAAGAGAAACCTAATACCTGAAACAGCACAAGAAACTCAAAACAAAAATTAAACCTAAATAGAAAATAACGAATCGTCTAAAAAGAAAACAATGAATTATTTAGTCCCCAGCAACGGCGCCAAAAACTTGTTGCTCCCAGACGCGCACGCAAGTATACGTGGTCGACAAGTAATAAAGTGATAAATCGAGTATCGTTCCCACGAGGACTAGTGTTAATGACTATATTCTAGCAAACAATTCCTATAAGCTATTCAGGGATCTTTTTCGATGATGGTTTGTAATTTACTAACTAAGCAAACGATAATTAAAAGTAAGTAATTGAGATCAAGTAACAGAGCAAATGCTAGGTCGTTATCAATGAAAGAGAAACAGTCCAGGGTCAGAGCTACGAACAATCCAGTTGAGTTTTCCAGTCGATTCTACTTCTTGATTTCCTAGATTGCTAACTAGCAGGTTAATTATATTCGTGAAAACCTGTCAATTCTTCACGAGTCTATGCAAGCTACTCTAACGCCTATATTTCTATGGAATTAAATCACATGCATGCATTAAAGAACTCTGTATTTAGCTAAGCAAGGCGAATAGGTATATGTCTATACTATCCGCAAATCGATTCCCTGAT
The DNA here is from genome assembly GCA_029990175.1 of Petunia secreta. Taxonomy (NCBI): domain Eukaryota; kingdom Viridiplantae; phylum Streptophyta; class Magnoliopsida; order Solanales; family Solanaceae; genus Petunia; species Petunia secreta. Next base: position 5,109,107 of record JARKIP010000038.1, read on the forward strand.
GCCCAGGTTCGCAATCAAGCCCTATTCTTTTTTGTTTGCATTTACAAGTTCCCTCTGTCGAGTTCAACTTGTAAACCATAAATAGTGTTCAATTATCAGGCCTCAATAACCAAACCATTAGGTTCAAGAAAGAATAAACAATCTGTATTAGGTTCAAGAAAGAATAAACAATCTGTATGGTAAATCAATAAGAAGAAATCAACTTTCAAACATAAACCTTCATGTATTTGCTCTAACCCTAGAACGATATGTTTAGCTACGCATATTCATAATAACAACACAAGAATTCATGGCAGAAATATGAAAGATTGCAATAGATGATGTAAAAGGAATTAAACCCTTAGTTCCAAGTGTAAGAGCTCCCCAAAACTTGCTCTCTAAATTCGACCCTCTCCCCCTAATAATGAAATATTGAGGTTTTATAATATTTACAAAGTGCTAGGATAAGTTAAACCAAAGCCTAATCTAGTTGAAAAAGTTGTGGTTCGTCAGCCTCAGAGCTTTCGTGGAAGCCATGCTTCCACTATAGCTTCCAACTCTTCAGGGCTTTCGCTGAAGCCTTGCTCCCACCATAGCTTCCAATGTGTCCATAAACTCTAATTTGATTGTTCTTGTGTCGAATTCATCCGCACCATTCCTAAAATCACAAATACGATAAGTGAGCACAAGAAACACAATTATCACATATAACGAGCGCATAAAGTACTAAAATGTGAGAATATATTAAGGTAAAATAGGAAAATATCGCCAAACATATATACACACAGTCGCCACTACATCCACCACTAATTTCCGTGTTCACCTCCACCACTGTAACAACTGCTTCAACCACCGTTCCTTTTAACAACCAAAAGGTCCACCATTCACGTAAAAATTTCGTGCAGGGACTTGTTTGGCGCGCGTTAATTGATTTGTAGCCGTCAAAAATAAATTCGCTGAGAAATAACCACCTTCGGACAAATCCCAGTATAGATATTGGGGCCTTGAACAAAACTTGTTCAAAGCCCCAGCATTTATACTGGGAAGCTTCAATAAACTAACCAGTATAAAATACTGGGGCTTTGAACAAGTTTTGTTCAAGGCCCCAGCATTTTGTTATGGGACTTTGTATAAAGCTTCAGTCCCATAACAAAATGCTAGAGCTGTGAACAAAACTTGTTCAAAGCCCCAGCATTTTGTTATAGGAGTGAAGCTTTATATATAAAGTCTCATAACAAAATTTTGTTCAAAGCCCAAGTATTTTGTTATGGGACTAGTCAGGGGTGTTTTTCCAACGCTAATGGAGCTTAAGTGCGCGCACGAATTTTTAGCTATTCTTCAATGAATTTGGAAACAGTGGATAGTCCCCAATGAGCGCGTCCAAAAATGGCTAGTGATCAAAATTTCCCACCATTCACCAGCCATAGCAACTAATCTTGGACCAACAACACCATTATTAAACTACCAAAAAGGCCACCGATAATTTGCCTCTTAAACATGAAAATATCAAAAAAATTTCATCCCATGTACCCCCTTATCCCTGGTTATGTCTTTTTGTCCCCACTAAGAAATGTTTTAGCAAAATGGCCTTATACCCATTTTTAAACGTGTAAAAAGACTATTTTCCTTGAGAAAAATAAACCCTAATCCTATGTCCTAGCCGCCCCTTTTCGTTTTCTTCTCTCTCTCTCTCTCTCCTCTCTCTCTCTCTCTCTCCCCTTTTGAATTAAGGTTAGTTTCCTTCTCCTTTCTTTTTCTTTGTTTAATTTACAACGAATTTGTCTTTTTCTTTTGTTGATGTTCATTATTTATCCAATTTTCATTACGTGGATGTTTAAATTTTGTTGTTAATTAGATATTTAATGTAATTTCTAGTAAAGTATTGTCGTTGCACTTTGATTTCCTTTAACGATAGAAACTGTTTTCCACAGGGCAACCGTTGACATAAATTATATTAATTATGTTGTTAATTTAATTTTTAGCAAAGTGTTGGTGTTGTAGTTTATTTTCCTTTTACTGTCGAAAGTTGCCCACAGGAATACAATTGACATAACATTCAAGCATAGTCTTCCCTTTTTCTAGAAACTATTGCCCGCAGAGCAACAATTGACATCATAACATCACGTATGAGTTGTGTTTTTGTATGGGAAGTGTTGCCTGTCAAGCTGCATTTTCCTTACTGCTTAGTAGTAGATATTTTACTTTTTATTCTTGTTTCTTTTTGGATGTTGATATTGCATTTTTTTTTTGCTGGTACAGAGGAAGTTTTTGGTGTGAGTTCATTATGGTGCGTCATAATATATGTTCTCTCGTCTTTTTTTTATTAGTTATGTTTTCATCTAAATGTTAACTTTTTATTTTTCTTAAGTATATTTGTGATGTGTTATTCCATAGGAAGGAGATCAATTCTGTAAGTTTAAGTACTGGTTTGATGCCAAGGGTTGTTGGAGTGGTGATATGAAGTATAATAGTTTGGTTAGTATGTTTCTGTCTAAGCCTCAGATGATGATGTTGAAATGAGGTGTTTTTGGCGAATTCATGGAGTTGTATGATGTGAATGTTTCTTGTAATGTTGTTCATTGTATGATGATTTCACAGACGTATTGCGCCAATGACATGTTGATTAGGTTTTGTGTATGCGGCCATCCATGTGTATTCGATTTGGATGCATTTTATTTGATTACTGGTTTAGGAATTTGCCCCGGTGATTTTATTGTGGTGTTTCCTCGGACAAATCGTCTATTAAATCGTTATTTCCCAACTCGACACACACTCAAACTTTCAATTACGTAGTTGATGTCAATTTTAAACAAAGTGTTGATGTTGTATTTTGTTTTCTTTTTCCTGTACAAAAACTGTTGCCCACAAGGTAACAACTGAGAGTACATTCAAGCATAAGTTCTATTAGCTGTTGCATTTTTTCTTATTATTGTAGAAACTGTTGCCCATACAGTTGACATAACATTTAAGCATATGTTCTGTTTCTAGGAAAAGTGTTGTCTGTCAGGCTATGCTTTGTTAACTGTTTAGTAACAGGTATTGTCTTTTTTTATTTTCCTTTCTTTTTGTGATGTTGACATTGCATTTGTTGATTGTACAAAGAAATTTGTTGCCTATTGGGATTGAGTTATTTATGGTGTGAGATGGCATTTGTTGATTCGATTTTTTATATATTTTGTACTATTTTTTTTTTTTTTTTTTTTTTTTTTGCATTCAGCCTTACATTAAATTTTGTGCAGGTATGATTGTGGCGCTTATGTGCTTAAGTTTGCTGACTCAATAATACATGAAAATGATGTTTCCAAGATGAAGTGTACATAGTTGAAAGATTATCGTTTTGATTGAGCTGCTAATCTTTGGAGTCATGCAAGGTCCAAGTCAAAATAGTGGATATGATACTCCTCCTACGAAGATAGACGATGATTACCATGAGCATAATTCTCTTCTTTGAGAAGGAGTATTTGGAAGTTTTTCCCTCATGTATAAAACTAATGAGGATGACTGAGTTTTTAATATGAATGCTTGCCTTTTAGTTGATGCGACTGAATCGTTTGTGTGTAACAGATGTTTATATTTTTAGCGATGTGAATGCCTTGGGATTTGTAGAGTTTAATTGTATTTAGTGTTGAATGTATATTTTTCTATAAGCATTTTATGTGCGTCGTGGCTTGTTTTTTAATGTTTGTTTGTATTTTATAAGCTTATGATGTTGTTGGGGCAGTAACTCAATGCAAGTGGCTTGTGGAATTTGGTGAAGGGTAGGGGTAAAGTGCTGCCCAGGCAGCATCATTTCAAGTATTATTAGCTTTAGGAATTTCGGTAGGGGTGGAGGACAAGTACGGCATGTTAGAGGATCTGGTTTGTGAGGGGTGTAGGCCAAGTGCTACCATTCAGGTGTCCACTTGAAGCAATTGGCTGTGAGGTTTTGGTAAGGCTTTGCGGGAAACTGTTGCCTATTTGCTAACACTTGCATCTAAACACAATGCCTATTTTAGTATTTGTTTGTATATTTTAAGCTTATTATGTGAAGGCAACAAGTCAAGGCAACTGGCTTTGGGAATTTGGTAACAGGTGAAAGTCTAGTGCTTCATAGGTAGCATTTTAAAAGAATTGGCGACTGGGGAAATTTGGTGAGTGGTGGGGGTGAAGTGCCGCATAGGCAACATTTTAAAGGTATTGGCTTGGGGAATTTTGTGAGAGGGTGGTGCAATGCAATTCCCGAAGGGGTTGCTAGCACAAACGCGGAAGAACAAACAAGAAAGATAAAGATAGAAGCAAGATAAAACTTGCTTCTTTCGAAAGAACAGTGAGGAACCTGTCTCAAAGCTCAATCAAAAGGAGTACAAGGATCACCTATACTATGCAACAATCCTCAAGAGAACATTGCCTCTTGCAAACTGAATGATCAAGAGGAATGTTCAATCGGACTAGCCGAAAGCCACAAGTCCTTAAAAGCCCTCACCGGGGTTTTGCTCACGACGGAGACAAGAAGAAATATGCTCGGCACTTTCATTCAATTCATCAATGTTCAAAAACTAGGTACTTACAATGAAAGGAAACAGTGTTTATATAGGAAATACTAGGGGTAAACTAGTAAATAGGTCACAGTCGACCAATAGAAATAAGCCACGCAGGGCTGAGTTAAAATGTGTTCGGCAGGCTTTGACTTCGGTAAGCCTTGGCTTTGGTTCTCGATTGTCTGCTCGAACACACACTTGTTGCCTTCGGACGCTCAATTGTCTTCGAGCTTATTGTCCTCGGTCACTTTGCCTTCGGGCTCAAAGCTGAAGATAATGCCTTCGATTCTTGAGCTCGGCCACTCAGCTTCGGAGCAATTGTTTTCCTTCGGCCAGGCTAAGTGAACGTGCACATCGTGCAGCAGCTTGGCTTGGCTTCTTGTCATCGGTCTCCTCGGTGGATCGATCACTTGATCAGCACGTGATCGGGCTGCATCATCCTCCCCTTCTTGAGAAGATTTCGTCCTCGAAATCAAGCCCTCCTCGTCCTCCGAAGTTGGACCTACAACACAAGGAACTAAGTCAGCGACATTAAAGGTGTTGGACACGTTATACTCACCAGGGAGGTCGATCACGTAGGCATTGTTGTTGATCTTGGTCAACACTTGAAATGGACCATCCCCTCGAGGAGCCAACTTTCCTTTCCTTTGGTTCGGGAAGCGTTCCTTTCGGAAGTGAACCCAAACCCAATCTCCCTTCTTTAATTCCAACTTTTTACGCCCCTTGTTTTTCTTTAAGGCAACCTTTGCATAGGCCTCCTCGAGGTTCTTCTTCACCTTTGCATGCAATTCGATCAAGGCAGCTGCTCTTCGAGTACCTTCAAAATCAAGAACAGAATCTCGAGGCAATGGGGTTAAATCAAGTGGAATCAAAGGATTAAAGCCATACACACATTCAAACGGGGTCATGTTGATCATTCTATGCACCGTTCGATTGTATGCGAACTCCATCATGGGCAAACGATCAGCCCAGTTTCCAACCTTCCCTTTGGTCATTGCCCGAAGCAACGATCCCAAGGTTCGGTTAACTACCTCGGTCTGTCCATCAGTCTGAGGATGGTGAGACGTCGAGAATAGTAGCTTGGTGCCGAGGGCACCCCACAAACACTTCCAAAAATGACTCAAGAACTTCGAGTCTCGATCACTTACAATAGTACGAGGTACACCATGAAATTTTAACACATTAGAAACAAACAATGTAGCTACATGCTGTGCATCATCACACTTTTTGCAAGGAATAAAGTGAGCCATTTTTGAAAAACGGTCAACCACAACGAAGATGCTATCATGTCCTCCCCCCGACCTCGGTAACCCCAAGACAAAGTCCATGGATATATCAACCCAAGGTCGATCAGGCACAGGCAACGGGGTGTACAATCCATGAGGGTTGGACTTCGATTTTGCTTTCTTGCAAACGAGACAAGCGTTGCAAAGCTTTTCCACATCTCGTCGCATTTTGGGCCAATGGAACTGCTCGGTCAAGATACCAAGAGTTTTATCGACACCGAAGTGTCCCATCAGTCCACCTGAGTGAGCTTCTTGAATCAAGAGCTCTCTCCACGATGACACTGGCACACAAACCCTCCCATTTTTGAAGAGGTAGCCATCATGCCACTGATATTTCTCAACCTTTCGGCCACTCAAGATTGCGTCTCGAACACATTTCAGTTTGGGATCGTCCTCGTACATCGACTTGATGCTTTCGAATCCCATGAGCCTAGAGGCGAGAGTGGTCGCTAAGGCAAATTTCCTTGATAGCGCATCGGCCACAACATTATCTTTTCCCTTTTTGTAATGAATTACATAGGGAAAGCTTTCAATGAATTCAACCCACTTGGCATGTCTTCGATTCAATTTCTCCTGACCTCGGAGATGTTTCAAAGACTCATGATCACTTTGGATCACAAACTCTCGAGGCCACAAATAATGCTGCCAATGGGCGAGTGCTCGAACGAGGGCATACAACTCTTTGTCATACGTAGAGTAATTCAAAGTTGCACCCTTAAGCTTTTCGCTAAAGTATGCGATCGGCTTCGAGTCTTGCATCAGCACTCCTCCGATCCCAACTCCAGACGCATCACACTCAACTTCGAATGCTTTGCCGAAATCAGGGAGTTGCAACAACGGGGCAGAACAAAGCCTCCGCTTCAACTCTTGGAAAGCCCTCTCTTGGGACTCTCCCCACACAAATGGATTGTCTTTCTTCACCAGCTCGGTTAAAGGAGCTGCCACGGTGCTAAAGTCACGAACAAACCTTCGGTAAAAGCTAGCTAAGCCATGGAAGCTACGAACTTGTGATACCGAGGTTGGAGTTGGCCAATCTTTGATGGCTTCGACTTTCGATTCGTCGACTTCGACACCATTAGCACTGACAACAAATCCAAGAAAGACTACACGATCGACACCAAAGGCGCATTTCTTGAAGTTGGCATACAACTTCTCTTCTCGAAGCTTTTCAAGTACTTGCCTTAGGTGGTCGACATGTTCATCCACGGTTCTGCTATAAACAAGTATGTCATCGAAATAAACGACAACAAACTTATTTATGAACGGTTTGAGCACATGGTTCATCAGTCGCATGAATGTGCTCGGTGCATTGGATAAGCCAAAAGGCATCACCAACCATTCATAGAGACCGAATTTGGTCTTGAATGCGGTTTTCCACTCGTCCCCGGGTTTCATTCGGATCTGGTGGTAACCGGACCTGAGGTCTATCTTCGAAAAGCATGAAGAACCACTTAACTCATCTAGCATGTCATCTAATCGAGGGATAGGATGACGATACTTTACCGTTATTTTGTTGACTGCTCGACAGTCAACACACATTCGCCATGTTCCATCCTTCTTCGGGACAAGGATAACAGGAACGGCGCAAGGACTCAAGCTCTCACGAACGAGGCCCTTGTTCAGCAGTTCATCAACCTGCCGTTGGAGCTCTTTGGTGTCTTCGGGATTACACCGGTATGCAGGTTTGTTAGGGATTTGAGACCCTGGTACGAAGTCAATTTGGTGCTCGATTCCTCTCAACGGAGGTAATCCACCTGGCATTTCCTCGGGAAACATGTCCTCGAAGTCCTGCAAAACTTTGCGAACAAACAAAGGCAAAGGGTTATCATTAGAAAAATCATCATTAGAGTTTAGAAAGATACCCTTGTGCACGAGGCAAATCATCATCTGACCGTGGTCGTTGCCTCGTAAGATCTCACCGGGTTGCATGATTGCACAAATTCCTTTCACTTCGGGCGGTGAGTTTGTCTCTTCGGGCCCCAATTTTGCTCCCAACGGAAGCTTAGCTTTGGCCGCTTCTTTCAATTCTTTCATTCGTTTATAGTCCTCGGTGACTTGTTTTGGAGACAAGGGTTTGAGCATGAAACTCTTCCCGTCGAGCTTCACAGTGTAAGTGTTGGATCTGCCATTGTGAACAGCTGTACGATCATACTGCCATGGTCGACCCAATAGCAAATGACAAGCTTGCATCGGAACCACATCGAATATCATTTCATCTTGATACTCTCCGATTTTGAACTTGATCCACACTTGTTTGACAACTCTCAATTCTCCACACTCATTCAGCCATTGTAACTTGTAAGGGTGGGGATGCTTCATCGTAGGTAATCCCATTTGTGAAACCAAAGTTTGGCTCACTACATTGGCACAACTACCAGAATCAATGATCATCGAACACACCTTTCCCCTCACTCGACATCGGGCATGAAAGAGGTTTTCTCTTTGGTTGTCCTCTTCTTCAAGAGTCATGCAGCTCAAATTCCTTCGAACCACAAGAAACATTTCCGGATGATCAGCTTCGGCAGCCTCATGATCATCATCAACTTCAGCTCGATCAGTCTCCTCGATAATTTCCTCCTCGGTGTCACTCGCTTGCTCATGGACGGTTCCATCTTCGAGCAGAATCATAACTTTGCGAGTTGGACACTCTTTTGCCATGTGACCATAACCTTTGCATTTGTGACACTGAATATTTGAAGCACTAGGAGAGTTGAGTTGCACTTTACCTCCCACTTCTCTTGACTGGTTAACGGTCACACCTCTTTCGAAGGGTCTCTTCGAATCTCGAACAGTGTTAACACTTGCTTGGTTTGGACTCTTCCATTCTTTACTTCGGTTCAAGGGAGTAGAAGTAGTAACTCCTCGATACCGGTTTGCCTTATCGTCCTTCACCAACTTTTCAGCTTCGGTGGCAGCATCAAACAAATCTTCCAACGTGTGGTACACGTGGAGTCTCAACTGAGATGAAACATCCCTAGCCAAGCCATTTTTGAATCTGATAATGGCTTGTTCTTCGTCTTCGACCAGATCAAGATTCAATCGAACCCTTTCAAACTCATCGTGCACTACTAGAAAAAAGGTCTAATGTGACGGTTCTAAAACCGTTGCAACAGGACCTATAACCGTCGCCTAAACTCTATCGCGACGGTTTACAGCCCGTCGCATACCAAGACGTCGCAACAGCTCTATTGCAACGGTTCTATGTAACGGTTGCAAAACCGTTGCAATAGGCATACTTATTGCAACGGTTTTCATCAGCTGAATTCCATGCCTACTGCTACGGGGGTATTATCTCTAATGTAACGGTTGATAACCGTCACAATTATACTTATTGCAACACTAATGCAACAGTTATTACCTCTACTGCGACAGTTATCTTGAGTTATTGCAACAGTTAATCAAATCTGTTGTAACGGTTTGTAATAACTATTGCGACGGTGTCATTTTCTGTTATTATAGTTTGTGTTAGTTACATCACTATTTTTTTTTTTTTTTTTTGGTAAATAGCTAAAATAAAAAGGTTAAATTGAATATCCCAAAAGAATGAAGAACCAACACAATCATAATCCAAAATATATCACAAGTTCATCCATATATTAGAGCAAAATATTGTTGTATAACTTTTTTACAATTGCGTTAAATTTATCAAAAAAAAAAAAAAAGGTACTTCTAGAACAAAAGATTTTCAAGATATGTAAAAGTAGTCTCGCAACTATCAATTCCAACACTCTTAAGTACGGTCTAGCTCTTCACATCTTTCGTCCACCTCCGTTTCATTTGCTTCACCTACAAAATCATTAATAAATCAAGAACCAATTCAACTAAAACTTCCAAAAGAAAAATAATCAAAGTAACAAGCAATATTGTAAAGATGCCACCCTAAACAAACCAAAAATTACCAACAAGCATCTCATTATCAACAGATAATCTTCTTCCAAGGATTATCTTTTGAAGGGTAGTTTGCTGTAACTTTAATACACCACCATAACTAAAATATACATAAAAAAATCAGGATTATATTCTGCTGAACATAGTCCTAATAGTAGTTCAAGTACTGTTAAGCATCCATTCACTTGTATTGTTGCTTTCCATTTCAAGAAAAAAAATAAGCAAATTAGAAGACCTATATATCTGTTCCTACAAGTGTAGGGTTATATATCTTATTTTTAGCAGTTGTGCCAATAAACAGTGATTTTGACTTCTCGATGACTTAGTGCGAAAAGTTTAAAACTTACATTCAAGACTGTGAATGCAGAAAAATTAATACAAGATAGCACATATTAATACGACTATGAATACATCCATTTTCGCTAGAGCTATTTGACTCGGAAAAGGAAAACGACATAACAGTCATAGGGATCCATTAATTTAAGTTGAAACAGATCATCTACTACACTAAAAAACTAAATACTAAAATGTCAAGAGACTTACCCTTACAGGATTAGGACAAAACATATTAGTTTCGATATTCATAGCAAGTCCTCCCAGAACAGTAAAGATTACATACTTAAAAGGAGGCTGTCTTTCTATTGTACAAAGGCTGATATTGTAGCAACAATGCAACAGCAGCAGTACAAAAAATAAAACAACAGCAAAAATATAGCAGCAGCACCAAAAGTGCACCAGTACCAAAAACGCAACAACATCAAAAACTAAGAGTCCATTTGGGTAAGCTTAAAAATGGAATAAAAGCACATGTGTGCTTATACGCCTATTAATGGATGTTTGGTAACTCAAAATACCATGATCTTTTAAGCACTTATGTACTTAAGGTAAGCTAACTTCTCAAAAGTAGCTTATAAGCAACTTATGGCTTATAAGCTACTTATAATAAGCCCACACAAATGGGCTCTAAGAAACTAAAATGTTGCAGTAAAAAAAAAAATGCAGCAGCAACAAAAAATGGGAAAATACAGTTCTTTTTGAAAATAAAGGCATTGATGCATGCTGACCTTGATTGTTGCTACTAACAGATGGGCGATGTTTGTCGGGTAGTGCCTTGTGGCGTTGCTAGCATGTTAAGATCAATTTGAACTCTTTAAAGCTGAAGTTGAGAATAGACTTCTCCAAGAATTTTCTGTCGCATTTGGGCCTTTTGTTCCGCAAGTTTTTCCTCTATTTTTAGCATCATCTCTTCCATGTTTGGCACTTGATCACTTGTACCATTTAAAGATGGTTCATAGTGTCCCACTTTTTTTTAAAGAACTTTTTGTAACCGCCCGTCCATACGTTCTCAAACGTCGAGGATGTTCAAACCTCATAACCGATTCAAACACATTAACAGGCTCATTGCCATCTTGACTTTGCTGTATTTCAATTTTCTCCATTTCAGCCTACACATAAAATACAAATAGAGAAAATTCAAGTTAAAAAACTATTTCATTAAGAACGGATAATTTATCTAAAGAAACTATTAGATTGAATTCACACAATTTTACTAGTTGTGTGTTCTTTTGGAACCTTGTAAGATCGATCATGTTTTTTTGCTCTTATTTTCGCAAAGACATCCTTGAGTATTAAAGAATCAGAACATTTTTTCTCTTTTTCCTAGTTACATGAAAGTGAGTATCAAGTATCTTTTTGAAAATGATAAGTTTCATATTTAATGATATAACCAAGAGGACATACCAATTCACTGCGAACTATAGCAAAATTTTTCTTGCCATCAGTATGAGGATTTTTCAGCTTTTTCGATTCTCAATACTAATCTTGGAAAGTTTCTACAAGTAAATGAGTCAATAAATTTATACTAAAAAGTGAGTCTATCTCAACAAAAAAAAAAAAAGTTTGTAAACAACAAATACTAACTTACTTGTACTTATTTCGATTTTCAATATTTAAGGAGCTCTTTAAATACTGATTCCGATACATCTTCTGGCCTGTTTTCCATTCGCATTGCATCATTTTCATAAACGTCAAAGTGATCTTTCTTTCAGTCGACTCTTATAACTTCTCCAAGCACTTTGAATAGCTTGCAAAGTCCTTTTTTTTGCAACATCGGGGATATCATATTTTTCCTACAATTAGTTTCAATGGGTAAGTGCAAAACCATAAAATAATTTTAATTAAATATTAAAATAAACTCCTCTGTTTTTTCTTCCAAAGAGCGAATTGTTTCAGCTTTAATGTATGTTCAGCTTCTACATTTTTCAGGTCCTTTGGAAGGCACTTCTTGATTCATGACTATTAACCTGTGTAAAGTTAAAAAGAATAAGAATTAATAGTAGGCAATCATACTGCAATCATGGTATGCAAATTCGTAGCTTGTTCGTAAAGCTTTTTTGGCATACAAGGGTGATGCTAAGACCAGTGAAGTGAACTAATTATAACTACTATTTCTATGATATTTCTGTTAGAGGTCTCAAATAAAGTCCATTGATTGTGAAAATGCTACTCTAAACTAATCACAGATAAAGAAGGATTGCAAAAATACATTTACTTTAGAAAAAGATCAATAAACTATCTACCCTTTTTAACTACTAGAGTTTATGGTCCAGCCAACAATCAGTCATTCAATGTTCAGCTGCACCACTGTATCAGTAGTGACATATTCTGGTAAAGTTTTAAGGTCATCCAGAAATGTCTTAGAGCACAAGAGAAGTTTACACATTCTTTTTTACATTGTTGTTGCACTTTCCAGAATTCCTATAGAGAAGTAGCAAGAACACACGAGAATATTAACGCGCTAACGGCTCAGGACCTTCTGTAACTCACCAGGCTAGTATCATAACTGCCACAAATAAAAAATCAATGATATGCCATGAAAACTGGTAAACATGTCCATATGACTATTAGGACCAGTAAACCAACAGAACTAAGAACATAAAAGTTATCTATGATATAAAGCACCATCTTCTGATGCTCAATAACAACACTACTTAAAATTTTCACCTGTTATGCCTTCCTTCTAGTATCATGTGGTCAACTTACAACTATTATGCTTTCCCTGTTACGCGCCAAAAAGGATAATTTTGTAATATCTGGAACTAATGAGCAAACATTATGTATGGGTACTATGTATCTGTAACTATCAACTTTCTCTCTTTTTCTGGTCTCAGTTTCAAGATGTCTCATTATTTTTACAAAATAGCCGATGTAGGAGAAGTAATCTTGTGGGCACCCCTTCTTTCTATTGAGAAGCTGTGCTCTACAACAGAAGGCAATATAAAGTGTAAATATTGAATTTACAACAAAATTGTGTCACTCCAGTAACTTATATAGAGTATTCTTATTTCAAAACACGTACTTCAGAATATATTAAAATGAGAGAATTGTAATTGAGACTTAGGAAGTAGAGAGTTCGTGTTTAGTAGATTGTGAGAAGTGGATAAATATGCCATCTCAAAATCACAATAATATAAAGCATATTTTTGTATATGATTGGGACTAGTATTTAGCACTTGATTATGCACCCAGAACTCGAAGAAGATGGACTAAACAAAACTTCAAACCAAAAAATACTAAAAATATACAAAACACCTAAATTTTAATTCCGGAAATTCTCATTCTTTTTGAAACAAAATCAAAATCCACCAACTCATACGTTATATTTTCTAAAATTATAAATAAAATCACAAAATAGAAGCAACAATAAGATGTCCCTTTGCGTTGTCAACATAGAAAGAAATATTGTTGAATAAATCGGAAAAAAGTAAAGTATAATAGGGAAATTATTACCAAAGTAAAATCTGTAGCTCTGCGGAGAAAAGCCAACGACGGAGATCGCATGGAGCCGTCGGAGGATGGGTCAGTGAGGTTAGACCGACGTCGGAGGTCACTTTGTGAACGGGCTTTGTGAACGTGAAGTAGAGACTGAGGAAGACCAGGGCTTTTAGCCTTTAACCCTAACTCTTATTGAAACATTAAAAAATGAAAAAGTACTTAAAATAAAGGGTGTGGGGACACAATAAAATAGTAGAGGGAAAAGTTGGAGGGAACTTATAAGCATCGCGATAATCTTTTTTTTCAAAAAACCGTCGTTGTTGCTTAAGTAAAGCTATCCGTCCTGGTTTTGTAACTCTGTCGCGGCGGTTTATTTTCTAATGCAACGGTTCTAACTACAAAGTGTCTTAGTATGTCCAAGACCCTAATGCAACGGTTTTAACCGTTGCAATAGGTTATCTAATGCAACGGTTTAATAACCGTCACAATAAAACTGTCGCATTAGGCCTCTTTTCTAGTAGTGGTGGTACTCTTGGACTGACTTGGACCCTTGCTTTAACTCATAGAGTTTTTGCATTTGAGTCTGCCTGTATTTGGCACTCAAGTACTTACCATCCATCGCCCTCATCAACTGTGGCCACGTATTGACTACTGGATAGTCATTTCTTCTTCTATGCCTCTTGTCAGATTCCCACCATGTTGATGCATAAGCTTCGAACGAAGCAATGGCATGGGCAGCTTTTCTCTCATCGGTCATCTCATTGGTTTCAAAGATGCGCTCCATTTTAAGCTTCCATTCAAGATACTCGTCGGGATCACTAGTTCCTTTAAAGGGTGGAATAGTGATCTTGACACTGTTCAAGTTTGAGTCTCGAACAGCTCTAGCCTGTTCGGGAAACTCATCTTCTCGATCATCAGCCTCACGCCCAATATTTCTTTCAACATTTGCGCCTCGGCCTCGACCTTGGAAATTTCCATGTCCTCGGTGAGCTTGCCTTCGTTGAGCGAATGGCGGCTCACGCTCATATTCGTCCTCGGGAAATTCCTCTTCATCAATCTCTTCGGTTACAGCACCAAGGTCTCTTCGGGCCCTTGGAAGTGGTAACCTCTCTCCTCGGGGAATGCCCAAGTTTTGATATCCAGCTTGGGGATTGCCCAAGTTTTGTTGTGTTTGGGGATTGCCCAAGTTAAGCTCTCTTCGTATTGCTTCACTCGTCAACTGATGTTGTCGAAGAAGCTCAGCATACAGCTCAGGTTTCATCGGAGTGGATTCGCTTGTTCCAGCGCCGGACCCATGCATGGCCACGGACGCACTTTCCTGTTCGAGTTGAGTTACTCGAGCACTCACTCCTCTTACTTCGGCACTGATGCCTTGTATCGCAGCCATGAGATCGGCTAACGACAATTCAGGCTTTTCAATGCTTTTGCCATCGTTTCCAGCCATGGTACCTGCACAAGTCAAAGATCGAACAAATGTTAGGGTTAGAAATCACCTCACACACTCCCTCACCTTTGATGGGTGGCACTCGGGTCCACTCAATTTATGGGTTCGGTTTTTGATCACTCAAAGACTTGTTAACAGTGGCTCGTCCAATTGATCGGTCCTCTAAGATCCTTCAAGTTCGACAATAGTCACTGCCTCTTCGGGAAGAGTGAAGTGATGTTCGACTCGATGGAACGGACGCTTTTCAACTGAGCTCGGGGAGTCAAAGGAATTTCTACGAAAGTTTGGACTTCGGTCACCCCTTCGCACGAATTCCTATCAGCTTAAAAGAGTTAGTACGACCTTGAGTAGGACAATTACTCAAAAGATCCACCAACTAGAATTTTGACACGAAAGAAAGTGAGAACCTAGGAGAATCTACCCTTTTGATTCCCTTTGGAATCTTTTTCGATCACACCCACTCCTGTCCGTACAAAAGTGGTCCCTCCTTGGAACGGATAGGGTTTTACCTTATCCACTTTCCTTTTTCAGCCGACAATTTTCACCTGGGGCTTTGATGTTAAAATTTTAACCCCTTTCTTCTTCAATGGAACAGTGACCTTGCTCCGGCGTACGGACGCAACAACTTCGGTTCACTGACCACGAAATTCAACAGATCTGAGTTGCTCTTTCAACTCCGGTTCCAAACAACAACGGAGGAAATCAAACGGAGTTCTTTGAACTAAAATTCAGCTCGTTCGAGTCGTACACTGTTACGATTTTGTAACAAGTTTCCGGCGTACAGACTTCGATTTAAGCTCAGAACTTCGATTTTTAAGCAACAAACAAACCCAAATCACTCAAGAACCACCAATCTTCACCGGTTTCTTCCAAACACAGTGGGGTTCGAGTTCAGTCACCATTAAAGCTCAAAACAGTCCAAAATTCACCAAGAAACTCTAGTCACAAAATTGGTACGTCGGGTACTTGTTGGATTCGGAACTCGATGGTGAACAAGAATCTATGGTTGTTTTCCCAAACAACCAACAATCAAACACAATTTTTGAATTTTCTTTAACACCTCTTTTTTTTTTTTTTTTTGTAAGAACAACAACACCAACAGTAACAAAAATCAAATCAGAACTCGAAAAGGAAAACAGAGACTCATACGCACGAAAATAAAGATAACGTGAACAGGATTTGGGGTTGTAGAAACAAGCCCAAACCGTGCTCTGATACCAAGATGGTGCAATGCAATTCCCGAAGGGGTTGCTAGCACAAACGCGGAAGAACAAACAAGAAAGATAAAGATAGAAGCAAGACAAAACTTGCTTCTTTCGAAAGAACAGTGAGGAACCTGTCTCAAAGCTCAATCAAAAGGAGTACAAGGATCACCTATACTATGCAACAATCCTCAAGAGAACATTGCCTCTTGCAAACTGAATGATCAAGAGGAATGTTCAATCGGACTAGCCGAAAGCCACAAGTCCTTAAAAGCCCTCACCGGGGTTTTGCTCACGACGGAGACAAGAAGAAATGTGCTCGGCACTTTCATTCAATTCATCAATGTTCAAAAACTAGGTACTTACAATGAAAGAAAACAGTGTTTATATAGGAAATAGTAGGGGTAAACTAGTAAATATGTCACAGTCGACCAATAGAAATAAGCCACGCAGGGCTGAGTTAAAATGTGTTCGGCAGGCTTTGACTTCGGTAAGCCTTGGCTTTGGTTCTCGATTGTCTGCTCGAACACACACTTGTTGCCTTCGGACGCTCAATTGTCTTCGAGCTTATTGTCCTCGGTCACTTTGCCTTCGGGCTCAAAGCTGAAGATAATGCCTTCGATTCTTGAGCTCGGCCACTCAGCTTCGGAGCAATTGTTTTCCTTCGGCCAGGCTAAGTGAACGTGCACATCGTGCAGCAGCTTGGCTTGGCTTCTTGTCATCGGTCTCCTCGGTGGATCGATCACTTGATCAGCACGTGATCGGGCTGCATCAGAGGGTAGAGGCTAAGGGTTGCCTAGGCATCAACTTAATGGATTGCTAGGGGAATTTGGTGATGTGGGGAGGCCAAGTGCTGGCTGAGCAGCTACTCAAGGCAATTGCCTGTGAAGATTTAGTAAGGGTTGGCAAGCAACTGTTGCTTATTTACCAACACTTGCAGGCATACACAATGATAGAGGGGTTAAGAGAGAAATGAAGCCAAGACATATTGAATCAAAATAGAATAAGACAAACAGATTGTTCTTTAAAATGTGCTTCAAAATATATACAATATTAAAAAATATAATGACATGACAAAATAACACTAATTTGGTGAAGCCGATGGAGTAGATTTGTCGATGATATTTGGTTCGTCATCATCGTTTATACGTCCCGTAAGCATCCTCTCTCTGATTTATTAAAGTACTTTATGGACATTGTGATTCGAACTCCAAATTCTGCATCTAATTTTTTATTCTTCATCCAGATTGCTACATTACTCTTTAAAATAGCACTTTATATTCCGTTGTAAGCAATGTAGATACAATTTGTTGTCATTCAAATGCTGCACGCAATGAAATGGAAACACGAGTTTAGAGTGGTTAATAGATTAACAAGATAAAGCAAACATCAATTTTCCTTTGTTAAGTATTACGCATAAGCTGTGGAGGTCGACAGACAACAAGTTGTAGAAACTTGTGTGCACTTTTTTCATTAAAATGTTGGCCTTCAGCCACAACTTGTAGGAAAATTCAGTACACTAGTTATAGTAGGTGCATGCAAAGATTTTGTTGCACAAGTAAGTGTTGCCTGTTACACATCACATGTAGAGATTTCTCTACATGTTGCTTTGCATCAAACCTCCAAGTGCTGCCCACAAGATAACACTTTCAAGGCACCAGTTCATACGATCAAAACTGCTGCCTATTACGCAGCAATGTAGAGCTACTCTACATGTTGTTTTGAACTAGACCTCCAAGTGCTGTCCACGGGGTAACACTTACAAGGCACAATTTCATACGATAAAAAGTGGTCCCTATTAGTCAGCACATGCAGAGTTTATCTACAAGAAATTGTTTGAACCACAGCTGTTAGTGCTGCCCACAAAGCAGTGAGTGCATTACAAACAAATACCCATGGAATAGAGCGTAAAAAGTGTTGCCTGTTTGTGACAATTTACAGAAATTTCTTCTGTCTACTGTTGCAATGGCATGGCCGCCTGGTATCTCGTATGTTTAAAACTACAAGCAGTCGCATGACCTCTCTATTAAGTCTATTGTGAATTCATCAGGTTCATCTTTGACAAAAAATCTTGTGTCACTGATAGGATTTACCTGTGCGCAAAAGCAAAACATCGACTGAACAATAAAGTCACGAGTCTAAATGTTATTGGATCCTTTGTTTATAGAGATAATATTGAAGTATCTTTATTATAGAAGAAGTGCTACTTACTGTCAGCCTAAAGGCAGTAGTAATCTTGCCGTTCAGCTCTTTTTTGGCCCAATATAGATACAATGTGTTGCCATCCAAGTTTTGCACACAATGCAATGAAAATACGAGTTTAAAGTTTGGTGAATAAATTAACTAGATGGAAGCAAACATCAATAATCCTTTGTTAAGTGGTATGCATAGGCGGTGAAGGTCAAGTGATAACAAGTTGTAGAGACTTTTCTACACCATTGCTTATTAAAGTGTTGGTCTTCAGTGACTTGTAAGGAAATTCACTACAAGTTATGGCAAGTGTATGCAGAGATTGCACCACGGTTAAAGTGTTGCCTATTAGGCAACACATGCTGAGACTTCTTTACAGGGGTGTTTTGCACCAAACCTTTAACTGCTGCCCACAAGGCACCACTTCCTGAGGTCAGAAGTGCTGCCTATTAGGCACAAGATGTGGAGTTTCTCATCAAGTGTTTGTTGCACCATAACTTCAAGTTTTGTCCAGAAGCAAGTTAGTGCAGAGAAAATATTAATCTGTGCATCAGAGCTTAAAGAGTGTTGCATTGCAACCACAATTATACAGAGATTGTCCACAACTTATTCCAAGTTTAGGGCAAAGTGTTTTCATTCCAACCAAAAAAGAATACTCTCAATTCTATCACAAAATTCTATAGCAAATACATATTGAAAGTATTGTAAAAAAGAATTATTGTAAAAAAAATTACTACTTGCAATCATTGTAACGTTAATTGTTGGCTCTGCGACAGTACTTTTCAATCAGTATCAACAAAGTTCACAGCTTGTATTAGCTAATATGCAATTATACGAAATTTGAAACAAATTATACGAATTCTAAACGTAATTTTCCGAAATTCATTAAAAAATTTATGTATAATCAATATGAAATTGAAGATATTTACGTTTGGATCTTCGTTTAGTGGAAATTTGCAGATTTTTTGGGTTTGAGTTTGATGAAATCTGTTGGGGAATGGATAGACAGAGGTGGGAAGGGATAAACTGAGGAGGGAAGGGAAATTACACGTCTTTTTATATTTTATGTAGTAGTATTTTCGTATAAAAAGATTCATTTAAGTTGGAGAAGGTCATTCTTGCTAAACCACCCTTAGTGAGGTCAATTAGGCAAACCAATGCCTATGGTGTCATAGTTTCGTAATTCAGCAATTCCTCTTAAACCTGAATAAGATGTTTTTCTCAGGCATATGCGATATGTTAATCAAGTCATCTTCTTTGTGGAATAAAGTACTTCTTGCAAGCGACTTGTTGGACAATGTCATCTTCTTTCTTCTTTGTGGAACTTCACAATGTATTCTTTGGCACATAATCTTCAAATTAAATACCGAGCATATATATATATGCATTTTTATATCAGACAAACTTAACCGCAGATTACACCCCAACAGTCTAATTTCATATAAAATAACTGCACTTCCAGGAGAATCAAACCACATGATCTACAGCTCTTTTGGTTTGCTGCCAATCAATTAACCAAAAGAAAATGCAATGAAACAGAGTTATAACTTAACAGTAGGGGATGAGAGATATACGGAGTCACTAACAACCCAGCCTAGCCAAGCCAACCTATTAGTATTTGGCATTCTAACCCAAATGCCATTAGGCCTACTATTTGGCATTCTAACCCTTTTACTCCTATCCAACTCAGCTCGATGGTCCAGCGTGTCATCCACCTCAGCATTTGAATTTTTCTCGTTCCGGACAGATTCTTCGGACTTTAGGATCTTTCTTGCTTCTGGGTACTTTTTTTTCATCACAGAAGGTGGTTCCTTGCTACAGGACCTGATCAGAAAAAAAGAGTGCACATTAAAATATAATGAAAATAATTAAGTAGTTTGTGATGCTGATCTAGTTCAAGCACATAAATGAAGAAAAAATCTTACACGAAACACAAGTCAAAATTCATTTAAGTCAATTCCTGGTAATAACTACCGCAAGTTACAAAGACTCATAAAGAATCTCATAGAGAATATATTACTACTTTGAGTTTGAGGGTATGTTCTCATCCTTTTCTTCTCAAAATTTTCAGCCATTTAAGTACATCAAAACAAGGTGAAGGGACTTGTCTGTTGGCTTAACCTTTCAGCATCCTATTTGCATACATTAAAACCACTAATTTTCAAAGCAAATCGAGTTTACATAGTCTTAAAGCACCACCAACCTTTGCCAAGATAAATCAGGGGTGTCTTCAACTTAGTGCACTCCACAATCCATTCTCAAATAAACAATAAAATGGTCAAATATACATGAATCATAGTGCAATAAAATTTACTAAATATTTCTGGTTGACACCAGTCAGTTTAGTTAATTCAATGTCAATGATAGGTCAAAACTGTAAAACTTTAAAAAGCATTTGCTAGTAAGCATGTGATCTCTTTTAGCCACCAAAAGGTCATGAAATGAACCAAATCCTTGTACAAAAATTAACATAAGAGATAAAGTACAATCTCACCCTGTACAAGCTATTTGTACCTTTTGCTTGAAGCTTTAGATCGGGAAGTCTTTGGTCTGCTCCAGTTCCTTTTCTTTTGCGTCGGCTCTTAATTCTAGTACGAATAGTTACTTTCAGTGGCTCCACATTTGATTTAATGGGTTTAACAGGATATGCTAATTCGCAAAGCAAATCTCTTTTGACCTTACCAAACCCTTTATCACCCCATTTAGTACCGTAACTATTTTTAATTAGAAAATATTTGATTCCATCTTTAACTCCATATCCCACAATCAATACCACATGGAATCCATCATCCGCTTCCTCACCTATGTCAGCACCCATATATATTCCCTGTAAAGGAAACATTTCATATAAACTTAAGCTAATATAACAAAATAATTGTAAAAATTATAATTGTCTAACTAGAACATGCCTCACTACATATTCAAAACTTTTCGGAGATTTGATTGTGATAAGTGTTATTTGAATTTTTTTTTTTCTATGAAAACACAACAATAAGTACCCACTTCTAAATATGGGAAAAGAAAAAAAAAACCATGACTTTAATGAAACAGAAGAGTTTCAATGAGAAGGATAAAAAAGTGTCACTATCTATTGGAAAACCTTGCATTAAGTAATCAATAAAAAAGTTTATCTATATGTACCACAAAAGCTAGGTTCTTTCACGACATTATGTTGTTGCTAACCAATAAAAAATGAAGAACTCAGAAGTATATATAGCAACCTCTCCATCGAAGTTGAGAAAACTTTCATTGACTTCGATAGAACCAACCATTGGTCGTTCTTTCAACATTTCATTGATTTGTTCTTCAATCACTGCTTCCTCATAGAAAATTTTTGACGCGTTCCCTCCTCATATACAGAACGAAAGCTTCCAATGTAAAACTTCGGTTTCTAGCATTTTTCACCCAAACAAAAAAATGTACGAGAAGTAAAGTTATATTGCTATAAAGGAAAAATATGTGCAAACATAGTGGAAAGATTATGAGAAATATACATCATCCGGTATGGATTGTATATCTTCTTCTCTTCTGTTTTGTCGTTTGGCGTAATTCTTGTCTTCTAACAAGCCCACATTATTTGCATATATTAGGACATCTCTGGAATAGATACCATAACAACTACAATCGTATTTTTCCATCCTTTTGCGTTGATAATCACACATAATCGGTACATGATCTGTGATCTGTTGTGTGGATAACTCGATTGGTTTATTGACATAGACATAAGTAAAATGAACTGAAATTGCTTCACCAATACTGTATGCATAACAATTACCTTAAAAAAGCAATAGAAGAAATAATTGCGTTACAAGCTCCCAATATAAAACTACTATCATATTGTTATCTTGTTTATTTATTATGCTACTTACTCATTATTTGTTGTCGAACGTAGGGGAGAAGTATGTTTTTGTCTTTCAAATTGAACTCCTATATTAATAACACAATTAGTAACAAATCAGTACTACCATCAACTAAAAATTCATGTATTAGTCAACAATAGAGATGATTACAAAACCTCGTCAACAAGTTGTAGATCTTCTGCTGCCATGGTCTATGCAGTTAAGGAAAAAATAAAATTAATAAAAAGAAAAGAAATTATTAGTTGATGAACATAGAAGACACCTTACATGCATGTAATAACATGCTTTCTTTATCTTCTTTCTTTTGTGTTCTGTTAGGACTTAGGAGTGAGTTGAGCTGTGTAAAGCAAACAACAACATAGCCAAAAGCCATAACATAACCTGTTCATCAGGCATAACCCATGGCATGAGTGACAGACTGACAGTAAACAGAGAAAAGAATAACCAAGACTGTATCTTTACAAACCCAATAATCCTCCCAATCGTATGGGTATATATCAAAACATATTTAAATACTTAATAATTATTTGAAAACACATCAACAGTGAGAGCTTTTCGAAAAATAAAATCGATGCAAACTCAATACCTGGCCGTTTTCACGAGGGTGGGAAACATGAAAGCTTGTAAACGGTACCTTTATACAGTGTTATTTGCACCTTTCTTCCTCTATTCTTAAATTAATCACCTTTTGTCCCACGGTTTTTATTTTAGGTAAATTTACCCAGCATTTGTTTTTTAAGAACACTAGTATAGTACCCGCACATCGTATACGCGCAAAGATTGTTCATATCAGTAGAATATTATCGCATTTAAATCCTTTTGTTTTTAGTTTACTTGGACTTATATTCTCCACTAAGTTTTTTCTTAGTCGAAACAACAAAAGTATTACTTATTTATTTACACCGTACATGTAATTTAATTACAAATTTTAACAATACATATTACAATATCTTTTCATATTTAATTACTTGAGAAGAATGGGCCAAAAGACCCTCTCAAGTCTTTAATTAATAAAAGGGGACGCGCGTGGAGCGTCGAATAACGCGCGCGTTTAACATTAAACCATGGGCCATATTAGAAACAACAAAACTTGCGGGGCTTGATTAAAAACCTTTTGGACTGAATTAGCAATCCCAAAAACTTTTAATCAAAAGGTGGGAAAACGAACCGAACGGACTGAGTGCAATGATTTAAAACATCGAACCCCAAAAAATCTTCTCTTACACTCTTCACAGTTCTCAAGTTCGTCTCTTCTACAGTAACTCTAAACATCATCGTCGCCGACCATAAACATTTTTCCGGTAACATCTAAAGGTAAATTTTGAACAATATTGATGTTTTTCAAGTGAATCGGGTTTTTTCTTTGCTATTTTGCTATTTTGAAAAAACTATGATTTTTACGCCTTTTTACAGTACTGAGAAAGTTCTTGTGAAAATCTTTGTTTTTGTTGATTTTTTCGTCAAATAGTGCTATGTTCTTGTACAAATAGTGAAGTTTTGCATGTTTATGTTATATTACTATGTTAAGAGCATACTCCTTCGAAGACTGAAACATTGTGAGACAGTGTTCTAAACGTGTGATACGATGTTTGAAGTTGGTGATGTATTTTAGATGATTTTTGTTAAAATAAATTAGGGTTTTTAAAAATAAATAGGCTAAAGGTTGAAAAAATGTTGTACGCATACTCCTTCGCAGAGTCAAACGTCGTGGGACAGTGTTCTAAACGTGTGATGGGATGTTTGAAGTTGGTGATGCATTTTAGATGGTTTTTGTTAAAATAAATTAGGGTTTTATAAAATAAATATGCTAAAGGTTGAAAAAATGTACATATAGTCAAGATTTTGCATGTTTATGTTTGTGCATGCATGTTTAAAGTTCTAAAACATTTGAGACAGTGCTCCGACCGTGCGAGAGGATGATAACGTTTAATGATGACTCTACTTGCATGCTTGTACATCTTTAATTGATGAATGTACTTGTGATTTGCAGCTACAATGGCTTATAAGCGGGGAATTAAGAGGAAGGAGACTACTCCTCCTAGTAAACAGCCTCCTATGAAGAGGAGACTAATATTGGAGGACGAAGAGGAGGGGTCCCTAGACTATGATGTAAATGTTGGGCCACAGCTGCCGGAAGATGGTAATCTATCAGAAGAAATAGAAGCGCTGTTTGGTGATGATGACTGGGATGAAGATGGAAACAAAAAAGAGAGCCTTTTAAATGTGGAAGAAGAAGAGGAGGTGGGAAGGTTGGTAAATAATCTTGCAGGGGAATTTGAAGGAGTTGCAAATGTAGAAGAAGTAGATGATGTACATGAAGTTATAGAGATAGTAGATGTTCAAGCTGGTGAAGGAGGTAGGAATGGTAGGGAAGAAGAAGAGGGTGAGAGATGCGAAGGAGAACGTCAGTTCGTAGACGACGTGGGAGCTGATTCTGCAGAGCCACCTAGAGAGGTATAGTTGAGAACATACATAAAGTTGTTCGTCACTTTACAGTAGAATGTTCAATATTTTTTATGTGATTTGAGAACACTCGCGTGCATGATCAGATCAATCTTAACTATGTTCGAAGTATTTTATTGTAGTTCTTGGAACATCTCAAGGGATGTTTCATGCATCTGATATTATGTTCTTACTACCCTGGTGATTCCTTAAACTAACAAATTTCAAAACATTGTGCAGCCTGAGTTCGTGCAGCCTGAGTACGTCACCAGTGTCATTCCACCAATGGTGCTGAAGACTTACTTGGATGAGCATGAGCATTTTCAATCCAAGATAACTGTCCGCTCGTCGCTTATTGGACGAATGCGTGAGTTCAGGATTGTGCTGCGTACAAGTGGTTTGTATGACAAGTTCAAAAACAGTATCTTTGGCCATTTCTTGGACTTGCCGGAGGAGCCATCGTTTCCAACCAGGTTGGTGCACAATATTCTGCTAAGAAGAGTTTTGTGCAATAAAGAAAAAGAAGCTTGGTTCAATTTCAATGGAGTGCCTGTTCGTTTTGGCCTCCAAGAGTTTGCTTTGATGACAAAGCTGAGATGCCAAGCCTATCCAAGTGTCCAATGGGAGGCTGCGATCAAAGAGAGGGGCAGGGAGATGTGGGAGTATATCTCAACGGCGTGGGAGGATGGGAAAGCAAGAGCAGTAACTGCTTCCCGGTTGCTGAGTTTGATAGAAAATGAGGAAGTTCCTGAACGGTACAAGTTTGGGCTTGCCATGGCTTGGTTTGTTCACTCAATATTGTGCGCCAAGGACAAAAAAGCTGGTATTGAGGAATTACTGGTCTGTCTTGCATACCTTCCTAATGAATTTGCCAAGTATCCTTGGGGGCGGAAAAGCTTCGAGCTGACCATTGAGTACCTGACGAAGCCCATGGCTGATCGTGCAGCTAGCAAGGCCAAGGACGGGCCAAATTACAATCTTTATGGGTTTCCTTGGGCATTTGTGGGTTGGGTATTTGAAGCAATACCTTCGCTTCGTCCCAGGGATTTTCCCAAGGAGAGGAGCATGCCAAGGATGCACAGGTGGATCACTGAAAAGAATGAAAGAGACTCCCTAAGGCTGTTTGAGAATGTTGCAAAGCCTGTAAGTACTTTACCTACAATTTTCTAAATGTTGGAACATCTGCAATGTCGTTATAATCATTGCTGTTAATGTTAAGAACATCTTTTCAGATGTTCGATCACGACAGATATGATGTTTCATTTTTAATGGTGTTAAATGTCGAACAGTAATAATGATGTTTTGAACACTCTTTTATGGTATGTAGGTGGTGCACTCTTTTATTGACCCTATCGATGCAGAGAGGGAAGATGAAACTTTTCAGAATATTGAGCCGTTTGTTGATGGGGCCGACGAGGTAATTGATCACCTTGTTGTGATGTTGGAGGGGGCCAGCTCGATCGTTGGTGGTGATCGAGTGACAGTTTTTAGGAATTGCCCCAGGACCCCTCCAAGAGAGGTAATTGATGAAGGAAAGGTTGGTGAAGAATTTGTTAGTGGAGGTGTTGGCAGATGTGAAACAGAAGTTGGTGATGAGATTGGTGGTAGGGCTGGTCGTTTTACTGGTGGGCTTTTTAGTGGTAGGGGTTTGTTCGAAGTTGGAGAAAGCTCTAGGAGGAGAGAACAGGAGAATGTGGAGCCTAGTGTCTGCAGTTGCAAGTGTCACGACTGCCTTCAATGGCGACAGGGACTGGATCAGAAGCTTGATGCGATCCAGCTGTCCCTTGCTAATTTAGTAGCGTCGTCGTCAAAGAAGAAGCAGCAGCAGCAGCGACCAAAGAGGAATATTTTGTTGTCCAGGATGCTCCAGGCAAAGAAGAACAAAGGAAAGAAGAAAATGACTGCTGCCAGAATGGCAAGGTTCGTAAAACATCCAATTAGAATCGTTGAACATAAAAGGGACGTTCTTCTATTAAATTTATAAAAAATTTTCAAACATTTATATTTTGTTTTTTTGGAAATTTAGAGAGAGAGCTCAAGTCAGGCTCCAAAATCTCGGGAGATTGCCAGTGACACTGTACAAGGCACTCGACATTCACAAGAAAGCTGAATTTGACGCTTTCATGGAGGAGAAGAAGGAACAAAAGACTGCCTTCCTGTGTCACGAGTTTAATTACTTGGATTTTCTGGACTTCCTGGACGTGAAAGAGTGGATGTGGGATAGCGTAAGTGCATCTCTTTACTTCTATTGTTTTGTTAGTGTTTGGTTTTTATCGAAGAACGCACATTTGTTTCTCCGTTCGGAACCTGATGGTCCTATGTTCGTTGAACATTCGACTTGCTGGTCCAAACATATAATAGTATGTGTCGGCATAGTTTTATTCACAACTTCTAATTTGTTTTATTCTGCAGTTTATGGATGAGTACCTGGCCTTGATGCGTGTGAGGCATAAGGCTTACCCCCGACATTATGATAGCTCTGATCTCATCCTCGATCTTTCATTCTTGACCAACATGTGCGTTCGATACGCTGCGGCTGAAGAGGAGGCAAGGGGGTTTGATGTCGGCCTTGACAAATACCTAGCAGCATATAAGTTTGAGGATACATTCCTTGATTATGCCAGAGGTAAGTCTCCATATCCGGGTGGAAGGAAGTGGGATGGTGTGAAAAGACTCTTTGCCGTGTATAACATTGAAAGCACGCATTATGTTACATGCGTCTTTTATTTAGAGGAGGCAAGGATCGATGTCTACGACTGCAACATTGGGGTGTACAATGAAGACCGCTTTGATTCAATAATGGGGCCAATTATGTACATGTTCCCAGTATACATCCGGCAGTCGGGGAAATTCAACCACCTCCCTCCTGAAATCCAATCTATGGAAATGTGGCCGTACGAGCGCATCCAAGGCCTTCCAAGGAATTTGACTGGTACTGCATGTGGAGCGTATGCCATCATGTTCCTCGAACATTTGCTGTCCAACACCCCGATGGAAGATCTTTGTGACAATGTGATAGAAGACTGTCTAGTTAAATTTGCTGTGGACATATTCCATGGCAAATTAGTCCCTTAGTATGGGTTGTAAAATTTGGATAATTATGTTTTTGTTTTTGATGGGTGTAATATATGGATGATTACCCATTTTTTATGCGTATATATGGCAAATGATGACTATTGTTTTGCATTACACTGAACATCGAGTTTACATTATTAGAACATCTGTATTATGATAAGATTGACTTAAAAATATTAAAAATTATAGACTATAGGAACAGCATTAGTTATTTTCGGAACATTATTTTGTACGTTCAAATAGTTTTTAATTTAATGGTTATTTGATGTTCAATATCTAGTAAATAGGGAAACAACAACAGATGTTCTAAACATTAAAGTTACTTTATACATTTATAATCAAGAACCAGGCGATTCAGCGCTTTACAAAAGTATGCTAATTATATTAGCATTTAAGACATTACTTAATAAACAGTCATATTAACATCCTGGTCAATAATATGCGTTTTCACTTCAACGCGATGCAGTCCTTTCTTGATTCAAGGTTGCTATCTGGAGCATGTTCTTTATCCTCTTTATTTCTTTCAACATCTTTTTGACGTCCCTATTGTAGTATTCGAAGAATTCCTCAAATTTGAACTTCCAACCCCAAACTTCAGCACGAAGTTGCTCCAAAATATCATTTGCACGTTCTTGTCGTTCAGCAGATGTGTTTCGACTTTTTCTTCCTCCTATTAGCTTGGCTGATCCTCTTCCCGTTTTTCCTTCTTTTTGCTTGGCTGATCCTCTTCCCTTTCTTCCTTCTTTTTGCATGGCTGACCCTCTTCCCGTTTTTCCTTCGTTTTGCTTGGCTTCACTTCTTCCCGTTCTTCCTTCGTTTTGTTTGGCTGACCCTCTTCCCGTTCTTCCTTCTTTTTGCTTGGCTTCACCTCTTCCTTCTTGTTTCAATGTTGCTCCCTTTGTCGATTTTGGTACTCTTGACGTGGATGCTCTTGTATTTGTTGCTCCTGTTCTTGCAGCAGTAGCAACTATTGAGGAGGAAGGTCAGCGAACCATTTTTATTTTTGGCTGAAGATTATAGGTTGTAGTGGTATAGAGTTTTTTGAATTTGAATGGTTTGATCGAGTATTTATAGGAGAAAAATAGGTAACCGACTTAAGTGTGTTTTATCCAAAACACTAGCCGTTATATATTTTTTTAAATTTTTGAAGTGACGCTTCGTTGCTTTGCTTCAGATTTGAATTTAAGGGATAGCCGTTAAGTGTATAATGATGAGTAGTTTAAAAAATACCAATAGTCGTAATAGTCTACTGGAAGGCTATAAATAATTTTCAAACATGAAGATCAATTTGAATTATAAACGTCAAAAACCAATAGACTAATGGAACGAGTATATGATGATTCGTATCGCCATGAAGATGTTCTGACTTCCGCGGGAAGGATTAGGAACCCCTGGTCACAGTTAAAACACGTGTACTAACCCCAACCATTCAATGCGAATATGCGCCTCTTTAAATCATCACATATGCAACCGAAAAGGCACCAAGCCTTCTATAAATGTTAAATGTCTGCACAACAACAACAAGGCGAAACAAAAACAATGTCTCGCAGAGTAAGGCAACCAAGAGCACCAGAACATGATAGTGGAGTTCCAAGTACTAGTAGGTTCACTGAAATCGATCATGTCCGTGAAGATATCGCAGATCTGACCTCAGATGTTGATCAGTTTGCAGTATATATAGGAAATGTGGAGGATCAAGTGGAGCGATTAAGAATTAGGTTCGATGAATTCCGTGAGGATATCAATCTTATTAAGCGTATGCTTCGTGGTATTCAAGCTGCACTCGAGATTGACCCCCAAAACTACTCTTCACCACCACGGCCTCCAGCGGAACGCATGTGAAATGAAGAACTATTTCAAGTGTAGTCATTTAAGAAGATTTTCTATATGACTTGAATGTCATGTTTAGAACTGTTGTCCTTTAATTTTCAGTACAATCTAGCATGTTTTGAATATTTATGAATGTTATTTTGCATTACACTGAACATCCCGTTTGCAGTATTAGAACATCCGTATGATGATAAATTTGATTTATACACTACAAAAATAATAGGAATTTGGAACGCCATTGATAAATGCTCGAAACATTAACTTAAACGTTCAAATAAACAGCAACTGGTATCAAATAAACCTAGCTACAATGAAACCCAAAAAAGCTGCCCAAGACAATAAGAAATACAACTTCCACCGTTGCAATTTAGCCTCTAACTTGCTGATCTTCAATAAATTTGTAGTATTACAAGCCCCTAATTTGTCAACTTCCTTCAGCAAATTGGCCCTTTCTTCACAAACTTCATCAAGTGAAATTTTCAACTTGTTTAAAACCAATGTAGTAGGCTGGGGATACTCCTCGTCACACCATTCCCAAAATCCGCAATTGCTACTACCCTTGCGGGGACACTTGCAAAATTTTCGTCCAGCATTTGACTGTGTGCCCGCCGTGAATTGTATCGCAGGTAAGCCACACCAACATCGACGATTTTGAGAGGAGCTGTGAGAACAAGTTGATCCTTGATGAGACATGGTTGAGTTAAGAAGAAGACGAGGTAAAGGGGGTCCCTAGGGATAACTTATAACAATAATGGGAAAAGACCTAATTAATTGAATGGTTGGGGTTATTCCACGTGTTATAAGATAATAGAACGGGTTGGGATTAATGTAAGTTGTGTGGAGCAGGTCGCTCCACGTATTTAAAACGGGTTGCTCCACTTTTTTTAGCATTAGAAAACCATGTTCGGCACGTAGAAGAGATTGTTCTAATATCTATAAACAAATGTATCCGTTGTATTAGTACTACAAACACCAAAAAAAATTCCAAAGATTGATGCAAAAACATCTAATTTAAGTTACGAACGTTGGTTTATATGTTCAGTTCATAGTAGGTGCCTAATTTAATATGTAGTGTTCCAACCTTTAATATGGTTGTAATAAGAAACTATATAACATGAAAAGATTAATAAGTCTTTATATTTGAGGTTAAGTCATCATTATATAGATTATCCATTAGTTAGAACAACATCTAATGAAATACTCAATAACTTAGTAAGTGTTTCATTTGATATAACTAAGTAATCGCTTTCAATAGATATAAATGAGTATACTCTAGTAGAACTTTTATGAGTAAACACTTCCAATAGACATACTATTGATGTAGTCACCTTAAATACACATAATATTGAGTAATCTCTTTGAATATACATAAATTTCCAAAGATTGATGCAAAAACATCTAATTTAAGTTACGAACGTTGGTTTATATGTTCAGTTCATAGTAGGTGCCTAATTTAATATGTAGTGTTCCAACCTTTAATATGGTTGTAATAAGAAACTATATAACATGAAAAGATTAATAAGTCTTTATATTTGAGGTTAAGTCATCATTATATAGATTATCCATTAGTTAGAACAACATCTAATGAAATACTCAATAACTTAGTAAGTGTTTCATTTGATATAACTAAGTAATCGCTTTCAATAGATATAAATGAGTATACTCTAGTAGAACTTTTATGAGTAAACACTTCCAATAGACATACTATTGATGTAGTCACCTTAAATACACATAATATTGAGTATTACAATCAATACTTGTATGATTTGAAGTCTTAGTTGTTGTAGATACACGAAGAATGCCTGTAATTGAGCTACACATAGATTGCAAGATCAGCAAATAGATTAATAATGTGTCTATCTAGTGATATAACGTCCAATCTATGCTACAATTCGTTATAATACACTTCTTAATGTTTAAAATTGTTAATTGATCTAGAATCAACCCTACACTCCTTATCCAAACAACCTAATAATTACATTTTGGTAAAATTAACGACATATATTTTGGTTTACTTACACATAGCATGTTTTGGAATCTTACTAAACTACTAAATCATTGTTTATGCATTTTAAATGATCCTTATATTAGTATTTATCAACTAATCCTCAACGGTACAAAAACAACATCAGTATGAAGATCCAGAACAGACTTGCGACGTTCAAGAATGTTCCAAAAAAGGTTCAGAACATGAGAATGAATGTTCTCTAAATATTAGGAATTTTTGCTGTTTGGGGTTAGGGTTAGGGTTATGTTTTGGGGTTCAGGGTTAGGGTTAGGGTTAGGGTTTAAACATCATTTATTATGTTTTGAACGTGCAAAAGGTACTTTTTATTTTGAGCAAACGAGTTTCATTTTAAACACGTGTACTAATTGATTATTATGTTTGGCACGTTCAGAAGAACGTTCTAATATCTCAAAAAAGAAATGTACACCAGCCCCGGGCTCGATTTTATACAAAAATGGGACGCGCGTGGAAATCGGAACAAAAAAAAGGTGGGGCCTTAATGGCAATTATGACAACCCCAAAAGTGAAGTTTTAATTAAAAATGCGGCTGATCAGTCTTATCAATTCAATCATTTCAAACATCGAACACCCGCCCCTTTCTTCTCTTACACACTTCTCGAGTCTTCTTCTTGAGTCTTCTATTTCGTCGCCAGCCATCTACATAATGTTCTCCGGCAACATCTAAAGGTAAATTTTGTACTATATTGATGTTTTCAAGTGAATCGGGGTTTATTGTTTTGCTATTTGGCTATTTCGATAAAGCTAGGGTTTTTACCCCTTCTTTCTGGTTCTGGACTGAAATTCTCGTGAAAATCTCTGCTTTTTGTTGATTTTTTCGTCAAATCTCCCAAAACAGTGCTGTGTACTGTTGTTGTTGTTGTTGTTGTACAAATAGCGGCTTTTGCATGTTTGTGTTAATAACGATTTTAAGGCCAAACTCCTTCTGCTATGTCAAACATCTTCATACTGTACTCTGAACTTTTGTTAGCATGTTTCAACTTGCTGATGCATTTTAGATGGGAGTTGTTAAAATATGTGCTAGCATGTTTACATTAATAACGATTTCAAACATCTTCATACGGTGCTTGGAACGTGGTTTAGAATGTTTTAAGTTGCTGATGAAGTTTAGGCGTTCACTTACGTAGTGGAAGTATTATCAACTTAACACATAATCTGATAATTTTCATTCATACTTAAGGAATCAAAATACATGTACAAAAGTACTTGACAAAATGCTTGACAAAAGTACTAGATATAATGCTTAGACAAAAGTACTAGTACTAGATATAATGCTTATATAAAAGTTCTAGTTGTCAGCATTGGGAGAATTTGGAGGAGTAGCAAACTGCTCCGGATTCATCCCTTGATGGATAAGGAGTCCCAAAAGCATTCTTTCAATACGCTCCCAGCGCTGAACTAACACTTGCCTCATGCTCCATACATCAGCAGATAAGCGGTCCACAGAATGGTTGATTGCAGTGATGTCAGTTTGTATACCGGCAATATCCCAGGCGATGTTTCCATAATGTTCGTTATGGTCAGGTTCGTCGGCTGGGGCATAGTGGCCATTAGCGACAACTTCGTTTTGGTTATTTTCCATTTGTGTCTGTTGTCTATGAAGAAATTTTGCTAATTCAAGTAGGAGGATAATTGTGTGTATGGAGGGACAAGGAAATGTTTGTATTTATAGATGATAAAAAACATAAAAAACACCAAAAGGCGTGATATGAACATTGAAAAGACGTTCACTACTCTCTAGGTGATGTATCTGGATTAATTAATGCCTTTTCGTATGCAGGTTTTGGGGGATGCTTGCACGAGGCAACCCTTCGCTTGATCAATCAGCATGACTATTGCATTACACTGAACATCCCGTTTGCAGTATTAGAACATCTGTATGATGATCAATTTGAATTATATACTACAAAAATGATAGGAATTTGGAACGCCATTGATAAATGCTCGGAACATTAAGTTAAACGTTCAAATATAAAAATATATAAAATTGTCAAGATTAAAATTCAAAAATCAACACTTTGAGTTTGGGAGGATTGTCCACTATCCACTCGTTTCGGGCAAGTAGTTTTTTTGTGGCCTGACCTTTTGCAGATGCTGCATTTGTTTCTCCTACTTGAAAATACTTCACCAACTGATGGTATCCGCTTTTTCCTTCGTCTACCCTTACCCACGTCGATGAAAGGAGGCAATATTCGTCTCTCAAGCAGCTCAGGAGGAACATTCCAAAATTCTTCCGGCGGAACAGCATTGATCGGTTCTGCATAGGCAAGCATATATGACTCTAACTTGTAATATGCAGAAGTGAAGTCATAGACGCACGCTCCATAGTCTTCTGGACGCAGCATTCTGATAGCTGCCATAGCATGTTTACAGGGTATTAAGTCAATTTGATACTCTCTGCACGTACAAGTTCTGTTGAGTAAATCGACTTCTGCTCCCTGGCCTGGACTGATGATGGTGAAACCATACGTACCTTTTCGACTAATTGCGAGCTTACCCCCTTCCTCCAGGTTGAATCTTATTTTTCCTTCAATTGAAGGGACGCATATGGTTGAAACCTCGAGGAACTTCGTAGCTCTCACATGGAATTTTTCGCCAAATGTACGATTGATATGATTTAATAGGGCAACGATAGGATATTCTCTTTCATCCCTCAGCATTGCATTTGTGGACTCAGCAATGTTCGAGGTCATCACTGCAAATCTGAAATTGTAACAAACAAACAAAGACCTTAATGCTAAATACGTCTAATCCAAGTGCGAACATTAAGCATGCGATCAGAACATCAATAATTACGTCATACACATCATTTGTACTATTGTGAACGTCAATTAGAATGTTCTCGGCTTAATTGACATGTAAATATAGAACATTCCAACGCAACGTTTAGAACATTTGGTATGAATGTTCATAGTCGTGTACCTGTGCCCAGGGAAAAAGCATCTGCTCCATTTATGGAACCCCACGTCATCTTGAAGATATCTGGCAACCCTTGGATCGTTGTCTTCGATTTGCTTAAAGTGCGTTCTGAAATCCTCCACACGATATGCATCTGCTGCCAAGTAATAGGACCCCAGGTGGTCTCCAAACTGAAACTTTGTACGGATATTTTCAGCAAGGTGCCTCGTGCAAACTCCGTAGTGAGCTTGGGGAAACCACTTGGCAACTGATTTTGCTATGCTTTTATGCCTGTCTGAAATGACGCTCAACTCATCATTGTACTGGGCTATGTCAACCAATTGTTCGAAAAAAAAATCATAGGAAGCATCACATTCTTTGTCCACAACGCAGAATGCAACAGGGAATATGTGCTTCTCTGCATCCTGGGCAACGGCAGACAACAACACACCGCCGTACTTGCCTGACAAATGAGTCCCATCAATAGCAAGGACTTTCCTCATATACAGAAAACCCCTAATCCAAGATCCGTAAGATATAAAAAAATACTTAAACCTCCCACAACTATCAAGCTTCAAAGCTGTCTTGCTTCCAATATTTTGGGACCTTACCATATAACTGTATGCCTCTAAAATTTCATAGCTGTGTTCATGTGTCCCTCTTGCTATTGCCTTTGCAATCTCACACCCCTTCAAACTTTTCTAATAACTAATGTTGCATCCCAATTCTCTGTTGAATGCAACCCTGATGTCTTTTGGTGTTATTCCTTTCCCCTCAATGTACCTATCTTTCATGTATTCACCAACAACATCAGCTGTGGCATGTTTATGGTGGCTTTGCAGGTGCTGCACACCGCAAGTGTGCTCGCCATTGTAGATTGTAATATAAAATGTATCACTACTATGATACCTCAATGCTCGAAGCCACCACTTGCAATTTGCATCAACACATCGGGCATAAAACAACCTTTTTGTATTCTTCACAGCTTTGAAAGAAAAAGGCTTCCTCACTGCAGCAAGCCTCAACTTCACCACTAATTCTCGCTTGTTCTTGAAAGTCATACCCTTTACAAAACCTGTGCCGTCTTTTCCAAAAAAATCGTTGCGGCTGCTCAATGATGGTGCTCTTTCTGAAGGATTACCAACTACTTCTCCACCTTCTTCACCTTCTTCGTCTGCCTCTCCACCTTGTTTTAATTCATCTTCATCCATCTCAACATGCATATCTTGTTCATTCGAACTTGAAATTCCTTCAGGCCTTGGAATCACACTAACCCTTAGTGTTGGCCTAGCCCCAGCTGGGTCTACATCAGCCATATAAAGCTGAACATCATCATCAGACCTAATTTTAGATGGAGCAGTCTTTTGCTTTGCGGCAACACTCAGCATATATGAAATGCAAAGATCCCTAGGATCATCACTTACCCCCCAACTGCGTATGATTTTGTCGACAAGTTCATCATATGTAATATTCCTACTCACAAGGATAGGTCTTGTCTCTTTCACCTTAGGAATCCAAGCATAGCATTTCGAACGCTCAACCCATTCGCCGAGAAAATCAACTCCTAGTAGTATGTTGTCCCCCATTACTTTAACGATATCTGCAAGGTAGGATAAACATTCATCAAATGTGGTCCAGGTAGCAAAGGATACTGGAACATCGAAAAACAGATCCGAACATGCCCAAGGATGTTTAAGAATACAATCATACTGATGTGAAACATCGATACATCAGTTCCGACCATCTACAAAAATGTTCCAACATTATGAATAGCATTTACTGAACATGCTGTAAGATTATTCGGGCAACCAAAATTATGTTCCGTAAGTCTGACTAGCACAATAGGAACATCAAAAGGATTATCCTGAGCATCTAATACAATGTTCCATAATTGTGACTACGTTGTACGAGTATTTGTAGAACAATCTTTATAATGTTGCGATCGTCACGGTAAGATGTTTCAAAACAGCAACATACTGGTTTAAAAGGATTTTTACAAAAATTAGAATAGTAGAGATTAGCAAGACGGAGATTTACACTTACAGGAGATATGGGAGTTGTCAAGCTTTCCAGTTTGAAGTATTGCCCAGCGTTAAAAGTAATGCCAACCAGAAATTGTTATTCAAAGAATTGCAGCGTATTTTCCCCAAATTAATTATTAAATTAGAGTCAATAATACCTCTAATTAACCGAAATGGATTTTAGATCTGACAATATTTTCCGTTTGGGAGAGGTTGAATGCAAGAATAATAGCGAAAACGAATGGAGATTGAAGAAAGCAGATGCGCAGCTATGGTGTTTCAGGTCGGGAGGGAGAAGAGAAGAGAGGAGAGAGAGAGAGAGAAAGGAGGGAATAAACGGAGGGAAAAATATTTCCCTAATTTGGCAAATTTTATTTTTTATATACGTGAGGACCAAAGTGTAAGAAATGAAACTTTGGGGTGAAGGGGAGTTGAGGAAAGTTATGTTTAAGAGCATTAATTAGATGTGTCCCTTTTATTACATTGATTAAGACTTTGTCCCTTTTACCTATTTTCACTCTTGAGTGTCCCTTTTGACCAAATGTCCCTAATTACTTTGTAATGCAATCCCGAATTCTCAAATGAAATGAAAATCCTCGAAAAGAAAAAGTTTCAATCCCCTCATTGTTTTTATTTATACTAGTTTTAATATACGTGCGTTGCACATGTAATCTCGTGTAAATAATTAAATCCTTTTATATATCAAGAAACGAAATATAACATTAACGAATTAAATGAGAAAATGCTCGAGCAAAAGTTAGCTCCAATTAAATTAGTTCAAACAACATGTTGTTATCTTAAACTCCAATTCACGGTTAATAGGCATAGCTGAGAAATTGAAGTGGTAAATATCTAGCAACAATTGCCTTGTGCCGGAAGATGAAAATTTTATAACAAACTCCAAACCCACGATTTCCATCCAAATAAAATTTATTGTGGTTCAGTGTTCTAGTTATATGAAATTAGTGTGATTTCACAACTTCTAACACCTAAATTAAAAGAATGTGGGATGATTCTTCCAAGGATTAAATTAAGAAGTGTGCCTTGGTCTTAGCAGTCCTACTTAAGCAGAAACTATCATAAGGTAAACTCGCATACTTACGCTCCATTAGCGTTGGAAAACACCCCAGACTAGTCTCGATATTTTATACTGGGACTTTGAATTAACATGTTCAAATGTCTCATTATTTTGTTATGGGACTGAAGCTTTATATATAAAGTCCCATAATAAAATAATAGGACCTTGAACTAACATAGTTCCAAGGTCCCATTATTTTATTATGGGACTTTATATATAAAGTCTCATAACAAATTAATAGGACTTTGAACTAACATATTCAAAGGTCTCATTATTTTGTTATGGGACTGAAGCTTTATATATAAAGTCCCATAACAAAATAATGGGACCTTTGAACATGTTAGTTCAATGTCTCATTATTTTGTTATGGGACTGAAGCTTTATATATAAAGTCCCATAACAAAATAATGGGACATTTGAACATGTTAGTTCAACGACCCATTGTTGGTTATGGGACTGAAACTTTATATATAAAGTCTCATAACAAAATAATGAGGCTTTGAACTGTCATATTCAAAGGTCCCATTATTTTATACTGGGGTTAGGTTACTGAAACTTTATATAAAGTCCCATAATAAAATACATGTTCAAAGCCCCAGTACTTTATACTGGGACTTGTCCGGAGGTGGCTATTTCTCAGCGAATTTATTTTTAACGGCTACAAATCAATTAGCGCGCGCCAAACAGGTCCCTACAAAACTTTTACGCTTATTTTGCTCATTCAATAAACCTAACAATAAAAAAAATAAAAATAGAAAATAAAGAAAACCCCTAACAATACAATACTATTGTTTAAGATCTCACACTCCTCGCGCCCATACATAAAACAACTTCTACTCTCGATTATAATTATTCTAACTTCATCCTATATGTCATGACTAAGATCCTTTATTTTTTTTTTTCTCAATTTTAGCGTATCATCACCGAACCAAACATCTAGACAAAGTTTAGAACATATAAAAGAAAATATATAATGAAGATTTATCAACTCAATCAAAACGTAGAAAAGGCAGAACTAGAACCTATTTACTTTGGATTGCGTGACTAAACATAGTTGACAAATTTTTCTTAGCCTGAAATGCTAAATAAAATAAAAATGAAACAAATTGCATACTCCCTCCATTCCAAAACGGATGGCGTTATTTTCTTATTAGTCTATTCCAAAAAGAATGGCATAATTCTAAATTTAGAAATATTTTTGAGTTGAAACTACTACTTTACTCTGTTTTATAGCCACATATTTATGTAGGGTTTATTTTGGACCACAAGTTTTAAAAATCATACCACATTTCTTAAACTCCGCACTAAGTCAAACTGAGACAACCATTTTGGGACGGAGGGAATATATGATTAGGAGCGACGATATGACTTACAATATTTTGTTTAAGACACTTAGCTTGTTCATGAATGAACCAGATATATCATGTACATTTTAATGACCTCAAGAACTAAGAGTTGAGATTCAACTACCACAAATAGATGAACCCCATGTTATTATCACTATATTATTCTAATTTTTAGAAGCATATAATAATATAGTTGTATGGTAAAAAAACCCAAAACAAAGTACAAATAATTATTAAATAGAACGTCAACAACTAATTTGTACATACCTTAAGAATAGAGAAACTAAACTACAATACAACATTGATCAACTGGTTTATACTAAAGATAGACCATCAATACCACAATTAAAAGGTTAGGGGAAAAAAAGAAGGGAGAATTACTAAAACAACTAGTCAACTCCCTTCCCTTACTTTTGACTAACTCTTACTTTTTATAGCCAGTATACACAAAAATGAATACCTAAAATGATAGCACACGTATACAAATGGTATCCTCACGTATTCATAGTGGATACACCCATAAATATGGTATATACAACCAAATTTACTAGGAATACACAATGTATACATGCATTTTTCAGTTATTTTTAGTATATACACACTTTTTTACAGTGTATACACATTTTGTTACACTTTTTTTTTTTGTATACATCCATTTTATTAAAAAAAATAAAGGAAACGGGCCTGGACTCCATACTCTCAGCTTCGCCGGAGCTCCAGTGAAGCTAAGAGTTTACAGTCCAGTCGCGAGATGACGGAGACGATGGTAGCTGAGCAGCAGCAACAAGGACATTTGTAGATCGGAGGAAGTGGGGTCAGATCGGAGTATCGATGGCTGGTATCACCGAAAACTACAGCACATGGGCGCGTCGACACTGGAACTGCAGCAGCAGTGACGGGGGATGACAAATTTGGGACAAGGGAGGCAGGGGGTGGCTGGAGGGGGAGGAGGAAGTGAGGCGGCGCTGGTGGAGTGGAGAAGAAGGAGGGGAACACTAAAAAACCCTACTAGCTACAAAAAGTGAGGGAGGTTGGCTAAGGGTATATTTAGGGTTATTTTGATAAAAGGGGCTAAAAAATACATAGAGGGGTTTAAATGTATACATACGGTTATTTTCTCAAAAAAGAAAGGCTAGCTATACTGGCTCATAGAAAAGAGTTAGACTTAGATATGTGTTGAGCAGTTGCGATCGCGAGTTTTACGCTTCTGTAGGCATCTGTAACATTATGTAAAACAGCTAAATATTATTCAGAAGTATAATAGAAATATTAAGTAGAAGCGAGGATATTTGACAATAAGGCAAGGAATTAAGTACGAGAAGAATAGTGTAAAGAGCAAAATCAAAAGTACGGGATGCATTCTTGAAAGAATACATGCACAGCGGAAGTAATTTCAAGATCAGAAACTTACATGGAATATAGACAACCAAAATATGGAAATTTTAATCAAACATAAAATCGTTACTTATCTCTTGAAGCGTGACTGCAACGGCGCGACGAGCCATCTACCACGAGCCAGTCCTCCAGATCCATGATCTTCTGTTGTGTTTCCGAATAATTATCGGATTAACAATATTTGGGTGGAACAAATATTACAGAGAAACTTTGAGTAAAAGCTCAACCAACCCTATGGAGGAATAACCCATGCATTTATAGCCTAGCTTTAGGTTTAAAAAACCTATTCCAAAACTAGTTGGGTTTTTTTTCCACCAAGTAAAGTTCACCTAGTCCTAATTAATTCGGGCACGACAGGGACCACAGAATTAATTAATGAGGCTTCTAATTATGGAATTAATTTTTTTTCTCTAGAATTAATCTTTCCATAATAAATCACGAATTATTTCCATTAGAAGTTCGTAATTGCACTCCTCAGTTGAATTTCGAATTCTTCCATCAAAACCTTATTTAACTCCCCACGTTAAGATTACGGACACAAATCAATAAACTTAAATTACTGAAAATTTAATTTATTGACTAATAAATATCCTTTAGACTTCCTCTTAACTTATTTCATGTGTTGGATACCAAAATCCACCGGCCGGTTTACACATAAAAACTTATAAGCTTTCATAGAGGGGTGTCATCAATCTCTATACCGAGACATGGATTCTATCAACTAGCTATCACTTTGCAAATACATATTATCATTATCCAACTTATCAGGAATTATTTGACCCAAAAATCCTAGACCTCACCTGTTGATAAATCAAGACAATGAATAATATACATCACTAATAATAGCTATATAAAGATTAAGAGTATAAGTACATTTGACGAGCTAGAGAATTTATTTTATATTGTCAGTATAAAAACACTTATCTCTACTTGGTCCGTTCAATCCACATAAAGCGCACTAGCACAAAAAGTTGTGATAAGAATCATATGTGGAAAAGTAAAAGATAAAGAACGAGACGTAACTCGATCAATAATCTCAAGTAGCAACGAAGAACTCGTTCCGTTACACCCCAAGAGAATGTCAAGAACACCTACGCTAGGCAACTACCCTCGAGCTAACGTGAGCATGCAAGTAGAATGGTCGGGGGAATTGGAAATCATCTAGATTCACTAGAGGAAGAACAAGTTACATCAAAGGTTTCATTCAACAAAGAGTTCAACTCTTACAAGGTTTTTAATCATCAATCATAAACTAAGGAATGAAATAGGCAAGCTATCTATTTATAGATGTTTTTAGGCACCAAGTGAAAGGTCTAGAATGCCCACACTTAGGCTTAGAGATAAAAGACCACGTAGGGTCAAAATAGACATAACACAAAGCAAAATCCCATGCTTCAGCTTTTGGGGCGGAGCGCCCACCATTTTGTGCAGTGGGGTTGGCTGGGCGGAGCGCCTGGCCCCCTTGTTCTCTGGGCGGGGCGCCTAAAGCTCAGGCGGGGCGCGTGGTTTACTGGACTGCTCCTCTTGTACTTTGATCACCCGGAATATCTTCCAATCACTTCTTTCTTCTAGGCCCTTCCTCACCAAGTGTAAGTGTACTCCTTGGATCTCCTTAGCTTGGCTCCCTGTAAAGGGTCTTGTGGGGGTGGGAGTTTAGGTCTTATCATCCTCCCCTTCTTGAGAGGATTTCGTCCTCGAAAATGAAGCATCATCATCCACGACCTTTTCATCACCTACATCCAAAGGAACCAAGTCACAAACATTAAATGTATTAGAAACTTGATACTCACTTGGCAAGTCAACCATATAGGCGTTGTTGTTTATCTTTGAGAGCACTTGGAATGGGTCATCTCCTCGGGGTGCCAACTTCCCTTTCCTAAGGTTTGGAAACCTTTCTTTCCGGAAGTGCACCTACACATAGTCACCCTTCTTGAGTTCCACCTTCTTGCGTCCTTTGTTTTTCTTGGAGGCAACCTTTGCATAAGCTTCCTCCAAATTCTTCTTTGCCTTTGCATGGAGTTCCACCAAAGCCTTGGCTCTAGCTTTACCATCAAAATTAACAACCATTTCCCTTGGCAAAGGGGTTAGATCAAGGGGAATCAAGGGGTCAAAACCATAAACGCACTCAAATGGAGTCATGCCAATCATGCTATGCAATGTACGATTATAGGCAAACTCCATAAGAGGCAATCTATCAATCCAAGTCCCGGCCTTACCTCGGGTCATGGCTCAAAGAAGAGCACCCAAGGTTCGATTCACCACCTCGGTTTGGCCATCTGTTTGTGGGTGGTGGGACGTAGAAAACAAAAGTTTGGTGCCAAGGGCACCCCATAAACTCCTCCAAAAATGACTTAGGAACTTGGTGTCCCTATCACTCACTATGGTTTGAGGCACACCATGCAAATTTAAAATATTATCAATAAACAAAGTAGCAACATGTTGTGCATCATCACATTTTTTACATGGAATGAAGTGAGCCATTTTGGAGAACCTATCCACAACAACATAAATGCTATCGTGGCCCCCCCCCAGTCCTTGGTAATCCCATGACAAAGTCCATTGATATATCCAACCACGGACTAGTAGGTACGGGAAGAGGGGTATATAACCCATGGGGGTGTGCTTTAGATTTAGCACGCTTGCACTCAAGGCAATTGGTGCAAAACTTTTCAACATGCACCCCCATCTTTGGCCAATGAAATTTTTCTTTAAGAATAGCCAAAGTCTTTCTTGTCCCAAAGTGACCCATGAGTCCTCCACAATGTGCCTCTTGCACTAACAATTCCCTCCATGAGGACTCGGGTATGCACACTCTACCATTTTTGAAAATGTAGCCATTAACCCATTGGTATTTTTCAACTCTCTCCCCTTTATCTAGAGCTTCATGGATGCTCTTTAGCTTGGGGTCATGAGCATACATCAACTTGATTCTCTCAAAACCCATGAGCTTAGAGGTGAGAGTAGTGGCAAGAGCAAACTTTCTAGAAAGCGCATCTGCCACAACATTGTCTTTCCCCTTTTTGTATTGAACAACATAGGGAAAAGACTCAATGAACTCAACCCACTTGGCATGCCTCTTTTTTAGCTTCTCTTGGCCCCTAAGATGTTTGAGTGACTCATGGTCACTCTTAATCACAAACTCCCTAGGCCACATGTAATGTTGCCAATGAGCAAGAGCTCTCACTAGGGCATACAACTCCTTGTCATACGTAGAGTAATTCAAGGAAGCCCCTTTCAATTTCTCACTAAAGTAGGCTATGGGTTTGCCATCTTGCAATAACACACCACCAATTCCCACCCCCGAGGCATCACATTCAACCTCAAATGCCTTTCTGAAGTCGGGCAATTGCAATAGAGGGGCGGTACTCAACCTACTTTTCAATTCTTGGAAGGCCTTCTCTTGAGGCTCTCCCCACACAAATGGTTGGTCCTTCTTCACCAATTCGGTGAGTGGAGCAGCAATGGAGCTAAAGTCTTTCACAAATCACCTATAAAAACTAGCAAGACCATGAAAGCTCCTCACTTGAGTCACGGTGGTAGGAGTCGGCCAATCACGAATAGCCTCCACCTTGGACTCATCCACCTCCACTCCTTGGGCACTCACAACAAACTCAAGGAAGACAACCTTCTCCACACAAAAGGCACACTTTTTCAAATTGGCATAGAGCTTTCCGGCTCTTAGCACTTCAAGCACTTGACTCAAGTGGCCAACATGATCATCTATTGACTTACTATAAATCAAGATATCATCATTATAGACAACCACAAATTTATTGATGAATGGCTTCAACGCATGGTTCATTAGTCTCATAAAAGTATTAGGTGCGTTGGAGAGCCCAAGGGCATCACCAACCATTCATAGAGACTAAACTTGGTCTTGAATGCGGTTTTCCATTCGTCCCCGGGTTTCATCCGGATTTGATGGTAACCGGACCTAAGGTCAATTTTGGTAAAGACACATGAACTACTCAATTCATCTAACATATCATCAAGTCGGGGAATGGGATGACAGTACTTTACTGTTATTTTGTTCACGGCCCGACAATCAACACACATTCTCCAAGTGCCGTCCTTCTTTGGAACAAGGATCACGGGTACGACACAAGGACTCAAGCTTTCCCTCACCAAGC
The DNA here is from genome assembly GCA_029990175.1 of Petunia secreta. Classification (NCBI taxonomy): domain Eukaryota; kingdom Viridiplantae; phylum Streptophyta; class Magnoliopsida; order Solanales; family Solanaceae; genus Petunia; species Petunia secreta. Next base: position 5,153,488 of record JARKIP010000038.1, read on the forward strand.
CTTTAGTGAGAAATTCATCAACTTGTTTTTGCAATTCTCTTGTGTCCTCCGGATTGCTCCTATAAGCCGGTTTGTTTGGAATTTGAGACCCCGGGATAAAATCAATTTGGTGTTCTATCTCCCTCAATAGAGGAAGACCACTCGGCATCTCTTCCGGGAATATGTCTTCAAATACCTTCAAAACATTCTCAATTGCACTAGGTAAAGGGCTAGTTAAAGAATCAACATCGGATGTAAGAATCATACCTTTATGCACTAGGCAAAGGAGTAGCTTGTTGCCATCATTTCCTCTCAATAGTTCACCTGATTGCATCATGGCACATATGCCACCTGTAGAAGATGTGGGATTGCCACCAAGCTTTCGGCCAAAGGACTAGTCTCCACAACTGACTTAGCCTTTGCCTCCTCTCTTAACTCCCTCATTCGCTTGTAATCATCACTTACTTGCTTGGGAGTTAAGGGCTTTAGCACAAATTTCCTTCCCTCATGCTTGATCGTGTAAGTGTTGACACGACCATCATGAACCGCATGTCTATCAAATTGACAAGGCCTTCCAAAGAAAAGGTGGCATGCTTGCATAGGCACCACATCGAACAAGTGCTCATCCACATAGCTACCCATTTTGAACTTAATCATTGCATGCTTCACCACCTTTAGCTCCCCACACACACTAAGCCATTGCAATCGATATGGTTTGGTGTGTTTCAAGGTAGGCAATTTTAATTGGGTAATAAGTGATTGACTCACTACATTAGCACAACTTCCCGAGTCAATGATCATTGAGCAAACAACACCCATGACTCGGCATCTAGCATGGAAGAGATTTTCTCTTTGCAAAGTCTCACTATCCTCCACAATCATGGCACCTAAACTCCTCCTCACAACTAGAAAAGTATGAGCCTCATCATCCTCCACCATATCATCTTGCACATCATCCACCTCATCCTCCTCTACTACCTCATCCTCCGGTTCACTCTCTTGTTCATAAGCACTATTACCAACAACAATCATGGTCCTTTTCGTAGGACACTCTTTAGCAAAGTGACCATACCCCTTACATTTGTGGCATTGAATTGAAGAAGAAGTAGGAGTATTCAATTGGGTTTTAGAGTTATCTCCCACATTGGATGGGTACTTCTCATATGGCTTCTTCACATCTTTGCTAGCACTTGCACCACTTGTTCCACTTGTATTTGGGAACCTTGCATTTGTAGTAGGAGTCTTCAAATCCTTGGTTTTACTCATGGGAGTAGGAGTGCTACTCTTGTAGCGAGTGGATATCTCTTTCTTAAGCCACTTCTCGGCTTCAACCGCATCATTGCATAGCTCATAGTGATCTTCATACTTGTGAAACTTCAATTCGGAGGCTATGTCCCGATCCAAACCACTTCGATATCTAATCATGGCTTGCCCATCCTCTTCCCTATCCAAATCTAGGGACATTCGAATTTGCTCAAATTCATTGAAGTACTCCAAAACCATCTTGTAACCTTGCTTTAGTTCATAGAGTCGCTTGCATTGGTCTACACGGTATTGTTGAGTCACGTACTTCTCATCCATCACACGAATCAACTCTTCCTAAGTCACATTGATTGGCATAGCATTCCTCCTTCTACTTCCTTTGACCGATTCCCACCAAGTAGAAGCAAAGGATTCAAAAGAAGATATTGCATACTTGGCCTTCTTGTCTTCGGTCATATCATTGGTGTCAAATATCTTCTCCATGCCCAATTTCCATTCAATGTACTCCACCGGGTCACTACTTCATTTGAAATAAGGAATAGTGAGCTTCACACTATTAAGTTGGTTGTTATCTCGGCCCCCTTGGTGTGGCACCGGTTGGCCCCCAATGTTGCCTCTATAACCACCAAAATCTCCCCTAGCATTCCCTCCAACATCCCTATCAACTCCTATGGGTGGCCCTCGACCTCGGCCTCTACCCCTATCAACGTTACGTCCCCAATTCATGGCTCTCCCATTTGGATTAAGAGCTCCATATTCATCACACTACAACATTTTAGGTCTTCAGCCACCCTAAAAAAGTGTGGCCTAAACTATTAAAAAGTGTGGCTTTTAATCAAAGACCACACTTTTCGGCTTTAGGCAACGCTTTTTAAGGGATGGCCAAATCCAGCGTTACCTTTACTCTAAGGCCACGCTTTTCAAGTGTTGCTTTATAAGACACACTTTAAAAGTGTAGCCTATAAGGTACAAAGGCCACGCTTGAAGTACCCCATTTAGCAACACTTTTCATGTCTTAAAGCTACACTTTAGAAGTGTAGCCTATTTACCTTATAAAGTGTGGCTTCTAAACCAACACTTGTAAAGTGTTGCCTTTGTTAATGCACATGCCAGACTTTACAATCAATAGGCCACACAATTGATAGTCTACGACCACACTTTGGTGCGTGGCAATTTTTTCTAGGCTTGAAATCCTTTTTTAATATTTATACAGCCACCGTTTTGTGGTAGATTTTTTTTCCAAGCAACCTGTAATCACATTTACATCAAGCATATATTTTATTATCATCTATCTTGATGATCTCAAGCACTATATTAATATAGAAATAACTAACAAAATAATTTAAATGCATATAATTACAATGCATTTTGAAATCTTTTAGTACACATACTTAGTAAGCGATTTTCAAGATATGCATTTGCAATGAACTCTACAAAACCAAATATGTTCATGTTGTATCCTGAATAATATAACATCAATAACTTGTAACAAATTCTTCATCATTCACTTCAAAAGATCATCAAACTGACTTGTCGCAACCATTTTCATTTGCATCACTTGCATTTTCCTACACATGCAAAATGAAATTTGAAATTAGAAAGAGATCAGACTGAAGCCAATATGTAATATGTTGAGTATCTCATACTTCTAAACTTGCCATATCAACCGTCACTAACGTACGTGCTTTTGATACATGAAACCTTGCCACGGGAGAATGGGTTAGGGTGGTATAAATTCCTTATTATAAGACCAATAAGTTATCATCAACTCTCTACAATATTTCATTAAATTCGGGTAAATAGATCTCATTTATTTATAAAAAAAAAAACTGTAGATCTCGAAGTTCCAAGGTCATAGCTAGCACCTACTATTCCAAGATTAACTTACAATAATCTAAACTTTAGCTGCATATCTCCAGGGGTAAAACAAATACAAGTATAATTATCATATTAACAACACAGAACAAAACAAAACTAATTCTTGTACATGTAACGTCCAGGAATCATTACTTCACAGAAGAGGTGAGAAGAATGTTGTCTCTAGTTCAATATACAAGCCCCGTCATGTAGTTAACAATAAAGTTGTTATACAATCAAAAGAATGAGGTTTGATAATAAGGATCCTGAAAGTGTCAAGTTTATAGCCGGGAACTCATGGTGAGTGCAAATTGATGTTTTAATATATAGAGAGAGAATGCCATGAGTCACTGACATATCTATGCAGCAATGGGCATTCTGCCACTGACATATCCATGTGGAAATTTTCAGATAAATAGGCATTGATTCCAGTATGAAGTATACTTGCTATTAAAATGGAAACACTCCCTAAAGTCAGTTCATTGGATCCAATATTTCCCAAATGTGATAGATTTTGTTGTTACATTAATTTGGAGTAGGATAGATATAGTCATCAGTTTCTCAAAACCTATTACGACTTGACCAATCAAATGCTCCCGTAACAGAAAAGTTTGCCTTTCTTCCTACTTTGACCAAACATGAGAAATACCTTTTATTGATATTAAAATCCTCTAGATAGAATAGAAATTAAAATCCATTTTGATACCAGAGGTACTGATTCATGGTCCATCTTCCATCACAATGGAGTCATATTTTGATTAACAGAAAAAAATTTCTCTAGATACTAGGAGGCAGAAAGAGTGGAAGAAGCATTACTCTTCCTCTCCAGATGAATCAATTGATTCTGTTGATAGAGTATATGCAGAACAGCAGCTGAAATATTACAAGAGGATCATTACTTCATTTGACGATCTGACTTAATTACTACAGCACTTATCCAACAATTATTATTCAGATATTCTAACATTTAATGTGTCAAAAGGCTTCTCAATGAGATAACAACATGAGTAGCTGATATATCAATTATTGACAAGATCAAGGTTATGCAAGTTTTCAGCGTGTGCTCCTAATTAGATGCCATTACGTAATCTGGCATTCCTCTAAAATACATGCAGATGTACTTATTAAAAGGAATCAGTTAAGGGATATGCAAAAATATACCTATTGGCAAAGTAGGCGTACTCATAGTGGCACGGGCAGTTAATGACATATTTTGCAATAATTTGAGTGTCCGTGAGATTAAACTCCTTTTTGAATCCTGAAATCCGAAAGGATACGTTGATTAAGTATGGAATTCATATAAGATAAGTTTTGCACATGAACAACATTACCACGTACCAAATTGCTTATTCCTGCAAATGGAATGATTTTTCTTGCCTCTAGCACACTATGAGTTCTCTCAGTAGGCAATACAGGACTACCAACGAAAGGATGTCAGTGTCAACACTAGATGACTTTATTCAGTCAATTGGTATGAGTGATTGGAGGAACTCACTAAACTAGTTAAAACAGGACCCAACAGGAATAGAAACGATAAAAATGATACAAATGCATCAGGATCTAGCAGGCCATGGGGGTGAAAAAGTCCATTTAATGAAAGATTAAGAGTAATGGCTATGAACAAGCCAGCAAGAACAACGACTAGCATAAATTTAATGACTAAACCAACTAGACTTTGCATATCTGTTTGCTGTTTCAAAAACCCATATCAAAATTTACAGAATCTTGTCTTAGAACCACTATAAACACAATCACTTAATAAATTTAAATAAAATCAGATGACACAAGTTCATAATCCAATGCAAACACAAAAAGGATAAAGAATAAAACCACAAAGAAGAGAGGAAGAACAACAATCATTCAAACTCAGGCCTAATGACTTGTCCAAATTAAAGAGCTCCATTGTTACAGTAAAGAATATAAGAAGCAGAACAAAACATATAATTCATCATTTATGAGTCTATAGCATGGATAGTAGCACTACAACATCAATAAAAGGAATTGCATTATCTCCTATATAAAAAATTTGCTAAGATCAATCTTTTTCTCAAGTAGTACACATAGATGAAAATCTTTTGATTAGCAATTTGACGTGTCAACTATTAGTAAACCAATATTGCTATTAATATAAAAACTTTATAAGCACTAAACAAGAATCTTGGTATCCAGGTTCATTAATAATTACATAAGAGATCTTGTTTCACTAATTTTCCAACAAAACATGTCCAATAAATAATCATGATGTATCACTCTCTTTTAGAAAACTATTTAATCTGTTAGCTAATGAGTTATACAATATTTGTCTTTGTTCTATAAGCCTTACAGAAATGAATTTTCCATTAAATGTCTTTGTATTATAAGCCTACAAGTTAATGGTATATTAAATGTAAAATAACACCATTCAAATCGTATCTAATAATTTATTTTCAGAAGAATCTAAGCTTTAGATAAGTGTTGTCCTTGGCCTATTTCCTCTCTAAACTCCATCCTCGGGCCACCCCCTAAGCAAGAACACGACAAAATAGTTTTTTGCATTGCTTCTCCAGATTGAACTTCCAACCTCATGAGTTGAGTGTATGATTTTGTACCCAAACAATAAAAAATTAACAACCACACTAATTGCTTGTCCAAAAATGAACCATCATCAAAACTAACCAACCCCAATCTGATTGAATCAAAATAGAATATATCAATCAATCGTCCTCAATTCCAAATAAGTCTATGTGAATTTTTTATATGCCTTACCTCTATATTCAAGTCCATTTCATTTCCAGTTCTATATAGTAACACTTTAAAATAGCAAAATAAGAGCTCTGTACATTTCAGGCTTACCCCATAACCCCAACAAGAATATACAAGTCTTACACTAGAATAAATAGACGAGAGAATTGAAAATTTAAAAAAACTAAAAAACTTAATGAATTTGCCACAAAATCTGGTGCAGTAAACGTCATAGCTTCGTGAGTATCACCAAAACCCAAAAATTTGACCAATAAAGTCAAATCTTTGGTATCACCGAATGGAGTTTTAGAAGCAACTAAATACTTATAAACCCAGTAACAAACTCGTGCCGTCAAACAAGAAAGAACAAAGTTAATTAGAACCCATTATTAATAACAATTTTAAACTCCGTAAGTTACAGATCCTAATAAAGATTAACTTACCGATAAAATACATGACTCGCATAAGCCCCAAATGCTCTGTTGCCGGTATAGGCTATGTAAGAAAGGAAGTAGCAGCGAATCAGTCGAATAAACCGCAAAATATTTAACCAAACACCAAAAGGAAAAAATTAAAAGATAAAGCAGGAAATGAGCAAACACCAGTGAATCAACCAAGGCGGTAGCAGCAGCAACGAGAGTAGCGGTGGAGCGGCGGTAAAAGAAGCAGTGGCAGAGGAGGAAAGAAGATTCTGGAATGAGAATTCTTTTTGGCTTTAGTGTAATATTGGGGCCGTTTGAGTTTTGAAATTTTTGATAAAGTGTAAAAATTGGGGGGAGAATTTCAGGAAAATTTTAGTAGAAACTTTTAGGTACGTTTATAAAGGGTTGCATTTAGTAGGGGTGTTTATCGGTCGGTTCGGTTCGGTTTTGCACCTTATCGGTTTGTACTATCGGTTTTCGGTTTTTAAAAATGCTAAACCAATAACCGAACCAATAAGCTATCGGTTATCGATTTTCGGGTTATCAGTTTTAGGTTCTTATCGGTTCGGTTTTCAGTTTAACCATTAAGAAACTTAGGCCTAACAAGTGTAAAAAAAAACCTCTTAAACGGCTTTATTTTCACAGTGAGTTCAAATGCCTCTTATAGAATTCGATATATTCAAAAAAGCAACCAACAACATATTCAAATATACTTCATTATTCTATAAACTAATGGAGGAGGCAAGGAGTGAAATAATAAATCAGTGGTTGAAATGGATGGGGCGACTTGAAAGCTACACAAGTAAAAGAAGACTAGGATTTGAGGTTTCCCAGTTCCAACTAATAGTAATTAAGTATACTATTTTTATGCACATAAGCGCAACATAGTAAATTTGAAAACCTTATTGGGTTATCGGTTTAACCAATAAGAAAATGTACAAAACCGACAACCGAACCGATAACCCAATAAAAAAATTTTACAAACCGTTAAATAACCGATAACCCGATAACCCAATATTTATAAACCATTACCTTTTAATCGGTTTGGTTTATCGGTTTAAATCAAAAAATGAACAGTCCTAGCATTTAGTATAAAAATATGGCAACTCCTCAAAATCGTAGCAATATTATTTAATAAGAGTTTCCAAATATACTAAGATTTGGCTGCACTTAAAAAGTGTGGTTTTTATGTTTAAAGATAACGGTTTAGAAGCGTTGCCTTAAACCCAAAGGCAACCATTAGAAAGCGTACAAACAAATACTTTTAGCGACATTTTTTCAGCGTTGCCTAGATTTAGTGTGGCCATAGGCCAAATTTGTTGTAGTGTCACCTCCATATTCTTCCTCCTCCCCTTCTTGAGCTTCCCCTACATGTTCAAGAGGTCTCACATTTCGAATAGCCATTGGAAGAGGAACATTTCTTTGGGGATTTCCCATAAGGTTAGGGTTGATCCCTAGGTGGGGAATGCCCGTTCGTTGAGTATTGCCCAACATTTGTTCATACCTCTCACGATCTTCCTTCACCTGTTATTGATTAAGCAACTCAAGAACTTGTCCCGGGGTAAAGTTAGGACTACTTGAGCCTTCACCGGCTTCAGCTTGGACACTCGGGGTCCCTTGATCACCTTGGGTACTTGAGGTCCCTTGCCCCATTTGGAGACTTGAAGTCACCTTTTCAAGAGTTTCAATCTTTTGGCCCATGATATCCATCTTGGCAAGAATATTAGCCAAGGCATCCTTGATAAAATCTTGATTTTCGTTAGCCATTGTAGCTACAAGAAGAACAAACGTTAGTGAAATCACCTCACACACTCCCTCACTTGTGTTTCACTAAGTTCACTCATTTAGTGGTGGTGGATATTTCACTCGACTTGTAGTTCCAAAGCTTCACGTAGATGAGTAACAATTCCTCAACTCAACCAAACTATTCACGAGTCAAGCACACTCCGGGATGAGTGGAGTTAATAGGACTCAATGAACGCTAGGCACCTTGAAGTGAGGACTTGAGTCAAAAGGATCTACGAATCTTCTTGGAGTTCTACTTTCCAACTAATGCACGAATCACCTAGATGCAACGAAGGATTAGTGCTAATTAAGTAGGAAGATTACTTAGATAAACACTAATTAGAGGTTAGGCAACAAAGAAACAAGAAAACCTAGAAGAAACTACCTAATTCCCAAGCTTCAGGGGTCAGGCGGTACGCCCATTGTATTAGGGCGGAGCGCCCAGTGTATTAGGGTGGAGAGCCTGCAAAAACCACCAGTGGGGATGGTCAGGCAGAGCGCCTGGACCAAGAAGTGGTCAGGCGGAGCGCCTGGACGAAGAACACCTGGGTTTTCAATTCCGTGTTCTTCGTTTTCAATTAAATTTTTGGGTTGATTCCAATGTGTTTTGCTCAAATCAAAGGTACCCAAAGTTGAATATTGATATAACCTTCAAACCCCAATGAATTTCACACCCAAACAACCAATAAACAAGGCACAATCATGATTCAAAGTTTCAAGTTGGGGGTTTTCAACAAGGGTTTCAAAGGTTCAAGGTGGGTTTCAATTCTTCAAACTTGGTGTTACCAAACTCCAAATCACATGAAATTTGTTTCAAATCATTTTTTTTTTTTTTTGCAAAATAGAACAAACCCCAATAATCAAATCAACGATCACCAACCAATAAACCCATGAATCGATCCAAAATCATCAAGAACAAGGGTTTAACAATTTTGGGGTTTTCAAAATTTCAAATCCCGTGAATCCAATCCAAACCTCGTGTTTTTGGTATCAAAATGACGGGGTTTCAACAAGGATCAATAATCTATAACATCCATAACAAGAATCAATCACACCACAAAGTTACACCAATTTTTGTATTTTTAACTTTTCTATTTTTTTGTATTTTTTTTCTTTCCAATAACTTCAACAACAAGAAAACAAAAAGAAGATACTAGGCACGAAGAACCAAGGGTCGGGGGTTTGCAGAAATAAAACCCCAGCCTTGCTCTGATACCAAACTGATAAGAATCATACGCGGAAAAGTAAAAGATAAAGAACGAGACATAACTCGATCAATAATCTCAAGTAGCAACGAAGAACTCGTTCCGTTACATCTCGAGAGAATGTCAAGAACACCTACGCTAGGAAACTACCCTTGAGCTAACGTGTGCACGCAAGTAGAATGGTCGGGGGGATTGGAAATCATCTAGATTCACTAGAGGAAGAACAAGTCCCATCAAAAGTTTCATTCAACAAAGAGTTCAACTCTTACAAGGTTTTTAATCATCAATCATAAGCTAAGGAATAAATAGGCTAGCTATCTATTTATAGATGTTTTTAGGCACCAAGTGAAAGGTCTAGAATGCCCACACTTAGGCTTAGAGATAAAAGACCACGTAGGGTGAAAATAGATATAACACAAAGCAAAATCCCGTGCTTCAACTTTTGGGGCGGAGCGCCCACCATTTTGTGCAGTGGGGTTGGCTGGACGGAGCGCCTGGCTGAGGGGTGGCGCGCCTGACCCCCTTGTTCTCTGGGGCACCTGGTTCACTGGGTTGCTCCTCTTGCACTTTGATCACCCGGAATGGCTTCCAATCACTTCCTTCTTCTAGGCCCTTCCTCACCAAGTGTAAGTGTACTCCTTGGATCTCCTTAGCTTGGCTCCGTGTGAAGGGTCTTGTGGGGGTGGGGGTTTGGGTCTTATCAAGTTGGAACTATACCGTTCCCATAATAAAGATAAATTATATATAATCTTGTACTACAATCATACAGATGGCTTTGTCCAATTTCTATTTTAGATTGCTAACATTACTTTATTATTTATAAGAACGGATGATTTAATATTCTGTGTATAAGCTTGGCTCTACACACTAAATCAACTACTATATAAATAATAGGACACACATGACACAATTGATCTATATAAATAATATTTCATGATATATGATAAATGAATATCAATTGTTCGATAAGGAATAATATAACTAAAATCGCATGGTTATTAGTATATCCCAACAATCTCCGACTTATACTCATAACCATGTCATTGCTAATAAATACTATATCTAAACGCATGGTTAATAGTATATATCTCAATAAACTCCCACTTAGACTTTAACCATGCATCTACAACTTTCACTAGAAATCCTTTTACATGAATACCAAAAAGGAATTAGCAAAGTTGTTTTCTGATGCAATCTTGGTCTATTAGTGCTTTGTTATTACAAATCAATTCGATCTTAACCTTTACAGGGATTCAGTCATGAGACTCTCCTAAGAGCATACACAGATCCACTTTCATTCTTTTCTCCCACTACGACAAAATACCACTGCTAAGTCATACTACCATGTTCTTGCGGTCAAACCACATAACAATAAGAATCTTCTGTCTCAACATTCCTTCCTTACCTTTTGATATTAGAATATGAACAACTTCTTCTTGTTGTATATAGTAACGAGTTATTCTTGTAGTATTTTTCTACTACTCAAATCCCTCTCACTACTTTGGAGTAGTGGATTTCCAAGCATCTTTGTCTATTGACATTTCTCTCACTACTTAAATACAATGGAACGTCAATTATGACAAGTGGATTGGATTTGAACTTTTGAATTTCAGGTGATCCACTTGTCATTTCTTTGTCCTGTTCCAGTAAAAAAAATTTAGTTCTAGGAACATTGTTTATTAAATAGTCAAATTTTAGAAATCTAGTATTTATACTAACAAATATCTTCTTTTCATTATGACAAGAAAATAAACTTCTTTTCGTCCTCTTTGGATAACCAATAAACATATACACATTCATCCTTGATTCCAACTAATCAGTTTTCCCTTTTTATATTTTTTTTAGAAAAAGGTACTAGCATAGAAGGACTACATTTAGAATGTAATTTAAAGTTTTAAGGCATATTCCCAAAACGAAAGAGAATAACAAATTTGAACAACTTCACGTTGCTTAACCATCTCCATAAAACTCATATATCTTCTTTTTACTACACCATTTAGTTATGGTGTCCAGGTGTAGATAATCTAGACATAATTTCTTATTCTAATTAGTAATTTATTAACACTGCAGAGAGATTCCCACCACCACGATCAAATCGCAATGACTTAATATATTTTTAATGATGCACTCCCATTTCCGTCTCAAATTCCTTGCATTTCTCTAAGCATTAAGACTTAGGACACAACAAATAAATATATTTGTATCTGAGTAATCATTTATGAGCGTCACAAAATACTCAAAATTACCTTTCGCTTATCATTAGACTACACTAATCAGAATGAATTGAACCTAACTTATCACCAGCTCGATTTCCTTTTAAAGGACAGTATTACTTAGTCATATTTCCTTTAAACAAGATTTACAAGTTGGTAGTGCCTCCACTTTCAATGAACCTCAAGATCCATCCTTAACCAACTTTTAAAATCCTATTAATATGACATTGGCACAAGAGCAACAGATAAGTGTTATTCAAATTCAAAGAATATTTTTTCTTATGGGGTAGGTCAATATTGTTAAGTTTGAAAGACATTAATAATAAAAGGCTATGCAATTATGTGCCCACAAGAGATAAACATTTATCAATCTCAACAATACAAAAGTTATTTGTAAAACTGAATGTCCATCTCTTAATAAGTTTGAAGCCGAATTAAAATTCCTTCTAACATATTGTACATATAATGCATCTTTTAAAATAGTGTCTTACTATCACCAAAATAAACCTTTGAATACTTAGTGTTTGTGAGAGAATAGTACTTTGGGAATTGAAGGCCTACTTACTAAGAGATTGAACAATTAAATAGATCAAAAACCAGTCATGCAACATTGAATAATTAAATTCAAAACAATCACACATATATTTTCATGCAATAGCCAAATTCGTTGGGAAAGTTACTGTCCATACATGATATTCATGCAATGTCAGATTTCACTCATTAAATTAAATAATATCAAACTCAGTGGAGAGTCTTCTATCAATTTAATTCAAGTGAATATCAATTATTGATTAGCCCTAGTCTCGTTGACTCAACATGCAATTCTCAGTTGGAGAGATATATACAAGTCATCAACAACTAGTCATTAAAACTGCTATACCGACAATACATTTATCCGTTAGGGAGGAAGACCTATTGTCAACACGTAAACATATTATTTGTATTTAATCATGGATACCATAAGGACTTTAAATCAAGTATATATAACAATAAATTTATCTGTTATGGAAGAAGATCTATGTCAACACGTAAACTTATTGTTCATACTAATATACGATCATGGAGACCATATAGAATAATTGCTATTACCATTGGGTGCCAACCATTAACTTTTCATAGAAAAATAATTTCTAGAAAGTAGAAAAAACGTCCAAAACACCATCTTAACCACCTCAAATCGCCGAAAAACGTCATAATTTACTGCATAGATGCGAGTTGTTCTCACTGGGTCGTTTCCGATGAACCTACCAAATTTCAGGCCAATTGGAGTCCGTCAAGTTTTCTGATCTTTGAAACTATGACCAAATTTGGACAAATTTTATTTCACATTTTTGGGTTTAAAATATCTCTACTACTTGTTCTAATCATATATCAATATATAATATTTTGATATCCATGAATAAAGATCAAACAACTAATTTTAAAAAACTTGTATTTCATAAACAGTGCGACCTTTACGTCTCTAATAATTCAAAATATGAACTACATTCTTATCACATATCAATACAAATTGAATCATGGATACCAGTATCATCATGATTTAATATAAACCAAAATTGATATAAAGAATGACTTTTCATATTTAAATCACGTTTTAATCCAACAAACTGTTTAAAACCACGTTCAAACGATCTCATAAACGTTTAAAAATCGACATCATTCACTACAAATAATGAAGCTTACTTACTGTCTTTACCAAATTTCAGGTCAATTGAGATCGTTCATTCTTGATAGCAAAGCTATGACCAAATTCGAAAGATTACCGTTTTAGGCATTTTTATGAATTAAAGCAAACACGATTCCAGTTTACATTCTCCTTCTAATTATCCCATGAACACTAGGTATTCTATTGAAACGACCTCGGTCAGTCGTTTCAGAAGTTAGAACTCCGATTGGTGTGCCGATAATTTTAAAATATTCGTAAGGTTCTATTATGACTTGTCTGTAAAATTTGAGCTAAATAAGACCTTGTTTGGTAGGCATCGGAAGAAGGTTTCAGTTTTTATTGTCGATAAATATTAAAAAGAGATTTTCGAGCTCGGTTTTGGCGAATGAGCTCCGATTTGAAATCCAAAAGCGCTGTTAGGTTCGTATGATTATTTGTGACTTTTGTGGCTTTTTGAAAGTGAATTTCGAGGTTGTTCGACTAGTTTCCGCTAAAATGCCGAAAGTTAAATAATTTGACCTTTTTCCATTTAATTTGCATATTGAGTTTCGGGAGTCCGATTTGAGATCCGCCTTAGCAAGTGTGTTACATATATTTTGTATAATTTACTTGAGAAATTTAGAATTATTCCGAATTTCATAGGTCTTCGTTTTAATTTTTACCGTAGCAGCGAATTTTAAAGGAAAAAGGAAAAAAAAGGCAAAAGGACAAAAAGGAAATCAAAGGCGGTGGACACTTGAGCTTATAAAAGCTCTAATGATCAGAAACGAGGAAAACAAAGCATCAGAAACAATATGAAACAGAGAGAAAATGAAATGACGGAGATGAAGAGAAAAATGCCAGAAAATGAGAAAAGAGCCGGAAAAAGATAGAATTTTCACCCCAAAACATTCAGGTAATGATGTTAATACATTATCTGAGTTTATTTCGTGTGTCTGAATATATTTTAACGATAGAAATCAGGATATTAGACATCGTTTTAATAAGTTCAATTAATAGTTTAAAGGGTCAATTGGACCCCGATAATGAAATTGAGTATATATTCGTACTCAGTGAGTTATGGGCGGTGAACTTACATAGGCATGGCCTGCGTATTGCGTATGCGAATAGGGTATCAGGTTCCTAACCGGATTGCCCTAAGATGTAGGGAATGAAGCCTTAAACCTAATTTGATATATTTTCTGCTTATTGAATAGGCAGGATCCTTTGGGCAGTGAATCCAAAGGATAAAGCGGGTGTTGGGTGGCACTTTGAAATAAGGTAAGTGTTTATATCCATTTCTTTGGAAGCACATGGCCTCGTGGATTTTCTACCACTTGTTCCTTACGTGTATAGCTGCCGATAGGTGTACTTATTACGCCTTAGCTTTGGATTTACATTGTATATTATATGTTATGCCATATTGTTGGTATTGCATTAAGGATCTGAGCATTTTACTCTAGCTATGAGTTGGCATCTACTTCCCGGCTATTGATGAGAGTCCCCCGCCGGTGAAGGGTTATTATTGCATCACTTTGCATTCATATGCATTATATGTCATTCATATGCATTACATTGCATATCATATTTGGTGCAGGAGTATTCTGCCCTAGGAGCATGAGGATTCCGCTCCATTCTATCATATTGAGGGGTAGGAGGATTCCGCTCCATTTTATCATATTGAGGGGTAGGAGGATTCCGCTCCATTGCATCATATTAAGGGTAGGAGGATTCCGCCCCAAGAGCAGGAGGATTCCGCTCTATTGCATCATATTAAGGGTAGGAGGATTTCGCTATGGAGTAGGAGGATTCCGCTCCATTCATTTGGCACATGTGACCCCATTGCATCATACTGCATTCTTTCCATTTCATTGCATCGGTTGCGGTGTATTGTGTGATTATAGTGCGATGTTTCGTAAATATGTCATGTATTCCTGATTGTTGATATGTTCGGGATGCCTATATGTTCTATCTATCATATGTCCCTGATTGTTTATTAATTTATGGTGTCATACATTATCTGGCTCTACCTTTTTATAATTTAAATAAGAGGAATATGGTTTATCTTTTTGTTCTCTCTGGCTAGCTATCCTATTCTTTGAGGTGGATAGTCGGCCCCACTTATTGAGTCCTTTGACTCACCCTTGTTTGTTTCTTGTCTATCTTTTTCGTTTCGGCAGGTTCGCTCCAGAATTGAATTCGCCACGTTGTTCAGGAGCGAAGACGATTTCAGCTGTCAGGGTGAGCCAGCTTTTATTCCGGATGGCCACCAGTTTATTATTTATTATTTCATTTGCATTTTCTCCCTTCAAGAGGTATCTGTCTTCTTTTGTACTCTTAGATGTCTAGTCTGGATAGCCCTAAACCTAGTATGTTGGGTAGTCAGTTGTAATTTCTTTTGTACAGCTTAGAGGTATCAGTATGTTTGTGTTTTTTTCTAAGTCTTGCTTTCATTTTCCTAATTTAATTGGTAAGCGTTCGCCCGACGGGTCTAGCGGAGGATGTCGGGTGTCGGCACGGCCTAACCGGATTCCGGATCGTGTCATCTATTGTGTTATTCTTTTGACTAAGGAACACAAAAACATTCTCCTACACCAAATTGTCCTCTCGATTAACACACATGAAAATCCAATATATTATTTTCTCATATTAGGTAAAAACTAAACATTATATCTCATGAATTAATCGAGTGTTACTAGTATTAAGAAATTTAATCTCCTTTTCAGTACATAAAATTCCACAACAAGCATACACTTATCCAAAGATAATTTACTCATAGTACATTGAGAATATCCAATGACTCAAATAAATAGATTATTCTAGTGAATCCTATTTATTAATCGTAATTCTCATTCCATGAATTAACATAATCATACATGTATAAAATTATGAGAATTATCAATGATTCCAAATTGGTAAACCACCTTAATAGTGACTATTTATTAATCATAAATTCTCAACTGTGACATCATATAGTATATTAAGAATTTTCAATAACTTTCAATAAATATACTACGTGACATGACCCGGAATCCGGTTAGGCCGTGCGGGCACCCGACATCCTCCCCTAGACCTATCGGGCGAACCCTTACCAATTAAATTAGGAAAATAAATGTAATAATTTATAAATAAGGACAAGACTTAAAACAAAAACACAAACATACTGATACATCTAAGCTGTACAAAAGAAATTACAGCTGACTACCCAGCATACTAGGTTTAGGGCTATCCAGGCTAGACATCTAAGAGTGTAGAAGAAGACAAATACCTCCTGAAGGGAGCAAAATGCAACTGAAATAATAAACATAAACTGGTGGCCATCCAGAATAAAAGCCGGCTCACCCTGACAGCTGAAGTCGTCTTCGCTCCTTCACAACGTGGCGAACTCAATCCTGGAGCGAACCTGCCGAAACGAAATAGATAGACAAAAACAAACAACAAACAAGGGTGAGTCAAAAGGACTCAATAAGTGGGGAAGACTAGCCACCTCAATGAATAGAATAGCTAGCCAGGGAGGGAAACAGATAAACAAAATTCCACTTATTTAAATTATAAAAAAGCAGAGCCAGATAATAACTAGAAACACGTATGCAATGACAAACTCATCAACAACCAGGAACGTAAGATAACCAAAACATATAGGTATCCCGAACACATCAACAATCAGAAATACATCCTGTTGCGGCGTGCAACCCGATCCATATATTCATCCTGTTGCGGCGTGCAACTCGATCCATATATTCATCCTGTTGCGGCGTGCAACCCGATCCATATATTTATAACGTTGCGGCGTGCAACCCGATCCCCGCAACCCAGAATACGAGCCAGAAATATATAGGCAAATAAGCAATGCACGTAGAAGCAGAGCATTAGTTATGTACCACAAGTCTACACAATGGTATGAAAAGAAATAAAATATGATGCAAAGGGTCACATGTGCCCATAATCCCATCTCGAAGCGGAATACTCTTGCATTCGAGGAAAATCCAAACTGATAACCAACTGGAGCGGAATACTCCTACTCCTGGGGCGGAATACTCTTGCACCCGATATAATATAAACCAGAGGCGGAATACTCCTGCACTCTCCTGGGGCAGAATACTCATGCCCCTCAATATGATACAACGGAGCGGTATACTCCTGCTCCTGGGGTGGAATACTCCTACACCCAATATGATATGAAATGTAATGCATATGAATGACATATAATGCATATGAATGCAATGTGATGCAATAATAACCCTTCACCGGCACGGGACTCTCATCGACATCCAGAAAGTAGATGCCAACTCACAGCCAGAGTACAATGCTCAAATTCTCAATGTAATACCAACAATAGGATATAACATATAATATCTAATGTAAATCCAAAGCTAAGGCGTAATGAGTACGCCTATCGGCAGCTACACACGTAAGGAACACGTGGTAGAAAATCCACGAGGCCAGGTGCCTCCAAAGAAATGGATACAAATACTTACCTCTTCCAAAAGTTAGTACGGCTAATCAACAGCCACTTTATCCTTTGGTTTCCTTGTCAAACGATCCCACTCTATTCGATAAGCAGAAAAATATATCAAATTAGGCTTAAGACTTCATTCCTCACATCTTAGGGGAATCCGGTTAGGAACCTGATACCCTATTCGCATACGCAATTCGCAGGCCAGGCCTATGTACAGGGTTTATGGTCACCTAACCAAATCCTAAATAAATTACATTTATATGTTGCGCATAACTCTTTGAGTACGAATATATAATCAATTCCATTATCGGGGTCCATTTGTCCCTTTAAACTATTAATTGAACTTATTAAAACGATGTATAATATTCCAAGTTTTACCGTTAAAACATATTCAAACACGCGTAATAAACTCAAATAATGCATTAAGATCATTACCTAAATATTTTGGGGTAAAAATACTATTTTTCTCCGGCTCTTTTTGCATTTTCTGGCATTTTTTTCCTACTGCGTCATTTCATTTTCTCGGTATCGTTTCTGTTCTAATGTTTCTGTTTGCTCCCCATTCTCAATGTGGCTAAGGGAATATTTCCCTTAGCCCACCGTCCTTGATTTCTTTTTGTTTTTTGTCTTTTTATTTTATTTTTTTTTTCTTTTCGTGACGAAAATTAAAAAAGTACCTTACGATATTCGAAATAATTCCAACTTTTGCGTACAAGTTATAAAAAATATATGTAACATACTCGCGAAGGCGGATCTCAAATCGGGTTCCCGAAACTCAAGATTCGAATTTAAATAAAAAAAGTCAAATTATTTAACTTTCGGCATTTTAGCGGAAACTAGCCGAACAATATCGAAATTCACTTTTGAAAAATCACAAAAGTCACAAATCATCATACGAATCTAACAGTGCTTTCGAATTTCGAATTGGAGCTCATTCGCCAAAACCGAGCTCGAAAATCTCTTTTTAATATGTATCGACAATAAAAACTGAAACCTTCTTCCGATGCCTACCAAACGAGGTCTGATTTAGCTCAAATTTTGCAGACAGGTCCTAATGGATATCATAAATATTTTAAAATTATCGGCACGCCAATCAAAGTCCTAACTCCGAAACGATTGAACGAAATCGTTTCATTCTCCTCCACTTATACTCTAAGTCTAAAGAAAAAAAATTCGCGCGTATTACAAGAGAACTTGCACAACCTTCATAAGCTACTCCACTGACATTATCTCCTGATTGCAGGACCAGAATTATAACACGCATATTGAACTTTTTGAATAAAATAAATCTGGATAATATCATCACATCATTGCCCAACTTATTATTAGTAAGCTGACCCTTCCTCAATCATGAGAGAAGAATTCTATATTTTCGAAATAAAGATATACGGAACTTTGAATGGGTTAACATGATTCCGCAGATAATCACCTCTTCGATATATCTTTCGATATAGAACAGGTCGATGGAACTAAGAATTAGCTCACACTTGATGCAATAGGGGAAGCTTTTGAAGTACCTTGTCACTACACACTATAGAAGAATTGATGCAAGCTATATTATTTTTACGAACACACTATGCAACATCTCAATTGATTTTACTGTTGTTCCGCAAGCTCCTTGTGGGAATGTAGTTACTCATATCCTAATGTATGTCAAAGGTTCATCTGAACAGGGTCTATCATATAAGGATAAAGGTCATGCAAATACTACTGGATAGTATGATGCAGACCAGGAATGATCTTTAGACTAAACATCTACTTCAGGGTATTGCCTTTGAATTGGAAGTATTATGATTTGAAAAAGTGAAAATAAAAGAGACATGCAGTTGGACCATGAGCTGAGGCAGAATACCAGCAACAAAGTTGATTACATGTGCACTTGTAACGCTACAGTAATTTCTCAAAGAGTTGAGGTGTGAAGGACATATGCCAATGATGGATGGACGACAAGCTGCACTAGACCTTTAACTCTAAATTTTCATGAAGTAAAACAGCGTCAGTATGAGGATCCAGTTCTAGTTAAATAATAATAGATAGCCACAAGAAAAATCGGAGTCACCATACAGGGTTACTACTGACGGTGTTCTCATGTAATAATATAGACTTTGTGTTCCTGATGTTGCAGATTTACGTGAACAGATTATGATAGAGGCACATTATTCCAAATACATTGTTCATCCCGGTTCGACTAAGATGTACTGTGATCCTAAGCAGATTTATTGGTGCGACGAAATGAAGTGTGACATAGCCGAATTTGTGGCTCTGTGTTCTAATTGCCAGCAAGTTAAAGTCGTGTCATCTTTCCAGACTTTATGCTTTCAGTAGATAGGTACGTATATATGATCAGGTTGCCAGTTTATCTCTAGCATTAATAGATTATTAGTGGGTTTAGCAATGATCGACACTCATTGTAGGTTTCTGTCGTGACCCTAGGTCGGGTCGTGACAAAAGTGATATCAACGCCTTAGAGATTTAGTATTACCATTCAGTATTTGGAGGAAGACTCCTCCACTTAAAGCACAAACCCATGCAGCTATTTGAATAGGAATAACCATCCCCGCACAGTCTGTTGGACTAAAGAAGATTTAGCTAAAGGCTGAACGTAGGCAGACCTAAGCTACCAACTATCCTTTCGAGTTGCCAAACAGCTGCAACTCTCGAGTTCACTACTCTCAAACCTTTACCACAAGCACTACCGCTCGATAGCTCAATTCACGGGTCGGACCACACTCTCCATTACATTTAGTAGCCTTGAAACACAACTACGTGCTTACCCGGCTACCTTAATGCATACTATGGCTCAACACAAGGAACATCACAAGTGGCTACTAATTTCCCAAGCTCACTATTTTCGGACGAGGAAGAAATGGTAATAGACCGAGGATGGAGATAATTAGAACCTCAGGAAGCTCATCTTCTTATTGCTTGGCGACCAGAGCTAGACTACTTTTGAGTCAGGCTAGCAAAAGAATCGCAATTGAAGAAATAGGCATTATATGAGCTTTATGGAACAAAATCTATGTCACTTTAACCTCCCAATAAGAAGGAAACTCTGACAATTTACTAGAAAATCCTTTTATACTGAGACAAACTTGTAGAATAACATGACTCTACTAGTGTCTCAAACCAAGAAGAGACACGTAGATCGAGTATCGAACGACATCCAAGGAAACCATCGAAACGTGATAAGACACACTATTTCTAAATCGATCGAAAGAATCAAATCTTACTCACATTTAATGGAAGAAGAAATACATGGGTCTACTACGTCAGATACCTCAGCATCCTGCCAGACTGGCAGTTCATAGAACTGCCTCTGCAGCTGAGCTGAGCCATTACCCTGATAATCACCTTCTGAAGAACCACTGTCACCACGCTCTCAACCTCTACTGGATGGTGGCATTTCTTTTGCTGATTGAGATCCAAATAAAATCCCCTGCGACTGCGCAGATATCTGATGACGAGAGAAAGGACGACTGCCTACTTGTTGGAGTAAGGGAAAACTCCTCCAAAGATGACATGCTCACAAACAATGATAACACCTTTTCGGTGAAAATGGAAGCAGGACAGATTGCTGGTAACTACAAAGAGAAAACCGAGTCTAATCTTGATGAACTACTCGCGCACTTTGAGAATCACGCTCTACAAGCTGAGATAACCTGGAAGGTGACCTCCCAAAATAATCAGAACTCTTACCTCAAAATGAGGTACCATGGTTACCCACTAGGGCCACGGGATCTCCTGCTCTCCCGCTCTAACTCTTCCCCCTCTAACTTATGGTATGCCTAATACCTTTGAGCAATATCAATAACGACGTCAAATGAAGTCCCAACCTCAATTTTTCGAGCCATCTGGGATCTCAAGGAAAAAGAAAGGTCATCAATAAATCTTTAAATCTCTCGAAAGGCTCATGGACTAGTTCTAATGCATATTCAGCCATTCTATAGAATTTAATCTCATATTCTGAAACACCAACAGGCTAACCGATAGGCTACCTTGTCCAATCCACTCAAACTAGCAACACTTTTCATCTTGCTCGCGAAAGGAACTTTTCCACGAATCTAGAAGAAAAACCGAACCAAGTTAGCTAATAAGAGAGCGACCCACCAATTCAAGGCTGGACCCTGAATTTGGAAAGCAGAATAATCAACACCATACTACTCGATATAATCAAGAGCCTAAAGGATACACTGATATCATATTGTAAAAGTTAATGAGGATTATCTAATGCATAGCCTGAGAATATCAAAAGGTTCAACCGGGTAAAATAATTCAACCTCTTCGGACACTCGGACCGAGCCATTACTCAGGCTAATTAAGCATCCAAAATAACTTGAGACACAACACATGCTGTCTCCGGAACATAATTTACTGCAGCAACATTAAGAACTGGAATAGGAGCTCCCTGAGACCGAACGTCTGCATCTGCGGCAACCTGATAAGCTGCCAAGGGAATAATAGGTTCTTGCGGTATCTGCGTCGCCAAGATTTACGTAAAAGCATTGTAGAGAGCCAAGGGAACCACAAGGCCCTGCTCCTTTTCCCCTCGCGAGCTCGTACAGGTGGGGCCTGTGCAACTGGATCGTTAGCACGATCCACAACTCTCGCGGCTTGAGTAGCTCTAGCCCCAGGCTAGACTACTTCGTTCCGAACTCCTACCGTTTGCTGATTTTTTGCACGAAGGTTCACAATTACCACGAAGGAATTAACTAAAATACTTTTGCATCCTAGACCGACGCATGATCAGAAAAGAAGGAAGTGGAACTTCCTAGATGCCATCATAGCCTCTCGTAGATAAGTACGGACGTATATGTACCCATCAGCGAGACTCTACTGGACACTGTCTTAGTTTGGATAGACTCTAAACCGGGCTCTAATACCAACTGACACGACCCGAAATCCGGTTAGACCGTGCGGGCACCCGACATCCTCCCCTAGACCCGTCGGGCGAACCCTTACCAATTAAATTAGGAAAATAAATATAATAATTTATAAATAAGGACAAGACTTAAAACAAAAACACAAACATACTGATACGTCTAAGCTGTACAAAAGAAATTACAGCTGACTACCCAACATACTAGGTTTAGGGCTATCCAGACTAGACATCTAAGAGTATAGAAGAAGACAAATACCTCCTGAAGGGAGCAAAATGCAACTAAAGTAATAAACATAAAGCTGGTGGCCATCCGAAATAAAAGCCGGCTCACCCTGACAGCTGAAGTCGTCTTCGCTCCTTCACAACGTGGCGAACTCAATCCTGGAGCGAACTTGCCAAAACGAAATAGATAGACAAAAACAAACAACAAACAAGGGTGAGTCAAAAGGACTCAATAAGTCGGGTAGACTAGCCACCTCAAATAATAGGATAGCTAGCCAGGGAGGAGAAACACATAAACAAAATTTCTCTTATTTAAATTATAAAAAGGCAGAGCCAGATAATAACTAGAAACACGTATGCAATGACAAACTCATCAACAACCAGGAACGTAAGATAACCAAAACATATAGGTATCCCGAACACATCAACAATCAAAAATACATCCTGTTGCGGCGTGCAACCCGATCCATATATTTATAACGTCGCGGCGTGCAACTTGATCCCCGCAACCCAGAATACGAGCCAAAAATATATAGGCAAATAAGCAATGCACGTAGAAGCAGAACAGTAGTTATGTACCACAAGTCTACACAATGGTACGAAATGAAATGAAATGAAATAAAATGAGATGAAATAAAATAGGCAGAATACATAGATGGCCCCTCGAAGTTGGCACCAATTCCCGTATTAACACCTCAATTTTTCTAATAATCAACTAGACACCTCTTGTCATCTCAAGTGTGTCTCGTGAATACCTGCGTCTACGAGATCATCCGCGTGAGACTCACTCTCTATTGACGTGTCAAATGATCAAATAGAATGATGACACTTGTATTTTTTTTAAAATTTAAATGTCATAACAATTTTTTTAAAAAGAAGACTAATTATATAAATCTAAATAAGGATAGCCCCCCCCCCCCCCCTCATCCCTTACCCAAATCTCTTTCAAACCTCTCCAATTCTGCCATTCCCTTGTCCCGTATCCATCATTCCTAATGTCATTCCATTTCTTCTTCTTCTTCTTTTAAATCAAAATCAGAGAAATAGTAGAGAGAAAACTTGATTCATGTTATGAAATTTAGTATTTATTGAAGATTTTGTGGATGCCCATCCATGGTGAACTCTCATCAATGGTGAATTCTCAACCACTGTGTATTTATGGACAACAAATTTTTTAATGGGGCTTCCAGGGCTTCCAGATTTTCATGGAGCAGTATTAATTATTGAAATCTAATATTGATGCTTCAATTTTATTTAACTTGGGATTACTTATGGAATTATAGAATCAGGGGAGCAATTTTGTTGGATAAACTTTAGCTATATGTGAAATAAATCTGGTAATGGTAATAATTTTGTGGGAGGAGTTTCTTTTGAATCAATGGTGGTGCTAATTTGTCTTACCAGTTGGACGTGCGGTGGTTGATATATGGCAAGAGTCGGCGGAAGGTGATGGAACTTGTAGTGTAGGTAAAGATGGTGTTTTGGGGGAAGAAGATGAATATATTGTGGTGAAGGAAATGAAAAATATCGTGTAGGACCCACAAAAAAATAATTTAATTTTAAATAAAAATAAAGAAAATGTAAACATAAATCACTCACGCACTTATATGTTGGTGAATTACACATGATTTGCCATGTCACCAGGAAGGGTTCACGAGACACATTGGAGACGACAAGAGGTGTCTAATTGATCACTAGGAAAATTGAGGTATTAATATGGGAATAGGTGCCAACTTCGAGGGGCCATCTATGTATTCTGCCAATAAAATATGATGCAAAGTGTCACATGTGCCCGTAATCCCATCTCGAAGCGGAATACTCTTGCATTCGAGGGAAATCCAAACTGATAACCAACTGAAGCGGAATACTCTTGCTCCTGGGGCGGAATACTCCTGCACCCGATATAATATAAACCAGAGGCGGAATACTCCTGCACTCTCCTAGGGCAGAATACTCCTGCTCCTGGGGCGGAATACTCCTGCACCCAATATGATATGAAATGTAATGCATATGAATGACATATAATGCATATGAATGCAATGTGATGCAATATTAACCCTTCACCGGCGCGGGACTCTGATCGACAGTCGAGAAGTACATGCCAACTCACAGCCAGAGTACAATGCTCAAATCCTCAATGTAATACCAACAACAGGATATAACATATAATATCTAATGTAAATCCAAAGCTAAGGCGTAATGAGTATGCCTATCGGCAGCTACACACGTAAGGAACACGTGGTAGAAAATCCACGAGGCCAGGTGCCTCCAAAGAAATGGATACAAACACTTACCTCTTCCAAAAGTTAGTACGGCTAATCAACAACCGCTTTATCCTTTGGTTTCCTTGTCAAACGATCTCACTCTATTCAATAAGTAGAAAAATATATCAAATTAGGCTAAAGGCTTCATTCCTGACATCTTAGGGCAATCCGGTTAGGAACATGATACCCTATTCGCATACGCAATGCGCAGGCCAGGCCTATATAATGGGTTTATGGTCACCTACCCAAATCCTAAATAAATTACATTTATATGTTGCCCATAACTCACTGAGTGCGAATATATAATCAATTCCACTGTCGGGGTCCATTTGTCCCTTTAAACTATTAATTGAACTTATTAAAACGATGTATAATATTCCAAGTTTTACCGTTAAAACATATTCAAACACACGTAATAAACTCAAATAATATATTAAGATCATTACCTGAATGTGTCGGGGTGAAAATACTATTTTTCTCCGGCTTTTTTTGCATTTTCTGGCAATTTTTTCCTTTTGCGTCATTTCATTTTCTCGGTATCGTTTCTGTTCTAATGTTTCTGTTTGCTCCCCATTCTCAATGAAGCTAAGGGAATATATCCCTTAACCCACCGTCGTTGATTTCTTTTTTGTTTTTTGTCTTTTTCTTTTCTTTTCTTTTCGCGACGAAATTTAAAAAAGTATCCTACGGTATTCGAAATAATTCCAACTTTTTTGTACAAGTTATACAAAATATATGTAACATACTCGTAAAGGCGGATCTCAAGTCGAGTTCCCGAAACTCAAGATGCGAATTTAAATAGAAAAAGTTAAATTATTTAACTTTCGGCATTTTTGCGGAAACTAGCCGAACAATATCGAAATTCACTTTCAAAAAATTACAAAAGTAATAAATAATCATACGAACCTAACGGCGCTTTCGAATTTCGAATCGGAGCTCATTCGCCAAAACCGAGCTCGAAAATCTCTTTTTAATATGTATCGACAATAAAAACTGAAACCTTCTTCCGATGCCTACCAAACGAGGTCTGATTTAGCTCAAATTTTGCAGACAGGTCCTAATAGATATTACGAGTATTTTAAAATTATCGGCACACCAATCGAAGTCCTAACTTCCGAAACGACTGACCCAGGTCGTTTCACTACGGTAGTAGAGTAACTATTTATTAATCATAAATTCTTAATCCGTATTCAATTTCATCTTACGTAACACCATTAAAAAATTTTAAATTTCAAATAAATAAACCACTTTGATTTCAACCATTATTTATTACAAAATTATTAACACGTGTAAAAGGTATTAAGAATTTTCAATAATTTCAAATAAATAAATTAATTTGGTTGTAATAATTTATTAATATAATTCTTATTTATACATATTAATATTCATGTGTAACAAAAAGCTCATATAATTAAATTCTTTTAGAAGCCATGGTCTGACGCACCGTCCATCAAGAATACAGTGAAATAAATACCAACGGGTTTCATTACTTTAGTAGATTCTGAAGAAAAGAACGAACCCAAAATTATATTCACTGCGGCCATGAGAATAATCAAGATTAATGCATTAAAGTGAGACATTCTTTGTCAATTGTAAGCCACTACCGTAAGGCGTTAGTAGAAACCTAATGGTTTCTTTCATCTGACAGCCACACTTTAAATTATGTCTAGGTTTCTCATTGCATTAGACATGCAAAGTGCTAAAACAATCTAAAAAAAATTGATCACGTGTTATTACCGATTACAAAAGTAACAGAGAAACAAACTTGCACCTCATTCTTTTATTTTCTTTGACCAATCAGAAAAGGCTAAATAAGTTTGTTAAAAAACAACAAAGACCTTATCATACTGATTGCCGCCAAACCTAGCTAGTGCCGTCACCGGAATGTCCATGGACTTCCAAACGACACAAAGCAAGCCAGAAACCTAATTTACGCTGGTGCTCTTCGGCTCTCAAATTCTTTGATCAATTACGTTTTCCACACGGTAAACAAATTCCGAAAAATCATGATATCATGCATAATCACACATATGTATTTATTAACTTATCTATTTAGATGCAAGAAGGCTCTGATACCAATTGAAAGAATACATGCACAGCAGAAGCAATATCAAGATCAGAAACTTACATGTAATATAGACAACCAAAACATGGATATTTTAATCAAACATAAAATCGTAACTTATCTCTTGAAGCGCGACTGCAATGGCACGATGAGCCATCTACCACGAGCAAGATCAACTACGAGCCAGTCTTCCATCTTCTGTTGTGTTCCCGAATAATTACCGGACTAACAATATTTGGGTGGAACAAATATTACAGAGAAACTTTGAGTAAAAGCTCAACTAATCCTATGGAGGAGTAACCCATGTATTTATAGCATAGTTTTAGTTTAAAAAACCTATTCCAAAACTAGTTGGGTTTCTTTTCCACCAAGTAAAGTTCTCATAGTCTTAATTAATTCAGGCACAACAGGGACCACATAATTAATTAACGAGGCTTTTAATTATGGAATTAATTCTTTCTCTAGAATTAATCTTTCAATAATAAATCACGAATTATTTCCACTAGAAATTCGTAATTGTACTCCTCAGTTGAATTTCGAATTCTTCCATCAAAACCTTATTTAACTATCCATGTTAAGATTACAGACACCAATCAATAAACTAAATTACTGACAATTTAATATATTGACTAATAAATATCTTTTAAACTTTCGCTTAACTTATTTCATGTATCGGATACCAAAATCCACTGGCTGGGTTTACACATAAAAACTTATAAGCTTTCATAAAGGGGTGTCATCAATCTCAATACAAAGACATGGATTCTATCAACTAGCTATTACTTGGCAAATGCATATTATCATTATCCAACTTATCAAGAATTATTTGACCTAAAATCCTGAACCTCACCTATTGATAAATTAAGACAATGAATAATATACACCACTAATAATAGTAATATCAAGATTAAGAGTATACGTACATTTGATGAGCTAGAGAATTTATTTTATATAGTCAGTATAAAAATATTTATCTCTACTTAGTTCATTCAATGCACACAAAGCGCACTAGCACAAGAAGTTGGAACTATACCATTCTCATAATCAAGATAAATTATATATAATCTTGTACTATAGTCATACCGATGACTTTGTCCAATCTTCATTTTAGATTGTGAACATTACTTTATCATTTCTAAGAACCGATGATTTAATCTTCTGTGTATAAGCTTGGCTCT
The DNA here is from genome assembly GCA_029990175.1 of Petunia secreta. Taxonomy (NCBI): domain Eukaryota; kingdom Viridiplantae; phylum Streptophyta; class Magnoliopsida; order Solanales; family Solanaceae; genus Petunia; species Petunia secreta. The sequence continues at coordinate 5,181,645 of JARKIP010000038.1, forward strand.
ACACACTAAATCAACTACTATATACATAATAGGACACACATGACTCAGTTGATCTATATAAATAATAATTCATGATATATAATAAATGAATATTAATTGTTCGACAATGAATAATACAACTAAAACCGCATGGTTATTAGTATATCCCAACAAATATAAATAATAGGACACACATGATACAATTGATCTATATAAAATAATTCATGATATATGATAAATGAATATCAATTGTTCGACAAGGAATAATATAACTAAAACCGCATGGTTATTAGTATATCCCAACAATCTCCCACTTATACTCATAACCATGTCATTGCTAATAAATACTATATCTAAACGCATGGTTAATAGTATATATCCCAATAATTCTTTCCACGAGACAATTATATTTAAAACAAATTAATAAATTTTCTTATGACTTTGAAAAGCTCTTTATCTATAAAGTTTTATCAAGCGGTATAATACGTAGAAGAGATTAACCAAGAATGCACCATCCAAGCAAGCTCTAATGGAGAGCCAATGGCAAAGTAGGCGTACTTTCTATATCAAATTCTGCAAAGTTTATACCATGTTAGTCAGAATATAACATCAAAGATTTGTAAATATATCAGGTCTCTTTTATTGTTAATTACTTTTAGCTTTAACTTTGACTTCGCAATAACTTTGAATTATATTGGAATTGGAATTGGAAGTCTACGTGCAAATATCTTTCCGCTGCAAAGTCTGAGTTTTATTCTGTTTCTAATTGGTTTACCCTACTGCAGACATTCAAATTTTATGGAATTAGCATTCATAAAATAATTTGAACTATGTGAAATTCAAGACATGTTAGTCCAAATAAATATTGTGGACCTGTATTATTGCATTAATTAGCTAAGTCCAATAATGAGCCCACTTTGTTAGCTCAAGATCCAAATGGCTATTAGCTCATAGCAAAGCCAGGCCCATGCCACGGGTTAAGTGACGTGGCACTCCAAGTCATACAAATGAGCCAATGAAATCATATCATGTATCAGGAAAAGATGACATGTCAAGTCAAATTAAACGGCCAATAAGATTGCGCCAAGTGTACCAATCAAATCACACTACAACTACCTCCCTACTACTATAAATAGAGGTCTTCATTTGTTCAAAATGGGGATGGGAGGGAGTTAGAAAAGTTGATAACAAGTTGTAGAAGAGAGCTCGTGGATCAAAATCTACAAATTCTCTACAAGTTGTTGGCGTTCAAGCAAGTTCAAGAACAAACAAGACTAAATTCGAAGTTGAAGAATCCAAATTCATCGTTCGTGACAATCGTACAAGAGTTCGCGACGAATAGCCAAAATCCAAGTTCAAGACGCAAATTCAAGAACAAGTTTTCCAAGCCATTGAATCAAGATTCAAATCAAGTTCAAATATTGCTTACATTTCATTTGTGAAGAATCGGAGGAGAAATAGAGATTGTAACATATCAACTTTATTAAAATCAAATATTCTTTGTGACAATATTTCTCTTGTCTTGATATTATTTTTAGGAACGAAAATTTGTCGTTATAAATTTTAGCACGCCACTGGGACAATCTCTACCTCTCATCTCTTCCTTTCAACTTTAAAATTTCAAGAACGCTTAGATGACAACCATAGAAGAACAACTTGAAAATTTAACCAAAGCAATTGAAGGCTTTACAAAATACATACAAGATCAAGATGCTCAAATTGATAAGTTAACTAATATGGTATAGAGCATGGCAGAAGGAGAATCAAACCAAGCACATGTAAAGCTTCCTGAAGAAAAAGGAAAGAGTGAATCCTCCATAAGGCAAATGGTTGGGGCCAAGAAGTTCCAAATATCTTCATAAGGCCTGATTCACGTTGATCAATTCAAAGACTTCATAATAGGGGCAATACAAGATAACATGGAGCCACAAGCCAAGTTTTCCCTAGCATATACAAAGTCATACACCCAAAGAATTGACATTTGAAGATGCCTATTGGTTATCAACCTCCGAAGCTTCAATACTTCAACGGTAAAGGAAATCCAAAACAACTTGCTGCGCATTTCATCGATATGTGTAATAATACTGGAACTTATGGAGATCACCTTGTCAAGCAGTTTGTTCGATCTCTTAAAGGAAATGCCTTCGATTGGTACACAGATCTAGAGCCTAGTTCTATTGATAGTTTGGGAGCAACTAGAGCAAGAATTTCTCAACCGTCTCTACAGCATAAGGCGTATCGTCAGCATGGTTGAACTTACAAATTCCCGCTAATGGAAAGATGAATCTGTCATCGACTATATCCAATCGTTGGAGGAGCTTGAGCCATAACTGCAAAGACCGTCTTAGTGAAACTTCAGGCATTGAAATATGCATTCAAGGCATGCATTGGGGTCTTCGCTACATCTTGCAAAGTATGAAACCTAAAACATTTGAAGAGTTGGCCACCTGAGTACATGATATATAATTGAGCATAGCTTCAAGTGGGAACCAGCAACCACCTACCTGTCAATGAATCTCGCAAAGGTAAATATAGACGAGAAGTTGAGAAAGGGGGAAAGTTTCAATCAGAAGATGAAATAAAAGAGTCCATAAATATCAATGCCTCTTCTTTGAACATCACCGCAAAGGCACGTGGAAAGAAGATTGTGAAGAAAACTTCTGTGTAAGACATATCAAGTCAAAATATGACTTTGAAAGAAATGCAAGAGAAAAAACATTCATTCTTGGATTCTGATGTCTCTTCTATGTTCACGAACTACTCGAGTTGAAGCTCATTGAACTGCCCAATATGAAGCGGCCTGATGAAGTTGGAAGATTTGATGATCCAAACTAAAGCAGGTATCATAGGTTGATTGGTCACCCCATCAAAAAATGTTTCATCTTCAAAGAGAAAGTCTTGTATTTGGCTCGTCTAGAGGATATTGTGCTAGAAGAAGAAAAGGCAAGCACGAATAAAGTCTCCATCAAATAGCCAATGGAAGTTAAATGCTCCTCAACGCACGAGCCTAAACTGCAAGTTGTTATGCTCTTCAACGCATGAGCCTAAAATGCAAGTTACAAATTCGAGCAAAATTTCATAATTGTAAGTTCCCCAAATTCGAGCTTAATCTTCAATGTAAAAGCTCCTTAAAGTAGAGCTAACTCTGCAAGTCATAAAGCTCTTAAATTCGAGCTAACTTCAAGTTGAATGCTCATGAAACTCAAGCTAAATATCCAAGTCATGAAGCTCTTCAAATTCGAGCTAAATCTTCAAGTTGAGAAGCTCCACAAATTCAAGCTAAATCTTCAAGTTGCAAGCTCCACAAATTCGAGCTAAATCTTCAAATTGAAATCTCCACAAATTCAAGTTAAATTGCACATTTTCATGCTCCTTGACACACGAGCTTAAACTGTATGTTACTCCTTGTCTGCATGAGTATAAACTGCATATAGAAAAACCATCACATTTCTTCAGAACTACGTAATGACTTGATCCTCTTCACCGGGGTACGTAGGAGGCTTAGAGTTTCATTCTAAGTTCTGTCGCATGAGTTCAAAAGTATATATCACCCCAACTGTGCTTGCTTGAATAATGCATGAATCGACTCGGCTGGGTGCTTGAATATCAGGTCTGATATGTAGTGTTTTCTTGAGCTTTGGACCTTATCAAACATTGATGATTCAATGGGGGCAAACCTCAATTACAAATTTGTATCTTCAAGTTGAAGTCCATCAAGTCTTCGAGCTGAACCCTTCAAAACTACAAAGTCTTTAAGTTCTAGGCTTCAAAGTCCGCAGAGTCTTCAAGAAGCCTTCAAAGTCCACCAAGTATTCAGAATTCCCCAAGTCTTCAACTACAAACCTTTGATATAGTCTGCAAATCTTTGAGTGAATTGATCTTCAAGACAATCAAATGAAAGCTTCAATATATCCGAGCTTCTGGGTAAAAGCACTCAATATACTGGTAAATCTCCAATTAGGAATTCTTCTGCATGTCAACAAGTCTTGAAGTCGTAGGCTCCAAATATATTGTAATAATCAAAATGAAGTATTTTTCTTGATCAACTTGACTTTCTTTAATGATGGTGGGTATTATCAACTTGATTCATTAAGATAAGTCTTCAAATTATTCTTATGAATAAAGTCTTCAAGTGTGACTGAAGTTTAAGGTGCGGACAAAAGTTTGTCTCCTTACTCTACCTTAAGTTCGGGTTCTTCAAGATATAGTCAAATCTTAAAGCGCGGATAAAATTTGTCTCTGTACTCCACTTTAAGATTGACGTTCTCATAAGATCAGCTCTACAAGTGTTTCAAGAACAAGTCACCCACTATCCGTGCTGGCTGAAAGAAAAAAACAAGAGAACAAAGAAAACAAAAAAAATGTCTACCTCACTTTCCAGTGCTAGCTAATCTGCTTTGTGAGCATCTTAATATTCACAAATGAAGAATAAACAAGCTATATTTATACTGGCTATACATATTTGGAACGTGGGATCAGTGTTCATGATGAAATGGGAATTGATCAGAACGTGGAGTCAGTTAGTGCAATGTGGTATTAGTTGTTACGTGGGAAGTCAAGTGCACGGAATTCCGTATTCAAATAGATCAAACAAGTCAATTGCAGAAGAAATCCAATTCCTTATCAAAAGAAATTAGCTTGAAAAGCCACGTGACTTTAGGTGGATTTGTTGTTATGCAGTATTATTCAATTAATATTCAATGGATTATAGTAATAAAGATGAGCCATAATTGAGAGTACTAGAGAAAAAAATTTCTAGCTACGTGGGAAGTGCATGGATTGGATTACAAAAATATGTAACTGCTTGGGACATGCCGTGAAAAATTTCAAGTGCTTAGTTACCGCCGCCTCTCTCATCTTGCTTCCGCCCAACAAAAATGAAGAGAAGCAAAAGAATTACTATATCCTTCAATTGTACTTCAGACCTTGCCTTTGAAGTTAGACAAGTTTTCACATGCCAAGTTCTCAAGTAGAGGGCATTTGTAGACATTCAAATTTTATTGAATTAGTATTCATAAAACAATTTGAACTATATTAAATTCAAGACTATGTTGGTCCAAATAAATATTGTGGAGTTTTATTATTGCATTAATTAGCTAAGTCCAATGATGAGTCCACTTTGTTAGCTCAAGGTTCAAATGGCTATTAGCCCATAGCAAAATCCAGGCCCATGTCACGTGTCAAGTGACGTGGCAATCCAAGTCATACAAATGAGCCAATAAAATCATATCATGTGTCATGAAAAAATGACGTGTCAAGTCAAATCAAATGGCCAATAGGATTACAACTACCTCCCTACTACTATAAATAGAGGTCTTCATTTGTTCAAAATGGGAAGGGGAGGGAGGAAGAAAAGTTTATAACAAGTGGTAGAAGAGAGCTTGTGGATCAAACACTACTAAAAAAACAGGGATTTTCGACCGCCAAATCGGTCGAATAACGGTCGACATGTCGACCAATCTTCGACCGATTGAGGTGGTCGACCCAAATATGGTCGAAAAAAGCCCTTCGACCGAAATTCGGTCGAACGTCGACCGACATTCGACCGCCTTTTGGTCGAAGAACATGGACCATATTTTTTTAAAGTGACATGTTCTTCGACCGAAAGTCGGTCGAATGTCGGTCGACGTTCGACCGAATTTCGGTCGAAGGGCTATCGACCGAATTTCGGTCGAACAACCTTTCGACCGAAATTCAGTCGAAAGGTTGGTAAATTTTTTTGACCAACTATCAACCGAAAGTCGGTCGAAAACCTGCAAAAACCTGCAACATAAAATCTGAAATTAGCCCTACACCACATGTAAATTCAGCAACACGCAGAAAAACCAGTCAAAACACATTCATAAACGATATCCAACAAGGCTAACAAAGCCAAACAATAGAAAGAAGTCTTTCAACATTAGTTATAGTGTTACAATAATCAAACAAACTTAACAAACAGTTTAAGGTTCAACAATCACTACTACTGGCTAGAACCCGAACTAGACTCGGCATCAGACTCAGACGACGAACGGTGGCGACATCTGCTCTTGCTCTTTCGCTTTCCCGAACTATCACACTTTCCTTTACCTTTTTTTTTTGGTTGATGAGGATTTGTTGCATCATTTCATGCATTTCTCTTTGATGAGCCTCCTGTGCTAAGCGCATAGCTTCATTTTGTCTTTTCAGCTCTTCAATCTCCTCTTGCATCCGAGTCATTTTTTTAGGAGTAGCAGAGCTTGAAGGAGCAGTAGAACACGAGCCCAAATAGTTCGATTTATGCTTGCCAGATGAATACAGAGTTGCAAGGCCATATGCGGACCCCTTCTTCACCCCTCCGACCGCTTCCAACCATAAATTGGTTTCTTGCTCGAGCGTTAGCGGTGCTGGGGTACTGCTTCCGCATTCAGATTGTTGTGTCGAGGTCCAGTCCTCAACGGCCTTTGTAACTCTTTTCTGAAAAACATAAATATATCAACGGTACAAATATGAAGTATAAAAGTTGAAGGATTGGCGCGAAATAAGTTTGAATTTAATTACTTACCCAAGTCTCTTTTGCGCAGGGCTCGACCCAGACTTCTCTGCCCTTTTTATCACTCTTGATATGTCGGATCTTGTGAATTTCAGAGAGTAGAATTGTCCGATTTTCTTTCTTTTCCTACAAATTAAAGAAGAGAACAAGTTAGATAAAAAATAAACGATTATAGTAATTCATATAAATTAAATTACTTTACCAAGCGCTCTTCTGCGTCGCAGCGCTAACTGAGCCACCGGTATTGAGCGATCCACCCTTACTTGATGCCCGTGCTTTCTTCCCTTGTTCGCTCTTCTTCTGAAATTCGGGAGTCTCCCAATATTGCTGCAGCTCTCTCCATTGATGCTCATAGAGGAAGCCGGGCATTTTTTCCTTTTTTCGCGCATTATACATTGCGTTCTTAAATAACTCACCGCATTTCTTTGGGAAGTTGGAACGCTTTTTATAGTCCAGGGCCGGATGCCACTTACACTCGGCCTGGCAATATTCATCAAAATATTTTATTTAAACATAATCATTATAATAACCGCAATTAGTAATAAACATGATGCATATTTATCACCTCAAAAGACTGCATTATCCGCTGCTTTACTTGAGGGGGCACAGCGCCCCAGGATGGCCACGATTCATGCCATTGAGATCTCATGCATTTAGTCAGTAAAGGCGTAGCATCAGTGTTGGGGCAAAAGCTACATAAAAATAAGAAGCGTTAATATAAATACTAACAATTAAACGTTAACTAATTACTAGATAGATAAGAACTTCAAAAATAAGATACTTACCTGTTATCCCCCTCGGGATAAATAATCAACCGCCCTCCTTCCCATGTGCCAGGATCACCGATGTAATACGGCGATCTCGGATCATAGTAAGCAATCTCCTGCTGACCGAAGGGCCGGCAGAGCCAGATGGGTCGGAAGGCGGCTGAGTCGACCCAGACGGAGTAGTAGACTGTGTGGGATCGCCCTATGCGGGAACGCCCTGTGATGGACCGGCCTGCGATGGACCCGCCTGTGTCTCAGTCATGTCATAACTACTGAAGTTATGCCGCCAACCAGGACGCAACTGAGACAAACCTGTATTGTGCAGCTGCTCATGTAGGAAGCGAATGCGGCACCTGAGATGTAGGAGTGTCCTATGTGTCCTGTGCCGGCTCACCTATGTCTCGCCTACCTTTTTATTTCCCTTCTTTCTTCTTAAAAATGTCTTCATACCTGTTGAAACATTCACATTACTTTAGGAAGGAAAAAGTAAATATGTAACATATTAACTACCAACACTACCAAACAATTCCAAATTTGGCTACCAACACTACCAAACAATTCCAACAATCCCCAGCAACTACAACAATCCCACACAACACAAACCTAACTTTATAATAGCTAACAACACAAAACTAGTTCTTCAACATCAACAATAACTACAATAAATAAATTAACTAATAATTAACTACCTATGCAACATTATAGGCCTAAATTAAAAAAATTAAAAAAACAATTAAATTTGGATTTAATAAAAAAAAATCAAAAACTTACTTCGAGGTTGATTTGTGCTCCAATAGCACCTAGTAATGATTTCCCACTAGTTATACGCTTAAGAACTACAAAAAAAATCAGTTAAAAAAGTTAGGGTTTAAGTTTTAGAAAGTAATTAAAATAACCCTAAAACTAAGAATTTACCTTGAATTTCTTGTTATATGTAGTGTTTAGGAGGGTAGAATGTGTTTGATTTTTGATTTTGGGGGTGGGTTATGGTGGTTTTCGGGTATAAAGGTTTGGGGGGGGGGGGGGTTTAGAGAGTGATTTTGTATTTTGGGGAAGAAGGTAGAAATGGGAAATGGGGGTTCTGCCCCTAATAAAATCGGGCCTACCGACCGCCCGTTCGACCGAAATTCGGTCGATAGGTGCAAAAAAATTACTGTTCGACCGATTTTCGGTCGAACAGCTATTTCGAACGATTTTCGGTCGAACAGTTGAACAGTTATGACTAACTTAACTGTTCGACCGAAAATCGGTCGAAATAGGGGTTCGACCGAATTTTGGTCAATAGATGGTAGTCGAAAAAGGCAGTATTTTTAGTAGTGAAAGTCTACAAATTCTCTACAAGTTATTGACGTTCAAGCATGTTTATCCAATATTCAAGACTTCAAGTTCAAGAACAAACAAGTCCAAATTCGAAGTTAAAGAATTCAAATTCGCCGTTCATGACAATCGAATAAGAGTTCATGACGAATAGCAAAAATCCAAGTTCAAGACGCAAATTAAAAGAACAAGTTTTCCAAGCCCTTGAATCAAGATTCAAATCAAGTTCAAATATTGTTAGGATTTCTTTTGTGAAGAATCGGAGGAGTAATAGAGATTGTAACATCAACTTTATTGAAATCAAATATTCTTTATGACAAAATTTCTCTTGTCTTGATATTATTTTCAGGACCGAAAATTTGTTGTTACATCTACGACTATGTAATCATTGTAATATGCCAAGCACGAATAAACTCCTAAAAATTAGGCAAAGAATTTGCAATAAAGGTATTTGTATTTGGTTATTGCCGTGCCATAGGGGTTTTCCTAAACAAAACCATATATTTAGATTTAGTATAATAATTTAACATATTTAGCATAAAATAATTTAAAGTCCTAAATATTAGGAAAATAAGTAAATAACAGTTTTGCCTATTGTAGAATCTTTTAATGAAGGGCAAAAAATTCAATCAATATTTTCTAAGGACCTTCGTGCTTTTTATATATATATATATATATATATATATATATATATATTTAGGCTGAAAACAAATCCTTCTCGCAATGGATTTATTTTTATATTTATTTTTCTTGGAATTATATACCGCCACTTAGTTAATAAAAAATTGTATAAGTTATCCACTAGTTTCTTTGCGTCTTTGTCTTGATCATTTAAGTAGCATGTCAAATGTCTACTACTTGCTCAAGAATTGAAATACAAAAATGGAGATTTTCGCTACTTTTTTATTTGATTTTTTGTGTTGTTTTTTCCCTGCTTCAAAACAAATTGTTACAAATTTATATATCGAGTCAGACGAATATTAACATGTATTCATCAGGATGCCTATAGCTATGATAAATAGAGTGTCATAATTTTGAACTGACATAAAATATTAAACTATAATATTGGGATGGAACCTGTACCTATTTTCGGATATGTTGTAGTATTTCTAATTCAGATGCGTCTCTAAGGAGATATGGCTTTTTCCGTCAAGACGCTTAAAACAGTGACAAATTTAGCAACAGAATAGTGTCTGACTTCAAATACTAAAATGTATTAAACGCGATGGAACTTGTACTTGAATTTTTGATATGTTGTAGTTTCAGTAGTTCTCTTTCCAACGGTGAAAACAGCTTGTGATTCACATTCGCCTCCAAGGAGATATGACATTTCCCATAAAGACGCTCAAAGCAGTGATAAAGGGAGTGACAAAATTCTGATTTAACTTCAAATATTAAACCGTATTGGTCGGGATGGAAGTTTTACGTACTTTTCGGATATGTTGTTGCTCTAAGTGTCCTATTTCAAATGGTGAAAGAAGATTGTAATTTAGATGCGTTTCTAAGGAGATATGGCTTTTTCCGTCAAGACACTTAAAACAATGACAAATTTTGTGACAGAATAGTGATCTGACTTCAAATACTAAACTGTATTAAACACGATAGAACCTATACCTGACTTTTAGATATGTTGTAATTTTAGGAGTTCTCTTTCCAGCGGTGAAAGCAGTTTGTGATACGGACTTGCCTCCAGACTTGCTCATTACGAGCAGCTTCATCTCTCAGCTTTTGTTCACGAGCCAATTCATTGAAATGTGCCAAGAGCATAGTATTAGAATTGCTAGTTCATTCCCCGACCTCTCTTTGAATCATTAGAACCCTTTCTTGCTCAAAATTAGAAACTCGGGCTCCCACTCCTCTTATCTCTGCTCCAAGCCCCCTTATTTCAGCCACAAGGTTAGCCATAGAGGGCTCGTCTACAACCTCCTTTCCGTCTCCAACCATGTATTTGCACAATCAAAGACTTAAAAGGATGGTTAGATTAGAAATCACCTCATATACTCCCTTACTTTTGGGTGACACTCGGGTTCACTTAGTAAGAATAGGTAGGATCTCTCAAAACTGATTGAAAATGGCTTTCTTGAATTGAACAGCTTCGTTAATGACCTTTCAAGTTTGACAAGAAACATTTGTCCTCTTCGGGATAAGAGTGAAGTTGTGTGAATCTATAGGGGGACGACTCTTTTAAGTGAAGCACTTGAAGCCAAGAAATTACTATGAATTTTAATAATATGGTATACAACAAGCACGAGTTCCTAATTGAGCTCAAGTGTTAGTATTGAATTGAGTAGGAGAAATACCTAAAGAGTACTAACGAGAATTAATTCTTACAAAGAAAAGAAGGAAACTCTAGAAAGAAACTACTTCCCCTTTCCCTAAGCAAAATTTGCCACACTCCTCCCTTTTGGAATGAATTGTGTTTTCCTACTTTGTTTTTCCTCTTTAGCTAGGAATAGGTTTGTTTTCTTGTTTTCTCAACTTTTCCCTATTTCCTTATTTTTCTTTCCCTTGTCCAGTCGAATTACCTTCTCCTATTTCCACTTGGTTTTCAACATTTTTAGCTCTTCCAAAACATGTGGGAATCAATATTTTTAAGGATCAAAAATCCGATTCTTAGTTCTATTCAAGAAAATAACAATATTGTTCAAGAATTTAATCACAAGGTGCTCCTCTTTCTACTCCAGCGTCTCAAGGTTTTTCCCCAAGATTCTCAATCAAAAAATCATAGAATTTTCCAAGAAAAATTTAAGAATTCAAGAACCCTATCAACCCTTGAAATACCACGTCAATTACACGGCTGAAACAACAAAAGAACTCGGCAGAATTCAATTCAAAACTTTAAGAATCATTCAACCACTTCAAGATTGTCAAGAACTCAAGCAAGGGTTTCAAGAATTGTTCAAGATCAATCAAGAACTTCAAGAACCCTATGAATTCAAAGACATAATGCTACAACAGTTACGAATCTTCAAACCTTAAGCTTGAAACATCACTATACGGCTGAAACAACAACAAAAACCACATGGCTGAAAACCGTAGCCTCCATCTCCTTTTTTTTTCTTCTTCTTTTTTACAATAAAAATGAATTTCACGAACCTAAACTAGGACCCTAATTCTAGAGCATGAAGAACAAGACTAGGATTGTAAGAACAATTCTTTGCCTTGCTTTGATACCAACTGATGTCATCAAGAATAGGAAAGATAAAAAATGAGATACAATTTGCATTATAATCAAGCAATAACTAGGAACTAGTCTAATTACCTCTTGATTGAATTCGAAAGGCACCTACGCTATGAAACCAATCCTCAAGAAGAATTACTTCTTTCAAACTAATTGATCAAGAAAAGAAGAAGGTTCAATTGTATTTCACCAAATAAACAAGTTCCTCAATGGGTTGCTTAAGAGTAACGCTAGTTTTCTATAAAATACGAACTAATGAAATAAAAGAACTATGTATGGTTTATAGGAGTTACACCACACGCCCTAATGTTTAAAAGGTAGCTACACATTGGCTTTTAACTCAAGGCCACGCAGGGCAAAATAGAAGCATCACTAAAGAGTAGTCTATAGTTGCAACGTGTTAGTGGAGTGCTCGTTGAGAGCAAGAGGTTGCTGCTCCAATGTACAAAATAGTTAGGCACCCCATGCTTGCTCCCCCACTCGCTCTTTGAGCACAACACGTTGGTTCCCATCTCTCCCATGAGCTCTCCAACATGTTCGTTGAACTCCCCCACTTTGCTGCCTGGCCAATTAATCTCTAATGCATCCTCTCACTTTCATGCTAAGTGAATGTGAACATCATGCAACTACTTAGCTTGGCTTCTTATGAATGGTCTTGATGGCACGAACAAGTATTTATCAGTCTGGACGGCATCAGTTGGTCTCTTTCCTATCAAGCCTAGCTTCTTGTATACCTCTAGAGGCTTTAAACTAAAGCTTGCCCCCGAATCACATAAAGCCTTACCAATAGTTTTTCATCCCAACAACACAGGGGATAGTGAAACTACCAGGATTTTTACCCTTTTCAGCAACCGGATTCGTGATCACAGCACTACACACCATATTCAACTCCACCATCTCAACCTCATCAAAGTCGACATTCTGAGATGAAAGATCTTTCAACAATTTAGCATACCAGGCACTTCTATCATTACCTCCATAAAGGGAATATTTAACTTCAAGTTTTTAGTAACTCGAAAAGCTTTTTAAACTTCTCACTTCTTGTTGGCTTGCCAACATCTAAGGATAAGGTGATAGGGGCCTCTTTCTATTGGAGTTCTGCTCTACTGGCTCTGTAGTTTTTTAAACCACTTTTTCCGCTTCTCTGAAAGAGCCACTTCATTCTCTTTAGAATTAACAGTTCTGCTTGTCTCACACTACATCAGTCAAGTCACCTTGTTTCTCTATATCTACTTTACTTGGATTGGCGATTAGTGTCTTTTGACCTCCTTGCAACAATTATTGCTCTCAACATAGATCTCTGCCATTCCTCAACTTCACAACCATTACCTGCTTGTTGCATAAATCATTTGGTTTGATTATGGTGTCACTGGGCAAAGCTCCTTGGGGTCGATTTATTAAGGCTATAGAATCTTTCACGGCTGGGTCTCAATGTTTTTTATAGCAGTATCATATGTAGTCATCTGTTCTTGTATTGTTTTCCTAAGTACCCACCAACTACTAAAATATGCTTTTCATTCTAACATGTTATCATTATTTAGAACCATTGTTTGTTGTTTTGGTGGTATATATATTTGGTTGAGCTTTCTAATTATACCCAACTTGTCTTTGGTATGGTACCATTTAGGCCACATAACGATATTGTAACTATTGAGGTTGTTGACCCTATTATTGTGCACCTTTTCTCTGACCACCATATAATTCATCATCATAGTAAGTCTGAAGCTGTGGATCAAACTCACTATAAACTAGATTAGCCATTAGTTGGACAACACATGGTTCACATAATCCACCATACATAGAATCGATATATGAACCTACTTGGTTCCATCTCATCAATTTTTTTTGTCAACAATGTCTACAGAGTCATCATCAGTATCAACTGCTCATCTTTGGACAAACTTGGATCAAGTGCGACTGAGTGAATAAATTGGTGTATGGATGAATCCCTTGATCACTAGCGTGAGTTATGTGCCATTGTTTCCAGAAGTTGTCTGACTTTTGCAACATTCTTGCTAAAAAATACTCCTCCAGCGGATGCATCAACATTAGCCTTCAAGTTATCATTCAAGCCTATGTAAAGCCTTTGTCCCAATATTTATATCTGAATCCTAGTTCGTGGACACTTTAAAAATAAGTCCTTGAACCATCACCAAGCTTCTTGCATTGACTCTATAGAGACTGCCTGAACATCATGATTTCATCACTCAACGTGGAAGTCTTGTTGGGTTTGGAAGAATTTTTCAAGAGTAACTTAACCAACTCATCCCATGCAGTAATAGAATTTATTAAAAGCAATTTCAACCACACCATGGCATCTCTAGTGAGTGAAAATAGAAACAACAATAGCTTATTAGCATTAGGTGACATACGAGCATGCTTTTAGGTGGCAAACAGACAAAAAAATTTTGAAGCTGATCTTATGAGTCTTAATGGTCTCTCTTAGCATACTGCCCTTTGTTCCGAAGCAGATATAATATGGTGTTTGTGATCTAATAATTTTCTACTTCAGTTGTAGAAACAACAATGGCAGTTGTCAGGTTATCAGATGTGGGCTGAGCTTAGCAATTCAGAGCTACATGTTCTTTATTACTCCGTATGTCCAATTTTATATAGCAGAGTTTAAATTGACAAAGAGTTTAAGAAAGACAAAAGACTTTTAAAACTTGTGTTTTAAAAAAAGTCATGAAAATTTGTGTGGCTAGAAATCATTTCATAAAGGTAAATTATTTCTACTTATAAAAATGTGATATTCTTTTTTAAACTAACTAAAAAGGAAATAGTTCCACATAAATTGGAAGAGAGAGTATCAGCCATCTTCACCTGACTTTCTACTTCTTGTTGAACTGGTGGATGTTTGTTCTTACTCGCCATATTCAAGGCTTTGAACGTCCTCTCAATTTCTGGATCTGACAGAAATTATTCAGTGAATTTTGAACTTCTCAAGGGCATACACATGTTCACATGAATCAAAATGTTAGAACAAAGATGACCAAATTAGAAATTTTTCATACTACTATATGTAGCTATTATCTTTAAGATAATAACTTATTGATGTTCCCCTGTAATGGCTCTATGATGTTTTTTGCTAAAAAGACATTCATTGTGGTGACATTTACCTAATATATGAGTGATTTTTATGTGCTTAAATTGATTATGATAGTGTATTTATATAGTTATATGTTGATTTTGATAAAAGTGGCAAGAGGATGGATGATTTGAAGTACTATTTGAAGTTGGAATAAAGTTGTGTCAAAGTCAACATGAGCACAAAGAAACTAAATCTTAGGCCCTTGTGCTAATCTCATGCCAGCACAACGCCAGCCTGCAAAAACACCTTTAGCAGTTTGTGCTAGCTTCATGCCAGCATGTGTATAGGGGACACGAAACAGTACCTTGTATCAAGGCCAACATGTGGCTTTCTTCTCTAAGCATCAGGTATTGCCTGGCAGCATCTTGCATGATGAGAAAGAATTTCACATGAAGCCACTGCTGAGAATGATTGCTAACCAGGGATGGTTAGGTTTGTTTGCCTACAAAGAAAGAAAGTTGTATGCTGATGAGATCAGAGAGTTCTACACCAATTGCAGAGTTAATGCCAGGAGAGTGTTCACCACAGTGAGGGGATAGAGATAGAGTTTGGAAGACCAGAGCTTGGAGTGATTCTTGACATACCTGCTGAAGGTTATTGCAGGTATGTAAAATTGAAATGGCCAAAGAGGACTGATGGAGTCACTCCTCTGGATGTTGTCAAAAAGTTTTCTGGAAAACCCAAGCTAAGAAAGGAGAGGAAGGTAGATAAGAAGGAGATGGAACCTGCACACCAGTTGCTGTTTGAGTTTGTGCACAGGTTCCTACTGCCTAGAGGAGAGAGGAACTGTGAAGCTAGTGCTTTGGACCTGACATACATGGACTTGCTGGACAGGGGGGTAAAGATCAATTTGCCTGGGCTGATAATCAGACATATAAAGAGGATTGCTGACACAGATCAGAAGCCACATTCCCTTGTGCATTCCTACATCCTCCAGCAGGTACTTGAACACTTTGGGGTCCCCCTGGAAGCTGGGAAGAAGCCAACCATTCATCAAATGTTTAGGCACAATGTGATTAAAAATTGTGACTTCTTCAAGGAAAGCAGAGCTTCTAAGTGACCAATGCAGGCCAAGCAAGAGCTAGCAGAGGAAAGTGAGGACTGTGGACCTGAAGAGGCCATTGATGCTGTGAAGGAGCTGGAGACTCATGTCCTTGAGGTTAATATAGAAAATGCAGAGCTCCACATACAGCTGAAGTTGAAGGATCAAGAAATTGATCGTTTGAAGACAGACTGCCACAAGTATGAGGCCGATTAGTGATGGCAAGAGCCAAGAATATGAAGCAACTTGAGGCGCTTGTCAAACACTTCAACATTCAGCTTTGAGTCCTCCTGTCCTGCCCTCCTCTTTCTACCTGTTGTCTATCCCTTCCCATTATCTCCTGATTGCATGTGCTGGTTGCTTAAGACAATTTGTTTTTTTTTTGTTGTGTACTTATTTATGGGGTTGTGTTGATATCACAACCTGGATGATGGTTTTAATTTTCTTATGCTTATGACTGGTTCCTGCTTAAGTAATTGGTTCTTGATTGGGCCCTTATTTTTGCTTGTGTTTGCTCTTATTACTGACTTGTTGCCTTGTGCTTTAGACTAGACAGTTTTGACAGGTTCATGCAGGTATTGAATTCTTTTCGATGATGCCAAAAGAGGTAAGAAGGAAATGTTGGGGTGTTTTTGACCTAATTCATCTGTTTTTTTCTTGAACTTGTTACTTTTGTTTTTGTGTTTTTGGTTTATGTCTATTCAGGTTCTTCGGTAATATTTGTTTGTCATCATCAAAAAGGGGGAATTTGTTGAGAGCTGGTTTTGAAGTATGACAAACGGAAAGGACTCAGAGGTTCCCACAAAGAACCTAGTCCTTGGAATGAAGGATACGCTTGATCGAAAAGAATTATGGATTGCAAATCCCTGCGGAACTAGGAGTAGTGGCGCGTGAATGAATATGCATCCTAGTCAGACTAAAAGAGGCGGTGCCCAGGCTGTGTCTTCGAAGTGTGAAAAGGACTTGGACTTCAACAAGAAAAAGAGTTACTAGGAATCCTGACTTACCTTAATTAAAAGGATTCCTTGTAGAACTCAACTAGGGTTTTAAGACCCGTATAAATACAATCAGTGGAGACAACCGGAAATCAGTTATTCACAATCAGAGAGTTGAGAGCATACAAAGGCGATCTAGCATCTTTCTACGTGAGTAAACTGGAGAAGACAACTTGAGTGCATGCAGTGTATTGAGTCTAGATATTCTGTCTAGGTTCATCGAGTTGGAAGTTGTCTTAGTTCGAGCATTCATAGTTTTTACCTATTGGCTTATTACAGAAGGATATGTATTAGGTGAACTCTTGTGTAATTACTAGAAAAGCTAGAGTTTAGCTTTAAGTAGTGATTAGGGTCTAGAGTGTAGCCCCTTGGTTACAGAGTTTGTAATCAGAAACTTTGCTCTTGTGTTAGTGGATTCAGTTCTAAAATCCCAGAGTGTGGGTCGTGGTTTTTCTCTCTTGAGCAATGAGTTTTCCACGTAAAATCCGTGTGTCTTCTGTGTGCGTATGTTGCGGTAAGCTGCAGTGTTTGAAGTAGTAGAAAAGCTAAGGTAAGAACAAGGTTCTACGTCAGAAGAACCAGGTTCTTGTAACGAAAAGCGGTAGACACTATTCAATCCTCCTTCTCCCTTCTAGTGTCTTTAGGAGGTGCATAGGTTGTAACACTCTTGTTGTTTTTACCCCAATTTGTAAATTTTGATATTCAAGGAAATGTTTTTAATAATTTAAATAATAGAGATGCCCACTCCATTGTAAAGTACCTTGGTTTTCCAATGACCTACTCAAAGCAAAAAATCAGCGACGATCAAAGCCTCGTTGATAGGATTAAAAAATGGCTCAAAAGTTGGAAGACCAAGACTCTTTCCTTAGAAGGGCATACTATACTTATTAAATTAGTACTCTCAGCTATACCTACTTAATCTATGCAAAAAAAAAAAAAAAAAAAAAAAATTCCTCCTTAGTTCAATTATAAATTACATTGATCGTAGCACTAGAAATTTCATCTACGGCACTGCAAATGAGAAAAAGAAAATACATCTAGTTAACTGGGGTACTATTACCCGTCCTAAAAAGAAGGGTGGTCTTGGAATTTCTATAGCCAAGCATAAAAATGATTCATTACTTACGTGATTTGCCTGGAGATTCATATCCAATTCTAATTCCCTTTGGGCTTCGATCCTCAAAATCAAATACAAACCGTGTTATTTCTCCCTCTCTATTGTCAAGCCGAAAAAGTTTGATTCATTTATTTGTGTAATTATTATTCATGGAAATAAAATATGTAATATTGAATTGTTTAGAATATTGACAAAGGTGATATTATTAATACTCGGTCTGATAATTGGATTGGTCATAAAATGGGAATCGGATTTGCTCAATTACATAATGTGCCAGTAGTCATTACTTACTTGACACATGACAATTTATTTTATAAAGGTTTTAAATCACTTTTTATTTATACTTTATTTCTTATTATGTTATATTTTATTAAACACAATGATTAAAAAGGAAAGACGTCCTGAGATATCACATTTTTCCATATGAATTAACCCATCCTTCGCCAAAAGTGTACTCTCATGTCTCCAACCCACCAAGCAAAATTCTGTTTCATTGATCTTATTATTATTATTATTATTATTATTATTATGAATTTTTGGGTTTTCATAATTTTCAACGTGTTGAAAATTCTATTTCATGTCCTAATGACCATGTTAGTATTATTTCTAAAAATTTGAGTGAATTATATTTTATTATTGGTGTATTGAGATTATTCATTTTTAACAGACAAACAATTCAATGACCCAAGAACAGCAGAGCTTGCAAAATAATCATCTGCTATGATCTACTTCAACTTTTTTACTTTTCAAATTATGTTTGGTAGTTGGTACTTGATATGTCCTTTCAAGAATATCATAGCATTTGTTAATGGCATCACCAACAGTGGTTATTGCTTTTATTGTTGCATCATGTAGATATTCATTATTGACAATGTTATGTTTGAGTGAGTTAATCCATTTTCCTAAAGGTTCTATTCTGCAATTTTATTTGCAAATAAGTGTGTTTTTTAATTAAACCCGTGTTTATGATTTCATAAAGATAATTTAATTAACTAGTTAATATAATTACATCTACAAAAGCTAAAAATTTGACTGTTCTTCCTTTGTCAATGACGAAATCATTGCTAGGTTTTATCAATAAATAGTACTAATACTAATTGAATAAAAACGATGAAAAAAGAGAAAAACCTAACAAAACACTTTTTGTCAAAGTCAGAGGCAGACACGAGATTGTAAACTTTTGGCAGAGGATGGGTTAGTTCATATGAAAAAATGTGATATATTAGGATCTCTGTTCTTTTTAATTATTGTGTTTAATAAAATATAATATAATAAAAAATAAAGTAAAAATAAAAAGTGATTTAATACCATTATAAAATAAATTTTCATGTGTCAAGCAAGTAATAACTACTGCGACTTACTGCTACATTGTGTACTGGAGCAAATCAGGATGAACTTGAAATCTCTCATTCTAGGACCCCTTCCTAAGCGTAGTTCGACTTTGACGGTCTCCAATATTCTCTCTATCACTACATAGACCTTTGATCAAATTACTTTTGTCCTTCCAAATAACATTAAAGTCTTAATCATGAATACTTTATCCTCACCAAATATCACAACAAATGACTCCTTCATTTAGATCCTTCTCCTTCGGCTTATTAGGGAACTAGATGTTAACCTTCTCCTTCTGCATTGTTCTCATCTAAATTTGCCCATCAGCTTATTAGAGAACTAGATATTAACCTTCTCCTCCCCCCTCCTCTCCGACCTTCCTAGTTTTCACGTTCTTTTGGATTTGGAAATAGACACTCTTCCGAAGATCAAATCATTCTACTTGTGTTTCAAAAGCTCCCCACTACTACTGTTGATGGATAATTTTGAAGATGACAAAGGACCTGGTATGTGGATTAGGAGAAGGTTCACAGTTGAGGTAGAAGACCTGGCGTTCAAGACAGTATTCGAGTTCGAGTCAAAGAAGGAAAAAAGGAACAGCTAGAGTTGAAGTCTCAATACAAGAAGAAGAAGGAAAAGCTTTCAAGGCGGTGCCAAAGGAGAAGTTGTTTCCTAGGTGAAGAAGGATTGAAGACTTGGGCAAAACAACTTAGGTTTCGTATAAGGCAATATGGGTAAACCTTATTAGAAATAGATTCCAAATGGAAAAAGGAGTTCCAAGTTAATTATGGAAAAGGCTTTCCATGAATTCTATAAATACAAGTTGTTTTGACCTACTTATTTTACTCACTCAAGAATTTTCAATAGAACAAATAGAGAACAAATTGATCGTGAGAGTTTCCGTGTGCAAGAGCTGAAGTAAGGCAGCAGAACCTGGAGAAGTTCCAGTTTCATAAGGTCTAGTCTGTTTGTCTTAGTTTTCTATTATAGGCTATAGAATTGTAATCATTCAGGTTATTTAGAAGCATTATTTTGAGATTACGTTTTGGTGAGATAGTTCAACCTTACAAGTCAGAGTGAGGCTTGGAAGGTTCTAGAAATTTAAAAATCAGGTAAGGACACTATTCACCCTCCTCCCCTCCCCTCCCCCCCCCCCCCCCCAAATCTAGTGTCTTACGAAGGTGCACCAGGTGCAATACCATATCAAGTTAAACCTACCAATGATCTCTTCTTACAATGCGATCTCTCAAACTTTTTTCCATGGCTAAGGCATAATATTTCTAAAGATTCATTCCTTGTTCCAATTGGAAACTTACACAAACACGTTGATGTCCTTCATTACTTGAATGATTTGGAAAAATAGAAATCTTCATCTGATAAATAAAAGAGGGGGAGTGAATTGTTCAGACTTATAAATTCAGTCGACTTATCAATTTATTAGTTGACTTAGGTGATAATCAAAATACTTTGTAGAAATAAAAGCAGCAATAAAAGTAAATGACACAATGATTTTATACTGGTTCAGAACAAAATGGTTCCTGATCCAGTCCCCTTAGGTCTCAATGGAGTTATCTCTCTTCAAGCTCTTGTAGAACATAAATACACTTATGGTTTATCGTTAACCACAAATGTCCTTTCACAGATGGTTTTATCCCTTCGCTCACCACCAACGATCTAGTCTGATTTATAGATAATCAGACCAACTTCCGTGACACAACTATTACCTCACTACAAGAACTCTCTTTCTTTTCTATTGATCACTCGTAGACTCTTAGGAATACAGTGTAGTAAGTAAAATATTTAGAGAGAAAGTAGATTGTAAGTAGAAGCATTAAATTTTCTCTAGTAGACTTCTCGTATAAATAATGATCAATCAGAGTTGCCCGTTGAGGCTGAGATATGGCAGATCTGCTCGCATGATCAACGGAGGATGACGAAGATTTGATTTACTGGGATTGAGGAAAGAGAGATCGACCCAAGAGATTTGATTCTCTAGAAGATATAAATATCTTCGTAAAGAATAAGGCAAGAGCTGATTTGGGATAAGTCCCACACAATTAGCGCACCTAACAGATCGACTTTCCATAGCTGACTCTTCTGATCATCAGTCGGCAATCTTCCTTTCCATTTAAGATCCTCCACATGCATCTTCCTCGATAGTCCTGCAATATACGTTATACTTAAGTATTGTGTACTTTTTTTCATAATCAAAACTTAGAATTTAATTAAACTCAACAATCTCCCCCTTTTTGTTGATGACAAATAGTAAAGGAGGATGTCCAGGATACTCCCCTTTTCAACATAGTCGACTATTGAATCTAGATAGTCGGCTCCCCCTGAGTATATGATACCTGCAACAAAAAGCAACCAAATAGAAGACTCTAGGGACTAGAAGGTTAGTTGACTCTTCCTGAGTATGAGCAACCCTAATTACCATAATCATATAGATACTTAATTACCATAATCACATAGATACTTAATTTACATGAATGCTAGAGGGCATAAGTCTGTTCTCCCCCTTTGGCATCAACAAAAAGGAGCAAAGCAATTGTCTAAATCATTCAAAATATTACAGACCCAAAAAAAATAGTTAGCGAGGAGCAAGGAAATATGTCAGAGTGTTCACAACATTGTCAGTCATCCTGTCCAGCTTAGTTTGAACATCTCTAGACATAGCATCAATCCGAGCCTGAACATCTGATGCAGGGCAAATCGAGCCTAAGGCACTTACCATCAAGAGCCGGGGTTGGAGGATGCAAGGGACGAGAGGTCAAGAGCATTGGAGATGAATTGAAGCCGTTCCGGAAGAACCAGGCTGAGGCGCCCCGCCTAGCCCAGGCGCCCCGCCTGGAAAGCTCACTGCCTAAGGATTAAAATGGTGCACAGGCGCCCCGCCTGCCTAGGCCCCAGCCCAGGCGCCCCGCCTACCCCAGGCGCCCCGCCTAACCCCAGGCGCCCCGCCTAGACTCAGCACAAGCCAGGCGCCCCTCCCAGCTTCAGGCGCCCCTCCCAGCGCGCGGATTTATTAGGCTTTTACTGTTTTGACCCTACGTGGTCTTTTATTCCTAAGCCTAAGTGTGGGCACTTTAGACCTTTTACTTAGTGTCTAAAAACATCTATAAATAGCTAGATAGCTAGTCTTATTCCTTAGCTAGTTTTGGAAGATAGAATTGAGAAGATAGAATAGGCTTGGCCTTTCTTGTTGAAGCGTTGACTTCATGTATCTCTTACATTGAATCCATGGTGGATCACCGCTAGTGTGAGTCCCGTTTAATGGTTCAAGTCTCTTCTCCCTTTTGAATCAATCTATGTGTTTAGTTGATTCATTCTTTTCTTCTAATTTCTGTTCTTCCCCTTCCCTTATTTCTTGTTATCTTATTATTATCGCTTCCGCATCATAGTTTATCGCTTCCGCCTAGTTTTCCCTACATCATTTGGTATCAGAGCAAGGCTCGGGTTTTGTTTCTACAAACCCCCAACCCTTGATTCTTCGTGCCTAGTATCCTCTTTTAGTTTTTCTTGTTGTTGAAGTTATTAGAAAGGAGAAAATTGCAAAAAAATTGAAAAATTGAAAAATACAAAAATTTGGTGTAACTTGTTGATTTGGATGATTTGTGATATGGGTGTTATGGATTCTTGATCGTGATTGATTTCCCGTTACTTGGGTACCAAAATTGTTTGGATTGGTGGAGTTTGAAAATTTGAAACCCCAAAACCCCTTAAACCCTTGAAGAACTTGTTCTTGATGATTTTGGCTTGATTCTTGGGTTGGATTGAT
This sequence comes from Petunia secreta, assembly GCA_029990175.1. Classification (NCBI taxonomy): domain Eukaryota; kingdom Viridiplantae; phylum Streptophyta; class Magnoliopsida; order Solanales; family Solanaceae; genus Petunia; species Petunia secreta. The sequence continues at coordinate 5,204,755 of JARKIP010000038.1, forward strand.
GTTTGGTTGAAAACTTGATATTGGAGATTGATCTTCATTGAAAAACAAACAATTCGGTACCAATTTTGTGGAATTTGAGTATGTATAACACCAAGTTTGATGAATCACAATCCATTTGGAAGACCCTTTGAAAAACCCTTTGTTCTTGAAGTTCTTGATATTAAACCTTGATTTGATTGATTGTTTGGTTGATAATTTGATTGGGTTTTGTTAAGGAAGATCAAAAACAACTTTGGGTATCTTTGGATTGTGAAAACAAGTTGAAAACATAGGATTTGGGGCTTGAAAATCGACTTGAAACGAGTTTGGAACGAGTTGGGAAAGGCTTCAGGCCAGGCGCCCCGCCTAAGCCAGGCGCCCCGCCTGACTTGGCTACTGCCTAAGTCTCAGGCGCCCCGCCTGGAACACTGCACAGTCTAGGCGCCCCACCTGAGTTTCAGGCGCCCCTCCTGAGTGCTGAAAGTGTTGTTTCGGGTAGATTTTCATAGGCATTTCCCTTTGTTTGATAACATAACATCTAGTTAGTGCTAATTTGAGTAACCGTTCTACTTGAATAGTGCTAACCTTTTAATTGCTATTAGGATCATCGTGCCTAGAAAGGAGACTAGAATTCAAAGAAGATCCGTAGTATCTTTTGATTCAAGTCCTCACTTCAAAGTGCTTAACGTACGTCGAGTCACTTTAACTCCATTCCGAACCATTACTTGGGTGCATTAGTTGATTGATCTTGCCATTGTGATTACTAAGAGACAAGAAGGTCTTGAGTGGAAAAAGGCTTGAGTGGTGAGAACAATAGAGTGTGGTCACAAAAGCCAACGACCTTGAGTGTATACACGAGTGGAAAGAAAATTGAGTGACATCTTTTGAGTGATACACGTGAGGGAGTGAACTTGTGAGGTCCTTAACTCTTTGATTACAACTATGGCTTCGGATGACGATTGTGGAGGGTACGACTCATGTGGAGATGATGGAGACTATGGTTCCTATGGTGATGATGATGGGTATTGCTATGACGATTCGGGGAACCAAGGCTCATATGATGAAGAAGCGGGTCACTATGTTGATTATGAAGATGAAGAAGACTATGGGGCTTGCGAAGACGAATGTGAAGAATCTTATGCTCCAAGTCAAGAATATGAAGATAGTGACGCTTCAAGGTATGACGACCCTACTTACTCTTCTTGTGATGAATTTGTGCATGATGATAGTGACGTAGAGGGAATTGGTGATGAGGTTGATTATGAGAATTGTTCATTTGCATTTTCTCTTGATGTCGCTTGTGGTGAGAAAGAGAGTAGTAGAGGACCTTCCAATAGTATGGGAGGTGGTGGTGGTTGTTCCATGGGAAATGGGAGGTTTGCGTCTTCTAGTTCCCATGAGAAGAGTGGAAGGAGAAATGGTATTGCTCTTACCGTTACGGGGGTGCATTGCTCTAGTAGTGGTGGTAGGAGTGGTGCTATGGGCTATGGAACCAAGGCGAGAGGCAATTATGGGTTCCATAGTGGTACTACTTCCTCGACTTCCAACAACACTTCTAATGTTGGGGGAGTGACGGGAAGTGGAGGTTATTCTAGTGGTGTTGCCACTAGTGGAGGGATAAGGAAAACCCGAGTTAATGGTAATACTAGTCTTGGGCATTCAAGCTCTTCTTTGGATGTGCCTATACGAAACTTGGGTAGAAGTAGGTTTGTTGTTGGGGTAAATAGGGTTGATGGACACTTGCTCCAAATTGGTGGAACCGATGCCAATTGCATTAACCCAAGAGTAGTTCAAATGTTAAACATACCATGCCATGATCTAAAGTACCCCTATGAGTACAAAGGAGTTCGGGTGTTCAAGGAGGCACGGGTACTCATATCTCATAAGGGTTACAATGAGTATGTTTGGTGTGATGTGTATCCCGTACCGAATGTGGGAGTTTGGCTAGGTGACCCATGGTTGCACAACAAGGAGGTTCACTATGATGCTAAACGGGATTTGTATCTAGTGGCCACGGGCCAAGGGATTTATGAGTTTGCACCTTACGGAAAATGGGGAAAGATGTCTGTTGAGATGCAAGCTAGGATCATACAATGGAGGAAGGAGCGAGAACTTCAATCCATGGGCAACAATATGCAAACGAGAAGTCCTACAAATACAAGCAATGGTGGGACTAGTTCTACAAAAGAGTTGACAAATGTCAACAAGGTGAGCCCGAAGCCACTTCTAAAGCAAAGTGGTTCACCTACAAAGAAGAAAGAGACATCAAGTGATGAGTCTCTTAGTCCTAGATTCCGGGTTGATGTTAAAAGTCCACCTACTCCGGCTATGGGTATCCTTGGGCCTCGTCCCAACTCACCCGAATTTGAGAGACAAAAGATTGAGAGGAGTAAGGGAGTGACCGGTGACATTCCTCGAGTGGAAAAAGGAGAGGATGTGATGAGTGACGTGAGTGGGATGTCACCACCCGAATCTACACCCGACCTTGAAAAGAAAATGAGGAAAAAGAAAGAGGGAAAAAGAAATGTAAAGAGTGAGGACACCCCTTATTCTAACCCTAACCCTTTATCTTTTTCTTCTACTTTTGTAACTTCTTGTGTAGGAACTCTTGGAGGCAAACCATTGGAGCCTCAATCATCTTCCAAGATGGAAGGACAAGGTGAAGGAGATTTCCAAAGTGAGCTTCAAGGTGGAGAGATAATCCATGACACTTCAAGTGAATTGAGTGAGCAAGATGGCCACTCGAAGGTAAGTGATAGTTCTCCCCTTGAGCATGATACTTCCTTGTCTTGTGAGAGTGTTTATGAAACCTCTATACTAGTTGATGAAATATATGATTACAATGTGTTTGCAACTAGTGTGGAGTCAAATGGTCAACTTGTGTATGATTGTGAACCACTAGTTGAGAGGAGTGATAAGCCACATCATGATGTGAGCTCGATTTCCATTGAACCTCTCTTTAGTGAAGATTGTGTAGTTGACCTTGATTGTGATCCTTGTTATGACACTCCACCTATATTTGATAAAGGGGAAGATGAGTTGAATGAAAACCCTATCCTCTCCCTTGATGAATTGCTTGATAATGGTGGGCCTATGTGTTGTAGTGAGGTTTGTGGTGACCTTGAGGAGTCCCTAGTGAATGAGATGGATCGAATTGTTTTCAATGACTCCTCGGGTGTGGGTAAAGAACCTAGTCTTGATACCATGTTTTTGGATAACCATGAATTTGAAGTGCATGCTTTTACATTTCCATTGTGTGAACATGATCTCATTTGTGGTAGTGAATTGTATCGGACTAGGATTGGTAATAGAATAGAACCTCCATGGTTTGAAAAGTTAAACTCCATGGATGATCCATTGTTTGGAACTCCAAGTGGGATGAATGGCCTTGATATTGGTTGTGTTGAACCATCTTCTAGTAGTCCTAGCCTTCATTGTGTGGACTATAATGATGAAGGGCCGATTTTGGAGACCTTCCTTTGGAGTTTGTCTAGTGAGGGAGATTGTCTTAGAGATGGATTTGGAGGTGAGGAAGACACTCTTGGTGTGTGTAAGAGTGCTTCCAAGAAGGGGAGTGGAGTATTCGATGTTAGTTGTCGCTTGAATTATGTTGCTTACTCCATCCCATATGTTGATCACACCTTGAGTGTTGAGCATGCCAAAGCTCGATGTGATGACCATAAGCTTGGAGGTCATAAGGAACTTAGTTGCTTAATCTTGCGTGTTCCTTATCTTATTGATCTCTTTGCTTGTTATGGTAGTGATTACTTGTCGTTGTTGAGCCAAGAACTTGTTGTTTCTTTCGGAGACATAAGCCTTTTGATTAGCATTGATACTTGGCTCTACCACAAAAGTGTTATTTTCACATCACTTGTATTCACTCTTGTTGGACTTTCCTACTCTTGTAGTTGGAAGTTTTGGTGTGTTCTTATTGGGCTTAGGGATCATAGGAATTTTAATGGCTTGATCTTGCATATTCTCTATCCTATTGATCTCTTTGATGAGTCATTTGTTGAGTGTACCCATTGGGGAGGCAAAGTACTTGTTGTTTTCTTTGGAAACATGTGCTTTATCATCGTTATTGATGCTTGGCTATACCATAAGAGTGTGTTTTCCACACTACTTGCACTAACTTACTCTTGTAGTAGGAGCTTTTGGATGTGCTTGTCTTTGGATGTAGGTCTTGATGGTTTGATTTCGAGGACGAAATCCTTTCAAGAAGGGGAGGATGATGCAGGGCAAATCGAGCCTAAGGCACTTACCATCAAGAGCCGGGGTTGGAGGATGCAAGGGACGAGAGGTCAAGAGCATTGGAGATGAATTGAAGCCGTTCCGGAAGAACCAGGCTGAGGCGCCCCGCCTAGCCCAGGCGCCCCGCCTGGAAAGCTCACTGCCTAAGGATTAAAATGGTGCACAGGCGCCCCGCCTGCCTAGGCCCCAGCCCAGGCGCCCCGCCTACCCCAGGCGCCCCGCCTAACCCCAGGCACCCCGCCTAGACTCAGCACAAGCCAGGCGCCCCTCCCAGCTTCAGGCGCCCCTCCCAGCGCGCAGATTTATTAGGCTTTTACTGTTTTGACCCTACATGGTCTTTTATTCCTAAGCCTAAGTGTGGGCACTTTAGACCTTTTACTTAGTGTCTAAAAACATCTATAAATAGCTAGATAGCTAGTCTTATTCCTTAGCTAGTTTTGGAAGATAGAATTGAGAAGATAGAATAGGCTTGGCCTTTCTTGTTGAAGCGTTGACTTCATGTATCTCTTACATTGAATCCATGGTGGATCACCGCTAGTGTGAGTCCCGTTTAATGGTTCAAGTCTCTTCTCCCTTTTGAATCAATCTATGTGTTTAGTTGATTCATTCTTTTCTTCTAATTTCTGTTCTTCCCCTTCCCTTATTTCTTGTTATCTTATTATTATCGCTTCCGCATCATAGTTTATCGCTTCCGCCTAGTTTTCCCTACATCAACATCTATAGAGACAGCATTAATCCTGACATGTACATGTCTAATAGTAGCAGCAGAGTCAGTCACAACAGTGTCTAATTTGAGAGAAAACTTACCAACATCTAGTTTTAGTTCATTGATGTCTTCCGAGGCTTTTTCACTCTTGAAGTGCAGACTAAGTAGCAGGTCATTTAGATCAGTCATTGCAACTTTAAGTTTTACAGAGGGTTCATCAGCAGCACAAGGAATAGAGGATTTTGAGGGACCAGCATGGTCATTGGCAGGTTTAGGGGTCTTAGATTCCTTGCGAACCCAAAAACCATTAATGCGAACATAACTCATAGATGCAAAGGTGAAAGAATTGTAGCAGGCAGTCAAAGAACAGGTTTTCCAAGCAGATATGTCAACACGATAAATATGCAGAATTCGAGTAATAATTAACCCATATGGTTGAGATGCACATTCAGCAATACTTTCAAGCATGTACTCAATAATCCAAGCAGCCAAGTCTTATTTCTTCTTAGTAACCAAGCAATAGAAAATCAAAGTATCACGTTGTGAAAGAGAACTAAGTGAACCTGTCCTGGGTAGCAAGAACACGAATTTCAAAAGAAAGGTCTAGGAGTCTAAGTTGGCCTTCAGGAATATCAGACTTTTCAGATAAAAAAGTTTTGGCTTCTTCAAGAGATACTTCAAAATCATATGGCCATAAAATTTTAAAGAACTCAGAATAACCAGAGAACTTACACCCCAAGATGCGACACAGAATAGACTTGGTAGTCACAATTCTAGTATTTAGAACCATTGTCTCAAAACCTCCAGAAGAGCAAGGTTGAAGATTTGCATAAAAAAGTCTTACCAGATCCTCAGGAATATCAGCAGAGTCAGTGGAGAAAAAGTTTGACCAGTCCTGACCATGAAACCAAGGTTTGAGATCACAATTTAGGGATTCCATGGCGTCCAAATCAACAAGTCTCCCATGGGCCAGAGGTTTGTCTTTGATAGCATCAAGTTTCTCATGAGCAGAGGTATCCCAGAAATCCAAGGTTTCGTCTAAATCAGCAAGAGAAAACTCCTTCTTGGGTCTTTTCATAAAATCCCCATCATCACTTTGCATGGGTCGTTTTCCAGATTTCTTTGAAAGATTAGGGTTTTCGTCAGGGGTTTCATAGTTCGACATTGTGTTTTCGGAGTGGTCAGAATCCGTTTGCACCGGAGTGGTGGAGGTTGTGGGTAGTTTGGATTTTGTGCACTGACTGCGACGAGCAGAGAAGGAAGTTTTTCTGGCCATTTTAATGGTGGTGGGTAAAGGTTAAAGGTTAGAATATGAAGGGTGTAAGAGTTGTGAGTGATTTAAAGGTGGGTAGATGGAAGAGGGAAGGTTTCGAGTGAGGTGAAGAGTTGCAGAAGGGAAGGGACGTGATGTGAAGTGAAGGAGTGCAGTGCCTTGAAACCCGACGCCACGCTGTCTGACACCTTTTCAAACTTAAGACAAAAAGTAATAATGACAGAAGAGAAAGTAAAAGTAATAATTGTAAATAAATAGACACAGACGAGAGAACCTATATTTAATAGTATATCATTATAACTGACACGACCCGAATTTTGGGTTAGGCCGTGCGGGGCACCCGACCACCTCCCCTAAATCTGTCGGGTGAACCCTATTGACTGAATCGATATAAATTGTGAAGAATTACCTTGAAATGAACATGATCTAAACTTTAACAACATAAGATAACTCTTAAGGATAGACAAACATACAATCTGTCTGAATAATACAACTAACTACCCAGAATACACAATTTTAAAGGTTTCCAGATCAGACATCTAAGAAGGCCAAAAGATATACACATCTCCCGAAGGGAGCAAAAGTAAGGAAAACTGTAATATCTGAAGTTGGTGGCCGTAAGGAACAAGATGGCTCACCGTAGACAGCTGAAAACGTACTACTCCTCAATCACGACGTGGCTGGCTGGGTCCTGGAGCAGAATCTACCGAACGAAAAGAAACACAAGAACAAATAGGGGTGAGTCATAAGGACTCAATAAGTGAGGACAAACTAGAAACCTCGAAAAATAGATACGCTATTCAGGGAAATGGAACCAGACAACAATCAACAAATAAGCAATGCACATATAAGCAGAACAGTATTCATGTACAAAAAAAAATCTACTCAATAGTATGAAATGAAATTGAATGGGATGAAATGAAATAAAATGAAATGAGATGAAATGAAATGAGATGCAAAGGGTCACATGTGCCCATAATCCCATCCCGAAGCAGAATACTCCTGCATTCGAGGGGAATCCAATCTGCTAACCAACTGGAGCGGAATACTCTTGCTCCTGGGGCCGAATACTCATGCACCCAATATAATATAAACCAGAGGCAGAATACTCCTGCACTCTCCTGGGGCGGAATACTCCTGCACCCGATAAAATATAAAGCTGAGGTGGAATACTCCTACACTCAGTATGATATGCAATGTAATGCATATGAATGTAATGTGATGCAATAATAACCCTTCACCGGCGCAGGACTCTCATCGACAGCCGGGAAGCAGATGCCAACTCCAAGCCAAAGTAAAATACTCAGATTTCCAATGCAATATCAATAACAGGACATAATATATAATATAGAATGTCTCTCCAAAGCTAAGGCGTAATGAGTACGCCTATCGACAACTACACACGTAAGGAACACGTGGTAGAAAATCCACGAGGCCAAGTGCCTCCAAAGAAACGGATATAAACACTTACTGTATTCCAAAGCTAGTCCTGCTACTCAATAATTGCTTTTTCCTTTGGATTAATAGCCAAACGATCCCTTTCTATTCAATAAGCAGAAAAATTATATCAAATAAAGCTAAAAGCTTCATTCCTTATGTCTTAGGGCAATTCAGTTAGGAACCTGATACCCTATTCGCATACGCAATACGCAGGTCAGGCCTATGTATAGGGTTCAAAGTCCCATAACCGAACCCTAAATAAATTACATTTATATGTTGCCCATAACTCACTGAATACAAATATATAATCATTTCTATCATCGGGGTCCAATTGACCCTTTAACCTATCAATTTAAGTCACTAGGCAATATCTAATATCCCTATTTTTACCGTAAAAATATATTCAAACACACGTAATAAGCTAAGATAATGAGTTAACATCATTACCTGGAGATTTGGGGTAGAAATTTCACTATTTTTCCAGCTCTTTTTCCCTTTTTTCCTCTCTCTTTTCTAACTTTTCCTTTTCTCTGTGTTGATTGAATGTTTCTGCATGTTTTTGCACTTTGCCGATGCTAAGGGATCAAAATCCCTTAGCAAACCGACAATATAACTTTTTATTTTTTTTTAATAAATTCGCTACGATGATTAAAATTAAAATGGAAACCTAGAGAAGTCGAAATGATCCCAAATTTAAAATGGCCTCTTCATCATCATAACCCAAACCAACAAGAGTAGGGTCACTAGAAGAATCATCTACCTCGCTTGATGCTACCTTGGAAAAGGACGCCTTAATTTCGAGGACGGAATTTTCTCAAGAAGGGGAGGATGATGCAGCCCAAATTGCATCGACACCTACGCTTGGTTTGGAAGTCATGGCATGGATGATGTGAGCTCGGGAGACGACTTGAAGACCATGCATTGGAGCTCAATCAAAGTGGAAGAAGGGCTGGAAACAGTGCAGGAAACAGGGGAGCCAAAACAGGGCAGCACTTTCTGAGCTCACTGCCTGGCGACAGACATTTCCTCTGCGCGATCGCGACCACACTCACGCGATCGCGAAGAGCAGTTAATTGCCCTGCGCGATAGCGCTTACCAAGACGCGATCGCGAGCCTCTGAAGACTAGTGCCCTGCGCGATCGCTATTCCCTTTGCGCGATCGCGAAGACCATTTGAGGAGCAGCGGACCAGAAACTTGACAAACCATGTAATGGGGTGTTATAAATACACCCCTCATTTCATTTTTTGCATTAACAAACCTTGAATGTAGAATGATGAATTTCTTGAGTAAATCTCAATGATGAACCCGTGAGCGGGCATGATTTCACTTGGTGGATTCCAAGTTGAACATCGAAACCTCTTTGATCATTTTATTTGCGAGAGTCGAGTGTCTCTTGAGGGTAGTTGCATAGTAAAGGTGATCCTTGACTTCACCCGGGGTGTATCGAGACAAGTTCCTCGGTGCTACTTAGGTAAACGTTTCAAGCCTCGTCTTGCTTTTTATCTCGATATCTTCATCGATATCGCCTATCTTGTTTTAGCTTCCGCATTATCGTATCGTTTGTTGCTTCCGCCTATTTTGCATTGCATCAGTGATGATGCAGCCCAAATTGCATCGACACCTACGCTTGGTTTGGAAGTCAAGGCATGGATGATGTGAGCTCGGGAGACGACTTGAAGACCATGCATTGGAGCTCAATCAAAGTGCAAGAAGGGCTGGAAATAGTGCAGGAAATAGGGGAGCCAAAACAGGGCAAAACAGGGCAGCACTTTCTGAGCTCACTGCCTGGCGACAGATATTTCCTCTGCGCGATCGCGACCACACTCACGCGATCGCGAAGAGCAGTTAATTGCCCTGCGCGATAGCGCTTACCAAGACGCGATCGCGAGCCTCTGAAGACTAGTGCCCTGCGCGATCGCTATTCCCTTTGCGCGATCGCGAAGACCATTTGAGGAGCAGCGGACCAGAAACTTGACAAACCATGTAATGGGGGTGTTATAAATACACCCCTCATTTCATTTTTTGTATTAACAAACCTTGAATGTAGAATGATGAATTTCTTAAGTAAATCTCAATGATGAACCCGTGAGCGGGCATGATTTCACTTGGTGGATTCCAAGTTGAACATCGAAACCTCTTTGATCATTCTATTTGCGAGAGCCGAGTGTCTCTTGAGGGTAGTTGCATAGTATAGGTGATCCTTGACTTCACCCGGGGTGTATCGAGACAAGTTCCTCGGTGCTACTTAGATAAACGTTTCAAGCCTCGTCTTGCTTTTTATCTCGATATCTTCATCGATATCGCCTATCTTGTTTTAGCTTCCGCATTATCGTATCGTTTGTTGCTTCCGCCTATTTTGCATTGCATCAGTTGGTATCAGAGCACGGCTAGGCTTCGTTCTTACGAATCCTCGGTCTTGTTCTTATCGTTGTCGTGTTCTTGTTGTTTGTTGTTCTTATTTGAAAGAAAAACAAAAAAAAAATTCAAAAACTTGAAAATCACAAAAAAATTTCTAGAAATCGTTGTTCGTTACGATTTTGATGTTGTTTGTTATTGGGGATTGTTCGTTATCATATTCCCGTTGATTTGGTACCCACGAAACACGTTTTGAAGTCGTGAATCAAAATCTTGAAAACCAAATTTCAAAAGTTGAGAATTCACACAATTTGCTAAAACTTGTTTTGTGTTGTGAATTCTTGGTTGTTTGGTATCGGGGATTGTTCCTTATAGTTTTCCCGTCATTTTGATATCCCCATATCGTCATTTGGAGTAGCGGATTGAAAATCGAGCTTTGAAAAAATTTGAAGTTCTTGAAAACTTTGAAGAACTTACTCCAAATTCTTGAAAACGAGTTGTTCGTTCATTGTTAGTTTGATAAAACCATTGGGGATTGTTTACTTCAGTTGAAAACACCCTTTGGAAGCCTTAGAACTTAACAACAAGTTGAATTGGGGTGATTTGTGTGCCAAAAACTGAGTTTACAGTCGAGGTTCTGGTTCTGGAACGCAGTCCTGCGCGATCGCGCCCTGCTTCACGCTATCGCGTCAATTCCACCAATTTGTTCATCGCGATCGCGCGCAACCTCACGCGATCGCGAAGGGTTCTCATTTCCAGAAAAACCTGAATTGGGACAGATTGTTCGTAAAGCGTTCGTAACAGTTTCTGCTCACCAAAACTTCAACTGTATCATCAAATATGGTGAGTTTGTAGATCACAAACCAAAAGTCATCCAATTCCGAATCCGTTTAGTGACGACTCGATCTTTGAGCGTTTGATCGCGTCACTTCCGGTTAGTACTTTGAGGGTAACACTTCTACCCAATTAGTACTAATTCATTGTGCGTTTAGGACCTTCGTGCCTAGAAGGAGAGTAGAGCTCAAAGAAGACTCGTAGTATATTTTTGGCTGAAGTGCTCACTTATAAAGCCGTTCGCCCATCGAGTCCCATCGCTCCCACTCACCCCGAAGAGTATTTGGTTCTTGTGACTTGAGTGGTTATTGAGGTGGTTGTTCAACTACGAGGAAGCCTTTGAGATCAAGCTTGAGTGATCCTACAACCCACTAAATTGAGTGTACCCGAGTGACACTCCAAAGGTGAGGGAGCGAGTGAGGGTTTTTACTCTAACCTCTTTCTCTTGTCTTTACTTTTTGTAGGTACATGGCCGGAGACGTATACGATACCGTTGAGGTCCCGGTAAGTACGTTGGCTTACATATTGGTCAAGGTGAGATCTTTAGACCAACGGCTCGAGAGCCTTGAAAGAAAATGGATCCCGAGTATCCAAAGGAGTACCGAAAGAGGTGATAGTGATGAAATGTTGGGCATTCCCCAACCGTTGGGCATTCCCCAACAAGTGGGCACTCCCCACAACTTGGGCATTCCCCAAGGTGATGATGAGTTTAAAACGACACTTGTGGTACGGAGGAGTTTGGGTGCCATGAGTCTTGCGGAGTCGGAGCATGTGCAAAGAGAGAATCTCTTCCATGCTAGGTGTCGAGTGATGGGGCAAGTGTGCTCAATGATCGTTGATTCGGGAAGTTGCGCTAACACAGTAAGTGAGACCTTGATTTCCCAATTGCAATTGCCTACTAGAACACATCCACATCCCTACCGGTTACAATGGTTGAGTGAGTGTGGAGAGTTGAGGGTGGTGAGGCAAGCTTTGGTTGAGTTTGGCATTGGGAATTACCGAGATAAGGTAATGTTCGATGTAGTTCCTATGCAAGCTTGCCACCTCTTGTTTGGAAGGCCATGGCAATATGATCGGAGCGTAGTACATGATGGTAGGACCAACTCTTACACGGTCTTGCACGGTTCTAGGAAGTATGTACTCAAGCCCTTGACGCCAAAGCAAGTAAGTAATGACTATAGGATTATGAGGGAGTTGAGGGAGGCGGCTAAAGCCAAGTCACCCATGGTACTTGAGCCCGGAACCAACAATCTTATGGTCATGCCCTTGCGAGTTGAGAGTGAAGCATCACCCGGACCTACAATTGGCCCTGAGCGAAAAATGAAAGAAGTGAGGGGAGAGGAAATGTCGAGTGAGAATGAGGACACCCTTTGTTCTAACCATGATTTATCTTCTTCTCTTTCTATTTGTTTTGGCTTATGTGTAGGTACTCTTGGAGGCGGGCTAGTGGAGCCTCAACCCTTTGCCTTGGAAGGAAGACAAGAGGACGGAGAGCATCATTGTGAATTGCGACACTTCAAGCTATGTGACTGCTCACAGGAGCAACTCAAAAGTATGTGTTACCTTCCCTTCTCATGAACATGTTGATCCCTTGTCTTGTAGAGACTCAAAGCTAGTTGTTGCTTGTGATGCTTATATTGACCTTGCAACTAGTGAAGAGTCTAATGGTCAACTTGTGCTTGCGTGTGACCTAGTAGAGAGGAATGAGAAGCCACATCATGATGTGAGCCCGGTATTCAGAGAACCTCTCTCTAGTGAAAATGTGTTAGTTGACCTTGCTTGTGAACCTCGTTATGACACACCACCAATTTTTGATAAAGGGGAGGATGAGATGTGTGATCACACCCTTATTGATTTACTTGCCATTGGTGGACTTATGTGTTGTAGTGGGGAAGGTAGTGACCTTGAGGAGTCTCTAGGGTATGAGATGGATCGATTTATTTTCGATGACTCCTCAAGTGCGGATGAAGAACCTAGCTATGATACTACGCTTTTGCTTGACCATGAAATTGAGGTGCATGCTTTTACATTCCCATTGTTTGAGAGCATTCTTATTTGTGGTGATGAGATGTATCGAGCTAGGGTTGGGAGTGAGTTGGAACCTCCGTGGTGTGAGGGCTTTGATCCCATAGACAACTCTTTATTTGAAGCTTCGAGCGAGGTAGATGATTCTTCTAGTGACCCTACTCTTGTTGGTTTGGGTTATGATGATGAAGAGGCCATTGACAATGCCTTCCTTGAGAGCTTACCTTGTGAGGAGGGCTGTCTCGAGGATGAAATTAGAGGTGAGGAGGTATCTCTTGGTGTGAGTATGAGAGATCTTAAGAAAGGGAGTGGGATAATTGCTTCTAATTGTGATTTGATTTACTTTGCCTATCCCATCCCACATGTTAACCACACTTTGAGTATTGAGCATGCCAAAGCCATTGTGCCGCCATGTGAAAGTAATGCTTTGAATGTTTGGTGTGTTGCTCACGAGCGTAGGGGTCATAGGAACTTTGATTGCTTAATCTTGAATGATCCGTGTCCTATTGGTCTCTTTGCTTGCTATGTTTGTGAGTGCTTGTCACTATGGGGCCAAGAACTTGTTGTCTCCTTTGGAGACATAAGCTTTTTGATTTGTATCGATACTTGGCTCTATCACAAGAGTGAATTTTCCACACCACTTACCTTCACTTTTGTTGCACTTGCCTACTCGCATAGTAGGGAATCTTGGTGCACTAATCTTGGACTTAGGGGTCGTAGTGGATTTCATAGCTTAATCTTGCGTATGCCATACACTATTGATTTCCTTATTTGTTCTTGTGTTGGGGGCACTTCATTGTTGAACAAAGTACTTGATAGTTCCTTTGGGAACGTGAGCTTCTTTGTTGCCATTGATACTTGGTTGTACCATAAGAGTGTGTTTTCCCACACTTGGTGCACTAACCTACTCTTGTAGTAGGAGCTTTTGTTTTTGTTTGCCTTTTGATGTAGGTGAGGCTACCTTGGAAAAGGACGCCTTAATTTCGAGGACGAAATTTTCTCAAGAAGGGGAGGATGATGCAGCCCAAATTGCATCGACACCTACGCTTGGTTTGGAAGTCAAGGCATAGATGATGTGAGCTCGGGAGACAACTTGAAGACCATGCATTGGAGCTCAATCAAAGTGGAAGAAGGGCTGGAAACAGTGCAGGAAACAGGGGAGCCAAAACAGGGCAAAACAGGGCAGCACTTTCTGAGCTCACTGCCTGGCGACAGACATTTCCTCTGCGCGATCGCAACCACACTCACGCGATCGCGAAGAGCAGTTAATCGCCCTGCGCGATAGCGCTTACCAAGACGCGATCGCGAGCCTCTGAAGACTAGTGCCCTGCGCGATCGCTATTCCCTTTGCGCGATCGCGAAGACCATTTGAGGAGCAGCGGACCAGAAACTTAAAAAACCATGAAATGAGGGGTGTATTATGATGCGGGGCAATTCGAGCAACTATCCAAAAGCACCATCCAAGGCCAAGGAAGAGCACTTCAAGTTCATGCATTGGGACGCCATGGAAAGAAGAGCATCCGAGACACATTTCGAAGTGTTTCAAGAAGCTTCAGGAAGAGGCGGACCGCCTAGGAATGGAGGCGGACCGCCTAGTGAATGCATGCTCTCTGGAATTGTTGGAGGCGGACCAGGAGGCGGAGCGCCTAGGGGTGCTGAGGCGGAGCGCCTACTCCAAAGAGGCGGAGCGCCTCCTCCTGCTATTGTTTGACGGGAATTTGACTTAAGTTGCTACGTAATTCCTATTATGCCTCTACGTGGCTTATGACTTTAGAACCTACTTAAGGGTACTTTAGGTCTTTCATTAATGTCTAGGAAACGCCTATAAATACTCCATTAGCTTTGCATTTTCCTTAGTTAGCTTTTGATGATGAATGATTGAATGAATGTTCAAGAGTGGATTCTCTTTGAATGAAAAACCCTTTGAGTTGGTTTGAGTTTACTAGTGGATTCTAGCTGACCCCCAAACCCCCCCCCCCCCCGATCATTCTACTTGCGAGTCCTTTGTCGTCTCGAGGGTAGTTGCATAGTGTAGGTCCTCCTTGACACCGATACGAGGGTATTATGGAACGAGTTCTCCATAGTTACTTCGTAGGGAGTTCGAGTAGTGTCTCGCTCTTTATCTTTATTTCCGCGTTTTGGGTTTTACCCCTTATCATCTTGGTATCAGAGCAAGGCCCGGGTTTTGTTTCTACAAACCCCCGACCCTTGGTTCTTCGTGCCTAGTATCTTTTCTTTTAGTTTTCTTGTTGTTGAAGTTATTGAAAGAAGAAAATTACAAAACAATTGAAAAATTGAAAAATCCAAAAATTTGGTGTATCTTGTTGGTTTGGATGATTTATGATATGGGTGTTATAGATTCTTGATCGTGGTTGAAATCCCGTTGTTTGGATACCAAAAACACTTGGATTGGTGGAGTTGAAAATTTGAAACCCCAAAATTCCCTTAAACCCTTGCTAAACCTTGTTCTTGATTCTTGGGTTTGATTCTTAGGTCGGAAGGTTGTTGTATTGAAAACTTGATATTGTGGATTGATCTTCATTGAAAAACAAACGATTCGGTACCAATTTTGTGGGATTTGAACATGTATAACACCAACTTTGATGAATCACAATCCCTGTTGAAACCCTTTTGATAAACCCTTGTGTTCTTGAAGTTCTTGACTTGAATCTTGACTTGATTGATTGTTTGATTGTAAATTGATTGGGGTTTGATCTTTGTGGGTAAAAAAACATTTGGGTACCTTTGGATTGCTAAAACAACGTGTGATTTGTTGGATTTTTGGGTGTTAAAGTTGAAAAACACGTTGTTGAATTGTGCTGAAAGTTGCAGGAGGCGGAGCGCCTCAATTTGGAGGCGGAGCGCCTCATCTTTGTTAGCTCTCTGGAAATTGTTGAGGCGGAGCGCCTCCCCCAAAGAGGCGGGGTGCCTCCCACTGGAACTCTGCTGAGGCGGAGCGCCTACTCTGCTGAGGCGGAGCGCCTACTTCCTGAAGGTTGGGAATTGGGTAGTTTCTTCTAGGTTCTCTTGTTTTGTTGTTTGCATTGCTTCTAATTAGTACTATTAGAGTATAATCCTACTTGTTTAGTACTAATTACTTCGAGCTATTAGGATCATCGTGCCTTAGAAAGGAGACTAGAATTCAAAGAAGACCCGTAGTATCTTTTTGATTCAAGTCCTCACTTAAAGTGCTTATCGTTCCAATCGAGTCCCATTAACTCCACTCACCCCGGAGAGCATTGGACTTGAGAAGTTGAGTGATTGAGTTGTGGTACTTGAGTGAAATATCCACCACCACTAAACGAGTGACCTGAGTGTTATACACGTGAGGGTGTGTGTGAGGTGTTTTGCTAACGTTTGTTGATTTTTGTAGGTACTATGGCAACCGATGGAGATGATCCTATGAAAATTTTCATGGCTACCGTTATAGCCAAGTTGGAGGACATAACTTTGAGACTTGAGTCCGTCGAGAGGAATCAAGTTGAGACCGGTCAGAGGAGGACCCCGAGTGTCCAAATTGAATCCGGAGAGGGCACAAGTCATAGCACTCCTATGACTCCCGGACACTTTGTTGAGCTAACCAAGAAGTATGAACAAAGCAAATTTGAAGCTCTACGAGAGCATGGGTTGGGCAATCCCCAACAAGAGGGCAATCCCCTCAACTTGGGCAATCCCTAAGGAAATGCTCCACTTCGAAGACCCGTTAGGTTTGTCCCACCTCTTGAGCAAGTTGTTGAGGCTCAAGAAGAGGAGGAAGCCGAGTATGGCGATGAGGCCTATGGGTATGATGCTCCTTATCAACCTAGGAGGCCAATGAATTGGGGTCGAAATGTGGATAAGGGTAGAGGCCGAGGTCGAGGGCCACCCATGGGATATGGAGGGAGGAATGCTAGGAGGGACTATGTTGCTTATGATGATCATTATGGAGGCCAACCGGAGCCTAACCATGGGTTACGTGACAACAACAACCTCAATAGTGTTAAGCTCAACCTCCCATCCTTTAAAGGAACTTGTGATCCGGAGGCATACATGGAATGGGTACTACTCATGGAGAGGGTGTTTGATGCCAACAAGATGACCGAGGAGAGAAAGGGCACATATTCTATTTCTACCTTTGAGGCCTATGCTTCTACTTGGTGGGAGTCCATGAAGAGGTCAAGAAGAAGAATGAATATGCAAGTAAATGTGACTTGGGATGAATTGAAAGTTCTTATGAATACCAAGTACATAACTCCAAGGTATCGGTAAGAGCAACTCAAGAAGCTCTATGATCTAAAACAAGGTGTCAAATCGGTGCATGAGTACTATGATGAATTTGAGAAGATCCGGATGGCATTGGATATGGATACCGAGTGTGTAGAACAAGCAATGATCCGCTTCAAGAATGGATTGAGCTATGGTATAGCTTCTCAATTGAGGTTGCATACTTATCTTTCACTTCAAGATCTACTTGAAGCCGCCATTGAAGCCGAGAGTTGGCTTAAGGGAGAGAGGTCCAAAAACAACACTCCTACTACTACAAGCAAGCCAAAAGAGTGGAAGACTCCAAATGCAAGTTTTCCAAGTGCCAATGCTAGCAAAGAAGTGAAGAAGCCTTATGAGAAGACTACACCACACTTGGAAGGTACTTCTAAAACTCGCTTGAGTAACCCTATTTCTACTTCTACTCAATGTTATAAGTGCAAGGGCTTTGGGCATATTGCTAAGGATTGCTCTACAAAAAGAACCATGGTTGTGGTTGGTGATTTGGTGTATGAGCAAGAAAGTGAGTCCGAAAATGAGGGAGTAGAGGAGGGTGAGGAAGTTGATTGTGAGGTGGCCGTAGAAGAGGATGTTGGCCTTCAATTGTTCTTGGTAGTTAGGAGAAGCTTGAGTACCATTTTTATGGAAGAGGAGGTGGAAGACGATCAAAGAGAAAGCCTCTTTCATGCTAGATGTCGTGTGATGGGGCAATTGTGGTCTATGGTTGTTGATTCGGGGAGTTGTGCCAACATAGTAAGCCAATCCTTGATTTCCCAATTGAAGTTACCCACTCGTAAGCATCCAAGCACATATCGCTTACAATGGCTTAGCGAGTGTGGTGAACTAAAGGTGGTGAAGCAAGTGATGCTTGAGTTTAGCATTGGGAGCTATAAAGATAAGGTCTTGTTTGATGTTGTCCCGATGCAAGCTTGCCATCTATTGTTCGGGAGGCCGTGGCAATATGATAGGTGTGTTGTGCATGATGGTAGGACCAACTCCTATACGGTTAAGCAAGATGGGAAGAAATATGTGCTTAAACCTTTGACTCCAAGGCAAGTAAGAGAAGACTACAAGCGGATGAAGGAGTTGAGGGAAGCGGCTAAAGCGAAGTCACCCATTGTGTTTGACACCGAGGCAAACAACCTTATTGTTTTGCCATTGCATGATGAAAATGAGAGTCACTCCACTTCAAATGAGAGAAAAAAGATAGAGAGAAGTGAGGGAGTGACCGGTGACAATCCAAGAGAGGAAAAAGGAGAGGAATTGAGGAGTGATGTGAGTGGATTGTCAGCACAAACTACACTTGGCCATGAGGTAAAATTGAGAGAGATGAGAGGTGAGGAAGGAAAAATTGAGAGTGAGAGCACCCATTGTTCTAACCCTTCTTTATCTTCTATCTCTTCTTGTGAAAGTTCTTGTGTAGGTACATTTGAAGACATGTCATTGGAGCCTCAATGTGAGCTTCATGAAGGAGGAGTTGCATATGACACTTCAAATCTTGTGAGTGATCAAGGAAGTACTACAAATGTAAGTGTTACTTCACCTTTTCATGAGCCTACCAGCTACTTGTCTTATGATGACTCAACACTAGTTGGTGTTTTTGATGCATCTAGTGAGTATACCACTAGTGAAGAGTCTAGTTGTCAACTTGTGTGTGCTTGTGAAACACTAGTAGGAAGGGATGCTATGCTACATCATGATGTGAGCTTATTGTTCATTGAACCCCTCCCTAGTGTAGATTTGATAGTTGACCATGATTGTGATCTTTGCTATGACACACCACCAACCTTTGACAAATGGGAAGATGAGATAGTTGATCATTCGCTTATTGATGTGCTTTTATTTGGTGGGCCAATGTGTTGTGGTAAAGATGGAATTGACCTTGAGGAGTCCAAATTGCATGAATTGGACAAGGTTGTCCATGATGACTCCTCAAGTGAACCTAGTCTTGATAGCTTGTCTATGTTTTATCATGATAGTGAGATGCATGTTTTTACCAATCCTTTATTTGAAGGCATTCTCATTAGTGGTAATGACTTGTATCGGACTAGGGTGAATAGTAGGATGGAACCCCCATGGTGTGATTCCTTAGGCAACCCATTGCTTGAGAATGTAGGTGAGGTAGATGGTTCTTTGAGTGACCCTCCTATTGCTTGTTGGGGTTATGATGAAGAAGAATCCATCATCAATACCTTCCTTGAGAGCTTGTCTTTTGAGAAGGGTTGCTTAGGTGATGAAATGGGAGGGGAAGAGGAACCCCTTGGTGTGAGTAGGTATGCTCTAAAGAAGGGGAGTGGAGTGCTTGATCCTACTTGTAGGTTGGGCTACTTGATTCACTCCACTCCACATGATGATCACACCTCAAGGATAGATTGGTGTGTTGATCTTGAGCTTAAGGTTCAACGGGATTTTGGTAGCTTGATCTTGCATTTCCCATCTTCCCATGACCTCTTTGCTCATTATCTTGTTGAGTGCATGTTGATCTTTAACCAAGTGCTTATGGTTCTCTTTGGAGACTTGATATTCATGATTGTTATTGACGCTTGGTTATATCACAAGAGTGTGTTTTCCACACTTCTTGCACTAACCTACTTTCAAAGTAGGACGTTTGCGTGTTTTTGCTTGTCGTTGCTTGTAGGTTCTAAGCTCCATGCTAAGGCGAGGAAGCTCTTGGAAGAAACCTATGACAAAGTGACGGTCAAGAGGAACAAAGGAGGAGATTCTTGGCCACCCCGAGGAGTTGCTAGAGCCATGAGAGACCAAGCCTTGATTTCGAGGACGAAATCTTCTCAAGAAGGGGAGGATGATGCGGGGCAATAAAAGCAACCATCCAAAAGCACCATCCAAGGCCAAGGAAGAGCACTTCAAGGTCATGCATTGGGACGCCATGGAAAGAAGAGCATCCGAGACACATTTCGAAGTGTTTCAAGAAGCTTCAGGAAGAGGCGGACCGCCTAGGAATGGAGGCGGACCGCCTAGTGAATGCATGCTCTCTGGAATTGTTGGAGGCGGACCAGGAGGCGGAGCGCCTAGGGGTGCTGAGGCGGAGCGCCTACTCCAAACAGGCGGAGTGCCTCCCCCTGCTATTGTTTGACGGGAATTTGACTTAAGTTGCTATGTAATTCCTATTATGCCCCTACGTGGCTTATGACTTTAGAACCTACTTAAGGGTACTTTAGGTCTTTCATTAATGTCTAGGAAAGGCCTATAAATACTCCATTAGCTTTACATTTTCCTTAGTTAGCTTTTGATGATGAATGATTGAATGAATGTTCAAGAGTGGATTCTCTTTGAATGAAAAACCCTTTGAGTTGGTTTGAGTTTACTTGTGGATTCTAGTTGACCCCCAAACCCCCCCGATCATTCTACTTGCGAGTCCTTTGTCGTCTCGAGGGTAGTTGCATAGTGTAGGTCCTCCTTGACACCGATACGAGGGTATTATGGAACGAGTTCTCCATAGTTACTTCGTAGGGAGTTCGAGTAGTGTCTCGCTCTTTATCTTTATTTCCGCGTTTTGGGTTTTACCCCTTATCATACAAAATATATGTAACATTCTCGCGACGATGGATCTCAAATCGGACTCCCGAAACTCAAGATGCGAATTTAAAGGAAAATGTCAAATTATTTAACTTTCGGCATTTTAGCAGAAACTAGCCGAACAACATCGAAATTCACTTTCGAAAAATCAAAAAAGTCACAAATAATCATACGAACCTAACGGCGCTTTCGAATTTCGAATCGGAGCTTATTCGCCAAAACCGAGCTCAAAAATCTCTTTTTAATATTTATTGACAATAAAAACAGAAACCTTCTTCCGATGCCTACCAAACGAGGTCTAATTTAGCTCAAATTTTACAGACATGTCCTAATGGACCTTACGAGTATGTTAAAATTATCGGCACGCCAATCAGAGTCCTAACTTCCAAAATGACTGATAGAGATAAGGGCAATCCTTCTTATGATACCCTGGATCCTGACAGATAAAGCACCCTGGAGCAAATCTACGCTGATCAAACTGAGACTGATCTCGCTGGCGAAACCAAAACTGACCTTGAGAAGAAGTAGGCGCGTTCTGAGAACCACGCGCTGGAAAGTGAGCTGGTCTGACAGGAGACCTACTCTGCTGCTGATAACTCCTACCTCCATGCGAGGTACTAGAATGCCCTGGACCATGAGATCTCTTACTCTCACGCTCTAACTCCTCCATCTCCAAACTATGATAGGCCTCATACCTCCTGGAAATATCAACAGCGACATCAAATAGAGTACCAGCCTCAATCTCACGAGCCATCTGGGACCGCAAATAAGGAGAAAGCCCATCAATAAAACGTCTGACCCTCTCAGAGGACTCCTGTACATGATCTGGAGCATAGCTGGACATCTCTGAAAACAAAAGCTCGTACTCCATGACTGACAGGTTACCCTGTCCAATCCTCTCAAACTGTCTCCTCTTCTCATCCTGCTGACTGGGAGGGAAAAACTTCTCCATGAATCGATGAGAGAACTCACTCCAAGTTAGCTTAGGTAAGCCCTGCCTAGCTGATCAAAGTGCGGTCCACCAAGCTAAAGCCGGACCCTCAAGCTGGAAGGCAGTATAATCAGCTCCATACTGCTCAAGATATCCAAGGGCCTCTAAGATACGCTGAAATTGATCAACAAACTCATGAGGCTTAAGCTTATCCGATTTCTAACCAGAGAACTTCGGAGGACTAAGTCGGGTAAAATAATGCACCCTTGCCGGATCATCAACTTGACCTGCTATCTGGACTGGCTGACCAGCCTGAACAACCGGAGGTATTACACCCGCTACCTCTGGAACATGACCACCTGGAACATGAACTACTGGGGCTACATGTGGAGCTGGAATGGGGGCTTCCTGAACCTGAGAACCAATATCTACTGCAGCCTGAGGAGCTGCCTGAGGGATAGGAGCATCTACAGTAGCCTGAGGAATAGGAGCATCCATAGCAGCCTGAGGAATATGAGCATCTACGGCAGCCTGAGGAATAGGAGGTCCCTGGAGCATCTGCGTCGCTAAGAATCTCATAAAAGCGTCATGAAGTGCGGGGGGAATGAATAAGCCCTGCTCTCCATGCCCAGCAAGAGGTGGCACTACTGGAACCTCTGCAGCAGGATCAACAAGATACATCATCCTCGCGGCCTGGGAAACTCTACCTCTGCCTCGACCACGACCTCTACCGCGGCCAACACCACCACATCGCGGAGCAGCAGGCATAGGGGTGACCTCTGGCTCCTCTGCCTCTCGCTGAACATTCGCGCGCATTCTCACCATTTACTGCGGAGAATAAAAACATTTAACTTCAGATAAGCAGACTCACGCACGACGAGGAATGAAAGAAAGGAAACTTCCTAAATGCCATCATAGCCTCTCGTAGATAGGTACGGGCGTCTCTGCCCGATCAGCGAGACTCTATTATACACTATCATGATCTGGAAAGACTATAAACCTCGCTCTGATACCAACTGACACGACCCGAATTCTGGGTTTGGCCGTGCGGTGCACCCGACCACCTCTCTTAAATCTGTCGGGCGAACCCTATTGACTGAATCGATATAAATTGTGAAGAATTACCTTGAAATGAACATGATCTAAACTTTAACAACATAAAATAACTCTTAAGGATAGACAAACATACAAGCTGTCTGAATAATACAACTAACTACCCAGAATGCACAATTTTAAAGGTTTCCAGATCAGACATCTAAGAAGGCCAAAAGATATACACATTTCCCGAAGGGAGCAAAAGTAAGGAACACTGTAATATCTGAAGTTGGTGGCTGTAAGGAACAAGATGACTCACCGTAGACAGCTGAAAATGTACTATTCCTCAATCACGACGTGGCTGGCTGGGTCCTGTAGCAGAATCTTCCGAACGAAAAGAAACACAAGAACAAATAGGGGTGAGTCATAAGGACTCAATAAGTGAGGACAAACTAGCAACCTCGAAAAATAGATACGCTAGTCAGGGAAATGGAACAAGACAACAATCAATAAATAAACAATGCACATATAAGCAGAACAGTATTCATGTACAAAAAAAAAATCTACTCAATAGTATGAAATGAAATGGAATGGATGAAATGAAATGAGATGCAAAGGGTCACATGTGCCCATAATCCCATCCCGAAGCGGAATACTCCTGCATTCGACGGGAATCCAATCTGCTAACCAACTGGAGCGGAATACTCCTGCTCCTAGGGCCGAATACTCCTGCACCCAATATAATATAAACCAGAGGCGGAATACTCCTGCACTCTCCTGGGGCGGAATACTCCTGCACCCGATAAAATATAAAGCTGAGGCGGAATACTCCTGCACTCAGTATGATATGCAATGTAATGTATATGAATGCAATGTGATGCAATAATAACCCTTCACCGGCGCAGGACTCTCATCGACAGCCGAGAAGCAGATGCCAACTCCAAGCCAAAGTAAAATACTCAGATTTCCAATGCAATATCAATAAAAGGACATAATATATATAATGTAGAATGTAAATCCAAAGCTAAGGCGTAATGAGTACGCCTATCGGCAGCTACTCACATAAGGGACACGTGGTAGAAAATCCACGAGGCCAAGTGCCTTAAAAAAAATGGATATAAATACTTACCGTATTTCAAAGCTAGTCCTGCTACTTTACAATTGCTTTTTCCTTTGGATTAATAACAAAACCATCCTTTTCTATTCAATAACCAGAAAAATTATATCAAATAAAGCTAAAGGCTTCATTCTTTATGTCTTAGGGAAATCCAGTTAGGAACCTGATACCCTATTCGCATACGCAATACGCAGGCCAGACATATGTATAGGGTTCAAAGTCCCATAACCAAACCCTAAATAAATTACATTTATATGTTGCTCATAACTCACTGAATACGATGTCATTAGGGCGATGTCTAATATCTTTATTTTTACCGTAAAAATATATTCAAACACACGTAATAAGCTAAGATAATAAGTTAACATCATTACCTGGAGATTTGGGGTAAAAATTTCACTATTTTTCCACCTCTTTTTCCCTTTTTTCCTCTCTTTTCTAACTTTTCCTTTTCTCTCTGTTGATTAAATGTTTCTGCATGTTTTTGCACTTTGCTGATGCTAAGGGATTAAAATCCCTTAGCAAACCGACAATGTAACTTTTTAATTTTTTTTTTCTTTTTAATAAATTTGCTACGACGATTAAAATTAAAATGGAACTCTAGAGAAGTCGAAATGATCCCAAATTTTTCAAGTAAGTTATACAAAATATATGTAACATTCTCGCGAAGACGGATCTCAAATCGGACTTCCGAAACTCAAGATGCGAATTTAAAGAAAAAGGTCAAATTATTTAACTTTCGACATTTTAGCGGAAACTAGCCGAATAACATCGAAATTCACTTTCAAAAAATCAAAAAAGTCACAAATAATCATACGAACCTAGCGGCGATTTCGGATTTCGAATCAGAGCTCATTCGCCAAAACCGAGCTCAAAAATCTCTTTTTAATATTTATCGACAATAAAAACTGAAACCTTCTTCCGATGCCTACCAAACGAGGTCTAATTTAGCTCAAATTTTACAGACAGGTCCTAATGAACCTTACGAATATGTTAAAATTATCGGCACGCAACTCGGAGTCCTAACTCCGAAACGACTGACCGAGGTCGTTTCAATAACATAACTCAAATAATTAATGCTAAGTGATATTTAAGGACACAATCAGTTTAATAGGGGTCTGGGATTATACCAAGAAAATCATGTAAGGCACATAATCTTTCTTCTAAAAGAGGTTTAGTAAAAATATCAGCTAATTGAAAATCTGTACTCACGAAAGTAATATCAAAATCACCATCTTGAACATGATCTCTGATGAAGTGATAACGAACATCTATATGTTTTGTCCTAGGATGATCAACAGGATTATAGGAAAATTCAATAACACTGGTATTATCACATAACATAGGAATAGGCTTAAAAAATAAATTATAATCAGATAATTGCTTGCCCATCCAAAGAAGTTGAGCACAACAATGTCCTAATGCGACATATTCTGATTCAACTGTGGAAAGGGCAGTACAATCTTGTTTCTTACTGTGCCACATGACAAGAGATTTTCCAAGAAAGAAACTTGCATCGCTGGTGCTTTTACGATCTATTCTATCACCTGCTTAATCAGTATCTGAGAATCCAATGAGATCAAAGTAATTCGTGCATGGATACCACAAACCATAATTCATTATTCCAACGAGATATCTAAGAATTCTTTTGACAGCAGTAAGGTGAGATACTTTAGGAGCTGACTGAAAGCAAGCACACTTACATACTGAGAGCATAATATCTGGTCGAATAGCATTTAAGTATAATAGTGATCCAATCATACCTCGATAAAGAGACGCATTGATACTCGTACCTTTGGTATCACTTACCAGATGAGTGGGAGGACTCGTGGGAGTTTTGGCAGGGTTTGCTTCATTCATGCCACATTTGAGAATAAGTTCCTTAGTGTACTTGGATTGACAAACAAAGATGCCATCTTCGTATTGTTTGATTTGCAGTCCTAGGAAGAATGTTAGTTCGCCCATCATGCTCATCTCAAACTCTCCCTGCATTAGTGCTGCAAAATTCTTTCATAGAGCAAGATTAGTGCTGCCAAATATGATATCATCCACATACATTTGTATAATGAGAATGTCAATAGAGGATTTTTGAATAAATAGGGTTTTGTCACTTCTTCCTCTTGAGAAACCATGCGATAGCAAAAAGGAGCGAAGTCTTTCATACCTAGCTCTAGGAGCTTGTTTGAGACCGTAAAGAGCTTTGAATAATTTGAAAATATGATGAGGTGCCTAAGAATTTTCAAAACCTGGAGGTTGTCTAACATAGACTTCCTCTTTTATAAAACCATTTAAAAAAGCACTTTTTACATCCATTTGAAACAGTTTAAACCTTTTGAAAGATGCATAAGCTAAAAGCATTTGAATAGATTCAAGTCTGGCAACAGGGGCAAATGTCTCGTCATAGTTGACTCCCTCTGCTTGAGAGTATCCTTGAGCAACTAGACGAGCCTTGTTTCTTACCACCTTACCTTCTTCATTTAGTTTGTTCTGAAACACCCATTTTGTACCAATGATAGATTTTCCTTTGGGCTTGGAACCAGCTTCCATACTTGATTTTTCTCAAACTGATCGAGCTCTTCTTTCATTGCATGAACCCATGATTCATCTTGAAAGGCTTCGTTTATTTTCTTGGGCTCAATCTATGAAATGAAAGCCAGGTTAGATTTATGAGAATTTCTTGTCTTCATACCTTCCCGTGGATCTCCAATGATGTATTCCTGAGGATAGTCAGGATCACTTCTCCATTCATTTGGTACTACGACTTCCAATTCTTTGAGGTTTGCAAATATAGTTGACTCAGACTGATCTGAGACGGGAGCTGACTCTTCAATTCCTTGAGATTTGTTTTGAGAGTCTCAGTGATAGTTGCTGAAATTTCTGGAGCTGTTGGTTGAGTCCTGAGGACTTCTTCATCTGCTTCACTACCTTTCTCGACACTAGTCAAAGAAACATCAAAGACTGCACGCATTGACTCTTCAACAGATAGGAGTGTCCTTTTATTAAAAACCCTGTAGGATCTACTGGTGGTAGAATATCTTAAAAATATACCTTCATCACTACGTGAGTCGAATTTGCCAAGATTATCTTTTCCATTATTATGAATAAAACATTTACACCCAAACGGATGAAAATAACTTATGTTGGGACGTTTACCTTTCCAGAGTTCATAGGGGGTCTTATGGAGAATAGGACGAATAAGGCACCTGTTTAAGATGTGACAAGCAGTACTTACAGCTTCAGCCCAAAACTGATTTGGGAGGGAGTGTTCGACCAGCATGGTTCTTGCCATGTCTTGGAGGGTTCAATTCTTTCTTTCTACAACTCCATTTTGCTGAGTAGTTCGAGGTGATGAGAAGTTGTGAGTGAAACCTTGAGAGTTTCAGTATTCTTCAAACACCTTACTTTCAAATTCTCCTCCATCATCACTTCTAGTTGTAGAGATGAAGTATCCCTTTTCTCTTTGAAATTTCTTGCAAAACACTTCAAACTTTTAAATGCATCATCTTTATGAGATAGAAATATAACCCAAGTAAAACGAGAGTAATCATCAATAATTACAAATGCATATCTCTTGCCTCCTATACTAGTAGTTCTGGTTGGAGCAAACAGATCCATATGCAGCAATTCAAGCGGGTTAGAAGTAGAAACAATATCCTTTCCTTTAAATGAGGTTCTAGTTTGTTTTCTTAACTGACATGCATCGCAAATATGGTCTTTAGAGAAATTCAGTTTAGGTAAACCAATGACTAAATCATGCTTTGACAATTTTTCAATTAAAGACATACTAGCATGCCCTAATTTTCTATGCCATGTCCAGGGATCATTTTCAATGGATGCAAGACATAAATGCTTACCTGACAATGCTTTACCATTTTTCAGAACGTAAATGTTGTTTTCTCTGGAACCAGAAAGAAGGACCTTAACTTTGTTATCATGAATGATACATCTGCTAGATTCAAACTTTACCTTATACCCACAATCGCATAGTTGACTAATGCTCAGAAGATTGTGCTTTATTCCATCAACTAGAAAGGCTTCTTTGATATCACAGGAGAGGCTTAAAGAGATAATACCTATGCCAACGATCTTTCCTTTGGCATCTCCTCCAAATTTAACAGAACCTCCATCGATCCTTATTATGGATTCAACAGATGTTTGTCACCAGTCATATGTCGGGAGCATCCACTATCAAGAAACCATTTTCCCATTTACATTGTCTTCTTGTGGTGTCCCTGCAAAATAAAGATTTTAAGTATTTTTAGGTACCCAAGCTTACTTGGGTCCTTGAAGGATAGCTTTAGAGGTGCTAGCCTCACTTTTGACCTTTGGTCTCCAAATCCATTTTTCAGGATTTCTCTTTTGACATCTTCTAAACTCATGTCCTGGTTCTCCACAATGATAGAAAATAGGCACATTTTGAGTTTTCGTGATAGATGAGGTGGATATGGAAGATTTAGCTGATCTATAGAAACTATTAGATCTTACCGAGCTATGACTAGTGGATTTTCGATGACTGTTAAGTTTGAACTTAAGTTCATTAATTTCTTCCTTTAAGAATTCATTTTTAGTTTCAACTACTTCCAACTTCATTTCCCATTCCTCCTTTTCTTTACCTAATCTCTTAATTTTCTAAAGTGCATTTTCAAGTTCATCTAAAACTTCATCTAGATTTCTAGAGTTTTCAATGCAGAATTCACAACACACCTCACTTGAGTCATTTGATGGAATTCCACTGCCGGTGGAGTTATCTGAGGCCATGAAGCAAATGTTTGCTGCTTCTTCCTGCTCAGTGTCAGCTATATCCTCATCACTCCATGCTGCGTAAGATCTGTTCCTTCCTTTCCTTTTAGCATCATGGCAGTTGTTTGCAATGTGACCTTGTTTGCCACATTCAAAGCAGCGTCCTTCATTTTTGAAGTTAGATTGATCATTCCTGAAGGGAACCTTCCTTTTTCTGAACTGCCTTCTTCGATTAATTAGACCATTCAAGTTCCTTGACATCATAGCTAGCTGCTCTTGAATATCATCTTCTTCAACTTCCTGGTCATAGTCAACTTCTTCCTCTGTAGTATTGAAAGCCACAATTTTCTTTCTCTCTTCCAATGAGTTGCGTTTCAGATGAGTCTTCTCAAAGGCAATCAGATCACCTCTGAGTTCATCATATGAAATCTTGTTCAGATCTCCACTCTCTATTTTTATGACCTTTGGTTGCCAAGTGCTGGGAAGACTTCTCATAATTTTTCTTATTTGCTCACCACTAGCATAGATCTTTTCAAGGGCTTTGAGTTCCCTAATGATTTTGCTAAACCTAGCAAACATATCTTCCACGGACTCTCCATCTTTCATTTGAAATAATTCATATTCATAAACCAGAAGATTGATCTAGTTTCTTTGACTTTGTTGGTACCTTCATAGGTGACTTCCAGTTTATCCCATATTTCTTTAGCAGTTTCACAACTGGATATTTTTTTCATATTCTTCACCACTGATAGCATTATAAAGAATATTCACACCTTTGTAATTAAGTTGACTAACCTCTCTTTGTTCATCAGTATAATCAGCCATATCAAGATCAGCCGGAACATTTTGAGGATCTCCTTCTTTCTTTGTTGGCTTGGTGGTAGGAATGTCATAGGGTCCCTTCTTAATAATACGCCAGACCTTATAGTCAACCGATTTTACGTATGTTTCCATACGAATCTTTCAATGACCATAATGCTTACCATTGATGTAAGGAGGTCGGGTGGTAGAAGTTCCCTCTTGTAAGAGTGCTCCATTAACGACGTGTGAAGACATGATCTTTTCTCACTTGCTGTAAGGCAAAACAAAATATTGTGAGTCCAAACTCTGATACCAATTGATGAATATAAGAGGGGGGTGAATTGTTCAGACTTATAAATTCAGTCGACTTATCAATTTATTAGTTAACTTAGGTGATAATCAAAACACTTTGCAGAAATAAAAGCAGCAATAAAAGTAAATGACACAATGATTTTATACTAGTTCAGAACCAAATGGTTCCTAATCGATTCCCCTTGAGTCTCAAGGGAGTTATCTCTCTTCAAGCTCTTGAAGAACACAAATACACTTATGGTTTATCGTTAACCACAAACGTCCTTTCACAGATGGTTTTATCCCTTCGCTCACTACCAACGATCTTGTCTGATTTATAGATAATCAGACCATCTTCCGCGACACAACAATTACCACACTACAAGAACTCTCTTTCATTTATATTGATCACTCGTAGACTCTTAGAAAAACAGTGTAGTAAGTAAAAGATTTAGAGAGAAAGTAGATTGTAAGTAGAAGCATAAAATAATCTCCAGTAGACTTCTCGTATAAATAGTGATCAATCAGAGTTGCCCGCTGAGGCTGAGATATGGCAGATCTGCTCGCATGATCAACGTAAGATGACGAAGATTTGATTTACTGGGATTGAGGAAAGAGAGATCGACCAAAGAGATTTGATTCTCTAGAAGATATAAATATCTTCGTAAATAATAAGGCAAGAGCTGATTTGGGACAAGTCCCACACAATTAGCGCGCCTAACAGATCGACTTTCCATAGCTGACTCTTCTGATCATCAATCGACAATCTTCCTTTCCATTTAAGATCTTCCACAGGGATCTTCCTTGATAGTCCTGCAATATACGTTATACTTATGTATTGTGTCCTTTTTGTCATAATCAAAACTTAGAGTTTAATTAAACTCAACATCATCTACTTTCCCAAAATCCAAATTTTAGTAGTGAAGTTCTTGTCCTAAAAATGGTGAATTTCTAATGATACCCCCCCCCCCCCTGAACAGCTATCTTAGACATCAGAAGATGGTTACCCTATCCTCCTGGACTTTTTAAGCTCGAGCCTTCCTTCACTCTAACTACCAAGGGAGTGCAGGTGGAGCCTTCTTTGAATTGTGTATTAAATTAGTATTTGACTATCCTTTCTCTTTCTTTTTCTTATGATGAATAATCAGACCAGACTAATTCAACACAAACATCACAAGTAAAATAAAGTAAGTAAAGTGCAAAAGACACAGTACTGGTTTGACTCCCGGTGTGGTACCTACCTCTAATTCCCTTGAGTCACAAGGGTTCTCTTCATTTCAAACTATTGAATCAACTTATAACTAGTGGTTTTAACTCGTTCACCACTCAACGATTTTCAACAGTTGGATTTTACTCCTATGCTCACCAACAACGGTCTCTTTGGTTTTAATAAGATCACAAGACAACTTACAACCACACAACTCTCAATTTTTTATCTCACTTTTCTCTCCTTTCTTTTTTAATCACTTTGTATATAACAATATAGTACTTTTGTAAAAATAAGAACGAGTTAATGAGTATTCTTGAATGATCGCATGTGTGTTGAAGAACTTGATAGATGGGCTTTATATAGACTACTCCAGAACTAGACGTTGTGTTTGAAATCAATCCGTCGAGTTTTGTGCTTGTAGTGTTGAAGCAGCAACCTTTGGACACAGAGTTTGTAGAGTGGTTTATGGAATTTATTCTTAGTTACTAACATGATTTTGGTATTATACGAATAACCAGGGGAGATTTGACTTTAAAAGTGATGTGATTTGGGGTGCACTATTATCGTTTCGTCAGCATGCTTCATTAAATGTGGTATGTCCCTTTAGTCTTGGACCAATGGTTTGTACTAAATAAAACACCGTAGTGAACACTTCCCTCTCATTTCTTGACAGCTGACTTGCTTCTTCATCTTTGACTTGCATCAAGAACTTTTGGCTTTTAACTTCTTCCTTCTTGATTTTGGGCCCGTCTATCTCAACTTTAGTTTTCCTAAATTGTTAACCAACGGTTAGATGATGCGGGGTAAATCGAGCCTAAGGCACTTACCATCAAGAGTCGGGATTGGAGGATGCAAAGGACGAGAGGTCAAAAGCATCGGGGAAGAGTTCGGGACAAATTTGAAGATCAAGGAGTTGGCTCCAGGTCCAGACGCTCCGCCCAGGAACCTAGGCGCTCCGCCCAAGACATGAAGGAGCCAGGCGCTCCGCCCAAGCCTGCTACTGCCCAAAAGTATGACAATTCCCAGGCGCTCCGCCTACCTCCTGTACAAGCCAAGACGAGACTCTTATTTTATCCTAGTGCTATTTACTAGTTTGACCCTATGTGGTCTTTATTACTTTACCCAACTTGTAGGGTTATTTTATTCTTTAATTAGAAGTATAGAACGTCTATAAATACTACACTTAGGTCATTTAGTTAGTTAGCTAACCTAGATTTAAAGAATAGACATAGAAAGAGAGGCAAGGCCTTCTTCTTATTGAAGCTTGAAGCTTCGGACTATCTCTTGCTTGGAACCTATGGACATTCATCACTAGTATGGATTCCTTGTATGGTTCAAGTTTCCTTTCCTCTCTCGGATATTCATTCATGGTTTGAATCGTTTATCCATTTTTTTCTTCTATTTCTGTTCTTCCCCGTCCCTATTTTCTTGTTATCTTGTGTTTACTTGCTTCCGCGTCTATTTTATTGCTTCCGCTCGTTTACCCTGCATCAGTTTGGTATCAGAGCAAAGCTCAAGATTTTTTCTTACAAACCCTCGTTCCTTGTTCATCTATCTTGTATCTTTACTTTATTGTTATTGTTGTTCTTGGAGAGAAGAAGAAAAAAAGTGAAAAATTGAAAAATTGCAAAAAAAAAAAAATTTGAGATTCGTGTTGTGAAATGGATTCCCAAACCATTGAAAAGTATTGGGGATTGATCTATGATGTTTTCTCATTGATTTGGTACCCTCATATCACGTTTTGGTGTTAAAGAATGAAAATTTGAAAAATCAAAACCCCCAATTTTTGAAACCCTTGTTCTTGAGCTTGAAGACCTTGATTTTTGATTGATATTGATTGATTTGTGTTATAAATCATTGGGGATTGTTAGGGATAGTTTAAAACACTTTGGGTATGGAAAACAAAAACAAGGTTAAAACATCGGAATTTTGGATTGAAATCGCACCAAAACGCATTTTGGGAAAAGCTGACGAACAGGCCTAGGCTCCCCGCCTACATCCCAGGCGCCCCGCCTGAATTAGCTATTGTCTAGGCTGCTGGAATTGACCAGGCGCTCCGCCTAGCACCCAGGCGGTCCGCCCAGCACACTGTTTGTTCCGGTTCACTTCTTTTCGTAGTGTTTGTGTTTGTTTCACTTCCGTACTTATTGGTTAGTGTTTCTAAGGTATTTGTCCTACTTTCTTAACACTAGTCTTTGAGCTTTTAGGGTGTTGTGTGTCTTGAAGCTTTACTTAAAGTCGTAGAACTTCTTTGGCCTTAAGTGCGTACTTCAAATAGCTTCTGTACATCGACTCACATCAACTCCACTCTGAGCCATTACTTGGGTATACTAGTTGGTGATCTTACCATCGTGGTTCCTAAAGAGATAAGGGCATCTTTTGGTTGGAGATTTGGGAGTGTGAATCCTAAAAAGAGTGTTGAGTGCCACCACCAAAGGTAAGGGAGAGCAAGTGAGGTTGTTTATACTAACCTTTGTTCTTCCTTAAAATGTCTTTTACAGGTACAAGGAGCCATAAGGGAGGTTTGGATGGAAGTGGGAATGGTGAGAAAAGTGTAAGTAAGACCAAGTTCATTCAAGCTTACCTTCGGTACATTTTGACCAAGGTAGATGCAATTAGCACTCGAATCCAATACTTAGAGGATAATTTGGATGAGAATGAGACCGAGGGAAAGAATGGCATGAGTAGTTCTATGGGTTGTGGAACCGAGGAGGGTAGAGGAGATTTTTACCAAACTCCTACTTCAAGGAGTTCCTATGGGTTCTATGATGAGACTCCTTCCTCGACTTTCAAAAACATATCTAATGTTGAAAGAGTGACGGGAAGTGGACACTATTATTGTAGTGTTGCTAGTAGTGGTGAAATAAGGAAGTTCTCATCTCGTGGTGGTACTATTGATGGGATGTGTAAAGGGCGCTACGAAGATGATCTCATGAGAAAAAGAGAGTGGTGTCAATTTATAGTGAGCCTTAATGAGAATCGTGGGTATGTGCTTCAAGTGGATGAAGGTGAAGCAAGTTGGATTATTCCTCTTGTAGTGAGAAGGTTGGGGATACCTTGTGTTGATGGAGTGGCTCGGGTAGTTGTTTCACAAAGGAACTTTGAAGAAGAAGTTGAGTACAAAGTGGGTCCTTTAGAGGGATGTGATGTTATGTTGGGAAAGCCTTGGCTTCTCCATAAATACTTCAAGTTCACCTATGCCCTGGGTGGCTACCAAGTTAAAGCACAAGGAAAGATGCAACTCCTCTTTCCAAAAGAAGTGCAACCAAGTAAGCCCACGAACATGAGAAATAGTGGGACACCATTGAGGAGAAGCCCAATGATTGGAAGAGTGCAATGAAGAAGTCCTACAATCACAAGTAATGGTGGGACTAGTGCAAGAAAAGAGTTGACAATTGTCAACAAGGTGAACCCCAAACCACAATCTCCAAAAATAAGTGGTTCACCAACAAAGAAGAAAGAGACCTCAAGTGATGAGTCTCTAAGTCCTAGATTCCGGGTTGATGTAAAGAGTCCACCTACTCCGGTTATGGGTATCCTTGGGCCTCGTCCCTACTCACCCGAATTTGAGAGACAAAAGATTGAGAGGAGTAAGGGAGTGACCGGTGACATTCCTCGAGTGGAAAAAGGAAAGGATATGTTGAGTGATGTGAATGGGATGTCACCACCCGAATCTACACCCGACCTTGAAAAGAAAATGAAGGAGAAGAAAGAGGGAAAAGAATCATTGAGAGTGAGGGCACCCCTTATTCTAACACTTACTCTTTATCTTCTTCTTCTACTTGTGTGAGTTTTTGTGTAGGTATTCTTGAAAGCAAACAAATGGAGCTTCAACCATGTTCCAAGATGGAAGGACAAGGTGAAGAATATCTTCAATCTGAGCTTCAAGGTGGAAGAACAATTCATGACACTTCAAGTGTAATGAGTGATCAAGATGGCCACTCAAAGGTATGTGATAGTTCTTCCCTTGAGCATGTTACTTCCTTGTCTTATGATAGTGTTTGTGAAAACTCAACACTAGTTGATGATTTGTATGATTACAATGTGTTTGCAACTAGCGTAGAGTCGGTTGGTCAACTTGTGTGTGATTGTGAACCACTAGTTGAGAGGGATGATAAGTCACAGCATGATGTGAGCTAGGTTTTCATTGAACCTCTCTTTAGTGAAGATTGTGTAGTTGACCTTGATTGTGGACCTTGTTATGACACACCATCAATCTTTGACAAAGGGAAAGATGAGATAGTTGATCATACCTTTATTGATATGCTTCCATTTGGTGGAACTACGTGTTGTAGTGAGGATGGTAGTGACCTTGAGGAGTCCCTAGTGGATGGGATGGATAGGATTGTACTTGATGACTTCTCAAGTGAGTATGAAGAGTGTGAACTTGAACCTCCATGCTTTCAAAGGTTTAACTCTATAGATAATCCATTGTGTGAAACTCCAAGTGAGATGAATGGTCTTAGAATTGATTGTGCAGGTCCGTCTTCTAGTAGTCCTAATCTTTGATTGTGTGGACTATAACGATGAAAAATCCATTATAGAGACCTTCCTTGATAGTTTGTCTAGTGAGGAAGATTGTCTTAGAGGTGGATTTGGAGGTGAGGAAGTAACTCTTGGTGTGTGTAAGAGTGCTTCCAAGAAGGGGAGCGGAGTATTTGATGTTAGTTGCCAATTGAACTATTTTTTTTACTCCACCCCATATGTTGATCACACTTTGGGTGTTGAGTGATGTTTGGCATTTTATGCCAATGTTTCCGTAATATTTCCGCATGTTTGAGCTTGTTATTCGCTCGTTTTATAGTTTATGAATGTGGTTTTGCACAAATTTCATGTCGTGTGCATGTAGGTTGTTATGCAGTGCAATTGGAGTTTTAAAGAGCATGATCGAGCAAGAAAAGATTGGATTTTGATTGAGGATTGGATTGAACACACGAAGGCACGACACGAAGCGAGCTGCGAAGCAAGGAAACAGGAATTTGGCCTGGCGCTGTAGGGCACGTGGCGCGCCACCCAACACGCCCCACTGCCTGGCGCGATTCCCAACGCATCGTGCCCCAAAAGTGTGCAGGCTTCGACGGCTACTGGTTGTCTAGGCGCAGTCGTGGGCGCGGGGCGCCTGTTATAGCGCCCCTGGAGCGTTTTGGAACTTCCTATTTCGTCTAGGCTTAGGTCTAACTTATTACCAGGACTTTGTTAACCCTATAAATACTCTTTTACTTAGTTTTTGATAGGAGTTCAGACTTTGGAGCAAATTGGAGAGCTCATAACATCTTGAACAAGGGTTTTTCTTCCTTCCATTAATCTTTTTACATCATTATTTCATTATTACATCAATTCCTTGTGTTGTTATTATGAGTATGCGTACCTAATTCTATTGTTCTAGGGTTAGACTATTACATAAAAGTTGATGTTTGAAGATTGATTTCCATTAATTGAATCCCATAACGGACTGCTTATTCTTTTTTGATTTCACTTGTGTAATTGTCAGGGCCCGATTATTACGCATTATCTATGGTTTTTAGATTGAACTCAAAAGAGGGAATTTAATTATGTAATAAGAAAGAATAGGACTAGTTTGTGAACCCGGGCATCGTGGAACCAATTCGTGAGTAGGATGGACATATACTTGCTCGCCTAGTTTAACTCATTGCAGAATTCGTTAATGCGTGCACGTGATTCAACCCATAGACATATAGGGATTGGAGTGGCCTGTATAGACCGTGAAGAATCGAAAGGTTTTCACGGATACATTTAATCTGTTAGTTAGTAATCCAGGATTTAAGAAGTGGAATCAATTGGAAAATTCAACTGGATTGTTCGTAACTCTGACCCTGGACCGTCTCCTTATTACTGATAACAACCAAGTTTTGCTCCATTGCTTGATTTCACTTTTACCCTCTTAATTACTGTTCTTTAGTTAATAAACGCATCACTATTGGAAAAAGATCCCTGAATAGTTTAACAATATTGTCTGCTAGAATTCAGTCTGAATAGTCCTTGTAGGAACGATACTCGATTTATCACTTTATTACTTGTCGACCACGTATACTTGCGTGTGCATTTGGGAGCAACAAGTTTTTGGCGCCGTTGCCGGGGACTAAACAATTGACTTATTTCTTTTTGAACAGTTTATTACTTTCTATTCAGGTTTAATTTTTGTTTTGAGTTTTGTGTTGTTTCAGGTATTAGGTCCTGCTTGATCTTTACCTACAGGAATGGCAGCAGAACTAGCTTTAGCTGTGCGAGAAGTTTCTCTCCCCAGCCTGGAGGGGGTAGCGTCTAGCATAGTTAAGCCCGCTATCACCGGACACTTTGAGATTAAGTCCGGCATGATTCAGTTGTTGCATGTGACAGGGCAATATGGTGGATTACTTCATGAAGATCCGCAGCAACACATTCAGAATTTTCTGGAGTTCAGTGATACTTATACACCAACGGGAGTTCCTACTGATTATGTTCGTTTGACGTTGTTCCCGTTTTCACTGATTGGGGCAGCAAGGAAGGGTTAAAGGCTGAAAAGCCTGGGTCTATCACTACTTGGGAGGATTTGGCTAAGAAGTTCTTGGCTAAATTTTATCCATCTGCCAAGACAGCCCGGCTGAGGAGTGAAATTATGTCCTTCAGACAAATAGAAGGAGAGTCTTTGTATTCAGCCTGGGAGCGATTTAAAGCTTTATTGAGAGATTGTCCACACCACAACCAATCCAATGAGGTTGTTGCACATACTTTTGTTGAGGGGTTGAATGCGCATACTAAGATCGTGGTAGATGCTGCTGCTGGAGGCCAAGTATTAGCCTTAAATTTTGACCAGATCTATGATTTACTAGATAAGTTTTCGCAGAGCAATCCTGATTGGCAGGGAGATGGTAGAGCTATTACGCAGAAATCTGCTGGGGTACTTAAGTTAGATGCAGTTTCAGAGCTAAGGGCGAGGATGGATGTTATTTCCAATCAAATTAGCAAGTTAGCTCTGCAAAAGACTCAGCAACCAGTGGCTCCAGTGCAACAACTCCAGAGTTTTTGAGTGGTTTGTGGTCAAGACCATGTTGTAGAGGTTTGCTTCTCTAATCCAGAGATAGTTTATTACGTGGGTAATCAAAACAGGCTGCAGGGTCAAAATCAGCTTGGTAATGCTTATTATCAAGGAAATACGAGAGCCCCGAATAATTACCACCCACTTCCAGCTCCACCACAGCAGGTTAGCAGTTCAGTTGAAGATATGCTAAAGCAGATAATGGCGGGCCAGCAGAGAATGATAGCTGACACTGCAGCCCATGCAGTGGCCATACAAGATATTGCCAATGCTCATAAGAACTTGGAGCACCAGTTGGGGCAGTTTGTGGGAGAAATAAGCACTGCTAAAAAAGAGCCTGAACAATGTCTTGCAGTGACTTTAATTGAAGGTGAAGAGCTGATGGCCAAGTCTGAGGAGAGAGCTGAAATAGAAAAAGTTGAAAAAGTGGAGAAGGTAAGGAAGAAAGAAGAGAGAAAAGAGGCATCTCTGCCGCCTCCACCATTCCCGCAGAGACTTATACCATCGAAGGACTAGGCCCAGTATCAAAAATTTGTGAGTATGTTGAAAGAACTTCAAGTTAATATTCCTTTGACTGATGTGTTTGAATTGATGCCATCTTGTGTAAAGTTTTTAAAAGAGATTTTAGTCAAGAAGAAAAAGCCACAAGAGATAGATACAGTTGAGTTAGTTGAGGAGTGTAGCACAATCTTGAGCAAGCTACCTCCAAAACTTCAAGATCCTGGGAGGTTTACTATTCCTTGTACCATTGGAGGGCATAATATCACTGGTGCATTGTGTGATCTAGGTGCGAGCATAAATCTCATGCCTCTGTCTATTTGCAAAAGGTTAGGGCTAGGAGCAATCAATCTCTCTTCAGTTACTCTTAAGATGGCGGATGGATTACTCACTCACCCTGATGGTAAGTTGGAGGATGTGCTGTTAAAAGTTGGTAAGTTTACATTCTCTGCTGATTTTGTAGTCCTAGATTATGAAGAGGACCGAGAAGCTCCAATCATTTTGGGGAGACCATTCTTAGTCACCTCAAAGGCAATTATTGACATGGAGCTGGGCGAGATGACTGTTAGAGCGCATGGAGAAAAGGTTACTTTCAAGGTTTATAATGGGAAGGAGCACATAACAAAAATTGAAGAGTGCTCTATGATTGAATGTGTCCAACAAGAACATGGAAGTAAACCAAATGTGAAGTTGAAGATGGGTTCTCTCAAAGAAGGGAAGAAAGCAAAAGTTCGTCGTAAGAAAGAAGACGTAAATGCTGGAAGTGAGCTAAAAGTGTCATCAAGCCACGACGTTAACTAAGGCGCTTCTCGGGAGGCAACCCAAGTTTGTACTTGTATTATTTTATTCATAGTGTCACGTAGTTTTTGTTTTTCCTTGGATTGCAGGTTCATGTAATGTTGAGGCTAAGTGTGGGGTGGTGACACCCTTGCCTAATATTGATGACCTGATGAGGGAAGTCTGAGTACCTCATACTATATGGAAGCTTGGCGGATGCTAGCACCAAGGACTAGAGTCTTCAGGGAAGTTTTCTTTACCCTTGCACTTTCTTATTTTTAGCACTGAGGACAGTGCTTAGTTTAAGTGTGGAGTGGGGAACTACCCTTTTGTTTATTTTTTAGGTTAGGGATGCATGTACCGTAGGATTTTTCTTTTGTCACTTGACTTTATTTTGATTTGTTTTTTGCTTTAATATATGAAAAATTGAAAAAAATTAGAAAACCAATGAAAAAATTCCAAAAAGATTTTCCTTTTAGTTTTTATTAGTGGTACATGTCATCCACCCCGTGGTTTTTCTTATGGCCTCGGTTCTTTTCCACGGGGGAGCCTTTGAACCGGATAGTTTTTATTTTTAGGATTATAGTAGTTAGTTATAGGTGGCCCTAGACGAAAGGAATAGGTGAAATGCTAGGTGCCTTTGATTTGTTTGATACGGTGGACTTGAACTTGTTGCATATGCTATTTGTGGTATCCTTGGGTTTTAAATTATGATGCATGCCAGAAAAAAAAATGGAATAACCCCCTTGAGATGCTTGAATCCACTTGCTTGATTTTATTGTGAACCTTTGTGCATTAGTGCTTAATTTTCCACAAGTTGCTCTCTAAATGCTTGATTGAGAGTTGTTGATGGAGCCTTTTTGTGTGGATCATGTGCAATGTGTGTGTGAGGCATATTCTTGTTTGCTCCATGTTTGCATATTAATGTCTAGAACTTGCCCTGTGTGTGTGCAAAGCGAAATCCTAGGTTTGCTCTAATCGAAAAATGATACAAGGCTTTCTTTTGATTTGCCTACCCTTACATATACACCTTGACTTGATTGTTGTGAATTCTTTGACCTTTTTGTTGGCACCCACACCCCAAGCCTACCCACTTGTTCTAAATTGTTCTCTTTTGGCCCTTTACTCCTTAAGCACTTTAGTTGATATTGTGATATTATTGTGGAGTTGTGGTTGAATTTTGGGAGGTTTTTGAGTGGAACTAATGAAGGGAAATACTTGAATAAATTATGTAGTAGTTGTTTATGAGCATTGGCAAGGTTGGAAAATAATGAAATTGAAAAAGAAAAGAAAAAAAAAAGAGCAAAGTGAAAAGAAAAGGAAAAAATTGTGGAAAAAGAAATAAAGAGAGAAGAATATCCATTCCTTGCTAGTGTGTGCTTAAAAGAAAAATATTGCGACTTGTTGAGAAGGTGTGCGTGTGAAAGTTGTTGATTGGGTGGCTTTGATGAGATTTGTGCTTAAATTTGTATTGTGATGTATTAAAGTGCTTAGGGAGGTAGTCACTATTACCCATATGTATCATACCCGCCCCTTAGCCTACATTACAACCTTTTTAAAGTCCTAGTTAATCACGATTGGAGTAAGCTTACATTAGTGAAGTCCTACACTACGGGCAAGCCTATGGTACATTGTGTGTGACATGTGAGACTTTCATGAGAGTGAGTGAATTCGTTCTATGTTATTGTCCCCGTTCTATTCATGATATTTATTGTTGTGTGTGATATTTGGGGGACACTCTTTTGCTTCATATTGGTGAGGGCACATGGTTTGCATGAAATAGGTGAAGTTGATGGCTTCTTGGTTGAGTAGATAGGTGTGATTTTGTAGGAGCATGGTTGCAATGAGTCGCATTTGTGCATTTGAGCTATTTTGGGGTGGTTGTTCTCATATTTTTTGTTTGGTAAATTGTTGGCATGTTTGTGGATCCATAGTAGTCATGTGTGCATTTGTTCAATGATCGGTATCAACCATAGTCATAGGCAGACCTGTTTTACCTAGGTTGAGAAGTTAGTTGTGACTTGCTCGAGAGCGAGCAAAGGTTCAAGTGTGGGGTGGTGATGTTTGGCATTTTATGCCAATGTTTCCTTAATATTTCCGCATGTTTGAGCTTGTTATTCGCTCGTTTTATAGTTTATGAATGTTGTTTTGCACTAATTTTATGTCGTGTGTATGTAGGTGGTTATGCAGTGAAATTGGAGCTTTAAAGAGCATGATCGAGCAAGAAAAGATTGGATTTTGATTGAGGATTGGATTGAACACACGAAGCGAGCTGCGAAGCAAGGAAACAGGAATTTGGCCTGGCGCTGTAGGGCACGTGGTGCGCCCCCCAACGCACCCCACTGCCTGGCGTGATTCCCAACGCGCCGTGCCCCAAGAGCGTGCAGGCTTCGACGGCTACTGGTTGTCTAGGCACGGTCGTGGGCGCAGGGCGCCCGTTGAAGCACCCCTGGAGCGTTTTGGAACTTCCTATTTCATCTAGGCTTAGGTCTAACTTATTACCAGGCCTTTATAAACCCTATAAATACTCTTTTACTTAGTTTTTTATAGGAGTTCAGACTTTGGAGCAAATTGGAGAGCTCATAACATTTTACATCATTATTTCATTATTACATCAATTCCTTGTGTTGTTATTATGAGTATGCGTAGCTAATTCTATTGTTCTAGGGTTAGAGTATTACATGAAAGTTGATGTTTGAAGATTGATTTTCATTAATTGAATCCCGTAACGGATTGCTTATTCTTTCTTGATTTCACTTGTGTAATTGTCAGGGCCCGATTATTACGCATTATCTATGGTTTTTAGATTGAACTCGAAAGAGGGAATTTAATTACGTAATAAGAAAGAATAGGACTAGTTTGTGAAACCGGACATCGGGGAACCAATTCGTGAGTAGGATAGACATATACTTGCTCGCCTAATTTAACTCATTGCAGAATTCGTTAATGCGTGCACGTGATTCAACCCATAGACATATAGGGATTGGAGTAGCCTGTATAGACCGTGAAGAATCGAAAGGTTTTCACGGGTACATTTAATCTGTTAGTTAGTAATCCGGGATATAAGAAGTGGAATCAATTGAAAAACTCAACTGGATTGTTCGTAACTCTGACCCTGGACCGTCTCCTTATTACTGATAACAACCAAGTTTTGCTCCATTGCTTGAATTCACTTTTACCCTCTTAATTACTGTTCTTTAGTTAATAAACTCATCACTATTGGAAAAAGATCCCTGAATAGTTTAACTAAATTGTCTGCTAGAATTCAGTCTGAATAGTCCTCATGGGAACGATACTCGATTTATCACTTTATTACTTGTCGACCACGTATACTTGCGTGTGCGTTTGGGAGCAACAAGTGTCACCGTATGATAAAAATGCATTAAAGGCTTGGTGTGTTGGTTGTGAGCTTAGAGATGATAGAGTTTTTGATTCCTTAATTGACACGACCCGAAATCCGGTTAGGCCGTGCGGGCACCCGACATCCTCCCCTAGACCCGTCGGGCGAACCCTTACCAATTAAATTAGGAAAATAAATATAATAATTCATAAATAAGGACAAGTCTTAAAAAAAACACAGACATACTGATACCTCTAAACTGTACAAAAGAAATTACAGCTGACTACCCAACATGCTAGGTTTAGGGATATCCAGACTAGACATCTAAGAGTACCAAAGAAGACAGATACCTCCTGAAGGGAGCAAAATGCAGCTTAAATAATAAACAATAAACTGGTGGCTATCCGGAATAAAAGCTGGCTCACCCTGACGGCTGAAGTCGTCTTCGCTCCTGAACAATGTGGCGAACTCAATCCTAGAGCGAACCTGCCGAAACGAAGTAAATAGACAAGAACAAACAACAAACAAGGGTGAGTCAAAAGGACTCAGTAAGTGGGGCAGACTAGCCACCTCAAAGAATAGGATAGCTAGCCAGGGAGGAGAAACAGTTAAACAAAGTTCCTCTAATTTAAATTATAAAAAGGCAGAGCCAGATAATAACTAGAAACACGTATGGAATGACAAACTCATCAACAACCAGGAACGTAAGATAACCAAAACATATAGGTATCCCGAACTCATCAACAATCAGAAAATACATCCTGTTGCGGCGTGCAACCCGATCCATATAATTATCTTGTTGCGGCGTGCAAACCGATCCATATAATTATCCTGTTGAAGTGTTCCACCCGATCCATATATTCATACCGTCGCGGCATGAAAACCGATCCATATATTTATACCGTCGCGGCGTGCAACCCGATCCATATATTTATACTGTTGCGGTGTGCAACCCGATCCATATATTTATATCGTTGCGGTGTGCAACCCGATCCATATATTCATCCTGTTGCAGCGTGCAACCCGATCCCCGGAACTCAGAATACGAGCCAGAAATATATAGGTAAACTGAGATATGTCCACGACATAGTGTGCAAATCGTATACATAAAACACAACACAATATACATAATAGTCAGTATGCGGTGCAATGAGATGGGATGAATGCGGTACAATACAATGCAGTCACATATGCCTGATACTTATCTCCGGCACGGGAATCTCATCGTCTACCAGGAGATATATGCAAAGATGACCCTTCACCGGCTTGGGACTCTCATCGATTACCGGGAAGTATATGCAATGATGATCCTTCACCGGCTCGGCACTCTCATCGATTACAGGGAAGTATATGCAGTGATGATTCTTCACCGGCTCGGGACTCTCATCGATTGCCGAGAAGTATATGCAATAATGACCCTTTACCGGTGCGGGACTCTCATCGCTAACCGGGAAGTATATGCAATAATGACCCTTCACCGGCTCGGGATTCT
The DNA here is from genome assembly GCA_029990175.1 of Petunia secreta. Classification (NCBI taxonomy): domain Eukaryota; kingdom Viridiplantae; phylum Streptophyta; class Magnoliopsida; order Solanales; family Solanaceae; genus Petunia; species Petunia secreta. Next base: position 5,248,666 of record JARKIP010000038.1, read on the forward strand.
CATCGATTACCGGGAAGTATATGCAATAATGACCCTTCACCGGTGCGGGACTCTTATCGCCAACCGGGAAGTATATGCAATGATGACCCTTCACCGGTACGGGACTGTCATCGCCAACCGGGAAGTATATGTAATGATTAACCTTCACCGGCTCGGACTCTCATCGATTACCGGGAAGTGTGTGCAATAATGACCCTTCACCGGTGCGGGACTCTCATCGCCAACCGAGAAGTATATGCAATGCTCAAAACCAGAGTGCAATTCTCATATGCTCAATGCAATACCAACCACAAGGCATAACATATAATATACAATGTAAATTCAAAGCTAAGGCATAATGAGTACGCCTATCGACAGCTACACACGTAAGGAACACGTGGTAGAAAATCCACGAGGCCAGGTGCCTCCAAAGAAATGGATATAAACACTTACCTCTTCCAAAAGTTAGCATTTTTTAATCAACAACCGCTTTATCCTTTGGTTTCATTTCCAAACGATCTCACGCTATTCAATAAGCAGAAAAATATATATAATTAGGCCAAAGGCTTCATTCCCCACATCTTAGGGCAATCCGGTTAGAAACCTGATACCCTATTCGCATACGCAATATGCAGGCCAGGCCTATATATAGGGTTTAAGGTCACATAACCAAACCCTAAATAAATTACATTTATATGTTGCCCATAACTTACTGAGTACAAATATATAATCAATTCCATTATCGGAGTCCAATTGACCCTTTATACTATTAATTGAACTTATTAAAACGATGTCTAATATTTCAAGTTTTACCGTTATAATATATTCAAACACATGTAATAAATTCAAATAATATATTAGGATCATTACCTGAATGTTTCGGGGTAAAACTTCTACTTTTCTCGGGCTCTTTTCTCATTTTCTGGCATTTTTCCATGGTTTGCGCTTTCTCCTCTGTTCTCGTTTCTGAATCACTTTTGGTTCCTGCTTTTTACCTCAGCATATATGCTTAATAGCATATATATGCCCTACCGACTCATCTTTCTCTTTCTTTCATTTGTCTTTTTCCTTTTTCATTTTTTTAAATTTCTTTTCTTAACGAAAATTAAAACGGTAACCTACGATATTCAAAATAATTCCAACTTTTGCATACAAGTTATACAAAATATATGTAACATACTCGCTAAGGTGGATCTCAAATCGGACTCCCGAAACTCAATATGCAAATTAAATGGAAAAAGGTCAAATTATTTAACTTTCGGCATTTTAGCGAAAACTAGCCGAACAACATCGAAATTCACTTTCGAGAAATCACAAAAGTCACAAATAATCATACGAACCTAACGGCGCTTTCGGATTTCGAATCGGAACTCATTCGCCAAAATCGAGCTCGAAAATCTCTTTTTAATATTTATCGACAATAAAAACTGAAACCTTCTTCCGATGCCTACCAAACGAGGTCTGATTTAGCTCAAATTTTACAGACAGGTCCTAATGGACATTACAAAGTTTTTAAAATTACCGGCACGCCAATCGGAGTCCTAACTTCCGAAACGACTAACCGAGGTCGTTTCATTCTCATCCACTTATACTCTCGTTCGTCCTCGAACGAGCCTAAGTCTAAAGAAAAATTTGCACGGATAACAAGATACTTTTGGAATAAAATATATCTGGATAATATGATAATATCATTGCACGGATTATTCTGACTAAGAAGATCCTTCCTCGATCACGAGAGGAGAGTTCTACATTTTCGAAACAAAGATACACGGAACTTTGGATGGATTAACATGATTCAGCCGATAATCACCTCTTCGATATATCTTTCGATATAGAACAGGTCGATGGAACTACAAATTAGCTCACGCTTGATGCAATATGGGGAGCTTTTGAAGTACCTTGTCGCTACACACTATAGAACATTTGATGCAAGATATATTATTTTTACGAACGCACTATGCAACATCTCAGTTGATGTTAGTGTTGTTCCGCAAGCTCCTTGTGGGAATGTAGTTACTCATATCCTAATGTATGTCAAAGGTTCATCTGAACAGGGTCTATCGTATAAGGATAAGGATCATGCAACTACTACTGGATAGTATGATGTAGACCAAGAATGATCTTCAGACTGAACATCTACCTCAGGGTATTGTCTTTGAATTGGAATTATTATGACTTGAAAAAGTAAAAATAAAAGAGACATGTAGTTGGACCATGAGCTGAGGCAGAATACCAGCAACAAAGTTGATTGCATGTGCACTTATAATGCTAAAGTAACTTCTCAAAGAGTTGAGGTGTGAAGGAGATACGCCAATGATGGAATGACGACAAGCTGCACTAGACCTTTAACTCTAAATTTTCATGAAGTAAAACAATGTCAGTATGAGGATCCAGTTCTATTTAAATACAGATAGATAGCCATAAAAAAACTGGAGTCACCATACAGGGATTGGAGGATGCAAAGGACGAGAGGTCACGAGCATCGGGAAGAGTTCGAGAGCAATTTGAAGATCAAGGAGTTGGCTCCGAGCCCAGGTGCTTCGCCCAGGAACCTAGGCACTCCGCCCAAGACATGAAGGAGCCAGGCGCTCCGCCCAAGCCTGCTACTGCCCAAAAGTGTGACAATTTCCAGGCGCTCCGTCTACCTCCTGTACAAGCCAAGATGAGACTCCTATTTTAGCCTAGTGCTATTTACTAGTTTGACCCTATGTGGTCGTTATTACTTTACCCAACTTGTGGGGTTATTTTACTCTTTAATTAGAAGTATAGAACGTCTATAAATACTACACTTAGGTCATTTAGTTAGTTAGCTAACCTAGATTTGAAGAATAGACATAGAAAGAGAGGCAAGACCTTCTTCTTGTTGAAGATTGAAGCTTCGGATTATCTCTTGCTTGGAACCTATGGAGATTCATCACTTGTATGGATTCCTTGTATGGTTCAAGTTTTCTTTCCTCTCTCGGATATTCATTCATGGTTTGAATCGTTTATCCTTTCTTTTCTTCTATTTCTGTTCTTCCCCGTCCCTATTTTCTCGTTATCTTGTGTTTACTTGCTTCCACGTCTATTTTATTGCTTCCGCCGGTTTACCCTGCATCAGACTGTTATCATCAAAACCTTTATTATAAGCAGTTATTTGTATTGGGTAAAAATGGGCTTGCGCACATGGCACCTCGGTTGTATGGATCAAGGTGAATCGAGCAGATATTTGTAAGTTGTGGTTCGAGAGAAACAACAAGGTTACCGAAGTCAATAACCAAAGGCGTAACTCCAGTTGAACTTTGGTGAATTATCACCTCGGTGGATCGGCAAGCTAACATCCACGAGGGCTGTGACTTAAGCCTCGGTGGATCAGCCTATCTTCATCGGAATACATTCCCACTACTTCAGCCCACTAACTCCACTTTCAAGGGACATGAAACGTGAGTGGATTAATGGGGAATGTGGGGAAAGTGGCTTAGAATTTACGTATCTATAAATAGTAGTACGTCTTATATTGTAAACATCTAGAAATTCATACCAAAACTTTGGCAAAATTTGTACTTAACCTTATATAGTGAAATTTCATCTATTTCTTCACAATTTCATTTGATTTCGTTTATTGTTTCAGCTTTGATACTTAGTATTGCTTGTATACTCGATCCAAATTTGATTTGTTATTCTAAATCAGTTTAGGCCAATGCAAATTGGCGTCATCTGTGGGGATCCAAGCAATTAAGCTTTGTTCCAAAGTGGAACGAAATTATTTTCTTTCGCGTGATGGCTGACAATGGTGATAACACCAATGTGAACCAGTTACCTTCCAATGGACAAACTGGTACGTTCTTACCCCTCCCCTCCCCCCACTTCCAATGGATGATACACCCATACCACTACCACCTCCATCAGATCCTTCTTCATCGGGATCAAGTGACCCTTTCCAAGGGTTTGTTATACGCTCTTTGAATGTCCTCCGATCACGCTTCGACCAGTAAGTAACCTTTAACGTTGAATTTTGTAGCTCTCTGGAAGCAGTCCCGGTGAGAAATCACGACACCCCCACTGATACTCCACCCATACCTCCGAATAGAGGAATCCCGAACTTTGTTCCTGCGGGCGCGACAACATGGGGACCTCAAAACGGAGCCAAGTCTGGAGGCTCGGGGAATGCACCAATAATCCACCATTCGGGGACGGATCCCAACATGGCGGAAACCAACTCCTCGGCAGACCTCGAAAAACTAAAATGAGAGATCGAGGCTTGAGTCTAGGCCAAATTCAAGAAGCAACTCGAAAACGTCCTTGAGGTAAGGAAGACCCAAAGGGCGGTGGAAATCGACCAATGTCGGCAGTTGCCTTATAAACCCGAGGCTGCTCCAGCTCCAATACCAAAGCACTTCAAAAAAAAAATGATAGCACCACCGACCCGGTCGAGCACGTGACCGGATTCATGGCGATGGTGAAAGGGAATGGCTTATCTGAAGTTGAAAAGGAGTTTATGTTCTTGAAAACAATTGGGGACACATCGGAAAATGGGGCGCTGTGTCGGTATATGCAGTTGCCCTAGGAATCTATCTTAGATTTCAAAGATCAAGCCGATGCTTTCATCAAGGCTCACAATGGTGCACAAAAGATTCTTCAAAGGAAGGAATTATCTTCGAGGTCAAGCAACAATATGGGGAGCCCATCAAAGACTTCCTCAAGCGATTCCAAGCCGAGAGGATGGAATTGCCCCCTATGGGAAATAACTTGGCCATCATGGCCTCGAAAGAAATATCAATGTTCGGAACTCTGAAGCAACTTCTGAGCTAAACAAAGAACTTCAACAATATCAAGCTCAGATGTGGAACGCGTTGCACGATAGAGCTGCCACCAGGATAAGGTTGGAAGAAGCTAAATGGAGAGCTGCAGGCCGAAGCCTAAACTATAGAAATTGCCCCGAGTCATCTCGACGCGCCGAGGCGCTGAGGGGAAACTCAAAGGGCCGATATGAGCCATATAACTTGCAAAGGCAGCATGTGAGCCAAAGGCTCGGTAGACCACCCATAAGCCAATGCCTCCGTGGTCGGATAAATCATAATGGTAATCAAAGGAACACCACGGGGTCCACTTTGGTGTCCAAAGATAAAGACCTACCTCGGATACCAGATTACAACTTTAATCTGTCAACAACCGAGCTGGTAAATGCCTTGAAGGGGATGACAAACGAAGAGGTGTGACTACCCAAATATATAAGGATAACTCCCGAAAAGAGAGACCAAAGCTTGTGTTGCGAGTTCCACGCTGATTATGGACACCGAACTGAGGATTGTAAGGCGCTTCGCCTCGAGGTTGCTCATCTATTGAAAAAAGGTTTACTAGGTGAGATTCTCACGGATAAAGGAAAACAAAACTATGCAAAGAACCGAAGGATGGACAGCCACCGAAGACACCACCCCCCGAGAGGGTTGTGAACGTGATATCTAGTGGATCTGAAGTTAATGGTGTGAACTTCGTTGCCGCAAAAAAGTTTTCCAAGTTGTCAATAACGATGGAGAAGAGGACCCGAACAGGAGGTTCGGGCAAAGAGATTGTTTTTTATGAAGATGATTGGGATGGAATGATGTTTCCCCATCACGATGCCTTTCTCATCATGATAAGAATAAAAGATTCAGATATCAAGCAAGTCTTGATAGAACCCGATAGTTCCGTCAACGTCATAAACTATGGGGCTACTAAGAAGATGCGATTGAAGGACCAAATCATCCTGAAGGCAACCGTCCTAACATGCTTCGACAATTCCACAAAGAAAACTTTGGGCAAAATCACGCTCAGCACTTACGCAGAAGGGGTTGTTAAGGAAATAATGTTTCAAGTCATGCCCGAGGATATGGCTTATAATATGATCCTCGGGAGGCCATGGATTTATTCGATAGAAGCTGTACCATCCACTCTTAATCAGGTCATTAAATTCCCAATCCCTTGGGGGATTCGTTTGATCAAGGGATAGCAACGAATGGCAAGAGAATGTTATTCGGTTGCATTGAAGAGCGGAGTTGTCCCGAATGGACTGAAGCAATAGCAATTAGAGCCATCGAGGTCCAGTGAAGAGAGGGGTTCGCTTCCTCAAATTGATCCCCAAGAGGAGGTAGAAAAGATCCCGGTGTACATCCAAGAACCTCAGAAGCAAAAAAAACCGAGGATTCAACCATTGAGGAACTGGAATCTTTCATGCTTTCAAAAGATTTCCCGAATAGGAAGGTGTTTGTCGACTCGGAGTTGGACCCAAAGTTGAAAAAAGAAATAGTTAAAGTGTTAAAGTCCAACGACGACTGCTTCACGTGGTCCCATGCTGATATGATCGACATCGATCCGGAGATCATGACTCATAAGTTGAACGTGGATCCACTCTATACCCTGGTAAAGAAGAAGAAAAGGCCGCACCCTAACTTAAACAAGAATACAATCAAGGATGAAACTACGAAGCTGCAAGAGAATGGCTTCATAAGAGAGGTCAAATACCTCGAATGGTTGGCCAATGTTGTAGTCGTACCCAAAAAGAATGGTAAATGGAGAATGTGTGTGCACTACACGGATTTGAACAAAGCTTGCCCCAAGGATTCCTACCTGTTGCCTTAAATAGATAGGTTGATAGACTCCACAGTTGGACACAAACTATTAACCTTTTAGACCCGTACTTATGGTACAACAAAATTCTGATAGACCCAAAGGATGAAGAAAAAACCTCGTTCATTACAGACCGAGGTACTTTCTGCTACAAAGTGATGCCCTTCAGGCTCAAGAACGTGGGGGCGACCTACCAAAGGTTGGTATGTTGTATGTTCAAAGACTACATTGGAAAATCAATGAAAGTATATATAGATGACATGCTCATCAAGTTTGTTCGGGTGGAAAATCACCTAAATCATTTGAGGGAAGTCTTCACTGTTTTAAGGCAACACAACATGAAGTCGAACCCCGAAAAGTACGCCATCGGTGTTGGTTCAGGAAAGTTTCTGGGGTTCATAGTCTCTGAACGAGGAATCAAGGCTAATCCAGAAAAGATTAAGGCGATTGAAGAAATCCCCGATGAGCTTTCCAGGGTGAAAGAAGTTCAGCGCTTGATTGGCCGAGCCGCTGCCTTAAGTAGATTCATTTCAAGGTCATCAGAGCGATGCCACAAATTCTTCTCAATTCTAAGGAAGAATAACGCTATTGAGTGGACACCAGAGTGTAAAGAAGCGCTGAGAGATTTGAAACATTATTTGGCCAACACGCCATTTCTCGCCAAGCCAAAAGATGGGGAAACTTTGTTGGTCTATCTGGCCGTATTCAAGGTGTCAGTGAGCGCAGTGTTGGTTCGAGAAGAAGATGGCAAGCAACAGCCCATCTATTACGTGAGAAAGACGCTCCTTCATGCCGAAACAAGGTACCCACATCTTGAGAAGTTAGCAGCTGCTTTAATTGTAACTGCTCGAAAACTACGGCATTATTTTCAATACCACCCAAAAGTTGTAGTTACCACCTTCCCCTTAAGAAATATATCGCACAAACCGGAATTGTTAGGGAGATTATCTAAATGGGCGATAGAGTTAAGTGAATATGACATCACATATCAGCCTCGAACAGCCATAAAGTCTGAAGTTTTGGCAGACTTCGTGGCTGACTTTAGTGTTGGAATCCTTCCCGAGGCTCAAAAGGAAAATCTGATGTCTAAGGGGCCAACATCGAGGTTATGGATACTTTACACCAATGTAGCGACCAATTCCAAATGCTTGGGGCTTGGAATAGTCTTGGTGGAACCAACAGGAGAAAAAGTTAGGCACTCAGTTCGGTTCAAAAAGATAACAAACAACGAAGCTGCTCTAGCAGGCTTGCATTTGGCTAAGGAGATGGAGGTGGAAAGAGTTGATTTGAGGTGTGATTCACAGTTGGTAGTGAATCAAGTGCTCAGGGACTATTTGGATCGTGAGCCAGGATGCAACAGTTTCTAGCCCGAGCCCAACAAATCCTCGCTCAATTTCAAGAGTTGAAAGTCAAACAAATACGTCGATTTGAGAATGCAGAAGCCGATGCTTTAGCTAATTTGGGTTCGGCTGTAGAATAAGAACACTCGGGGACTGATTCAGTTGTTCGATTGCTCTCGGCACAAATAAAGAACATGAAATTGGAAGTCAATTTGTGGACCACACTTAGGATTGGCGAACCAAATTCACATCTTATTTGGAATCGGGGACTCTTCCCCCCGACAAGAGAGAAGCAAAAAGGTTGAGGACTCAAGCAGCCTCCTATTCGATGATTTTGGGAAAATTGTATAGGAAAATGTATAGCTGCCCGATGGCCAAGTGTTTAGGTCTGAGATAGATTAAGTATGTTATGAGGGAAATTTACGAAGGTGAATGTGGCAACCATTCGAGAGGAAAAGCTTTTTTGTGCAAGTTACTTCGAGCTGGATACTATTGGCCAACTATTAGCGCAGACGCCAAAGCCTTTGTGAAGAAGTGTGATAAGTGTCAACGACATGGCGGAATGAACCATCAGCAGGTCAAACCCTTGCATTCGGTCGTGTCACCTTGGCCATTCATAAAATGGGGAATGGATATAATAGGTCCTCTGCCGAAGGAGAAAGGAAGTGTCCAGTTTATACTCGTGTTAACCGACTACTTCACCGAATGGGTGGAAGCAGGGGCCTTCGCACAAGTTAGACAGAAGGAAGTGATAGATTTCATCCACAAAAATATCATCTATAGGTTCAGTGTCCCAAGAGAAATTACTTGTGACAATAGCTCTCAGTTTATGGGGTCAGTGGTCACTCATTTTTTGAATCAATGGGGCATAAAGAGGATAGTATCAACATTTTATCACCCAAGCGCAAATGGTCAAGTTGAATCTTCAAACAGAGTTATCATTGAGAATATGAAGAAAAGGCTCGACGAGGCAAAAGGTCCATGGACCGATGAGTTGCCCGGGGTGTTGTGGGCGATGCGAACCGCGGAGAAAAATAGCATCTGTGAAACTCCTTTTTCCCTTGCCTATGGGATGGACTCACTTACTCCCCTGGAGGTGGGAGAATCCAGCCTTCGGTACGCTCATGCCACCGAACATACAAACCAACAGGCTATGCGCATAACGCTGGATTTACATGAAGACGGGAACTAGCTTTGATTCGGTTGGAGGCTCAGAAGAGGCAAATTTAAGCATATCTCAATAGGAAGGCCAAACTTAGGGATTTTAAGGTTGGTGATTATGTGCTGAAATCTTCGAACCAATCAACTAAGGAGAAAAACATTGGAAAACTTGTTGCAAATTGGGAAGGACCCTAATAAGTAAAAGTTATCATAGGAAAAAGGTCTTATCAACTGGAAGACTAGAAGGGCAAAGTTGAACCCTTAAATTGGAACATCTCCAATTTGAAGTGGTATTATTTCTAACACTAAGGTATGTAACTTTTAAATTGATAAAATTTCACCCACGGCTACGAGACGAAAACGCTCCAAAGCTTGAGTCGAATGATTCTCACTAAACCCCTCGTTTACTTTGCTTGACCTTTTTAGGAAGCGAAGGGAACAACACAGCCCTCAGATCTTCATCAAGATTCACATCCGAACACTAGGTTGGAAGAGATAGGGTGCGGTCCAATTCGACTCGAGGCTCTGCGTACCGAAGATCAGCTATTAAAATACCGGGGACTTCCGCTGGAGGAATAGCTTAGTACTTTATATTTTGCGCCCGATAGTGGTGTTGTTTTCGAAATTTGCCTAAGTGTCTTTATGACTAGGCTCTATGTGAAAGCCAGCTTTGGCTCGTTGTTATCATCAATGATATGAACTCGATTCAGCATTTCTTCGTTTCTTTGATATTTTTTATCAAAAACATATTGGCTGACTGAAGTCATTCTCTAATGCCTCGGCTCGGGGACGAGACGTTGTCCTAAGTTAGCATAAAGTTATTATAAGTTATAAAGCCTTTTAAGCAAAAATCATCTAAGTGTTCAGTCAAAAAAATTCCAAGACAAAATAGAGACTAACACATGAAAATAAAAGGTGGAGACTCATTCACCAACGTTCATTAACATAAAGCCCGAAGGTTACAGAAGATGTTTATACAACTCGGCTCGATGGCCACAGCAAAGACAAAAGTTTAAGGCAAAGGTGTAAAAAGAAAAGCTAAGCTTGGGGATCCTCTTCCCCCTCGAAAGTCCCCTCCTCAGTACTTTCTTCACCATCCCCACCATCTTCGGAATCATCATTTGAACCCTCACTCGAGGGAAGTTCATCAAAAATATTATGGGCCTCGGCAACATCACCTTGCGCCTTAGCGATCTCCTCATCCAACGCAATCTGTATGGCTTTAACTTGCTCAAGAGCTTCAAGTCGAGTCTTTACTACAGCCCACGCTTCTTTAAACTTCGCCCTGGTGGCTTTAAATTTAGCTCGCCTCCCGAGGTCAGCGATCTTCTCCCGAAGTTGAGTAACCTTGCCTTCAAGAACTGGAACTTGGCTCACGCGATTCTCCAATCCTTGAAGCTTGGCTATATACTCCTTCAAATTGGAATGATAATCTTGGTTATTTTTTAGAAGTTCAGCCTTCAAAAGAGTCACTTCGGCGTGAAGCCGTTCGATCTCCAAATTTAGCCCCGTGCACTCAACTGCAAAACTCTCATTCGCTGTCAGCAACCGAACCTCCGAAGCAGCGACAACTTCACGCCTATCTGATTCGGACTTAGCAACATTTTCATGAGATTGATCCAGCACGAGGTTCGATGCAGCTAATTGGAATTGAAGATCGGACTTTGTTTGAATGGTACTTGATTCATAAATAATGATTCTTTTGAAGTTATACGGACGAGCAAAAAGTAGTTACCTTTAGCCGGGTCTTCCTTATTAATTATTGATAAGGCACAGGGGAAGCATCATCCTTAGAAGACTGTTGCTAAACAAAAGCAATTCTTTTTCACATTCAACCATGAGAGGGCAACTTGAGCAATCAAAGCTACCCCATCTTCCACTGCTGACTATAAACAGTTGACAGCTAATGATTTCTACTTTACTAAGCCAGTTCGGTAAGTTAAACTCCATGCTTGAAACGATAAAAAAGAGGAAGGGGAAGGGGATGCCCAAAGTTGTGGAGATAAGGTGGAAGATAAAAAAAGCTATATTTAAAATAATAAAGAGAATCTCTTCAAATTCATATTCAAAAATGGAGATCTGAGCCAAGTAGCCCGTCTTCTTATCCTCCCAAATATCTTTGAACTTTGGAGTTCCTCAGCTCTGGAACGCTCCATTTGCACAACTTTGAATGAAAGGACAAGACTCTAAAAGAAAGCGTTAAAATTCAAATATTGCGAGTTTAAAAGAAGGAAAAATACAAGTTGCATGAAAACTTATGCGAAGGGCAGAAGCAGCCGAGGTAGAAATCAACCTCATCGAGCTAAGGTGCCCAAGTATTTTTCTCCTCATTTGGCCCAACTAGTTCCTCAAGACCCATGAGGTCTTGTTTGGTGCAATCCAAGAAGTTGGAGCTGGTGGAAACCTCCAATCTCCTTGAAGCTTTCACCGAGGTCGGAGACTATAAAGGCTTGCTGCATGCCCGAACCACATTAGAGACCAAACCTTTGCCGGCCTTGGCTTTGCCTTTGGGCTTGGAAGCTGACTGGTCTATTTTCTCAAGAATGATCACCTCGGTCTCTTTCGCCTCGGTCACTTTAGGCGCTTCAGGGATAGCCTCGGGGATAACCCTAAGAACAGCTTCGGGCATCTCCTTGCTGGATACACCAATAAGAGCTCGGCATTTTTCAGCCACAGCCTCGGAAGCTTGAGCGGTCATCACCTCGACTCGAGGATGCTTCGCCTTGGTAGGCCTTTTTGAAATGGCCCTTTTCCTCCTTCTCATCCCCCTCGATCTCGTTGACCGCCTTATTTGATAAACCTAGAAGGAAAACAGAACTTCAAGTCACTCGAATAAAAAATTAAAGATAAAGAAGGGAGACAAAGCATGACAAATCACTCACTATGTCTTTTATATGCCCAACGGCTGTCAACCTCGACAGCTAAAAACATCGATGTCTAAGGGGACAAGTTCGGATCGCCATTATTGCCTTCACCCAATCGAGCAAGCCGCTCAGAGGGTTAACTGGGACTATGTTAGCTATGCATTAAGATAAATTAGTAAGAATTCGTTTACCAAAGAAGACAAATATCAAAATTTTGTAGAAAAAAACTTACGCTAGGAATTCCATGCCTCGTGGAAACCTGGGGCAGCTGACAACAACCTCGTTGGTATAAGGACATAGCCATCACACCAGCCTCAGTCGCCGTAATCCTCACTCTTGCTTAAGATTTCATATTGGCCTCGGTTGTTCAAAACCATGACCCCTGCCTTATTGAAATAGCGGTAATAAAGGGCAATCATATGGTGAAAGGTGAAAGGCACCCCTGCTTGTTGGCTTAAAAATTCGAGAGCTTGAACAACCCTCCAGACTCCGGGGCCCAGTTGTGCCAAACATAGATTGTATGTTCGGCAAAAGATGTCTATTATTCGGTGGACAGGGAGAGAGAAGCATAGGGTAAAAGGGTACGTATAAACAAAAAGTACCCCGGAACGTGGTTGGAGACACAACTATTCGGGGCTGGTGCCAAAATCTCCACCTCGGGCCCCCATCGATAATTCGCACGAACGACCTCTATCAGGTCCTCGGTAATCAAGCTCGGTGTCGCATGCACTGGTATATTCCTATTCTTCCCATGCTAGGCATCTGATTGGTTATATACCTTCAAATCCTTCTCAATACTAAAATCTGAAGGGATAATCAGTTGGGGTTCGATCTCTTGCTCAAGAGGAATCTTCTTTCGAGATCTCTTCGAGGTCCCAACCTCAATTTTAGATCCGGCTCTGTTAGCCCCGGCATTGCCCTCTTGATTGCTGATATCATCAATAATGATGATGTCATCGCCACCAACATCATCCTCATCGCCAGCACATCCATCACTCGTAACGTTATCATCGCCTTCGTCACCTTCTCCTACACTTATATTATGGCCAGCGGTAGCTTTACGCCACCTCGAGTCGCCTTCCTGAGACGTTGCTTCTTCACCACCGCTGGTCAGTGTGATAACTTTCAGGGGTTTCACGTCGTTCACCAACTCATCGCCGATGATCATGGTGGTGAGGTCTGGAACTCTCCCCTCAGAACCACTGGAGCCTTGAACGAAATTAGTTGTTGACATGGTGGAATAGCAAGAAGAAAGTGGTATCCCTGAAAGTGGATTTGAAGAAGAGTAATTGGGAAATTTTGCTTTGCTTTGAAGATTCTTTACTGTTGCTTAAGTGATCACAAGTGGGAAGTAAATCACTCAAGCGGGAGTATATATAGAGGCAAGGCCATCATTACTGTAATGATGGGAAACTTAAAAGAAACGGCGCGACCGTTCGATGCCTAGCAACGGTCGCCACGTTTCACTCGCCAGGAAGTTGAAGTGATAGGCGTCATTTTGAAATACCTGGCGGACATGCAGCCACGTCACTTTCCTGCACAAATTCATTCCACTCCTCGGTAATTCTGACATTTTCGCGAGGAGGGGGGAACTATCTGTATTGGGTAAAAATGGGCCTGCGCACATGACATCTCGGTTGTATGGATCAAGGTGAACCGAGAATTGGTTCGAGATAAACAATAAGGTTACTGAAATCAATAACCGAAGACGTAACTCGAGTTGAACTTCGGTGAATTATCACCTGGTCGATCGGCAAGCTAACATCCACGAGGGCTATGACTTAAGCCTTGGCGGATCAGCCTATCTTCAGTGGAATACATTTCCACTACTTCAGCCCACTAACTCCACTTTCAAGGGACATAAAACGTGAGTGGACTAATAGGGAATGTGAGGAAAGTGACTTAGACTTTACGTATCTATAAATAGTAGTACGTCTTATATTGTAAACATCTAGAAATTCATACCAAAATTCTGGAAAAATTTGTACTGAACCTTATATAGTGAAATGTCATCTATTTCTTCGCAATTTCATTTGATTTCGTTTATTGTTTCAGCTTTGATACTTAGTATTGTTTGTATACTCGATCCAAATTTGACTTTTTGTCCTAAATCAGTTTAGGTCAATACACTATTAATATGCTAACACAGTATCCCTCGCTTGAAAGGTGAATTAGTAGAACATCACAGCAGCATACGATGCGGTTACATTTAAAATTTCAACCAACTCATAGCTGTTAGGCTTAAAAAGATGACGAGCCAAGAATTAATTACAATGGATATTGGCTTGAAATGATCTTTTTAATAAACCAAACGAATAAGCCACGTTAGCACTTTATTACATTTTGATAACTGAGAATTCCTATTGCCATGTTGCACATCTCATTGTATCTCTATTCTTTCTCAGGACCCGTCAGGTAACTCAAAATTGGCACAATTGAATGATTAAAAGAAGCACCCGAATAAATAGAGATATCAATTCTTATTGCACAATTAACACGAATGATAGGGCTGTCAACAGTACGGTTCGATTGATTTTTTCATGAAATTTATACCATATCAATTTTTCGATTACTCTATTGTGTATAACCAAAATAAGATTTTTCAAAACCATCCCATTCAAATTGGTTTCCTTCAGTTTCGGTTCGGTTCGGTTAATTTTCGATAATTTTTTTAGAACTCTGTGGTAGAGTCGTACCTTTATTAGAATGTGTCATTTTTATGTAAAGTACCTATAGATTTAATATAACACATAAAGTATGATTTAAGGTAATATTTAAATAAATAATGACTCTTAATGGTCGTAACTAAAATTTAAGTACTCGACATATTTTCGTTCTCCAGTATCGAGCGACAAGTAATTGTCACTCTCTATTAAGTAGATAATAGAACATGATACCATATACATGATTTTGGTAAAATTTATTTAAAAGGCAATTAATCAAAAGAACATTGTTCTATAGTGATATTATTAAATCAATGAAGCACAGACAAAAGAATTTTAAATAACATGAGTTGACTAATATTGATTAAATATAACTCAAGCACTAGAATGATAAAAGATTAAGTATATGATAAGAGAAATTTAAACGAGTAGAAAAATATTTGATACCTTGATCGCTTAGTAGTTTGATATATGCTCAAGTTTATTAGTCATACTAATTGATTTAGTTTCAACTGGATTATATGAATGCAGATGAGTTTGGTAATTTTCACTTTCGGTGCTAATTAGTATATGCAACGTTGTGTTTCCATCACCTCAAGGTCCATGATCACGGCTAAAAAATTTTGCTTATATTTGTTTTTAGACTTAATGCATAAAATATTTATATATTGCGTGTGTAAATATATTCAGTTCGGTTCGATATTTTTTTTATTTTATAAAGAAACATACCCTAATTATTCGGTACGGTTATAGAGTTATATTTAAACCATTGATTTGCTAAAAATGACCTAAGAATTGGTTCGGTTCACTACGGTTCGGTCGGTTATTCGAAAACCATTGACAACCTTTCCGAACGATAAACGAATAATAACAAAGTAAAGCAACAATAATAAGAGTACTCCTTCTGTTCAATTATGCGGCACAATTTGAATTTCAAGGGTCGAACTTTTTAATATAAAATTTTAATTTTTTAAATAGAATTTACATATTTGAAAACCACGTACTATAAGCCAATAATTAATCATTATATGGGGAAAAAAATCAAATAACTGTTCCACCTAATTGTGACAGCAAGGTATCAAACTGAGAGCAGGTCCATTATCCCCCATTTTAGTTGACATAAAAAACAAAATTCATGTCATCAAAAGGAAAAACGTAGGTACCTCGGTCTCATCCAAACTCCTCCCCAAGACCTTGAGGTCCTCCTTAGTACCGTCCACAACCTCAAATTCAGAATCAAAATAGTGTACAAACCGAACCGACAAACTTTACCAAACCAAAGAACCAAGTCAAACCGACAAAAAAATCGACCATTATTTTGGTTTGGTTTGATTTGATTTGGCATTGAAAAAAAATAACCGATGTTTTGGTTTAATTTGGCATTAATAAAAAAAATCAAACTGATATTTAACCAATCCAACATTATATATATAGAAATAAGGAAATTAACATTTAACCCTATCTACTTCTTTTCACTACATACCCAACAATCTAAAAAATTATCACTAATACCAATTTTTTAGAATTTAATACCATATTTTATACTTTATTTTCAAAAATACTATTTTCATGATCTCAATAAGATCTCCATAATTAATGTGTATTGGATATCGCTATACCATAAAATCCCTATTTTCAATCTCATTAAACTATTGACTCTAGACAAAAACACACTAATCATCCTAAAAATAATTGCAAATCTCATAAAGGACACGGCCCCTAGTCTTCCTCTTTGTTATTTTACATTTGAACTAAAGTTATTTATATAGTATAATCAATGATATATATATATATATATATATATATATATATATATATATATATATATATATATATATATATATATATATATATATATATATATATATATATATAATTTTAAGATAATATGTTAATATTATATGTTTAGCAAAATATATGCGCACAATCAGAATATGTCATATATTACATTTATTTTATTATATTAGTCTTTTTTACGTCTAAATATTTTTTGGTACTATGTTATTTCTTTGAGAAAGTTTCATACAACTGTTGCTTAATAATAATAAGTAAAAATCGAAAAAAAACTAAGAGAAACTGACATAAAAGAAGAATTGACTTTATTTGATTTTATTTGGCTTATAAGTTCAAAAAATCGACATAATCGATTTAGTTTGATCAATTAAAAAACCGTATCAAACCGACTTATGTTCAACCCTAACAGTCATATACTATAATTTCGTCGTCACTTTCCTCAGAATAAATTGATTTTACTCCATCATCAACTTCTTCTTCTTTTATTTTTAATTAAAAGCCTCCGGGGTTAGGTTTGGACCTCTACCTATATATTAAAATCCAAAAAATGAACATGTGAACCAGTGGGACATATTGCCTTACTTGTTCGATTACAGTTGGTAGTTTAGCTTTCACTAAATACTTAATCTTGTTAGCATTGGTACACAACATCTTTATATAATTGTCTTCCTTCGAAAGTAAGAAGGAACTAAATAAGACTGCCTTAGATACTATACCAAAAAATTCCATGAAATCTTCAAGCATTGAGTCTTTTTGCATGTAGCCTAACTCTAAAAGTTGGCATTTGGTGAAGAACATCCTATATGCACCCTTTGCTTCATTCGAGAGATCATTAACATTCTGGAGAATCTGATAAAAACCACTCTTAATACTCCCTTTCTTGGCTAAACCATCAGCCATTGTATTGGCTTCTCTTAGGCCATCTCCAACCCTCAACCCCATTTTCTCCTCCAAAATGGAGAAATCTCGCGATATTGCATACAACAGCAATGTCAAAGCAACAGGAAGCCTTCAAAAATACCTTCAACAGCTGATGTTTTGATAAGAGTTCAATAATTTCATGTCATAGGATCCCCTCCCCCAGCCCATAATAGCAATCTGATTAGGGGAAATCACTGTATTTTGAGACTACTTCTGAGATCAGTTAGCAGAGTATGGCTAACTGTGGTTGTAATTATCCTCCTTGGTGATTAATAAAATTTCTTAATTACCAAAAAAAAAAATGGAGAAATCTCCAAAATGGGATAAACTTACTCCAACCATTCCCCCTTTTTTCGTCCAAAAAAAATATTTCTTTTTATATTCTTCTCTCTCTTCTATATTATATTATTATCTTTATCTCAATTTTATTTTCTTATTTTCATTAAACAAATTCTATCTTTTATTTTTTTTCATATTCATCATATAATTGATATTCAATATAAAATTATTTTATACCATAAAATTTTAAATATTATAGTAATTTGTAAGCAAATATTATATATTAAATATATTAACGAATAATTCAAATAAAAGTGATTTCATTGCGATACAATATAATAAAATACATATTACATTACGGTAAAATTCATTCGAAATACTACATAACTATTCAATTTTCACTTCTAGTATGCTCCCATAAATGATCTATTAATGCATTATCTATTTTAATTTAATGTATTTTTAATTTTAATGTATTTCCAATTTTAATGTATTTTCAATTTTTACTTTTCAATTTTAGCAACATCTAATGTTTTATGTTGAACCTTTCAATTTTAGCAACATTTAATATTTTATAGTTGCACCATTCATTTTTAGAGATGATTATATATTTTTCGTACAATTATAACTTATTTAAAATTTTACATAAAAATAAGAAATGCACAAAAATTAATTTATCAAAATTATACGCTTAAGTTAAGATATAAAATAAATATTACAAAAGTATTACATAAACATAATTAAATGTATATAAAGAGATAAACTAAAAGAGATAAATAATAAAAATAATACTAAAATAATAAGGAATAGTAATGGAGGTGATGAATAGTGTCACTTCAAATTTGGGGTGACACTATTCATCCCCATTTTGAGGCCAAAAATGCAGTTGCATTGGAGCAACTTTACTCCATTTTTCTCCTCCATTTTGGCATTTGGCTCCAGCATTGGAGATGCTAGGCAGTGTACAACTTGGAAATTGTTTTGGTATAACCTTTGCCAAAGTTTTGTTATCTTGTCTTGTAGCTCCCATGAGATTATTCTATCGGCATTTATCATTTCCACTACATGTAGTGAGTCAATCTCCAAAATGACATTCCTCCAGTTTTGAGATATGCATAGTTTAACACCCAAAATTGCAGCTTCCAGTTCAGCTGCATTGTTAGTACAGAAATGGATTGATTTGCCAAATGCTATCATCATCTTACCATTTCTGTTTCTAAAAATGCCTCCAATTCCTGCAGCATACTGATGTGGTAAACTACTCCCAGCAGTATTCAATTTCAGATACTCTCCATCAGGTTTGTTCCAAACAATAGACTTAGTTGTTATTCCATGTCAATATGACTCAGCAAACACACAGATTGTTGCCAGGACCATGATGATTCTAAAGCAACTCCTTGCTTTTTCATATACACCTTCACATGAAAAATAATTTCCCTAATTATCCAGTTCTCCTTAGTCTTGCTTGATTCAAATCTAGCTCTACACCTTGCTTTCCAGAGCTCCTAACAAATAAAGTTTGACATGATTCTCAGTAGGTAGTTTATCATCACTTTCTTGTTTTCAGATTTCCACCAGATTTGCAGCATCCTATCAAGGGTATTTACCCTTGTTTGAACTCCAAGAGGGGCTCCAAAGAACTTCCACATCTTAATAGCTAGCTCACTGTCTACTAGAACATGATCAATGGTTTCATTTTTGGGTTGGGTACAACATGAACACCTAGACACCAGATTTTGGCCAAACTGTAATATCTGCTCATCTATTGGTGATTTCCTTTTCAATGATCTCCATAAGTTAAAGGAAATCTTAAAAAGAACATTTTTCTTCCAAATCTTCTTCCAACGATCGTGTTGTTTTCTCTTCTGTCTAACAATTGACATAGCTGATGTCAAACTGAGGTTTCCATCATTGTTTATGATCCACACAGCTCCATCATGAAGACTTCTATCACCTATATGTACTTATGTTATTTGCTGACATATCTCCAAAGGAACAATCTTAGATATGAATTCCATGTTCGATATTTCCTACAATGCAGTCATCTACTGTCAAAGAGTTTGTTTTCCCCTGCACTAGTTGAGTAGCTATTAGCCAACCCTCATGCCATCTATCCCACCAAAAATATATATGAGCATCATGAATTTTCCAGAATATGTGAGGTTTTGCAATCTCTCTAATTTTGACAAGCTCCCTCCACGCAGCCAAATCTTTAGGATTAGTCTTTCTTGTAACAGGATGGCTTTCTAAGAATACTTTGCCTTAATAAACATAGCCCACAAGTTGTTGTCAGCTTTAAACCTCCACCATCTCTTAACAGAGAATGACTTAGCAATGTCTGCTAACCTCTTAAAACCACCACCTCCTTCTGTAACTGGATAACACATATTTTTCCATGAGCTCCAATGAAAGTTCTTCTTTTCTTCATTAGAGCCTTAGAAAAAATTTGCAAAGTATCTTTCCAGCTGCTTGAAGATTATTTTTGAAGGAGATATAGCAGCTAGAATGTAAATGGCTTGTGACTGGAGGACATGATTAATAAGAGTTGCTCTTCCTCCAGTTGACATCATTTTCCTTGCCACCCTCCAATCTTCCTCATGATTTTTTTCTGCTATTTCTGCAAAGTAGTTGATCTTTTTTCTTCCAGGATATATTGGGCACCCTAGATATTTCAGAGGGAAATGCTGGTGGTCATATCCAGTAACTTGAGAGATCCTTCTTCTCCTGTACTCAGGTGAATGAGTTGCAGTTAGGAAAAAACTCTCTTCTTTGTTTATCTCTTGCCCATATGAGGTCTCATACATGCGAAGTCTGCTCATAATCTTTTTGAGGGACCATTTGTCATCTGATGTTAAAATGAGCATGCCATCAGCATAAGCTAGTTGATTAATTTGAGGGCCTTTCTTTTGCATCTGAAATCCTATGTACCTTTCTTTCTCATAGAGTTGATTCAATGCAATGGAAAGACATTGAGAAGCTAGGACAAATAAACCTGGTGACAAGGGATCACCTTGTTTTAAACTTCTAGTAGACTGGAAGAAACCATGTCGTTCACCATTTATAATGATAGAGTACCACACATCTGATATGAGTCTGAAGAGCATGTCAATAAAAATCTCTGAAAAAATACATATGTCTTAACACAGTAGTAAGAAAGAGCCAAGATACTCTGCCATATCCAATTTAAGAACATCATTCCCTCCCTTGTTCTTTTTATCAATGTCTTGAACAATCTCTTGAGCTAACAAAATGTTCTCAGTAATCAATCTCCCTTTTCACAAATCCTATTTGGTTCTCAGAAATCAGTCTAGGTAGCAAATGAGACATTCTACTGGTAATGATTCTGGATATGATTTTGTTTGAGAAGTTAATTAGGCTTATAGGTCTAAGCTGAGAGAAATACTCTGGGGCTTCAGCTTTAGGTAGTAAGATTAGACAAGTGTGAGTAATATACTTAATTAATCTTCTCCCCCAAAAAAAAAATCAGTAATCATCTTGATAATGTCTTCAGAAATGATTTCCCAAGTCACTTGGTAAAATTTTCCACTGAAACCATCAGGTCCAGCAGCACTTTCATAACTAAGAGAAAACACTGCCTCTTTTATTTCCAACCTTGTAGGGAACTTGGTCAATTCTTCATTATCTGCAGTCGTTACCTTAGAAACAATCCTTTTAATAAGTTTCTAATCAATGTCTTGAGTTGGCTGAGCAAAGAGAGAGCTAAAGTTCTGAACATCAGCATCTGCTATATTCTGATTCCTTGCCTCCAGATACCACCATTGCTTTTAATTCTGTTGAAATGAGCCATTTTCCTTCTTTGTCTGAGGACACTATGAAAGTATTTGGTATTATTATCCCCATCATGTTCCCGATTGATCCTAGCTTTCTGTTTCGAGATAGAAGCTTGCATACTACTCCATTTAGTTTGCTCAGCATAAAGTTTATATAGCTTGATTCTATTCTCATCACTATTATCATTCTCATAAGTGTCTTGCATATCTTCAAACCTTTGTTCTAACTCTTGAATTTTATCATGAACATTGGCAATCTTTTCTTGTACCAGATACTAAGTGTTTGTGCTATCCTCTTCAATTTCTGTTGTAACACCCACATTGAATTACCTGCAAACTGTACGTCTCATGCATCCTGAAAAATTTGTAAGTTTGGTTGATCAACCCAAAAATTCCAGAACTTGAAGTATTTAACTGGATTTGTATCATTCAATGCACACTTCAACAAAAGTGCATTATGATCTGAACCAGTCCTTGGTAGATGCCAACAGTTACCACTGGAAAGGTGCTGGACCACTCACCATTATATAGAACCCTGTCAAGCCTTTTTGAAATCTTTTTCCTCTTCCTCCTCCCATTGGTTCATGTGAATGAAATACCATCAAAGCCTGCATCCATCATACCACATGAGTCCATACAATTAATGAAGCCTGCACTCTAGCTCAATCTATGTCTTTTTCCCCCTTGATTTTCACTGGATGACATAATCACATTAAAATCACCAAAAAACAGCCCAGGCACTATTAATATTAATTTTGGTCTGCTCTAGAATCTCCCATATCTCAGTTCTTTTCCTAGAACTTGTTTTAGCATACACCACTATGATGAACACATCAGTCCTGGAAATAATATTATTAACCTTCAGAGTAAGCTGTTGAGCATGATCTACTACCACTGTGCAATTATACGTATTCTCCCAAAAAAAAAAAAAAATTCCATTGCAGTTTGACACAGCATTTTGAAAACCTATTATTTTTGTATTTTTCTATTTTTGCCTTATTCCTCCTTGAGTTCTGTACAAAAGGCTCTTGTATAGCAACGAAAGAGACCTTACGTACTTTGATTAAGTGCTTTAGTCTTACTAAAGCTCCCTTGGTTCTCACCCCTCTAATGTTCTATATGATTGTATTAATCATAAGGACATTACTTTTGTTGTCTTATTTTTCCCCTACCTCTGCCCCTTGATGGTCCTCTTTCTTGTTTTTTTATTGTTATCATGTTTAGCTCTCGGAGATAAACCTCCCTTGTTAATCATTTCCTGAAAATGTTGCTCAACTACATCATCTTGTGCTTCCCCACTAGGTGAAAAGTCTTTAATTAGGTTGTCTGGAACTTGATCATCATAAGATTCCTTTTTAATAGCTAGTAATTCCACCATCAATTTGATCCCTCTGAGTTCTCTGCATTGATCAGTAAAAGTTGTAGGTTGGAAAACTGCTTGTTCACCTTCCTGCTTATTAGCCTCTTGATCCCAATTGGGTTCTGAAGTTTTTTCATCTTCCTGCTTATTAACTTCTTGCTCTGAAGCTTGTTCAGGCTCAAATGAACTTTCCACTACATCTTCATGTTGGGTTAGTTCCTTATCCTCTCCATCCTGCTCATATAATTGGTCTAGCTGTTGGAAAGCACTGTGAACTGCAATAGGAATTTCTTGAGAAATTGTTGTTCCTGACTCACCTTCTATTGCACCTCCTTGTTCTGGTGATTCTTTTTCTGCATGTACATTTCTATCATCATCGGATGTTCCAGGAGTTTCATCAACCCCTTCCACTATTTGTTCAACAACACTAGGTACATTAGTCACCATTTGGTTCTTCCTGGTAGATCCCCTCAAAGCAACTCTCTTCTCCTCATTTTCCTCTTTAATTTTTCTTTTTGGTTTTTTATTAATGCGATCTGCAATGGCCTTGGCTTCAGCTTTTTTTGTGGCTTGCTCTTCAGCACCTGTGACTTTGTTTCTCCCTCATCAACTTTGTCCTGCAGTTCTTGTTCATTTTTGGTTTCACGCTCTTTGTTTTGAACTTTCTTTTTCTTTCTTTTTTTCCAGTAACTTTTTACTATCTAAAGCTCTACATACCTCAATAGAGTGACCTAGCATTCTGCAGTGATTACAGTATCTAGGCACATTCTCATACTCAATTTTTTGGGCAAAACCCTTCAAAGGACTAGATTCATCCTCCCTACCAATCCAGATTTGACTAAGCTTAGGTTTAGTTAAATCAATTTCAACTTTAACTTTAGTCATACTAGGTCTAGTTCTAGATATAGTAGCAGTATCCAAAGCCAAGGGCAGACCCACTGGGTCAAGGATTTGTTTGATATAAAATCATGAATGAAGATGGTAAGGTAAATCGAGGACTGTCTTGCTCTGGTTTGAAATCTGGAGACCATTTACTAAGCCACATCTGCATTCCCCAATTTTTATTGACCTCCTGTAGTACACCATGTCATAGTCCTCTACATTAGTGAAATCAATGAAAACTTTTCTATAATCGTAAACCCCAATTTTCATTGTGCCTTTTAGTGGTACCCTCTCTCCCACTGCAGATCTAATGAGATCAATCTGTGGTCTGGTCTTCAAAAATTTTCCAATGAACGTTAGCTTGCATTCCTCCGCCATAACTTCATAATAGTCTTTAGGCTTGAAGATGATTGTTGGTATCCCATTTTGTGTTGTTATTCGAGCTTTAGCCGATGGTTTTCCAAAGTTTTATGGTGGTTGTGTTTTCTTAGCAGCATTGATTGTGGTGGCGTATGTTTGTGTCGATGATTCTTCTTTATCAGTAGTGGTAGGATTCATATTAGATGGAGCACGCACCGGTTATGCTCCGGGTACAGTCCCCAGGAGACGAGTGTAGTTACTCTCTGTTTTGAAAAGTAGTTAATGTCCAACTGTTAATAACTTTTTAGGAGAGATGTTGGTTATTTTTAAAATTTGGGTCATGGGTCGCCCATGTGGACGGACCCGACCCGACCCGATCCAACTTAATAAAATAAAAAAAGTTTTTATCTGATTGTAACTACTTAAAGGGAGTTTACCCCCATATTAGGAGAACGGGAGGAAAACGTGGGAAGTAGTCCACGTTAATGAGGAGTGGGAAGTTTTTGGAAAAATAACTGCTCATATAAAAAGTTGCGTATTCTTCAGATGATATCTTCTTCTTCTTTACCTTCCTAATTCTCTTCCTTGAAAAAAGACACACAAATAAGACTCTTAATTTGTTGGTTAGTGCTTCATTTCCTAGAGATTCAAAGTCAGGACTTGGGCGATTTTGATGGTGGTAAGTTCAACAATTTCCGCTGCAAAAATAAAATACACAATTCGTTGTTCTTGCTCCTTTAATTATCTAACAATGGTATCCGAGCCATCATTGTGTTTCCTTTGATTTTGATTACACTATTCAAACCTTACATAATGCCTAAACTTGCTGCAAAAGAAAAGTAGTAGTTGGGTTTATTATTCTTTGAAACCAAATTCTTTTTAAACTGAAAGTTGAATTGAAGGAGGATTGTGATAATGAAACCTCTCACTATATATTGAATTACTTAATTATTTTAATTAAGTGAGAATGGAAAAACAAAGTTGCCCACAAGATGATTACGTTTTTTTTTTTTGTTGGCATGTGTAAAAGAGTTTTCCGATCATATCTACTATTACTGCAAAGTACATATCTTCTTTGGTGATTATTCTAAAGGACATAATATATGCACCTCTGGAAATTGGATTGAGCATAAAGGTACAAAAATAAAGAGCCTTGAGATAATTCCTTAGAAATCAGGTTGCACAACAGACCTTAATTATTTGCTTGCCTTTCCAGTAAGTCTTAAGGTTCATATGTACGGCCATTATAGTAGTAATCAAGGCATTATTTTTTCATTTAGTTCTTTAAACTGCCTGGATGATAATAACTAGTAAATGGAATTTATTTTGTACTCATAGTTGTCAATAGATTCAATTTCTAGCGACAGTTGTTGGTTTCAGTATCATCCGTTGTTAGTTTGGTTAAGTTTTAGTTAATCCTTGACTTGTAAATTAATGGCCATTGAAGTGAAAGGATTTAGCCAAATTCATTCTTTTATACTCCCTCCTAAAGAAGGTTTAGTCTTAATCCCTATATTAAAATATCTTCTACTAGTTGTGACATTTGTTGTCACATTGAATTGTATGTCCATTCTCATTGTTTCTTTGTTCCTATTTTAGACATAGCTGGACAGGGACAAGTTCGACTTACTCCAAGTGGGAGTGGTGTTGGAAATCGAGCAAGAGGACAACGTAGAAGAGTACGTCGTCATAGGACACATTACCGAAGACGTGAAGTCATACGGAATGTCCCCATAGCGATGCAAAATCTGCTAAGGGATGAAAGTGCTATTCGAAGGGAGAGAGAAAAGAAATTAAAGGAGTTTAGAGAGTTGAAAATGACACCTAAAGCTACTATATGGGATCACGTTGACCTTTTTGAGTTAAAACGATGTGAAATAGGTCAACATAGTTATTTAATTGATGATCACGTAACTCTTAATATGTTGGCCAATTCACTTATAGAGCCTTGGGGTGAAGAGTTAATTAATATGTATCATGATACATGGTCAAGAGTGCCTTATTATGTTTATGTAAATGCACTAGAACGTGAATGAGAAAACTATGTCCTCATGAACATGTAATGACCTTGCTAAATGTAACTTAGGTTGTTTTTCCATTGTAATTTTTAATGAAATTACGTTATTGGCTTCTACGATTACATGTCATATTATTTTTTTTATGTGTGAAAAATAAAATAAAATAAAATAAAATAAAGGGACATGAAATTGAAATTCTTAACGTAATATCAAACACATTATGAGAAATAATTTCATAAAATACCAGTTAAACATTTAGCTGTAGATGATGAATGGAAACATAGTAACCTTTCGACTCTATGCTAAGTGTAAAATTAATATTTTATTTAATTGATTTTTCTAAGTGTGTATATTACATGCGAGAATGATGAGTAATAAATCCACTTGCATTATTGTTTAATTTAAGAGACTATGGCATCAAAAACTATCATTGCTGACTTAAACAAGGGTGACAAACTGAAGGCAAAAATTATGATATTTGGAGCCGTAAGATGTGGTTTGTGCTAGAAGAGCAAGATGCTTTAGAAGCCATTAACCATGTCATGGATTGCCCAGAGGAGGGTAACACTGCCCAACATAGGAGAGATCTTGAGGCTTACAATTGCTGGAAAAAAAAAAGATGTCAATGCTCGTGGAATCACTGTAAGCTTAGTTGTGGATGATTTCATTCATGAATGTGAACAATTCCGTATTGCTTACGCCATGTGGGCACATTTGAGAGAAACATATGGGGGTACTATTTTGACCCGTCTTAGACAGCTGACTATCAAATTTGACACTTACAAGAAACGTCATGATCAAAGTGTCAAATAACAACTTAGGGTGATGTCAAACATGATAGCTCAACTAAAAAGTGCTGGTCATGTTCTCTCTGATGAGCAGTAGGTTCAGGCAGTGATCCGGTGTCTTCCCAACAATTAGGAACATCTGAAGGTAAACTTGACCTACAATGACAGCATCAAAACATTTGTTGATGTTGCCCGTCATGTGGAGCTTGAAGATGAACGGCTTGGTGCTGCGAAAGCTATACCCACTGCTTATGTGGCAGAATCAAGTGGTAAAAAAGCTTCAAGATTCAAGGGAAAAAATGACTGGAAGAAAGGCGGAAAGGGCAAGGAGACTGGTGAGGGACCCTCAAATAAAAAAAAAAACTGAACGCCAAGAAGGGAAAGCGGTTCTTTAAGAAGAAAGACAAGAGCAAGATGAAATGCTACAACTGCCCAGTGCTGGGGCACTTTGCTCGTGAATGCACTAAGCAAAAAAAGGTAGCATTTCAAAACGCATCTCTAAGTTCTACATTTGTTTCTAGCACAGTTTTATTAACTGAATCTTATCATGTGTGGATTGTAGACTTAGCGGCCACCGACCATGTGACCCGTGATCGAGAAGCATTTTTGGAGTACCGTCGAGTTCCATCTGGATCAAGGTGGATATATGTAGGAAATAATGCGAAGGTTGAAGTCAAAGGTCTTGGCACTTGCAGGATTGACTTATGTGGTGGCCGTACTTTGATATTGCATGACATTCTATATGCTCAAGAAATTCGATGAAACTTAATATTTGTGTCTGTTCTTCTTAATTTAGGTTTCCGTTTGAATTTTAGTGGCAATGTTGTGAGAATTACTCTAGACACTATCTTTTATGGTTCTGGACATCTTTATGATGGTTTCTTTGTGTTAAGTTGTAATCCTTCTACTTATGACTATTATATGGACCGTTGTATTATGGCATGTCCTTTTAATAATAGAGATGTTGATATTATTACATGGCATGCTAGATTAAGACACATTGGGCAAGATCAAATGAATAGATTGGCTAAGGAAGGACACTTGAATTCTTTCTCGAAAATTAAAATGCCAACTTGTGAACAATGTCTTGCCAGAAAGATTACACATAAACCTTTTGGGAAGGCTAAGAGAGCTGACTTCTCATTGTAATTAATCCATTCAGATATATGTGGTCCAATGAACATGAAGGCGAGATCTGGTGCCTAGTATTTCATTACGCTTGTTGATGATTTCATGCGTTTTGGTTATGTTTATTTGATTTCTCATAAATCCGAAGCACTTGAGTGCTTCAAATGATACATGAATGAAGTTGAGAATCAATTAGACAGGAGTATAAAAACTCTAAGAACTAACAGAGAGCGTGAATATCTATTAAGACAATTTAATGAATTGTGTAGTGAAAAAGGAATCACCAGACAATTAACTATTTCTTATACACCTCAGCAAAATGGTGTAGCAGAAAGGAGGAATAGAACTCTATTAGACATGACAAGGTCAATGATGGCGCAAGCTAATTTACCTACCTCCTTTTGGGGGGATGCGTTATTAACTGCGGTATATATATTGAATAGAGTGTCTTCTAAGTCAGTTCCTTCTACTCCTTATAAGCTATGGACTAGACAAAAACCAAACTTGGATTATTTACGACCTTAAGGTTGTGCTGCATTTATAAGAGCTTATTTTAATAAGTTTGGTAAATGGGTCCAAAAGGCAAGAAATGTATCTTTATAAGATACTCAGAACACTCCAAAGGATATGTGTTCATTGGTGAATTGGAGGATGGAAGTGTTACTGAAATTGAATCACGAGATGTCACATTTTTGGAAAATAATTTTCCTAAAAAGGGTGAAGTAAAGGGTGAAGTAAAGGATGAAGAGCCTCTTTATGAAATGTTGAACTCAGATGGTCAGCAAGTGTCTTCTGACACATTTGATGATCTAATTGATCTAGAGTATAGTGTTGATCCGAATGGGACTTTTTAATACAAGATCCTTCTTGTAAATCTGAGTTTCAACTAAGAAAGAGTACGAGGAAAGGAGTACCTAAACGTACTTATGACATTGAGGATTATGTTTTCCTAGTACCGGCATCGGAAGTGAATGAGCCAAATTCTGTTGTCGAGGTTTTATCTGAAACGACATCGGTCAGTCGTTTCGGAAGTTAGGACTCCGATTGACGTGCTGATAATTTTAAAATATTCGTAAGGTCCATTAGGACCTGTCTGTAAAATTTGAGCTAACTCAGACCTCGTTTGGTAGGCATCGGAAGAAGGTTTCAGTTTTTATTGTCAATAAATATTAAAAAGAGATTTTTGAGCTCGGTTTGGGCGAATGAGTTCCGATTCGAAATCCGAAAGCGCCGTTAGGTTCGTATGATTATTTGTGACTTTTGTAATTTTTTGAAAGTGAATTTCGATGTTGTTCGGCTAGTTTTCGCAAAAATGCCGAAAGTTAAATAATTTGACCTATTTCCTATAAATTCGCATCTTGAGTTTCGGGAGTCCGATTTAAGATCCGTCTTCGCGAGTATGTTACATATATTTTGTATAGCTTACTTGAAAAATTTGGAATCATTTCGACTTCTCTAGAGTTCCATTTCAATTTTAATCGTCGTAGCGAATTTATATTAAAAAATAATAATAATAATAATAATAATTAAAAATTGGAAAAAGTCGGTGGCTTTGGGGATTTAATCCCCTAGCAGAATTTATTCGGATATACAACAGAAACATTACAAAAATCGCACAGAAAGAAAAAAATTAGAAAAGAGAGAGGGAAAAAGGGAAATAGGAGTGGAAAAATAGTGGAATTTCTATCCCAAATCTTCAGGTAATAATGTTAACTCATTATCTTAGCTTATTACGTGTGTTTGAATATATTTTTACGGTAAAAATAAGGATATTAGACATCTCCCTAATGGCGTAAATTGATAGTTTAAAGGGTCAATTGGACCACGATGATGGAAATGATTATATATTCGCACTCAGTGAGTTACGGGCAACATATAAATGTAATTTATTTAGGGTTTGGTTATGGGACTTTGAACCCTGTACATAGGCCTAGCCTGCATATTGCGTATGCGAATAGGGTATCAAGTTCCTAACTGGATTGCCCTAAAACATAAGGAATGAAGCCTTTAGCTTTATTTGATATAATTTTTCTGCTTATTGAATAGAGCGGGATCGTTTGGCGGCTAATCCAAAGGAAAAAGCAGTGGTTGAGTAACAGGGCTAGCTTTGGAATACGATAAGTGTTTATATCCATTTCTTTGGAGGCACTTGGCCTCGTGGATTTTCTACCACGTGTTCCTTACGTGTGTAGCTGCCGATAGGCGTACTCATTACGCCTTAGCTTTGGATTTACATTCTATATTATATATTATGTCCTGTTATTGATATTGCATTGGGAATCTGAGTATTGTACTTTGGCTTGGAGTTGGCATCTGCTTCCCGGCTGTCGATGAGTATTCCATGCCGCATATTGATGTCTAGAACTTGCCCTGTGTGTGTTCAAAGCGAAATCCTAGGTTTGCTCTAGTCGGGAGATGATACAGGTATTTCTTTGATAAGCCCTTCTAACCTTGATTAGCCTACCCTTTAATATTATCATTCTTAAGCCCTTTTGAGCCTATTGACCTTTTTGTTGGCACCCACATTTCAATCCTTACCCCTTTTGTTCTTAATTATCTTCCTTTTGAACCCGTACTCCTTAGAGCACTTTAATTGAAATATTTGATTGTTTGTAGAGTTGTGGTTGGAGAAATTGGGGGGCTTTTGAGTGGAACCGGTGAAAGAAAATAATATGGTGCATTTTGAAGAAATAAAGAGAGAATCATTGGCAAGGTTGAGAAAAATATTGAATGAAAAAAAAATGAAATGAAAAAGAGAAAATAAAGAAAAAAATCTCAATCCTTGCTAGTGTTGTGAAAAAGTAAAGTTGCAAATTGCTTAAATTGAGAGGGAACTTCTTGTGTATGTTTGGGTGGTTGCTTGGTTGGATTTGAGAAGAATGGTGAAAATAAAAATTAAAGTGATGTATTAACGTGTTTAGGGAGGTAGTCACTACTTTATCCATATCCTAGCCGTCCTTTAGCCTACATTACAACCCTTAAAGTCCAAGTTAATCCCGATAGGAGTGAGCTTACATTAGTGGAATCCTACACTACGGGCAAGCCTATGGTACGTTGCGTGTGGCACGTGAACTTCTTTTTTGAGAGCGAGTGAATTCTTCTTATATTATGTCCCTCGTTTATTCTTGAAATATATTCTTTGTGTGATATTTGGGATGCTCTCTTGATTTGGTGAGGGCACATGATTTGTGCGAGATAGGTGAAGTTATTGACTTCTTGGTTGAGTGAATGGGTGTGATTTTGTGAAAGCTTGGTTTCATCGAGTCGGTTTTTGAGATTGAGATGTCTTGAGTTGGTTGTTCTAGTGTTTTAAAAGTTTGGTGGATTTTTGGCATGTTGAGGGTCACAAGGTATGTATATGCACTTGTCTAATGGTCGGTATCAACCATAATCATAGGTAAACCTGTTCTATTGAGTGTTAGGATCTAGTTGGGAAATTGGTTTTTGATGATTGCTCGAGGGCGAGCAAAAGTCTAAGTGTGGGGTGGTGATGTTTGGCGATATTTGCCTATTTTACCTTAATATATTCTCACATTTTAGTACTTTATCCGCTCGTTATATGTGATAATTGTGTTTCTTGTGCTCACTTATCGTATTTGTGATTTTAGGAATGGTGCAGATGAATTCGACACAAGAACAATCAAATTAGAATTAATAGACACA
Source organism: Petunia secreta (assembly GCA_029990175.1). Classification (NCBI taxonomy): domain Eukaryota; kingdom Viridiplantae; phylum Streptophyta; class Magnoliopsida; order Solanales; family Solanaceae; genus Petunia; species Petunia secreta. The sequence continues at coordinate 5,280,242 of JARKIP010000038.1, forward strand.
TTGGAAGCTATGGTGGGAGCAAGGCTTCAACGAAAGGCCTGAAGAGTTGGAAGCTATAGTGGAAGCGTGGCTTCCACGAAAGCTCTGAGGCTGACGAACCACAAGTTTTCCCAACTAGATTAGGCTTTGGCTTAACTTATCCTAGCACTTTGTAAATATTATAAAACCTCATTATTTCATTATTATGGGGAGAGGGTCGAATTTAGAGAGCATGTTTTGGAGAGTTCTTACACTTGGAACCAAGAGTTTAATTCCTTTTACATCATCTATTGCAATCTTTCATATTTCTTCCATAAATTCTTGTGTTGTTATTATGAATATGCGTAGCTAAACATATCGTTCTAGGGTTAGAGCAAATACATGAAGGTTGATGTTTGAAAGTTGATTTCTTCCAATTGATTTACCATTACAGATTGTTTATTCTTTCTTGAACCTAATTTTTTGGTTATTGAGGCCTGATAATTGAATACTATCTATGGTTTACAAGTTGAACTCGACAGAGGGAACTTGTAAATGCAAACAAGAAAGAATAGGGCTTGATTGTGAACCTGGGCATCAGGGAATCGATTTGCGGGTAGGATAGACATATACCTATTCGCCTTGCTTAGCTAAATACAGCGTTCTTTAATGCATGCATGTGATTTAATTCCATAGAAATATAGGCGTTAGAGTAGCTTGCATAGACTCGTGAAGAAACGACAAGTTTTCACGAATATAATTAACCTATTAGTTAGCAATCTAGGAAATCAAGAAGTAGAATCAACTGAAAAACTTAACTGGATTGTTCGTAGCTCTGACCCTGGACCGTTTCTCTTTCATTGATAACAACCTAGAATTTGCTCTGTTACTTGATCTCAATTACTTTCTTTTAATTATCGTTTGCTTAGTTAGTAAATTACAAACCATCATCGAAAAAGATCCCTGAATAGCTTCTAGGAATTGTTTACTAGAATATAGTCATTAACACTAGTCCTCGTGGGAACAATACTCGATTTATCACTTTATTACTTGTCGACCACGTATATTTGCGTGCGCGTCTGGGAGCAACATGTATACCATGGTGGAGGTTGTTAAGGCAGAAAGCAGAGTTTGCAAAAAAAAATGTTTTTGAAAGATTGAATCTTATCTCTCAAAAGATGTGTGATTCTACTGTCTCATATATACATTTTGAACTGACAGTAGTTCATCGACACGTGTATTGCACGTGAATGTTGTGTCATGTTAGTGGTTCAAAATTTGGGGATAAAGCAATACATCATTATAAAATTGACTATATGCATATAATGACAAGCAAGAACCACAACCAAATGCATAATTGCATAAACCACTTCATGTAATAGCAATAGTAAGTCAGTAGCCATAAGAGTTAATAATTTCAGTTTAAACGACAAAGTACATCCGATATAAATATCATTTTTTCGTACTTTCCCAAATTCACTGACTACTTTCTTTATAACTCTTCAAATAAAAGTTTTTATATGATGTTTTTAACTTCCTATTCCTAATCACCATCCTACGTAGTCGTCAGATTTCTGTAACAGCAAGTTTCTAGATTTTTTGATTTTTTTTTAAAAAAGATTGTGCCATCAAAAGCTACACGGACAGACACTTTTGCATCATCATCCCGCAATAAAGCCACTACTCATGACAACCTGCTACATCTAGCTTCCAAGCTTAAACACGCCTCTAGAGCATCTTCAACAACATTGAAAAATATAATGTCTGATATTTTCTTCTAATGAAGTAGTACTTGTATTGACCTGCAACCAAGATAAAAGGACACAATATTTTGCGGCTCAAGGAATAAACCAGAAAGGAAGGGTAAAGGTAGCTTGGGGTTTGTATAATTGCATAAACGACATCATGAAATAGCATCATAAATCTAAGAAGTTAATAAATCAAAGTTTAAGTCTCAGCAGCATGTATGGTATATAAATGCGCCCAACACTGAAGTCATTACCTCTTTCTTGAAATATTTCCAGTGCTTCCTTTTGATCACTTCTATGCTCTATGCTGAACCCTGTCTTTGCAGCCCCTGTCCCAACCAGCACTTGGTAACCAGGTTCCATAGCCCTTCTGCCCATGTACATTCCTTGAAAATGTGTTGACTTGACTCCATCATTCCTTCCTCACAAAAAATGTAATCAGTGTGTTCACAATGAAGGCCCATCTTACTCATCCTCTCTCTAGTTAGCAGCGTATCATGTATTGCCAACCATAGTATGAATCTGTGTTTTGGTAACATCACAGAGTTCCATATTAGCTTAGCATTCTCCATTATCTGCCTACTACCTTTAATAGCAAGATAACTCTGTGTCATTGAGTACTGTCCATTTGGAGTCAAAGTGTACCTACCGTTGTTGTACCAGCTCAACATGCTCAACTTGAGCTTGTGTAACTTTCTCCAGTACCGACTGCAGTTCCCGGGGGTGTATGTTCCCAGAAATCAAACCCTCTCTTCATGTAGATGCCATGAACCCACTTGACCTATAAAGTGTCTTTCTTCTCACAAATCTGACAGATTAGTTTCCCCACAGCTGCTAGGTTCCATGCTTTACAATCTCTCATATTCAACCCTCCTAGCTTCTTTAGTAGACAAATCTTATCCCATGCTACCAACGCAGGCTTCTTCTTCTCTTCACTGCTTTCCCATGTTGACACCCAATTTTGTCCATCATGTTTCCATAATTGGTTATATTTAGCTTAAAGGTGTAATATTGATTGTTTGAACAAAATCTGCATTAGGAAACATGCATTTACCTGTGATTATCCACTAATTATACATTATATACTTAATTGAGATTATATTATGTAATTCGCATTATTTAGGCTATCTATGAAACTGTAGTTATTTGTATAATTTACTACATAAATAAATTTCATAATTATTTATGACTATTTATATATATTTAACTTAAGTTGACCCCAATTGTTTTATGTGTGCATATTTATCTTCTTTTGTATATAATTTACGTATATTCTATTATAATTTTTTATCTTGAATCTTTAAATTAAATAGCGGCGTAATTAAAATGTCTGGTCAAAATTTCATACTGCTCATATTCATTTCATAATATTGACATATTAATTTAAATTCAATATTTTCTTTGCACGTGGACAAAGATTCGACCAGATTCATTAAATTAGTACCATAAGCTTTTTTTCTTTCTTCCCATACATTTTAAATGAATGGATTTTCCAATATCTACCAAAATTTGCCATATCATTTATTCATTTATTTATTTATTTACCTTTTTTTATTATTAAATAAGCTTTACTTTGAACCCGGATAAATTTCTTAACAATATACATTCCTTTTTACCTATTTCTTTCTCCATTTTACATTTTATAAAAAACCCAAAATATATCCCATCTCCTCATTATCAGCTCCCTCTCCAATCCCTCAATTTACTCCCCAAATCATCCTAGTCACCCCTAATCTCCATTAAAATCGGCCACTATTCCCTTCCATTTGGAGGTTTTGCCCGTTGGGGATGTTAATCTCTCCTATTTAACACCATACGCACACACACAGAGGGGGGAAGGGGGACGCAATCAGCAGAGACCCCACGTTTGGGTCTTCTTCCTCGGTGAAACACACAGTACCCGACTCTCCATTTTTAGTCTTCTTCTTCCTCCTTTACCCCAAACCCTCCTCTCCAACAACGCACCCACATATAATTCCTCCACCGTCTTCTTCCTTTTTACACATAAACCCGTCACCACCACCAATACCCATATACACAAAACCAGATTGGGAAAGGAAAATAGGGAGATCGGGATAGGGGGCTTCGAAACAGAGCCGCACCAATGGCACCGCTAGTCACCATCACCGGAAAACCTATTTTTCGATCGCCTTCGTTAAGGGAAAATCCCATCGCCTCTTGTTTGGTCTCTGATTACGAGCCACTGAGCCAAATCAGAAGAGTACAGTGGGGTTGGCAGCGGTGCCGCTGATTCCAGCCGGTGGTCGCTCACCCCTCCCTTCCGTTCGCTGTTTGGTCTCGATCCCCATCGTGTGGGTTGATAGAACGAGGAATGACTGGTTTGGTCTTCCGATTGGCTTTGTTGTTGACGCGAATGTTGTCCTCTGTTTTGCTGAGCATCATCGTTGTGATCACTATGGTGGACCAGGCTTTGGTTCATACTGACTATTACAAAATGTGTTTAACTGGTTTTTTGTATTTATGATAGGATTTCACTATTATTCCAATTTGTTTATGTTGCCAAATTGCTATGTTTGCCCTGTTAATGGAGTATCACTGATTATTTTCGAGGTTTTGCAATGCCAGGCATTTAATACGTTGACAAGGCCAATGAAAAAATAAATTTTACATATATTGAGGCCTACACAAGGAATTGACGGAAATACAATGAATTGACGGACTAATCACGGCCAAGAAAAATAATTACATAATTTATTTGAGGCCTATACACTGGTTTGAACGTGATACTACACTTGAACAACCCCATTCTCGTGTCCCTAAAACAAAAAAAAAGGCTATGATGATGTGTGTAAGCCGTTTATTACAAACGAACCGGTGATGGAGTGACGTGACCGGTACTTCGCATGGCAACACGACCGGTCGGCGTGTTCGCAGCCGTATCGACGTCCCTAACCTCCACCCAATTCATACACACATGAGCCGACACTTTTAAAAATCCCCTTCCCCTTTATTTTAAAACTATTGTCGTTATTATCATTATTATTATTATTATTATTATTATTTTAAATTATTATTATATTTTTACCTTATTATTATTTATTATCATTCTTATTTTTATTAATACTAATCTTATTTTCTCTATATTTTGTGCAAGGTAAAATTGGATGCGAGATGAGGGAAAAAAGACCGCTAGAAGAAAAATCCTTTTTACTTTTGTTATTATAGCAATTATTATCATTATTATTATTATTATTATTATTATTATTATTATTATTATTATTATTATTATTATTATTATTATTATTATTATTATTATCATCATCATCATCATCATTTTATTACTTTCGTTATTATTAATATTATTATTCACTAACTCCTTTTCATTTTTATTGCCAGGTACCTTTGGAAAAAGTCGATTAGTGAATTTAAACACTTTTCATCATTATATGCACATAAATGATTATTTAATTATTCTCTTATTTTTAGCTAGTTATTTATTCTTTTATAATTCATAGAATTTCAATTATTTAGTCCAGCCGGGAACCACACTTGGTGGAATCTGAGAGGTTCCTAACACCTTCCTCTTGGGTTAATTTGAATCCTTGCTCAGACTTTCTGGTTCGTAGATCAAGTTATTGGAGTTAAAATTGAAATTGGTTAGAAACAAAGTAGGTGCCCTAATACGCCTAGTTAAAAAATATGTTAGGAACTCCAAGTCTTACCCGTGAGTCCTAATAAGTCGAGCCATATTTCGAACCCTAACCGGGGTTCGAGGAAAAATGGGTGTCGACACCCCATAGATAATCTCTACATTTCTTATCTACATCTTTCACTACACTCTGTGGGAGGATGAATACAGCCCCCCAAAAATTGTGGACAACAAACAGGATAGAGTTTATGATCTGCAACCTGCCTGCATAAGAGAGGTGCCTTGTAGCAGCTGCACTTATCTTGCTGGTGATCTTCTCTATTAGCTGGTGACACTCAATCTTATTCCATTTCTTATGTGATAATGGCAGCCCAAGGTACCTTATTGGGAAAGTACCTAAAGAGAAGCCAGTGATCCCTAAGAGTCTATTCTGTATATCTTCAGCTACCCTTGCTATGAACAAACTTGATTTATCAACATTTGCAATAAGTCCTGATGTGTCTGTAAAGTGCTGGAGTGCTTCCATTACTCTCTTGATAGATGCATCATTTGGTTTACAAAATATCATTAGGTTGTCTACAGATATCAAATGTGTGAGCTTTTGTGCTTTGCACATTGGGTGGAACCTAAAGTCCTTCAAAGAATTCATCATCTTCATTGTTCTAGAAAAAATATTTCATAGTTAGGACAAAGAGCAAGGGGGAGATGGGATCCCTTTATCTTAAACCTCTCTTTCCTTCAAAATATCCATAACCCTCTCCATTCACTTTGATCGTAAACTTTGTTGAAGTAACACAAGCCATCACCAGCCATATGAATTTGTCAGGGAATTTAAACCCTCTTAGTATTTCTTCCACAAACTCTCACCTTACCATATCATATGCTTTTTTGAGGTCTATCATCATCATACACCTGGGGGTAGTCTTTCTATTGTAATGCCTTAAGATATCATGGCATATCAAAACATTATGCACCAATGACCTCCCCTGGACAAAAGCAGATTGAGTGTTTGTAACTAAGTAAGGAAGTACCTTAGCCTGGTACATAACAACTTTGAGATACACTTATAAATAACATTGCAGCAGGAAATCGGCCTGAATTGGCTAGCACTTGTGGGATGATCCACTTTTGGTATGAGTGTTATTACTGTTGCATTAATCTGTCTCAGGAGGTCTCCATTTTCAAAGAATTCCAGCACTTCTCTGGTAACTGCTCTGGTCATAAATAAATGTAATTTGAAATGTAGTGGACATGGATATTGCTTAAGGCTGTCCACCGGCCCGGTCCGGTCCGGTTCCGGTGCGCCTTAGCCGGTCCGGTCCGGCGTGGCGTTAAAGTAAAAAAAACTCGAAAACGGCCCGGTCCCGGTCCGGTCTAACGGTGCATTTGCACCAATGCCGGATAAGAGCCGGTACCGGCAAGGTGGGACCGTTCCGGTTCCGGTTCGAACCGGTGCGGTCCGGTCCGATTTTGTTAATTTTTTTTTGTTTTTTAACTTATTTTTTTTGATTGATTGAAATAGATTAAAAAAAATATGGTAGACTAAATAAACAACACAAAACACACATTTTATTCAACAATACGACAGTACATTAAGTTGAAAATGCATAATTAAAGACTTAAAGATTTAAAATGACATACTAGAAAATAAAAACTAGAAAATAGACTAGAAATTAGAAAAATACATAAATCTTCAACTTCAGCGACTCAATTATCGCGCGGTGGCAGATATATGCCACCACCACAAGCTGTCCATTCGGGGGCATGTTTGTATTTCAAGTGAGTCTTAAACTTCCCCGTCCCTCCATGAAATGGTCCAGTTTCATAATTCCAAACTTTCTTACAAAGAGTACACTAAGCTTTGCCGGTATCATTATTTTTTGTGATAAATTCCCAAACTTAGGATCTTCCTGTTCTTGGGCTGGAGGGACCTTCAGTAGTAGCACCTTGAACTTGAGTAGGAGTATTTGCATTTGCAGCCATTTTGATAGAAAATTTATAAAAATAGCCTTTGTTGGAAATTTTTTAAGAGAAATGAATAGAAAATATTGAATTGTGATTAATTTGATGAAATATGGGAGTATTTATAGGAAAAATAGGTAGGGGAGGGCTGTTGGGGCGTTTATGGGGGTGGGGGTGGGAAAAATAGCCGTTTATGGCCGTTCCCAACGGCTATTTCTCAAAAGGGAGCTGATTTTGAGTTTTTATTGTGTTGGGCCGGTCCGGCCCGGTTTGGACGTTTTTTTTTTCTTTTTTTTTGGTTATTTTTTTTTAATAGCCTTTGTAGTTTTTTGAATTTTAAATTAAAATATATGACTAAGGAAAAAATAATAACAAATATAAATTGATAGCAAGGCATCTATTTTTTATGTAATAACTTATATAACACTAGTATTAAAGTATTAAGTATTTAGTATTTTAGTATTTAATATTTAAGTATTAAATTACAAAAATATAATTGAAAATATATAAAAAAACAATGGTAACTTAGTAGCAAGATATAACACTTGTTATTTTTTCATAACTACTAAGTATTAAGTTAGTAGTATTTAGAATTTAGTATTTAGTATTTAGTAGTATTTAGTATTTAAGTATTAAATTGTAAAAGTATAATTGCGAATATATAAAACAATGGTAACTTAGTAGCAAGACATAACACTTGTTATTTTTTTCAACCTTAATACTACGTATTAAGTTAATAGTTATATTATTTAGTATTTAGTATTTAGTATTTAAGTATTAAATTGTAAAAGTATAATTGAGAATATATAAAACAATGATAACTTAATAGCAAGAAAATACACATGTTATTTTTTCAAACTTAATACTAAGTATTAAGTTGGTAGTATAATAGTATTTAGTATATACTATTTAGTATTTAGTATTTAGTATTTACTATTTAGTATTTTAGTATTAAAGTATTAAGTATTTAGTATTTACTCTTTAGTATTTACTAGTAGTATTTAAGTATTGAATTGCAAAGAGGTAACTTAATAGCAAAGGATAATTGAGAATATAACAAAGGATTATAATTTATAACTTAATAGCAAGGCGTAACGCATTTTATTGAATAATGTTGAATTTTTTTTGCAGAGTACATACTACATAGATATTAAATTGCAAAACTACATATTAATAAAAAAACTTCTCATTTTCTGAATAATTTCTTCTGGCACCTCTGGAGGAACCGGTGGCAAAGATTCATCTTCTTCATAATCATTTTCACTGTCCACACTTCCATCGCCTGATAAAATTTCGGTTGCTGCTTCTGCATCTGCTACTTCATCTTCTGCAATCCAAAATTTCTTCGCTCCGATCTAATCCAATCTCTAAATAATACGACCGTCTCCATTGCTTCTTCCTTCAATGAATGTCTATGATCTCCAATTTGCAATCTTCCTTGGCTAAACGCGCTCTCTGAAGCAACTGATGATGCTTGAATTATTAGAATATCCCACGCAATTTTTGCTAAAACTGGAAACTGTGCTTGTTGATCCTTCCAAAATGGCAGTAGTTGATCGCTTCCAAAATACTCAATTTCCTTGCAACTATGAAGTAAATAAACATCAAGCTCGTTGAACCCTCCGCTACTCGAATGCCTGCTAGAAAGCCTTTGATTAAGACTGAAAAATCTTCCCAATCCGGCTGCAGCTCTTTTACTCGCCTGCGTTGAACTTGATCCAGCTCTACTTGGAACACTTGGAACAACATTATCAGCTGCACTCCTATATCTTTCATAAATCTGTTGTCAATCTACAATTACCTGTGCACAAGCTGTTTCTACACTTGGTGTTTCTTCATGAGTAATTCTCAAACTCCGATAAATTTCTCTAATAAGTATTTCGGTATTAAACCGTTTAAAACAGGGATGTAATACAGAAGCAATGCAATAAAGTGGTGGAATAGGAAAAAAATATTTTTTAAAATTTTCAATCATTGCTTCTACGGTTTGTTCATAACCAGGCATTAATCTATAATCGTTAAGTAATTCTGCTATTCCAGCTATAAAATACAACATGGTAGTAACTGTAGGATAATATTGACCGGAAATTCTTTAGTAGCATAAAAAAACTTTTCTAAAAAAAGAAGAAGACGCTCAACAAGTTCCCAATCAGATTCTTCTAGGTGATACTCTACAGCCACTTTGCCATTAAAAAACTTGTTATAGGCGCTCGTAAAGTGTAAGCAACAGACAAAGAGTCATATACAATGTTCCACGTAGTTGAAACTTCCTTAGGAACTCTTCTAGGCCGCAAACCTTCCTTCACACACTCTACCTGAAAGTCCCTCCATCTATCCGGTTTTTTAGATTTAAAAATATAACTAATTGCGAGTCTAACCTTCACAATAGTAGGATTAAATAATTGAAGACCATCTTTAACAACTAAATTATATATATGACATTCACATCTAACATGAAACAATTTTTCAAAATGGGGATGCAATGCGGGTCTTAACTTACCAATAGCAAAATCATTGTTTGCAGCATTATCAAGAGTTATACTTAAAATTTTGTCACTAATAAAATACGCCTTACAAATATCAAAAAGTTCTCTCTTAATAAATGTTCCCGTGTGTGGTTCATCGACAGCGCAATATGCTAAAATTATTTTTTGCATTACCCAGTTAGGATCTATCCAATGACAAGTAACTGTTAAATACTCATACCCATTAACTCCACGACCCAAATCAGTAGTAAGACAAACTCTACAATCAAAGTGATAAAATATATATCGTAAATATTGTCTATATTCATTTTTAAATTTTATAATATCACTTATAACCGTAGTTTTTGAAAAACCTAGAAAAGATGGATTATATATAGTTTGAATATAACGAATAAAACCTTGACAAGAAGCAAATGTAAAAGGTAAGCACTCTACCGCAATCATTTTTGCCATTTGTTCCCTATCTTTCTTCTTATCATAATGCTAAGCCCCCCGTCACTGGGTTAATTTCCTGTTGAACTCCACTACCTTGCGATGGAGCCATTCTGTTCCCTGAATGAGTGCCACCCGGCCTCTTTTCCTATTCATCCTTATGATGGTTTTCTAAGTGTGTTCTCAACTTCCCCGTTCCACCATTATGCCTGCCGGTTTCAAAATCCCAAACTTTTTTACAAATATTACATTTAGTGGTCTGAGCCGGAACATTTTTAGTCATAAATTTCCACACATCCAATCTATCGGGTCGTACCGCCGGTTTTCTACTAGGAGGCATAGGTGATAATTCAGATTCAGTTTCTTCAGGTTCACCATAAAATTGACTAGTGGGTGTTTCATCTTCTAAATTAGCCCCTTCGGTATTTTCTTGATATCGTGCCTCTAACATATCATTATCTAGTGGTTTATCAAAATCATGATAAAATTGCATGTCATCTTCCTGAGTAAAATCATCTAGATGAGAAGGAGCGCTAGAAGTACCAATTGGTCTTTTACCTAAAGCACGACTACGTCTATTATCCTCCCCCCCCCTCCCGGTTAGAAGCACGTGATCTTTGTCCGCTACCCGTACGCCCAGTAATTGATCTCCACCGTCCAGATATTTTTATAATTTATAAGTAAATCAAACAAATAAAAAACTAAAATATGCTACAAACAATATTGCACAAAAATTAAAATAGATAATAAAAAGTAAGAACGAGTTTACTTGATATCGTGAACTTAGAATGTAGATTGTAGAACTTAGAAAGTGAAAGTTGAAACTTGACCGGAACCGCACTGAACAATTTTCCACTTCACTCCAAATATTTTTTTGTAACGCAATTTAGCACTTAAACCCTTTTTGCGAGAGCAACTTTGAATTATTTAGCAAATAGCCTTTGTAGAAATAAGAGAGATTGAGAGATATTTAGAGAGAATATTAGAGAAATTGTGAATAAATTGATGAAAAATGATGGTATTTATAGAAAAAATAGGTTGGAGGGGTATGGGGGCGCCTAGGGGGTGGGGGAGCAAATATGGCCATTTTTTGCCGTTGGGCCAACGGCTGTGCGTGAAAGAACCGTTGCCCAACAACTATTTTTTGCACAAGCCCAACAGATTTTTTTTTTCCGGTCCGGTCCGGTCCGCACCGGTCCGGTTCTGGTCAATATTTGTCCGGTTTGATCGGTTTATTTTAGGGGTGACGGGTCGGGGAACGAACCACGCCAATTTTTTTTTTATTTGGTCCGGCTTGCGCTGGTCCGGTGCAAACCGGACCACTGGACAGCCTATATTACTGCTCTTGCTTGACAAGTAACTTCTTGATCTATCTTCACCCTTACCTGGACATCAAACATGTCTGGCCTCCAAAAAATCATTATTCTTCCATTGTAATGCTTGTCATGGTTTGTGACATACTCCCAGCCTCCTAACATTCTTTGTGCTATACTATCTACTTTGTTTCTCTTTATTTTTATTTCCAACAACCCTACTATTCCTATTTTGTGAGTATTGCAGAGAAGGGATATCTCCTTCTGCTTCATGGGACCATTGAGGCCCCTCATATTCTAGCTGAGTATGTTATCCAATTCCAGGGTCAGACTGAATCAGCCCTCCCCCATTTAGACTAGAACATGCTGTATAACTTGCACATGGTTTGTTTCCCCTATCTTCCTGGTCTAGGACTTGAAACTAGTTGGTAACATGGTGAGTACCACCTCCTCCTGGTATGACTCACCTTGGAGGTTTACCTGATCTAGTAGGTGTAATCCACCCTCCATTATTCTTCTCCTCTGCTTGTTTTTCAGCTGGTTCATTTCTTCCACCCCTTTTTTCCATGGTGCCCGTTGTTTGCTTATTCTGACCTTGTTGCTGGACAGGTTGTTTGTTTTGCACAATTTGAATAGGTATGTCAATGGGTTTGAGTTTCCCGTTCCTGTTTGTTTCTGCTCCTTGTCTTCCCTCCTTAGCCTTATTTTTCCTGCATACAACTGTGTCATGGCCATACTTGTGACATGTAGTGCACAATGTTTGTTTCCTGTCGTAACTAACTAGTTACTCCACCACTGCGCCTTTCTCATTTCTGAAATATACCATTTCTGGAAGTTCTACACCAATTTCTACCTCAACTAGCAGTTTTGCAAAATTGTAACCCCACCTTCTTCTCTATGTTTTTATCAACCATCATTGGTTTTCCTATCAAGCTACCTATCTTGCTCAGCCCTTTCGTACTCCAGTACTTAAAATCCAGACCTAGAAGCTTTACCCAGATGGGTATTGACCTTAATTCATCCCTTGAAAACTCCATGTGAAGGTGCCATGCTTTTACTATTAGGGGTTTATTATCAAAGTGATACACTCCTCCCTACAAAACTTCATCCTTCCCAGTAATTGTTTCAAACATCACTACTACTATTCTATTTTTTAACATTACAATTTTGTTAATCCCATGTTGTCCCCAAATCCTCTGTAAAAAAACCATTAAGCACTAGGAATGGGGGATGAGCCCCCAGTACATAGCACACAACCACGTTACTCCAAAAGTTTATTTCAGAAGCAATATCATCCAGATCTATTATTCCCACCGGTTGTCCTTCTGATTTACCCCGGATCTACATATTCTAATTTGAAACCAACATTGGAAATTTTAGCTTTATCAATTGTAGTCTGTTCAGCTTCCTCCACTTCATCTGCCCATGACTTGTTTAACCCACTTCCTGGAGATTTGATTACCTCTAGCCAATCCGCTAATTTGGTTTTCTCCGAACTAGCTCGAGTCAGTGTGCCAAGGTTCAGTTGTGTTACCTCTTCTGTCTCTTGCTCTTCTGGTGTAAAGGTGCCGGAGTTCCTTTCTTCCTGGTTAACTTGATCCTTCACTTGCGTGGCATTACTACCCTTACGTGTATAGATTTTCGCTGTGTTTTTTGGTAGAGCTATAGGCTTCGCCTTTGAAAAATGAGAGAGTATTTGGCCGAAAAGCTTGATAATTCCCTCAAGCTTGATTGGGTATTTATATCAATTACAAAGAGTACAAATATGGTAAATAAATATTCACAAAATCAGATCATAATCAAATCCAATCCTATCCTAATTAATACTAAATCAGATATCTCTAATAAACAAATCATAATCAGGTCATACTAAATCATGTCTCAACCAAATCATGTCTCAACACTCCTCCTCAAGCTGGAGCATATATATCATAAGCTCTGAGCTTGCTACAAATGTATTCAATCCGAGGTCCCCTCAGAGATTTGGTAAGAACATCTGCCAATTGATCATTCGAGCCAACTAAACAGGTAGCTATGCATCCAGACTCAATTTTCTCTCTAATGAAATGACAGTCCACTTCTATATGTTTTATCCTCTCATGAAAGACAGGATTTCAGGCAATATGAAGAGCAGCTTGATTGTCACATATCAATTTCATCTGCTTAATTTCTACACACTTCAATTCTTGAAGAAGATGTTTCAACCAGATAAGCTCACATGTAGCAAGGGCCATAGCTCGATATTCTGCTTTCGCACTAGACCTGGCAACAACATCTTGCTTTTTGCTTTTCTAAGAGATTAGGTTCCCTCCAATCATGACACAATATCCAGAAGTGGAACGCCTATCTACTGGAGAACCAGCCCAATCAACATCAGAGTATCCAATAATATCTAAGTGACCTTTGTCTTTATATAACAATCCTCTTCCTGGGAATCCTTTGATGTATCTAAGGATACGGGTCACTGCATCCCAATGACTTTTACACGGAGCGTGGAGAAACTGATTAACGACACTTATAGCAAATGAAATATCCGGTCGTGTAATTGTGAGGTAATTCAGTTTCCCAACAAGTCTTCGATATCTACCATGGTCTTCAAAAAGCTCCCCCTGTTTAGGAACAAGTTTGACATTTGGATCCATCGGAGTATTAACAGGTTTGCAATTTGTCATGCCTGTCTCCTCTAATATGTCCAAAGCATACTTTCTTTGTGAGATTGCAATGCCTATCTTTGATTGTGCTACCTCAATCCCCAAAAAGTATTTTAACTTTCCCAAATCTTTGGTCTGAAAATTATTGGACAAATGTTGCTTTAATCAAGCAATCCCTTCATGATCATTACCTGTTATGACTATATCATCAACATAGACTACTAGGTACATGCATTTTCCCTTACCATTATGTCGATAAAAAACTGAATGATCTGCTGCACTTCGAGACATCCCAAACTATCGAATCACCGAACTAAATCTTCCAAACCATGCTCTTGGCGATTGTTTTAAACCATATAATGACCGCTTCAAGCGGCAAACCAAATGGGACTCCCCCAGAGCCATAAACCCTGGTGGTTGCTCCATATATACCTGTTGCTCCCAACGCACACGCAAGTATACGTGGTCGACAAATAATAAAGTGATAAGTAGAGTATCGTTTCCACGAGGACTATTCAGACTGGACTCCTAACAAACAATTTCTTAACAACTGCTCGGGGATCTTTTTCCAATAGTGAGGATTTTATTAACTAAAGAATAGTAATTAAAATGGTAGAAGTGAATTCAAACAATGGAGCAAAAGTTGGTTGTAAACAATATTAATGAGACGGTCCAGGGTCAGAGTTACGAACAATCCAGTTGAGTTTTTCCCATTGATTCCACTTCTTAAATCCCAGATTACTAACTAACAGATTAAATGTACCCGTGAAAACCTTTCGATTCTTCACGGTCTATGCAGGCTACTTCGACCCCTATATGTCTATTGGTTGAATCACGTGCACGCATTAACGAATTCTGTAATTAGTTAAACTAGGCGAGCAAGTATATATCTATCCTACTCACAAATTGGTTCCCCGATGCCCGAGTTCACAAACTAGCCCTACTCTTTCTTATTGAGTTAATAAATTTCCTCTTTCGAGTTCAATCTAAAAACCATATATAATGCATAATTATCGAGCTCTAATAATTAAAAAAGTGAAATCAAGAAAGAATAAGTAACATGTTATGTGATTCAATTAATGGGAATCAATCTTCAAACATCAACTTTCATGAAATACTCTAACCCTAGAATGTAAGAATTAGCCACGTATACTCATAATCACAAGGCAATCAATTGATGCAATAATGATGTAAATGATTAAATAGATGAAAGAATAGGAATTAAACTCTTGTGCAATGAACTATGGTGCTCTCAAATTGCTCCAAAGTCTCAACTCCTATCAAAAACTAAGTAAAAGAGTATTTATAGGGTTTACAAAGGCCTAGTAATAAGTTACACCTAAGCCTAGACGAAATAGGAAGTCCAAAAACGCTCCAGGGGCGCTATAGCTGGCGCCCCGCGCCCCCGAACGCACCTACACATGTAGAACCCGTCGAAATCCGGGCACCTTAGCCACGCCCCATGCTGAGAAAAGTGCCAGAAGCTGGGCGCGGCGCGCCTCTCAAAGCGCCAGGCATATTTTTCCTTGCCTTGCTCCGCAGCTCTCGTCGTGTCATGCCTTCGTGTGCTCAATCCAATCCTCAATCAAAATCCAATCTTTTCCTGCTCGATCATGCTCTTTAAAGCTCCAATTGCACTTCATAACGACCTACACACATGCGACACAATATCAGTGCAAAAATCACATTCATAGACTAGAAAAAGGGCGAATAAAATACTCAAACGTGAGGAAATATTAAGGAAATATGGGCATAAAATGCCAAACATCACCGCCCCACACTTGAACCTTTGCTCGCCCTCGAGCAATCACAACTAACTTCCCAACCTAGGTAGAACAGGTCTGCCTATGACTATGGTTGATACCAACCATTGAACAAATTCACACATGACTACTATGGGTCCAACAAACATGCCAACAATTTATCAAACTCAAACCATGAGAACAACCACCCCAAACTAGCTCAAATGCACAAACTCAACTCATTGCAACTATGATCCCACAAAATCACACCTATCTACTCAACCAAGAAACCACGACGTCACCTATTTCATGCAAACCATGTGCCCTCACCAAAATGAAGCAAGAGAGTATCCCCCAATTATCACACACAACAATGCATATCAAGAATAAAACGAGGACAATAGAATAGAAAGAATTCACTCACTCTCATGAAAATCTCACATGTCACACACGATGTACCATAGGCTTGCCCGTAGTGTAGGACTCCACTAATGTAAGCTCACTCCAATCGGGATTAACTAGGACTTTAAAGGGTCGTAATGTAGGCTAAGGGGCTGGTAGGATACATATGGGTAATAGTGACTACCTCCCTAAGCACTTTAATACATCACAATTAATTTAAGCAAAAATCTCATCAAAGCCACCCAATCAACAACTTTCACACACACCTTCTCAACAAGTAGCAATTTTTTTCTTTTAAGCACACACTAGCAAGGATGGATATTCTTTTCTCTTTTTTTTCTTTTAAACTTTGCTCCTTTTTTTTTTTCTCTTTTTCATTCGTTTTCTTTTTCTATTCATTACTTTCCAACCTTGCCAATGCTTATAAACAACTACTACACAATTCATTACATATTCCCCTCATTGGTTACACTCAAAAACCTCCCAATATTTCAACCACAACTCCACAATAATATCACATTACCAATCAAAGTGCTTAAGGAGTAAAGGGCCAAAAGAAAGCAATTTAGAACAAGTGGGTAGGCTTGGGGTGTGGGTGCCAACAAAAAGATCAACGAGATCACAACAACCAAGTCCAAGGTGTATATATAAGGGTAGGCAAATCAAGAGAAGGCCTGTATCATTTCCCGACTAGAGCAACCTAGGATTTCGCTTTTCACACACACGGGGCAAGTTCTAGACACCAATATGCAACTATGGAGTATAATAAGAATATGCCTCACAACACACATTGCACACGATCCACACAAAAAGGCTCCATCACAACTCCCAATCAAGCATTTAGAGTGCAACTTGTGGAAAATTAAGCAATAAAGCACAAAGGTCTACAACAAAGCCAAGCAAGTGGACTCAAGCATCTCAAGGGGGTCGTTTCATTTTTTTTCTAGGCATGCATCTCAATTTAAAACCAAAACACACCACAAATAGCACATGAAACAAGTTCAAGTCCACCGGTATCAAACAAATCAAAGGCACCTAGCATTCTACCTACTTCCTTCGTCTAGGGTCACCTATACTAACTATTCTAATCCTAAAAAATAAAAACTACCCGGTTCAAAGGTCTCCCCGTGGAAAAGAACCGAGGCCATAAGAAAAACCACGGGGTGGATGACATGTACCACTAATAAAGACTAAAAGGAAAATCTTTTTGGAATTTTTCATTGGTTTTCTAATTTTTTTTTTCTATTTTTTTTCATATATTAAAGCAAGAAACAAATCAAAATAAAGTCAAGTGACAAAATAAAATCCTACGGTACTTGCATCCCTAACCTAAAAAATAAAGGGGAGTTCCCCACCCCACACTTAAAACTAAGCAATGTCCTCAGTGCGATAAAGAAGCAAGTGCAAAAGTAAAGGAAACTTCCCTGAAGGCCAGCTGGCCTACACTGGGTGGTGCACTGGAGTGCGGTCCTAGTCCTCCTCCTCCCCATCAGAGGCACCTCCCTCAGCATCAGTCTCCACAGCCTCAATGTCCGGATCACGGTCAACAATGTCTGAGTCAGTGTTCTCATCCACCTCCAGGGGCATCTCTACTGCCTGAGTCATACCCAGCAGGCGTCTCGAAGACTCCAGTAAAGGCACTGTGCGATCAAGAGCCGCCATATCCATGCCAGCATGCTAGGCCATGTGCTCTATCATCAAGTAGTGACGTGCGGACAAGTTGGCGTCTGTGTCCCGCCACTCGTCTGCCGTCAGGCGCACTGGTGCAGTAGTGGTCACACCCTTCACCGCGGCTATATCAAAAGGCTTCTCATTATCGGGGACAATGCGATCCTCGACCTCATCAACTGGGACTCCAGCCTGCTCCAGATACCGGGTAAGAATGTTCCCAAAATACAAACGGCTACATGTCTTCTACTTCCTTTGCTCTCTCATCAACCTCAACATGTAGTAGCCGATGTTAACCGGCCTCCCGTTCATGAAAAAGTAAACCATGCACGCCCGAGTCTTGGGGACCTCAGTATAATGAGATGAAGGCAAGATGCGTGCATTTATCAATCTCATCCACACTCGAGCTGTTTTCAAAAATTGCGAGAAGAACATGAATTTGTGTCTTCCTGACTCAGTTCGCTCCCACCTATGAGTGGAGCTCTCTACACACAATGTCTCCCGCATAGCCTTGTAATCAGGCTTCCTAATAAAGTCCCTCAGCTCATCATAGTCGGGGTCCTCGACCCCCAAGAAAGCATTCAACGCCGTGTGGTCCAATCTCACCTTCACACCCCGAATAGTAACCATATCATCATCTCTCCATGCTTCATCCGGATCCCAATTGGCATAGAGCTCCAGTACTAGATCGAGGTTGGCATGCCCCGGGCTCTCGAAGACCGAGTCCCAATGCAAGGCATGAATAGCATCACCCACACCTCAAAACCTTTGCATCAATCTCTTCTTGTCAATGGCTTGCTTGGGATAGTACCCCGCAAGCCTCACACTCTTGTACCAAGCTTGGCACTCACCCTTCTTCACAAAGAGAGACCGAATCGCGTCTTGCCCCCGGGCCTTGGGATAGGCACCGCATCTTTAGAAATTCTAGCCTTGGCCTTTGGCTTGGCCTTGGGCTTGGCCGGTGCCTTGCCCTTTGCCTTGCTAGATGAAGGCCCGGCTTGGAGTGATCTCTTAGGAGCCGAGGCGGATGAAGAGCTTGGTTTGTGGGGCGTTACAACCATGGTGCCTACAACAAACAAGAATACCAATGTGAGACGTCAATTTAAGCACAAGATTACAATTCAAGCACAATTGGTAGGACACCACCCCACACTTATCGCTCATTCTATGTATCAACAATTTAACTCAATAACACGAGCGACCCCACACTTAGCTAAAACTAGCATTGCACAAAATTGCCACGGTTGTAGACTTCATGATCACGCTAGTGGGGGTTACAAAATAGCCAATTTTTATGCATGTGTGACACTCAACGTTCATCTTGAGCCTAAGGATAGCATTGCTACTCAAGAATTCACAATATTAGGCAATTTTCATAGATGAGGCTTTTTCACAAACACTTGGTGTGCACAATATTCCACTTTCAATTTCAATGACTAATGTAATGTGATAACCCTCCCAAATTATTGGGAGATCCCTTTTTACAAGTACACAAGCTAACCATGAAGCATAATAATCAATTTAAGCAATTTAAGATCAAATTCTAATCATGAGCTTGCATACTAGTTAAAGAATTTACCATGGAAAGAGATTGTTAATCTTACATGTAATGGAGAGAGAAGAGAGAGAATTTACTTACTTGAAGATGTTAGATTGAGTGGAGAAGAGCTTGTGATTAATTCCAAGAGTTAGGAATGATTTAGGGAAGTTTTTGGGTGTGTTTTGAGAGAAAATAATGAAGAAAAGGGGAGGGGATCGGGGTAAAGAGGGGAAAAGGGAATCCGGGTCGCTGGTTAAAACCAGTTTGGACCCAGATTTTACCGAAAAAATGCCTGGCGCATTTACCCATGCGGCGCGCCTCAAAAGCGCTGGACTTTCTGATGTTTTTACCTGCCTCGGCGCTTTGGGAGGCGCGGGGCGCTCCCATCGCGCCTAGGCTTTATGCTTCAGACCCCTTTTAGGCGCGTTGGGAGGCGCGGGGCGCTCCCAAACGCGCCCGAACAATTTTTTCGCACCAATTTTCGATTCCAAGTGCTAACCCAAGCGCGGGACATGCCTCAAAGCATCCCATACCCCTCAATACGTCAACTTCATCTCGTTTAGCAGTCCCGACACCTACAAAAACGATACAACAAAACAAAAACTACGTGACACTATAAACACAAAACAACTAAACTATTACAAGTACAAACTCGAGTTGCCTCCCGAGAAGCGCCTTATTTAACGTCGTGGCACGACGAGTATCAATCATGGGTTCGTCAAAGTAATGGAGGTACGATGATTCACCGAACCTCCCCAATAATGCTTCACCCTTTGGCCATTCACCAAGAACGTCTTCTCCGAATCGGGGGCTCTCAATTCAACCGCTCCATGTACGGTAACACGAACTACTTCAAACGGCCCCGACCATCTAGACTTCAACTTGCCCGGAAACAGATTCAACCTCGAGTTAAACAACAACACCAGCTGCTCGGTTCAAACTGACGACGCTCAATATGCTTGTCATGCCACTTCTTTGTCCGTTCCTTATACAATTTTGCATTTTCATAAGCATGGAAACGGAACTCTTCAAGCTCATGCAATTGAAGCATTCTCTTCTCACCCACCAAGGCCATATCAAGATTGAGCTTTTGAATTGCCCAATATGCTTTATGCTCTAGCTCAACGGGCAAGTGGCAGGCCTTACCATAAACAAGCCTATATGGAGAGGTTCCAATAGGCGTTTTAAATGCAGTCCAACCTAGAGAGTATCATCTAACTTCATAGCCCAGTCCTTCCTCTAGGCATTCACAGTCTTCTCAAGGATTTGCTTGATCTCTCTATTAGACAATTCCATTTTGCCACTAGTTTGGAGATGATAAGCAGTTGACACCTTGTGGCGAACCCCATATTTGGCCAACAATTTATTAAACAACCGGTTTCAAAAATGCGTGCCTTCATAATTGATTATAGCCCGTGGTGTCCAAAAAGGAGTGAAAATATTTTTCTTCACGAATTTCACCACCACACTTGCATCATTTGTTGGAAGTGCAATAGCCTCCACCCATTTAGACACATAATCAACCGCCACAAGAATGTATTTGTGGCCCATGGAAGGTGGGAACGGACCCATAAAGTCAATCCCCCAACAATCAAACAGCTCAATCTCCAGGATATTGTTCAAAGGCATCTCGTGACGCCTAGAAATAGTACCCGTTCTTTGGCAACGATCACACTGCTTCAACAAAGCATGAGCATCTTTAAATAAAGTAGGCCAAAAGAAACCAGACTGAAGTACCTTTGTAGCTGTTCGATCTCCACCAAGATGGCCACCATAAGGAGAGGAATGACAGCTCTGTAGAATCGGCTCAACTTCTTCCCTTGGAATGCATCTCCTAGCAAATTGGTAAGGGCCTATCTTGTACAAATAAGGCTCATCCCACACATAAAATCTGCTCTCATGAAGGAGTTTGCGCCTTTGCTCAGCTGTAGCCCCAGGAGCATACACATTACTCACAATTAATTTCACCATATCAGCATACCATGGCACCTCGTCTGCAGCTAAAGCAAAAAGCTGCTCATCGGGGAATACCTCTTTAATCTCAGGCCCTTCATCTACATGATCTCTATTCTCTAGCCTTGACAAATGATCAGCTACTTGATTCTCAGTCCACTTGCCATCTCGAATTTCAACACCAAACTCTTGCAATAAGAGAACCCATCGAATTAGCCTAGGCTTAGAATCGTTCTTCTCAAACAAATACCAGATTGCGGCATGATCAGTGTAGACAACAACATGAGTGCCAACCAAATAAGATCTGAATTTATCAAAAGCATACACTACGGCTAGCAGCTCCTTCTCAGTGGTGGTATAATTGGACTGGGCTGCATCAAGAGTCTTGCTTGCATAATAGATGGAGTGAAAGATTCTTCCAATTCTTTGGCCTAAAACAGCCCCAATAGCATTGTCACTCGCATCACACATCAATTCAAATGGCAAAGACCAGTCAGGAGCAATGATGATTGGTGTAGTCACCAACCTTCTCTTCAACTCTTCAAATGCCTTGAGACAAACATCATTAAATTCAAATTTCACATCTTTATCCAACAACTTACACATGGGATTAGAAATTTTGGAGAAGTCCTTTATGAAACGCCTATAGAAACCTGCATGTCCCAAGAAACTACGCACCCCCTTAACAGAGGTAGGTGGTGGTAATTTCTAAATAGCCTCAATCTTCGCTTTATCAACCTCGATCCCTTGCTTTGACACCTTGTGCCCAAGTACTATGCCTTCTTGAACCATAAAGTGATATTTTTTCCAATTCAGCACCAAATTTGTTTCTTCACAACGGCTCAGCACAGCATCTAAATTTTTCAAGAAATCATCAAAGGAATCACCAACCACTGAGAAATCATCCATGAACACCTCAACAAACTTTTCCACCATGTCGGTGAAAATAGCCATCATGCACCGCTGAAAATTCCCAGGGCATTACATAACCCGAACGGCATCCTCCTAAATGCATAGGTGCTATATGGACAAGTAAATGTAGTCTTCTCTTGATCTTCAGGAGCTATCACAATTTGATTGTAGCCCGAATACCCATCCAAGAAACAATAATACTCATGCCCAGCAAGTCTATCCATCATCTGATCAATAAAGGGAAGTGGGAAGTGGTCTTTCCTGGTGGCCTTGTTCAACTTTCTATAATCAATGCAAATTCGCCACCCTGTGACTGTTCTTATATGAATAAATTCATTATGCTCATTCTTCACCACTGTCATGCCCCCTTCTTTGGAACACATTGCACTGGACTCACCCATTTGCTGTCAGAGATGGGAAAAATAATACCAGCATCCAGCCACTTAATAATTTCTTTCTTCACCACCTCCTTCATAATTGGATTTAATCTCCTCTGCTGCTCTATAGATGGCTTATGGCCTTCTTCCAAAAGAATTTTGTGCATGCAGAAAGAAGGACTAATCCCTCTAATATCAGCAATGGTCCAGCCAATAGCTCTCTTGCGCTCTCGCAACAACCTCAACACCTTTTCAACCTGCACATCAGACAACAAAGAAGAAAGGATCACGGGCAAGGTATTACCCTCACCTAAATAAGCATAACGCAGATGCACAGGTAAAGGTTTGAGCTCAAGAGTAGGAGCCTTCTCCATAGACGGTTTAGCAGGAGTTAAGGTCAACGGTCTATCAAGCTCCTAAAATCTCTTCCACCCTGATGAATTTACTCTGCATATTAACAATCTCCAAATATTCTTCAATGTCATCATCCTTCAGGATATCATCATCATCACATAAGAGTGCCTTTTCTAGAGAATCAACATTAGAGGCCAAGAATGACCTCTCATCAGCAGTCAACTCATCATCTACCACTTTTACATGGACAACTCTTCATAATGGGAAGGAAGCTGGGTAGCTCTGAACACATTGAATACAGCTTCTTCACCATTTACCTTCATAATCATCTTTCCAGCTCTAACTCTAATGACAGCATCAGCAGTAGCCAAAAATCCTCTTCCCAATATGAGAGGAACCTCAGGATCGGCTTCATAGTCAAGAATAATGAAATCAACAGGAAAGATAAACTGACCCACTTGTACAAGCACATCCTCAATAATCCCCTCGGGGCATGTCAAAGATCTATCAGCCAGTTGCAGAGTCACAGTAGTTGGTCGTGGTTCACCCAGGCCTAGCTTCCTGAAAACTGATGAAGGCATTAAATTCACACTAGCACCCAAGTCACACAAAGCTTGTCCAACCTCATGTTCCCCAATTTTCAAGGGAATAGTAAAACTGCCAGGATCCTTTAATTTCTGAGGAAGCTTGCTTCTAACGCTAGAACTACACTCCTCAGTGAGTGCAACTGTCTCGAACTCAGTCGGTCTTCTCTTGTTAGCAACAATATCCTTGATGTATTTAGCATATTTGGGAACATCCCACAAAAGCTCAACCAAAGGAATATTTACCTGAATCTGACTCAAGATCTCCAAAAATTTCTTGTACGCTGCATCAACTTTCTACTTCTGAAGTCTCTGAGGGAAAGGTGGTGGTGGTCTCACAATAGCAGGCTCGGGCTGCTTTTCTATCACTTTCTCAGCTTCTTTCTCCACCTCTCTATCAACATTAGGCTCTAACTCACCAACAGGCTTCCTTGGCTTTGGGAGAACTTCTTCTAGAGCTCTTCCATTCCTCAAAGTAACTGCTTGCACAAATTCCTTAGGATTTACCTCTGTATCACTTGGCAAAGCACCCCGAGGTCTATTATTCTATGCTCCAGCTAGCTGCCCCATTTGTCTCTCAAGATCTTTCTGAGCATTGCTCAAATCTTTTATTATCTGTGCCTGAGCAGCTGAATCATCCATGAGTTTTTGCTGCCCTGCAAGAATTTTCCTAAGCATATCCTTAACTGAATTAGACTGTTGTGGCTGAGTCTGCGACTGTGATCCCTGCTGTGGTGCATTTTGAAGATTATTTTGGGGTTCTCTCATTGCCTTGTAGCTGCCCACAGTTATCCCTCCAAGAAAAATTTGGGTGATTATGCTAATTGGTGTTATAGCTATTACCATATTGATTGCGATTCTGACCCTGTGACCTTTTCTGATTACCCACATAATACACTTACTCTGGATTAGATGGATAGACGTCAGTAGCATGATCCTCTCCACAAACCTCACAAAAGACTTGAAGTTGTTGCACTGGAGCTGCTGGTTGTTGAGTCTGCGGCAGAGCTAGCTTGCTGATTTGATTGGAAATACCGTCCATTTTCGCCCTCAACTCTGAAACTGCATCTAATTGAAGTACCCCAGCAGATTTCTGTGCAGTAGCTCTACCAACTCCCTGCCAATCAGGATTTCTCTGCGAAAACTTGTCAAGTAAATCATAGATATGGTAAAAATTTAAGGCCATTATGTTAAAGTTATTTGAGAATGCATTTTGATTATGACAAAAAGAATGTGATGCCTAAAACTGTCTATGTGCTTCTCGCAGGTTTCGGTCTCTGTGAATCACTAATTGATTCTCCTTCGAAGTCAGCTATGGAAAGATTATTTGACAGCGCCTCTTTCGCAGATGGGTTTGCCCTTGCCTTATTCTCTGGAGATATTTATATCTCTAAGAGAATCAAATCTCTTGGGTCAAATCTCTCTATCATCAGATCCCGTTAATCTCTCCTATCGCATCTCTTCGATTTACTGCCCTGATCTTCCGCAACGGTCTCCTTGCTTTGTTACTATTTAGTCGAAAGTTTCTGAAGGATCTCCTCATGCTTCTATTCTACTGTCTACTTTTCTCCACACTTTTACTTTGCAAAAATACTGTAACAAGCTAGTGATCAGTGTTAGAAAAGAAAAGAAGGAGAGGTTCTTGTAGAGGTAATAGTTGTGTCGAACAGAAGTTGGTTTGGTGAGCTATAAACCAAACAGTACGTTGGTGGTTATCGAGTGGTGAAAAACCATCTGTGTGAAGACGTTCGTGGTTAACGATAAACCACACTTGTATTTCTGTTTACTAAAGAGCTTAAAGAGAGATCACTCCCTTGTGACCCAAGGGGACTGGATTAGGAACCAATTGGTTCTGAACCAGTATAAAAACTCTGTGTCGTTCCCTGTTTACAGCTTTGCTTTCTGCATTACTTATTATCTATAACTTACAGTCAACTCACGAATTGATTAGTCGACTAAAATTAATAGTTTTTACAATTCACCCCCCTCTTGTATTCATCAATTGGTATCAGAGCTTGGACTCACACTTTGTTTGTTTTGCCTTACAGCAAGTGAGTAAAGATCATGTCTACACACATTGTCAACGGTGCTCTATTACAAGAGGGAACTTCCTCCACCCGGCCTCCCTACTTCAACGGGAAACATTACAGCCACTGGAAAATCCGCATGGAAACCTATGTCAAGTCAGTCGACTTGAAAGTCTGGCGTGTAATCAAGAAAGGTCCCTATACCATTCCAACCGGTGTCACTACCAAGAAGGAAGATGACACTGACAAAACTTCCGACTCCCTTGATTTGGATGACTATACTGATGAGCAAAGGGAAGTAATTCAATTGAATTACAAAGCAGTGAATATTCTCTACAATGCCATAAGCGGTGAAGAATGGGAAAAGATCTCCAGCTGTGATACTGCAAAAGAAATTTGGGACAAGTTGGAAGTCACATATGAAGGTACCAGTAAAGTGAAAGAAACCAGAATCAATCTTCTAGTATATGAGTATGAACTATTTCAAATGAAAGATGGAGAATCTGCTGAAGATATGTTCGCTAGATTCAGCAAAATCATTGGGGAACTCAAAGCACTCGGAAAAATCTACTCCAGTGGTGAGCAGATAAGGAAGATTCTGAGAAGTCTGCCTACTACCTGGCAACCCAAGGTTATTAATATCGAAAGCGGAGATCTCAACAAAATATCTTATGACGAACTCAGAGGAGATCTGATTGCGTTCGAGAAAACACACTTGAAACGAAATGTGATGGAAGAGAAAAAGAAAACTGTTGCATTCAACACTACTGTGGAAGAAGTCGACTATGATCAGGATGTTGAAGAAGACTATATCCAAGAACAACTTGCTATGATGTCCAGGAATCTAAATGGTTTAATAAATCGCAGACGTCAGTTCAGGAAAGGAAAGGTTCCCTTCAAGAAAGATCAAACCAACTACAGGAATGAAGGTCGATGCTTTGAATGCGGCAAACAAGGACACATTGCAACAAACTGTCCTGATGCCAAAAGAAAGGGAAAGAATAGATCTTATGCTGCATGGAGTGATGAAGATACAGCCGATGCTGAGCAAGATGAAATAGCCAACCTTTGCTTCATGGCCTCAGACAATTCTACCAGCAGTGGGATCAAGTCAAACGACTCAAGTGAGGTACGTTGTGAATTCTGTATTGAAAATTCCAGAAACCTTGATGAAGTTCTAGATGAACTAGAAAATGCACTTAGGAAAATAAAGAAACTAAGTAAAGAAAAGGAAGAATGGGAGATGAAACTAGAAGTAGTCGAGACAGAAAACGAATTTCTGAAAGAAGAAATAAATCAGCTCAAAATTAAGCTTAACAGTTATAGGAAATCCGCCAGTCAAAGCTCGGTAGGATCTAACAGTTTCTATAGCTCTGCTAGATCCTCTAGGTCTTCAAAAGAAATTAAAACTATGCCCACATGTTATCACTGTGGTGAAGTTGGTCATGTATTTAGAAGATGTCAGAAAAGAAATCCTGGAAAGTGGATTTGGAGACCAAAAGTCAAAACTGAAGCTAGCACCTCTAAGACTAACCCCCAAGGACCCAAGCAAGCTTGGGTACCTAAGCATACTTAAAAACTTTGTTTTGCAGGGACACCACAACAGATCAACAATGATGAGAAAATGGTTTCTTGATAGTGGTTGCTCCCGACACATGACTGGAGACAAACAATTGTTCAAATCTATAACCAAGATCGATGGAGGTTCTGTTAAGTTTGGAGGTGATGCCAAAGGAAAGATTATTGGCATTGGGATTATCTCTTTAAGTCCAACCTGTGACATCAAGGAAGCTTTTCTTGTTGATGGACTTAAACACAATCTCCTTAGTATCAGCCAACTCTGTGATGGAGGGTACAAGGTAAAGTTTGAATCCAGCAGATGCATTATTCATGACACAAAAGGTAAAGTAGTTCTCTCTGGATCCAGAGAAAACAACATCTATGTTCTCAACAATGGTAAGCCTTCTACAGGTAAACACTTATGTCTTGCTTCCATCACCAACGATCCCTGGACATGGCATAGGAAATTAGGTCATGCCAGTATGTCTTTAATTGAAAAACTGTCTAAACAGGAATTAGTAATTGGGCTACCAAAGCTTAATTTCTCAAAAGATCATATTTGTGATGCATGTCAACTTGGTAAGCAAACTAGAACCTCCTTTAAAGGAAAAGATATTGTCTCCACCTCTAATCCTTTAGAACTATTGCATATGGACCTGTTTGGCCCAACTAGAACTACCAGTATCGGAGGAAAAAGATATGCTCTTGTAATTGTTGATGATTACTCTCGTTTTACTTGGGTTATGTTTTTATCTAACAAAGATGATGCATTTAAAAGTTTTGAAGTTTACTGCAAGAAGGTACAAAGAGAGAAAGGCTACTACATTTCCACTATCAGAAGCGATCATGGAGGGGAATTCGAAAGCAAAGTCTTTGAAGAATTTTGCAATTCTCATGGATTTACTCACAACTTCTCCTCTCCTCGAACTCCTCAACAGAATGGCGTAGTTGAAAGAAAGAATCGCACTCTTCAAGATATGGCCAGAACTATGTTAGTTGAACACTCTCTTCCAAATCATTTTTGGGCTGAAGCTGTAAGTACTGCATGTCACATTTTGAATAGATGCCTCATTCGTCCTATCCTTCATAAAACTCCCTATGAACTTTGGAAAGGCAAGAGACCAAATATTAGTTACTTTCATCCTTTCGGCTGTAAATGTTTTATTCATAATAATGGTAAAGATAATCTCGGTAAGTTTGATCCACGTAGTGATGAAGGAATCTTCCTAGGGTACTCTAACACCAGCAGATCATACAGAGTATTTAATAAGAGAAACCTAACAGTTGAAGAATCCATGCATGTTGTTTTTGATGACTCCTTGATCCATGTCGAGAAAGGTAATAATGCAGATGATGATGAAGTTGAACCAGCTCCTTTCAGCCCATCAGAAACGAATACATCAAACCTTGAGTCTCATAATCCTCAAGTCCAGGAGGATAAGGATTCAGACTCTGCTCCTGAACAGACTATGTCAACCTCACAGCTCAAAGAACTGGAAGTAGTTGTGCCAAATGAATGGAGAAGTGATCCTGACTATCCGCAGAAGTATATCATTGGGGATCCACGAGAAGGTATGAAAACGAGAAACTCACTTAAATCTAACCTGGCTTTCATCTCACAGATAGAACCAAAAAAGATAGATGAAGCTCTTCAAGATGACTCTTGGGTTCTTGCCATGAGAGAAGAGCTCGATCAATTTGAGAAAAACCAGGAATGGGAGCTCGTTCCGAGACCCAAAGGCAAGTCTGTGATCGGTACAAAATGGGTGTTCAGAAACAAACTCAATGAAGAAGGTAAGGTGGTAAGAAACAAGGCTCGTCTAGTGGCTCAAGGCTACTCTCAGACAGAGGGAGTCGACTATGACGAGACATTCACTCCTGTTGCTAGACTTGAATCTATTCGCATGCTTCTAGATTTTGCCTCTTTCAAACAATTTAAACTTTTTCAAATGGATATGAAGAGTGCTTTTCTAAATGGGTTTATTAAAGAAGAAGTTTTCGTAAAACAACCTCCAGGTTTTGAGAATCCTAAATTTCCTCATCATGTGTTCAAACTTTCCAAAGCCCTTTATGGTCTTAAACAAGCACCTCGTGCTTGGTATGAAAGACTTAGTTCATTTCTACTAGCACACAGATTTTTCAGAGGAAAAAGTGATAAAACCCTTTTTATACAAAAGACTTCCTCTGACATTCTTATTATTCAAATTTACGTTGATGATATTATTTTTGGAAGTACTAATCCCAAATTATGCAAGGAGTTTGAAGTACTTATGCAGGGGGAGTTTGAAATGAGTTTGATGGGAGAACTTACGTTCTTCCTTGGACTCCAGATCAAGCAATATGAAACCGGCATCTTTATTTGTCAATCTAAATATACCAAAGAACTTATTGTTAAGTTTGGAATGAATGATGCAAATCCTGCTAAAACTCCCATGAGCCCAGCTACACATCTAGTAAATGACTCAAAAGGTACTAGTATCAATGCTTCACTTTATCGAGGTATGATCGGATCACTACTCTATTTAACTGCCAGTCGACCAGATATAATGCTTTCTGTATGTAAATGTGCTCGCTTTCAGTCAGCTCCTAAAGTATCTCATCTCACTGCAGTTAAAAGAATCCTTCGTTATCTTGTTGGCACAGTTAACTATGGCTTATGGTATCCTCGAACACAATTTCTTGATCTTATTGGCTTCTCAGATGCTGACTATGCAGGTGACAGGGTTGACAGAAAAAGCACCAGTGGTGCAAGCTTTTTTCTTGGGAAGTCTCTTGTTTCTTGGCATAGCAAGAAACAGGACTGTACTGCTCTTTCCACAGCTGAATCTGAATATGTTGCTTTAGGACATTGTTGCACCCAACTACTTTGGATGGGGAAACAGCTCTCTGATTATAACCTATTTTTTAAACCTATTCCTATGCTATGTGACAATACTAGTGCAATTGAACTTTCCTACAATCCAGTTGATCATCCTAGAACTAAGCATATTGATGTTCGTTATCATTTTATTAGAGATCATGTTCAGGATGGTGACGTTGATATTGCCTTTGTTAGCACTGATTTTTAATTAGCTGATATCTTCACAAAACCTCTTTTAGAGGAACGATTTTGTGCTCTACGTGACTTACTTGGAATATTGCCTGATCCCTCTTAATGTTCCTCAGTTTATTACCCTAAGTTTTTTTTTTTTTTTTTACCTTCTTAATTATTAATGTTTATTTTACTATGTAATTATTACCTTTTGCTCTTTACTTGTCATTATTACTTTCTTCAGTTGAAAAGGTGTCAGGCGGCGTGGAAAGCAGTTCCCAAGGGTCTGCACCTTGTCCCTTCATCTCCATCAGTCATCCGTCTCTTCAGTTCATCTACCACTCACACGACACTTCCCTTCCCTTTCCCATTCCTTTTAACCTTTCTTCTCCCAAAAAATTTACTCCATCTCTTTTCCTCTCCCCAAAGCACCTCCATTAAAATGGCTCGCAAAACATCTTTCTCTGCACGCCGAAGCCAGCGCACTAAATCTAAACCACCCACCACCTCTACCACTTCAGTTCCGGTAGAATCAGACCACTCTGAAAACACTATATCCACCTATCAAAGCCCAAACCGAAACCCTATGTCTTCTAAAAAGGCCGGTAAAAGACCCATGCAAAGTCCTGATGATGAATGTGTTAAAAGGCCCAAGAAAGAATTCTCCCTTGCCGACCTGGATGAAACCCTAGATTTCTGGGATGCCTCTGCCTGTGAAAAGCTTATCTCTCTTAAGGACAAACCCTTGGCTCATGGTAGACTTGTGGACCTGGAGACCATGGACTCTCTCAATTGCTCTCTGACTCCATGGTTTGCTGCTCAGGACTGGTCCAGTTTCTTCTCTACCGAACCTGTTGAAATTCCTGAGGATCTGGTAAGGCTTTTTTATGCCAATCTCCGTCCCTGTTCTTCTGGTGGGTTTGAAACAATGGTGTTGAACACTCGCATCGTCATCACTAAAGCTATTCTTTGTCGCATTCTGGGCTGTAAGTCTTCTGGCTACTCTGACTTTTTTAAAATCTCCTGGCCTGCTGATTTTGAGGTCTCGTTTGACCAAGCCAAAACCTTTCTCTCTGATAAGACTGATGTTCCTGAAGGGCAACTTGGCCCCCTTGACTTATCTTTTGAAATGTGTGTTCTTGCTCATATTGTTGGTACTACTTTGCTTCCTCGAACTGGGTTTCTTAGCTCTCTGTCTCAGCGTGACACCCTGATTGTTTACTGTCTGGTCACTAAAAAGAAATTTGATTTAGCTACCTGGATCATTGAATACATGCTTGAAAGTACTGCTGAATGTGCATCCCTTCCATATGGCATCCTGATAACTCGTATCCTGCATTTTTATAAAGTAAATGTCTCTGAGTGGAAAACCTTCTCTTTAACTGCCTGTTACAATTCCCGTACGTTTGCCTCTATGGGATATGTTCATGTTAATGACTCCTGGGTTCGTAAAGAACCAAAATCCCCCAAGCCTGTTGATGATGTTGCTGGTCCCTCTAAAGTCTCTGCTCAAGTTGAAACTGAGCCTGCAGGTAAGTTTAAAACTGCTCTGGCTGATATCAATGACCTGGTGCTTAGCTTGCACTACAAATGTGACAAGGCCTTTGAGGATATTGCTGAGCTTAAGTTGGATGTCGGCAGAGTCTCTCTTAAGCTTGATACTGCTGTTACAGACTCTGCTGCTGCCCTAAGGCGGGTTCATGAATGCATTGATGCTATCTCCACAGACGTTCAAGCCAGAATCACTGCCATGTCCACTGATGTTCAAACTAAGCTGGATCGTATGACTGACAATGTTGTGAACACTCTTACTTATTTTCTTGCTCCTCGCTAAATTTGACTACTTGGTCTGTAATATTCAGGATAACCTGGCAACTACTGTGCTTATTTTTGCTTGCTCCTTTTTGGTTGATGCCAAGGGGGAGAACAGACTAGCCTAATTATGCTACTTATGTGAATATTGAATTATCTGTGTTATGTCTTATGTCTTCTGTTTTAAGGGTAACTCACTCAGGGGGAGTCAACTAACCTCCCTACCCGCTTTAAAGATAACTCACTCAGGGGGAGCTATCACCCTCAGGGGGAGTCAACTATCAGCTTCAAACAGTCGACTTCAGAAACAAAGGGAAGTATACTGGCACATTCTCTCTCTCACTTTTTGTCATCACCAAAAAGGGGGAGATTGTTAAAGTTATTTGAGAATGCATTTTGATTATGACAAAAAGAATGTGATGCCTAAAACTGTCTATGTGCTTCTCGCAGGTTTCGGTCTCTGTGAATCACTAATTGATTCTCCTTCGAAGTCAGCTATGGAAAGATTATTTGACAGCGCCTCTTTCGCAGATGGGTTTGCCCTTGCCTTATTCTCTGGAGATATTTATATCTCTAAGAGAATCAAATCTCTTGGGTCAAATCTCTCTATCATCAGATCCCGTTAATCTCTCCTATCGCATCTCTTCGATTTACTGCCCTGATCTTCCGCAACGGTCTCCTTGCTTTGTTACTATTTAGTCGAAAGTTTCTGAAGGATCTCCTCACGCTTCTATTCTACTGTCTACTTTTCTCCACACTTTTACTTTGCAAAAATACTATAACAAGCTAGTGATCAGTGTTAGAAAAGAAAAGAAGGAGAGGTTCTTGTAGAGGTAATAGTTGTGTCGAACAGAAGTTGGTTTGGTGAGCTATAAACCAAACAGTACGTTGGTGGTTATCGAGTGGTGAAAAACCATCTGTGTGAAGACGTTCGTGGTTAACGATAAACCACACTTGTATTTCTGTTTACTAAAGAGCTTAAAGAGAGATCACTCCCTTGTGACCCAAGGGGACTGGATTAGGAACCAATTGGTTCTGAACCAGTATAAAAACTCCTTGTCGTTCCCTGTTTACAGCTTTGCTTTCTGCATTACTTATTATCTATAACTTACAGTCAACTCACGAATTGATTAGTCGACTAAAATTAATAGTTTTTACAATTTACCCCCCTCTTGTATTCATCACATTACTCAGCCTCCAGCAGCAGCATCTACCACGATCTTAGTATGTGCATTCAACCCCTCAACAAAAGTATGTGCAATAACCTCATTGGATTTGTTGTGGTGGGGATAATCTCTCAATAGAGCTTTAAATCGCTCCCAGGCTGAATACAAAGATTCTCCTTCTATCTGTCTGAAGGACATAATTTCACTCCTCAGCAGGGCAGTCTTGGCAGATGGATAAAATTTAGCCAAGAACTTCTTAGCCAAATCCTCCTAAGTAGTGATAGACGCAGGCTTTTCAGCCTTTAACCACTTCCTTGCTGCCCAAATCAGTGAAAACGGGAACAACGTCAAGCGAACATAATCAGTAGGAACTCCCGATGGTGTATAAGTATCACTGATCTCCAGGAAATTCTGAATGTGTTGCTGCGGATTTTCATGAAGTAATCCAGCATATTGGCCAGTCACATGCAGCAACTGAATCATGCCGGGCTTAATCTCAAAGTGCCCGGTGATAGCGGGCTTCACAATACTAGACGCTACTACCCCCAAGCTGGGAAGAGCAACATCTCGCACTGCTACTGCTCGTTCTTCTGCCATTTCAGTGGGTAAGGAAGCAAGTACAATTGCTAGTGCTTTTCGGTCTCTCGCTTCTCTTCTTACCCTTCTTAAGGTCCTTTCAGGCTCGGGATCAAAAGGTGCGAGTGGTTCGTCTTTTCAATTCCTTTGCATGCAAAACCTGTTGCCTGAAACAGCACAAGAAACTCAACAAAAAATTAAACTTGAATAGATAATAAGTAATCGTTCAAAAAGAAATCAGTCAATAATTAGTCCCCGGCAGCGGCGCCAAAAACTTGTTGCTCCCAACGCACACGCAAGTATACGTGGTCGACAAGTAATAAAGTGATAAGTAGAGTATCGTTCCCATGAGGACTATTTAGACTGGACTCCTAACAAACAATTACTTAACAAATGCTCAGGGATCTTTTTCCAATAGTGAGGATTTTATTAACTAAAGAACAGTAATTAAAATGGTATAAGTGAATTCAAACAATGGAGCAAAAGTTGGTTGTAAAAAATATTAATGAGACGGTCCAAGGTCAGAGTTACGAACAATCTGGTTGAGTTTTTCCAATTGATTCCACTTCTTAAATCCCGGATTACTTACTAACAGATTAAATGTACCCGTGAAAACCTTTCGATTCTTCACGGTCTATGCAGGCTACTCCAATCCCTATATGTCTATGGGTTGAATCACGTGCACGCATTAACGAATTCTGCAATTAGTTAAACTAAGCGAGCAAGGATATGTCTATCCTACTTACAAATTGGTTCCCCAATGCCCGGGTTCACAAACTAGCCCTACTCTTTCTTATTGCGTTAATAAATTCCCTCTTTCATGTTCAATCTAAAAACCATAGATAATGCATAATTATCGAGCTCTAATAATTAAGCAAGTGAAATCAAGAAAGAATAAGTAACCCGTTATGGGATTCAATTAATGGGAATCAATCTTCAAACATCAACTTTCATGAAATACTCTAACCCTAGAAGGTAAGAATTAGTCACTCATACTCATAATCACAAGGCAATCAATTGATGAAATAATGATGTAAATGATTAAATAGATGAAAGAATAGGAATTAAACCCTTGTTCAATGAAGTATGCTGCTCTCAAATTGCTCCAAAGTCTCAACTCCTATCAAAAACTAAGTAAAAGAGTATTTATAGGGTTTACAAAGGCCTAGTAATAAGTTACACATAAGCCTAGACGAAATAGGAAGTCCAAAAACGCTCCAGGGGCGCTATAGCTGGCGCCCCGCACCCCCAAATGCGCCGACACATGCAGAACCCGTTGAAATCCTGGCGCCTTGGCCACGCCCCGCGCTGAGAAAAGCGCCAGAAGCTGGGCGCCTTTGGGGGTGCGGCGCGCCTCTCAAAGCGCCAGGCATATTTTTCCTTGCCTTGCTCCGCAGCTCTCATCTTGTCATGCCTTCGTGTGCTCGATCCAATCCTCAATCAAAATCCAATCTTTTCTTGCTCGATCATGCTCTTTAAAGCTCCAATTGCATTTCATAATGACCTACACACATGCGACACAATATCAGTACAAAAATCACATTCATAGACTAGAAAACGGGCGAATAAAATGCTCAAACATGAGGAAATATTAAGGAAATATAGGCATAAAATGCCAAACATCAATACCTCCTCGGCTAGCTTTCTATTCAAAAAGGCCCTTTTAATATCTAATTGATGAAGAGGCCAGTGGCGCAATGCTGCTAAGGAGATAAGTACCCGAATCGATGCAATTTTTGCAACCGGAGAGAATGTATCACCATAATCAAGATCGTAAATTTGAGTATATCCCTTTGCAATAAGATGAGCTTTTAGCTGATCAATCTTGCCATCAGGACCTACTGTAACTGTATAGACCCATCGACATCCAACAGTAGATTTTTCCTTTGGCAATGGAACTAATTCCCAAGTATTATTGGCCTGTAGAGCATTCATTTCTTCCATCATGGTATCTCTCCACCCTGGATGTTCCCATGCTTCGCTAACAGTCTTAGGTATAGGAACAGAAGACAAGTAGAAGAAAAGGTATAATATGAAGGAGATGATCGATGATAACTCAAGAAGTTATAGACAGGATGTTAATTTCGGGTAGTACGAATACCTTTTCGAATGGCAATAGGTGGACTTGAGTCTGATGAAGGCATGACTGGAGCGGGCATCGAAGAACCACGAGATGAGTCAGCAAGGACTGTACCAGTATCATGAGAAGAATTATCACTAATATTAGTATGTTGACGAGGACGACGGGTATAGACCTGAAGAGGAGGACTGGAGTTGGTCTGGGGATTAGCTTGGGAGTTACCTTGTGATATAGGGAGTATTGGGACTGGCAGAACTTAGGGAATTAGACTTTTGTTTGTAGTATTCTGTGAAAAATAGGGAGATGTCTCAAAGAAGGTCACATCTACCGAGATAGAGTATTTATTTGTTGCTGGATTGTAGCATTTATAACCTTTTTGGAGACGAGAGTATCCTAGGAAGAGACATTTATCTGATTTGGCCTGAAGTTTATCATTCCTAGAATTATGATTATGAATAAAGCAAATACAACCAAACACTCGCAAGGGAAGATGATGTGAGTTGTTGTTTCGAAAGATAACCGAATGAGGACTTTGATGTTGCAGCAATGTAGAGGGCATTTGGTTAATTAGATAACAAGCTGTGAGAATGGCATCCCCCTAGAAACGAAGAGGCACATGATGGTGTATAAGTAAGGTACGAGCAGTTTCAACGAGATGCCAAATTTTTCGTTCAGCAACTCCATTTTGTTGAGGAGTATATGCACAAGAAGTTTGGTGAATGATTCCTTAGAAAGACATGAACTGGAAAAGGATGATGATAAATACTCCTTGGCATTATCACTGCGTAATACCTTAATTGAAACACCAAACTGATTATGAATTTCTGCACAAAAATTTTGAAAAATGGAGAACAGTTCAGAACGATTCTTCATTAAAAACACCCACGTGCAACGAGAATAGTCATCAATAAAGGTTACAAAGTAAGGAAATCCTAAATTTGACACGACACGACTTGGACCCCATATATCTAAGTGTACAAGGTCAAACATAGATGAAGCCCTATTATTGACTCTCTTGGGAAAAGAAGCGCGAGTGTGCTTCCCAAGCTGACATGACTCACAATCAAAAGAGGACAAATTAGAAAGATTAGGAACTAATTTCTGAAGTTTTGCAAGACTTGGATGGCCTAGGCGGCTGTGGAGGAGATTAACAGAGGTAGTGGAAGTGAAGGCAACGGGTGATTGAGGCTTGGATAGATGGTACAGTCCACGTGACTCATGTCCTGTTCCAATCGTCTTCCCCGTACTCCGATGCTTTACAACAACAGAGTTAGACAATGCAATTTAGGCTCTCTGTTAGTTTGCTAATGGAAATTAAATTGACTGGCCATTCTGGAGCAAATAACAGTGAGCTTAAAGAAACAGAAGGAAGAGGCTGCAATTCTCTTATTCCTTTAACCACAGTTTGTGATCCATTAGCAAGCGTGACTGTAGGTAAACTTGAAGATGGAGATAAATTAGAGAATAAATTTTTATTACCAGATATGTGATCAGACGCTCCAGAATCCAATATCCATGGGGAAGTAGGTGAAGACCTGGTTAGACAAGCAAGAGAGTTACCAGTTTGTGAGATGCCAGGTGAAAGTGACTGTTGTTTTGTAGCTTGATACTACAAGTACTCATTGTAATCAGCTCCAGTCAAGGTAATAGAATCTTTTTGGTGGCTCTCCGTATCTCCACCAGTTTGAGCCATATGCACCACAGAACGGCTGTTGTTGTTGCGTGGAGGTCGGAGATTTAGTTTCCAGCAAGTGTCTCGAGTATGTCCTTGCTTGTCACAATGGTTGCAGTATGGTCTTCTACCTTTCCCGTTTGGATAATCATTCTTTCCTTGTAGTTTTCTTGCCTGTGCAGCTAGTACAGATATTTCAACTTCATTAGGATCAATATTGTGAGAGGAGATACGCAGTAAACGGACCGAAACATCTTCAAGAGAAGGAATTGTAGGACTTGTTAAGATCTGATCCTTATAGAACTAAGATCAGAGCGGAGTCCTTTCAATGCCAAAACCATAAAGAACTTATCCTGTTGTTGCTCTTGTGTAGTGCTACTATCAGATACAGGCATGAGAGAAGCAAACTCATCTTTTAAATTTTTTATTTGTCCTATGTAACTAGTCATATCCTGATTATTTTGTTGTAGTTGGACTATATCAGACACAACTTTATATATGCGTTGCACATCATTTGTGTACAAACTTTTTGCTTTGGTCCAAACCTTACAACACGTTTTACAGGATTGAAACAAGTTGAGTAGCTTAGGATCCAAAGAATTCCACAACAGACTGCACAATTGTGCATCAATTCTTTTCCACTTACTTTTTTTAGTAGGAGATATTTCATTAGCATCTTTAATTAAATGATCATCATATCCTTGACCTATAAAACCATAATTCAATTGAAGCAGACCATGACATGTGATTACCACTACCTTCTAATTTTACAGTGGTAATAGTAGAACTCGAAATAGAAGAGAAAAAAGGTTTGTCACCTGCGTTTGAGAATCCCACATTCTCTGTCATATTGAAACCAAAATTATCTGACTGAAAAGAAGATGTTTGAAGAGACGGACTTAACCTTGAGAGCCCTTAACTTCAGCTAATTGACTGAAATAGTGATAGGTTTGCATATCTGAAATAGAGTGAGATTCTTGAGAGTTCTCTGCAGTGACTCAAGGTTTTTTTTTTTCCCAGCTAATGACTGGAGCAATGATGGTTTTTTTTTAATGACTTGAAACTATCAGAGAGCAGGGATTTTCTCCCTGCTCTGATACCATGAAAAAGGAGAGAGTATTTGGCTGAAAAGCTTGATAATTCCCTCAAGCTTGATTGGGTATTTATATCAATTACAATGAGTACAAATATGGTAAGTGAATATTCACAAAATCAGATTATAATCAAATCCAATCCTATCTTAATTAATACTAAATCAAATTTCTCTAATAAACAAATCATAATCAGGTCATACTAAATCATGTCTAAACCAAATCATATCACAACAGCCTTCTTCCCCATGGGGTGGCGCACGTTATGGCTAACGTGCACCTGGAGAGAGAATTCTGTTAGCTTCCCTTTCTGTATCACTTTCTAAATATAAATCTTTATAAAAGGGAAATAAATAAATTGAATATATAAATTGTTGGCTCACTTTTAGTGGAAGCAAAAAAGGCACCACCTAAATTGATTATGCAGTTGCGAAGCACATAATCGCTAGTGTACCAAAAAATATCCAGAGCCAAACCTGAAATGACATGGCTATATCTGAAATAACTAATTAAATGAAAGAGATGTGCTTCGCTAGTGTACCAAAAGATATCCAGAGCCAAACCTGAAATGACATGGCTATATCTGAAATAACTAATTAAATGAAAGAGAAATAAGGAGAGGAGAAGAAAGGAAATAGTCCTTTTACCCTGGCCCCATCAGCTTGTAATGCTAATTTTATCGTAACGTTTTCAAACAACATATACATTAGATGCAGCCATTACACAGAGAGACAACTAAAGAAAAGCAGTAGAGAGCGAATTGAAGTTAAAATATGGGGACAATTTTATTGCAATGGAAAACAACAAGCAATACACAGGAGACCGGTCATACCTGAATGAGATCCCTTGCGCAGCCTCCTAAGATTGAATTAAAGTTGTGAAGAACTAATGTGGGGTAAATGGATCCAAGGGTCCAAACTTCTCCAATTGACCAGGGATATCCTTCCCTGAGTACCTGATAATGAAGTTAATCAACCAGGTGTTCATGATCCTGGTTATCCATCTTGTTATGGAACAAACCTTGAGGTTTCGCTTGTTCAACATAATTTGGATAATACCGAGAGGAAGGCTGAGGAAGATGAAGAGGATGATGATGAGGAGTACGAAAACATTGAAGGAGACACCTCTAGTTATGAGGACGATAGCGATGAAGAAACAACTAACAGTCTTCTAAAAACCTTTAAATCCCAGCAGTGCCATGATGAAGTTGACAAAGATGAGATTGAACAAGCCTTTGGCGACATTACTGACCACCATAACCTATCACCTAGAGGTTTCAAAGGTGGTAGGGGCAGATGTGGAGGCAAACAAAGAGGTCGGGGAGGAGGTAGATCCAGCTTTATCCCACCTAATACCAGGGCTAGAACCAGATCAACTATACCACAAGCTTCCTAATCTTCCATGATTAAGTCTATTATTTGGAATATCAGGGGAATCAAGACCCTTGGTGCTTTTGAAAGACTCAAATATTTAAAAATGTCAAACAAGATATCTTTCACTGCCTTGGTAGAACCTTTTTCAAAGAGAAATAAAATTCAATGGTACATGAGGAAACTTGGATGTAACTTTTATTATGCTAGTCAAAATAATAAGATATGGCTTTTCTGTGAACTGTGAAATTGTTGATGAAGATGAACAAGTTATTACTTG
Source organism: Petunia secreta (assembly GCA_029990175.1). Lineage (NCBI taxonomy): Eukaryota > Viridiplantae > Streptophyta > Magnoliopsida > Solanales > Solanaceae > Petunia > Petunia secreta. The sequence goes on from JARKIP010000038.1 coordinate 5,320,599, forward strand.
TCAGGTGAGTCTGAAGAATAGTGTAAAATGTTTGGTTTTAGTGGTATATGCTAAAACTAAATTTTTACTGAGAATGCAACTATGGGATGCCCGAAGAAGGTTAGCTAGCTCATATTTTAGCGGATTGTTGCTTGATTGATGCTGGTTATTCTGGGTCAACTTTTACATGGTGTAACGGGAGGGCTTCTAGGCACAGGATTTGAAAAAGGCTTGACAGATTTCTTCTTAATCATAACTGGCTTAACGTCTTTGCCAGAACTGAGGTAACTCATTTAAGCAGGGCTGGTTATGAGCTTGCCCCTATGATTGTTTCATCGAAATTCAAAGGAAGCCAAATTTGATATACTTCAGGTTTTGATTTTTTAGACTGACATCCCTGAATTTTTAAATGTGGTTAAAAGAGCATGGCAAAAAGATGTAACAGGTGGTCCATTTTGGAGCTTTCACATGAAAATGAAAAACACCAGCAGTGCTCTTTCTTCATGGTCTAGAAATACTATTGGTGACATCTTTGAGAAAACAAACAAATTGGAAGAAGAGATCTTGGTCCTAGAAGATAAAAGTCTTCGGACAAATATGTAGAAGATAGAGAAAACTTGGAAAAGAAAAATGCTGAATTCATTAGACATCTCAAGCTTGAAAAGTCCTTTTGGAGGCAAAAAGCAGGCTTGAAGTGAGCTACTGAGGGTGATCTTAACACAACTCTTTCATTCATCAGTCAATGGTAGAAGAAGGAAGTTGACATTAGACAAGATAAAGAAAGGGAATGGTACTTGGGCACATGGAGATGATCAAATTGTAGATGAGGCTCTACTATTTACCAGAACCTATTCAAAGATTCTGGTCAGAATGTAGATCTTCATACTTTGGAGTGTATTCCAGCAATGATTGACGATGAGGAAAACAATAAGCTGATTGCTACCCCTACTGAGGAGGAAGTGAAAGAGGTAGTGTTTTCAATGTTTCCAGACTCTTTACCTGGGCCTGATGGATTCTCAACCAAATTCTATCAAGTTTGTTGGGATATAATAAGGGGGACCTTGTTAGGATGATTAGAGCTTTATTTTTCACATTCCTAAGTCTATCACACATACTTGCCTAGTTTTGTTACCAAAAATTGACAATGCTTCTTCTATGTCAGATCTTAGTTTAATTAGTCGAGGGAATATTTCTTGTAAAATAATTTCTAAGCTGCGGAATAGCATAATAGCTCCTCTACTACCTAAGCTTATTTCACCTTATCAATCAGGGTTCATAAAGGGTAGGTCCATAAGAGAGAATATTATGCTAGTCCAGGAGTTGGTGCATAATATTTCTTGGTCTAAGAATGTTATCAAGAGGGTTGAGACAGGGCGATCCCATATCACCCTCTTTGTTTGTTATTTGTGCAGAATTGATGTCGAATTGATGAATAAGTTACCTGCTCACAATGATTTCAAGCCATACACTGTTAATTAGAATGGACCTATAATCACACACCTCTCATATATTGTTGACACCATATTGTTTACCTCAGCTGACCTGGAATCTATCAGATTGATGATGATGTATTTGAAGAAGTACGAAAAAATGTTAGGCCAATTAATCAATAAAGAGAAGTCTTCCACAAAACATGATTTAGGAAATAAAGATGCTTACCTAGGTTCTCCTATCTATGTGGGAAGAAAAAAGGTCAGTTATTTGGCAAAATTTTACAAATATACAAACATATTAGCAAGTTTACAAAAAAATAGCAACATTATGTCACTTTTCAACAATAACAATACTTTGTTAACATTATATATACAAGTTATTAAAAAAAAAAAATTAATCAATAAACTGAAGATTTTCCCTGCACCAAAAACGCGCGGAATAATAGGCACGTCTGTTCCTACTTTTTTGGGATGCAACTACCCAATTACATATTCTCCATTTTACTGTATTATATCTTCTCCAAAAACATTAATGCATCAAAAACTTCTCTCTGCGATACAAGAGACCCAATTGAAGTGCAAGTTTGCGAAGTTACAAAGGTAAACATATTTACTTTTGCAAAATTAAATATTGATTCTATATTATATATTCTACTGATTAACGCTTGAAATTCATAACAAACTAGGTTTATTGGTTTGGATCTGATGGATACAATCTCGATAGTCCTGCAATACAATGGACATTGGGATAGAAACGGTAAATATGTTGATTTCTATGTAGATGAAATTCTTGTAAGTTCTGGTTTAAATTTTGAAGAGCTATCTGCTGCAATTGCACAACAACTAAGGGTTGATACGGCAGAGAAACACATTGAAATCAAGTACAAATTGAACGAAAGATCACCGCCAATGGAGATTTACAATGACATGGGAGTACGATTTTATTTTCAACAGAAGATGGATATCAAGGATGCAGGAATGTATCCATTATGTATATTCATAAAGGAAGCCATGGTCGACCTGTGTGTACCTCTTGAAGATTCTGTGGTTTGTTCAAAAAATCATCAAGGTAGTAGCAATATGAATGAAGTAAACAATGGTGAAATATATGTAATACAGTCTGCATTTACACCAAAGTTGATCGGGATGGGCAACTCTGAGGGAGACGAAACTGAAGATGCTATATTAATAAACAATCCTCAGCATAAAGATGTAGCAGAGGGACAGATTTATCAGGACAAAGCAACACTTGTCAGTACAATGAAGCATTTCGCTGTGAGAGAAAAGTTTCAATTCAAAGTGGACAGGTCAAGCAGAACTAGGTATGAATCAAATTACACGTATAGATGACAGTTGTATGGGCATTGTTTCCTACTTGTATGGATATTGTCATATATATGTATATTTTTCCAACTTGTGTAGAGCAGGTGTATGGATGTTGTTTTGGCATTGTTTCCTACATGTTTCCTCGCTGTATATCCATAGTTTTCTATTTGTGTGTATATTATGGGATCTGTTATCTATAATGCAGGAGTTATAAATCACTTCATTAGCTGTAGTACAGTTGTTGTTTCCCTGATTACATGTTAAGTTGTAAGAAGTTGATGTTATGTAGCAATGATGTATAATTCTGGTTTGTACTTGCTATAAATTAGTATTAAATTTAAGTTGTAATAATATTGTCATCATTGCCTAATTTTTGTCAATGTTATGTAGCTATTGTCTTGAATGCACTGGGAAAAATTGCACATGGAAATTTCGGGCTTCAGGTTTGAATGCGTCAAGTGTGTTCAAGATTAAAAAATTCAATGATGTTCACACATGCCTATTAAAGGAGCGACTATCTTCCCAACGGCAAGCAACAGCACGAATAATTGGGAATATTATAAGAGACCGACTTGATGACCCTAAAGCACCTTACAGGCCTAAGGATATAATAGCAGCTATGAAGAAAGAATATGGTCTAGAACTTCCATACATGAAGGCATGGCGCGCAAAGGAGATGGCACTTCAAATGATAAGGGGTAATCCGAGTGAGTCGTACCAACACTTGCCAAGCTACTTGTACATGCTGTGTAATACAAACCCAGGTTCTGTGGTTGGGTTGCAAGTATCAGATGAATGACGCTTTATGTATGTATTTGTTGCACTAAATGCCTCTATCAAAGGATGGGAATTTTGCAGGCCGATAATGGTTGTTGATGGCAGCTTCTTAAAGAAAGGACACAAGGGCACTTTCTTATCAGCAAATACGTTGGATGCTGCTAGTATGATTGTTGTAAATTCAAAGTTTATTTGCTGAATATCCTATATTAGTTATAGTTTGACTTATATCTTCCAATATATGAATAGGTTGCATCCTTCCGCTTGCTTTTGGAGTAGTTGATTCTGAAAATGATGCATCATGGGAGTGGTTTTTCCATCACCTAAGAGAAGCTTATGGCATAAGGGAAGATATGTGCATAGTATCGGATCGCAACGAGAGCATCTGGAAGGCAAGCTCAATAGTGTATCCTGAAGTCTCACATTACGCATGCATTTGGCATTTGTGGAACAACATTCGGGCAAAGTTCAAGAAGGCTGAAGACAATCTACATGATTTATTCTTTGCCCTGGCTAAGGCATACACAGTCCGAGAGTTTGATAGTCTCATGACAAAAAGTGGTAGAAATGGATCCACGTGTCAAAGATTATTTATACAATATTGGCTACAATAAATGGGCAAGAGCTCATTCCACTGCCAATAGAGCTTGGACAATGACATCAAATATTGCAGAAACAGTGAATTCAGTCAACAGAGACGCAAGAGATATGCCTGTACTACCATTTATTGAATACATGAGGACATTAGTCGAAACTTGGACTAATAACCATAGGGAAAGCGCAAATGTGTCATCCGTACATCTTGGGAAAAAATATAACGAGCTGCTTAATGCCAGAAGAGTACCTGCACTCCGGTTGAAGGTATTGAGTATTTTAATACCTTACTCATTTATTTTAAATTGAATCCAGACTTGTATATATGTTTGCAGTAGTATGGCATGTGTATACATACCTTATATATTGAGTGTAGTGTGTTACAATTCAAAGTTTCATGCGACTTTCATCTATTTGCAAGACTAAATATTTATTCAACTATTTAGGTGATGAAAGCTACTGGATACTACTTTACTATTATTGAACCAGTGCCAGACGGACAAATTAAATTCCTCGTTGACCTAAACGAGAGGACATGCTGTTGCAGAAGATTTCAAATGGATGAAATGCTGTGTCAACATGCAGTTGCAGCACTAAAGTTCATCAACATTGATCCAGAAACATTTTGCTCACCATACTATACAAGGGAGTACTTAGTCAAAACATATGAAGCTCCAGTGTTTCCACTCCCTGATGTATGCACATGGGATGTTCCTGTGTATGTCTCCCAACAAGTTGTGTTGCCCCCAATTGGAAGAAAACCCCCGGCAGACCGAAAAAAACAAGATTCAAGTCGGCTTTGGAGAGATACGCTAAAAAATCAAAGATTACATGTGGAGTGTGTGGAAGAGTGGGACACAACAAGAAAACTTGCAAGAATGTACCAGGAATAGTGTAGCTGCAGTTAGTTAATTTAGTAATTAGTGATGCAATGTTAGAAAAAATTGCATACAATTGGGAAGGATCATGTCTTTTTAATTATTTAGCTTGTTACGCTAACAGATTAAGTTATTTTATGAGCACTTATTCATTAGTTTTCGTCTTGTATATTTATGGATGTTTTAATTTTTTAAGTTGAATTTATAGATGTTTTCGTAATGGATGATTTCACAGTTTTAGTTGAATTTACAGAGCAATTTTTTCACTAAACACTGATTCAGCATTGCCATAGTGGTATACAACAGGACGATAAAAATCAATTATAACTCTAGGATACTCATTTGTGTGTGTATGTCAACTTTGATGCCGGCAAATAATGGACTTTCAATACTTGATGGTCGCTTGACAACAATTTAATCATTCTACACAGAGGCTTATCAATATAGTCCAGATTCACTAACATTTCATATGTTGAGTAGACTACAAATTTGTTATAATCATTAATAATTTTCGTACTCCCATACCAATTGATATTCAAGATTCACACAGGTATAACAGAGTAATGTATGTAGCTAGTAGAACAGGTGTCTAGATGGTGTTGCGCGTTTGTATAGATGTCGTATATCTGTAGTCTACATAAAGGATTATTGAGTGGAATCCAAATTCAGTGGTATTTGATTTTGTTTATTAGACTGCAAAATTGGTATAATCATTAATAATAGTTGTACAAACTTGCCAATTCAAATTCAAATATCACACAGGTATAACAAAGTAGTGTATATAGCTGCTGTGGTGTATGTGTATAGATGTTGTTGAGAAGTTGTTTATATGTCGTATAACTTTTATATATAAACATTATCAAATAACAGTATGTCACACATCAAGATATTGTATATAAACTGTATGTAAAAAAATACATACATAGTTATAGAGGAAATATGATTATTAAACATAAAAGTAAAAAAATTTATAACAGATCTTGAAATTAGAGAAAGTTCAAAAATCATACTTATATACAACAAAGTTATAACCAACAAATTATCTGATTGTTAAACAAGGTTTCTAAGAAAACAACCAGATTAAAAAAGAAACCTAAAAAGTGTAAATTGCAATTCAGAAAAAAGAACCCAATAAGCTAAAGATTTAAACAGTTGCATCAGCCATCTACACTACAGTGAACTTCTTGCGCTTTGGACGTCCTTTCTTACGGACTTGCTGTATATTGTCCTCAGGGTCGCTTATTGCACGCTCCTCCTGCTTTCTTCGCGCATAGTCCCAAAGCACAGTTCCCAACCTTGTGCGGTAAATGACAACATCAAAGTCAAGTGGTGGTACAGTGTATCCGCAACAAAAATATTCGGCATATGCAGCAACGAAGATACCACAATCACTGCAAAAAAAAAAGGAATTAAGAAAAACAAATATATTTGATAAATTGAAAGACATATAAATGTATGTTAAATCAGACAAAAACTTACAGAGATCCATCCATTTGTTGAGGCACATTCTCCATATAAACAACTTCAAAGGGATCAGTAAAAACTTTGCCAGAGTACGCTTGGTTCACATTTGGATGTAGATCATCCCTCTTGTCATATAAACCCGTGACAGTAAAATAAAGAGGCATGGCAAACCAGTTAATCACGTCACGTAGTTCAACATCATGAAGTGCTGAACCTTTTAGAGAATCATAAACAGTTATGCATCTCCCTTTGATGTTCAATACAGCCAACACCCAATGACATTTTCCTGTCATGTTAATTGGAAATAGAACATAGTCGACCATAAACCATGGAGTACTTGCTGGCAACGCAAAACCAAAAATGTATTGTCCAATCCGATCACCTTTACGGACTATAGTCATGTCATTACCACCATCTGTAAATAACCTATACATACGTTGAATCTCAACTTTGAATAGACAGTCTGTCGTAGTGAACTTGACGGGATTATCTACTCCAAACTTTCCTTTCTTCCTTAGGTAGTAGAAAGCAACATCAATGTGCTGTAAAAATGAAATTTTAAAAATAATCAATTTATTAATCGAGGGGTAAAAGTGCAAATTCAGTAGCCATACAATAACAATACACTAGTTTCACACATTCCAGACTTTACAAACACAAGCCAAACACAAGCCAAACAATGCCTTACTTTTATTCTTTCGCAACACTGGTTTCGTTGTTTCAAATAGTAAAGGAAAAAAGAAAGACTAAGTGTTTATGTAGAGCTTAAGGCTTTATGTGTAACACAAAATAAGATACAATGTAGCAACACAATACATTAGTTGCTAGTCAAAATAATCGAAAAAGTAGGGGTTCATACCTCATCACACAAGGGCTTGAGACCGTGTTGCAAAGTGTGAAACCATTCCTTTTGATCAACTTCACAAACTCCCAGTTTAAACAGAGGATCAATCTTTTTGGCAGCCAACCTATATGTCCCCTTCCTAAATATACAAAGCCATTCAATAACCAAAAAATATATGAATATTAACAAGAGCAAACACAAATGATCATCATACCTTCGTTTGTTTGGAGTAGATCCTTCGTCAACCCAGCTGACATATTCACTTTGCAAATATGGATTAACTTCAATGCCAATTGGAGTTATAAATGGATATTTTATCTCAAATATGCGTTGTGCATCCCTACTTGTTTCTCCAGAACTCAAATTGGGAAGAAATGGGGACTTCTTATACCTTCCTGGAAGCCTCAATCGTTTTTTCCTTTGTTGTGGTGTCTCATTTTCATTGTCACTTTCAATATGCACAAGTTGGGATCGCTGTACTACTGGAATGCCACCATTGTGACCACTCTCTTCATCTTCAGAGTCGTCATCATCAGATGGGTTTTCTTCAGCTACATAAAAAACACCAAGGTAAAAATATGATGAGATGAATTAAATATTTCAAATTAAAATAAAGATTGCAACCTCTTCGCATCTCAAATACATTGACTTTGGGACTTCCAGATCCCTTCAAATTTGCAATATCAGCATCAATCCGGAGTAGTTGGGAGTTATTGTAAGGGAAGTCATAATCATCTAAGGTGACCCCCTTGCTCGATCCAGGAACAATAGACTCATTTGCTTTTCACTGCTGCACCTTCGACATCCTAAATTGTGGTTGTCAATTTAAGATACATTACAACAGATCCAAAAACACACATTATACAATGCACAGACAATGTACATACAAGCCACTAATAGACAACATAGGCCATACGGTATACAAAAAATCTTTGTAGTACGCACAAAAATAAAAAAAATAATGATATTTACAAATGCACCTTATCAGAAAAAGCGTCATGCGATTGATGATTTTGGGATTGAAACTGTTGCGTCAATCCCAAACTAAAACTAAAAGTTGTTGTATCAACCGGAGCACATGTTTGAGGTGAAAGAACCTCACGAAGATCAGTGTCTTTATCAACATTCTGAAACTGAAGGTTGTTGACCCCAACCACCTCTGTAGCCTGTCGAAAAGATATTAAACATATAACGAACTCTGCTGTAAATAATGAAACATTGAATAATTGTAAACCACATCTCTTCAATGTAAAAAGCAGAATAAAGTAGCTTTTACAGTAAACACATTATCTAATACCACATGTATAACTTAAGCTTGTACACGCATAACACCCTATGGAAGCATGTCAGCCCTAGCTCTTTTTTCTTTTTTATAAAGGTAACAAAAAAGTACAGCAACAAAAGAGTGTGTAGTACCTTCGGCAGCCTCATCGCATTCACTTGATCAATTACTTTATTCATTGTTTCAGTAACAAACATCCTAAGATCTTTGAATTCATCATCCACCTACAGAAGATGCACAACAACAACTATTAACCACCATTAAAAAGGATTAAGTAAAATATTATGTTTTTAGTAAAAGAAAATTTGCTAACCCTGCTCTTAAAAGTCTCGAGATCACTTGATATCTAACATACATACAGACAACAAAATTAGTACTTATATAGTGTGTACAATGAAATAAAAATCTAAAATGTATAAATAAACATACCGCAGCAACATCGCTCTTTAACTTGTTGATTTCCAGACTATAATCAACCTTTCTTCCCAGGTTCTCATCATTTGATGGTTGCTGCTGCTGGCGTGAGTTAAAATGAGTGGACAGAAAATCATCACATGACAAACCAGAGGCTTGAATATGGGAAGCAGGCACATCCTCTTCAATGGAGTCATCAATGTTAGGCAACTGAATACTTGCAATCTCAGCGGCCGTGGGATTAAAATTACTAAACACCACCTACATATATAATTAAAGTGTAAATTAGTAAAAGCAATCAATAATTGAGTAATATTTTAACATACATACAGTACACAGACAGCCAGCAAACACTTGCCATACAATATCAATTCAATGATCATACGTAACCCAAACTATATGAAAAAAGTAAAAGCAGACCGAGGATACTTCAACGATAGAATCATTTGATTTGACAAATAAGAAAATAATACACTATAAAATACCATAAAGAAAAGTAAAATTCGATAAGAAAGACTAATAAAGTTGTACTATTTATAAAGTTGTAAAGCGTATTTATGAGAGGAGGCGAATCTGTTTGTTTCATCATATCTTCAATAAAATTCATGGATTGATTAAATGAAATACACATACGACTAACAACCTTTAACTAGTAAAAAATTAAAATAAACAAAGATATACCTCATTACCACTGCTTTTAAACATGACTTCTTTCAAATCTTCAAAGAAAGGATCTTCGCGCAATACTTTCCATTTAAGGATCCTAGGAAATTTGGTAGTGGCTACTTGAATAGCAAGAGTGGGATCAACTTTGGAGCAACATTCGTAGAACCAGACTTGCAACATAAGAGGCAAACCACCCAACTTGTAATAACCAACTGTTGCCCTCAACTTTTGGCTCACAGTTTTATACAATTCTTTGAACGAGTCTTTACCCCAAGGATATCTTACAAATGCCCCAGACTCCACCAATTCAAAGTGTCGCCGATCAACAGAAGATTTTTTAGGATCTCCCCCTAATAAAATGAATGTATATATAACATACAGTACAGAAATCTTCACCGCATCATTATCATCAAGCCACCTCCGACCTTCAAAAACATCAATCAATGACTGCTTTTTCACCTTACTCTGATTAGGAAAATAACTAGACATAAGCCTGTTAGGTGTCTTAGGATCATAATCACAAGTTTCATCCCCGTAGCACTTTAAACCAGAAATAATTGAAAATTCTCGCATGCCAAACTCCAGCCGTGTATCATTAATCAGAATTGTAAAGGTATCAGGTTTGTCAGATGGAATCTCCCTCAACATTAAATGCCTAATCAACTGGTTTTGAAGATATAGATGGGGAAGAACAATAAAATGACCAAAACAGGTCTTTCTAAACATGTTCAACTGGACATCTGACAGGTATTCTTTTAACTGCTGCCCAATGTCTTGTACAGTGAATTTTGTAAAACGCAGAGGCTTTGTAAAAACAATGTCCTTCGATATATAAAAGGTCTCCACCTTCATGTAAAACCAGACAATAATATCAACAAAACGCAGACAAACATACAGGATAAAAAAAATAATAGATATACGAACAGGATACAAAAGAAACAACAGACATACAATAGAAATACAGCGCTACACAGTTGATGCATGTATAACAAAAGAACAGAAAAAAGCACAATACTTGTGGTGAAAAATGATTACAGACAGAACCCAGTGCATCTGAAATATAGTAATTAGTAGTTAAGGCTTTCTAATTGCAGCTGCTATTAAGCTACAAGCACAGTGCCACCAAAAAAAGTAGTCTTTGTCAATTACACTAATCAATTAACACAAAATATGCATGGTTTATGGGGCAAAAAGTGCATTGTAGCTACTCGATTTGTCGATACAAGTACCAAAATATAGAGATACAATAGGAATACCCATTGTAAAATGCAATAGAAATACAATACAAATACAACATCAACACAATACGCATACAATAGCCATACTATACCCAGACAAGAGCCATACAATACACATACAACAACCAAACAGTCGACAAACTTAGAAAGTACCTCTGAAACATTGTTATTACCATTGTAAAATGCAATAGAAATACAATACGAATACAACAGCCACACAATGCACGTACAATAGCCATACGATACACACACAAGAGCCATACAATACACATACACAGCCAAACATTCGATAAACTTCTAAAGTACCTCTGAAACATTGTTATTACCATTGTAAATGTTTTGAAATACAATACAAATACAACAGCCACACAATGCACATACAATAGCAATACGATACACACACACGAGCCATACGCTACACATACAATAGACATACAGTTGATAAACTTATAAAGTACCTCTGAAACATTATTATTACCACCCAAACATAGTTTCTGGTGGTTATCTTCTCCATTGCCTTCATCGACGAAATCGTCATCAACAACACGTTTTCCTTTAGATTTGATGTTAACTACATTACAACTCCTAGACTTTCTATTGTTGGTTTCAACTAGTTAACCCATGTTTCTAACAGGGGTACACTCACCTTTGAAATACTTTTGGGTTGATTATCATCAATAGCTAAACCCCTATCATGTCTCATTTTCGACCTAACCTCCTTTTCAGAAGAAGATTTATCAAGCGATTTTCCTTTTTCCATTTGTGAATCTTGGTTTAATAAAGAAAAATCGATGGAAACACAGTGAATAGAGGGAAGAAGACCGTAAGAAATCCCATAAATCGTGCAAAAGATGACTATTTTATGAGAAAAATCAATTAAGTTAAAAAGCTAAAACTACAGATTTTACACACCACAATTATAGGAAGAGATATGAAGAACTGTAATTTTTTTAATGGAGAGAGAAAATGGGAGAAAATGGGTCTTGAATGGTAAAAGATTTAACCTTATCTAACGTGATTTAGTGGCATAAATATAGGATTAGATTTATCTATTTTTAATTACATTTGTTTTTCTTTTAAAAATCCATTTTGCTATTTTCTGTAGCAATAACTAAGAATGTCGCTATTTTTTGTAAGATTTGAAAATATTTATATATTTTGTAAGAAAAGTACTTAAAATTATAGTCTGTGTAATTTTCCCCAGTTATTTCAATGACATGGTTGCTAAAATATCGGGCAGTTTTGATCAAATCAGTTTGTACTCAAAGCCAATGCATATCTGTGGATCCCCAAAAACAACTTTAAAACACATTGAAAATATCATTGCCAATTTCTTTTGGGATGAAGCTGATGGGAAGTTTAAGTACCATTGGTACTCCTAGAAGTCGCTAAGTTACCCTAAAGCTGAAGGAGGACCAGTTAACTAGATGGATTTTCCTTTTCTCATTTGCAATGACCAAGATGAAATTTCTAGTGGTACAATCAATGTAATTTATAATTGAACTAAGGAGGACATTGTTTTGCATAGAGTTAGTATATAGCTGAGAGTACGAATTTTGCAAGGACAGCACGCCCTTCTAAGGAAAGAGTCTTGGTCTTCCAACCTTTGAGCCTATTCAACGAGGCTTAGATCGTTGCTGATTTTTGGCTTTGAGTAGGTGATTGGAAAACCAAGGTACTTCACAGTGTAGCGTGCAGCTCTAATATGTAAATTGTTCAAACAGAAAAGGGCCAAAAATACCCTTGAACTATTGAAAATAGAACAAAAATACCCTCTATTATCTTTTGGGTCCAAATATACCCTTCTCGTTAGTGAAATAGAGCAAATATACCACTCTTCACTAATGGACTTTCCAACTCAGAAAATATCATATACAAAAATAACTTTTATGATATAGAAATCCACATAGGATAAAATAATCCACAATGAAAAATCAGTACTTGTTGAAGTTATTGTGGAAATGGCATTCACCACAATTTCACTCCTTAATCATATTCCTTATCGAAATAGTCGTTCTCTTTCTCTATCCAATACATTAAAATGTGATAACAACTGGTAAAGGAAAAATCTACTGCCGGCGGCGAAAGATTTGCTCCCAGCCCCCGGGCATTAACAACTATTTGAGTGGTTGTTCTGATGAATACAAGAGGGGGGGTGAATTGTAAAAACTATTAATTTTAGTCGACTAATCAATTCGTGAGTTGACTGTAAGATATAGATAATAAGTAATGCAGAAAGCAAAGCTGTAAGCAGGTAACGACACAGAGTATTTATACTGGTTCAGAACCAATTGGTTCCTAATCCAGTCCCCTTGGGTCACAAGGGAGTGATCTCTCTTTAAGCTCTTTAGTAAACAGAAATACAAGTGTGGTTTATCGTTAACCACGAACGTCTTCACACAGATGGTTTTTCACCACTCGATAACCACCAACGTACTGTTTGGTTTATAGCTCACCAAACCAACTTCTGTTCGACACAACTATTACCTCTACAAGAACCTCTCCTTCTTTTCTTTTCTAACACTGATCACTAGCTTGTTACAGTATTTTTGCAAAGTAAAAGTGTGGAGAAAAGTAGACAGTAGAATAGAAGCGTAAGGAGATTCTTCAGAAACTCTCGACTAAATAGTAACAAAGCAAGGAGACCGTTGCGGGAGATCAGGGCAGAATATCGAATGAGATGCGATAGGAGAGATTGACGGGATCTAATGATAGAGAGATTTGACCCAAGAGATTTGATTCTCTTAGAGATATAAATATCTCCAGAGAATAAGGCAAGGGCAAACCCAGCTGTGCGAAAGAGGCGCTGTCAATCAATCTTTCCATAGCTGACTTCGAAGGAGAATCAATTCATGATTCACAGAGTCCGAAACCTGCGAGAAGCACATAGACAGTTTTAGGTATCACATTCTTTTTGTCATAATCAAAATGCATTCTCAAATAACTTTAACAATCTCCCCCTTTTTGGTGATGACAAAAAGTGAGAGAGAGAATGTGCTAGTATACTTCCCTTTGTTTCTGAAGTCGACTGTTTGAAGCTGATAGTTGACTCCCCCTGAGGGTGATAGCTCCCCCTGAGTGAGTTATCTTTAAAGCGGGTAGGGAGGTTAGTTGACTCCCCCTGAGTGAGTTACCCTTAAGACAGAAGACATAAAGCATAACACAGATAATTCAATATTCACATAAGTAAGCATAATTAAGCTAGTCTGTTCTCCCCCTTGGCATCAACCAAAAAGGAGCAAGCAAAAATAAGCACAGCAGTTGCTAGGTTATCCTGAATATTACAGACCCAAGTAGTCAAATTTAGCGAGGAGCAAGAAAATAAGTAAGAGTGTTCACAACATTGTCAGTCATACGATCCAGCTTAGTTTGAACATCAGTGGACATGGCAGTGATTCTGGCTTGAACATCTGTGGAAACAGCATCAATACGTTCATGAACCCGCCTTAGGGCAGCAGCAGAGTCTGTAACAGCAGTATCAAGCTTAAGAGAGAATCTGCCGACATCCAACTTAAGCTCAGCAATATCCTCAAAGGCCTTGTCACATTTGTAGTGCAAGCTTAGCACCAGGTCATTGACATCAGCCAGAGCAGTTTTGAACTTACCTGCAGGCTCAGTCCCAACTTGAGCAGAGACCTTAGAGGGACCAGCAATATCATCAACAGGCTTGGGGGATTTTGGTTCTTTACGAACCCAGGAGTCATTAATATGAACATATCCCATAGAGGCAAACGTACGGGAATTGTAACAGGCAGTTAAAGAGAAGGTTTTCCACTCAGAGACATTTACTTTATAAAAATGCAGGATACGAGTTATAAGGATGCCATATGGAAGGGAGGCACATTCAGCAGTACTTTCAAGCATGTATTCAATGATCCAGGTAGCTAAATCAAATTTCTTTTTAGTGACCAGACAGTAGACAATCAGGGTGTCACGCTGAGACAGAGAGCTAAGAGACCCAGTTCGAGGAAGCAAAGTAGTACCAACAATATGAGCAAGAACACGCATTTCAAAAGATAAGTCAAGGGGGCCAAGTTGCCCTTCAGGAACATCAGTCTTATCAGAGAGAAAGGTTTTGGCTTGGTCAAACGAGACCTCAAAATCAGCAGGCCAGGAGATTTTAAAAAAGTCAGAGTAACCAGAAGACTTACAGCCCAGAATGCGACAAAGAATAGCTTTAGTGATGACGATGCGAGTGTTCAACACCATTGTTTCAAACCCACCAGAAGAACAGGGACGGAGATTGGCATAAAAGAGCCTTACCAGATCCTCAGGAATTTCAACAGGTTCGGTAGAGAAGAAACTGGACCAGTCCTGAGCAGCAAACCATGGAGTCAGAGAGCAATTGAGAGAGTCCATGGTCTGCAGGTCCACAGGTCTACCATGAGCCAAGGGTTTGTCCTTAAGAGATATAAGCTTTTCACAGGCAGAGGCATCCCAGAAATCTAGGGTTTCATCCAGGTCGGCAAGGGAGAATTCCTTCTTGGGCCTTTTAACACATTCATCATCAGGACTTTGCATGGGTCTTTTACCGGCCTTTTTAGAAGACATAGGGTTTCGGTTTGGGCTTTGATAGGTAGATATGGTGTTTTCAGAGTGGTCTGATTCTATCGGAACTGGAGTGGTAGATGTGGTGGGTGGTTTTGATTTAGTGCGCTGGCTTCGGCGTGCAGAGAAAGATGTTTTGCGAACCATTTTAATGGAGGTGCTTTGGGGAGAGGAAAAGAGATGGAGTGAATTTTTGGGAGAAGAAGGGTTAAAAGGAATGGGAAAGGGAAAGGAAGTGTTGTGTGAGTGGTAGATGAACTGAAGAGACGGATGACTGATGGAGATGAAGGGACAAGGTGCAGACCCTTGGGAACTGCTTTCCACGCCGCCTGACAGCTTTTCAACTGAAGATAGTAATAATGACAAGTAAAAGAGCAAAAGGTAATAATTACATAGTAAAATAAGCATTAATAATTAAGAAGGTCTGGTAAAAAAAAACTTAAGGTAATAAACTGAGGAATCATTAAGAGGGATCAGGCAATATTCCAAGTAAGTCACGTAGAGCACAAAATCGTTCCTCTAAAAGAGGTTTTGTGAAAATATCAGCTAATTGAAAATCAGTGCTAACAAAGGCAATATCAACGTCACCATCCTGAACATGATCTCTAATAAAATGATAACGAACATCAATATGCTTAGTTCTAGGATGATCAACTGGATTGTATGAAAGTTCAATTGCACTAGTATTGTCACATAGCATGGGAATAGGTTTAAAAAATAGGTTATAATCAGAGAGCTGTTTCCCCATCCAAAGTAGTTGAGTGCAACAATGTCCTAAAGCAACATATTCAGATTCAGCTGTAGAAAGAGCAGTACAGTCCTGTTTCTTGCTGTGCCAAGAAACAAGAGACTTTCCAAGGAAAAAGCTTGCACCACTGGTGCTTTTTCTGTCAACCCTGTCACCTGCATAGTCAGCATCTGAGAAGCCAATAAGATCAAAGAATTGTGTTCGAGGATACCATAAGCCATAGTTAACTGTGCCAACAAGATAACGAAGGATTCTTTTAACTGCAGTAAGATGAGATACTTTAGGAGCTGACTGAAAGCGAGCACATTTACATACAGAAAGCATTATATCTGGTCGACTGGCAGTTAAATAGAGTAGTGATCCGATCATACCTCGATAAAGTGAAGCATTGATACTAGTACCTTTTGAGTCATTTACCAGATGTGTAGCTGGGCTCATCGGAGTTTTAGCAGGATTTGCATCATTCATTCCGAACTTAACAATAACTTCTTTAGTATATTTAGATTGACAAATAAAGATGCCGGTTTCATATTGCTTGATCTGGAGTCCAAGGAAGAACGTGAGTTCTCCCATCAAACTCATTTCAAACTCCCCCTGCATAAGTACTTCAAACTCCTTGCATAATTTGGGATTAGTGCTTCCAAAAATGATATCATCAATGTAAATTTGAATAATAAGAATGTCAGAGGAAGTCTTTTGTATAAAAAGGGTTTTATCACTTTTTCCTCTGAAAAATCCGTGTGCTAGTAGAAATGAGCTAAGTCTTTCATACCAAGCACGAGGTGCTTGTTTAAGACCATAAAGGGCTTTGGAAAGTTTGAACACATGATGAGGAAATTTAGGATTCTCAAAACCTGGAGGTTGTTTAACGAAAACTTCTTCTTTAATAAACCCATTTAGAAAAGCACTTTTCACATCCATTTGAAAAAGTTTAAATTGTTTGAAAGAGGCAAAACCTAGAAGCATGCGAATAGATTCAAGTCTAGCAACAGGAGCGAATGTCTCGTCATAGTCGACTCCCTCTGTCTGAGAGTAGCCTTGAGCCACTAGATGAGCCTTGTTTCTTACCACCTTACCTTCTTCATTGAGTTTGTTTCTGAACACCCATTTTGTACCGATAACAGACTTGCCTTTGGGTCTCGGAACGAGCTCCCATACCTGGTTTTTCTCAAATTGATCGAGCTCTTCTCTCATGGCAAGAACCCAAGAGTCATCTTGAAGAGCTTCATCTATCTTTTTTGGTTCTATCTGTGAGATGAAAGCCAGGTTAGATTTAAGTGAGTTTCTCGTTTTCATACCTTCTCGTGGATCCCCAATGATATACTTCTGTGGATAGTCAGGATCACTTCTCCATTCATTTGGCACGACTACTTCCAGTTCTTTGAGCTGTGAGGTTGACATAGTCTGTTCAGGAGCAGAGTCTGAATCCTTAGCCTCCTGGACTTGAGGATTACGAGACTCAAGGTTTGATACATTAGTTTCTGATGGACTGAAAGGAGCTGGTTCAACTTCATCATCATCTGCGTTATTACCTTTCTCGACATGGATCAAGGAGTCATCAAAAACAACATGCATGGATTCTTCAACTGTTAGGGTTCTCTTATTAAATACTCTGTATGATCTGCTAGTGTTAGAGTACGCTAAGAAGATTCCTTCATCACTACGTGGATCAAACTTACCGAGATTATCTTTACCATTATTATGAATAAAACATTTACAGCCAAAAGGATGAAAGTAACTAATATTTGGTCTCTTGCCTTTCCAAAGTTCATAGGGAGTTTTATGAAGGATAGGACGAATGAGGCATCTATTCAGAATGTGACATGCAGTACTTACAGCTTCAGCCCAAAAATGATTTGGAAGAGAGTGTTCAACTAACATAGTTCTGGCCATGTCTTGAAGAGTGCGATTCTTTCTTTCTACTACGCCATTCTGTTGAGGAGTTCGAGGAGAGGAGAAGTTGTGAGTAAATCCATGAGAATTGCAGAATTCTTCAAAGACTTTGCTTTCGAATTCCCCTCCATGATCACTTCTGATAGTGGAAATGTAGTAGCCTTTCTCTCTTTGTACTTTCTTGCAGTAAACTTCAAAACTTTTAAATGCATCATCTTTATTAGATAAAAACATAACCCAAGTAAAACGAGAGTAATCATCAACAATTACAAGAGCATATCTTTTTCCTCCGATACTGGCAGTTCTAGTTGGGCCAAACAGGTCCATATGCAATAGTTCTAAAGGATTAGAGGTAGAGACAATATCTTTTCCTTTAAAAGAGGTTCTAGTTTGCTTACCAAGTTGACATGCATCACAAATATGATCTTTTGAAAAGTTAAGCTTTGGTAGCCCAATTACTAATTCCTGTTTAGACAGTTTTTCAATTAAGGACATACTGGCATGGCCTAATTTCCTATGCCATGTCCAGGGGTCGTTGGTGATGGAAGCAAGACATAAGTGTTTACCTGTAGAAGGCTTACCATTGTTGAGAACATAGATGTTGTTTTCTCTGGATCCAGAGAGAACTACCTTACCTTTTGTGTCATGAATAATGCATCTGCTAGATTCAAACTTTACCTTGTACCCTCCATCACAAAGTTGGCTGATACTAAGGAGATTGTGTTTAAGTCCATCAACAAGAAAAGCTTCCTTGATGTCACAGGTTGGACTTAAAGAGATAATCCCAATGCCAATAATCTTTCCTTTGGCATCCCCTCCAAACTTAACAGAACCTCCATCGATCTTGGTTATAGATTTGAACAATTGTTTGTCTCCAGTCATGTGTCGGGAGCAACCACTATCAAGAAACCATTTTCTCATCATTGTTGGTCTGTTGTGGTGTCCCTGCAAAACAAAGTTTTTAAGTATGCTTAGGTACCCAAGCTTGCTTGGGTCCTTGGGGGTTAGTCTTAGAGGTGCTAGCTTCAGTTTTGACTTTTGGTCTCCAAATCCACTTTCCAGGATTTCTTTTCTGACATCTTCTAAATACATGACCAACTTCACCACAGTGATAACATGTGGGCATAGTTTTAATTTCTTTTGAAGACATAGAGGATCTAGCAGACCTATAGAAACTGTTTGATCCTACCGAGCTTTGACTGGCGGATTTCCTATAACTGTTAAGCTTAATTTTGAGCTGATTTATTTCTTCTTTCAGAAATTCGTTTTCTGTCTCGACTACTTCTAGTTTCATCTCCCATTCTTCCTTTTCTTTACTTAGTTTCTTTATTTTCCTAAGTGCATTTTCTAGCTCATCTAGAACTTCATCAAGGTTTCTGGAATTTTCAATACAGAATTCACAACGTACCTCACTCGAGTCGTTTGACTTGATCCCACTGCTGGTAGAATTGTCTGAGGCCATGAAGCAAAGGTTGGCTGCTTCATCTTGCTCAGCATCGGCTGTATCTTCATCACTCCATGCAGCATAAGATCTATTCTTTCCCTTTCTTTTGGCATCAGGACAGTTTGTTGCAATGTGTCCTTGTTTGCCGCATTCAAAGCATCGACCTTCATTCCTGTAGTTGGTTTGATCTTTCTTGAAAGGAACCTTTCCTTTCCTGAACTGACGTCTGCGATTTATTAAACCATTCAGATTCCTGGACATCATAGCAAGTTGTTCTTGAATATCGTCTTCTTCAACATCCTGATCATAGTCGACTTCTTCCACAGTAGTGTTGAATGCAACAGTTTTCTTTTTCTCTTCCATCACATTTCGTTTCAAGTGTGTTTTCTCGAACGCAATCAGATCTCCTCTGAGTTCGTCATAAGATATTTTGTTGAGATCTCCGCTTTCGATGTTAATTACTTTGGGTTGCCAGGTAGTAGGCAGACTTCTCAGAATCTTCCTTATCTGCTCACCACTGGAGTAGATTTTTCCAAGTGCTTTGAGTTCCCCAATGATTTTGCTGAATCTAGCGAACATGTCTTCAGCAGATACTCCATCTTTCATTTGAAATAGTTCATACTCATATACTAGAAGATTGATTCTGGTTTCTTTCACTTTACTGGTACCTTCATATGTTACTTCCAACTTGTCCCAAATTTCTTTTGCAGTATCATAGCTGGAGATCTTTTCCCATTCTTCACCGCTTATGGCATTGTAGAGAATATTCACTGCTTTGTAATTCAATTGAATTACTTCCCTTTGCTCATCAGTATAGTCATCCAAATCAAGGGAATCGGAAGTTTTGTCAGTGTCATCTTCCTTCTTGGTAGTGACACCAGTTGGAATAGTATAGGGACCTTTCTTGATTACCCGCCAGACCTTCAAGTCGACTGACTTGACATAGGTTTCCATGCGGATTTTCCAGTGGCTGTAATGTTTCCCGTTGAAGTAGGGAGGCCGGGTGGAGGAAGTTCCCTCTTGTAATAGAGCACCGTTGACAATGTGTGTAGACATGATCTTTTACTCACTTGCTGTAAGGCAAAACAAACAAAGTGTGAGTCCAAGCTCTAATACCAATTGATGAATACAAGAGGGGGGGTGAATTGTAAAAACTATTAATTTTAGTCGACTAATCAATTCGTGAGTTGACTGTAAGATATAGATAATAAGTAATGCAGAAAGCAAAGCTGTAAGCAGGGAACGACACAGAGTATTTATACTGGTTCAGAACCAATTGGTTCCTAATCCAGTCCCCTTGGGTCACAAGGGAGCGATCTCTCTTTAAGCTCTTTAGTAAACAGAAATACAAGTGTGGTTTATCATTAACCACGAACGTCTTCACACAGATGGTTTTTCACCACTCGATAACCACCAACGTACTGTTTGGTTTATAGCTCACCAAACCAACTTCTGTTCGACACAACTATTACCTCTACAAGAACCTCTCCTTCTTTTCTTTTCTAACACTGATCACTAGCTTGTTACAGTATTTTTGCAAAGTAAAAGTGTGGAGAAAAGTAGACAGTAGAATAGAAGCGTAAGGAGATTCTTCAGAAACTCTCGACTAAATAGTAACAAAGCAAGGAGACCGTTGCGGGAGATCAGGGCAGAATATCGAATGAGATGCGATAGGAGAGATTGACGGGATCTGATGATAGAGAGATTTGACCCAAGAGATTTGATTCTCTTAGAGATATAAATATCTCCAGAGAATAAGGCAAGGGCAAACCCAGCTGTGCGAAAGAGGCGCTGTCAATCAATCTTTCCATAGCTGACTTCGAAGGAGAATCAATTCATGATTCACAGAGTCCGAAACCTGCGAGAAGCACATAGACAGTTTTAGGTATCACATTCTTTTTGTCATAATCAAAATGCATTCTCAAATAACTTTAACATGTTCTACTGAATCTTTAGTTTATTTTGCCTAGATTGAAATCTTTTTCAACCATAGTTCTATAGTTCTTGGGAAAGCTCCATTTTTGCAAAGCATGGTCTGGTAGGTTGCAACCACAGTGAAGGATTTTGGTTGTGATTTTGTATTTCCATTGGTTGATTGCGGGTTGCCTTATTACCTTCCTTGACTACTGATATTATATCTCATACGTAAAAAAATCAAAATGAATGAAAAGTCTTTCGTAAAATCTGATTAACATAACTAAATAGACATACAAAGAACATTGTCCATTCCTTGTCCAAAAGTTTGAAAGGCATTTGTAATTGCTAAAAGCTGAGTTTAGGTGTACAAAATTTAACTTTGTAGAAATTATTCTTGTAAGCTTGGAGTGAAATTTTCTTATACAAAGACAAAGATTTGGTTTTAATGATAGTTACCATAGATGAAAATTGAGGTGGCAGGAGAAGATGATTGACATTTTGTCCAAAGTAAGAGAAGAGACACTGGTATTAAGAATAGCGACGGGGGACTCCTTTTTCCAAGTTAGATTTACAATTCAGCAAAAATAATATTATTTTATGTGTATCTACATATGATGTGGAGGTTTGTTAGTGAAGAAGGGTATATTTGCTCCTCTTCATTAACAGTAAGGGTATATTTGCTTTATTTCACTAACGGGAAGGGTATATTTGCACCCAAAAGACGGAAGGCATTTTTGTTCCATTTTCAATAGTTCAAGGATATTTTTGACCCTTTTCTGTTATTCAAAACATATTCTTGAATATCATGATTTGCACTATAATTTTGACTCGAACCAAAAATTGTGAGAACTTCCACTATGGTTTTAGCCGTATCAATATTAGCTTCCAGAAAAAAAATGAGGTTGATATCCGGCAAGAAAAGCATATTATGAGCCGTGTTTTCTCTCTTATTTGTGCGCTTTTCGTGTGGTTTGAGCAAAATTTCGAGGATATGGAGCTTATTAGATGTGTTTGGTTGTGTAGGAACAAACATGGAGAAAATCGAAATATTTGGAGCTAAATTGGGCATAAATGGAGCTTTAAAGTCTGAGTAGGCCTTAGATATGGCCGAAAGTCTAGGCAAGGACAAGAACTTAGAAGAAAAATTGAGAAGCAGCAGAAATGCCTTGTTGTACTGGGCCAGGCCAAATTTCTACCAGTTTTGTGTTCCAATTTTTTTGGGGATTTCCGATCCACGTTGGTCGGCCAGTAGGGACGGTATAAAATCCCTCAATCACATCTAAAAATACTATTTTTGACCTAGAAAGGAGCAAAAAGAGGCTACAACTTAGGAGACTTCATGAACACAAGAGTTTCTTATAAATTCTTCCATTCTTCTTGCTATTACCATTCATGATTGTCTATGATAAAGAATACGGAAAAGGGCCAAATTTACCCCTCTACTATGGTTTAGGGGTCACGTTTACCCCTCGTTAAAATTTTGGTGCAGCAATACCCCTACCGTTACGATAATACGCAGATTTACCCCTCTTATTAACGGACCTCCACGCTGGACGACACGTAACTGCCACATCAGTGCCATAGTAGAGGGGAAAATTTGACCCTTTTCAGTTGTTTCTAAAATCGTGTCTGGACTAAGTTTCAATACTTAAAGAAAAAGTTTCGATGCTTAGAGGAGTCATTATAAGAGAGAAAAATGTGCTAAGAATGGTAAATAAGATATTTTGAGAAAAATACGGATTTAAAATGACACTCTCTTCGGTTTGATTCCATAAAAAAGATATACTTTTGAACTTTGTGACAAAAAATATCTTTATTAAAGATAAGACAAAAGTTTAATAATAACATTATTTCAAAATAAATAGACATTTTCTTTTCAAAAAGACTAAAAGGTAAATATGCTACTCCTATTAAAGTAGATAAAGAATTTTTTCATGTATTTCAATTTAAAAGATATTTTTCAATTTATCACAAAAGGTGACTTTTGCTATATATTGACTTATTAACTTTAGTTTAATCTCTTTTTCTTTAATGACATATTTTTTGTAACATTAGAAAAAATAATAATAGAGTTTTATGTTTAAAATCACAAATTCTAGAATTCAATCATGACACTAATTTTATGGACAAACGCTAGCTTAATGTTATGGACAAACGCTAGCTTAATGTTATGATTGAATTCTAGAATTTATGATTTTAAACATAAAATTCTATTATTATTTTTTCTAATGTTACAAAAAATATGTCATTAAAGGAAAAGAGATTAAACTAAAGTTAATAAGTCAATATATAGCAAAAGTCACCTTTTGTGATAAATTGAAAAATATCTTTTAAATTGAAATACATGAAAAAATTCTTTATCTACTTTAATAAGAGTAGCATATTTACCTTTTAGTCTTTTTGAAAAGAAAATATCTATTTATTTTGAAATAATGTTATTATTAAAATTTTGTCTTATATTTAATAAAGATGATTTTTGTCACAAAGTTCAAAAGTATATATTTCTTATGGAATCAAACCGAAGAGAGTGTCATTTTAATTCCGTATTTCTCTCAAAATATCTTATTTACCATTCTTAGCACATTTTTCTCTCTTATAATGACTTCTCTAAGCATCGAAACTTTTTCTCTACGTATTGAAACTTAGTCCATACACGATTTTAGAAACAACTGAAAAGGGCCAAATTTGCCCCTTTACTATGGCACTGATGTGGCAGCCACGTGTCGTCCAGCGTGGAGGACCGTTAATGAGAGGGGTAAATCTGCGTACTATGGTAACGGTAGGGGCATTGCTGCACCAAAATTTTAACGAGGGGTAAACGTGATCCCTAAACCATAGTAGAGGGGCAAATTTGGCCCTTTTTCGTAAAGAATATTATGAACATGAGCGGCTAAGTTACCCAATCTAGAGTGTGACAGAACCATTGTCGAATGATGTTATCTTATTATTTTGTGATTTAATCGAGTTTAAATTCTTATTGTAATTCATTAAACTACGTTTTGTATTATTTTAATTGAAGAGCTCTCAATTAATGTCCTTTTTTGTTCTAGAGATAACTTGGAAAAGGATTTCGAGATAAAAAATGATGTTACTTTTCTAGGACTCGTCTCGGGGATCGCCTGGGGCGAGGCACATGAAAATGCCCTGAGACTTACTGGTGGGGCTTGGTTCCCCTGGGCTTACGCCTCAAGCGCCCGACTATGCGCCCAGAGCACGCCCAGCGCTCAACGCTCGACCAATAGAAGCTGTGCAAATAATTTATCAAAATTCACTAAGTAAGACTGTTTATATGCAAAATTCTTTAAAAATGAATAATACGCATTATATTCATCTATTGAAATTAAGTAATTGATATAACTCAAATAACAAGACATAATATTGTATATATTGCAATTAAAAAACATCATGAGGGTGAATATCATTTGTACTTTTAATATGAAGATGCATAGTTGAAGTTTATATCACCAATTATTATTGATCTCCACATTCTTTTCTTTCTCTCAAAATTATTATACTTCAAGTATGTTGCGTTTCAAAGAAAATTTTATATTTATTCAGGAAGAATTAATATTTTAAATTATTGTAATAATAAATTTATTGACTATTCGCTTTCCATTTTATAAAAGATTCTGATTTTTTTAAATATTTGAAATTTCAGATCTTATAGTTTATTTTTATCTGATCAAATTTTTAATATTATTCAATTTCTTTATACTTGTAAAAAATGTTAGGATTTTAGTTTCTATAAAATTCTTTGGTCATTTTTAATTTTCTTACACTTTTTATGTATTTTCGATATAATTTTGATTCATTATGCTATTTTATTAATATAAAAATTAAAAATAAATAAGATCAGTGGGGCTTACGCCCCACCCCATAGTAAGTAAAACGTCTCGCTTTTCACCCCGCCTCTTAAAGCATTGTGTGACATAATCGTTGTCGGATGATGTTATCTTATTATTTTGTGATTGAATCAAGTTTAAATTATTCTTGTTACTATTCATTAACATATGTTTTGTATTACTTTTAATTGAAGAGCTTTCAATGACTCATTTTGTTCTTGAAATAACTTGAAAGAGAATTTTGAGATCTTGAATGACGATACATCGACTTAAACAATTAAATTATTTAGGTCGATTTACATAGTAACTTAGGAATAATTTGGTCATATCATGATATTTGTGAGTAGTCCATATAATTATCTTCGACCAACTTGGAACAGAGGTTTGAAATAATTTGAAACGACATCGGTTAGACATTTCGGAAGTTAGGACTTCGATTGGCATGGTAATAATTTTAAAATATTTGTAATATCCATTAGGACCTGTCTGTAAAATTTTGAGCTAAATCAGACCTCGTTTGGTAGGCATCGGAAGAAGGTTTCAGTTTTTATTGTCGATAAATATTAAAAAGAGATTTTCGAGCTCGGTTTTGGCGAATGAGCTCTGATTCGAAATCTGAAAGCGCCGTTGGATTCGTATGATTATTTATAACTTTGTAAACTTTCGAAAGTGAATTTCGAGGTTGTTCGGTTAGTTTCCGCTAAAATACCGAAAGTTAAATAATTTTACATTTTTCCATTTAATTTGCATATTGAGTTTCGGGAGTCCGATTTGAGATCCACCTTAGCAAGTGTGTTACATATATTTTCTATACCTGGTATAAAAAAGTTGGAATTATTTTGAATATCGTAGGGTACCGTTTTACTTTTTACCGTAGCTGCGAATTTTAAAGAGAAAAAAAAGGAAAAGACAAAAGAAATTGAAAAGTTAGGCGGTGGGGGTGACGACAAGTTATATCAAAAGCAGAAACAAGAAAAATTGAACAGAAAGGGAAACAAGATTTGAGAAAACGGAACACGGCCGAAAAAATGCCAGAAAATGAGAAAGAATCGGGAAAATAGTAGAATTTTTATCCCGAAATATTCAGGTAATGATCTTAATATATTATTTGAGATTATTATGTGTGTTTGAATATATTTTGATGGTAAAAATAGAGATATTAGACATCGTTTTAATAAGTTCAATTAATAGTTTAAAGGGTCAAATGGACCCCGATAATGGAATTGATTATATATTCGTACTCAGTGAGTTATGAGAAATATATAAATGTAATTTATTTAGGGTTTGGTTATGTGACCTTAAACCCTGTACATAGGCCTGGCCTGCATATTGCGTATGGGAATAGGGTATCAGGTTCCTAACCGGATTGCCCTAAGACGTGAGGAAAGAAGCCTTCAGCCTAATTTGATATATTTTTCTGCTTATTGAATAGAGTGGGATCGTTTGGCATCGAAACCAAAGGATAAAGCGGTCTTTGATTAACAGTACTAACTTTTGGAAGAGGTAACTGTTATATCCATTTCTTTGGAGGCACCTGGCCTCGTGGATTTTCTGCCTCGTGGATTTTCTACCACGTGTTCCTTACGTGTGTAGCTTCCGATAGGCGTACTCATTACGCCTTAGCTTTGGATTTACATTGTATATTATATGTTATGTCCTGTTGCCGGTGTTGCATTGAGGATGTGAGCATTGTACTCTGGTTGTGAGTTGGCATCTACTTCCCGGCTGTCGATGAGACTCCCGTGCCGGTGAAGGGTTATTATTGCATCACATTGGATTCATATGCATTATATGTCATTCATATGCATACATTGCATATCATATTGGGTGCAGGAGTATTCCGCCTCTGGTTTACATTTTATCGGGTGCAGGAGTATTCCGCCCCATGAGCAGGAGTATTCCGCTCTTATGTCAGATATTGAGTGCATGAGTATTCCGCCTCTGCTTTATATTATATCGGGTGCAAGATTGTTCCGCCCCAGGAGAGTGCAGGATTGTTCCGCCTCTGGTTTATATCATATCGGGTGCAGGAGTATTTCGCCCCAGGAGCAGGAGTATTCCGCTCCAATTGGTTATCAGATTTGATTCCCCTCGAATGCAGGAGTATTCCGCTTCGGGATGGGATGATGGGCACATGTGACCCTTTGCATTATATTTCATTTCATTTCATCTCATTTCATTTCATTTCATCTCATTTCATTTCATTTCATACCATTGGGTAGACTTGCGGTACATGACTACTGTTCCGCTTATATGTGCATTGCTTATTTATTGATATGTTTCTGGCTCGTATTCCTTGTTGAGTTTATGGTTTCATATGTGTTTCCGGTTATTTCCTAGCTCTTCCTTTTTATAATTTAAATAAGAGGAATTTAGTTTATCTGTTTCTTCTCCCTGGCTAGCTATCCTAATTTTTGAGGTGGCTAGTCTACTAACCCTTGTTTGTTGTTTGTTTCTTGTTTGTCTATTTAGTTTCGGCAGGTTCGCTCTAGGATTGAGTTCACCACGTTATGAAGGAGCGAAGACGACTTCAGCTGTCAGGGTGAGCCAACTTTTATTCCGGATGGCCACCAGTTTATTGGTTATTATTTCAGTTGCATTTTGCTCCCTTCCGGAGGTATTTGTCTTCTTTTGTACTCTTAGATGTCTAGTCTGGATAGCCCTAAACCTAGTATATTGGGTAGTTAGTTGTAATTTCTTTTGTACAACTTAGAGGTATCAGTATCTCTGTATTTTTTTAAGTCTTGTCCTTATTTATAAATTATTATATATATTTTTGTAATTTCATTGGTAAGGGTTCGCCCGATGGGTCTAGAGGAGGATGTCAGGTGCCCGCACGGCCTAACCGGATTCCGGGTCGTGTCAGTTGGTATCAGAGCCCGGTTTAGAGTCTATCCAGACTAAGACAGTGTCTAGTAGAGTCTCGCTTATGGGTACGTAGACGTCCGTACTTATCTACGAGGGGCTATGATGGCATTTAAGAAGTTTCACTTCCTTCTTTTCTGATCGTGCGTCGGTCTAGGATGCAACAGTATTTTCGTTAATTCATTCATGGTAATTGTGAACCCTCGTGTGACAAATCAGCAAACGGTATGAGTTCAAGACGAAGCAGTCTAGCCTAGGGATTGCATTGACGAAGCCCCGAGAGTGTTGATCGTGCTGACGATCTAGTTACGGAGGTCCCAGCTGTACAAGCTCGCGATGGGCAAAGGAGCAGGGCTTTGTGGTTCCCTTGGCTCCCTACGATGCTTTTACGAGAATCTTGGCGACGCAGATACCGCAAGAGCCTACTATTCGTTAGGTAGCTTATCAGGTGGCCACACATGCAAACGTTCGGTCTCAGGGAGCTCCTATTCTAGTTCTTAAATATTGTTGCAGTAGATTATGTTCCGGAAGCAGCGTGTGTTGTGCCTCTAGTTATTCTGGCTGGTTAGCTAACCTGAGGTAATTATTGGGTCCGAGTGCTCAAAGAGGTTGCATTATTTTATGCGGTTGAACATCCCAATTTTCCCAAGCAATGCATTAGATAATCCCTGTGTAATTTTTTTTAACAAAAATAAAATGATGTCAGCGTATTCTTTAGGCTCTTGATTATATCGAGCGGTATGGTGTTGATTATTCTTCTTTCCAGTTTCAGGGTCCAGCCTTGAATTGGTGGGCCGCTCTCTTATTAGCTAACTTGGTTCGATCTTTCTTCTAGATTCGGGGAAAAGTTCCTTTCGCGCAGCGAGCGAAATGAAAAGAGTCACAAGTTTGAGTGGATTGGATAGGGTAGCTTGTCGGATTTTAGAATATGAGATTAAATTCTCTAGAATGGCTAGATATGCATTAGAACTAGTTCATGAGCCTTTCGGGAGATTCAAGGATTTATTGATGACCTTTCTTTCCTTGAGATCCCAGATGGCTCAAGAGATTGAGGTCGGGATTTTATTTGATGTCGTTGATGATATTGCTCAAAGGTATTAGGCATACCATAATTTAGAGGGGAAGAGTTAGAGCGGGAGAGCAAGAGACCCCGTGGCCCTAGTGGGTAACCATGGTACCTCATTTGGAGGTAAGAGGACTGATTATTTTGGGAGGTCACCTTCCAGGTTATCTCAGCTTGTGTAGTGATTCTTAGTTCGTCAATATCAGACCCAGTCTTTCTCTTTGTAGCTATCAACAATCTGTCCAACTTCCACTTTAACTGAAAAGGTATTATCATTGTCGCGAGCCTGTCATCTTTGGTGGAGTTCTCACTTACTCCGGCAAGTAGGCAGTCGTCCTTTCTCTTGTCATCAGGCACTTGCACAGTCGCAGGCGATTTCATTTAGATCTCAATCAGCTGGAGAAATGCCACCATCCAGTAGAGGTTGAGAGCGTGGTGGCAGTGGTTCTTCAGAAGGTGATTCTCATGGTAGTGGCTCAGCTCAGCTGCAGAGCCAGTTCTATGAACTGCCAGTCTGGCAGGATGTTGAGGTATCTGATATAGTAGACCCAAGTGTTTCTTCCTCACTTATATGTGTGTAAGCTTTGATTCTTCCAATTCATTCGGAAATGGTTGTCTTATCATGTTTTCATGGTTTTCTTGGATGTCGTTTTTATTAAGAATCGGTTGTAGTATAGTGGTAAGCTTCTTGTATGATTTATTCCTGGCATTTCTAAGATCCTCCTAGTTGATCTGGTTTAAATGTGAGAAATTTGAGAGAAAGTGTCGGTATTGTCTGCTTGGCATCCTGTTGTACCACTTTCTCTTATTATGTCAAGTCAGTCTATATCTCTTTGGAATTCAGTGTTGATAGGATTGTGGAATTCTTATTCATCACCATCAGAAAGTGTTATCATTTCGTCCGGTGCAAAGTGATTAGTAAGTAATATTCGATCTACGCATCTCCTCTTGGTTCGGAACGCTAGTAAAGTCATGTTATTCCATGAGCTTGTCTTAATTATAAAAGGGTTATCTAGTAAATTGTCAGAATTTTCTTCTTATTGGGAGGTTAAATTGGCATAGATGTCATTCCATAATGCTTATTTAATGTATATCTCTTCAATTGCGATTCTTTGGTTAGCCTGACTCGGAAGTAGTCTAGCTCTGGGAGCCAAGCAAATAAAAAGATGAGCTTCCTGAAGCTCTAATTATTTCTATCCTCAGTCCATTGCCATCTCTTCTTTGTTCGGCACTGGTAAGCTTAGGCGGTCAGTAGCCTCTTGTGACGTTCCCTGTGTTGAGCCAGCGTATGTGTTATAGTAGCTAGGTAAGCATATTATTGTTTTTCAAGGCTTCTAAGCGTAATAGAAGTACCATCCATCAGGCGGTGGTTTTTACGACAAAGGTATGGAGTTGTGAACTCGAGAGTTGCAGCTGTTTGGCAACTCGAAACGGTAGTTGATAGCTTAGGTCTGCCTATGTTCAGCTTTTAGCTAAATCTTCTTTAGTCCAGCAGACTGTGCGAGGATGGTTTCCTATTCAAATAGCTGCATGAGTTTGTGCTTTAAGTGGAAGAGTCTTCCTCCAAATATTGAATGGTAATACTAAATCTCTAAGGCGTTGATACCACTTTTGTCAAGACCCAACCTAGGCCCACGGCAGAAACCTACAATGAGTGTCGATCATTGCTAAACCACCAATAATTTATTAATGAAGATTATTAGTGATAGAGATAAGCTGGCAACCTGATCATATATACGTACCTATCTGCTGAAAGCATAAAGTCTGGAAAGATGACACGACTTTAACTTGCTGGCAATTAGAACACTGAGCCACAAACTCTGCTATGTCACACTTCATTCCGTCCCACCAATAAACCTGCTTAAGATCATGGTACATCTTAGTCGAACCTGGATGAACAGTGTATTTGGAATAATGTGCCTCTATCATAATCTGTCCACGTAAATCTGCAACATCAGGGTCACAAAGTCTATCTTTATTTCATGAGAACACCGTCAGTAGGAACCCTGTATGGTGACTCCGGTTTTCTTTCGGCTATCTGTTTGTATTAAACTAGAACTGGATCTTCATACTGACGCTGTTTTACTTTATGAAAATTTAGAGTTAAAGGTCTAGTGCAGCTTATCGTCCATCCATCATTGGCATATCTCCTTTACACCTCAACTCTTTGAGAAGTTACTTTAGCGTTATAAGTGCACATGTAATCAACTTTGTTGCTGGTATTCTACCTCAGCTCATGGTCCACCTACATGTCTCTGTTATTTTCACTTTTTCAAGTCATGATATTTTCAATTCAAAGATAATACCCTGAAGTAGATGTTCAGTTTGAAGATCATTCCTGGTCTGCATCATACTATCAAGTAGTATTTGCATGATCCTTATCCTTATATGATAGACCTATTCAAATGAACCTTTGACATACATTAGGATATGAGTAACTACATTCCCACAAGAAGCTTGCGGAACAACACTAACATCGATTGAGATGTTGCATAGTGTGTTTGTAAAAATAATATAGCTTGCATCAAATCTTCTATAGTGTGTAGTGACAAGGTAGTTCAAAAGCTTCCCCTATTGCATCAAGCGTGAGCTAATTGTTAGTTCCATCAACATGTTCTATATTGAAAGGTATATCGAAAAGGTGATTATCGGCTGAATCATGTTAATCCATTCAAAGTTCCGTATATCTTTGCTTCGAAAATGTAGAACTCTCCTCTCGTGATCGAGGAAGGATCGTATAAGTCAGAATAATCCAGGCAATGGTATTATCATATTATCCAGATAAGTTTTATTCCAAGAGTTCGGTGTTCGTGTTATAATTTTGATTCTATAATCATGAGAAAAATTCTGTGGGATAGTTGATGAAGGTCGTGCAAGTTCTTTTGTTATCAGCGTGAATCTTGCTTTACACTTAGGCTCGATCGAGGACGAACGAGAGTTTAAGTGGAGGAGAATGAAACGACCTCGGTTAATCGTTTCAGAAGTTAGGACTACGATTGGCGTGCCGATAATTTTAAAATATTCGTAATATCCATTAGGACCTGTCTGTAAAATTTGAACTAAATCAGACCTCGTTTAGTAGGCATTAGAAGAAGGTTTCAGTTTTAATTGTCGATAAATATAAAAAAAAGATTTTCGAGCTCGGTTTTGGCAAATCCGATTCGAAATTCTAAAGCGCTTTTGGGTTCGTATGATTATTTATACCTTTTTTGAACTTTCGAAAGTGAATTTCGAGGTTGTTCGGCTAGTTTTCGCTAAAATGTCGAAAGTTAAATAATTTGACCTTTTTCCATTTAATTTGCATATTGAGTTTCGGGAGTCCGATTTGAGATCCGCCTTAGCTAGTGTGTTACATATATTTTGTATAACTGGTATAAAAAAGTTGAAATTATTTTGAATATCGTAGGGTACCGTTTTACTTTTTATCGTACCAGCGAATTTTAAAGGGAAAAAAGAAGGAAAAGACAAAAGAAATTTAAAAGTTAGGCGGTGGGGGTGACGACAAGTTATATCATAAGCAGAAACAATAAAAATTGAACAGAAAGGGAAACGAGATTTGAGAAAATGGAATACGGCCGAAAAAATGCCAGAAAATGTGAAAAGTGCTTGGAAAATAGTAGAATTTTCACCCTGAAATATTCAGGTAATGATCTTAATAAATTATTTGATTTTATTACGTGTGTTTGAATATATTTTGACGGTAAAAATTGAGATATTAGACATCGTTTTAATAAGTTCAATTAATAGTTTAAAGGGTCAAATGGACCCCGATAATGGAATTGATTATATATTCGTATTCAGTGAGTTATGGGAAACATATAAATGTAATTTATTTAGGGTTTGGTTATGTGACCTTAAACCCTGTACATAGGCCTGGCCTGCGTATTGTGTATGCGAATAGGGTATCAGGTTCCTAACCGAATTGCCCTAAGACGTAAGGAATGAAGCCTTTAGCCTCATTTGATATATTTTTCTGCTTATTGAATAGAATGGGATCGTTTGGCAATGAAACCAAAGGATGAAGCGGTCGTTGATTAGAAGTGCTAAATTTTTGAAGAGGTAAGTGTTTATATCCATTTCTTTGGAGGCATCTGGCCTCGTGGATTTTCTACCACGTGTTCCTTACGTGTGTACTTGCCGATAGGCATACTCATTACGCATTAGCTTTGGATTTACATTGTATATTATATGTTATGTCCTGTTGTTGGTATTGCATTGATGATCTGAGCATTGTACTCTGGTTGTGAGTTGGCATCTGCTTCCCGGCTGTTGATGAGACTCCCGCGTCGGTGAAGGGTTATTATTGCATCACATTGCATTCATATGCATTATATGTCATTCATATGCATTACATTGCATATCATTATTGAGTGCAGGAGTATTCCGCCCCAGGAGAGTGCAGGAGTATTCCGCTCTTATGTCAGATACTGAGTGCATGAGTATTCCGCCTCAGCTTTACATTATATCGGGTGCAGGAGTATTCCACCCTAGGAGAGTGCAGGAGTATTCCGCCTCTGGTTTATATCATATCGTGTGTAGGAGTATTCTGGTCCAGTTGGTTATCAGATTGGATTCCCCTCGAATGCAGGAGTATTCCGTTTCGAGATGGGATGATGGGCACATGTGACCCTTTGCATTATATTTCATTTCATTTCATCTAATTTAATTTTATTTCATACCATTGGGTAGACTTGCGGTACATGACTACTGTTCTGCTTATACGTGCATTGCTTATTTGGTTATATGTTTCTGGCTCGTATTGCTGGTTGATTTTATGGTTTCATACGTGTTTCCGGTTATTACCTAGCTCTGCCTTTTTATAATTTAAATAATAGGAATTTAGTTTATCTGTTTCTTCTCCCTGGCTAGCTATCCTAATTTTTGAGGTGGCTAGTCTGCCCCACTTATTGAGTCCTTTTGACTCACCCTTGTTTGTTGTTTGTTTCTTGTCTATCTATTTCGTTTCAGCAGGTTCGCTCCAGGATTGAGTTCGCCACGTTGTGAAGGAGCGAAGACGACTTCAACTGTCAGGGTGAGCCAGCTTTTATTCCGGATGGCCACCAGTTTATTGGTTATTATTTCAGTTGCATTTTGCTCCCTTCAGGAGGTATTTGTCTTCTTTTGTACTCTTAGATGTCTAGTCTGGATAGCCCTAAACGTAGTATATTGGGTAGTCAGCTGTAATTTCTTTTGTATAGCTTAGAGGTATCAGTATCTCTGTATTTTTTTAAGTCTTGTCCTTATTTATGAATTATTATATTTATTTTTCTAATTTAATCGGTAAGAGTTCGCCCGACGGATCTAGGAGAGGATGTTGGGTGCCCGCACGGCCTAACCGGATTCCTGGTCGTGTCATAATTGTTGCTTGTTATGGAAAATTACTAGCGACAAACTAGGAGCTCATGCCAATAGGAATAGTCAAGTGAGATTGAGAGGGAGAAAATAGGTAAATAATCCCGATAATTGAGGAAATCGTCACCCTAGGCTTTTTATTCCTTAAATCTTCTCTAGCCATTTTACTTCTTGCTATTAGTTACTTGTTATTTAATTTTAATTTTTATACAAAAATCATTAGAATTGATTCCTGAAATTGTTTGAACGAAAACTTGGTGAAATGATAAAGTTACTAATTTACGCTGATTCTGTGGGATTCGACCATGGACTTGTTAAACCAGGTTATATTCTGCAATGGCTGCTTAATCCTTTACGAAGTCATAATTGGCCGTGATCAAATTGTAGAGCCATTGAGGGGAACATCAGTAAGTTTTTAGCTTATAGATAATTGCTAATTTTAAAAGTATGATCAGTTTCTATTTTGTTCATCTTTGTTCTAACTTTTTGATTCATATGAACAGATTTATGCCCTTGAGAAGTTCAAAACTCGCCGAATTATTTACTGGATCCAGAAATTGAGAGGACATTCAAGGCCTTGAACAGGGCCAATAAGAACAAACACCCACCAGTTCAACAAGAAGTAGAGAGTGAGGTTAAGATGGTTGATACTCACTCTGTCTCAATTTATGTGGAAGTATTTCTTTTTTAGTCTATTTACAAAACTATGTCACATTTCTATAAGTAGAAATAATTTACCTTTATGAAATGATTTCTGGCCACACAAATTTCTAGGGCTTGTTTTAGACCACAAATTTCATAAGTCTTATGTCTCTCTTAAACTCCATGTACAGTCAAACCCCACTATATAAAATGAGATGTACGTAATAATAGAGAATAGGTAGCTCTGAATGACTGAGCTTAGCCCACATCTGATAACCTGGCAATTGACGTTGTTGTTCTTACAATTGAAGCAGAAATTTTTTAGATCACAAACACCATGTTAAATCTGCTTCATAACAAAGGGCAATATACTAGGAGAGATCATTAAGACCTACAACAGTAGCTTCAAAACTTTTTGTCTGTTTTCCACCTAAACGAAAGCTCGTATGACACCTGATACTAATAAGCTATTGTTGTTCCAATTTTCACTCACTATAGATGACATAGCACTGTTCACTCACGTTCACTCAGATGCACTTGATCTAAGCTTGTCTAAAGATGAGCAGATGGTACTGATGATGACTCCGTTGACATTGTTGACAAAAGAATGATGAGATGGGAACCAAGTAGGTTCATATAATCGATGCTACGAATGGTGGATTATGCACACCATTTGTTGTCCAACCAATGGTCGATCCAGTTTATAATGAGTTTGATCCACAGATTCAGACTTATAATGAAGATCAACTATATGAACAATTATGGTGGTCAGAGACAAGGTGCATAATAAAGGGTCAGCAACCTCAGCAGCTATAATATCGTTATGTGGCCCAAATGGTACCATACCAGTGACAAGTTGAGTATAATCAACAGGCTGAACAACATATAGGTGTACTATCAATAGCATATTTTAGCAATTGGTGGGTAGTCAATAAAAAATACAGGAGCAATTGTCTACACATGATACTGCTATCAAAAATATTGGGACCCAGTTGGGCCAGATATATGTGGCCTTAAGAAATCGATCCCAAGGAAGCTTTGCCTAGTGACAACACAATCAATCCAAAGGATTTACTTAACAAGCAGGTAATGGCTTTGAGTTTGAGGAAGGACAGAGATCTAGACAGAGAGCAATAATTCATAGAGGTGAAAAGACATTTATCACCAATTCAAGTAAAGCAGAGATAGAGCAACATGGTGACTAAACTGATGTAGTTGTGAGATAGGGAAAACCTGTTAATTCTAATGAGAAGGAACCCATGAAAGAGCCTGCTAGAGAAGAGAAAAAGTGGTTGAAAAAGCTACAGAGCCAGTGGAGTAGAACTCCAATAGAAAGAGGTCTCCATTACCTTATCCACATAGGTTGGAAAAGCAACAAAAAATGAAAAGTTTAAAAAGTTTTTTAAAATGCTTATAGTTAAATATTCCCTTTATAGAGGTAATCACTGTATGGTAAGTTGTGGAAAGATCTTCCGTCTAAGAAGGTCAACCTTAATGAGGTTGAGATGGTGGAGTTGAATAAGGTGTGTAGTGATTTGATCACGAATCCCGTTGCTAAAAAGAGATAAGATCTTGTAGTTTCACCGTCCCCTGTATTGTTAGGGATTTCACCGTTGGTAAAGGCTTTATGTGATTCAAGAGCAAGCACTAATTTGATGCCCCTAGAGGTGTACAAGATGTTGGGCTTGATAGGAAAGAGACCAATTGCAATGAGTATTCAGTTAGCAGATCGAAGGCAAAAACATCCGATGCAAATAATTGAATATGTGTTTGTGCAGGTTGGCAGCTTTAGGTTCCCTATTGATTTTTTGGTGTTGGACTGCCCCATTGATATGGAGGTTCCTATTATTTTGGACTGTCCATTCTTATCTACTGATATAGCGGTTGATGTTTTTTATGCAAATAAGTTGTCTCTAAAGCTTAATAATGAAAAGATAGTGGTTGACATAGGAAAATTGATAAAGAGACCTTGGGATAACATCTATTGTTCAGTGTTTCGAGTCAAGAAAGAAAATGATGCGTTGTGCCACGACGTTGAATAAGGTGCAATTTTAGAGGCACCCCAAGAAAATGTGTATGTAGTTTAGTGTTAAAAAATATATTAAAAATTTGTCGTGCCTCAGAAGTTAAATAAGGTGTTGGTTGGGAGGCAACCTGATGCTTCGTGCTTTATTTTCATTTTTTGTTTCATTTTGAAAAGTGTTAGTTGGCGAGTTTATTTATTTATTTATTTA
This sequence comes from Petunia secreta, assembly GCA_029990175.1. Taxonomy (NCBI): domain Eukaryota; kingdom Viridiplantae; phylum Streptophyta; class Magnoliopsida; order Solanales; family Solanaceae; genus Petunia; species Petunia secreta. The sequence goes on from JARKIP010000038.1 coordinate 5,358,042, forward strand.
TTTTTTCTCTTTTTGTAGATTTCGAATAGTTTGGAGTCTAAGTGTGAGGCACTTACAATTCTGACATGATTGAAGATGAAGTCCTGTTTGGGTTTAGTTTGAGTACCCAAAGCCCTAAGGAAACTCAAAAAGATGTTCTTTGGACTTATAGGCCCAGAGAGTTTCTCGATCTCCGTTATTTTTGTCTTAATAAATTGAGAGCTTTGCATGATCTTAAGTGTGGGTGGGAGTCTTCTAATTGGCATTAATAATCCCCTTTGGTTTTTCTTAGTGCCTCAGTTCTTTTTCAAAGGATTTAGTTTGGACGGGGTATATGTTAAAAATATTCTTTAGGATTAGAGTAGTAGGAAGGAGAACTCATGTGATCTTCTACTTGTGGTGTATTTTATGTGGATACTTAGGGCTAAATATGTGGACTACATGCATTCTTCTTTATTTTGTATTATTATGCATTAATAATTGTTAGTACCCTCGTGTGACTCTTAGGCTCAATTTTTTTACTCTATTTTATTGTCTGTTTGAATATTTGCTTTAACTTGAGAGCTGTTGGTAGACCGTGTGCCATGTGTGTGTGAGGCTTTGTTGTTGCTTTATGCTATATTATCGTGTCTAGAACATGCCCCGAGTGTGTGCAAAGAGAAATGATGAGTCTTGCTCGATTTAAGAAGTGATGTATGCATATCTTGGTTAACCCATGAATTATTTGCCAACCTAATGAAAATTGACACAAGTTATTCCTTTGAGCCTAACATTTTCTTTAGTAGGCATATTACAAGTTGAAACCTTTTTTTTATATTGATCATGTTTTAACCCTGTTATCTCTTTTGAGAATATGGTTCTTTTGAGCTTTAATGGCTATATATAAGGTGGTTGGTTGTGTTTGAGACGAGTGACAAGAAATAAATGTGCATTATTTGAAAGAAACTGCTTGTAAGGAATGAAAAGAAAATTAAATTAAAAAAAAGGACATGGCAGCACAAGAGAAAGAGAAAAGAGAATAAAATTTAGTTCTTTACTAGTGGTGGCTCTTGAAATCTTTAAAGAAACGAAGCTTGGGATGATGAAAATTGAGAGATTTGGAGTAGTTGGGTGAAAAAGAAAGTGAGCAAATTATGTGATTTTTTAAAACGCTAAAAGGAGGTTTGTCGCTATAAACTAAATGTATCAGACCCGTCCCCCAACTTATACTACAACTTATGAAAGTTCTACTTAATCTTAGATTGAGCGAGCTAGCATTAGTCAAGTCCTACACCACAAGCAAGCCTGTGTTACGTTTAGTGTGGTACATGAACTTCTTTCTGAGAGTGAATGAGTCTTACAATGGTTGAGTCCCAATGTCTCTTGGAACATTATGTGAGATTGGGACAATTTATTTGTTGTAAGGGCATGGTTTATGAGGAATATGTGAAGTTATTAGGTTTCTCAGTTAGAGTAGCTGAGTGAGTAGGAGAATATGTACTAATGAGTTGGCTCTTGAGGTTAGGAGGTCACAAAAAGTTCATATGTGTTGTTCTAAGTCTTCGTATAAGCCATGGCCATAGGTAGTGTCATCATTCATAGTATTCAGTGAGTTTTGCTTGAGGACGAGCAAAGATGAAATCATGGGGTATTGATATTCAACAAGAAAAAAATGTTTTGAGATGTGTTTTATCTCTTATTTGTGTACTTTATGTGTGCTTTGAGCTTAATTTCTAAGATATGGTTTTGTTGTGTAGGAACAAACATAGAGAAGATAGAGGGATTTCGAGCTGAGTTGGGCAGAAATGGAGCATAAAAATATGAGTAGGGAAGAAATCAAGGCAAGGATGAGAACTTAGAAGGAAAATTGAAAAGCAGTAGAAACGCCTTGCCACACCACATGTGCTGGGCGGTGCAACGGGCCGAAAATAATGAAACATGAATTTTGTGCAGATTTTTTGAAGGTTCAGTATCTTACTGGCGCACCGCGTCGAGCCAAATTTCTGCTAGTTTTGTATTTTGATTTCGTTTGGGATTCCGGGTCCATGTTGGTCGGTCTGTATGAATGGTATAAAATCCTTCAAACACGTCCAAAAACACAATTTTTGGCCTGAAAATGAGCAAACGGAGGATTCAACCTTAGAGACTTCATAAACACACAAGTTTTTCATAAATTCTTCCATTATTCTCGCAATATACCATTCATGATTGTTTATGTTGCATGATGTGAGTAATGAAGATTGATAAACAAAGGACATGGTGAAGGGCCTGGTCCTTGTATGAAGGCATGACTGATCGAAAAGATTATGGCTTGCATATCCATGCAGTACTAGAAAAACTTAGCGTGTACAAGTTTAACTAATCCTAGTCAGCAGAAAAAGTCGTGCTTGGGCTGCTTCTATGAAGTATGAATGAGATCGTGTTATACAAGGAGTGTATCATATGAGATCTTCTCTTACCATAATTGAGAAGATTCATAGTGATAACTTACTAGGGTTTCAAACACCCTATAAAAGCTAGTAATTGAGGCAACTGCATATTCATTCATTCACGGCAAGAGTATAGAGCAATCAAAGGGCAATTCAGTTATTGATCGTGAGTGAGTGGACAACTGCAGACGACCATTGAAGAACCCCGTGCTTATTCAGTATCTATAATAGGTTTTTTATTATTGTTGCTGAGTCGAACTGTGTTTAATGTATTACCTATTTGCTTAGTCTGAGAAGCAGTGTATTAGGTGAATCTTGTGAGAACATTTAGTAAAACCTAGAGTTTAGCTTTGAGAGTGTTTATGGTCTAGAGTGTAGCCCCTTGGTTACAAAGTTTGTAATCTAAAACTTGCTCGTTGTGTTAGTGGAAGAGTTTCAAAATCCCAGAGTGTAGGTCGTAGTTATTCTCCCTTGAGCAAGGAGTTTTTCATATAAAATCATTGTGTTCTTTACTTTCAAAATTTGTTCTATGTTTGGGTTAGTGTGCTGAAGGATGTATAGAAGAACCAGGTTCTTGTAGTGAAGAACGAACTTCTTAGCAAAAATCGGTGGATGCTATTCAAACCCTCTTTCTATTTTCATGAATAGGTGCACTGCGAACATCAAGTGGTATCAAAGGAGGTCTTCTCAGTGTTAGGCTAACACCTAGATAATGATCTAGTCATGAATGAACCACCAACTATCAGTGAAGGACAATCTATTTGTAGGCACCGCATTTCAAGGGACAGTACCATGCGTGACAGAAAGACATGATAGAGAATTTCATCTGTGCTGAAGACTATCAATTAAGGTTTCTTCTCGAACTGAACTTAAGAACAAGTGTGAATACAGTGATGTGTGTTACAAGATGATTGAAAAAATTCATAAAGCCAAACTAGTTATTTGTGCTCTTGGCCCTAAGGAATTCAATAGAGTTTCATCATACAAAACTGAAAAGAAAATATGGGAAGCTTTGGAAGTCGCACATGAAGGAACTAGTTAAGTCAAGGACTCAAAGTAGAGTATGATCAAGAGACAATTCAAACTTTCACTATATGAAAAAAGGAATCAATCCAAGACATGACGACAAGGCTGACTATCATTACAAATAAGATGAGGTTAGTGGATAAGGACATTCCAGAAATAGAGATGGTAGACAAGGTTCTCAGAATACTACCTGACTTATGGGAACCAAAGGTAACTACCATCATTGAATCTACGCGACTGAAGTATATAAAACTGGAAGAACTAATTGGGAGTTTGTAAACTCATAAAATGATGAAGGAATCTAGAAACAAGTCTGCACCTAAGAAGGAAAAGACTCTAGCATTGGAGGCCATTGATGAAGGCGACATTGACATTAATGAGGTTGAGATGGATATGGTTGGTGCTCTCAGACAACAGCTAAGGTTTAAGAAGAAAATTAAGGACAACTCTGGTAAGAAGGACATTGTTTATAGTCCAGACTACTCAAGGCGTTTAACTGCTTCAAGATGGATCATGGTGTCAAAGATTGTCCAATTTGGGAAATTGAATGGTTGAGAAATAGAGCTTCAAAAGGAGAAGGAAAAGTAGAAGGACAAGGACAAGGACAAGGACAAGAAGAAGACGAGGCGTCCATCAATTTTTTAGGGCAAAAAGAAGGAAGAAGAATGAAGCTTTCTATGCAAACCTGGGGACCCTCTGAAAGTGAATCTGATTTGGATGAAGAGCCTGATGATGAGTTGCCATTAGCACTAGTAGAATTGACTGTTAAAATCGCTGAGGGAAGAGAACCATTCAGACCTCTACTGTTTGAAGGAATTCATTATAAAGAGTGGAAGAGGGAGATGAAGATTTTTCTTCAGGCAATGGATTACAGTCTCTGGGTAATTGTGAAACAAGGACTTCATGTTCCTGTGAAAAGAACCACAAATTTATCCTTTGTACCAAAGCTGGTGGAAGAACTCGACTCACATGATCTGTACTGGGTCCAAGAAAATGCTAAAGTTGTACTAGCATTGAAATATGGACTGAGATTTGATGTGTTGGCCAAAATCTCAGGATGTTCTACTCCAAAGGAGATATAGAAGAAGCTGAAGGAAATCTACAAGGAAGATCCTAAGAAAAGGGGGTCGGCTCTCATGGCAACAGACGATGAGGAATCTTCACATGCAGCTGAGGTAAATCTCTCCAATCTTAAAGAAAAGCTTCATACATACTTTCCTAAAAGTCTCTCACTAATAACTGCCACTCTAATCGAGGGATATGAAAAGTTGAAGGCTAAGAAAAACCAACTATATATAGTTGTGTCTGAACCTAAAGCTAAATGCAAGAACCTGGGAAAAACCAATCCTGATCTTGAGGAAACTAATGTCTTTTATAACGGTCAGGTTCTTGCTCACCAGAATAAAATCTCAAAGCTTGAACTTGAAATCACTAGGTTGAGAGAATCTAGTGGAAAGTAGGTGATCAGTGAAGTTCAAACTCTCCTTGAATCTGAACTTAAATAGAAAAATGAGATTCTTTATCAGGAAACTGAAAAAGAATCGAGCTATTCAAGAAAAAATTGAAAAGGCTGATTATGAACTCACAAGACTCACTAAATGGAATAAGTCCTCGGAAGCTATTAACAGGGCTCTTAAGAACCAGAACAATGGCAAAAAGGGCTTAGGTTTCAAGAAACCAATGCCGCCTTATAATCCTAAAAATAAATTAGGACTCTCTGAGAATATGTTGTGCACCTTCTGTGGGAACACTTGTCACTATAAAAAAAATTGCATGACTGTTAAAAGGGCTAAAAGTAAGAACAAAAAGTTCATATTACCTGGTTGGCTAGGAAGGGACCCAAGCTTGTCTGGTTAAAAGGGCTAAAATTAAGAACAAAAAATTGCATGACTGTTAAAAGGGCTAAAATTAAGAACAAGTGGGTAGTGTGGCTTTTAGTGGTGGCAAGAGTTGTCAAATAGTTGGTATTGGAAAAGTTGGGAGATAACTGGATAATGCCATTGAAAATGTGTATTGTATGGATGGACTGAGGCACAATCTGATGTGCATCTTCAAACTATGTGATAGAGGAAATGAAGTTAGTTTCTCATCTGTAGGCTACATTGTGAAGAAACTACAATGTGGGAAGGTGGTGATGGAAGGGAATTGAGTGAACAATGTGTATAAATCATCACTAGGTTCTTTCCAAAAAATAATTTGACTTTCCTGAATTTACAAGAGAGTGACTCACAGCTATGGCACAAGAGATTAGGGTATGCAAACTTGTCTCCGCTAAATAAGCTAACATAAAAAGACTTGGTTCGTGGACTGCCTACCAAGAAGTTTGAGGACACCAAAATGTGTGATACTTATGTCTGGGGGAAACATGTCAGATCATCATTCAAGTCGAAGAAAGTGGTGAGTACGTCGAAACCACTTCAATTAGTGCATATGGATATGTGTGGCTCAATGAGAGTAAGAAGTAGATGAGGGAAGAGTTTCATGATGGTGACAGTTGATGACTACTCAAGATACACATGGAACTTGTTTCTCACTTCGAAAGATGAGGCATTGGACAACTTCAAAGATTGGGCTGGGATTGTGCAAAAGAAGCTTAGCCTGGAACTTGTGAGTATTAGGTCTGATCATGGCACATAATGCAAAATTTACTGAATATTGTCTCAAGTACAGTGTTGATCATAATTTCTCTACACCAAGAACCCCACAGCAAAATGGGGTAGTTGAGAGGAAGAAGAAATCCTTGGAAGACATAGGGAGAACTATGTTACTGTCAAGTGGATTAGCAAGAAACTTCTAGGCTGAATTAATAAATACAGCTTACTATCTGTTAAGCAGACGCTCCATCAGAGCAATTCTTGACAAGACTCCATATGAGTTGCTCAGAGGTAGGAAACCAGACATTGCACATCTGAAACTTTTTGGGTGCAAGTGTTTTGTTCATAACAATAGAAAGGAACCTTTGGGAAAATATGATGCAAGGAGTGATGAATCAATATTTCTAGGTTACTTTACTCAAAGCAAAGCCTATAAAGTTTTGAATAAAAGAACACAATCTGTTGAAGAAAGCATGCATATGGTGTTCGATGAATCATTTGAGATTGTTGCAGAAGAAGATGAAGAAGATCAAGCCATAGGTCTAGCTCAAGAAGAATATGCGGAGATTACAGAAAATTCAGAAGAGAAAGAACTGTAGGGAAATGAAGGAGCTGTGACTCAGAAGGAACAAGGAGTCAACGTGGCAGGGGGAATAGATTTCATTCTTAAATGTTTGTCTAAATGAAGAAGTTTATGTGATTCAGCCACCTAGCTTTGTGAACAGTCAATTTCCTGATCATGTGTTTAAACTTAACAAGGCTCTCTATATATTGAAACAAGTACCCAGAGCTTGGTATGAAAGGCTATTAGGGTACTCTCTCAAGAACGACTTTATAAGAGGAAAGATTGATAACACCCTATTTCTGAGAAAGAAGGGGAAGGATCTGCTTATAGTTCATGTTTATGCTGATGCTATCATTTTTGGTGCCACAGATGAGATCAAGTGCAAAGAATTCACGAAGCTGATGGGAAGAGAACTCGAGATGAGTATGATGGGAGAAATGAATTTCTTCTTGGGTTTGCAGATCAAATAAACTCCAGAAGGAACCATGATTCATCAACAAATGTACATCAAGGAATTGTTGAAAAAGCTTGATATGAAAGGAGCCAAGGAAATGGCTACTCCTATTGCTCCTGGAACAAAGTTGGATCTGGACGAACTCGGTGCTTCTACTGACAAAACTAAGTATAGAGGAATTATTAGTTCTCCACTCTATCTTACTGCTAGTCGTCCAGAAATCGTCTATAGTGTACAACTTTGTGCTAGATTTCAGGTAAAGCCCAAAGAATCTCACTTGACAACTGTTAAGAGAATTCTCAGATATCTAAAAGGAACTCAAGACTTATGTCTATGGTATTCCAGGGGTAGTACATTTGAGTTGATTAGGTTTGCATATGCTGATTATGCAGGACATCTTGTGGACATGAAGAGTACTTCAAGAATGATACACTTCTTAGGTCCTTGTCTAGTTTCTTGGCTACAATGAAAAAGATTTAGTGGCCCTTTCCACAGCTGAAGCTGAGTATGTTGTTGCTGCCTCTTGCTGTTCATATTGTGTTGGATTAAACAACAACTAGAGGACTTAGGTATCAAAAATGGACCAGTACCTATAGCCTGTGATAATACAAGTGCAATGAATATTGCCAAGAACCCAGTCCAGCACAAGAGAACCAATCACATTGATATTAGACACCATTTTCTGAGAGACAATGTTCAAAAATGTCTAATAATTATGAATTCTCTCAGGACGGAAGATCAAACTACTGACTTCTTCACTAAAGCATTGAGCAGAGTACAGTTTGAGAGAAACAGATTGGAGTTTGGGATGACCAAATACATGGATGATCCAGAACCTGATTCTCCCAATGATTAGCTAGTTAAGTATTTTAAAGTTTTGTTAGAATTTTAGTTCGTATAGTCTATTCTAATTCTTGTACTATAAATAGTACACCAGTTTAACTGAGCATAAACTTATAATATTATCTAATGTGTTCCTATTTAAGGACTTGTTAGGCTTATGGAAGGATCTATGATTAAAACAAGGAACCATCTTCAAGTACACATTATGTGTTTAATTTTATTAAGTGCCATGCAAAACTTGAGTTGTTCTACATGTGCATCACTAAAATCCCATTCGTGTGTAATCGCCTTGAATTTTAGCCATTATCTTTTTTCGGTTACAATTTTTGAAATTCAAACTCTTTCCACTTGGAAAAGGAGTCTTAATTACTTGTCAATCAAAACTGTCACATCCACTACCTTTTAGCGGTTCCCAAACGCTCAAAAAGGTGTTTTTCTTTTCAGTCATCATAAATTTTTCCTTTTTTTAAGAACTAAAACAAACCTCTACTCTCTCTAACTCTCTCTGCTAAACCCTAAATTGAACAAATATTCTCTCAAACATTCTCTCATTCTCTCTTCAACCGAATTCACTTAAAAATCCAACAATGTCTCAGTCACAATCAACATCTTCCTCCCCCACCAAAATCTATGAACCACAAGTTTCACAAAAATCCACAAAGAAACTCCTGGCAAGTGCTTCTACTTTAGCTAAACGATTGGCTAAAGCAAGGCAAAATGTTCAAGAAAGTTCGCTAAGCAAGAAGGGAAGAAGTTTGCACCAATATCTAAAACCACTTTGGTAGCATCTAATGTCTCTAAACAAAATCCCACAAAGGTAAGGCCCCCACACCATTGAAACTAGTTCTACATTTCTTGAATCTATTTTAAGTCTTGAAAAGGTAGCTACATAAGTCTTAGTTACTAGGATGGTTGAATTAGTGAAGTCTGCAAATGGTGTTGGTCTGGGAGTAAAGGATATAGAGGGAATGATGCTATTTAAAAGGTTGACGAATCTAGAGTAGAACCTGATGTTGTAAGGATAGAAGCTAGTTTTGCTAGAGTAGATGCTGTCAAAATTGCATTAGAATCAATGAAGACTGTGGAATCAGTGGGTTCTCAAAAGGGCCCATTCGACAGACCTAGTTCGGAGGCTGTTCCCTCAGAGACTGTAATGGAGGATGTAGGAGTCAGTGGTCAAGTCAGTATAGACCAAAGACCTGCTGAGTTGCTAAGGGAACTGATAAAAGATATGGCTCTTCAGTACCTTAAAACAATTGATGATGTAGGAATTGACTAGACTGACTCTGATGAGTAGTAGCTGGAGAAAGAGATGGAAGAAGTTTTAGAAACTTAAGGGAGAGAGGGTGAGAAAAGAAAAAGCAAGAGGAAGTTTGGTGAGAAAGATGAGAGGATTAAGGAATATAAGGATAAAGTAATGTTTGTTTATTAAACAAAGCCTGTGGAGGAGAAAACTGAGAAGGGGAATAGAAGAAAGCTGGTAAAAGGTGGAAAAGCTGTGGGAATAAGGCAACCAGTGGATGAGAGTGATGATGAGGAAACAAAATCTGAGTCTGAAAACAAGGAGGAGCATGTGGTCCCTAGAAAGGTGGCAACCAGGCTAGCATTGAAGCAGCAAGTAGACAATCTAGCTAAATATGCAGAAAAGAAAAAAGTTGTGAAGGTAGTTTAAAAAGAACCCACCCCTACTGAGGATAAAAACTTTGAGATGAAGGACACAAATATTGATGATGGGAACTATGAGGACCCAAATGATTCTGACTCTGGTGAACGTTCTGATAATCCTCAAAACAACCAGGTAGAGGTTGACAGGGGTGAGTTTTACTCAAACAAGTCTGTTTTGCATAGGAGCATCTTGTTTGACCTGGAGAAGCCACAAATGAAACCCCTAGTGGCCAAGTTAAATGTTCAAGGCTGGACCAAGCTATTCTCAAAATATTGAAAGATGGTTGTTCGTGGATGAGATAAGGGTGTTCTATACGAATTGCAGTGTAGTGGGGATGAGAGTGTACTTAGAAGCTAGGGGAGTTGAGATAGAATTTGGGAGATCTGAACTGGGGTAATTTTGGGAGTTTCTGCAGCTGGTTATTGCAGGTACTTGAAGTTGAAATAGCCTAAGAGAAAAACCAATGTTACTCGTCTTGAATTGACAAAAAAGTTCTTTGGGAACCCCATGCTTAGAAAGGAAATGAAGGTTGACAAGAAAGAAATAGAACCAGCTCATCAACTGCTCTTTGAATTCGTGCACAGAGGTGAAAGGAATGCGTGTGCACTGGACCTCACATACATGGACCTTCTTGATAGGTGTGTTCTGATCAATCTGCCTGGGCTCATTATTAGATATTTTAGGAGGATTGCCAGCACTAAGAAGTCCCACTCCTTGGTGCACTCCTATATTCTACAACAAATATTTGAGCACTTTGGTGTCCCTCTCAAGAACGGGAAGAAGCCCACACATCATACGAAGTTCGAGATGAATGTTCTAAAGACCTGTGATTTCTTTAAGGAAAGGATGGCATCAAAGTGTCCAATGTAGATCAAGATGGAAAAAGCAGATGGGAGTGAGGAATTTGGTTCTGATGAGGCTGTGGTAGCATTGAAGGAATTGGAGAAGACCTTGCAAAAATTGCAAGAAGAGAATGATGAGCTGAAAAGAGAGCTGAAGCTGAAGGATCAAGAGATCGATCGCTTGACCATTGAGTGCAACAAGCATTAGGCTGATCTGGTGGTTGAACATGCTAGTAATTCGAATAACCTAGAAGCACTTATCAAGCGCTTAAAGCTTCAACCCTAAACTTGTCCTTCCCTATTCCTTCCCTAGTGTCATGACCCAAAATCCTAGACAGCAGAGAGGGAACCCGAACTAACCCTGTCAGGCAAACCCACTCGCTAAATTAACAATTAATTTCAATATTACTAAAGAAAATAATAATAAAATTCAAGATGTGGCTTTATTATTAAAATACGTGGAATTTCCCACAATACAAATAAAAGGCCTAGTCTTCTACCATAAGTCATGAACATCTATAAGATAAATACTGAATAAAATATCTCGAATGTCTGAAACAAGAATGATATAAATGAAGTAAGTAAAAGGTGTGCCACAATGGAGCAACGATGGTTTGCTCATCACTGATCTATAGGAAAATCTTCAACTCTAGCCACGAGGCTCACTGGTACTCGAAACGTATGTGCCTGAACAAATAATAAGAAAACAACAAGAAAACAATGTAAGTTGAAAGGACTTAGTAGGTAGGTAGACTAGTTCCTATGAAAGACAGTAAACTAGTCTAAGCAATAAATTAACAGAATAGAGGAGGGAAAAAAGAAATATATTATAACTCGCTATTTAAATAGTTGGAGTCTGGATACCAACCCTAGCCTGAACAGGAGAAGTAGCTGCATCAACTGGTACACCCTGAGGGTACTGAGCCTTAAGAAATCCCGATATCTGCACCAAAGTGTCCTGAAGAACTAGGGTGGCTATAAATCCCCCATCAATGTTAACTGGATCTCCCTGAGGGTACGTTAAAAGTGGTAGATCCTCTGGTACAAGTGGCAGATCCTCTAGTACAAGTGGCGGATCCTCTAGTACTGGATCATCATCCTAAATCTCCTCTTTGAAGCACGGGTGGCCCGCACTAGTCCGGGCGGCTGTCTGAGTTTGAGTTCCACAACCACCCCTACCACGACCTCTACCTCGCCCTCTGCTACCACCTCTACCCCCACCTCTCAGGGCAGCCTGTATAGCTGGTACTACCCCAGGTGCTTGCAGTCCTGATGCTGCGTCTGGCACATTCGTCCCTTGCTGTTGTGAGGAAGAACGAGTTCTCACCATCTGCGAATTAAAGAGTGGGATAAGTTAGTCTTACACTTGAAAGTTAAACGCACGAAACAAAAGAATGAAAGAATGGAGAATTTTCACTAAATGCAACCTTAGCCCACCTATATAAGTAAAGACTTCTCCGTACCGATCAGCGAGGCTCTATTAGGCACTGTTCATGACTTATCAGGATGCTAGACCTGAGCTCTGATACCAATTGTCACAACCCAAAATCATGGACAGTCGTGACGGCACCCGAACTAACCCTATCGGATGAACCCACTTGCTAAATTAATATTTAATTTAAATAATACTGAAGAAAAATATATTAAATACCAAGATGTGGCTTTATTATTGAATATCCCACAATACAAATAAAAGGTCTAATCCTCTACCATAAGTCATGAATATCTAAGATAAATACTGAATAAAATATCTCGAAAGTCTGAAACAAGAATGATATGAGAAGTAAGATAAAGGTGCACCACCACGAAGCAAAGATGATTGGCTTACCGCTGATCTATAGGGAAATCTTCAACTCTAGCCACGGGGCTCATTGGTACTCGGAACCATATCTGCCCGAAAAATAATAAGAAAACAACATAATTCAAAAGGACTTGGTAGGTAGGTAGACTAGTTGTTATGAAAGACAGTAAACTAGTCTAAACAATAAATTAACAGAATAGAGGAGGGAGAAAAGAAATATATTATAACTCGCTATTCAGATAGTTCATCAACTCACACCATTCAACATCAACAAATATCATTCAAAGAACCAATAATTAAGCTCAGTTCACAGAACAACATAATATGTAGGCCAATTCTGAAAAAGATTTGATAATGGACCAACTCCGAGGCTATCAATTATACCAACTCCGAAAAATTATCAATTGGACCAATTCCGACATAATAAGTAATAACATGCATAAAACTTGCAATATTTTAAACAACAACCACGAGCAAACACAATCTAGAAAAACAACACACATTCCAAATAAAAATTTAAACTTAAGAACTAGTGTGAATACAGTGATGTGGGTTACAAGATGATTGAAAAAAATCATAAAGCCAAACTGGTTATTTGTGCTCTTTGCCCTAAGGAATTCAATAGAGTTTTGTAGAAGCTTTAGAAGTCGCACATGAAGGAACTAGTTAAGTCAAGGACTCAAAGCAGAGTATGCTCAAGAGACAATTCAAACTTTCACTATATGAGAGAATGAATCAATCCAAGACATGACGACAAGGCTAACTATCATTACAAAGCAGATGAGGTCATTGGATATGGACCTTCCAGAAATAGAGATGGTGACTTATGGGAACCAAAGGTAAATACCACCATTGAATCTACGCCACTGAAGTATATAAAACTGGAAGAATTGATTGGGAGTTTGTAAACTCATAAAAATGATGAAGGAATCTAGAAACAAGTCTGCACCTAAGAAGGAAAAGACTCTAGCATTGGAGGCCATTGATGAAGGCGAGATTGACATTAATGAGGTTGAGATGGATATGGTTGGTGCTCTCAGACAAAAGCTAAGGTTTAAGAAGAAAACTAGGGACAACTCTGGTAAGAAGAACATTGTTGATAGTCAAGACTACTCAAGGCGTTTAAATGCTTCAAGATAGATCATGGTGTCAAAGATTGTCTAATTTGGGAAATTGAATGGTTGAAAAATAGAGCTTCAAAAGGAGAAGGAAAAGTAGAAGGACAAGGACAAGAAGAAGACGAGGCGCCCATCAAATTTTAGGGCAAAAAGAAGGAAGAAGAATGAAGCTTTCTATGCAAACCTGGGGACCCTCTGAAAGTGAATTTGATTTGGATGAAGAACCTTATGCTGATTTGCCGTTAGCACTGGTAGAATTGACTGTTGAAATCACTGAGGGAAGAGATTCATTCAGACCTCCACTGTTTGAACGAATTCATTATAAAGAGTGGAAGAGGGAGATGAAGATTTTTCTTCGGCAATGGATTACAGTCTCTGGGTAATTGTGAATCAAGGACTTCATGTTCATGTGAAAAGAACCACAAATGGATCCTTTGTACCAAAGCTGGTGGAAGAAAACTGACACGACCCGGAATCCGGTTAGACCGTGCGGGCACCCGACATCTTTCCCTAGACTCGTCGGGCGAACCCTTACCAATTAAATTAGGAAAATAAATATAACAATTCTTAAATAAGGACAAGACTTAAAACAAAAACACAGACATACTGATACCTCTAAGCTGTACAAAAGAAATTACAGCTGACTACCCAACATACTAGGTTTAGGGCTATCCAGACTAGACATCTAAGAGTACAAAAGAAGACATATACCTCCTGAAGGGAGCAAAATGCAACTGAAATGATAACCAATAAACTGGTGGCCATCCGGAATGAAAGCTGGCTCACCCTGACAGCTGAAGTCGTCATCGCTCCTTCACAACGTGGCGAACTCAATCCTGGAGCGAACCTGCCGAAACGAAATAGATAGAAAAGAAACAAACAACAAACAAGGGTGAGTCAAAAGGACTCAATAAGTGGGGCAGACTAGCCACCTCAGAGAATAGGTTAGCTAGCCAGGGAGAAAAGAATCAGACAGACCAAATTCCTCTTATTTAAATTATAAAAAGGCAGAGACAGATAACAACCGGAAACACGCAAGAAACTTCTAAACTCAACCAAGGGTGCGTGGCAGAAACATATCAACAAATAAGCGATGCACATATAAGCAGAACAGTAGTCATGTACCGTAAGTCTACACAATAGTATGAATTGAGATGAAATGAAATAAAGTGAGATGAAATGAAATGAAATGAAATGAAATATGATGCAAAGGGTCACATGTGCCCACCATCCCATCTCGAAGCGGAATACTCCTGCATTAGAGGGGAATCCAATCTGATAACCAACTGGAGCGGAATACTCCTGCTCCTGGGGCGGAATACTCCTGCACCCGATATAATATAAACCAGAGGCGGAATACTCCTGCACTCTCCGGGGGCGGAATACTCCTGCACCCGATATAATGTAAAGCTGAGGCGGAATACTCCTACACTCAATATCTGATATAAGAGCGGAATACTCCTGCTCTTGGGGCGGAATCCTCCTACCCTCAATATGATACAATGGAGCGGAATCCTCCTGCTCCTGGGGCGGAATACTCCTGCACCCAATATGATATGCAATGTAATGCATATGAATGACATATAATGCGTATGAATGTAATGTGATGCAATAATAACCCTTCACCGGCGCGGGACTCTCATCGATAGCCGGGAAGTAGATGCCAACTCACAGCCAGAGTACAATGCTCAGTTTCTCAATGCAATACCAACAACAGGACAGAACATATAATACACAATATAAATCCAAGGCTAAGGCGTAAGGAGTACGCCTATCGGCAGCTACACACGTAAGGAACACGTGGTAGAAAATCCACGAGGCCAAGTGCCTCCAAAGAAATAGATATAAACACTTACCTCTTCCAAAAATTAGCATCGCTAATTAATAACCGCTTTTATCCTTTGGTTCCATTGCCAAACGATCCCATTGTGTTCAATAAGCAGAAAAATATATCACATTAGGCTAAGGGCTTCATTCCTCACATCTTAAGGCAATCCAGGTAGGAACCTGATACCCTATTCGCACACGCAATACGCAGGCCAGGCCTATGTACAGGGTTTATGGTCACATAACCGAACCCTAAATAAATTACATTTATAAGTTGCCCATAACTCAATGAGTACGAATATATAATCAATTTCGTTATCGGGGTCCATTTGACCCTTTAAACTATTAATTGAACTTATTAAAACGATGTATAATATTCCAAGTTTTACTGTTAAAACATATTCAAACACACGTAATAAACTCAAATAATATATTAGGATCATTACCTGAATGTTTAGGGGTGAAAATCTTAATTTTCTCCGGCTCCTTTTCCTTTCCCTTTTCCTTCCTCTCCACTTTTTTTTTTTTTGCTCTTTACTCTTGTTTCCCGTTTCTGTTCTAATACATATCTTGACCAAGGGCCACCGCCCATGGTCTTTCTCTTTTGTCCTTTCCTTTTTTCTTTTTCATTTTCTTTTATTTTATTTTCTCGTCGAAAATTAAAACGGTACCCTATGATATTCGAAATAATTCCTACTTTTGCATACAAGTTATACAAAATTTATGTAACATACTCGCGAAGGCGGATCTCAAATTGGACTCCCGAAACTCAAGATGCGAATTTAAATAGAAAAAGTCAAATTATTTAACTTTCGGCATTTTAGCGGAAACTAGCCGAACAACATCGAAATTAACTTTCGAAAGCTTACAAAAGTCACAAATAATCGTACGAACCTAATGGCGCTTTCGAATTTCGAATCGGAGCTCATTCGCCAAAACCGAGCTCGAAAATCTCTTTTTAATATTTATTGACAAATAAAACTGAAACCTTCTTCCGATGCCTACCAAACGAGGTCTGATTTAGCTCAAATTTTACAGACAAGTCTCAATGGACCTTACGAATATTTTAAATTATCGGCACGCCAATCGGAGTCCTAACTTCCGAAACGACTTACCGAGGTTGTTTCATTCTCCTCCACTTAAACTCTCGTTCGTCCTCGAACGAGCCTAAGTCTAAAGCAACATTCACACTGATAACAAAAGAACTTGCACGACCTTCATAAATTATCCCCCGGAATTTTTCTCATGATTACAGAATCAAGATTATAACACGAACACCGAACTCTTGGAATAAAACATATCTGGATAATATGATAATACCATTGTCCGGATTATTCTGACTAAGATGATCCTTCCTCAATCACGAGAGGAGAGTTCTATATTTTTGAAACAAAGATACACGGAACTTTGAATGGGTTAACATGATTAAGCCGATAATCACCTCTTCAATATACCTTTCGATATAGAACAAGTCGATGGAACTAGGAATTAGCTCACACTTGATGCAATAGGGGAAGCTTTTGAAGTACCTTGTCATTACACACTATAGAAGATTTGATGCAAGCTATATTATATTTTTACGAACGCGCTATGCAACATCTCAGCTGATGTTAGTGTTGTTCCGCAAGCTCCTTGTGGGAATGTAGTTACTCATATCCTAATGTATGTCAAAGGTTCATCTGAATAGGGTCTATCATATAAGGATAAGGATCGTGCAAATAATACTAGATAGTATGATGCAGACCAGGAATGATCTTCAGACTGAAAATCTACTTCAGGGTATTGTCTTTGAATTGGAAATATTATGACTTGAAAAAGTGAAAATAAAAGAGACATGTAGTTGGACCATGAGTCGAGGCAGAATACCAGCAATAAAGTTGATTACATGTTCACTTATAATGTTAAAGTAACTTCTTAAAGAGTTGAGGTTGGGACTTCATTTGAGGTTGTTGTTGATATTGGTCAGAGGTATTAGGCATACCATAAGTTAGATCAGGAGAGCAAGAAATCTCGTGGCCCTAGTAGGCAACCATGGTACCCCATTTGGAGGTAAGAGTTCTGGTTATTTTGGGAGGTCACCTTCCAGGTTATCTCAGCTTGTGTCACGTGATTCTTAGAGTGCGCGAGTAGTTCATCAAGATTAGGCTCAGCTTTCTCTTTGCAGCTATCAACAATCTGTCCAGCTTCCTTTTTCAGCGAAAAGGTGTTATCATTATCGTGAGTCTGATTATCCTTTGAGGAATTTTCCCTTAATCTGGCAAGTAGGCAGTCGTCCTCTCTCTTGTCATCAGGCACCTGCACAGTCGCAGGGAATTTCATTTACATCTTAATCAGCCAGAGAAATGCCACCATCCAGGGGATTCCAGAAAGTGCTTGTCAGGGCAGTGGCTCAGCTAAGCTGGAGAGGCAGTTCTATGAACTGCTAGTCTGGCAGGATGCTTAGGCATCCGATGTAGTAGACCCGTATGACCTCGGTAAGTCGTTTCGAAAATTCACATGATCTGGACTGGCTCCAAGAAAATGCTAAAGTTGTACTAGCATTGGATTATGGACTGAGATTTGATGTGTTGGTCAAAATCTCAGGATGTTCTACTGCAAAGGAGATATATAAGAAGCTGAAGGAGCTCTACAAGGAAGATCCTAAGAAAAGGGGGTCGGCTCTCATGGCAACTGATGATGAGGAATCTTCACATGCAGCTGAGGTAAATCCCTCCAATCTTAAAGAAAAGCTTCATACATACTCTCCTAAAAGCCTCTCACTAACAACTGCCACTCTAATCGAGGGATATGAAAAGTTGAAGGCTAAGAAAACCAACTATATATAGTTGTGTCTGAACCTAAAGCTAAATGCAAGAACCTGGGAGAAACCAATCCTGATCTTGAGGAAACTAATGCCTTTTATAACGGTCAGGTTCTTGCTCACCAGAATAAAATCTCAGAGCTTGAACTTGAAATCACTAGGTTGAGAGAATCTAGTGGAAAGTAG
The DNA here is from genome assembly GCA_029990175.1 of Petunia secreta. NCBI lineage: Eukaryota > Viridiplantae > Streptophyta > Magnoliopsida > Solanales > Solanaceae > Petunia > Petunia secreta. The sequence continues at coordinate 5,376,151 of JARKIP010000038.1, forward strand.
GTGATCAGTGAAGTTCAAACTTTCCTTGAAGCTGAACTTAAAAGGAAAAATGAGATTCTTTATCAGGAAACTGAAAAAGAATCGAGCTATTCAAGAAAAAATTGAAAGGCTGATTATGAACTCACAAGACTCACTAAATTGAATAAGTCCTCGGAAGCTATTAACAGGGCTCTTAAGAACCAGAACAAAGGCAAAAAGGGCCTAGGTTTCAAGAAACCACTGCCGCCTTATAATCCTAAAAGTAAATTTAGGACTCTCTGAGAATATGTTGTGCACCTTCTGTGGGAACACTGGTCATTATAAAAAAATTGCATGACTGTTAAAAGGGCTAAAATTAAGAACAAAAAGTTCATATTACCTGGTTGGCTAGGAAGGGACCCAAGCTTGTCTTGTTAAAAGGGCTAAAATTAAGAACAAAAAATTGCATGACTGTTAAAAGGGCTAAAATTAAGAACTAGTGGGTAGTGTGGCTTTTAGTGGTTGCAAGAGTTGTCAAATAGTTGGTATTGGAAAAGTTGGGAGATAACTGGATAATGCCATTGAAAATGTGTATTGTATGGATGGATTGAGGCACAATCTGATGTGCATCTTCAAACTATGTGATAGAGGAAATGAAGTGAGTTTCTCATCTATAGGCAACATTGTGAAGAAACTACAATGTGGGAAGGTGGTGATGGAAGGGAATTGAGTGAACAATGTGTATAAATCATCACTAGGTTCTTTCCAGAAAATAATTTGACTTTCCTGAATTTACAAGAGAGTGACTCACAGCTATGGCACAAAAGATTAGGGTATGCAAACTTGTCTCGGCTAAATAAGCTAACATAAAAAGACTTGGTTCGTGGACTGCCTACCAAGAAGTTTGAGGACACCAAAATGTGTGATGCTTATGTCAGGGGGGAACATGTCAGATCATCATTCAAGTGGAAGAAAGTGGTGAGTTCGTCGAAACCACTTCAATTAGTGCATATGGATATGTGTGGCTCAATGAGAGTAAGAAGTAGATGAGGGAAGAGTTTCATAATGGTGATAGTTGATGACTAATCAAGATACACATGGAACTTGTTTCTCACTTCGAAAGATGAGGCATTTGACAACTTCAAAGATTGGGCTGGGATTGTGCAAAAGAAGCTTAGCCTGGAACTTGTGAGTATTAGGTCTGATCATGGCACATAATTTAAGAATGCAAAATTTACTGAATATTGTATCAACTACAGTGTTGATTATAATTTCTTTGCACCAAGAACCCCACAGCAAAATGGGGTAGTTGAGAGGAACTACAGATCCTTGGAAGACATAGGGAGAACTATGGTACTGTCAAGTGGATTAGCAAGAAACTTCTAGGCTGAATCAATAAATACAGCTTACTATCTGTTAAACAGACGCTCCATCAGAGCAATTCTTGAAAAGACTCCATATGAATTGCTCAGAGGTAGGAAACCAGACATTGCACATCTGAAAATTTTTGGGTGCAAGTGTTTTGTTCATAACAATAGAAAGGAACCTGTGGGAAAATTTGATGCAAGGAGTGATGAATCAATCTTTCTAGGTTACTTTACTCAAAGCAAAGCCTATAAAGTTTTCAATAAAAGAACACAATCTGTTGAAGAAAGCATGCATGTGGTGTTCGATGAATCATTTGAGATTGTCACAGAAGAAGATGAAGAAGATCAAGCCATAGCTCTAGCTCAAGAAGAACCTGCGGAGGTTACAGAAAATTCAGAAGAGAAAGAACTGTAGGGAAATGAAGGAGCTGTGACTCAGAAGGAACAAGGAGTCAACGTGGCAGGGGGAACAGCTGATCGTGAAGATAAAGATTATGAAAAAACTGAGTCTACTTTGAATAGATATGCAGGACCTTCGCAACAAATACAACCAAGACCTTGGAAGCATCAAAGTTCACATCCTCTAGAGAATGTTTTGTCTGAACTAGATACTGGCATAATGACCGGGTCTGCATTAAAGAACTTCTGTGAATTCTTTGCATTCCTCTCAGCTATGGAACCAAAGAATGTGAAGGAAGTTCTAGAAGACACCGATTTGGTGATTGCCATGTAGGAAGAACTACATCAGTTTGAGAGAAGCAAGGTGTAGCACCTAGTTCCTAGGCCGATGGACAGATCAATTATTGGAACCAAGTGGATATTCAGAAATAAGTTAGATAAGCATGGTATAGTTACCAGTAATAAAGCTAGGTTGGTGGTTCAAACATCTATGATGAGACCTTTGCACCAGTGGCCAGGATGTTAATAGCCTTTGCAACTTATATGTAATTCGCGCTCTATCAGAGGGATGTAAAGATTGCATTCTTAAATGGTTATCTAAATGAAGAAGTTTATGTGATTCAGCCACCTAGATTTGTGAACAGTCAATTTCCTGATCATGTGTTTAAACTTAACAAGGCACTCTATATATTGAAAAAAGTACCCATAGCTTGGTATGAAAGGCTTTTAAGGTACTTTCTCAAGAACGAATTTATAAGAGGAAAGATTGATAACACCCTATTTCTGAGAAAGAAGGGGAAGGATCTGCTCATAGTTCAAGCTTATGTTGATGCTATCATTTTTGGTGCCACAGATGAGATCAAGTGCAAAGAATTCCCTAAGCTGATGGGAAGCGAACTCGAGATGAGTATGATAGGAGAAATGAATTTTTTCTTGGGTTTGAAGATCAAATAAACTCCAGAAGGAACTATGATTCATCAACAAAAGTACATCAGGCTATTGTTGAAAAAGCTTGATATGAAAGGAGCCAAGAAAATGGCTACTCCTATAGCTCCTGGAACAAAGTTGGATCTAGACGAACTCGGTTCTTCTACTGACAAAACTAAGTATAGAGGAATTATTAGTTCTCTACTCTATCTTACTACTAGTCGTCCATACATCGTCTATAGTGTTCGACTTTGTGCTAGATTTCAGGTAAAGCGCAAAGAATCTCACTTGAGTACTGTTAAGAGAATTCTCAAATATCTATAAGGAACTCAAGACTTATGTCTATGGTATTCCGGGGGTAGTACATTTGAGTTGATTTGGTTTGCATATGCTGATTATGCAAGACATCTTAAGGACATGAAGAGTACTTCAAGAATGATACACTTCTTAGGTCCTTGTATGGTTTCTTAGCTACAAAGAAAAAGATTTAGTGGCCCTTTCCACTGTTGAACCCTCCCAAAAAATGCACACAAGTATGTATTGGGATGTAATTTCAACAAAGTGGGACTCCAAAGGGCTTCTTTGGAGTCGCACCTAATTTAAGGATTATTAGGAACCAAACGTTAATTAAAGAGTGCAAATTCATTCCTTATTTAAAGGAAAATTATTTTCAGAGATTCTGAGTAAGTGGTCTATTAAATTCGAAAGAAAGTCCCTAGTCGGGAGCACTTTCGAAAATCCGCTAAAAGCGGTTAATCCGGTAGTTTTTACGAATTTTAGGAAAAATATAGGATAAATAAAATAAGAAGTAAAATAATAAGTAGATAAATAAATAAGTAGATAATAAATACATAATAAATAGTAAATAATAATTAAATAAATAACGAAATACTTAATAAAATAAGTAAATTAATAATTAAATAATTTAAATGTAAATAATGATAAAAATGGTACAATTTTAATTAAATTTTGATTTGCACTCATTAATGAACAAATGATTCTTAACATTCATAAGATAATTGACGATTCGCAAAGAAAACTAGACAAGGCATTCAAAGCAATTTAACTCATTTATATTAATCAACACAATTCGATACAATTTCTATCCTACAAGGCTCCTAGTCCAGTCTACGGGAGAGTCCTATACATGGATTTCTAAAGGAGCGGGGAAAGATAGAGTGAAGAAAAATAGTACCCGGAAATACAACTCATAAGTTAAGCCTTGAGTTTTAAAAGTTTCATTCATTTCTCGGGAAATTTGAACCCGGGATGCAAACTCATAAACGAGCCTTGAAAATCCTCTTCTCAACTCGAGACTCGAACTCGACCCCAAACGGCTCCAATGCCCATTAGGCAACCCAATGTCGAATTTAACCAACTCGTCCCAAGGTATTACATGCCCAAACAAAAAAATGCAAACAAGAAATAAAATTAATACATGTCTACAGTAAGGATGAACTTTAAGAGCAAACAGTAAGGAAGAAAACTTATAAAAAAAAATTAATTTAGTCCCAATCCATCAATTACAACATTAAAAGGCGATGCTTGACATGGTTAAGATATTTGAAAGACTAGTCAAGATTTTCCTTTAGCTTATCAGAAGGTATATACATAAAGTTTGCAACAGAAGAACATTAGAAGAGACAAGAGGAAAGGAATTCTTTTACAGCAAACCCACTCATTTGTTGGAAAAGAAGAAATATCAAATAACATTTATGCTACTTTGTGACCACATTCTAGGAAACATAGTCCAACTCAATAAGCTAAATATTGTGAAATAAAGAAAAAGTTTTATAAAATAGAATATAAATGAAGCAACCAGACACTACATCCTCAATCCTTCAAAAGATTAACAATTCTTTAATCCATAAATGTTAAAGTATTTACACGGGGATAGTAGACATAGAAACATTAACAAGAGGAGAAGAGATTTTAAACAATTTTCAAGGATCCATAATTCACGCGATAACATGTTGCAATTGGAAAAATAAGATTTGAATTCTATAATTAGCTTAGGGACTATTTCATGATCTTACAGGCGCAGTTAAACGAAATGAACAGAGCAACAAAAGTCAGAACAAATTAAACATTATACCCTTGTTTTTTTACAAAAAAAAAAAAAAATGATAAGTATGACAAGTTCATTAACTAAACTCACTGCACTTAATCTCATTGACCACATAAAAGATAAAATAAATGACTTCACAATAAAGGAGCTTCTTTGAGGATCTCTTCAAGTGATAACAGAAAAGGGGAAAGCATGAGGGGACATTAATTTATCAAGGCAAAAAAACAGCTCCAGGCTAAACAAATCACAGAAAACTACCTATGACAGAAACTATACTATAATTTACAAGCATAACAAAGGAACTAAGAGATTATAGAACATGAGAACTAGACAAGGGAGAAGGCTGCAAGAATTTTTAAGAACAGGAAGCTCAGACCTTACAAGAAAAGTCATTGAAACTGATGGTTAAGGCTAAGCAAAGTTGCATTTATCCTGAGATAAAGACTCGATCCCTAAGCAATCCGATCAGTTCAAGCTTAAAGAAACAGTCTATATCTTGAAGGAAGGCTTAATTAAAAAAAAAAAGATCCAAACACCAAGGCTGAACTGAATCAAACACAACCTGCAATACAACCAATCCTCACACTGCCTACCCCCTAAAAAATTCCCAACTCCTGCAACAACTAAAAATAAACAGTCCCTTCCCTGAATTGACACAGGAACATCCAGACTCTGAGCCTCACTCCTACTCCCTCAAGCAAACAAAAACACCACACAGACTTCATACCTACAGAGAACTAAGCAGAAACAACTCTCTTCTCTAGCAGGCTAACCTGACAGCCTCCAAACACAACTCTTCTACTACCTCCCTGCCTGAATAAAACCTTCAACCTAACAACTCCCAGGCCCCTAACATCTACTCCTGCAGACCTCCACACATACTGAACTGCATACACACACACACTCATACACCTTCAAACACCAGCAAACATCTGCACACATACCATACACCTGCACATACAAACTCATAACACCAGCATACCAGAACTCCCTCACACTTCTAAACTGAACCAGAAACAACCTCAGCTCTATCTCTGCCCACTAACAATAGTAGCATATACCAAAACATGAAAACAGAATTCCTAAGGAAGAAATGGATTTCCATGAACTTAAGTTAACTCATTCATAACTGAGCTTTGGCCCTGAATCAGTTTGGGACCTTGCTTATCATCACATAATCCAGAAACTTATATTAAAGAAAAGAAACTTCAACTTGACAGTTTAACAGGCAAAGGTCAAAATTTTATACCTTAACATGACTTTTAAAAGATCAAAAAGGTTGAACCTTTAGCCCATTCCAGGTTTCCAAACACACAAATATGCTAAAAAGCCTTAGCTACTCAAACTGAATAGAAATAAACAGGCGATGATTCTGCAGGCTTAACACGAAACAGGGAAATACAACATGAAGTTCATAGAAATAGTGACCACTCCTTACATTTTTTCCAACAGTAAACACATAAAAATAAACAATGAAAACTGAAAATGTAACGAGGGTAGGTTTATTACCTTTTGCGAAGCAGTGAAGTGAGGCAAGGGATCCGAAGTAAAGCGACTCGAGCAAGCGATGAGGGACGTCGACAACTAGAAGAACGATGAGGCAATTCGACTAACGAAGAAGCGATAACCCAAAACCAAAAGACAACAGTAGCACTATGAATTTAAAACTAAAACTTGTGTGTATATTTTCTAGTATATACTGCCGTTTTTTCTTGTTTTTCTTTTTCTCTCTATCTATCCCCTGCTCCCTGAAATTCCTCTCAAAACTCCCTTAAATACCCCCTCTCCATTAGGTTCTTTAGGGTATGAAAATGATCCCAAAAAAGACCCAATCACCCCTCCTCCAACGGCTCCTAATGGATAAGGACTTTGTACGATTGAGGATGAGCTGGAGGGGGACCATTTTTGGACTGAATTCATTTCAAAATTTTGGGGAATTGGGTTTAGGGTCGACGGGTTTTAGGGATTTTTGGGAGAATCGGGTCTTTGGGGGGAAAATGGTAGCAAAATGGGTAATATGTAATATGTATATATGGCTTTGCATGGGATGGCTGAAATGGGGATAAACTGCGATTTTGGCCTCTTTAAGCTAGCTAATTAGAATAGGTGTGTTGCATGGGTGGGTAAGAAATTAGGCTACGCATTGCAAAATTTGGCATTTTTCCTCAGAAATTAATCCATTACATTTCATTTTCAAAATTGCCCTTTAATTAAATAATTAGATATTTAATTAAAATTTTCGGGACAAAATTGGGTGTCAACATCCACAGCTGAAGCTGAGTATGTTGCTGCTGCCTCTAGCTGTTCACAATTGTTGTGGATCAAACAACAACTAGAGGAATTAGGTATCAAAAATGGACCAATGCCTATATCCTATAATAATACAAGTGTAATGAATATTGCCAAGAACCCAGTCCAGCACAAGAGAACCAATCACATTGATATTAGACACCATTTTCTGAGAGACAATGTTGAAAAATGTCTAATAATTATGAATTCTCTCAGGACGGAAGATCAAACTGCTGACTTCTTCACTAAAGCATTGAGCAGAGTACAGTTTGAGAGAAACATATTGGAGTTTGGGATGACCAAATACATTGATGATCCAGAACTTGATTCTCCCAATGATTGGCTATTTAAGTATTTTAAAGTTTTGTTAGAATTTTAGTTAGTATAGTCTATTCTAATTCTTGTACTATAAATAGTACACCAATTTAACTGAGCATAAACTTGTACTATTATCTGATGTGTTCCTATTTTGGGACTTGTTAGGCACATGGAAGGATCTATGATTAAAACAAGGAACCATCTTCAAGTACACATTATGTGTTTAATTTTATTAAGTGCCATGCAAAAATTGAGTTGTTCTACATGTGTATCACTAAAATCCCATTCGCATGTAACTGCCTTGAATTTTAGCCATTATCCTTTTTCAGTTACAATTTTTTAAATTCAAACTCTTTCCACTTGGAAAAGGAGTCTTAATTACTTGTCAATCAAAACTGTCACATCCACTACCTTTTAGCAGTTCCCAAACGCTCAAAAAGGTGTTTTTCTTTTCAGTCATCATGAAGTTTTCCTTTTTTCAAGAACTAAAACAAACCTCTGCTCTCTCTAACTCTCTCTGCTAAACCCTAAATTGAACAAGTATTCTCTCAAATATTCTCTCATTCTCTCTTCAACCGAATTAACTTAAAAATCCAACAATGTCTCAATCACAATCAACAGCTTCCTCCCCCACCAAAATCTCTGAACCAGAAGTTTCACAAAAATCCACAAAGAAACTCATGGCAAGTGCTTCTACGTTGGCTGAACGATTGGCTAAAGCAAGGCAAAATATTCAAGAAAGTTCGCTAAGCAAGAAGGGAAGAAGTTTGCACCAAAATCTAAAACGACTTTGGTAGCATCTGATGTCTCTGAAAAAAATCCCATAGAGGTAAGGCCCGACACCATTGAAACTAGTTCTACATTTCTTGAATCTATTTTAAGTTTGGAAAAGGTAGCTACAGAAGTCTTAGTTACTAGGATGGATGAACTAGTGAAGTCCACAAATGGTGTTGGGTCTGGGAGTAAAGGTTATAGAGGGAATGATGCTATTTAAAAGGTTGACGAATCTAGAGTAGAACCTGATATTGTAAGGATAGAAGCTAGTTTTGCTAGTTTAGATGCTATCAAAATTGCATTAGAATCAATGAAGACTGTGGAATCAGTAGGTTCTCAAAAGGGCCCATTCGACAGACCTAGTTCGGAGGTTGTTCCCTTAGAGACTGTAAAGGAGGATGTAGGAGTAAGTTGTCCAGTCAGTATAGACCAAAGACCTGCTGAAGTTGCTAAGGGAACTGATAAATGATATGGCTCTTCTTCAGTACCTCAAAACAATTAATGATGTAGAAATTGACTGGACTGACTCTGATGAGTAGTAGCTGGAGAAAGAGATGGAAGAAGTTTTAGAAACTTAAGGGAGAGAGGGTGAGAAAAGAAAAAGTAAGAGGAAGTTTGGCGTGAAAGATGAGAGGATTAAGGAAAAGTAATGTTTGTTTATTAAACAAAGCCTGTGGAGGAAAAAACTGAGAAAGGGAAGAGAAGAAAGCTGGTGAAAGGTGGAAAAGCTGTGGGAATAAGGCAACCGGTGGATGAGAGTGAAGATGAGGAAACAAAATCTGAGTCTGAAAATAGGGAGGAGCATGTGGTCCCTAGAAAGGTGGCAACCAGGCCAGCATTGAAGCAGCAAGTAGAAAATCTAGCTAAATATGCAGAAAAGAAAAAAGTTGTGAAGATGGTTTAAAAAGAATCCACCCATACTGAGGATAAAAACTTTGAGATGAAGGACACAAATGTTGATGATGGGAACTATGAGGACCCAAATGATTCTGACTCTGGTGAACGTTCTGATAATCCTCAAAAGAACCAGGTAGAGGTTGACAGGGGTGAGTTTTACTCAAACAAGGCTGTTTTGCATAGGAGCATCTTGTGTGACCTGGAGGAGCCACAAATGAAGCCCCTAGTGGCCAAGTTAAATGTTCAAGGCTGGACCAAGTTATTTTAATATTGAAAGATGGTTGTTCATGGATGAGATAAGGGTGTTCTATACGAATTACAGTGTAGTAGGGATGAGAGTGTACTCAGAAGCTAGGGGAGTTGAGATAGAATTTGGGAGATCTAAACTGGGGGTAATTTGGGGAGTTCCTGCAGCTGGTTATTACCGGTACTTGAAGTTGAAATAGCCTAAGAGAACAACTAATGTTACTCGTCTTGAAGTGAAAAAAAAGTTCTTTGGGAACCCCATGCTTAGAAAGGAAATGAAGGTTGACAAGAAGGAAATAGAACCAGCTCATTAATTGCTCTTTGAATTCGTGCACAGGTTCCTACTACCAAGAGGTGAAAGGAATGCTTGTGCGCTGGACCTCACATACATGGACCTTCTGGATAGGTGTGTTCTGATCAATCTGCCTGGGCTCATTATTAGATATTTTAGGAGGATTGCCAGCACTAAGAAGTCCCACTCCTTGGTGCACTCCTATATTCTGCAACAAATATTTGAGCACTTTGGTGTCCCTCTCAAGAACGGGAAGATGCCCACATATCATACGATGTTCGAGATGAACGTTCTAAAGACCTGTGATTTCTTTAAGGAAACGATGGCATCAAAGCGTCCAATGTAGATCAAGATGGAAAAAGCAGATGGGAGTGAGGAATTTGGTTCTGATGAGGCTGTGGTAGCGGTGAAGGAATTGGAGAAGACCCTGCAAAAATTGCAAGAAGAGAATGATGAGCTGAAGCTGAAGGATCAAGAGATCGATCGCTTGACCATTGAGAGCAACAAGCATCAGACTGATCTGGTGGTTGAACATGCTAGTAATTCGAAGAACCTAGAAGCACTTATCAAGCACTTAAAGCTTCGACCCTGAACTCGTCCTTCCCTATTCCTTCCCTAGTGTCATGACCCAAAATCCTAGACAGTGGTGAGGGAACCCGAATTAACCCTGTCAGGCAAACCCACTCGCTAAATTAATAATTAATTTCAATAATACTAAAGAAAAATATAATAAAATTCAAGATGTGGCTTTATTATTAAAATACGTGGAATATCCCACAATACAAATAAAAGGTCTAGTCCTCTACCATATATCATGAACATCTATAAGATAAATACTGAATAAAATATCTCGAATGTCTGAAACAAGAATGATATGAATGAAGTAAGTGAAAGGTGCGCCACGACGGAGCAACGATGGTTTGCTCACTACTGATCTATAGGGAAATCTTCAACTCTAGCCACGAGGTTCACTGGTACTCGGAATCGTATCTGCCCGAACAAATAATAAGAAAACAATGTAAGTCGAAAGGACTTAGTAGGTAGGTTGACTAGCTCCTATGAAAGACAGTGAACTAGTCTAAGCAATAAATTAACAGAATAGAGGAGGGAAAAAAGAAATATTTTATAACTCGCTATTCAAATAGTTCATCAACTCACACCATTCAACATCAACAAATATCATTCAAAGAACCAACGCTTAAGCTCAGTTTACATAATCTGCCCCTGATGAGCCATAGATGGAACCTGAGATCCATGTGATTTCGAATAAATCTGCCTATCCGAGAATCTGTCGTGGAAACCCTTGCCCCCAGATCAGGTTTCAGAATAATTACCTGAACCATGAAACTTCTTACTGTCCCTCTCTTCTCTATCCTGAATACGGTATCCCTCAATCCTCCTGGCTGTCTCAACTGCCTGCTCAAAAGAAATCCCAGAACGCACATCTCGTGCCATACGATCCTGCAAATCAGGGGAAAGACCCTCAATAAACCACTTCACCTTCTCTGCCATGGTGGGAATCAACATAGCTCTAAGTCGAGGTAAGTCTGTGAAGCGAATATAGTACTGAGTAACTGCCATGTCTCCCTGGCGAAGCTTCTCAAAATGTCTGCGTTTCTCATCTTTCAAAATCATAGGCAAGAATATCACATAGAAATTATGCACGAACTCTGTCCAAGTGAGCTTGGACAACCCAGCTTTCCTGCCTGCCATAAAAGACTTCTACCAAGCCTTAGCATGCCCGGTGAGCTGAAATGCAGTATAATCCACTCCATGGTCCTAAAGAAAACCCAAGGCAGATAGCATCTCCTCACAACGCTCAATAAAGTCAAGTAGATCCTCATAAGTACCTGTATCACAGAAAGTAGGCGGTTTCAACCTCTTAAACTAGTGACGTCTGTTAGCATCAATATCGTGGCATGTAGTCTGAGGCGTTCCACCAATCACAAAAACATCCAGAGCATGAAGACCTGTAGTAACCCGAGTCTCTAGAGTATGTGTAGCTGGAGTCTGGATACCAACCCTAGCCTGAACACGAGAAGTAGTTGCATCAACTGGTACACCCTGAGGGTACTGAGCCTTAAGAAATCCCAATATCTGCACCAAACTATCCTGAAGAACAGAGGTGGCTATAAATCCCCCATCAATGTTAACTGGATCTCCCTGAGCGTCCGGTACAAGTGGTAGATCCTCTGGTACAAGTGGCAGATCCTCTAGTACAAGTGGCGGATCCTCTAGTACTGGATCATCATCCTAAACCTCCTCTTTGAAGCACGGGTGGCCTGCACTAGTCTGGGCGGCTGTCTGAGTTTGAGTTCCACAACCACCCCTACCACGACCTCTACCTAGCCCTCTGCTACCACCTCTACACCCACCTCTCAAGGCAGCCTACATAGCTGGTACTACCCCAGGTGCTTGCACTCCTAATGCTGCGTCTGGCACATTCGTCCCTTGCTGTTATGAGGAAGAACGAGTTCTCACCATCTGCGAATTAAAGAGTGGAATAAGTTAGTAATACACTTGAAAGTTAAACGCACGAAACAAAAGAATGAAAGAATGGAGAATTTTCACTAAATGCAAACTTAGCCCCCCTAGATAAGTAAAGACTTCTCCGTACCGATTAGTGAGGCTCTATTAGGCACTGCTTATGACTTATCAGGATGCTAGACCTGAGCTCTGATACCAATTGTCACGACCCAAAATCATGGACAATCTTGACGGCACCCGAACTAACCCTGTCGGGCGAACCCACTCGCTAAATTAATAATTAATTTCAATAATACTGAAGAAAAATAGATTAAATACCAAGATGTGGCTTTATTATTGAAATATGTTGAATATCCCACAATACAAATAAAAGGTCTAGTCCTCTACCATAAGTCATGAATATCTAGGATAAATACTGAATAAAATATCTGGCAAGTCTGAAACAAGAATGATATGAGAAGTAAGAGAAAGGTGCAGCACCACGAAGCAAGGATGATCGGCTTACCGCTGATCTATAGGGAAATCTTCAACTCTAGCCACGGGGCTCATTGGTACTCGGAACCATATCTGCCCGAACAAATAATAAGAAAACAACATAAGTCAAAAGGACTTAGTAGGTAGGTAGACTAGTTCCTATGAAAGACAGTAAACTAGTCTAAACAATAAATTAACAGAATAGAGGAGGTAGAAAAGAAATATATTATAACTCGCTATTCAGATAGTTCATCAACTCACACCATTCAACATCAACAAATATCATTCAAAGAACCAATAATTAAGCTCAATTCACAGAACAACAGAATATGTAGGCCAACTCTGAAAAAGATTTAATAGTGGACCAACTCCAAGGCTATCAACTATACCAACTCTGAAATAAATAGTGGACCAGCTCCGAAAAATTATCAACTAGACACTACTAGAAATCATATGTTTTGCGTCACAGTTTGGAGATGGAATTCCCTCTCTAAAAGGAGTTTGGAGATGAAATTCCGTCTCTTCGCGTCCTTCGCCTTTTGGCGCGTCGTTGGCCAACCTGGAGACGGAATTCTGTCTCCAATTCAAAAAGTAACTGGCACTTCTGATTGTGTCTGTGAGTGCTTGGAGACGGAATTCCCTCTATGCTTGGAGAGGGAATTCCGTCTCCAACATGAAGTGTATAAATTATTTTTATTGTTTAGAGACGGAATTCCCTCTCCAGTAAAATAATTAAAAATTATTTTTATTGTTTAGAGACGGATTCCCTCTCCAAGCAAATAATTAAAATTTATTTTTATTTTTTAGAGACGGAATTTCCTCTCTAACTATATTAACCCTGCTAAATAAAAACATTAGAAACTCGCTATAAAGCAACCAAAACCAAGAAACGCACCACTAAAACAGTTATATACAACCTGTTTAACATAAAACAAAGCCACCACGGCTAATTAAACAATTCTACATACATATTTCATCATTAAGCATTCGACACAAATAAAAACTAAAGTATTTAATTAGTAACATTTTCGACAAACTTAACTAACCATGAGGCTAATCCGCCCTTTGGGAGGAGCCACTGCCTTGCTCCTTATCCCTCCAAATCTTTGCCACAATTTCCTATAATTTCTTTACATTCTCACGGTCTTCCAACCGTTGCCTTTCAGTATCTAGTAGCCTTTGCTCCATTTCCGCCAATTTAGAATGCAACTCATCATCCACAGCTTGTGGTGCAGATGAAGAAGAAGAAGAGCAATTAGCATTGACAATACCTACACGAGAATGCTTCTTGTACCTCGAAGGACCAAGGCCATAGGCTCGATTTTTGCTAGTATAGCTGCCACCCGCCTGAACGAACATTACATTTTCTTCTTCCTGGGTGGGTTTAGGAGAGCCTTCAACGACCTGTGACCCTTGGCTCTCAAGTCATTCTTGGTGTAGAGCTTTGTAGTTTTCCTAAAACACAAGACACAATTAGAATAATTAATTAAAGAATAATTTAAAATAAAATAAAATTATTTATGATATCTCAACTCTAGTTGTTGTGCACGTGGCTCGAGCCATCCCACCTCATTTCCTTGTTCGTCATATAAATAATGGAACAAACGAAAAAATTTATAATCACTAACTTTTCCATGTACCGCTTCCTACACAATGCAAATGTGTTACTGCTAAATCAAAATGGTGTTAAGTTTTTAATTTAAATAAAAATTAGATTGACTTACATATCATGCCCGATGGGTGGCCAAACTAACTGAACCACAAGTGTGCTTTGATCCTCCCTTTGCGGATGCTCTGTTTTTCTTATCCTGCTCGCTTTGGGCTAAGAATTCAGGTGTTTCCCAATAAATTTTGAGTTTATCCCAATTCTGTTGATAAATCCATTAGGGAACTTTATCCTTTTGCCTGTATTTTGATAAGGAATCACTTAGCCTGTGGCTGATGGAATAGTGGGATACTAGGGAGACCAGCGAAAAATGTACTCGGATAATTACCTAACTGTGAGAGCAAGGCAGAGGTAGCGGTCAATGTCGGAAGTGGAGAAGTAGTATGACCTATGGAAGTATGGCCACCACGGGTCCTAGGTCCTTTCCTACCTCGAGATGCCGTATCTGCAAAGTAATATTAAATTCAATAGAATTAGATATTTAATAAAGTGTATCATCGTTAATAAAAAAATACTATGCAAAATATTAGTCACAAATACCACAAATAACCAATATAATGCACAAATATTTAACTACTAACATCAATCATCATCGCTTCCTTCTAGTTCATCAAGCAATTCATCCTCAGTTGATTCATTTTCATCTGTGTACTCCCCTTCTTCATTTCCCAAAGATGTTTCCATGGTTTGTTTGAACACCGACATATCAAATTCTTCAAAATAATCCACACCCTGATGTAACTCATCGGGTAATTCTTCATCTATAATTTCTTGAACAGTTGAAATGTCATTTTGGTATGCTTCATCTAATGCATCATCCACCTCAATTCTTCCAATCGGTTTCAAGGAACAATCGTATGTTACAACACCATCACGCCACAATATTTGTAACTCATCAATCAAAGGCTGCAAGAATACATCAATGGAGCTTTTTGGGTTACTAGGACAAGGGATAATACAAGTCAAGAAAATATATGGACTTGTCATACACATTTCTGGGGGTAGATTATACGGTGTGACGAATATAGGCCAGCAAGAATATGGTTCAGCAGAGACAGCAAACGGAGTAAACCCATCAGAACTTAAACCCAACCTGATGTTTCTAGGTTCACTTGCAAATTCATGATACATTCTGTCGAAATGCTTCCATGCTTCTCCATCAGACGGATGACATAGAATACCAGATTGTCGTGTACGTTCATGATGCCATCTCATATGAGGAGCAGAACTCATTGATGCATACAAACTCTTTAACTTGGTATAAGAGGTAAGTAATGCATCGCTTTAACTGGGACCTGTTTCTGTTTAGCATTTTTGACTGGCCTGTAGCGAGCCTCACCGCAAAACTGTTCATAGAAGAGCTTCGCCTCATTATTGGGAATCTCCTCAACATTCGGTTGAGAGGGTTCCCCTTGGTACATTCCAAACGCATCATTCAACATCTCATTCATAGGATAGTTTTATCCGACATAGTCATTTTGGAAGTTCTCTCTATGAACACTAGGGTTACACTCTCCATGTGCAGTCCACATAAAATAATTTGGCATAAATCCTTTTCTATAAAGGTGCAACACGACATTTTCAATTGGTTGCACGTGGCTACACTTGCATTTTACACAAGGACATTTGATTGAACCCCCCGTATATATTCAGGAAGTAATTTAGCTTTAGCAATAAACCCGTCAACCCCATCTACATAACTTTTCCTCAAACCCATATTTTCATAGAACATATTGTACATCCAACTACGATTTTCATCATGTTCCATCTATAAAAGTTACAAACAAATAAATATAAATCAGTGCAACAGAATATATCAATTTTTCTAGCAAACTATAGGTGTATAACATTTTTGTTAAATTATGTTGCATATTAACTTTTTAATTAACTAACTAAATCAAACTCCCTACATTTATTTTATTTGCTATAGAGCTGGCAATCACACCTAAACTAAATTCGTCCGAGGAGGATAGAAATGGTCGATAGCCAATTTTGTCTATGAAAAAGGAGAAGTAAAATATGATGTAGCAATAGCAAATACTAATTCCCAAATCCCAATAATAATTATTTTAAAGTTTAGCAAATAATTTGATTTATTAAAATTCACATGCTCCTACAATAACCCTAACTTACTGTTTTCCCCTATGTAATTTTCACAATATTTTCAATTATGCAGACTCACCAAAAGCATTAATAAAGGAGGATCTCATGGCTAAGCAAGAAAACAAATCCCATATTCACATAACCATCGGATGAATCTATACTACTGCTACTAGTACTATGAAATTTTGACTTTTAATTTGTTTTATTCTTTGGGTTGAGTTGGAACTATTTTACATTTTTGTATAATTCTGTATACGTTTTTCCCTTACTGCTCTGTGCATTTTCCTAAGCTTTACACAGCTCTCCATTCGAGTTTTTGATTTTATTTGCATGGCCTTCTGGGTAAGAGATTGAAGTCCAATACGAAATGACCATGAATAAATTCATTTTCAGGTTACTTGTATCAATAGTTCTAGTACAAAGAATCAGATTATGGGGAGGGGAAAATAATGGGGGATACGAAAGGGGAAAATAATGGGGGAAGACGAAAGTGAACTTACTTGCATACGAAAATGGTGGTCGGAGAAAATGGGGGTGCCGTGGCGTGGAGATTTTTGGCCGTGGAGGATTTTGGGGGTTTTGAATATTTTGGAGTCTGAAAATTTTGGAAGCCCGCTGTATAGTAATTGGAAATTGTTTAGGGTTGGAGACGGAATAAAAGTGAAAAAGCTGTCAGCTGATTGGAGACGGAATTCCGTCTCCAACACCTGACAACTTTTTCACTTTTTGATTGGAGAGAGAATCCCGTCTCCAACACCTGACAGCTTTTTCACTTTTTGATTGGAGACGGAATCCCATCTCCAACTCTTCCAATTTAATTAATTTTACACGCAATACACTGATTGGAGACGGAATCCCCTCTCTAACTGATTGGAGAGGGAATTCCGTCTCCAACCATTCTGTCGCTTTTTACTCTTTTTCTAGTCGTGTGGACCAATTCCGACATAATAAGTAACAACATGTACATAACTTGCAATATTTTAAACAACAACCACGAGCAAACACAATCTAGAAAAACAACACACATTCCAAATAAATATTTAAACACAACGAAATAGTATAAACGATTACACCTAGGGCAGTGCACATACAAGAAACATATATACAATATCCTGCGTGGACAAATTCCACCAAAGAAGGAGATAAAACCACATACCTCTATCCGAAAAAGCAAAACACTACCCAACAATTACTTTACCGCGTGCAGTAGCCCCCAAATAATTTGATCTATTGAAAAGAATTCTCAGAGGATTAGACAAACCGTAAGCTAAGGAGTTCATCTTACTTAAGGTTTTATTCCCTCAAATATCATATTTTAAAAAGTGAAATTATGTCATCCTACTTCTGAAATAAGTAATGATCCTAACTTGTATAAAAATAATAAGCTCCAAAGCAGTATGAGAATTAAACCGAGCAAACGAACAATGACGGAAGTTTTAGTTCGACCAGTTCGAAACTAATGTTCTGGCGCAAAAGCTTAATTCCATCTCTACGTCCTTGAAAAAATCATCATAATTTCATCATTGGTGTCATTATTTTATTCCATTAATCATTGCACCATCATGAAAAGACATGACTACATAATTATTAACATATCTTCCACATATAAATAATTCACTTACTTCCATGAAAACCAACTTTGGTATTCTATACACTGTATGTATTGTAAGTAGAATCTTGAAGCCACCTGTAGCCTTTAGCCGAAAATTAGGTTCTGCCAATGTGTCTCTACGCTTAACCCAAAAAATCTATGTTTTGCAGTTGTCATAAGGGCACGGCTGACCCCCCACTTCTTCATTATTTTTATTTTTTTACTTAAATACCAACTAAATAGGATAATGTCTAATTAATCCAAAAATTACTCCTAATTATATCTTGAACACTTTTCCAACTCATAATTTATAATAATAATTTTTTTATAATAACAATTAAAATAAATGTACCAAAACTAAGGGAAATAACTGAAATAATATAACTTATAAAATATCGGGTCACTATATTCTCCCTCACTTAAACTCTCATTAATCCTCGAACGATGGTCGAAGTCTGCCAAGTGGACTTTAACCAAACGAATCTCAAGAACACATTTAAAGAATCTAGGCCCCACACACCGCACAAGAGGCAAAAGACAAAAGACAAAAGACAAAAGACATAACCAAATTTCAACTAGTAAGTGTCATGACACATACCTGTTGTCTCAAACAAGTACGGATATGTCTCTCGCATACTCGCTTCAATCTCCTAAGTAGCCTTATCATGTGGACGGTTTCGCCACTGCATATTTACCAAGGGAATTTGTTTTGATCTCAACTTGCGAATATCTCTTTCAGCTATAGCAATCGGAACTTCCTCATAAGCTAGGTTCTCATCGAACTGAATTGTATTCGCCTCAATAACGTGAGTTAGATCGCAAGCAACCTTCTGAAGCATAGAAACATGAAAAACTGGATGAACCGACATTGAATAAGGTAAGGCAAGCTTATAAGTAACATTACCGATACGCTGAACAATCTCTAACGGGCCAATAAAACGAGGGCTCAGCTTGCCTTTTTCCCAAATCTCATCACACCTCACATTGGTGACACCTTTAAGTAAACCAAATCACCCTCCATAAATACCAAGTCCCGGGTCCTCCGATTTTCATATGATATCTGCCTACTCTGAGCGGTCCATAAACGATCCTGAAGAATCGGACCATTGGAGAGCGACACCTACGCCCATACAAAGCCTCAAACGGTGCCATCTGAATCAAAGACTGGTAGCTATTATTATAATAAAATTCTGCTAGGGTGCCCATGCTTTGATTCAAAAGCCCTAGCCAGTGATGAATCCCCAAGAAGAATCCCAATGACCACCAAAGTCCAGTGCACAAGCTCTCAACATATCATCTAATATCTGAATAGTCCGCTCAGACTAGCCATTCGTATGTGGGTGAAATGCAGTACTAAGCTGAACCTTAGTGCCCAACTCCCACTAAAATTACTGTCAAAATTGTGTTGTGAACTGAGAGCTTTTATCAGAAATAATAGCAAGTGGAGTACCATGTAACCCAATAATCTGCTCAATGAAAATCTGGGCCAACTTCTTTGTTGAATAGGTAGTCTTTACTATAATAAAGTGAGCAGACTTGGTAAGTCCATCAACCACCACTCAGACCGAGTCATGCTATCTCAAAGTCTTAGGCAAACAACAACGAAGTCCACAGTGATCATCTCCTACTTCCAATTAGGAATAGGTAAT
Source organism: Petunia secreta (assembly GCA_029990175.1). Taxonomy (NCBI): domain Eukaryota; kingdom Viridiplantae; phylum Streptophyta; class Magnoliopsida; order Solanales; family Solanaceae; genus Petunia; species Petunia secreta. Next base: position 5,395,656 of record JARKIP010000038.1, read on the forward strand.
GCCTGGGATAAACCTGTGGGTCTTCTATGCTCGTATTTGACCTGCTAACAGTTTGAGCATCAAGCCATGTGATCAACAACATCCTTGTTCATTCCATTTCACCAGTATAACTTACGAAGGTCATGATACATCTTTGTGGTACCGGGATGAATGGAATACCGCGTATTGTGTGCCTCATCCAATACAAAATGCCTTAAGTCATCAACATTAGGAACACACAAACGGCCATTAAGACGAAGGACACCGTCATCACTAACTTTAAACTCTGACACTCCCCCACTTAGGGCTTTATCTCGCAACTCTAGAAAATAAGAATCCTCATATTGTCTCTTCTTGATCTATTTGGCAAGAAAAGACTGGGTCATCATACAAGAAAACACTCTGCAGGTACTGAGCTAAATACTCTAACCCTCTAGTTAGTCAAGGACGGCAACTCAATTTCCAATAGCCTCATATTAGTATCTAAATATGCAAGACTACCCATAGATATCCGGCTCAATGCATCAGCTACCACATTAGCCTTTCCCGGGTGATAACGAATGGTAAAATCATAATCCTTGATCAACTCGATCCATCTACATTATCTACCATTAAATCCTTCTAATTAAATAGGTATTGTAAGCTCTTTTTATCAGTGAAAATATCACAAGGCTCACCATAAAGATAGTGCTTTCAAAGTTTCAATACAAACACAACCGCTGCCAATTCCAAGTCATGGGTAGGGTAGTTCATCTCACACACTTTCAAATGCCTCGATGCATATGCAATCACCCTGCCATTTTGCATCAGGACGCATCTCAAACAGATACGAGAGGCGTCACAATATACTATGAACCTGCCTGAACCAGTAGGAAGAGTCAACACTGGAGCAGTAGTCAATATGGATTTGAGCTTTTGAAAGCTCGCCTCACAATCCTCTAACCATCGAAACTGCACAACCTTCTGAGTCAAACTAGTCAGTGGAGCTGCAATAGAAGAAAACCCCTGAACAAATCACCAGTAGTACCCCGCCAAGCCAAGAAAACTATGTATCTCTGTAGGAGAAGTAGGTCGTGGCCAATTCTGAACTCCCTCAATTTTCTTCGGATCAACTTTAATTCATTCACTAGAAACAATATAAACCAAGAATTCCACAGATTCCCACCAGAATTCATACTTGGAGAACTTGGCGTACAACTTCTGATCTCGAAGTGTCTGTAGAACCGCTCTCAAGTGCTCCTCATGGTCCTCTCGGCAACGGGAATATATCAAGATATCTTCAATAAAGACGATGAAAAATAAGACCAAGTAAGGCTTGAACATTCGATTCATCAAATTTATAAAAGCTGCTGGGGCATTTGTAAGCCCAAATGACATAACCAGAAACTCATAATGACCATAACGAGTCTTGAAGGCCGTCTTTGGGATGTCACTCTCCTGAATCATCAACTGATGATAACCAGATCCCAAGTCAATCTTAGAAAAGAACTTAGCTCCCTGCAACTGATAAAACAAGTCATCAATACGAGGCAACAGATACTTATTCTTGATTGTTGCCTTGTTCAGCTGCCTATAGTCAATACACATCCGCATCGAGCCATCTTTCTTCTTAATAAATAATACTGGATGTCCCCAAGGTGAAACATTGGGTCTGATAAATACCTAAGTAAATCCTGCAACTGCTTCTTTAATTCTCTCAGCTCAGCAGGAGCCATACGATAAGGTGGAATAGAGATAGGTTGCGTACCCAGAACAATATCTATGCAAAATTTAATATCTCTATCACGAGGAACACCTAGCAAATCCTCTAGAAACACATCAGCAAACTAAAAACCAATAGGAATAGAATCAATACAGGGGGACTCAATGTTGGTGTCCCAGATCAATGCTAGATAGGCTAAACACCCTTTGCCTAACATCCGTCTAGCCTTCATGAAAGAGATAACCTTGCCCGGAGGTGCAAGATTAGAACTGTGCCACTCAACTGAGGGTGCACCTATAATAGAAAGGCAGACTGTCTTGGCATGACAATCAAGAGTCTCGTAATAAGATGCCAACCATTCGATACTCATGATCAAATCAAAGTCTATTATGTCAAGAACTAGTAAATCAACAATGGTTTGTTGATCCTGAATAGAAACTACACAACCTGGATATACTCAATCTACCATAATAGACTCCCCAACCGATGTCGAACCACAAAAGGGATCATTAATAAGCATATAATCAACACTAGAACCCGCAAAAAAATATGGCGATACATAGGAATAAGTGGAACCTGGATCAACAAGTGAATAAGAATCACGACCACATATAGAAATCATACATGTGACCACGGCATTGGATGCTACCGCATCCTGCCTAGCTGGGCGAGCATAAATATGATCCCTAGTCTGAGCCTGAGAGTGACCAGCACCTGAAGAACCTCCACCTGAATATCCACCGCCTGAGCGACCACCAGAAGAATAACCACAGCCTGATTAACCACCACCAGAATAACCACGGCTTGAATAACCACCACCAGAATGACCTCCACTAGGATAACTGCCACCTCTGCGCCCATGACCTCTTCCTGGCGGTGGAGAACCTCTAGACGGCAGAGGAGCTGCAGAAGTACATATGGGTCAATGCCTGCGAATGAGGAGCTAGCAAACTAATAGCCAGATGAAGTCTGGGACAATCCCTCTTAAAGTGTCCAATCTCTTTATAATGATGACAATAAATACAAGGACGATATGGCTGGGCCTGATAAGGCATCGAGAAGAATACTGAATCTGCCCCTGATGAGTCACAGATGAAACCTGAGATCCATGTGATGTGGAATAAACCTGTATGTCTGAGAATCTGCCGTGGAAACCCTTGCCCCCAGATGAGGCTCCAGAATAATTACCTGAACCACGAGACTTCTTACTGTCCCGCTCCTCTCTATCCTAAATACGGTATACCTCAATCCTCTTGGCTATCTCAACTGCCTGCTCAAACGAAATCCCAGAACCTACATCTCGTGCCATACGATCCTGCAAAGCAGCGGAAATATCCTAAAAAAACCTCTTCACCTTCTCTGCCGTGGTAGGAACAACATAGCTCCAAATCAGGATAAGTCTGTGAAGAGAATATAGTACCGAGTAACTGTCATATCTCCCTGGCGAAGTTTCTCAAATTGTGTGTGTTTCTTATCTTTCAAACTCATAGGTAAGAATACTTCATAAAACTTATGCACGAACTTCGTCCAAGTGAGCTTGGGCAACCCAGCTTACGTGCATGCCATAAAAGACTTCCATCAAGCCTTAGCATGCCCAGTAAGCTAAAATGCACTATAATCCACTCCATGGTCCTGAAGAAAACCCAAGGTAGATCACATCTTCTCACAATGCTCAATAAAGTCAAGTGGATCCTCAGAAGTACCTGTACCATAGAAAGTAAGCGATTTCAACCTCTTAAACTGGTGAAGTCTATTAGTATCAATACCCAGGCCTGTAGTCTGAGGCGTTCCACCAATCAAAAAAAATCTGGAGCATGTGTAGCAGGAGTCTGGATACCAACCCTAACCTGAACACGGGAAGTAGCTGCATCAACTGGTACACCCTGAGGGTACTGAGCCTCTAGAAATCCTAATATCTTCACCAAAGTGTCCTGAAGAACTAGGGTGGCTCTAAATCCCCAGCAATGTTAACCGAATCTCCCTGAGCGTCCGGTACAAATGGCAGATCCTCTAGTACAAGTGGCGTATCCTCTAGTGCTAGATTATCATCCTAAACCCCCTCCCTTGAAGCACGGGTAGCTTGCCCTAGAATGGGCGGCTATCTGAGTCTGAGCTCTACGGCCACCCCTACCACGACCTCTACCTCGGCTTCTACCACCACCTCTACCCCCACCTCTCAGGATAGCCTGCACTGCTGGTACTACCTCAGGTGCTTGTACTCCTGCTGCTGCGTCTGGCGCATTTTTCACTTATTATGATGAGGAAGAACGAGTTCTCACCATCTATGAATTAGAGAGTGGGATAAGTTAGGCTTACACTTGAAATCTAAAAGCACGAAACAAAAGAATGAAAGAAGGGAGAATTTTTATTAAATGCCACCTTAGTCCCTCGTTAATAAGTATAGATGCCTCCGTGTCGATCATCGAGGCTCTATTAGGCACTGTTCATGACTTATCAGGATGCTAGACATGAGCTCTTATACCAATTTTCACGACCCAAAATCCTGGACAGTCGTGAGGGCACCCGAACTAACCCTGTCGGGTGAAACCACTTGGTAAATTGACAATTAATTTCAATAATACTGAAGAAAAATATAATAAAATCCAAGATGTGGCTTGATTATTGAAATAGGATGAATATCCCATAATACAAATAAAAGGTCTAGTCCTCTACCATAAGTCATGAACATCTATAAGATAAATACTGAATAAAATATTTCGAATGTCTGAAACAAGAATGACATGAATGAAGTAAGTTAAAGGTGCGCTACCACGGAGCAAGGATGGTGGGCTTACCGCTGATCTATAGGGAAATCCTAAACTCTAACCACGGGGCTCACTGATACTCGGAAACGTATCTGCCCGAACAAATAATAAGAAAATAACATAAGTTGAAAGCACTTAGCAGGTAGGTAGACTAGTTCCAATAAAAGACAGTAAGCTAGTCTAAGCAATAAATTAACAGAATAGAGGAGGGAGAAAAGAAATATATTATAACTCGCTTCGCTATTCAGATAGTTCATCAATTCACACCATTCAACATCAACAAATCTCATTCAAAGAACCAACGATTAAGCTCAGTTCACAGAACAACAGAATATGTGGGCCAACTCCGAAAAAAATTTGATAGTGGACAAACTCCGAGGCTATCAATTATACCTACTCCGAAATAAATGGTGGACCAACTCCGAAAAATTATCAATTGGACCAACTCTGACATAACAAATAATAACATGCACATAACTTGCCATACTTTAAACAACATCCAAGAGCAAACACAATCGAGGAAAACAACACACATCCAAATAAAAATATAAATACAACGAAAAGGTGTAAACGATTGCACCAATGCACATACAAGGAACGTATGTACAATATCCCACGTGGACAAATCCCATCAAAAAACTGGATAAAACGACCTACTTCTATCCGAAGAAGCAAAACACTACTCAACAATTGCTTTACCACGTGCAATATCCCCAAAAAATTTTGATCTATTGAAAAGAATACTCAAAGGATTAGACAAACCGTAAGCTAAGGAGTTCATGTTACTTAAGGTTTTATTCCATCAAATATCATATTTTAAAAAGCAAAATTATGCCATCCTACTCCTGATATAAGTAATGATCCAAACTTGTATAAAAACAAATAAGCTTCAAAGTAGTATGAGAATTAAACTGAGTAAACCAACAATAACCAACAATGACTGCAGTTTTAGTCTGACACGTTCGAAACTAATGTTCTTGCGCTAAAGCTTAATTCCATTTCTACGTCCTTGGAAAAATCATCATAATCTCATCATTGGTGTCATTTTTTTGTACCCTTAATCATTGCACCTTCTTGAAAAGACATGACTACATAATTATTACGATATCTTCCACATATAAATAATACACTTACTTCCATGAAAACAAACTTTGATATTCTATACACTATAAGGGAGTTACCTTGTATTGTAAGTAGAAAGAATCTTGAAGCCACCTGTAGCCTTTAGCCAAAAATTAGGTTCTGCCAATGTGTCTCTACGCTTAACTCTAAAAATCTATGTTTTGCAATTGTCATAAGGGCACGGCTGACTCCTCACTGCTCTACTATTTTTATTTTTCCACTTAAATACCAACAAATTAGGGTAATGTCTAATTAGTCCAAAAATTACTCCTAATTATATATTGAACCCTTTTCCAACTCATAATTTATATAAATAATTTTTTTATAATAACAATTATAATAAATGTACCAAAACTAAGGGAAATAACTAAAATAATATTACATATAAAATATCGGGTCATTAAACCTAGTTCCTTCTTTGTTGATGATGCATGTTTAAGACAATTATATTTTAGTTGGTCTATACTTAAAGGGTTACACATGTGTGAGCCCTGGATAATTTTTGTTTTAAATTGCTTGTTTTAAGTATTATTCTCTATGTGCTGCTATGGTGTCTTGTTGAGCCCTTGGTTATATTACTTGTGTTCTTGCTTAGTTAGCTTGCAACTCTAGGCTATAGATTGGACTATGCTGACTTGTTCTTGTAGGATTTTGAGATCTTTTCGGTGATGCAAAAAGGGAGAAGAGGAAAATGTTGGGATTTTTGTGAGCCAATTCTTCTGTTTTAAACTTTCTTTCAACTATTTTTTGTTATTCTGTCTTGGTGATTGAATGTACAGGTCTCTTGGCAGCATTTGTTTGTCATCATCAAATGTTGGATGATGTGAGTTTTGAAGATTTACAAATAAAGGACTTGATGAAATACCTGGTCCTTGTATGAAGGGATGACTGATCGAAAAGATTATGGATTGCATATCCATGCAGTAAAAACTTGGCGCATACAAGTTTAACTAATCCTTGTCATCAAAAAGAGTCGTGTCTGGACTACTCCTATAAAGTATGAATGAGATCGTGTTATACAAGGAGTATATTATAGGAGATATTCTCTTACGATAATTGAGAAGATTTCTAGCGATAACATACTAGGGTTTCAAACATCCTATAAAGAAAGTAACTGAGGCAGCCACATATTCATTCATTCACGACGAGATTTGAGAGAAATCAAAGGCAATTCAGTTATTTTGTAAAAGCTAGAGTTTAGCTTTGAGAATATTTAGGCTCTAGAGTATAGCCCTTGGTTACAAAGTTTGTAATCTAAAACTTACTTGTTGTGTTAGTGGAAGAGTTTCAAAATCCGAAAGTGTGGATCGTGGTTCTTCTCCCTTGAGCAAGGAGTTTTCCACGTAAAAATGATGTGTTCTTTACTTTTAGCATTTGTTTTGTGTTTGGGTTTGTGTGGTGAAGGATGTATACAAAAACCAGGTTCTTGTGGTGAAGAACGAAGTTCTTAAGCGAAAATCGGAGGACACTATTCAACTCCCCCCCCTCTAGTGTCCTGAATAGATGAACTGCAAACATCAGTTTATGATAAGAATATTATGAACATGAGAGACTAAAGTTACTCCATTTAGGGTGTGACAGAACTGTTGTCGGATAATATTATCTTATTATTCTGTGATTTAATCGAATTTGAATTCTTATTCTTATTCATTCAACTACATTTTATATTGTTTTTAATTTAAGAGCTCTCAATTGAATGTCTCTTTTTGTTCTTGAGATAACCTGTAAAAGGATTTCGAGATCTTGAATGATGATACTTCGACTTATACTAACGAATTGTTTAAGCCGATTTACGGGGTGACTTAGGAATAATTTGGTCTTATCGTGATATTTGTGAGTAGTCCATATAGTCATCTTTCACTAACTTGGAAGAATGATATGAGATAGTTGTTGCCTGTGATTGAAAAATACTAGCGACAGACGAGGTGCTCATGTCAATAAGAGTAGTCAAGCAAGATTGAGAGCAAGATAATAGGTAAACCATCCCGATAATTGGGGAAGTCATTGATCTAAGTCTTTATTCCTTAAGTTTTCTCTAGCCATTTTACTTCTTTCTACTAGTTACTTGTTACTTTAATTTAGTTTTTATACAAAAATCATTATAATTGATTCTTGAAATTGTTCGAACGAATACTTCGTAAAAAGATATAGTTATAAATCAATGTTACTTTTTGTGAGATTCGACCCCAAACTTGTCAAATCGGATTATATTTGGTGTGACCATTTACTCCTTTTTCAAGGCATAGTTCGTCGTGATCAGAGGCCATTTACAAAAAGCAAATGCGATAAATTAGGACCTGATATGAAATCTTAGGTTTCCAGTGAGCTTCAGATATAGCATGATCAATTGTTCTGGTAAGAAATTTCATACATTTAACAGAAATGTACAAAGACAGAGGATCCCCTATCTGATTCCTCTGGAAGACAAGAAAATATGAGTGGGTTTGCTATTAACTATAATAGAGATTGAGGAGGAAGATACACATGACATTATTAGCGTAATAATGTTGGGAGGAAAGTTATTATCCTCAAGATAATATATGATAAGTGACCATTAAAAGCGATAAAAAGCTTCTCAAGATCATTTTAACAGTCATCTTCGCTCTTCTACAATTTGAATTTTTAGATAGCTAAAAGCACTTCTTGGATAATAATATCTTTATAAACTATTCTCCCACCTGGGATGAAACTACATTGATAACACGACTCAGATTTTCGGATAGGCCATGCGGGCACCCGACTACCTCCTCTAGACCAGTCGAGCGAATCCTAGCGACTAAATCAGTTCAAATAATAGAAATTTACTTGGGAACAATAGGAAATTTACCAAGGAACAATAAGAAATTTACCAAACTAACTAGAACAATATCAGACTAACTAAAAACAACACGAGATAGCCCTTGGAAATTTTATATATATGTATTTCGAATAAACACAGCTAACTATTTATTCCTAAAATTATACGCCTAGTTTAAACAATTGAATTTATGATAGAGTCACAAGCAATACAGTAAAATACGATGAACAAGAAAGTTCTAGAGGAAAATAATAGATTAGAAAGTAAAGAGTTTTATTCTTTGAGAATAACCAGATTCGGTGTAATCTGTTTGATGTACAATTCAATGTAAGGAGGGGTTATTTATTGTTACAATCTAAGCACCTCCTATGGACACTAGAAGGGAGGTTGAATAGTGTCCTCCAATTATCGCTGAAGAACCTGACTCTTAATCAAAAGAACCCTGTTCTTGTGTTGTTTCCTCCATAAAAACACAAACACAAAAGTAAACAGCAAACTAAAAGACACAGTTTTTTATGTGGAAAACTCCTTGCTCAAGGGAGAAAACCACAACCCACATTCTGGGATTTTGAAAAAACTTCACTAACACATAGAGCAAGTTTTAAATTAAAAACTCGGTAACCAAGGGGCTACACTCTAGACCCTAATCACTCTACAAAGCTAACCTCTAGCTTTACAAAGTAATCACTCAAAGTTCACCTATTACAATGGCTTCTAACATAAGCAGATAGGTAATACAATCAAAGCATGAAAACTATGACAACTACAATAAAGAACCTAAATTGATTCACGACTTGTACTCTTAGTTCTTCACTGGTTGTCTTCAACAGTTAAGTCACTTTAAGAGTTATTGAATTCACCTTGTGTTTGCTCTCAACTCTCGTGGTGAATAATTGAGATCGGCTGCCTCAATTACTTACTTTTATATGGGCTTTGTAACCCTAGCAATATTTCACTAGGAAACCTTGTAAATATAGCAAGTCAAGATTTCCTTGTGATACTCTCCTTGTTCAGCACTAACTCTTGTTCACACTTCAATGAGACAACCCCGACACAACTTCTTTTAGCTGACTAGGATGCGCATAAGTCTACGTGCCACAACTCCTAGTTCTGCATGAATTTGCTTTCCAGACAATCTTTTCTATCAGTCCTGCCCTGCTCATCAAGGACTAAGTTCTTCTCAAAATCACTAAGTCCTTCGTTTGTCATTCTTCAAAACATTCAGCTCAACAAATTCCCCCTTTTTGATGATGACAAACAAATATTGCCTAAGAACCTGTACATGCAAACGCCAAGACAAAAGAAACAAAAATAAACTTTGAAAGAATATTAAAATAGATGAGTCAGGTCAGAAACATCCAAACAACATTTCCTTCTTCCCCCTTTTTGCATCATCGAAATTTTTTTGAAATCCTGCAAGAACAAGTTAGTACAGTCCAGACTACAGCACAAGGCAACAAGTTAACTAAAAACATAATGAATATATCCAAGGGCCCAAACAGAACCGGTAATAATATATAAGAAACCAAATATGCAGCAAAAGCAATTTAAAACCAATCATCCAGAGCACACACATATGTAGCCCAAATTAGGTACAGACCAAAAAATGGATTGTCTTAAATGTGCATCAAATGAGAGGCATAGGGAAAGAAGTAAGGAAAGGTTTGGAGAAGGGACAAGGAAAAGGAATAAGCAGGCTTCAGCTCCTCAGGTTGAAGTGCTTGACAAGTGCTTCAAGATTCTTTGAATTTTTAGCCCTTTCCACCACCAGCTCGGCCTTATGGTTGTTGCACTCAATAGTCAGGCGATTAATTTCTCGATCCTTCACCTTCAGCTGTTTCTTCAATTCTTTATTTTCCTTATTTAGCTCCAAAAGGTGCTGCTTCAATTCCTGCACTACTTCAACAGCTCCCTCTGACTCAAACTCCTCACTTTCATTTGCTTCTTCTGTCTTGACTTGCACCGAACGTTTGGAGGCTCTCTTTTCCTTGAAGAAATCACATGTCCTCAGGATATTCTTCCCAAACATCTGATGATGTGTGGGCTTCTTCCTATTAGCAAGGGGCACTCCAAAATGTTCAAGCACCTACTGCAGTATGTAGGAATGCACAAGAGAATTTGGCTTGTTGTCTGTGTCTGCAATCCTTTTTATGTGCCTAATTATCAGCCCAGGTAGGTTAATTTTGATCCCTCTGTCCAGCAGGTCCATGTAGGTCATGTCAAGAGCACAAGTTTCACTGTTCCGCTCCCCTCTAGGCAGAAAGAACCTATGAATAAACTCAAATACCAGCTGATGAGTTGGTTCCATCTATTTCTTGTCAACTTTTCTTTCTTTCCTGAGCCATTTTATAACATTCAGAAGAGTAACCTTATCAGTTCTCTTTGGCCATTTTAACCTCACATACCTGAAATAACCTTTAGCAGGCACATCAAGTATGACTCCCAGCTCCTCTGTACCAAACTCCAGCTCCACACCTTTCACCACTGAGAATACTCTCCTCCCATCTATACTGCAGTTCCCATAGAACTCCCTCACTTCATCAACATACAGACACCTGTCTTCCTAAGTGAAAAGCTTCATCCACCCTTGGTCCTTCACCTTCCTGACCAAGGGCTTCATCTCAGGCTCCTCTAGATCACACAAAATGCTACCAGCTAGCACCTGATGCCTAGCAAAGAAGGCCACCCTGTGTACTTCATCCTTGTATTCTTTTTTCTTTTTCTTTATGTCCTCTTCAATGACAAAGTCTGAATCACTTAGGTCCACATAGTCCCCATCCTCATCACTATCTTCCTTGCGAATAATCACATGTTTTTTCTTAAGCCCCGTTTGCTTCTACTTTACATTATTCCAAATTCTCAAGTTGATGCTTCAATGCAGATCTTGTACCCACCTTCCTAGGGGCTGCAGAAATAGCAGGTTCCTACACACTCTCACCACCAGTTTGAGAGTCCTCATCCTCACTTTCATCAATTAATCCACTATGGGCCACTACTCTTCCTTCTTTTACTAGCCTCCTCTTCTTTTCTTTCACAACCTTTGTTTCACTCACAAACACAACCTCTTCCTCTGCTTCTTCTTTCTGTGATTTTTCATCTTCTTCACCAAATTTTATTTTAATATTTTCTTTTGAATTTTCTCCACCTCCCCAACACTTGTACCTTCTGTCTGAGTCTCCTTTTCTTTCTTTTCTTCTGAATCAGTCAAATCCAGTTTTGCATCATCAATTGTATCAGGAACTGCAGAAGTTTCAGATTCTTTCCTAGGTTCTTTGATAATTTCAGCAGAACTTGGTCCTTCACCAACTGAACCAACCAACATAGCCTCCACTTGTACTTTCTCTAAGGGAGCAGCCTTTGAACTAGGTTCATCGACTCGGCCCTTTTGAGACTCAACTGATTCCTCCTCTCTCAGTTTTTCCAGCATGTTTTTCATAGTATTTACCTCGGCAATTCCTTCAACTACACTAGAAACATGAGTTCTAGATCTAGATTCAACAGTTTCTCCTGCAACATTCCCCTCTTTCACCTCTACATTTTTCCCCTATCAATTGCACTACCAGACTCCACCGGTTTTACAATTTCATCCATACCAATTACTAGAATTTTAGTATTAAGCTTCTCAGGGCTAAATATAAGGTCTAAAGCAGTACGACTAGTCTGGGTTGAGTCGGGCCTTACATCAACTGATTGCATGTAAGAAACCACAGGTGCAGTCGTCGGAGCAGAGGATTTTGATGTTGCCTTCCTTTAAACCTTCTTTCCGACCTTCTTGTGAATCTTCGATCGTGCCCTAATGATTCTTTCGGCCAAGGTAGTGGATGGAGGTTTGAGTTAGGGTTTCTTGGAAGGTTGGGTCTCTGATGTTTTTGTCGCTAATGATACGGGGTAAAAACGCGGAAGCAATAAAAAGTAGCGGAAGCAAGAAGTAAACACGATAAAGGGAAAGTAGGGACGCGGAAGAACAGAAATAAAAGAAAGAACAAATCAAACTAACCAAAGTAGATTGATTTGAAGGGATAAAGAGACTTGAATCATTAACGGGGTCATACTAGGATGATCCACCATAGATTCCAAGTAAGAGATCTTCTAGCTTCTCAAGAAGTCCTAGCCTCCCTCAATTATCCTAATTCTCAATTCAAAGTTAGCTAATGAATGAAATGGCTAAGTGTGGTACTTATAGGTGTTCCACACTCCTAATGTTATGTTTAGAAAGCCTTCAAGTGATATAAAAATAATACAAGCCTCGTAGGGCCAAAATAGGGATTACACGTCAAATTCCCGTCCAAAACTAAGCAAAACAGGCACCCCACCTATCAGAGTAGGCGCCCCACCCAGCATAGTAGGTGGTCCGACTACTACAGAGTATAGGAAAGTGGGCGGTCCGCCTGTTTACAGAGGCGCTCCGCCTCCTTTGAGATCCAGAGAGTTGGTCTTGAACTAGGCGGTCCGTCTAGTGCTGTGGGCGGTCCGCCTCTTCCTGGGAGGTGTGGAGACGGCTCAAATGGACTCTAGGTGTTTCTTATTGGTCTGTAGTCGATCCTCCCTTGATGGCGCTCAAGTACATGACTTCAAATCACTCTCGAATCCTCCTCTGGAGCACTTGACTTGTACACTTTGTGCTCTCGAGCTTGGCTTTTGATGGTTGGTACTTTGGCTCAATTTGCCCCGTATCAGGTGAGGCGGAAAAAGACTGAGCTTGAGACATTTTAGTGACTTCTTGGAAAGGTTTTCGATGAAGAGGATTTCCTTATTTAGATTGTTTGTTTAAAAAAAAGAGGAATTCTAAAAAAGAATTTTCTTACTAGGAATGAATTTTGAGAATGAGAGTGTCAAGAAGGGGAAGTTATGGTAATCTAGAAAGTGGAAAATAATGATGACAATAAAATCGGAACACCTTTTTGAGTTTTTGGGAAACCAGGAAAGTATTGATGTGACCGTGAGTTTTCCACGTAAAAACACTGTGTCGTTCAGTTTGCTGTTTACTTTTGTGTTTGAGTTTTTGTGGAGGAAACAACACAAGGGTTCTTATAATTAAGAGTCAGGTTCTTCGGTAAAAATTGGAGGACACTATTCAACCCCTTTTCTAGTGTTCGTAGGAGGTGCTTAGATTATAACATGGAGTATCATAGCGGGTCTTCTCATTTGAGGTTAATACCTTGAGAAGGATCAAATCATGAGTACACCACATACTATTACTGAAGGAAAATCGGTTCTGAGGCCTCCACAGTTCAATGGGCAATACTACGCTTGGTGGAAGAACAGAATGGAGAATTACATCTGTGCAGAAGATTATCAAATATGGATAATAGTTTTTGAAGGAACTCTGATTCCGACCAAAGTTGTTGGTGAAGGAGCTGCTGCTCATACTGAACCAAAGGAAAGATCTGAGTATAATGATGTTGATTACAAGATGATAGAAAAGAATCACAAGGCTAAGAGGCTTGTAATCTACGGACTAGGTCCTGAAGAGTTCAACAGGGTCTCATCTTACAGGACTTCTAAAGAAATCTGGGATTCCTCAGAAGGTGCTCATTAAGGAACCACTGAAGTCAAGCACACAAAAAGAAGAATGCTAAAAAGACAATTCTAGTTGTTCACAATGGGTGAAAAAGAGTTAATGCAGGATACGATGACAAGGCTAACCATCATCACAAATGAGATGAGATCTCTGGATATGGAACTCCGAGAAGTTAAAATGGTTGATAAAGTGCTGAATGTTCTTCCTGATGCTTGGGAACCAAAGATGACTGCTATAAATGAGTCAAAACCACTAAAATTTATCAAGTTAGAGGAACTAATGGGTAGTTTGAAGGCTCATGAGATGATGAAGGATTCGAAGAACAAATCAGTGACTAAGAAGGATAAGACCCTCGCACTTAAGGCAACTGAGGAACCTGAAGAGTATGTGGACTTACAATCAGTTGAAGTAGTTATGGTCAGTGCTCTCAGACAGAACTTCAATTGAGGTAAGTTCAAGGGGTTCAAGAAAAATACCAAAGATAATGCTGGGAGGAAGAACATAGTTGACAGTCCAGACTACTCAGAGTGCTTTAAATGCTTCAAGAAGGATCATGCTGTTGTGGATTGCCCAATGTGGGAAGTTGATTGGATGAAAAATAGAGCCATAAAAGAGAAGGAGAAGTATTCTTCCAAAAACAACGATAATGATAAAAGGAAAGTCAGCCGTCCACCTAACTTCAGAGCAGAATGAAAGAAGATGAAGGAAGCCTTTTAAGCAACCTGGGGGCTAACTGATTGCGAGTCTGATGGAGAAAAGGAATCAGAGGATGAATCCCCACTAGCATTGACGGGACTGACAGGTGAAGACTCAGATGGGAGCGGTTCACCTGAAATAAGAGAAAGAAGAAATCCATTCAGACCTCCATTGTTTGATGGAATCAATTATAAAAGATGGACGAAGGAAATGAAAGTATTTCTTCAGGCCATGGACTACAGCCTCTGGTTGATTGTGAAACGAGGACCCCATGTCCCTGTGAAGAGAGTCGCAAATGGATCCTTGATTCCAAATCTGGTAGAAGAACTGGACCCACAAGACTTAGATTGGCTTCAAGCAAACGCCAAAGCTATGTTGTATCTCAAGAATGGAATGGCTTTTGATGTACTAGCTAAGCCGGTGGATTGCAAATCTGCCAAGGAAATCTGGAAGAAACTGAAGAAGTTCTATAATGGAGATAGTCAAAAGACGGAAGCTGCACTCATGGCAACCGGTGGAGAGGAAGCTTCTATCATGGCCACCGATGGAGAGGAAGTGGCTCACTCAGCTGAGGTATGTCTTTCTGAATTGAAAGAAAAGTTGCATACATACTCACCTGATAATCTAATACTGATAACTGCCACCTTAATTGAGGGTTATGAAAAGGTAAAGTCTGAGAAAGATAAACTATCTGATGTTTTGTTTAACTTAAAAACTAGATGCAAGAACCTTGAAGAAGCAAATGTTTAATTTAAAGAATGTAATGCTTCTCTAAAGGGACAGGCTCTTGTATCCAATTCTAAGATCTCAGAACTTGAACTTGAACTAAATAAGATGAAGAATGCAAATGGTAAGCAGGTAATCAGAAGTTCAACCTTTTCTCGAGAATGAGCTTAAAATAACAAATGAGATTCTTTGTCAGGAAACTGAAAGGAAAAGAGCTCTTAGAGAAAATGTGGAAAAGACTGACTATGGACTCACCAGATGAACTAAATGGAACAAATCTTCAGAGAAAATGAATTGAGTTCTTGAAAACCAAGTCCAAGGAAAGAAAGGTTTAGGTTATAGGAAACCACTGTCTCCCTATAATCCCAAAAGACAATATGTAGGTCTGCCTTGCAACATTCTTTGTACCTTCTGTGGTAACACATGTCACTTGAAAGAAAACTGCATAAAAATGAGCAAGGCTAAATCTAAAAACAAAAAATTTGCTTTACCTGATTAGGCTAAGGACTTAATTCATCCATTCTCTCATAAGAAGGGACCCAAGCTTGTCTGGGTTCCTAAATCTAACCCTTGAGTTGTTTTGCAGGCCAACAGCACAGGCTGGATTTTAGATAGTGGGTGTTCAAGGCATATGACAGGAGGTAGAAGAAATTTTTTTTCACTCACAACATTTCAAGGAGGCAGTGTAGCCTTCGGAGGAGGAAAGAGTGGTCAGATTGTTGGCATAGGAAAAGCTGGGAGATCTTTAGATCATGCTATTGAAAATGTTTATTGTGTTGTTGGTCTCAGACACAATCTACTAAGTATTTCTCAACTATGTGATAGAGGAAATAAAGTTAGTTTTTCCTCTGTAGGATGTAATGTGAAGAACCTGCAAAATGGAGAAGTAGTCATGGAAGGAAAAGGAGTGAACAATGTTTACAAGGCATCATTGGGATCACTTTCTCAGAATAATTTAACTTGTTTGAATGTTTAAGAGAGTGATCAAAGGAATTGGTTCGTGGATTACCAACAAAGAAATTTGAAGAGATTAAGATGTATGATGCCTGTGTCAGGGGGGAACATGTGATATCATCCTTCAAGCAAAAAAAAAATGGTGAGCACTTCAAAACCACTCGAGCTGATTCATATAGACCTACGTAGACCGATGAGAGTTAGAAGCAGAGAGGGAAAAAGGTTCGTGTTCATGATAGTTGATGATTACTGGAGGTATACATGAACTCTGTTCCTTGCATCCAAAGATTAAGCATTTGACAGCTTCAAAGAATGGGGCTGGGATTGTGTAGAAAAGACTAAGCTTGGAGTTCATAAGCATCAGATCGGATCATGGCACGAAATTTAAAAATGCTAAATTCTATGAGTATTGTGCTAAATACAGTATTGATCATAACTTCTCAGCACCAAGAACCCCACAACAAAATGGAGTTGTAGAGAAGAAGAATAGCTCTTTGGAAGATATGGCAAGAACCATGATGTTATCAAGTAGTCTTGCAAGAAACTTCTGGGCTGAAGCAGTAAATACAACATGTTACTCGTTGAACAGGTGTTCCATAAGAGCTATGCTTAACAAAACCCTTTATTAACTTCTCAGAGGAAGAAAGCCGAATGTTGCTCACTTGAGGCCATTCGGTTGCAAGTGTTCTGTACACAATAATGGTAAGGAGGTTATCGGTAAATTTGACGCAAGAAGTGATGAAGCTGTCTTCATGGGATATTCCACTCAGAGTAAAGCTTATAAAGTGTTCAAGAAAAGAACTCATACAGTTGAGGAAAGCATGCATGTGGTGTTCGATGAGTCAGACAAAGTAGTTGTTGAAAAGGAAGAAGATAATCAGGCTATAGGTCTTGCACGAGAAGATGTTGCTGAAAGCTTGGAGAATCCAGAAGGAAAGGAAGAGCCAGGTGATGAAAATGGAGAATTGACTCGGGAGGAACAAGGAGTAAATATGTTAGGGGGAACGACCGATCAGGATGATGAACCGACTGAGGAAGCAGGACCTGCCCAAAATGCAGCTGTAGGTTCTTCCCACCAAATACAGCCAAGACTCTGGAAGCATCAAAGCTCACATCCTCTGGAGAATGTGTTATCTAACTTAGATATTGGAATTATGACTAGGTCTGCCTTGAAGAGCTTTTGTGCATTCTTTGCCTTCCTATCCTCCATGGATCCAAATAATTTAAAAATAGCTCTTGAGGATCCAGATTGGGTATTAGCAATGCAGGAGGAGCTATATCAGTTTGAGAGGAGCAAAGTGTGGCATCTGGTCTCTAGACCTAAAGACAGATCAATCATTGGAACTAAGTGTGTGTTTAGGAATAAATTGGATGAACATTCCATAGTAACCAGGAATAAATCAAGGTTGGTGGTTCAAGGCTATAGCCAAGAGGAAGGAATTTACTATGATGAGACCTTTGCACCAGTAGCTAGGATGGAAGATATAAGAATGCTAATTGTTTTTGCTACATATATGGAATTTACACTATATGAGATGGATGTAAAGAGTGAATTCTTAAATGACTATCTCAATGAGGAAGTATATGTGGTTCAGCCACCTGGGTTCTTAAATGGTGATTTCCCAAATCATGTATACAAACTTGATAAGGCTCTCTATGGTCTGAAAGAAACACCCAGAGCTTGGTATGAGAGGTTACCAAGTTTCTTGCTAAAGAATGGGTTCTCAAGGGGAAGAATTGACAAAACCTTTTTCCTGAAGGAAAAGGGAAAAGATCTATTGGTGATACAAGTGTACGTTGATGACATTATCTCTTTTTCAACTAATGAAGAATTGTGCAAGAAATTTGCAGACTTGATGGGCAGTGAGTTCGAAATGAGCATGATAGGAGAATTGAATTTCTTCTTGGGATTACAGATCAAACAGACTCCTGAAGGAACAATGATTCATCAACAAAAGTATGCCAAGGAGCTGTTAAAGAAGTTTGACATGGAAGGAGCTAAGGAAATAACTACTCCTATCGCCCCTGGAACAAAGCTAGATATGGACGAACTTGGTCCTTCCACAAATGAAACCAAGTATAGAGAAATCATTGGGTCCCTTCTCTATCTTACTGCAAGTCGTCCTGATATTGTTTTTACAGTGTAGGACTCTGTGCTAGATTTCAATCTAAACCCAAGAATTCTCACCTAACTGCTGTCAAGAGGATATTGAGATATTTGACAGGAACTCAAGACTTATGTCTATGGTACCCTAGGGGTGGTATATTTGAGATAATTGGTTTTTGCAAATGCAGATTATGCATGGCATCTAGTGGACAGAAAGAGCACTTCAGGAATGGCACATTTCCTTGGTCCTTGTCTTGTTTTTTAGGCTACAAAGAAGCATAACTCAGTAGCCCTCTCCACTGCTGAGGCTGAATATGTTGCTGCTACATCCTGTTGTTCTCAGCTGCTATGGATCAAACAATAACTGGAGGACTTTCGAATCAAATGTGGAGCTGTGCCTATTTTCTATGACAATACAAGTGTTGTCAATATTGCAAAGAACCCAATTCAGCATAAGAGAACCAAGTACATTGATATTAGACATCATTTTCTAAGGGATAATATTGAAAAAGGTCTAACTACTATGAATTCATGCAAGACTGAAGATCAAATTGCTGACATCTTCACCAAGGCCTTGAACAAAGTTCAATTTTATAGGAACATGTTGGAGTTAGGGATGAATAAAATACATGGATGACCCAAATCCTGATTCCCAAGGTTTGGCTAGTTAAGTATTTATTATTCTGCTTGTGAATATTATTTTTATAGTCCATACTACAATCATACTTTGTTAGCATACATGTTTAACTAAGTCTACAGTGTAATATCTAATGAGTTCCCAGTGAAGAACCAACTGAATACGTAGAAGGAACCACTTTCGGCATGAGGAACCATGTCGAGGTACATCTATGTAGCTATATATGTTAAGTACTATGATTGATAATGAATTTCTCTAGAACGTGCATCTTGAAAACCATCCTTATTTGTCTAACCGCCTCATCTTATAGAAAATCCCTTTTCAGTTACACTTCCAAAATTTAAACACACCCCACTCCCACACTCTGGGATTTTGAAAACAGTTCACTAACACAAAGAGCAAGTTTTAGATTACAAACTCTGTAACCAAGGGGCTACACTCTAGACCCTAATCACTCAACAAAGCAAACCTTTACCTTTACAAAGTAATCACTCAAAGTTCACCTATTACAATGGCTTCTAACATAAATAGATAGGTAATACAATCAAAGCATGAAAACTATGACAACTACAATAAAGAACCTAAACTGATTCATGACTTGTACTCTTAGTTCTTCACTGGTTGTCTTCAACAGTTAAGTCACTTTAAGATTTATTGAATTTGCCTTGTGTTTGCTCTCAACTCTCGTGGTGAATAATTGATATCGGCTGCCTCAATTACTTGCTTTTATATGGGCTTTGTAACCCTAGCAATGTTTCACTAGGAAACCTTGTATATATAGCAAGTCAAAATTTTCCTGTGATACTCTCCTTGTTCAACACTAACTCCTGTTCACACTTCAATGAAACAGCCCCGGCACAACTTCTTTTAGCTGACTAGGATGTGCATACGTCTACGCGCCACTACTCCTTGTTCTACTTGGATTTGCATTTCAGACAATCTTTTCGATCAGTCGTGTCCTACTCATCAAGGACTAAGTTCTTCTCCAAATCACTAAGTCCTTCTTTTGTCATTCCTCAAAACATCCAAATCAATATTTATAGTAGAGATTACCCAGTCCTAATTATGGTAAATTAAGAAGACTAATAAAGGCCATGGGCCTATAAACTCAAGGCGGTGGCATATACAAAAATTCTAACTAGCAGATTGTAAACCTAAGGCGGCGGGATGTATGCCTTGTGTCCTACTACGATACCGCCTGAACGATCATAATTTGTAGAACAGGCATGTAGGATAAGTCTACTCTTGTCAGTTGAGCTCGCATGCCCGTAGTAATAGGTGACGTATTTTTTTCCAAACAGTCAGTCCCCCAACTTGTTGAGTACTGACATGAGCAATCAGGCAATAAAACAAGTGTTGTTGTACTCTAAGCAGCTCCTATGGACACTATAAGGGGGGTTTGAATAGTGTCCTTCAATTTTCGTCGAAGAACCAGATCCTTAACGTATAGAACCTTGTTCTTGTCACAACTGTTTTCACACAAAACACAACAACACACCCAAACTGCAAACTTAACGAATACAGTGTTTATACGTGGAAAACTCCTTGCTCAAGGGAGAAAAACCGCGACCCACACTCTGGGATTTTAGAATCAATACACTAACACAAAGAAAAGTTTTAGATTGCAAGACTCTGTAACCAAGGGGCTACACTCTAGACCCTAATCAGTCAGTAAAGCTAAACTCTAGCTTTTACAAAGTAATTATTCAAGATTCACCTATTACAATTTGCTTCTAAACTAAGCATATAGGTAAAACCGTTTTAGCACAAAACAACGACAACTCTCATAAAGAACCTAGATAGAATATCTAAGTTGAACTCTTTATTCTTCACCAGTTGTCCTCAGCAGTTAAGTCACTTTGAAAGTTATTGGATCGCCTTTTGATTGCTCTCAACTCTCGTGGCGAATAACTGTCTACGGCGGCCTCAATTACTAGATTTTATAAGGGCTTCGTAAACCTAGTAGTGTTTCATAAGGAAACCTTGCAAATATGAAAAATCAAGATTTCCTCCGAACCTCTCCTTGTTTAGTTCCAACTCTTATTCATACTTTAAAGACACAGCCACGACACAACTACTTCTAGCTGACTAGGATGCACAATAGTTCACGCGCCATTATTCTTAGTTCTACATGGATTCACACTCCATAGTCTTTTCGATCAGTCGTGCCCTTCTTCATAAGGACCAAGTTCTCTTCCAGAACTACTAGGTCCTTCGTTTGTCATACTTCAAAACATTCAGCTCAACAAATTCTCCCTTTTTGATGATGTCAAACAAATATTGCCAAAGAACCTGTACAGACAAAAACACCAAAGACAGAAGCAAAAATACATTTGAAAAATTTAAAACAGATGAGTTAGGTCACAAACAACCCGACATTCCTTCTTCCCCCTTTTCGCATCATCGAAAAGATTCAAATCCTGCAAGAACAAGTGAGTACAGTCCAGTCGAGAACACAAGGCAATCAAGTCAACCTAATGTACATGAATGAAACTAAAGGCCAAACCAGAACCAGATATATCACCAAAAGGACCCAAATATCAAATAAAAGAAATTTAAAACCAATCATCCAGGGCGTGGCAAACACACAGCCCTATTAGTACAGAACCAAAAATCAATTGTCTTAAAAACATGCATCAAAGGAGGACAGAATGGAAGGGAAAACAAGGATTTGGACAAGGACACAGAAGCAAATGGGCAGGACTCAGGTCTTCAGGTTGAAGTGCTTGACAAGTGCCTCAATATTCTTTGAATTTTTGGCCCTTTATACTACCAACTCGGCCTCATGCTTGTGGCACTCAATCTTCAAGCGATCAATTTCTTGATCCTTCACCTGTAGCTACCTCTTCAGTACATCATTTTCTTCATCTATTTCTAACACATGATGCTCAAGTTCCTTCATAGCTGCAATGGCTTCATCAGGTACAAAATCTTCACTTTCTTCAGGCTGCTCATGCTTAATTGGCATTGGCCTCTTGGATGTCCTCTTCTCCTTTAAGAAATCACAGTTCTTCAGCAAGTTTTTCCCAAACATCTGATGCAAAGTTGGCTTCTTTCCACTTTCCAAGGGCACCCCAAAATGCTCAAAGACCTCATGCAGGATGTAGGAATGCACTAAGGAGTGTGGCTTTCGGTCAGTATCTGCAATTCTTTTGATATGTCTGATAATCAGACCAGGCAAATTGATCTTTATTCCTCTATCCAGCAGATCCATGTACGTTAAGTCAAGAGCACAGGCCTCACTATTTCTCTCCCCTCTAGGCAGCAGGAATCTATGGACAAACTTAAATAGCAACTGATGTGTAGGTTCCATCTCCTTCTTCTCAACCTTTCTTTCCTTTCTGAGTCTAGCTTTACCTGAGAATTTCTTCACAACACTCAGAGGAGTAACACCATCAGTTCTCTTAGGCCATTTCAGCTTAATGTACCTGCAATATCCTTCAGTAGGAACATCAAGAATGGCTCCTAGCTCCTTCCTTCCAAACTCTAGCTCCATCTCTTTCACCATAGAGAACACCCTTCTTGCAGCTACTCTGCAATTTATGTAGAACTCTCTGATCTCTTTAGCATATAGGCATCTATTCTCTATTACAAAGAGGTTCAGCCAACCTTGAACCTCTACTTTCTGCAACAAGGGCCTCATGTTATGCTCTTCCAGGTCACTCAATATGCTCCCAGCCAGAACTTGGTGCCTAGCAAAGAAGGCTGCCATGTCAACCTGTTACACCCTGTACGTCTAAAGTGATGTATATAATTCTAATGACATGTTAATAATGATTTAAGTGAGCTTCAATTCATAATATGATCATATATGATGTTTATATTTTGAATATAAAGTTTGGGAAAAATCGGATTTAAGTTACGGAAAAACCGACTAAGGATTTGCCCTGTAACGAAGCTTTTTGAGAATTTAATTCAGTGTGTTATATGGAAATACCATATACCAAACTGAAGGTCTTGGAGTTTAGTTTCTAAAAATTTTGACGGTTTGTTAGTACAATGACTGGATAAAATGATAAGAGCATCAGAAGTCAGGCTAGAAAAAGGGACATAAACGCAAAAGGACTAAAACTGAAATGTTTCAAGTATAAAAGAGAAAAGTCATCCTCATCTCGTCATTTCCAGAAATATCAAGAGAGAAACAGTTCCTCCATGAGTTTTGAAGTAAGTTTTATGGATTTGAAGGAAGGACGCCAATCGTAACTCGAAATTGAAGACGGATTGCGTCAAAACGCTCTACGCGATTGAGGTAACATTATGCTACCTTCAAATGCGTCTATAGCTTGAGTTTTAGAATTACTTCATGGCTAAGTAAAGTACCTAAATGCAGTATTATAGCTTGTTTAAGCTTTAGAAAGTGTGGAATTCAAGGGAAACAAGGTTTAGAAGCAAGAAACATTAAAAGTATGTAAGGCTAAACCTTTCTTTTGGCAAGTCATGTATCTTGTAGCTTTTGAAGCATTTCTTAGTTCCAAAGTGATGATTCTTATGGGTAACTTGTACGGACTAAAGGTGACCATATATGTGCTTAATTTAGTGCTAAGAACCACGGTGAAAGATGTCCAAAACAGCAGCATGAAATTTTTCAAAATCTGGAAAAATTGTTCTTATCTCCGGACAGTTGCTTGTATTTTGAGCATAACTCTTTGTAAAAATTTGATATTGAGAAGATTTAAGATTTCCTAGAACCATGACACAGATATCTACAACTTTTATGAAGGCTATAGAGTCTATAACATTTATTTAGATCCTACAAAATAGGTCACAAGGCAGGGCAGTGGTGCTGTCTAAAGATTCGGTCCGCGAATTTGTTATGTTGTCCGGTCATCTCATTTAGTTATCTATTTAATTTTTTTATGTTATCAGTTTATAAGGGTATCCATTCCCGTGTATATTATAGATTTGGTTCTATTTTTGCAGATCATCCAGTTTTAGGAGAAACTCTACCGAAATTTTTATAGAAATTCAAATAATTGGACAAATTCTGAGTTCTAAGTTGTGTCTATAATTCCATCCAGAGTTTTCTTATCATTCCTTTGAGTCCATATCTATTTTTGACACATTTTTATGCCTCATACAAGCTTATTCTTATATTGTGATCATGTTATGTGTGATTTGGAGTCCCCCCATGGAGGCTAGACATTGGACACACAGTCCGGTCGCGTGTGATAGTACCCGTCTGGGGGATATAGCCCCTCTGGTTCAGGCGGGAGTTGAAACACCTAGTGTGACTGGGTGTCATCCACACACTCTGACCAGAGAGACAAGATATTACTGGCTGGGAAGGGACATAGCCCATAACACCCGTCAGGTTTTTTATGTACGCGTATATAGCCACAGTATGCACTGCATGATTATATGTGAGGCTAGTTCAGATGTTCAGCTACCTGATTTTGGGGGATATAGCCCATAACACCAGACAGGTACCAGTTCAGATAATAGTCCAGTTTTAGCTCAGTACCAGTTATCAGTTCTCGGTTATCAGCCACCAGCTCTTAGTGTCACTATCGGTTGCAGCTATCAAATCCAGTTTCGAGTTACCAGTTATCAATCATATTACAGTTATTTATCAGTATAGTTCAGCTTAGTCTTCAGTTCCAGATTCAGCGAGACTTCAGTTTATATTCAGATCATGGTTAGTACGTCTTCAGATTTCCAGCTACATTGCTATGCTCCAGCTCATATTTACACATTTATATTCCAGCCTTACAGTTTCATTCAACTATGATTTATTATATGCTCAGGCCCTACATAATTGGTACATATCATACTCACGCCCTTTCTCGAGTGTTGCATTTCATGACAAGCAGGTACAGAGAGATCAGACCTTAAGCCACGTTATTAGGCTATCCACCAGCTGTTGGAGTCACTCCGTCTCCTCCTGGAGTTTACTATTTACAGATGTCCAGTAGGTATGGCAGGGCTTGTCCCGTCCTTTGTATATTCAGTTCAACACTCTTAGAGGCCTGCCGATATTTTCCTGTTTGGTTCTATCAGTATGTTATGTATGTCAGCTTATGTTAGCCTCATCAGCTTTTCGCATTACATAATTCTTATCAGCTAGGGTTATGCTTATTCCATTTATAAGTTATACTCATGGTTAGAATATTATCAGCACGATTAGTGATGATCGACACTCAATGTTGGTCATCCGTCGCGACCCTAAGTTGGGTCATGACAAAAGTGGTACCAGAGCAGTTCAGTCATACGCTGTCTACAAGCCGTGTCTAGTAGAGTCTTAATCAGGAGTATGTTGCGCGCCATACTTTTGAACAGGAGGCTACAAGTTACTTCATGAGAGTTGTCTTTTTTCTACTCTAGATCGTGCGATAGGGCCATAATTATAGAATTCAGCCTTCTAGACGTAATGCTTTGAATGTAGCGATGTCGCCGAAGAAACTAACAGCTGCCCAGAAGGGCAAGGCCATTCCCGGCCAAGGTACTAGTAGAGTGCTAAATGAGGTGGATGAGAGTGAGGTGTTCAGACCTGAGGCTCCATCTGAGGCCTCACAGATCCCTTCAGTTCTGGGCTATATTAAAGGTACTGCAGCTACTATACCTCAAACTCCTAAACCTGATAGTCAGGGACAGGAAGTAAGGGATGCCATCAGATTATTGACCAGTGTTGTAGTTGCTCAGACTAGACCTCATAGTGCAAATGCCCAGGGAGATACTGGATCCAGGATTAGGGATTTTATCCAACTAGATCCTCCAGTCTTTACTGGATCTCGTATATGAGAGGACCCTCAGGATTTTCTAGTAGGATAGCTAGGGTATTGAGGGTCATGCACGTGTCAGAAATAGAGTCAGCAGAGTTAGATGCATTTAGATTGCATGACCTAGCAACAGAGTGGTATCAGACCTGGGAGCTACCAAAGGGCCAGATTCTACTCCGGCAACTTGGTAGGAATTCTTGGATGCCTTCTTGCATCTGTATATGCCTATAGAGACACAGAGAGAATGTGCCGATCAGTTCCTGACCTTGAGGTAGGGAAGTTTGAGTGTAGAAGAGTATAATTATCGCGTTAATTATTTAGCAAGGTTTGCCCCTGCGGTGGTAGTGAGTATGGAGGATAGAATTCACAGGTGTGTAGTGGGACTAGGTCCACGTCTCCTGAATAAGTTTATAACTGTTGCTATGTAGCCAAGTATGATCATATCACGCATTCAGGCATTTTGTTTGTCACTTGAGGAGAGAATCAGAAATAGAGAGTCGACAGGGATAGAGGGTTACACAAGAGGGTCTTATTGTCTGGTTCATTTGGAGAGACATCTGGAGCGAGTAGGCAGCAGATTGTTAGACATCCACCAACTAGTATACCTCCACAGTCCCGTGGCCCAAGATCTGATAGAACTCCTCAGCCTAGAGCTAGTCAGGCATCAGAGACTTTAGGATTTCAGCATCAGGGTACTTCTGTATAGGCCAATCACACATATTCCAGATGTCTAGATTGTGGTAGACACCACTTGGGACCGTATCAGTTTGGAGTTGATAATTGTTATATTTCTCAAAAGACAGGACATTTCTTGAGAGTTTTCCCGACTAGGGGTGGTAGTGGTGCAGCCCAGCCAGCTAGATCAGAAGTTCCTTCTTTAGCACTAGCACGCCATCAGGGGCATGTTCATCAGGATTGCACCTGCATAACTGAAAGAACTTAAGGAGCAACTAAAGGATTTTTTTAATAAAGGCCTCATCAGACCCAGATTTCCCTGTGGGGGGCCTCGGTATTAATTGTGAAAAAGAAAGATAGCTCTGTATATGTGCATAGATTACAGACAGCTAAATAAAGTCATAATCAAGAATAAATATCCTTTGTCCACGATTGGTGACTTGTTCGACCAGCTCCAGGGTGCCAAGTACTTCTCGAAGATAGATTTGCAATCAGGCCACCATCAGGTTAGAGTCAAAGAATGTGATATACCTAAGAATACATTCAAGATTAGGTATGGCCATTATGAGTTTTTAGTGATGTCGTTTGGACTCACTAATGCCCCTGTCATTATGAACAGCGTACTCAGGGCTTACTTAGATTTATTTGTAATTGTATTTATTGATGATATTCTCGTCTATTCAAAGTCTGAATCATAGTATACGGAGGATTTACACCTAGTATTGGGTACTCTTCGAGACCAACAATTATATGCTAAGTTTTCAAAGTGTGAATTCTGGTTAAATTCAGTGACATTCCTTGGCCATATAGCTTTAGCAGAAGGAATTAAAGCAGATGGCCAGAAGATTGAGGCTATGAAGAACTGGCCCAAACCTATGATGCTAATTGAGGTACATAGTTTTATGGGTTTGGCAGGTTATTATAGAACGTTCGTAGAGGGTTTTTTCTCTCCATTGCAGAACCACTGATCAAATTGACACAGAAAACAGCTAAATTTGAGTGGTCTGATTCTTGCGAGCACAGCTTCCAAGAACTAAAGAACAGGTTGATAAGAGCTCCAGTACTTACACTTCCAGAGGGATCTGAGGGCTATGTCATTTATTGTGACGCTAATCGAATTGGTCTTGGTTGTGTTTTGATGCAGCACGGAAAAGTAATTGCCTATGCTTCCAGGCAGCTGAAAAAGCATGAGCAGAACTACCATACCCATGATCTAGAGCTTGCAGCAGTCATTCATGCATTAAAGATTTGAAGACATTATCTGCACGGGTTCATATTGATATTTATACAGACCACAAGGGCCTCCAGTACATATTTAAGCAAAACAAGCTAAACCTACAACAGTGGTGGTGGCTAGAGTTGCTGAAGGACTACGACGTTGACAGTTTTTATCATCCGTGTAAAGCAAATGTTGTAGTTGATGCCCTCAGTCATAAGTCCATATGTAGTTATCTTACTTACAGCAACAAAAGAGAGAGTTAGCTCATGCACTTTACCAGTTGGTCAGCATGGGAGTCAGATATATAGGTTCAGAGGACGCAGGAGTTACAGTTCAGAGCGCAACCACTACTTGCCTAGTGACAGAAGTAAAACAGCATCAGTATGAGGATCCAATTCTAGTTGAATACATACAAATAACTAGAAGAAAACCGGAGTCACCATACAGGGTTACTAGTGACGGGTTTCTCATGTATAAAGATAGACTTTGTGTTCCTGATGTTACAGATTTACGTGGACAGATTATGACTGAGGCACACTATTCCAGATACACTGTTCATCCAGGTTCGACTAAGATGTACCGTGATCTTAAGCAGATTTATTGTTGTCACGAAATGAAGCATGACATAGAAGAATTTGTGGCTCAGTGTCCTAACTGCAAGCAGGTTAAAGTCCAGCATCAAAAACCTAGTGGCTTGTTGCAGGAAATAGAGATTTAATCATGGAAATTGGAACCAGTGAATATGGACTTCATTACAGGCTTGCCGCGTACGTGGAGCAGGTATGACTCTATCTAGGTTATAGTTGATAGACTTACTAAATCAGCTCATTTCTTGCCTGTTAGAACTACATATACTGTAGAGGATTATGCCTGACTTTATATCAGAGAGATAGTGCGCCTACATAGTATTCTAGTATCTATAATTTCAGACTGGGGTGCACAGTTTACAGCTAATCTCTGGCGATCGTTCCAGATAGATTTAGGGACACAGGTGAATCCGAGTATAGCATTTCATCCCCAGACAGATGGATAGGCTGAGTGGACCATTCAGACGTTAGAAGATATGGTTAGAGCTTGTGGGTTCGATTTTGTAGTTAACTAGAGTGATCATCTACCGTTGATAGAGTTTGCATATAATAATAGCTATCATTCTAGCACACAAATGGTGCCAAATTAAGCTTTGTATGGGTGCAAATACAGGTCTCCTATAAGATGGTTTGAGGTTGGCGAGTCTCAATTGATAGGTCCATATTTAATCCAACAAGCAGTTGATAAATTCAAGTTGATCAGGGAAAGATTGTTAGCAGCAGAGAGCAGGCAGAAGTTCTATGTAGGTAACCGACGTCGAGATTTAGAATTTCAGATTGGCGATTGGGTATTCCTAAAAGTATCACCTGTGAAAGGCATTATGAGATTTGGAAAGAATGGCAAGCTTAGCCCTAGATTCACTGGTCCATATCAGGTTATCAGGCTAGTTGGGCGTGTTGCCTACGAATTAGACCTTTCAGCAGACCTTCAGGAGGTTCATCTAGTATTTCATGTTTCCATGCTCAGAAAAATATGTCGGAGATCCTTCTAGAGTTGTACCAGTAGATGATGTCAAGATCACAAAGCAGTTGACTTATGAAGAGGTGCCATTTGCAATTTTAGATGGACAGATTCGTCGACTAAGGATGAAAGACATTCCTTTAGTTAAGATACTATAGCAAAAATAATGTAGAAGAAATAACTTGGGAAGCTGAAAATGACATGAGAGCCAAATATCCACATCTCTTCACTACTTCAGGTATGTAACAGATCGTTGTTTAATGCTTCTACATACTTCATTTAACATTCGAGAATAAATATTCCTAACGAGGGGAGATTGGTACACCCTGAATGTCTAAAGTGACGTATATAATTCTAATGACATGTTAAGAATGATTTAAGTGAGTTTAAAGTCATACATAATATGACCATATATGATGTTTATATGTTTGTAGAGAAGCTTTTTGAGCAATTAATTATGTGTATTATATGGGGTCTTTTGGGGATATATCATATACCAAATTGAAGGTCTTGGAGTGTAGTTTCAAAAACGTTTGACGGTTTGTTCATACAATAACTGGATAAAAAGATATAAGCATTAGAAGTCAAGCCAGATAAAGGGACATAAACTTAAAAGAGGAGTAAAACTGAAATGTTTCAAGTATAAAAGGGAAAAGTCATCCTCATCTCGTCATTTCCAGCAATATCAAGAGAGAAACAGTTCCTCCATGAGTTTTGAAGCAAGTTTTATGATTTTGAAGGAAGGACGCCAATCGTAACTCAAAATTGAAGACGGATTGCGTCAAAACGCTCTATGCGATTAAGGTAACGTTATGCTACCTTCAATGTCGTCTATAGCTTGAGTTTAGAATTACTTCATCTCTAAGTAAAGTACCTAAATTCTATATTATAACTTGTTTAAGCTTTAGAATGTGTGGAATTCAAGGGAAACAAGGATTATAAGCAAGAAACATCAAAGGTATGTAAGGCTAAACCTTTCTTTTGGCAAGGCATGTATCTTGTAGCTTTTGAAGCTTTTTTTAGTTCCAAAATTGATGCTTCTTGTGGGTAACTTGTATGGCATAAAGGTGACCGTATATATGCTTAATTTAGTGCTAAGAACCATGGTGAAAGATGTCCAAAACAGCATCATAAAATTTTTTAAAATCTAAAAAATTGTTCTTATCTTCGGACAGTTGCATATATTTTGAGCATAACTCTTTGTAAAACAGGTATCTACAACTTTTATGAAGACCATGGAGTCTATAACCTTGATTTAGATCTTGCAAAACAGGTCACAAGTCAGGGCAATGGTGATGTCTAAAGATTCTGTCCGCGAATTTGTTATGTTGTCCGATCATCTCATTTTGTTATCCATTAATTTGCTTATGTTATCAGTTTATAAGGGTACCCATTCCTGTGTATATTATAGAGCTGGTTCTATTTTTTCGAATCATCCAGTTTTAGGGAAAACTCTGCCGAAATATTTATAGAAATTAAAAGAGTTGGACAAACTCTGAATTCTAGGTTGTGTCTATAATTCCGTCTAGAGTTTTCTTATCATTCCTTTGAGTCCATATCTATTGTTTCCATATGTGTTATGCCTCATACATGTTTATGCTTATATTGTTGTAACGACCCTCAAATAGTCGTTACGGGATTCGGGACCTTGATTTACGTGTCGACAGTCCCAAAAGCTCCGTTAGGTCATTTATGACCTGTCTGTGAAATCTGAGACGAAACGGAGTCCGTTTGATAGGTTTTCGAGAAAAGGATCCGTTTATGAAATTCCGGAAAGGAATTTGGGGTTTCGATAGGTCGTTTTGAGTAAACGAACCCCGATGGAAAATTCGAGCGCACCGTTAGGTCCGTCTCGTCATTTATGATATGTAGCAACCTTCAAAATTGAAAACGGACCTCGTTTGATAGGACTTTTGATAAAGTCCCCGTTTCGGAAGTTTAAAAGAGTTAAAAGAGGTTTCCGAGCTCGATTTGAGCAAATGAGCTCCGATGAGAGATCCAAAAGTTCCGTTAGGTTTGTATAGTCATTTGTGACTAGTAGCAACTTTCGGAATTGGATTCCGAGGTCGTTTGGTTAAATTTTACTATTTTTGCGAAAGTCAAAAATTGAACATTTGCCGTGGGACCCACTTTTTGAGTTCTGGAGGTCCGAATTGAGTTCCGTCTTGACGAGCATGTCACACAAGTATTTTTTGACTTGTGTGCAAAATTTGGGGTCATTCCGAGCTTCGTAGGGTCCCGTTTGGACCCAAAACAGTTCGGATTTTTCTGGTGCGGAACTGCTGTTTTCTGCTACTGTTTCTGTTGCGAGCAGCCGGAAATATGGCATTTTTCCGGCCAATCCGTAAGGAATTAGAAAAAACTCAAAACATGAAAGTTGTAGCCCTTTAAGTTGTGGTTCTAATTGCACCAGTTTCAGGTCATTTAGACATTCCTATCAAATGTTATGATTATTGGAACAGAGGCTGTTACAGTGGTAAAAACTGCTATAAAAGGGGTCATTTCGGGAAACCGAATTTTTATTCAAAGGAGGCGATTTGGAGGCGATTTTGGAAGGTTCAAAACGTGTATAATCATAAGGTAAGCCTCCATAACTCATTTCATATCATATATCATGAGAATCAAAGCTTGATTCATAGGAAATGAGTTAGAATCCGAAATTTTAAGATTTGGGGAAAATCAACGAGCAAGGCTCGTATGAGAAATCTAATTGCATATTTGGACTCACGGGAGTGTGGGGAGTCCAGAAATGTATATTTTATTAATTTTGGGCTCGGTCCCACCCGAGGGTATTTTGGTAATTTTACCCTAAAATGCTTAGAAGCTTAATTGCTTATAATTGAGCACTAATGAGTGCTATATTGTCTTGATAGACTTAGAGGAAAGTTCCCCGAGGACAAGAAG
Source organism: Petunia secreta (assembly GCA_029990175.1). NCBI lineage: Eukaryota > Viridiplantae > Streptophyta > Magnoliopsida > Solanales > Solanaceae > Petunia > Petunia secreta. The sequence goes on from JARKIP010000038.1 coordinate 5,427,724, forward strand.
AGCATGAAAGGAGATTTGCTTCCTAGCTTTGAACCGGAATTCGAGGTAAGTGAGACTTGACCTCTACTTTGCTTGTGGATACGTCCAGCATGCTAGTACGCTTCGGGTATTCTTATGTGATTAGCTTAGGGCTATGTGTTAAATATGAATTGACTAGCGTTGGCTAGGTATATTACTATTAATTAAATATGAATAGTAAAGACATGAGTTGACCGAGGTATGTGCCGGTCTAGACGCTATATTGAGATAGCGATTAATTATATTGTGGGATTGCTTACTATTATTTGATCATAAATAGTGAGTACATGAGTTGACCGAGGTATGTGCCGGTCTAGATGCTACATTGAGATAGCGATGACTTATACTGTGGGATTGCTTGCTATATCATGATTAGATAGCAAGGACCTGGGGATATGGCCGAGGATGTTGCCGGCATATCATTGATTATGTCTTGCCGAGGTTTCTGCCGGCTTATGTACGAATTTGGTACTTGTATGGTTATCATGACGGGTTGTGTAGTGCTGACTCCTCGTAACCTTTGGTTAGACGACACGGGAGTAGGGATTGTACCTCCAAACCGTCGTCGGCTTAACCTCCGCTTTACATTGAGCTAGCATAACCAATCTTGGTTACAGTGACTGTGTAATATTATCGTTATTAATATTTCTGTTATTATTTCTGTTATTGCTATTAATGTCGTGGATATTAATACTGTTAGAGGGACACTTGACAGGGGGTGTGGTGTTGCCTATACTATGAGATGTGTCACGCTTGACAGGGGGTGTGGTGTGGACACTTGATTATTGAGATGTGACACACTTGACAGGGGGTGTGGTGTGGTCATTAGATATTTGAGATGTGACACACTTGACAGGGGGTGTGGTGTGGTCGTATATAGATGAGATGAGACAATGACTACGGGTCATTGGTCTACCTCCTTATGATTGAGACAGTGACTACGGGTCACTGGTATGTTGTTTATGTTGACAATGGCGTTATGGCCTATAGACGGAGCCGCACAGGGTGCGTGCTGATATTGAGTGATGAATGTATTGTTGCCTACGTCCGTTGGCGGTGTTGCTAGCCTACCGTAGGTTTAGGTTAGTCGGCGTGGGAGTAGATATTGGACCTCCAAACCACTGTTTGATTGATCTAGGCCTTACGTTGGGTGGGCATAATCCTCTTTGACTTGTGTATGATATTCTGAGACTACTGGCTTACTTAATGTGTATGTGACATATGCTATCTGTATGTACATAGGTACATACGTATGGATATATATATATATATATATATATATATATATATATATATATATATATATATATATATATATATAAAATTATATATACTTGGATAATTATATTGTGAATATGTGCGACTGCGCTATTTATTTACGTAGAAACGACGTGCTTAGTTGCTTGCGATGCATGTTTGCGACTTGTCCCGCAAGGGTGATTTAGCGGGCCTGTCAGTGATCTTACTGGGCTTCGGCTCATAACTTACTCTGCCACATGTGCAGGTACTTCTTCTAGATAGCCATCGAGACAGTAGCGACCGTTCGAGGCTGCTGTATTATTTTGTTGAGGTGAGCCAACCGTACAGTCCACGGTGGCGTACCGCCAGTGTTGTATAGAGATAGACTCCACTTCACTTCTGTTGTATTTTGTTTCGATTGAGTCACTCTATAGATGCTCCATTGGTGTTTGTTGGGTATAGTAGACAGGGGTGTCTACCTTCTTTTGGATTCCAATTTTATATATATATATATATATATATTTCATCATGTTTCTCTTCTTTCTGTTTATTTCCGCATTTTTGTTTCTGTTGGTTCGCCTAGGCAATATCGTTTAGGTGCCATCACGGATCCAGATTTTGGGTCGTGACAATTGTGATCATGTTATGTGTGATATGGAGTCCCCCCATAGAGGCTAGACATTGGACACATAGTCCGGTCGCGTGTGATACTACCCGTCTGGGGGTTACAGCCCCTCTGGTCAGGCGAGAGTTGAATCACCTAGTGTGACCGGGTGTCATTCACACACTCTGTCCAGAGAGACTAGATATTACTGGCTGGGGAGGGACATAGCCCATAACACCCGCCAGGTTTGTTATATACACGCATATAGCCACAGTATGCACTGCATGATTATATGTGAGGCTAGTTCATATGTTTAGCTACCTGATTTGGGGGTATATAACCCATAACACCAGATAGGAACCAGTTTAGATAACAGTCCAGTTTTAGCTCAGTACCAGTTATCAGTTTTCAGTTATCAGCTACCAGTTCTTAGTGTCAGTATCAGTTGGCAGCTATCAGTTCCAGTTTCTGGTTACCAGTTATTAGTCATATTATAGTTATATATATGTATAGTTCAGCTCAGTCTTCAGATCTAGATTCAGCTAGACTTCAGTTTATATTCAGATCATTTTTAGTACGTCTTCAGATTTCCAGCTATATTGCTTTTCTCCAGCTCATATTTACACATTTATATTCCAGCCTTACAGTTTCATTCAGCTATGATTTATTATATACTCAGGCCTTACATACTTGGTACATATAGTACTCACGCCCTTTCTGGGATGTTGCATTTCATTCCGCGTAGGTACAGAGAGATCATACCTTAAGCCACATTAGTAGGCTATCTTCCAGCTGTTGGAGTCACTCTGTCTCCTCCCGGAGTTTACTATTTATAGACGTCGAGTAGGTATGTCGGGGCTTTGTCCCGTCCTTTGTATATTCAGTTCAGCACTCTTAGAGGCCTGTAGATATGTCCCTATGTGGTTCTGTCAATATGTTGTGTATGTCAGCTTATGTTAGCCTTGTCAGCTTTTTGTATTGCATAATTCTTATCAGCTAGGTTTATGCTTATTCTGTTTATCAGTTATTCTCATAGTTAGCAAATTATCAGCAAGATTAGTGATGATCGACACTCAGTGTTGGTCATCCATCGCGACCCTAAGTTGGGTCGTGACAAAAGTAGTATCAGAGCAGTTCAGTCCTAGGGTTTCGACAGGCCGTGTCTTGTAGAGTCTTGTTCGAAGTATGTTGCGTGCCATACTTTTGAACAGGAGGCTACAAGGCACTTCAGGACAGTCGTCTGTCTTTCTACTCTAGATCGTGCGATAGGGCCATAATTATAGAATTCAGCCTTCTAGACGTAATGCTTTGATGCAGCGATGTCGCCGAAGAATCTAACAGCTGCCCAAAAGGGCAAGGCCATTCCCAGCCAAGGTACTAGTAGAGTGCCACATGAGGTGGATGAGAGTGTAGAGTTCAGACCTGAGTCTCCATCTGAGGCCTCACATATCCCTTTAGTTCAGGGCGATATTAGAGGTACTGTAGCAACTATACCTCCAGCTCCTCAGCCTGATAGTCAAGGAAAGGAAGTGAGAGATGCCATCAGATTATTGACCACTGTTTTAGTTGCTCAAACTAGACAGCATAGTGCAGATGCCTAGGGAGATACTAGATCCAGGATCAGGGATTTTATCCAACTAGAGCCTCAAGTCTTTACTGGATCTCGTACAGGAGAGGACCCTCAGGATTTTTTAGTAGGATAGCTAGGGTATTGAGGGTCATGGACGTGTCAGACATAGAGTCAGTAGAGTTAGCTGAATTTAGATTGCATGACCTAGCAGCAGGGTGGTATCAGACGTGGGAGCTACCAGAGGGCCAGATTCTACTCTGGTGACTTGGTAGGAATTCTTTGATACCTTCTTTCATCTGTATATGCCAATAGAGACACAGAGAGAATGTTCTGATTAGTTCCTGACCTTGAGGTAGGGAAGTTTGATTGTAGAAGAGTATAATTATTGCTTTAATTCTTTAGCAAGGTTTGCCCCTACGGTGGTAGTGAGTATGGAGGATAGAACTCACAAGTATGTAGTGGGACTAGGTCCACACCTCATGAATGAGTGTATGACTGTTGCTATGCAGCCAAGTATGATCATATCATGCATTTAGGCGTTTGCTTTATCACTTGAGAAGAATAAGCAGAAATAGAGAGCCGACAGGGATAGAGGGTTGCATAAGAGAGGCTTATTGTCTGGTTCATCTGTCGAGACATCTGGAGCGAGTAGGCCGTAGAGTGTTAGACAGTCACCAACTAGTATACCTCCACAGTCCGGTGGCCCAAGACCTGATAGACCTCCTCAATCTAGAGCTAGTCAAGCATCACAAACTTCAGGATTTCAGCATCAGGGCACTTCTGTACAGACCAATCAGACATATTCCAGATGTCCAGATTGTGGTAGACACCACTTGGGACCGTGTCAGTTAGGATTTGATACTTGTTATATTTCTCAAAAGACAGGACATTTCATGAGAGATTTCCCGACTAGGGGTGGTAGTAGTGCAGCCCAGCCAGCTAGATCAGCAGTTCCTTCCTTAGCACCAGCACGCCATCAGGGGCATGTTCTTCAGGATGGCACCTGCATAACTGAACGAACTTAAGGAGATTCTGAAGGATTTGTTAGATAAAGGCCTCATCAAACCCAACATTTCCCTGTGGGGAGCCTCAGTATTAGTTTTGAAAAAGAAAGATGGCTCCCTACGCATGTGCATAGATTATAGACAACTAAATAAAGTCACAATCAAGAATAAACACCCTCTGCCCAAGATTTATGACTTGTTCGACCAGCTCCAAGGTGCCAAGTACTTCTCGAAGATAGATTTGCGATTAGGCTACCATCAGGTTAGAGTCAGAGAATGTGATATACCTATGACTGCATTCAGGATTAGATATGGCCATTATGAGTTTTTAGTGATGTCGTTTGGACTCATTAATGCCCCTGCAGTATTTATGGATCTGATGAACAGCGTACTCAGGGCTTACTTGAATTTATTTCTGATTGTATTATTGATGATATTCTCGTCTATTCAAAGTCTAAATCAGAGTATGCAGAGCATCTACGCCTAGTATTCGGTACTCTTTGAGACCAACAATTATATGGTAACCTTTAAAAGTTAAAATTTTTGGTTAGATTCAGTGGCATTCCTTGGCCATTTAGTTTTAGCAGAAGGAATTAAAGCAGATAGCCAGAAGATTGAGGCTATGAAGAATTGGGCCAGACCTACGACGCTAATTGAGGTACATAGGTTTATGGGTTTGGCAGGTTATTATAGAAGGTTCATAGAGGATTTTTTTTCTCCATTCCAGCACCACTGATCAAATTGACACAGAAAACATCTAAATTTGAGTGGTCTGATTCTTGCGAGCACAGCTTCCAAGAACTAAAGAACAGGTTAATAACAGCTCCAGTACTTACAGTTTCAGATGCATCTGAGGGCTATGTCATTTACTGTGACGCTTCTCGAATTGGTCTTGATTGTGTTTTGATGCAGCACGGAAAAGTAATTGCCTATGCTTCTAGGTAGCTGAGAAAGCATGAGCAAAACTACCCTACCCATGATCTGGAGCTTGCAGCAGTCATTCATGCATTAAAGATTTGAAGACATTATCTGTACGGGGTTTATGTTGATATTTATACAGACCACAAGAGCCTCCAGTATATATTTAAGCAAAAAGAGCTTAACCTACGATAGAGGCGGTGGCTAGAATTGCTGAAGGACTACGACGTGGACATTCTTTATCATCCGGGTAAAGCAAATGCTATAGTTGATACCTTTAGTCATAAGTCCATGTGTAGTTTATCTTACTTATAGGCACAAAAGAGAGAGTTAGCTCATGCACTCCACCAGTTGGCAGCATGGGAGTCAGATTAATAGATTCAGAGGACGCAGGAGTTACAGTTCAGAGCGCAACCACTACTTGCCTAGTGACAGAAGTAAAACAGCGTCAGTATGAGGATCCAATTCTAGTTGAATACATACAAATAGCTAGAAGAAAATCGGAGTCACCATATAGGGTTACTAGTGACGGGGTTCTCATGTATAAAGACAGACTTTGTGTTCCTGATGTTGCAGATTTACGTGGACAGATTATGACTGAGGCATACTATTCCAGATACACTGTTAGTCCAGGTTCGACTAAGATGTACCATGATCTTAAGCAGATTTATTGTTGTGACGAAATGAAGCATGACATAGAAGAATTTGTGGCTCAGTGTCCTAACTGCAAGCAGGTTAAAGTCCAGCATCAAAAACCTAGTGGCTAGTTGCAGGAAATAGAGATTTAATCATGGAAATTGGAACCAGTGAATATGGACTTCATTACAGGCTTGCCGCGTATGCGGGGCAGGTATGACTCTATTTGGGTTATAGTTGATAGGCTTACGAAATCAGCTCATTTCTTGCCTGTTAGAACTACATATACTGTAGAGGATTCTACCAGAGTTTATATCAGAGAGATAGTACGCCTACATAGTATTCTAGTATCTATTATTTCAGACAGGGGCGCACAGTTTTCAGCTAATCTCCGGCGATCGTTCCAGACAGGTTTAGGGACACAGGTGAATCTGAGTATAGCATTTCATCCCCAGACAAATGGATAGGCTGAGTGGACCATTCAGACATTAGAAGATATGGTTAGAGCTTATAGTATAGATTTTGTAGACAACTAGAGTGATCATCTACCGTTGATAAAGTTTGCGTATAATAATAGCTATCATTCTAGCATACAAATGGCGCTAAATTAATCTTTGTATGGGCGCAAAGGCAGGTCTCCTATAAGATGGTTTGAGGTTGGCGAGTCTCAATTGATAGGTCCAGATTTAATCCAACAAGCAGTTGATAAAGTCAAGTTGATCAGGGAAATATTATTAGCAGCGCAGAGAAGAAAGATTATTAGCAGCGCAGAGAAGACAGAAGTCCTATGCAGATAACCGACGTCGAGATTTAGAATTTCAGATTGGCGATTGGGTAAACCTGAAAGTATCACCTGTGAAAGGCTTTATGAGATTTGGAAAGAATGGCAAGCTTAGACCAAGATTCACTGGTCCATATCAAGTTATCAGGCGAGTTGGGTGTGTTGCCTACGAATGAGACTTTCCAGCATACCGTCAAGAGGTCCATCCAGTATTTCATGTTTCCATGCTTAGAAAAATATGTCGGAGATCCTTCTAGAGTTGTACAAGTAGATGATGTCCAGATCACAGAGCTGTTGACTTATGAAGAAGTGCCAGTTGCAATTTTAGATAGAAGATTTGTTGACTAAGGACGAAAGACATTCCTTCAGTTAAGATGCTATAGCAAAGGAATAATGTAGAAGAAATAACTTGGGAAGCTAAAAATGACATGAGAGCCAAATATCCACATCTCTTCACTACTTCAGGTATGTAACAGATTGTTGCTTAATGCTTCTACATACTTCATTTAACACTCGAGGGTGAATGTTCCTAATATGATCATGTATGATGTTTATATGTTGAATATAAAGTTTAAGAAAAATCGGATTTAAGTTGCGGAAAAACCAACTAAGGATTTGCCTTGTAATAAAGCTTTTTGAGCAATTAATTCAGTGTGTTATATAAGGTTTGTTGGGGACATATCATATACCAAATTGAATGCCGTTGAGTGTAGTTTCCAAAAATTTTGACTGTTTGTTCATAAAATGACTGAGTAAAAAGATATGAGCATTAGAATTAAGGCTAGAAAAAGGGACATAAACGCAAAAGACGAGTAAAACTGAAATGTTTCAAGTATAAAAGGGAAAAGTCATCCTCATCTCGTGATTTCCAGAAATATCAAGAGAGAAACAGTTCCTCCACAAGTCTTGAAGCAAGTTTTATGATTTTGAAGAAAGGACGCCAATCGTAACTCGAAATTGAAGACGGATTGAATCAAAACGCTCTACGCGATTAAGATAACATTCTGCTACCTTCAATTTCGTCTATAGCTTGAGTTTTTGAATTACTTCATGGCTAAGTAAAGTATCTAAATACTGTATTATAGCTTGTTTAATCTTTAGAAGGCGTGTAATTCAAGGGAAACAAGGTTTAGAAGCAAGAAACATCAAAGGTATGTAAGGCTGAACCTTTCTTTTGGCAAGGCATGCATCTTTTAGCTTTTGAAGCTTTTCTTAGTTCAAAAATTGATGATTCTTGTGGGTAACTTATATGGAATAAAGGTGACCATATATGTGCTTAATTTTGTGCTAAGAACCACGGTGAAAGAATTCTAAAACAGCAGCATGAAATTTTTCAAAATCTGAAAAATTGTTCTTATCTTCGGACAGTTGCTTGTATTTTGAGCATAGCGCTTTGTAAAAATTTGATATTGAGATGATTCAAGATTCCCTACAACCCTGATAGCGATATCTACAACTTTTATGAAAACCATAGAGTCTATAACATTGATTTAAATCCTACAAAACATGTCACAAGGCAGGGCAGTGGTGCTGTCTAAAGATTCTGTCTGCGAATTTGTTATGTTGTCCGGTCATCTCATTTTGTTTTCCATTTAATTTGCTTATGTTATCAATTTATCAGGGTACCCATTCCCGCGTATAATATAGAGTTGGTTCTATTTTTTTGGATCATCCAGTTTTAGGGGAAATTCTAACAAAATTTTTATAGAAATTCAAAGAGTTGGACAAATTCTGAGTTCTAGGTTATGTCTATAATTCTATCCTAAGTTTTCTTATCATTCCTTTGAGTCCATATCTATTGTTGCCACGTTTTACGCCTCATACATGTTTATGCTTATATTATGATCATTTTATGTGTGATTTGGAGTCCCCCATAGAGGCTGGACATTGGATACACAGTCCGGTCGCGTGTGATACTACCCGTCTGGGGGATACAACCCCTCTGGTTCAAGCGGGAGTTGAAACGCCTAGTGTGATCGGGTGTCGTTCACACACTCTGACCAGAGAGGCTAGATATTACTGGCTGGGGGGGACATAGCCCATAACACCCGTCAGGTTTGTTATATACGCGTATATAGCCACAATATGCACTGCATGATTATATGTGAGGCTAGTTCATATGTTCAGCTACCTGATTTGGGGGGTTATAGCCCATAACACTAGACATGTACCAGTTCAGATAACAGTCCAGTTTTAGCTCAGTACCAGTTATCAGTTCTCAGTTATCAGCCACCAGTTCTTAGTGTCAGTATCAGTTGGCAGCTTTCAGTTCCAGTTTCTAGTAACCAATTATTAGTCATATTATAGTTATTTATCAGTATAGTTAAGCTGAAACGACCTCGGTCAGTCGTTTCGGAAGTTAGGACTTTGACGATAATTTTAAAGACTTCGTAATGTCCATTAGGACCTGTTTGTAAAATTTGAGCTAAATCTGACCTCGTTTGGTAGTCATCGGAAGAAGGTTTCAGTTTTTATTGTCGATAAATATTGAAAAGAGATTTTCGAGCTCAGTTTTGGCGAATAAGCTCCGATTCGAAATCCGAAAACGCTGTTAGGTTCGTATGATTATTTATGACTTTTGTGAATTTTCGAAAATAAATTTCAAGATTGTTCGGCTAGTTTCCGCTAAAATGCCGAAAGTTAAATAATTTGATTTTTTTCCATTTAATTTTCATATTGAGTTTCGGGAGTCCAATTTGAGATCCGCCTTAGCAAGTATGTTACATATATTTTGTATAACTGGTATGAAAAAGTTGGAATTATTTCGAGTATCATAGAGTAACGTTTTAATTTTTGATTATTAAAAAAATATAAAAGTAAAAGAAAAAAGAAAAATACAAAAAAACAAAGGTCAATGGCGGTGGTCATGGACGAGCAGAAAACTTTAAAATGCTCAAAAAACTGAACAGAAGCGAGAACGCGAAACACAGGCGAAAAAAATACCAGAAAATGAGAAAAGAGCCGGAAAAAGATAGAATTTTCACCTCGAAACATTCAGGTAATGATCTTAATCCATTATTTTAGTTTATTACGTGTGTTTAAATATATTTGACGATAAAAATTAGGATATTAGACATCGTTTTAATAAGTTCAACTGATAATTTAAAGGGTCAATTGGACCCCGATAATGGAATTGATTATATATTCGTACTCGGTGAGTTATGGGCAACATATAAATGTAATTTATTTAGGGTTTGGTTATGTGACTTTGAACCCTGTACATAGGCCTGACCTGTGTATTGCGTATTCGAATAGGATATCAGGTTCCTAACTAGATTGCCCTAAGACGTAAGGAATGAAGCCTTTAGCCTTATGTGATATATTTTTCTGCTTATTGAACACAGTGGGATCGTTTGGCAATAAATCCAAAGGTCAAAGTTGTTATTGAGTGGCTGTGCTAACTTTGTAACAAGGTAAGTGTTTATATCCATTTCTTCTACCACGTGTTCCTTACGTGTGTAGCTGCCGATAGGCGTTCTCATTACGCCTTAACTTTGAATTTATATTGTATATTATATGTTATGGCCTGTTGTTGGTATTGCATTGAGCATATGAGCATTGCTCTCTGGTTTTGGGCATTGCATATACTTCCCGGTTAGCGATGAGAGTCCCGCACCGGTGAAGGGTAATTATTGCATATACTTCCCGGTTGCCAATGAGAGTCCCGCACAGGTGAAGGGTCATTATTTCATATACTTACCGGTTGGCGATGAAAGTCCCGAGCTGGTGAAGGGTCATTATTGCATATACTTCCCAGTAATCGATGAGAGTCCCGAGCCGGTGAAGGGTCATTATTGCATATACTTTCCGGTAATTGATGAGAGTCCCGAGCCGGTGAAGGTCGTGCAAGTTCTCTTGTTATCCGCGCGAATTTTTCTTTATACTTAGGCTCGTTCAAGGACGAACGAGAGTCTAAGTGGAGGAGAATGAAACGACCTCGGTCAGTCGTTTCGGAAGTTAGGACTCTGATTGGTGTGTCGATAATTTTAAAAACTTCATAACGTCCATTAAGAATTGTCTGTGAAATTTGAGCTAAATCTGACCTCGTTTGGTAGTCATCGGAAGAAGGTTTCAGTTTTTATTGTCGATAAATATTAAAAAGAGATTTTCGAGCTCGGTTTTGGCTAATGAGCTCCGATTCGAAATCCGAAAGCGCCGTTAGGTTCGTATGATTATTTGTGACTTTTGTGAACTTTCGAAAGTGAATTTCGAGATTGTTCGGCTAGTTTCCGCACAAATGTCGAAAGTTCAATAATTTAATTTTTTTCCATTTAATTTTCATATTGAGTTTCGGGAGTCCGATTTGAGATCCGTCTGAGCAAGTATGTTACATATATTTTGTATAACCGGTATGCAAAAGTTGGAATTATTTCGAGTATCATAGAGTACCGTTTTAATTTTTGATTAAGAAAGGTCAATGGCGGTGGTCAGCTAAGGATGAGCAGAAACCTTTCAAACGCTCAAAAAACTTAATAGAAACGAGAACGCGAAATGCAGGCGAAAAAAATACAAGAAAATGATAAAAGAGCCGGAAAAAGATAGAATTTTCACTCCGAAACATTCAGGTAATGATCTTAATCTATTAGTTTAGTTTATTGCGTGTGTTTAAATATATTTTGACGGTAAAAATTAGGATTTTAGACATCGTTTTAATAAATTCAACTGATAATTTAAAGGGTCAATTGGACCCCGATAATGGAATTGATTATACATTCGTACTTAGTGAGTTATGGGCAACAAGTAAATGTAATTTATTTAGGGCTTGGTTATATGACTTTGAACCCTGTACATAGGCCTGGCCTGCGTATTGCGTATGCGAATAGAGTATCTAGTTCCTAACTGTATTTCCCTAAGACGTAAGGAATGAAGCCTTTAGCATTATGTGATATATTTTTCTGCTTATTGAACACAGTGGGATCGTTTGGCAATGAATCCAAAGGAAAAAATGGTTATTGACTGGCTGTGCTATCTTTGTGACAAGGTAAGTGTTTATATATATTTCTTTGGAGGCCCTTGACCTTGTGGATATTCTACCACGTGTTCCTTACGTGTGTAGCTGCCGATAGGCGTACTCAATACGCCATAGCTTTGAATTTACACTGTATATTATATGTTATGCCCTGTTGTTGCTATTGCATTGAGCATATGAGCATTGCACTCTGGTTTTGAGCATTTCATATACTTCCCGGTTGGTGATGAGAGTCCTGCACCGGTGAAGGATCATTGTTGCATATACTTCCCGGTGGGCGATGAGAGTCCCGTACCGGTGAAGGGTCATTATTACATATACATCCCGGTTTGCGATGAGAGTCCCGCGTCGGTGAAGGGTCATTATTGCATATACTTCCTGGTAATCGATGAGAGTCCCGAGCCGGTGAGGGGTCATCATTGCATATACTTCCCGGTAATCGATCAGAGTCCCGAGCCGGTGAAGGGTCATTATTGCATATACTTCCTGGTAATCGATGAGAGTCCCGAGTCGGTGAAGGGTCATCATTGCATATACTTCCCGCTAATCGATGAGGGTCCCGAGCTGGGGAAGGATCATCATGGGCATATACTTCCCGGTAATCAATGAGAGTCCCGAGCCGGTGAAGGGTCATCATTGCATATACTTCCCGTTAATCGATGAGAGTCCCGAGCTGGTGAAGGATTATTATTGCATATATCTCCTGGTAGACGATGAGAGTCCCGCGGCGGAGATAGGTATTAGGCATATGTGACTGCATTGCATCGTACCGCATTCATCCCATCTCATTGCACCGCATACTGACTATTGTGTTCATTGTGTTGTGTTTTATGTATGCGGTATGTATATTATGTCGTGGACATAGCTCAGTTTGCCTATATATTTCTGGCTCGTATTCTTGGTTGCGGGGATCGGGTTGCACGCCGCAACGGTATAAATATATAGATCGGGTTGCACGTCTGCACGTCTGCACGTCACAACGTTATAAATATATGGATCAGGTTTCACGCCGCGATAGGATGGATATATGGATCAAGTTGCACGCTGCAACAGGATGTATTTCTTATTGTTGATATGTTCGGGATACCTATATGTTTTGGCTATTTTACGTTCCTGGTTGTTGATGAGTTTGTCATTCCATACGTGTTTCTAGTTATTATCTGGCTCTGCCTTTTTATAATTTAAATAAGAGGAATTTGGTTTATCTGTTTTTTTTCCCGTGGCTAGCTATGCTATCCTTTGAGGTGGCTATCTGCCCCACTTATTGAGTCCTTTTGGCTCACCTTTATTTGTTGTTTGTTTCTTGTCTATCTATTTCGTTTCGGCAGATTCGCTACAGGATTGAGTTCGCCACGTTGTTCAGGAGCGAAGACGACTTCAGCTGTCAGGGTGAGTTAACTTTTATTCCGGACGGCCACCAGTTTATTGGTTATTATTTCAGTTGCATTTTGCTCCCTTCAGGAGGTATTTGTCTTCTTTTGTACTCTTAGATGTCTAGTCTGGATATTGGGTAGTCAGCTGTAATTTCTTATGTACAACTTAGAGGTTTTAGTATGTCTGTGCTTTTTTTCTAAGTCTTGTTCTTATTTATGAATTGAATTATATTTATTTTCCTAATTTAATTGGTAAGGGTTTGCCCGATGGGTCTAGGGGAGGATGTCGAGTGCCCGCACGGCCTAGCCGGATCCCGGCTCGTGTCATCAGCTCAGTCTTAAGTTTCAAATTAAGCTAGACTTCAGTTTAATTCAGATCATGATTAGTACGTCTTCAGATTTCCAGCTACATTGCTATGGTCCAGCTCATATTTACACATTTATATTCCAGCCTTACCGATTCATTCAGCTATGATTTATTATATGCTCAGGCCTTACATACTTGGTACATATCGTACTCACACCCTTTCTGGGGGCTGCGTTTCATGCCGTGCAGGAACAGAGAGAGCAGACCTTAAGCCACGTTAGTAGGCTAACTACCAGTTGTGGAGTCGCTATATCTCCTCCCGGAATTTACTATTTATAGACGTCGAGTAGGTATGGCGGGGCCTTGTCCTTTCCTTTGTATATTTAGTTCAGCACTCTTAGAGGCTTGTAGATATGTCCCTGTTTGGTTCTGTCAGTATGTTATGTATGTCAGCTTATGTTAGCTATGTCAGCTTTTCGCATTGCATAATTCTTATCAGCTAGGTTTATGCTTATTTCGTTTATCAGTTATACTCATGGTTAGCAAATTATCAGTAGGATTAGTGATGATCGACACTCAGTGTTGGTCATCCGTCGCAACCCTAAGTTGGGTCGTGACACAACCTCTTCATCATCCTCTTTCTTTTTCTTCTTGACTTCTACTTCACTATCAGTGTCAGAATCACTTGGGTCAACATAATCCCCATCCTCATCACACTCCACCATTTCTTCAATAACATTTTGATCCTACTTCTTTTCTACCACCTTTTTGCCTTGCTTCTTCTCAAGCTATGCAATTTTTTCTACCTGTTGTTTCATAGCAAACCTAGTAGCCACCCTTCTAGGTACTACATGTACAGCAGGTTCCTCACCACCTTTATTTTCACCCTGAGAGTCTTCATCACTCTCATCTACCAGCCTACTTTGGGACACAGCTCTTCCACCTTTCACCAGTCTTCTTCTCTTTTCTGTCATTGGCTTTGTTTCACTAATAAAAACTACTTCCTCTTCTCCCATCATCTTCTCATCCTCCTCACCAAACTTTCTTTTCACAGTTTTCTTTGGTTTTTCCACAAACTTCTCATTACTACCATCATCAGCCTGAATTTTCTCATCTTTGTTTTTCTCTGAATCAGTCCAATCAAGTTCTGCATCATCAGCTACAGTAGGATTTGAGGAAGAACTAGATTCTTGACTCAATTCCTTCGTAGCTTCAACAGAACTAGGTCCTTCACCCATTGGACCTTCCAACACAGACTCCACTTGAACTTTCTCGAGGGGAGCAGCCTCGAAACTAGGTTTGTCGACTGAGCCCTTTTGAGACTCTACAGAGTCTTGTTCTCTTAATCTTTCTAACATGTTTTCAACTACGTCAAGCTCCACCACCTTGTCAGTTACTTTAGGGAAATGAAATTCAACCCCAGGTACAAGCCAACGTTAGAGCAGAGGGTTTCACAACTGCTTTCTTGGGAACCTTTTTTCCCATCTTTTTATGAAATTTCAACCTCGTCTTAGCAATTCTTTCAGCAAGAGTGGGGGGGGGGTTTAAGAGAGGACTCTTTGGAGGTGTGGGTTTCCGATGTCTTTGCCGGAGAGGCGGATGATGATTGTTCTTGAGACATGGTGTGAATTTTAGGTAGGGTTATGAGAGGATGGGCTTTCTAGTTTTGAACTTGAGAGAGAGAGGTGTAGAGAGAATATGGTGGATGTTTCTTTTCTTCTTTCTTCAAATGAATAATGGAAGACAAGAGGGTAACGGTGTGTTTAAGCGAGTCTAGAGAATAGGCGGTAATGATGGTACTGTAAATTAGAGCAGTTTTTTAGAGTTTTGGGAAACTGGGAAAGCTTAGGATTTGATGGTTATTTGAAAAGCTCATTAAGACTTCTAGAGTAAGTGGGGTAGGTTGAAATATAAAACATGCAACCACAAAAGGAATTTTCCTATGATTTTGGGCACTTACACAAACATGAAAAATTTCCTTGATGCATGTTCACAAGTCAATCAATTCTAGTTAGTACTTAACATAAATAGCTATATAGATGTACCTAGACATGGTCCCTCATGCTTGTCATGGTTCCTTCAACGTACTCAGTTGGTTCTTCCATGGGAACTTATTAGAAAATCAAGTGGTACTTAGTTGAACAAGTATACTTAACAAAGTACAGAATTAGGCTGGGCAATAGCAACTATATTTACAAGCAGAATAATGAACACTTAACTAGCCAAAACTTAGAGAACAAGTGCTGGGTCATCCATGTATTTTGGTCATCTCTAACTCCAACCTATTCCTCTCAAATTGAACTTTGTTCAGTGCTTTGGTAAAGATGTCAGCAATTTGGTCCTCAGTCCTGCAAGAAGTTATGGTGATTAGACCCTTTTCTACATTATCTCTGAGAAAGTGGTATCTAATATCAATGTGCTTGGTTCTTTTATGTTGGACTGGGTTCTTGGCAATGTTCACAACACTTGTGTTATCACAGAAAATAGGCACAACTCCACATTTAATTCCATAGTCCTCCAACTATTGTTTGATCCATAGCAGTTGAGAGCAGCATGATGCAGCAGCTACATACTTAGCTTCTGCAGTAGACAAGGCTACCGAATTCTGCTTCTTTGCAGCCCAAGAAACTAAGCAAGGACCAAGGAAATGTGCCATCCCTTAAGTGTTTTTCCTGTCCAATAGATGACCTGCATAATCAGCATCAGCAAAACCAATCAGTTTAAAAGTGCCACCCCTAGGGTACCATAGACATAAATCCTGAGTTTCTTTCAAGTATCTCAAAATTCTTTTCACAGCTGTCAAATGAGACTCCTTTGGCTTAGACTGAAATCTGGCACACAGTCCAACACTGTACACAATATCAGGTCGACTAGCTGTGAGATAGAGGAGTGACCCTATAATTCCTCTATATTTTATCTTATTTGTAGATGGACCTAGTTCATCCATATCCAGCTTTGTTCCATGGGCAATAGGTGTAGACATTTCTTTGTCTCCTTTCATGTCGAACTTCTTTAGAAGCTCCTTGACATACTTCTGTTGATGATTCATAGTTCCTTCAGGGGTTTGTTTAATCTGAAATCCCAAGAAGAAATTGATTTCTCCCATCATACTTATTTCGAACTCACTGCCCATCAACTCACCGAATCCCTTGCAAAACTCCTCATCAGTGGCTCCAAATATAATGTCATCAACATATTCCTGAACCACCAATAAATCCTTTCCTTTCTTCTAGAGGAACAATGATTTGTCAATTCTTCCTCTTGAAAATCCATTTTCAAGCAAGAACCCTGATAATCTCTCAAACCAAGCTCTAGGTACTTGTTTCAGCCCATAGAGCGCCTTATTAAGTTTGTAAACATGATCAGGAAATTCATTGTTAAGAAATATGGAGGTTGTACCACGTAAACTTCTTCATTCAGATATCCATTCAAGAAAGCACTCTTCACATCCATCTGATATAATGTAAACTCCATGTATATAGCAAAAGCAATCAACATTCTTATGGCTTCTATCCTGGCTACTGGTGTAAAGGTCTCATCATAGTCAATTCCTTCCTCTTGACTGTATCTTTGGACTACCAGTCTAGCTTGTTTCTCGTCACTATACCATGTTCATCCAGTTTATTCCTGAACACCCATTTTGTTCTAATAATTGATCTGTCCTTTGGCTTAGGAACTAAATGCCAGACTTTGCTTCTTTCAATCTGATGAAGTTCATCCTGCATGGCTAAGACCCAATCTGGATCTTCCAAGACTTCCTTTACGTTCTTCGGCTCCATAGAGGATCGGAAAGGAAAGAATGCACAGAAGATCTTCAAGGCAGATCTAATCATTATTCCAGTATCTAACTCAGATAACACATTCTCCAGAGGATGACAACTTTGATGTTTCCATGGTCGAGGTTGTATATGATGAGAAGAACCTTCAGCGCCATCTTGAGTGGGTTCTTCCTGGTCATTCGATTTATCTTTTTTATCAGCTGTTCCCCCTGACATGTTGACTCCTTGTTCCCTTTGAGTTAGATTTCCATCTTCTTCACAGGATTCCTCCTTTCCTCTGAGATCTTAGTGTTACCTGTACAATCTTCTCGAGCAAGACCAATAGCCTGACCATCCACTTCCTTTTCAGCAATTTCCTTGTCTGACTCATCAAATACCACATGCATGCTTTCCTCCACCATTTGTGTTCTTTTGTTGAACACTTTTTAAGCCTTGCTTTGGGTAGAGTACCCAACAAATATTGCCTCATCACTTCTTGCATCAAAATTTTCCAATGGTTCCTTGTCGTTGTGAACAAAGCATTTACACCCAAAAGGCCTCAGATGTGCAATATTTGATTTCCTTCCCCTGAGAAGTTCATAGGGATCTTGTCAAGAATGGCCCTTATGGAACACCTATTCAGCAAGAAACATGCAGTGTTTATAGCTTCAGCCCAAAAGTTTCTTGCAAGACCACTTGATAGCATCATAGTTCTTGCCATATCCTCCAGAGACATGTTCTTCCTTTCAATTACTCCATTTTACTGTGTAGTTCTTGGTGCAGAGAAATTATGATCAATACTGCGTTTGGTACAATACTGAAACGACCTCGGTTAGTCGTTTTGGAAGTTAGGACTCCGATTGGCGTGCCGATAACTTTAAAATATTCGTAATGTCCATTAGGACAATTTGAGCTAAATCAGACATCGTTTGGTAGGCATCGGAAGAATGTTTCAGTTTTTATTGCCGATAAATATTAAAAAGAGATCTTTGAGCTCGGTTTTGGCGAATGAGCTCCGATTCGAAATTCGAAATTCGAAAGCGCCGTTAAGTTCGTATGATTATTTATGAATTTTTTGAACTTTCGAAAGTGAATTTCGATGTTGTTCAGCTAGTTTCTGCTAAAATGCCGAAAGTTAAATAATTTGACTTTTTTTCATTTAAATTCGCATCTTGAGTTTCGGGAGTCCGATTTGAGATCCGCCTTCGTGATTATGTTACATATATTTTGTATAACTTGTATGCAAAAGATTGAATTATTTCGAATATCATAGGGTACCATTTTAATTTTCATCGAGAAAAGAAAAGAAAAAAATAAAATAAAAGAAAAACAAAAAAAAATCAAGGACGGTGGGGGCAAGAATCATGAGCAAGAATCGAAACAGAGAAATGAAATGACGCAGCAGAAAAATTCCAGAAAATGTGAAAGGAGCCGGAGAAAAGTAGAATTTTTACCCAGAAATATTCAGGTAATGATTTTAATGCATTATTTGGGTTTATTACGTGTGTTTGAATATGTTTTAATGGTAAAACTTGGAATATTACACATTGTTTTAATAAGTTCAATTAATAGTTTAAAGGGTCAAATGGACCCCGATAATGGAATTGATTATATATTCGTATTCAGTAAGTTATTGGCAACATATAAATGTAATTTATTTAGGGTTTGGTTATGTGACCTTAAACCCTGTACATAGGCCTGGCCTGCGTATTGCATATGCGAATAGGGTATCAGGTTCCTACCTGGATTGCTCTAAGATGTGAGGAATGAAGCCTTTAGCCTAATTTGATATATTTTTCTGCTTATTGAATAGAGTGGGATCGTTTGCCAATAAAAAAAAAGGATAAAGCGGTTGTTGATTAGCAATGCCAACTTTTGGAAGAGGTAAGTTTTTATATCCATTTCTTTGAAAGCACCTGGCCTCGTGGATTTTCTACCACGTGTTCCTTACGTGTGTAGCTGCCGATAGGAGTACTCCTTACGCCTTAGCTTTGGATTTACATTATATATTATATGCTATATCCTCTTGTTGGTATTACAGTGAGGATCTGAGCATTGTAATCTGGCTGTGAGTTGGCATCTACTTTCCGGTTGTCGATGAGAGTCCCGCGCTGGTGAAGGGTTATTATTGCATCACATTGCATTCATATGCATTATATGTCATTTATATGCATTACATTGCATATCATATTGGGTGCAAGAGTATTCCGCCCCAGGAGCAGGAGTATTCCGCTCCATTGTATCATATTGAGGGAAGGAGTATTCCGCCCCAGGAGAGTGCAGGAGTATTCCGCCTCTGGTTTACATTTTATCGGGTGCAGGAGTATTCCGCCCCAGGAGAGTGCAGGAGTATTCCGCCTCTGGATTATATTATATCAGGTGGAGGAGTATTCCACCCCAGGAGCAAGAGTATTCCACTCCAGTTGGTTATCAGATTGGATTCTCCTCGAATGCAAGAGTATTCCGCTTCGGGATGGGAAGACGGGCGCATGTGACCCTTTGCATCATATTTCATTTCATCTCATTTTTTTAAATTTAATTTCATTTCATTTCATACAATTGTGTAGATTTGTGGTACATAACTAATGTTCTGCTTCTACATGCATTGCTTATTTGCCTATATATTTCTGTCTCGTATTCTGGGTTGTGGGGATCGGGTTGCACGCCACAATGTGTTATAAATATATGGATCGGGTTGCACGCCGCAACGGTATAAATATATGGATCGGGTTGCACGCCGTAACGGTATGAATATATGGATCGGGTTGCACGCCGCAACGGTATAAATATATGGATCGGGTTGCACACCGCAACAGGATATGTTTCTGATTGTTGATGTGTTAGGGATACCTATATGTTTTGGTTATCTTACGTTCCTAGTTGTTGATGAGTATGTCATTCCATACGTGTTTCTAGTTATTATCTGGCTCTGCTTTTTTATAATTTAAATAAGAGGAATTTTATTTATCTGTTTCTCCTCCCTGGCAAGCTATCCTATTCTTTGAGGTGGCTAGTCTACCCCACTTATTGAGTCCTTTTGACTCACCCTTGTTTGTTGTTTGTTCTTGTCTATTTATTTCATTTCGGCAGGTTCGCTCCAAGATTGAGTTCGCCACGTTGTTCAGGAGCGAAGACGACTTCAGCTGTCAGGGTGAGCCAACTTTTATTCTGGATGGCCACCAGTTTATTGTTTATTATTTCAGTTGCATTTTGCTCCCTTCAGGAGGTATCTGTCTTCTTTTGTACTCTTAGATGTCTAGTCTGGATAGCCCTAAACCTAGTATATTGGGTAGTCAGCTGTAATTTTTTGTACAGCTTAGAGGTATCAGTATATCTCTGTTTTTTTTAAAAGTCTTGTCGTTATTTCTGAATTTTTATATTTATTTTCCTAATTTAGTTGGTAAGGGTTCGCCGGACGGGTCTAGGGGAGGATGTTGGGTGCCCGCACGGCCTAACCGGATTCCGGGTCATGTCAAATACTCAGAGAATTTTATATTTTCGAACTCCGTGCCGTGGTCAGATCTGATACTGACCAGTTCCAGACTCAACCTTTTCTGCACAACTCCAGCCCAATCCTTAAAGCTATCAAAGGCTTCATCTTTAGATGCCAGGAACAAGGTCCATGTATACCTTGAGTAATCATCAACTATCACGAACACGAACTTCTTTCCTCCTCTGCTTCTGACTCTCATGGGTCCACATAGATCCATATGCATCAACTCCAGTGGCTTTGATGTACTTACCACCTTTTTGGATTTGAAGGATGATCGCACATGTTTCTCTTTAACACAAGCATCACACATCTTGATGTTTTCAAATTTCTTGTTTGGCAATCCACGAACAAGTTCCTTCGATGCTAACTTGTTGAGCTATGACAAACTAGCATGTCCCATCCTTTTGTGCCACAACTGAGAATCACACTCTTGGACATTCAAGCATGTTAAATTATTTTCAGGAAGTGATTTCAGTGATGCTTTGTACATATTATTCACCCTTTTTCTTTCCATGACGATCTCTCAACTCTGTAGGTTCTTCACAGTACATCCTACAGATGAGAAGCTAACTTCATTTCCTCTGTCGCACAGTTGAGATATACTCAGAAAGTTGTGTCTGAGACCATAAACACAATATACATTTTCAATTACATGATCTAAGGATCTCCCAACTTTTCCAATTCCCACAATCTGACCACTTTTCCTTCACCGAAGGCTACACTGCCTCCTTAAAATGCTGTGAGTGAGAGAAAGTTCCTTCTGTCCAGTCATGTGCCTTGAACAACCACTGTTAAGAATTCAGCTTGGGTTATTCACTCTCACTCCAGCCTGCAAAACAAATCAAACATTAGTTTTAGGAACCGAGATAAACTTGGGTCCCTTCTTATGAGAAAATGGATAAATCAAATCTTTCTTAGCCCATTCAGGTAAAATACTCCTCTTGTTTTTGGTCTTTGCCTTGCTTGCATCCATACGCCTTTGTCTGTAATGCCCAGTTTTTCCATAGAAGGTGACAACATGTTACAAGGCAAACCCACATACTTACTCTTTAAGTTATATGGAGGCAAGGGTTTCTTGAATCCTAGCCCTTGTTTTCCTTTGTTCTGGTTTTGAAGAACCCAATTCATTGCGTCAGAGGATTTGTTCCATTTTATTAATCTGGTAAGCTCATAGTCAGTTTTTTCAAACTTCTGTTTAAGAACCCTGTTTTTCTCAGTTTCCTGATACAGGATCTCATTTGTTCTTTTGAGCTCATCTTCAAGAAAGATTTGAACTTCACTGATTTCTTGCTTACCATTAACACTTTCCTTTAACTGATTTAATTCAATTTCAAGTTCTGAGATCTTAGAGTTTGACACAAGAGCCTGTCCTTTCAGAAGAGCATTAATTTCTTCAAGTTCAACATTTTGCTCTTGAAAACCCTTGTGTCTTGCTCTTAGATCACTTATATCTTCAGTTAGCTTATCTTTCTCAGCTTTTACCTTATCATAACACTCAATTAAGGTGGCAGTTATTAAAATCAGGCTTTCAGTTGAGTATATCTGCAGATTTTCTTTTAGTTCAGAAAGACATACCTCAACAGAATAAGCAGCTTCTTCTTCATCAGTCTTGTACTCCAACACTTTTGCTAGTACATCAGCCGTCATATCTTTTCTCAAGTATAACAGCTCTTTGGCATTTGCTTGCAGCCAATCTAGATCTTGAGGATCGAGTTCTTCTACCAGCTTTGGAACCAATGATCCATTTGCTACTCTCTTCACAGGTACATGAGGTCCTCGTTTCACGATAAACTAGAGACTATAATCCATCGCTTGAAGGAAGATTTTTCATTTGTTTCTTCCACCATTTATAACATGTTCCATTTAACGCACATGGCTTAAAAGGATATCTTCCTCCTCTGAACTCCTGTGGATCTTCTTCATTTGAGTTCTCACCAGACACTTCCATCAAGTCTGTGAAGACTCATCCTCAGATTCCTTTTCTTCGTCAGATTCACTGTCAGTTGGTCCCCATGTAGCATAGCAGGCTTCCTTCTTTCTGCTCTGAAGTTTGGAGGTTGTCTGAATTTCTTCTTATATTTATCATTATCTTTTGATGCCTCCTTCTCCTTCTCCTTTATGGCTCTATTCTTCATCCACTCAATTTCCCACATTGGACAATCCACAAATGCATGGTCCTTCTTGAAACACTTAAAGCACCCTGAGTAGTCTGGATTATCAACTATGTTCTTTCTACCAGAGTTTTCTTTGTTGTTCCTTTTGAACCCCTTGGACTTTCCTAGATTAAACTTCTGCCTCAAGATACTAACCATAGCCGCTTCTACTGATTGCAAGTCAACATACTCCTCAGATTCCTCAGTTGCTTCAAGTGCAAGAGTCTTGTCCTTTTTGGGTACTAGTTTACTCTTTAATTCCTTCATCATTTTATGTGTTTTCAAGCTTCCAACCAGTTCTTCACGTTTGATAGACCTAAGAGGTTTGGACTCAATGATAGCAGTCATTTTAGGTTCCCAGACGTCAGGAAGTACATTCAGAACCTTATCCACTATTTCAACTTCCGGCAGCTCCGTATCTAGAGACCTCATCTCATTTGTGATAATAGTCAACCTTGTCATCATACCTTGTATTGACTCCTTCCCTCCAATGGTGAACAACTCAAATTGTCTTTTCAACATTCTTTTCTTGGAATTCTTAACTTCAGTAGTTCTTTCATGCGCGACTTCCACGGCATCCCAAATTTCTTTAGCCGTCTTATAAGATGAAACTCTATTGAACTCTTCAGGACCAAGCCTACAGATTACCAATCGTTTGGCTTTGTGGTTCTTTTCAACCATCTTGTAGTCAGCCTCATTGAACTCCTCTTTTGTTTTGGGTTCTTTTCGAGCAGCAGCTCATTCCCCAACAACTTTAGTGGCTATCAAACTTCAGACACAATCAAACAGAGTTGATAATGTTCCGCACAAATATAGTCCTCCATTCTATTCTTCCACCAAGCATAGTACTGCCCATTAAACTATGGGGGCCTCAGAACCGACTGTTTTTCAGTGATAGTAAGTGGTGCACTCATGATTTGATCCTTCTCAAGGTGTTAACCTAAAGCGAGAAGTCCTGCTCTGATACCACTTGTTGTACTCTAACCACCTTCTATGGACACTAGAAGGGGGTTGAATAGTGTCCTTCGATTTTCGTCGAAGAACCAGATCCTTAACATATAGAACCTTGTTCTTGTCACAACTGTTTTCACGCAAAACACAGCAACACACCCAAACTGCAAATTTAAAGAACACGGTGTTTTTACGTGAAAAACTCCTTGCTCAAGGGAGAAAAACCACAACCCACACTCTGAAATTTTTGAATCAATCCACAAACACAAAGAGCGAGTTTTAGATTACA
Organism: Petunia secreta; assembly: GCA_029990175.1. Taxonomy (NCBI): domain Eukaryota; kingdom Viridiplantae; phylum Streptophyta; class Magnoliopsida; order Solanales; family Solanaceae; genus Petunia; species Petunia secreta. Next base: position 5,451,787 of record JARKIP010000038.1, read on the forward strand.
AGACTCTGTAATCAAGGGGCTACACTCTAGATCCTAATCACTCAATAAAGCTAAACTCTAGCTTTTATAAAGTAATTACTCAAGATTCACCTATTACAATTCGCTTCTAAACTAAGCATATAGGTAGAATAGTTTTAGCACAAAACAACGACAACTCTTATAAAGAACCTAGACAGAATATCTAAGTTGAACTCTTTATTTTTCACCAGTTATCCTCAGCAGTTAAGTCACTTTGAAAGTTGTTGGATCGCCTTTAGATTGCTCTCAACTCTCGTGGTGAATAACTGTCTACGGCTGCCTCAATTACTAGCTTTTATAAGGGCTTCGTAACCCTAATACTGTTCCACAAGGAAACCTTGCAAATATGGCAAATCAAGATTTCCTCCGAACCTTTCCTTGTTTAGTTCCAACTCTTATTCATACTTCAAAGATACAGCCATGGCACAACTAATTCTAGCTGACTAGGATGCACAATAGTTCACACGCCACTATTCCTAGTTTTGTATGGATTCACACTCCATAATCTTTTCGATCAGTCGTGCCCTTCTTCATAAGGACCAAGGTCTTCTCCAGAACTACTGGGTCCTTCATTTGTTATACTTCAAAACATTCAGCTCAACAAGTGTGATAGAAGACATAAGGGTGTGACTGTACCGATACTCGTCCCCTGTCTCTTTGCATGTGTTATATTGAATGCATATTCTTTAGTACAATGACGTGTACCTCTGTGATTGGAGCATTTTTTGCGTATATTCCCAGCGCTGCCACTGTTCTGCTCATATCCCGTAATTATTGGGATACATATCACGTAAACTACAAAAATCATGATCTTACATAATAACGATCCCCCGTCACAAATATTTTTTAGCTTCTTATCCAAGAATCCTCTTCGACGTGTATATATACGTTGTAATTGTATAGGCTTTTTATCAATCTTCAAATTGTTCAAGAGCTTTACTTCAAAAGACAAACCTTCTTCTAGTCTTAACAATAATTCTATCTTTAGTCATGGCCCAAGGACCAAATTTCCTCCCCGCAATCTTTAGAGCCCAAGATTATCTTCCTACAACCTTTAACTTTGAAAGTGATGGCCAAATGAAAGGTCAGACATCCAAATAGGAAGGTGAAAATAGCAACCATTCTATTGAATTCTATCTATCTGCAGTTGTGAGGGATGACATAAATCGTATCAGCCTTGATTGTAAGTGGCCTGAACTAACATAAATCATTCTCCCTTCTACTGAAGCGAGAATTTCCTCCCATCGTGTTGGTTACTCGATGCTACACACATACCCTTTTACTCTATGTCTCAATGAGTATGTTCATTCGATTAATGAAGAGATATGCCGCCAATACAATATCTGCCTGTGTCAAGTAGGCCCCTCCATATGGAAATTCGTTGTTGTATTAAATCACCTGGCGAACTATGCCAGGGTAAAGTTTTCCTTCTGGCATCTTCTTACTTTCTACTCTCTCTGTCTCCACAAGATGGGCATGTTGATATTCATCAAATGGAGGAAGAAAGGCATGGTTCCCAACTGTGAATATTCTAAGGATTGCGCCTGGTTCTACTGGTATGTGGTGGTGAGGATACCGGATATCGTTTCCTCTCTTCCCTTTCTAGAGGTCTTCACAAAGAGATGTAAGTTTCTGCATCCTCATTTTTGTACATTCTGCGTCCGTTGTTTTTCTAAACTGACTTTTCATCTTCCTTAGTGAATTTTGTGACTGCTATACAACTAACTCATGACGAGTTAACCATGTGCGTTACTGCGGTCTTTGAGAGAAAGCCCCCTGCTTCAATGACTTCCACATATCTGGCCAATGTGAACGGTTGGCATGCAAAGGACCATGGTAAGTCATCTTTTGCGTGCCGGTGTGAGCCTTGACAAAGGCGCTGGATAGTTCTTTGAACGAGGAGATTGACCCCGCTGGCAAGCACAAATACCACCGAAGGGCGCCTTTTTCTAACGAACTTCCAAACTTCTTTAAGAACATCGACTCGAGCTGCGTGGATGTCAAGTCGTTGCTCTTTACCATGGACATGTATTCCCTAATGTGCTCCTTGGGATCAGTTGTCCCATCAAACTTTTTAAGGAATGTGAGTTTGAAACCCACAGGAGTTGCAGCTGGAGCTGCTTCGGGCTTATAGGGCTGCTCCCTATATTGCTCGATGTCGAGATCATCCTCCTCCTTGCTTATCCCCGGTACGCCTTCAAGACGCTTTTCCACGCGCGCCTCGATGCGCGCCTCGATTTCTCTACTCATTCTTTCAACGTCGATCGAGGACATTGTTTCAGCCACGGTGGGGAACGTCCCAAAGTGTGGCGATGCAGTTGGGTTATTCCCCGAGCCCCCAGACGTGGCTCCATTGTGAGGTCCCCCTGTTGTCGCCCCGGGAGGAACGAAAGGCGGGGTGCCTCCACCAGGAGACGAAGGCTGGGCGCTGTTTGGGGCAGCGCTATTTCTCGCTTCCAACGAAGCGCGAAGCTCAGCGTTGATACTAGCCTGCTCATCCTGCTTACTTTGGAGAGCCCTTAGTGTGGTGACAACATACATTTGAAATTCTTCAGTTGTCATTGGGGTGAAGGATTGCTGGTTCATCGGAACGTCAACCCGATCGCTGTTACCACCATTGTTGTTGTCAGCCATAACGTTGGATCACAAATTTTCGACCAAAAACAGATTTTGAACTTTGGAAAAAAGCGTTTCTGCTTATATCCCCACAGACGGCGCCAATTTGTATGGGCCCAAATCGGTTTAGGTACACAAATCGAATTTGGATTCGAATATAAACAGATCTTTGTATCAAAGCTTGAATAAAAGTGCCAAAGTAGACGTAAATGCGTAAAAGTAACTTGATTTCAATATATGGATGTTGAGTACAAATTTGGGTAGAGTTTCTGTATATATTTCTGAATACCTATTACATAAAGTGAACTACTATTTATAGGTATAAGCCTTGCCCACGATCTCCACTATCTGCTGCCACGTCGTCCCACGATCTTGATGAGTAACGGGTGAGTAATGGCTGAGTTAGTGGGGTGAAGTAGTGGGCTGCAAAGCCGCTTGAACCGAGGGGATCCACCGAGGTGAGAGCTGACTACCTCGGTGGCTTGGCCCTGTTGCTTGACCGAGGTGAAGGTTACCGAAGCTCAGCTCGCGGCTCGCCTTCGGTGACGCATCCTCGGTTTCAAGGCCTCGACGACTTGCTCAATCGCTCCGGTCACGTAAATCTTAGACAACCGAACACGTCACAACTAAACAACGGCCGAAGCGATTGAGCAAGTCGTCGAGGCCTTGAAACCGAGGATGCGTCACCGAAGGCGAGCCGCGAGCTGAGCTTCGGTAACCTTCACCTCGGTCAAGCAACAGGGCCAAGCCACCGAGGTCGTCAGCTCTCACCTCGGTGGATCCCCTCGGTTCAAGCGGCTTTGCAGCCCACTACTTCACCCCACTAACTCAGCCATTACTCACCCGTTACTCATCAAAATCGTGGGACGACGTGGCAGCAATTCGTTTTCATGCGACTGGGGAATTTTACTACTTTATCACCCATTCCTCTCAGCGCATTTAGCAAGCTTGCTGTCGAAACACAAAAATTATACTCTGAGATCTTAGAAGGCAATGGGTCCCTCGGAGCTGCATACGGCCCCGACTACTCCTTCCTTGGCTGACTCCTCAAACTGCTAGCTTCATGTCCTTTCCTACTTTGACGAAGGAAACCGTAGGGCTCGAATCGCTGCAGAGCCTTGTGGTTTCACTTGTCGTTTTCGACTCTTCAAGGAGCCGGTCGCTCATAGGGTCGATTATAAAGAGCTAACTGCAAGTCTTCCCCCTCAGCTCCGATCTTTGGTTCGCACTCACAATGCAGATCGTCGAAAGTCCCCGGAGTGACTTACCTCAACTGATCATTCAACTTCCTAAATGTCTCCGTTGTTCGTTGCTCAGATTGTTTGTAAAGGACAAAAAAGCCCACCTTTCTTCGACATTCGGAATACTTATCTTCTCATTATTAAACCGCTTCAAAAACTGTTTGATCGTTTCGTTGGGCCGCTACCTAATGTTCAGAATATCCTCCACTTTTAGTTCTATTTTTTAGCTCCAGTATGCGCCCGAATAAAGTTGGCTGACATGTCATCAAAATCTAATATCCCGTTTTTGGGCAGCTGCATATACCACTTTTAATGCTTCTCCCCTTAGAGTTTCTTAAAATTTCTTTAGACTCACCAAATTAATCTCATCTACTGTCAAATTATTTGACTGCACTGCGATAAAAAAACATATCGATGTGATCCCTCGGATTTGTAGTTCCATCATATCTCAAGCTCTCTAATAGCTTGGAAGTCTTTGCAATTGGTAGCGGAGCTGCACTTGGAGGGAACAACCGCTTTGAGATCAATTTTTTAGTGGCGTCCTCTGTTAACTTTGGAAATCCTGGCAATTTTTCCATAAATGATCTCATTGAATCTTCTCCATTATATCATTCAACAAAGTCTGCATCGTACCCAACATCCTTGCTTCTGTCACGACTGAGGCCGGAGGTCTTTTAGCCACGGCGGCCGAACCCATCCCTTCGAGCTCCACTCCTGCTTTAGGTCTCCCTATTACTGCGCCCTGAGGAATAGAGTTCGGAGTGCCTGCGGGGGGTGTTACTGGGAAGGCGGGCGCTCTATAACTTGCAGAGCCAAACAGAAGCTGCAAGTAATCACTTACTCTCTCTATCTTCTCATTTTGCTTAGCCAAAAATTCTCGCAACAAAGTGTTCGTATTAATTGACGTTACCTCGACCGTAGGTTCCTTACCAAATTGACATCCTCGATTGGCATTCGACTGAGAATCATTCGTAGTGGCTTTCAAAGGTGGATCCTGTTCATGGTGGGATGATTCATCGACCCCTTCGACGCCTGGAAGCTGGGCCCTGTCGGTGAGGTTGGGCTGAAGAGCGCCATCTCCGACAGAGGCATTGGCATTGCGAGCGTTGTTGCTTTGATCGTCTACTATTGCACATAAAAACAACAAATATAAGTAGAATCAACGACAAACTTCGGAAGAAATCGATTGCCTAGGCCCTATGGTGGGCACCAAACTGTATATCCTAAAGTTCGATTTCAGGTATTACAATAAAATTTATATTTAGTTGGGCCTTAAGTTAACGTTTTGTATTGAAATTTGATCAGTCGATCGGCAGTCTTATGTTAATAAGATCGTTCATTTTAACAATCACTTAATTGAGGTCACAATGTAAAGTTCTCTATCGATAGCACAAAAATAGCAGCAAACTAATTAGTAAATATACCAAAGAATACGAGGAAAATGATGGTGCGATCGAAAGAACACTTTAACGAGCAGGAACAACAAATTGAGTTATCGGAGACGATATAAGACCGATTGTAATCAGATAAGAAGTGGTTTATGATATTCTATTTTCAGATAAATCAAATGGACATGCAATGTGTTGATGTCTATCAATGACTTCACAGATAACCAGTTGCTGATAATCAATTAAATTAGGTGGTATGATAATCAATTAAATTGGATTGCCTTGAATACTGATGAATGACTTTGAGATTTCGGTGGATCCAAATTGAACATCATTCCTTACCCGATCAGACTTTTTGCAAGACCCAAGTGTATCTTGAGGATCGTTTGCATAGTCTAGGTGTTTCTTGACAATGAACCGAGGGTGTTATGAGACTAGTGCCTTGTAGCTACCTTGGTTGTAGTTCGAGATATGTCTTACTTGAATCTCATTTTTATTTTTTTATAGCTTCTGTGTTTTATCCGTATCGGTTTGGTATCAGAGCAAGGCTAGGGTTTTGTTTTTACAAATCCTCATCATGTTCTTCCTTCCTACGTTAGTTTCTTGTTCGTTGTTGTTTTTGAAAAGAAGAAAAAGAACAAAAAATAGAAAAGTTTAAAATCACAAAAAAATTGCTAGAACTTCTTGGTTTAGATGATCCACTGAATGATTGATATTGGAGATTGATCTATGTTGAAAAGCCGTTGATTTGATACCCTATTTACATTATTTGTAGTTGTGGATTGAAAATCAAAATTTTGAAAACCCAAGTTTTTGATACCCATTTGTTGAAACTTGATGAATCTTGAATCTCACTTGTGATTGATTGTTTGGGTGTAAAAACCATTGGGGTTTGTTAGAAATCATCAAAAACAACTTTGGGTGCCTTTTGATTGCAAAAACAAGTTGAAATCGTTGGATTTTTGGTTTGAAATTAACCAAGAACACGTTATTGGAAAAGCTGAAGAAATTGCTCAGGCGTTCCGCCTAAGTTCTAGGCGCTCCGCCTACCTGAGCTACTGCCAAAGTCTTCAGGCGCTCTGCCTGAGTCTCTAGGCGCTCCGCCTAGACGTTTGAAGTGGGTTCAGATAGTTTTTTTCTAGGTTTTCGTATTTCTTTTGATTGCATTAACTTCGACTAGTACTTTTAGAGTAACAATCCTACTTGAATAGTACTAGTACTTTAATTTTATAGGATAATCGTGCTTAGATGAGAGTAGAACTCAAAGAAGACTCGTACAACCATTTGCTTCAAGTCCGCACTAAATAGCCTAGCGTGCATCGAGTCTCATTAATTCCACTCTTCCCGAAGAGCACTTGTTTTTGTGGATTGTTTGGTTGATTGAGCAACGTTGATCAATATGTGAAACCTTTGGTTCAAGTTTGAGTGAATAAAACCCCCACCACTAAACAAGTGTACCCGAGTGACATTCAAGTGAGGGTGTGTTGAGGTTATTTCACTAATCGTTTGCTTGTTTTGTAGGTATAATATTCGGAGAAGGTGATAAGACCGTTGAAAGTGATTTGGCTACTCTATTAGCCAAGGTAAAGAACATAAGTTTGAGGCTTGAGAATCTCGAAAGGAAAAGGACCCCGAGTGTCAAAAAAGGAGCCGGTGAAGGCACAAGTGAAGGCTCAACTGTGAGACCCGAACAATTTGCCGAGTTCGTTAAACAACAAAGGTTGAGAGATGAAGCGCTTCGACGAGAAGGCATGTTGGGAATTACCCAACCGTTGGGCATTCCCCAACAAGTGGGAATTCCCTACAACTTGGGCAATCCCTAAAGAAATGTTCCACTCCCTAGACCGCGTAGAAATATTGCACCTCTTGAGCGTGGTGATGTAGCTCAAGAAGGGGAGGAAGCCGGACTTGGAGATGATGTTGATGACTTTGGTGTTCCCTATCTGAATAGGAGAGCAATGAATAGAGGCTGGGGAATGAATAGGGGAAGAGGTCAAGGTTGAGGACCTCAAGGGGGTTATGTTGGAAGGAATTTGAGAAGGGAATATGATGACTACTTTGGGGGCCAACCGGAGCCTAACCGATGGGGTCGTGATAACTACAATCTCAATAGTGTGAAGATCCCTATTCCTACCTTCAATGGGACTACTGATTTGGGGAATTTTCTTGAGCGGAAAGTGAAAATGGAAAGAGTGTTTGACACGAATGGTATGTCCAAAGAGAAGAAGGCTACATATACCATTTCTTCCTTTGAGTCCTATGCTTTCACTTGGTGGGAATCAGTTAAAAGATCAAGAAGAAGAGTTGGTTTGCCCGTGGACGTTACTTGGGATGAATGGAAGGATGTAATGAATGACAAGTATGTGACTCCTAAGTATCGTCAAGAAAAACTCAAGAGACTCTATGATTTGAAACAAGGCTTCAAAACAATCGATGGGTACTTCTATGAATTTGAGAGAAACCGAATGATCCTTGACATGGATACGGAAGATGAGGTTCAAGCCATTATTCGATTAAAGAATGACTTAAACCGAGAGATTGCTTCTCAATTGAGGTTGCACACCTATCTTCTCTTAAAGATATACATGAAGCCGCGGTTGATGTTGAGAAGTGGATCAAAGAAGACAAGGCTCATCGCTATAAAAGTGCTACTTCTACTCCCGTGAGTCGACCCAAGGAATGGAAGAGTCGAAACATAAGTGGTGTTAGTGGAAGTCAAAATGTGGAGAAGACTTATGAGAAGCCAACACCAAGGAGTGACTTCAAAGATTCGGGAGGTAACTCTGAAACTCAATTGAACACTCTTATTGCTTCTACATTGCAATGCCATAAGTGTAAAGGGTTGGTCACATTACTAGAGATTGCCCCACTCTAAAAATAATTATTGTGTTGATGATGGGTTGGTGTATGAGCAAGAGAGTGAGCCCGAAGAAGAGGGAGATGAGGAGGGTGAGCTAGTTGCTTGTGAAGAAGCTTCGGCGGAAGGTATTGATCCTAACATGTTTCTTGTGGTTAGGAGAAGTTTGAGTACCATAACCATAGAGGAAGAGGAGGATGTGCAAAGGGAGAATCTTTTTCATGCTAGATGTCGTGTGATAGGATAAGTGTGCTCAATGATCATTGATTCGGGTAGTTGTGCTAATGTGGTGAGCCAATCTTTGGTTTCACAATTGAAATTGCCTACCCTTAAACACCCAAACCCCTATCGTTTACAATGGTTGAGTGAGTGTGGGGAGTTGAAGTTGACGAAGCAAGTCTTGATCAAATTCAAAATTGGTAACTATCAAGATGAGTACATGTTTGATGTGGTGCCAATACAAGCTTGCCATCTCTTGTTTGGTAGGCCTTGGTAATATGATAGGAGTGTGGTTCATGATGGCCGAGCCAACACTTACACGGCTAAGCATGAGGGCAAAAAGTATGTGCTCACACCCTTGACGCCTAAGCAAGTAAGTAATGACTATTGGCGCATGAGGAGTTGAAAGAAGCTTCTAAGGCTAAGTCCCCCATGGAGAATAGACCTTTAGCCGAGAGCCAAGTAGTGGCTCCGCCATCTTCTACCTATGGCATTTGTGCCATGATGCAACTGGGCGAGTTCTTGAGAGGAAATGATGGCACCAAATTACTCATTTGCCTAGTACACAAAGGTACAGTTTTATCTTTCAAATGTGATTATTCTACTATCCCTAACCCTTTGCCTAGTGCTATTGAGAATGTTTAAAGGTTTTTGAGGCTATGTTCCAGAAGAGATGCCTAGTGATCTACCTCCATTGAGGGGGATTGACCACCAAATTGACTTAGTTCTAGGGTCCCAAATTCCAAACAAGCCGGCCTATAGGAGCAATCCCGAAGATACAAAAGAGTTACAAAGGCAAGTGGATGAATTTCTCAACAAGGGCTTGGTTCGTGAAAGCTTGAGTCCATGTGTCGTGCCCGTGATACTTGTTCCAAAAAAAGATGACACATGGATGATGTGTGTTGATTGTCGTACGGTCAACAAGATAATGGTAAAGTATCCTCATCCCATTCCTAGACTTGATGACATGCTTGATGAGTTGAGTGGTTCTAGCGTCTTTTCTAAGATAGACCTTAGATCCGGTTACCACCAAATCGGTTTGAAATCGGGTGATGAGCGAAAGACCGCATTCAAGACCAAGTTTGGTCTCTATGAATGGTTGGTTATGCCTTTTGGCCTATCAAATGCACCTAGTACTTTTATGAGGCTAACGAACCATGTTTTAAAATCGTTCATCAACAAATTCGTGGCTATCTATTTTGATGATGTTTTTATATATAGCAAGTCAATACACGATCATGTTGTCCATTTAAGGCAAGTACTTGAAGTGCTAAGAGCTGAAAAGTTTTATGCCAATCTTAAGAAATGTGCCTTTTGTGTTGAGAAGGTAATCTTCTTAGGCTTTGTTGTTAGTGCCCAAGATGTGGAGGTTGATGAGTCCAAAGTAGAATCCATTAGAGATCGGCTTACTCCCACTACCGTGTCTCAAGTGAGGAGTTTTCATGGCCTTACTAGTTTCTATAGGCGCTTTGTGAAGGGCTTTAGCTCCATTGCCGCACCACTCACCGAGTTGGTAAAGAAGGACAAGCCTTTTGTGTGGGGAGAGCCGCAAGAGAAGGACTTCCAAGAATTGAAAAGTAGGTTGAGTACCGCCCCTTTGTTGCAATCGCCCAACTTTGGAAAGGCATTTGAGGTTGAATGTGATTCCTCGGGGGTGGGAATTGGAGGTGTTCTCATGCAAGATGGGAAACCTATTATCTAGTTTAGTGAGAAGTTGAAGGCCGCAACCTTGAATTACTCTATGTAAGACAAGGAGTTGTATGCTCTAGTTAGAGCTCTAGCTCTTTGACAGTATTATCTTTGGCCTATGGAATTTGTGATTAAGAGTGATCATGAGTTACTCAAACATCTTAGGGGCCAAGAAAAGTTGAACAAGAGGCATACCAAATGGATAGAGTTCATTGAGAGTTTTCCTTATGTGATTCAATACAAGAGGGGAACCGAGAATGTTGTAGCCGGTGCACTTTCTTGAAAGTTTGCTCTAGCCACCACTCTTGCCTCCAAGTTCATAAGTTTTGAAAGCATTAAGTTGATGTATGCTCATGACCCAAAACTAAAGAGCATCCATGAAGCTCTTGAGAAGGGAGAAAGAGTTGAGAAGTACCAACAGGTAGATGGCTATATCTTTAAGAATGGTAGAGTTTGTGTGCCCGAGTCCTCATGGAGAGAGCTTTCTTGTTCAAGAAGCACATAGTGGGGGCTTGATGCGTCACTTTGGGAGAAACAAAACCTTGGCCATTCTCATGGAACAATTCCATTGGCCTAAGATGGGGTTGCAAGTTGAGAGACTTTGCAATGCTTGCCTTGATTGCAAGTATGCTAAGTCCAAGTCGAACCCCCATGGTTTGTATACTCCTCTCCCTGTACCTACTAGCCCATGGATGGATATTTCTATATATTTTGTTATGGGATTACCGCGGTCTAGGGGGAGGGGACATGATAGCATTTATGTTGTCGTGGAAAGGTTTTTCAAGATGGCTCACTTCATTCCATGCAAAAAGAGTAATGATGACAACATGTTGCTTCTTTGTTCATTGATCATGTGTTAAAGTTGCATGGTGTGCCTCAAACCATTGTGAGTGGTAGGGACTCTAGGTTCCTTAGCCATTTTTGGAGGAGTTTGTGAGGTGCTCTTGGCACCAAGTTGTTGTTCTCTACGTCCCACCACCCTCAAATGGATGGGCAAACCGAGATGGTGAACTAAACTTTGGGTGCTCTTCTTAGAGCTATAACTCCAGGTAAGGCCGGGACTTGGGTTTAAAAGTTGCCTCTTATGGAGTTTGTATATAACCTTACTTTGCATAGCATGATTGGTATGGCTCCATTTAAGTGTGTTTATGGCTTTAATACTTTGATTCCACTTGATCTAACCCCTTTGCCCAAGGATGTGATTGTTAGTTTTGAAGGTAAGAGCCGAGCTAAGGCTTTGCTTGCGATCCATGCTAAAGAAAGGAAGAACTTGGAGGAAGCTTACTCAAAGGTGGCCTTAAAGAAGAACAAGGGAAGGAAAAAGTTGGAGCTCAAAAAAGGAGATTGGGTGTGGGTGCACTTCCGCAAAGAGAGGTTTCCAAACCTTAGGAAGGGGAAGTTGGCACCCTGAGGATATGGACCATTCCAAGTGCTATCCAAGATCAACAACAATGCATATGTGATTGATTTATCCGGTAAGTACAATGTCTCAAGTACTTTGAATATTTATGACTAGACTCCTACTGATGTAGGTGATGATGATGATGCCGTGGATGATGATGCGTTGATTTCGAGTACGAAATCCTCTCAAGAAGGGGAAGATGATGTGGGGAAAACTACCACGATGCCGTTCACCCGGAGTCAAGCCAAAGAGGTCCAAGACGCTCACCTATGCTTGGTTTGGAAGGGCCTTGAAAATGGGAGTTTTGGAAACAATTTAAAGAAGCATTGATAAGGGTCAAATCGAGCTTAAAATACTTACCATCAGGAGCCGGGATTGGAAGATGCAAAGGACGAGAGGTCAAGAGCATCGGAGAAGAGTTCGGGAGCATTTTGAAGATCGAGGAGTTGGCTACAGGCCTAGGCGCCCCGCCTGGATTGGATTCTGCCTCAGTACTTAGGCGCCCCACCGGGCAAAAGCCTAGGCCAGGCGCCCCGCCTAGCTCTAGGCCCCCCGCCTAGCTAGAGGCCTCCCAGATCACTGCCCAACTTCCAGGCGCCCCGCCTACCCCCTGTACAAGCCAAGACGAGACTTATATTTTAGCCTAGTATTAATTACTAGTTTGACCCTACGTGGTCTTTATTATTTTACCCCAATTTGTGGGGGCTTTTATGTCATTTCTACATAGTCTTAGGAAAGACTATAAATAGGAGCCTTAGTCATTTCATTTCATTAGCTTGTTTAGATTTGAAGAATAGACATAGAAAGAGAGGCAAGACCTTTTTCTTGTTGAAGCTTGAAGCTTCGGATTATCTCTTTGCTTGGAACCTATGGAGATTCGTCACTAGTACGCACTCATTGTATCGTTCAAGTTTCACTTCCTCTCTCGGATATACATTCATGGTTTGAATCGTTTATCAATTCTTTTCTTCTATTTCTATTCTTCCCCGTCCCTATTTTCTTGTTATCTTATGATTATTGCTTCCGCATCTTAGTTTATCGCTTCCGCCTATTTGATTCTTATCAGTTTGGTATCAGAGCAAGGCTCGAGTTTCGTTCTTATGAATCCACGTTCCTTGTTCATTCTATCGTAGTTTATTGTTATTATTGTTCTTGTTCTTGAAGAAAAGAAGAAAAAAAAATTAAAAAGTGAAAAAAATACAAAAAAAATCGTGATGTGGATTGGATTTGATTACCTATTGATTGTTTGATATCGGGGATTGATCTATGACGATTACCCATCGATTTGGTACCCTTGTTACATGATTTGGTGTTGAGAATCAAAGTTAGAAAAATCAAAAACACCAAAATTGAAAAACCCTAGAACTTGATTGAAATTTCTTGATTTGGATTTGTTATGGATTGGGCGATGTTGTAAATCATTGAGGATTGATTGTAGTAGTTGAAAACACAATTGGGTACCATTGGATTACAAAAACAAGGTGAAATTATCGAATTTGTGGATTGAAAATCGAGTTGGAACAAGTTGGGAACGAGTTGGAACTGTTCCAGAGCTAGGCGCCCCGCCCAAAGACTAGGCGCCCCGCCTGAATTGTTCACTGCCTATTCTGCTGAAATTGGCCAGGCGCCCCGCCTGACTCCCTTTATTCCAGGCGCCCCGCCAAGCACCTAGGCCCCCCCGCCTAGTTCACTGCTTGTTTTGGGCAGCTTGTTTTCTTGATTTTTGGTGCTTGTCTCACTTCTATACTTCTTGATTAGTGTTTTTAAGGTATTTGTCCTACTTTATTGACTCTCTTTAGCTTTTAGGGTGTTTTGTGTCTTGAAGCTTTACTTAAAGTCGTAGAACTTCTTTGGCCTCAAGTGCGCACTACAAATAGCTTCCGTACATCGAGTCACATCAACTCCATTCCGAATCTTTACTTGGATATACTAGTTGATTAATGTTACCATTGTGGTTTCTAAAAGAGATAAGGGCATCTTTGGTTGGGGGTTTGGGAGTGTGCACCTAAAAAGAGTGTTGAGAGCCACCCCCAAAGGTAAGGGAGAGCAAGTGAGGTTGTTTATCCTAACCTTTGCACTTTCTTAAAATGTCTTTTGAAGGTACAAGGAGCCATAAGGGAGGTTTGGAGGGAAGTTGGAGTGGTGAGAAAGGTGTAAGTGAGAGGGAGTTAGTTGAAGCCTACCTTCCGAGCATCATGGCTCAAATAGAGGTAATAGACACTAGGATCCAACACTTGGAGGATGATATGGAAGAGAATGAGGCCGAGGGAAGAGATGGTATGAGTCGCACTATGGGGTATGGTATTGCTAGTAGTGGCGAAATGAGGAAGTACCCAACTAATGTTGGTACTATTGATGGGATGTGTCAAGGGCGTTACATAGATGAACTCATGAGAAATAGAGCGTGGTATCAATTCATAGTAAGCCTTAATGGGAATCATGGGTATGTGCTTCAAGTGGATAATGGTGAAGCAAGTTGGATTAGTCATCTTATAGTGAGAAGGTTGGGAATACCTTGTGTTGATGGAATGGCTAGGGTAGTTGTTTCAAAAAGGAACTTTGAAGAAGAAGTGGAGTGCAAAGTAGGTCCTTTAGTGGGATGTGATGTTATGTTGGGAAAGCCGTGGGAATCTGCCGAACAGTTCGGGCCAAATCCTGAAGAAAGCTAAAAAGCGCTGTTCGATGAGAGCTCTGCCCTTTGCTTTGCCCCGTGCTGTCTTCCTCCAGTTGCCGCAATTCATTCTTGAACCCGTTGTGTTTAGTCTAAATCCGCCCTATCCATATGTTTATGCGCAGGGGCATCCAAATTATTTTAAGCAATTATTCGCTCCAAGACGCACGACAAGTTCTCAGTTTTTTGATAAAAAGTAGGGATTTCCGACAAGTCTTTCTGAATTGGAAGACACAGAAAGCAGAAAAGCGCGCCCAAGAAGTGGTGGATGGCTACCGTGTTCAAGCAAAAGGAAAGTTACAAATCCTCTTTCTTAGGAAAGAAGAAGTACAACCAAGCAAGCCCATGAACATGAGAAATGGAGGGACACCATTGAGGAGAAGCCCTATGATCCAAAGAGTGCAATCAAGAAGTCCTATGAACATGAGAAGTAGTGGGACACCATTGAAGAGAAGTTCTACAATCACAAGCAATGGTGGGATTAGTGCAAGAAGAGAGTTGACATATGTCAACAAGGTGAGCCCCAAACCACAAGCTCCAAAACAAAGTGGTTCACCTACGAAGAAAGAGACATCAACTGATGAGTCTCTTAGTCCTAGATTCTGGGTTGATGTTAAAAGTCCACCTACTCCGGCTATGGGTATTCTTGGGCCTCGTCCCAACTCACCCGAATTTGAGAGACAAAAGATTGAGAGGAGTAAGGGAGTGACCGATGACATTCCTCGAGTGGAAAAGGAGAGGATGTGATGAGTGATATGAGTGGGATGTCACCACCCGAATCTACACCCGACCTTAAAAAGAAAATGAGGGAAAAGAAAGAGGGAAAAAGAATTTTAAAGAGTGAGGACACCCCTTATTCTAACCCTAACCCTTTGTCTTTTTCTTCTACTTCTGTGAACTCTTGTGTAGGTACTCTTGAAGGCAAGCCAATGGAGCCTCAATCATATTCCAAAGTGGATGGACAAGGTGAAGCAAACCTTCAATGTGAGCTTCAAGGTGAAGAACCAATTCAAGACACTTCAAGTGCATTGAGTGAGCTAGATAGCCACTCAAAGGTAAGTGAAAGTGCTTCCCTTGAACATGTTTCTTCCTTGTCATGTGAGAGTGTTTGTGAGACCTCTATATTAGTTGATGATATATGTGATTACAATGTGTTTGCAACTAGTGTGGAGTCAAATGGTCAACTTTTGAGTGATTGTGAACCACTAGTTGAGAGGAAATAAGCCACATCATGATGTGAGCTCGATCTTTATTGAACCTCTCTTTAGTAAAGATTGTGTAGTTGACCTTGATTGTGACCTTTGCTATGACACACCACCAATTTTTTATAAAGGGGAAGACGAGTTGAATGAATACCCTATCCTTTCCCTTCATGAATTGCTTGATAATGGTGGACCTATGTGTTGTAGTGTGGATGGTAGTGACCTTGAGGAGTCCCTAGTGGATTGGATGGATAGGCTTATTTTTTAAGACTCCTCCAGTGTGTATGAAGAGTGTGAGCTTGACCCTCCATGGTTTGAAAGGTTTAACTCTATAGACAATCCATTGTTTAAAATGTTAAGTGAGACGAATGGTCTTGGAATTGGTTGTGTTGGTCCGTCTTCTAGTAGTCCTAAACTTGATTGTGTGGGCTATAATGATGAAGAAGCCATTATGGAAGTTTTCCTTGATAGTTTGTCTAGTGAGGGAGATTGTCTTAGAGGTGATTTTGAGGGTGAGGAATCACTCTTAGTGTATGTAAGAGTGTTTCCAAGAAGGGGAGTGGAGTATTTGATGTTAGTTGTCGCTTGAATTATGTTGCTTACCCCATCCCATATGTTGATCACACCTTGGGTTTTGAGTATGCCAAAGCCAATGAATCACATTGTGATAATAACTCATTAAAGGCTTGGTGTGTTGGTTATGAGCTTAGAGATGATAGGGTTCATGATTCCTTAATCTTGCATGTTCCATGTCCTATTGATCTCTTTGCTTGTTATAGTAGTGAGTGCTCTTCACTGTTGGGCCAAGAACTTATTGTTTCCTTTGGAGAAGTATTCTTTTTGATTGGTATTGATACTTGGCTCTATCACAAAAGTGTACTTTCCATAGCACTTGCACTCACTCTTGTTGGACTTGCCTACTCTTGTCGTGGGAAGTTTTGGTGTGTTCTTATTGGACTTAGGGATCATAGGAATTTTAATAGCTTGATCTTGCATATTCCCTACCTTATTGATCCCTTTGCATGTTCTTGTGTTGGATGCACTTTCTTTTTGAGTCAAGTACTTGTTGTTTCCTTTGGGGACATGAGGTTTTTTATTAGTGTTGATGTTTGGCTCTACCATAAAAGTGTGTTTTCCACACTTGGTGCACTAAGCTACTCATGTAGTAGGAGCTTTCGGATGTGCTTGTCTTTGGATGTAGGTCTTGATAGTTTGATTTCGAGGACGAAATCCTTTCAAGAAGGGGAGGATGATACGGCTCAAATCGAGCTTAAAGTACTTACCATCAAGAGCCGGGATTGGAGGATGCAAAGGACAAAAGGTCAAGAGCATCGGAGAAGAGTTCGGGAGCATTTTGAAGATCGAGGAGTTGGCTACAGGCCTAGGCGCCCCGCCCATGTCAGGCGCCGCGCCTGGATTGGATTCTGCCTCAGTACTCTAGCGCCCCGCCTGGCAAAAGCCTAGGCCAGGTGTCCCGCCTAGCTCCAGGCGCCCCGCCTAGCCAGAGGCCTCCCAGTTCACTCCCCAACTTCCAGGCGCCCCGCCTACCCCCTATACAAGCCAAGACGAGACTTCTATTTTAGCATAGTGTTAATTACTAGTTTGACCCTACGTGGTCTTTATTATTTTACCCCAACTTGTGGGGACTTTTATGTCATTTCTATATAGTCTTAGGAAAGACTATAAATAGGAGCCTTAGTCATTTCATTTCATTAGCTTGTTTAGATTTGAAGAATAGGCATAGAAAGAGAGGCAAGGCCTTCTTCTTGTTGAAACTTGAAGCTTCGGATTATCTCTTTGCTTGGAACCTATGGAGATTTGTCACTAGTACGGACTCATTGTATCGTTCAAGTTTCACTTCCTCTCTCGGATATACATTCATGGTTTGAATCGTTTATCAATTCTTTTCTTCTATTTCTATTCTTCCCCGTCCCTATTTTCTTGTTATCTTATGATTATTGCTTCCGCATCTTAATTTATCGCCTCCGCCTATTTGATTCTTGTCAAGTATAGTGTGCTAATAGCCCCAGGCACTCCGCCCGAGAACGAGGCGCTCTGCCTCCTTCACTCACTGTCCAAGAAGCCAGGCGCTCCGCCTAAGACACCTGAGGAGCCAGGCGCTCCGCCCAAGACATGGGGTGCTCTGCCTCAAGAAGCCACTGCCTAAATCGACTCTTTTGTGAGGCGCTCCGCCTACCTTGTTAGGCGCTCCGCCTACCTTGCTAGGGGCTCCACCTGCCTACACTTCACTCCGAGATTTAGGCCTAGTTATTTACTAAGTTGACCATGCGTGGTCTTATGTATTTAACCCAACTTGTGGGGTACTTTAGTCATTGTCTTAGCATGAGGAAAATATTATAAATACCTTATTAGCTCTTCTAGTTCATTTTGTCTTTTAAGGATTGGGTGGGCTTTAGCATCTTACAAAAGTTGTGTGAGGATCCATTCTACTTTTAACGTCTGAACAGTGGGTTATTTATCTGATATAAAGTTACAATAAATAAATAAAATATGTAACATTCAGTTTATACTTTCCTTTTCTCTCCAATGCTACACTCAATACGGGTTCAGATTTGCTCCAATAAATACTAATATAGTTTTGAATTATATGTATGCAGATGAGTGCACTTGTAAGGCTAAGGTTGAAGACTTTATTTTTTGTTAAAATCCTATTAATAGTAAGTGGAAAAAAATCTGGCAGGTCAAATATATTAATGGTTTATACTTTATATAGTTTAGTTCAAAATGATAATAAAAAAATTTAATAGTTTAGGCTTTATAATATCAAAATATTAAATTAAAAACATACATACGAATATTGAATAATAGAACATAGTTATGGACAACAAAAATTCTGACAATAGTCCCTAAATATAAATGAACTTGTTAAGTAACAAACGAAAAATTTGTAATTTTATCACTTATCATCAATAGAATTTTATCCAAAATTAAAGCATTCAATCTCAGCCTTACAATGAAACAAATTTTAACACAGCCAACACTATGTTCCTCTTTCTTCTTCCACCTCTCAACTAGTTGACATATCTATATTCTCCCTTGTTCGTTCTCATACACATCTTGGCTAAGGTGTGTAATCTTCACCTTCATAATTTTTCATCTCCTATTCTTCCTACTCAACACTCTATTTTCTTTAGTTTATTAGTTGTTACCATCATATCGTACTATTACTCTACAATATTTATTTTGATTGTTACTGTAAAAATTTATTGTACCATATCATTAACCCCTCATTACATAAGTTGAAAAATATTATTTTAAAGAACGGTTGATTTGGTGTGATTGCATTGTTACCGTATATTTTTTATTTTTTCTATCCTTTAATAATCTCATATTACCATTTACCCTATATTGTTAATAATAGCTCTACTCCGTACCCAGTGGCGTAGCTACTCATTTCCAAGGATGGTCACTTGAATACCCTTGGCTAGAAATTTACACCATGTATACAGGTTAAATATTACTTTTGACATGTATATATTGAATCTTGAATACCCTTGATATAATTAAGAAATTATATATATCTATATATATATATCTTGAATACCCTTAGACGAATTTCTGGCTATGCCACTATTCGTACCCTAGTTTTTTCTGGACAATATTGTAAGTCAATTCTTCATATTGCGAATGCATGATATTATGAAACAACAGAAAATAATACAATCTATCCAAACGTTAAATACAAAAAAAGAATACAGTGCATTATAATGCGATACGATAAAATATGATACATTATAAAATCATATAAAACAACCGTCCAAATAAGTTGCAAGAACAGGCTAAAAATTGAAGGTAAGTACATGGTATGATTACCAATAACTTTTCAAATTAATTTTTTTTCTTTTTCCAATATATTTTGAAAAATCAAAACATTTCTTCTCCACTTTTTTCATTTCAGACGTTAATGCTACTACCGGGTTAATTGCACACTAATTTTAGCAGGGGTATTGGTCGATCTTCCCTTTTTTTTCTGGGTTTTGTTTTTTATTTATTTTTTTTGTTTTTTTTTTTTTTTTTGCTTTGCTTGCTTTCTCCCAAATTGAATACACTCATCTTTTTTTTCTTTTGACTACAGTTTCGTAATGTGGATAAGGTAATCATCAATCTTTTTTATTTTTATTTTCTTATTGTATAAGCAAAAAGCATCGTGTACCTAATTTATCTTTACTATTGATTTTACTTATATTCCATAATCAAATAACGAGGAGTACTTGTTAAAAATAATTTAATACTCTACTACGGCGAACCGGTGGTGGCCGGTGGCCAGAAAACTGAAAATCATCAGATTCTCGTCAGGATTGCTTATTTTATATTACCGGGGGCTTTATTATTGCCAGTTTTGTTTAAAACATTATTTTTTGATAATTTTATAAACACAAATCTATCAAAAAAATAATAAATTATATATGTATATATATAGAAAATGCGTATACAAGAAGAAAATTACAAAAATATACACAAAAAACTTAAATTTTATACAAACATCCATAATAGTGCACAAATCTAAAAATTTATACAACTTTATTCATTGTTCATACACACGTATACAGATTTTTACAGCTTTATATACACTTGCAAAAGTGTATAAGCTATATTTATTATTGTATATACATGATGTTTGGCATTTTATGCCAACGTTTCCTTAATATTTCCGCATGTTTGAGCTTGTTATTCGCTCATTTTATAGTTTATGAATGTGGTTTTGCACTTATTTTATGTCGTGTGTATGTAGGTTGTTATGCAGTGCAATTGGAGCTTTAAAGAGCATGAGTGAGCAAGGAATGATTGGAGATTGATTGAGGATTGGATTGAGCATACGAGGGCACGACACGAGGCGAGTTGCGGAGCAAGGAAGAGCGGATTTTGGCCTGGCACTTTGGGGCACGTGGCGCACCGCCCAACGCGCCCAGTGCCTGGCGCGGTTTTCCACGTGGGGCGCCTCAAAGGTACTCAACTTTCGACGTCTTCTGGTTGTTTCAGCGCGATCGTGGGCGCGGGGCGCCCGTTATAGCGCCCCTGGAGCGGATTTTTACTTCCTATTTCGTCTAGGCTTAGGTCTAACTTATTACCAGGCCTTTGTAACCCTTATAAATACTATTTTACTTAGTTTTTCAGGGGGAGTTCATACTTTGGAGCAATTTGAGAGCATCATACTTCATTGAACAAGGGTTTATTCCTAATCTTTCATCTATTACATCATTTACATCATTATTACATCAAATCTTTGCCTTGTGATTATGAATATGCGTGGCTAATCATTACGTTCTAGGGTTAGAGTATTACATGAAAGTTGATTGTTTGAAGATTGATTCCCATTAATTGAATCCCATAATGGGTTGCTTATTCTTTCTTGATTTCACCTGTATAATTGTTAGAGCTCGATAATTATGCATTATCTATAGTTTTTAGATTGAACTCGAAAGAGGGAATTAAATTACGTAATAAGAAAGAATAGAACTTGTTTGTGAACCCGGGCATCGGGGAACCAATCCGCGAGTAGGATAGACATATACTTGCTCGCCTACCTTAACTAATCACAAAATTCGTTAATGTGTGCACGTGATTCAACCCATAGACATATAGGGATTGAAGTAGCTTGTATAGACTGTGAAGAACTGAAAGGTTTTCACAGTTACATTTACTCTGTCAGTTAGTAACCCGGGACTTAAGAAGTGGAATCAATTGGAAAACTCAACTGGACTGTTCGTAACTCTGACCCTGGACCTAACTCTTAATATTGTTAACAACCAAAGTTTGCGCCATTGCTTGACTACACTTCTAGCACTTTAATTACTGCTTTTTAGTTACAAAAACTCTTACCATCAAAGAAAAAGATCCCTGGATAGTTTGTTTAGAAATTGTTTGTTAAATATTAGCCTGCATAGTCCTCGTGGGAACGACACTTGATTTTATCACTTTATTACTTGTCGACCACGTATACTTACGTATGCGTTTGGGAGCAACAAGTTTTTGGCGCCGTTGCCGGGGACTATTACTGACTAATTTCTTTTTGAACGATTACTTAATTTCTATTCAGGTTTAATTTTTTTTTTGAGTTTCTTGTGCTATTTCAGGCTACAGGTTTTGCATGCAAAGGAATAGAAAGAACGAACCACTCGCACCTTTGATCCCGAGCCTGAAAGAACCTTGAGAAGGGTAAGAAGAGAGGCGCGAGATCGAAAAGCACTAGCAATCGTACTTGTTTCTTTACCTATTGAAATGGCAGAAGAACGAGCAGTAGCAGTGCGAGATGTTGCTCTTCCTAGCCTGGGAGGAGTAGCGTCAAGTATTGTGAAGCCCGCTATTACCGGGCACTTTGAGATCAAGCCCGGCATGATTCAGTTGCTGCATGTGACGGGGCAATATGCTGGATTACTTCATGAGGATCCGCAACAACACATTCAGAACTTTCTGGAGATCAGTGATACTTATACACCAGCGGGTGTTCCTACTGATTATGTTCGCTTGACTTTGTTCCCATTTTCACTGATTGGGACAGTAAGGAAGTGGTTAAAGGCTGAGAAGCCTGGGTCTATCACTACTTGGGAGGATTTGGCTAAGAAATCCTTGGCTAAATTTTATCCGTCTGCCAAGACAGCCCAGCTGAGGAGTGAAATTATGTCCTTCAGACAGATAGAAGGAGAATCATTGTATTCAGCCTGGGAGAGATTCAAAGCTCTATTGAGAGATTGTCCACACCACAACCAATCTAATGAGGTTATTGCACACACTTTTGTTGAGGGGTTGAACCAACACACTAAGATCGTGGTAGATGCTGCTGCTGGAGGCCAAGTACTGGCTCTAAATTTTGATCAGATTTATGATTTACTTGACAAGTTTTCGCAGAGCAATCTTGATTGGTAGGGTGTTGGCAGAGCTACTACGCAGAAATCTGCTGGGATACTTCAATTAGATGCAGTTTTAGAGCTAAGGGCGAAAATAGATGCTATTTCCAATCAAATCAGCAAGCTAACTCTGCCGCAGGCTAAACCACCAGCAGCTCCAGTGCAACAACTTCAAGTCTTTTGTGAGGTTTGTGGAGAGGATCATACTACTGAAGTCTGTCAATCTAACCCAGAGTCAGTGTATTATATGGGTAATCAGAACAGGTCACAGGGTCATAATCGCAATCAATATGGTAATAGCTATAACACGGGTTGGCGTAATCACCCAAATTTTTCTTGGAGGGATAGTCGTGAGCAGCCTCAAGGCAATGAGAGATCCCAAAATGCACCACAGCAGGGGTCACAGTCACAGACTCAGCCACAACAGTCTAATGCAGTGGAGGATATGCTTAGGAAAATTCTTGCAGGGCAGCAAAAGCTCATAGATGATCAAGCATCTCAAGCACAAACAATTAAAGATTTGAGCAATGCGCAGAAAGATCTTGAGAGACAATTGGGGCAGCTAGCTGGAGCACAAAATAACAGACCTCGGGGTGCTTTACCGAGTGATACAGAGAAAAATCCTAAAGAATTTGTGCAAGCAGTTACTTTGAGGAATGGAAGAGCTCTAGAAGAAGTTCCCCCAATAGAAGCTTGTTGGTGAGTTAGAGCCCAATGCTGATAGGGAAGTGGAGAAAGAAGCAGAGAAAGTGATAGCAAAGCAGCCCGAGTCTGCTATTGTGAGACCACAACCACCTTTCCCTCACAGACTTCAGAAGCAGAAAGTTGATACAGCATGCAAGAAATTCTTGGAGATATTGAGTCAGATTCAGGTAAATATTCCTTTGGTGGAGCTTTTGCGGGATATTCCCAAATATGCTAAATACATCAAGGATATTGTTGCTAACAAGAGAAGACTGACTGAGTTTGAGACAGTTGCACTCACTGAGGAGTGTAGTTCCAGAGTTAGAAGCAACCTTCCTTAGAAAGCTTCCTTAGAAATTGAAGGATCCTGGAAGTTTTACTATTCCCTTTAAAATTGGGGAACATGAGGTTGGTCGAGCTTTGTGTGATTTGGGTGCTAGTGTGAATTTAATGCCTTCTTCAGTTTTCAGGAAGCTAGGCCTGGGTGAACCACGACCAACTACTGTGACTCTGCAGCTGGCTGATAGATCATTGACATGCCCCGAGGGGATTATTGAGGATGTGCTTGTACAAGTGGGTCAGTTTATATTACCTGTTGATTTTATTATTCTTGATTATGAAGCTGATCCTGAGGTTCCTCTCATATTGGGGAGAGGATTTTTGGCTACTGCTGATGCTGTTATTAGAGTCAGAGCTGGAAAGATGATCATGAAAGTAAATGGGGAAGAAGTTGTGTTTAATGTGTTTGGAGCTACCCAGCTTCCTTCTCATTATGAAGAGTTGTCCATGGTAAAAGTGGTAGATGATGAGTTGACTGCTGATGAGAGGTCATTCTTGGCTTCTAATGTTGATTCTTTAGGAAGGGCACTCTTATGTGATGATGATGATATCCTAAAGGATGATGACATTAAAGAATATTTGGAGGTTCTTAATATGCAGAGTAGATTCATCCCAGGGTGGAAGAAATTTGAGGAGCTTGACAGACCGTTGACCTTAACTCCTGCTAAACCGTCTATTGAGAGGGCTCCTACTCTTGAGCTCAAACCTTTACCCACGCATTTACGTTATGCTTATTTGGGGACCGTTGACCTTAACTCCTGCTAAACCGTCTATTGAGAGGGCTCCTACTCTTGAGCTCAAACCTTTACCCTCGCATTTACGTTATGCTTATTTGGATGAAGGTAATACCTTGCCCGTGATCCTTTCTTCTTTGTTGTCTGATGTGCAGGTTGAAAAAGTGTTGAGGGTATTGCGAGAGCGCAAGAGAGCTATTAGCTGGACTATTGCTGATATTAGAGGGATTAGTCCTTCTTTCTGCATGCATAAAATTCTCTTGGAGGAAGATCATAAGCCATCCATAGAGCAGCAGAGGAGGCTAAATCCAATTATGAAGGAGGTGGTGAAGAAAGAAGTTATCAAGCGGCTGGATGCTGGTATTATTTTTCCTATCTGTGACAGCAAGTGGGTGAGTCCAGTGCAATGTGTTCCAAAGAAGGGGGCATGACAGTGGTGAAGAATGAACATAATGAGTTGATTCCTACAAGAACAGTTACAGGGTGGAGAATTTGCATGGATTATAGGAAGCTTAACAAGGCCACCAGGAAAGATCACTTCCCACTCCCTTTTATTGATCAGATGCTAGATAGACTTGCAGGGCACGAGTATTACTGTTTCTTGGACGGGTATTCGGGCTACAATCAAATTGTGATAGCTCCTGAAGACCAAGAGAAGACTACTTTTACCTGTCCATATGGCACCTATGCATTTAGGAGGATGCCATTTGGGTTGTGTAATGCCCCGGGGACTTTTCAGCGGTGCATGATGGCTATTTTCACCGATATGGTGGAAAAATTTGTGGAGGTATTTATGGATGATTTCTCAGTGGTTGGTGATTCTTTTGATGAATGTTTGAAAGATCTTGATGCTGTGCTGAGCCGTTGTGAAGAAACAAATCTGGTGCTGAATTGGAAAAATGTCACTTTATGGTTCAAGAAGGCATAGTACTTGGGCACAAGGTGTCAAAGCAAGGGATCGAGGTTGACAAAGCGAAGATTGAGGCTATTGAGAAATTACCACCACCTATCTCTGTTAAGGGGGGTGCATAGTTTCTTGGGACATGCAGGGTTCTATAGACGTTTCATAAAGGACTTCTCCAAAATTTCCACTCCCTTGTGCAAATTGTTAGAGAAGGATGTGAAATTTCTGTTCAATGCTGCTTGTCTAAAGGCATTTGAAGAGTTGAAGAAAAGGTTTGTGATCGCACCAATCATCATTGCTCCTGACTGGTCTTTGCCATTTGAATTGATGTGTGATGCGAGTGATAATGCTATTGGGGCTGTTCTAGGCCAAAGAATTGAAAGAATCTTTCACTCCATCTATTATGCAAGCAAGGCGCTTGATGCAGCCCAGTCTAATTATACCACAACTGAGAAGGAGTTGCTAGCCGTAGTGTATGCTTTTGATAAATTCAGATCTTATTTGGTTGACACTTGTGTTGTTGTCTACACTGATCATGCCGCAATCAGGTATTTGTTTGAAAAGAAGGACTCCAAGCCTAGACTCATTAGATGGGTTCTCCTATTGCAAGAGCTTGATGTTGAAATTCGAGATCGCAAGGGGACTGAGAATCAAGTGGCTGATCATTTGTCAAGGCTGGAGAATAGAGATCATGTAGATGAGGGGCCTGAGATTAAAGAGGTATTCCCTGATGAGCAACTTTTTGCTCTAGATGCAGCTGAGGTGCCATGGTATGCTGACATGGTGAACTTACTTGTGAGTAATGTGTATCCTCCTGGGGCTACTACTGAGCAAAAGCGTAGACTCCTTCATGAGAGCAGATTTTATGTATGGGATGAGCCCTATTTGTACAAGATAGGCGTTGATCAACTAGCTAGGAGATGCATTCCAAGGAAAGAAGTAGAGCCGATTCTACAGAGTTGTCATTCCTCTCCTTATGGTGGCCACCTTGGTGGAGATCGAACAGCTGCAAAGGTACTTCAATCTGGTTTCTTTTGGCCTACTTTATTTAAAGATGCGCATGCATCAGTGAAGCAATGTGATCGTTGCCAAAGAACGGGTACTATTTCTAGGCGTCACGAGATGCCTTTGAACAATATCCTTGAGGTTGAGCTGTTTGATTGTTGGGGGATTGATTTTATGGGTCCATTCCCACCTTCTATGGGCCATAAGTACATCCTCGTAGCAGTTGATTATGTGTCTAAATGGGTGGAGGCTGTTGCACTTCCAACAAATGATGCGAGTGTGGTGGTGAAGTTCGTGAAGAAAAATATTTTCACTCGTTTTGGGACACCGCGGGCTATAATCAGTGATGAAGGTACGCACTTTTGTAACCGGTTGTTCAATAAATTGTTGGCCAAGTATGGGGTTCGTCACAAGGTGGCCACTGCTTATCATCCCCAAACTAGTGGCCAAGTGGAAGTATCTAATAGAGAGATCAAGCAAATCCTTGAGAAGACTGTGAATGCCTCGAGGAAGGATTGGGCTATGAAGTTAGATGATGCTCTATGGGCCTATCGAACTGCATTTAAAACACCTATTGGAACCTTTCCATATAGGCTTGTTTATGGTAAGGCCTGTCACTTGCCTGTTGAACTAGAGCATAAGGCGTATTGGGCAATTCATAAGATCAACCTTGATATGGCCTTAGCGGGTGAAAAGAGGATGCTTCAATTGCATGAGCTTGAAGAGTTTCGGTTCCATGCGTATGAAAATGCAAAATTGTATAAGGAACAGACAAAGAAGTGGCATGACAAGCATATTGAGCGTCGTCAGTTTGAGCCCGGGCAGCTGGTGTTGTTGTTCAACTCGAGGTTGAAATTATTTCCGGGCAAGTTGAAGTCTAGATGGTCGGGGCCGTTTGAAGTAGTTCGTGTTACCGCACATGGAGCGGTTGAATTGAAAGCCCCGGATTCTGAGAACACGTTCTTGGTAAATGGTCAAAGGGTGAAGCATTATTGGGGAAGTTTGGTAAATCACCGTACTTCCATTACTTTGAGGGACCCTTGATTAATACCCGTCGTGCCACGACGTTAAATAAGGCGCTTCTCGGGAGGCAACCCCAGTTTGTACTTGTAATAGTTTAGTATTTTTTTATTTTATAGTGTCACGTAGTTTTTTTTGTTTTCGTGTGTCGTTTTTGTAGGTATCGGGAGAGCTAAACAAGGTGAAATTAATGTATTGAGGGGTACGGGATGCCTTGAGACATGTCCCGCGCTTGGGTTCGCACTTGGAATCGAAATTTGGTGCGAAAAAACGTGTTCGGGCGCGTTTGGGAGTGCCCCGTGCCTCCCAACGCGCGAAATTGCAACCTGAAGCAAAAGGCCTGGCGCGTTTGGGAGCGCCCCGCGCCTCCCAACGCGCCTGGTTAGGCAGTAGCCTCAATTTGAGGCGCACGTTTGGCCCGCGCCGCTGAGGCCAACGCGCCCGGCCAAATTTTTTTTAAAAAAATTCCGGGTCAAACGGGTTTTGACCCGAGACCCGGTTTCCCCCAACCCCTTATACCCGTTTCCTACATTATTTTCTTCACTATTTTCTCTCTAATTACTCCCTAAACACTCCCCAAATCACCTCTAACTCGTGGAATCATTCCCAATATTGTTGCAATCCATTCTAACACTTTCAAGTAAGTAAATTCCTACTTTTCTCTCTCCATTACATGTAAGATGAACTAATTTTTTCCATGGTAGGTTTCTTCACTAGTTGCAAGTTTATGTGTATTTATTACTCTTGAAGTGCTTCAATTGTTCATTGTGCTTGATAGTTAGCTTGTGACTTGTAAAAAGAGATCTCCCAATAATTTGAGAGGGTTAGTACATTACAATAATCATTGAACTTGATAGTTTCAAAGTGTGCACACCAAGTGTTTGTGAAAAAGCCTCAATGATGAAAATTGTATAACATTATGAATTCTTGAGTAGCAATGCAATCCTTAGGCTTTTTATGAACACTAGGTGTCTCACACACATAAGAATTGGCTATGATGCGCCAACACTAGCTTGATCTTGATAACCACAAACGTGGCATATTTTGTACGAAGCTAGTTTTGTTTAAGTGTGGGGTTGCTTGTGCTATTGAGTCGAGTTGATTGACACATAGAGTGTGTGATAAGTGTGGGGTGGTACCCTACCAATTGAGCTTGAATTGCATTTTTGGTGCTTAATTTGACATCTCACATTGATCTATTGATGTGTAGGTACCATTGTGACCACACCTCTACCAAGCAAGAGTTCTTCATCCACCTCGGCCCCGATGAGAGCACTCCAAGCCGGGCCTTCTTCTACCAAGCAAAAGGGCAAGGCACCGGCCAAGCCCAAGCCCAGACCAAAGGCAAAGGCCAAGGCAAGAATCCCTAAGGACGTGGTGCCGATACCACGACCCGGGGGAAGGACACGATATGGCCTCACTTTTGTGAAGAAAGGTGAGTGCCAAACGTGGTATAAAAATGTGAGGCTTGCGGGGTACATCCCCGAGCAAGCAATTGACAAGCGGAGGGTGATGCAAAAATTTCGAGGGGTGGCCGATGCGATACTTGCTTTACATTGAGACTCGGTATTTGAGAGTCCGGGGCATGCCAACCTTGACTTAGTGCATGAACTCTACGCGAATTGGGAGCCGGAGGAGGCGTGGAAGGAGGATGACATGGTTACGGTGAGGGGGTGAAGGTGAAGTTAGACCACACGGCATTGAATGCCTTCTTGGGGGTCAAGGACCCTGATTATAATGAGCTGAAGGACTTCATTAGAAAGCCTGACTATAAGGCTCTGCGGGATACACTCTGTGGTGAGAGCTCCACTCATAAGTGGGAGCGAAGTGTGTCCGGAAGACACAAGTACATGTTCTTCTCGCAGTTTCTGAAATCGGCTCGCGTGTGGATGAGATTTATAAATGCACGCATCTTGCCATCTTCTCATTATTCCGAGGTCACCAAGACTCGGGCGTGCATGGTATATTTCTTTATGACCGGGAGGCCGGTCAACATCGGCTACTACATGTTGCGAGTGATGAAAGAACAACGGGGGATAGATTCATGTAGTTGCTTGTACTTTGGGAAAATCCTTACCAGGTATTTGGAGCAGGCTGGAGTCCCAGTGGATGAGATCGGGGATCGCATTGTCCCTTACATCGGGAAGCCGTTTGATACTGCCTCGGTAAATGGTTTGATCACTACTCCACCGGTGAGACTGACGGCTGACGAGTGGCAGGAAACAGACGCCAACTTGTCTGCACGTCAGTATTTGAAGATGGAGCAGATGGCCCGGCGGTCGGTCGTGGATATGACAGCTATTGATCGCACTATGCCTTTACTGGAGACCTCGAAACGCCTGCTGGGCATGACTCGAGCAGTAGAGATGCCTCAGGAGGAGGATGAGAACATTGATTCGGATATTGTTGATCGTGATCCGGACAGTGAGGCTGTGGAGACTGATGCTGAGGGCGGTGGCTCTGATGAGGAGGAGGACTAGGTCCGCACTACCCAGTGTTGGTCAGCTGGATTTCAGGGCAGTTTTCTTTACTTTTGCACTTACTTCTTTGTCGCACTGAGGGCACTGTGTAGTTTAAGTGTGGGGCGGGGTACTATCCTTTATCTATTTTTTTTTAAGTTAGGGATGCATGTACCATAGGATTTTCTTTTGTCACTTGACTTTATTTTGATTTGTTTCTTGCTTTAATATATGAAATAAAAATTGAAAAAAATTAGAAAACCAATGAAAAATTCCAAAAAGTTTTCCTTTTAGTTTTATTAATGGTACATGTCATCCGCCCCGTGGTTTTTCTTATGGCCTCGGTTCTTTTCCACGGGGAGGCCTTTGAACCGGGTAGTTAGTTTTTTATTTTATTTTTAGGATAAGAATAGTTAGTATAGTTGGCCCTAGACGAAAGGAATAGGTAGAATACTAGGTGCCTTTGATTTGTTTGATACCGGTGGACTTGAACTTGTTGCATGTGCTATTTGTGGTGTCCTTGGGTTTTAAATTATGATGCATGGCTAGAAAAAAATGGAACGACCCCCTTGAGATGCTTGAGTCCACTTGCTTGACTTTATTGTGAACCTTTGTGCATTAGTGCTTAATTTTCCACAAGTTGCACTCTAAATGCTTGATTGAGAGTTTTTGATGGAACCTTTTTGTGTGGTTCATGTGCAATGTGTGTGTGAGGCATATTCTTGTTTGCTCCATGGTTGCATATTAATGTCTAGAACTTGCCCCGTGTGCGTGCAAAGCGAAATCCTAGGTTTGCTCTAGTCGGGAAATGATACAAGGCCTTGTTTTGATTTGCCTTCCCTTACATATACACCTTGAAAAAAAAATTGTTCTGATTTCTTTGACCCTTTTTTTGGCACCCACACCCCGAGCCTATCCATTTGTTCTAAATTGTCTCTTTTGGCCCTTTACTCCTTAAGCACTTTAGTGATATTGTGATATTATTTTGGAGTTGTGATAAGTGTGGGGTGGTACCCTACCAATTGAGCTTGAATTGCATTTTGGTGCTTAATTTGACATCTCATATTGATCTATTGATGTGTAGGTACCATGGTGACCACACCTCTACCAAGCAAGAGTTCTTCATCCGCCTCGGCCCCGAGGAGAGCACTCCAAGCCGGGCCTTCTTCTACCAAGCAAAAGGGCAAGGCACCGGCCAAGCCCAAGGCCAGCCCAAAGGCAAAGGCCAAGGCAAGAATCCCTAAGGACGTGGTGCCGATACCACGACCCGGGGGAAAGACACGATATGGCCTCACTTTTGTGAAGAAAGGTGAGTGCCAAACGTGGTACAAAAATGTGAGGCTTGCGAGGTACATCCCCGAGCAAGCAATTGACAAGCGGAGGGTGATGCAAAAATTTCGAGGGGTGGCCGATGCGATACTTGCTTTACATTGGGACTCGGTATTTGATAGTCCGCGGCATGCCAACCTTGACTTAGTGCATGAACTCTACGCGAATTGGGAGCCGGAGGAGGCGTGGAAGAAGGATGACACTGTTACGGTGAGGGGGGTGAAGGTGAAGTTAGACCACACGGCATTGAATGCTTTCTTGGGGGTCGAGGACCCTGATTATAATGAGCTGAAGGACTTCATTAGAAAGCCTGACTATAAGGCTCTGCGGGATACACTCTGTGGTGAGAGCTCCATTCATAAGTGGGAGCGAAGTGTGTCCGGAAGACACAAGTACATGTTCTTCTCGCAGTTTCTGAAACCGGCTCGCGTGTGGATGAGATTTATAAATGCACGCATCTTGCCATTTTCTCATTATTCCGAGGTCACCAAGACTCGGGCGTGCATGGTATATTTCTTTATGACCGGGAGGCCGGTCAACATCGGCTACTACATGTTGCGAGTGATGAAAGAGCAACGGGGGCTAGATTCATGTAGTCGCTTGTACTTTGGGAAAATCCTTACTAGGTATTTGGAGCAGGCTGGAGTCCCAGTGGATGAGATCGGGGATCGCATTGTCCCTGACATCGGGAAGCCGTTTGATACTGCCTCGGTATAGGGTTTGACCACTACTCCACCGGTGAGACTGACGGTTGACGAGTGGCGGGAAACAGACGCCAACTTGTCTGCACGTCAGTATTTGATGATGGAGCAGATGGCCCAGCGGTCGGGCATGGATATGACAGCTATTGATCGCACTGTGCCTTTACTGGAGACCTCGAAACGCCTGCTGGGCATGACTCGAGCAGTAGAGATGCCTCCGGAGGAGGATGAGAACATTGATTCGGATATTGTTGATCGTGATCCGGACAGTGAGGCTGTGGAGACTGATGCTGAGGGCGGTGGCTCTGATGAGGAGGAGGACTAGGTCCGCACTACCCAGTGTTGGTCAGCTGGATTTCAGGGCAGTTTTCTTTACTTTTGCACTTACTTCTTTGTCGCACTGAGGGCACTGTGTAGTTTAAGTGTGGGGCGGGGTACTGCCCTTTATCTATTTTTTTGAAGTTAGGGATGCATGTACCGTAGGATTTTCTTTTGTCACTTGACTTTATTTTGATTTGTTTCTTGCTTTAATATATGAAAAAAAATTGAAAAAAATTAGTAAACCAATGAAAAATTCCAAAAAGATTTTCCTTTTAGTTTTATTAGTGGTACATGTCATCCGCCCCGTGGTTTTTCTTATGGCCTCGGTTCTTTTCCACGGGGAGGCCTTTGAACCGGGTAGTTAGTTTTTTATTTTATTTTTAGGATAAGAATAGTTAGTATAGATGGCCCTAGACGAAAGGAATAGGTAGAATGCTAGGTGCCTTAGATTTGTTTGATACCGGTGGACTTGAACTTGTTGCATGTGCTATTTTTGGTGTCCTTGGGTTTTAAATTATGATGCATGCCTAAAAAAAATGGAACGACCCCCTTGAGATGTTTGAGTCCACTTGCTTGACTTTATTGTGAACCTTTGTGCATTAGTGCTTAATTTTCCACAAGTTGCACTGTAAATGCTTGATTGAGAGTTGTTGATGGAACCATTTTGTGTGGTTCATGTGCAATGTGTGTGTGAGGCATATTCTTGTTTGCTCCATGGTTGCATATTAATGTCTAGAACTTGCCCCGTGTGTGTGCATAGCGATATCCTAGGTTTGCTCTAGTCGGGAAATGATACAAGGCCTTGTTTTGATTTCCTACCCTTACATATACACCTGGAAAAAAATTGTTGTGATTTCTTTGACCCTTTTTTTGGCACCCACACCCCGAGCCTACCCATTTGTTCTAAATTATCTCTTTTGGCCCTTTACTTCTTAAGCACTTTAGTGATATTGTGATATTATTTTGGAGTTGTGGTTGGATATTGGGAGGTTTTTGAGTGGAACTAATGAAGAGGAATACTTGTTAAAATTTTGTAGTAGTTGTTTATGAGCATTGGCAAGGTTGGAAAATAATGAAATTGAAAAAAAAAAAAAAGGAGTAAAGTTGAAAAGAAAAAGAAAAAAAAAAGAGAAATAAAGAGAAAAGGGGTACGTGGGAATAATGGGTAGGAGGCCATTTTGTTTAAAAATGGGTAGGAGGCCATTTTGCTAAAACATTGCTTAGTGGGAACAAAATGACATAACCAAGGATAAGGGGTACGTGGGACGAAATTTTTTGCCTCTCAAGTGACTATTCGTGAGACTCATCCTGTTTCATAATATACTCTTCCTTGTTGTTGATAAAATAAGTGCAATTTATAACTATCATCGTAACAAGATACTTTGAGCAAAATACTAAGTAGTGTAATGTTTTTGTTAGCCCCCCCCCCCCCCCCCTCTCTCCCTCCCTCCCTCCCTCCCTCCCTCCCTCTCTCGTTTAATTAAAAAATACAATGCTAGTATGTAATAATTAAATTTACATAATGCTTGAATTATTCTATTACTATTAGTTTTAAAATTCCA
The DNA here is from genome assembly GCA_029990175.1 of Petunia secreta. Classification (NCBI taxonomy): domain Eukaryota; kingdom Viridiplantae; phylum Streptophyta; class Magnoliopsida; order Solanales; family Solanaceae; genus Petunia; species Petunia secreta. Next base: position 5,485,014 of record JARKIP010000038.1, read on the forward strand.
GTTTTGAGCAAATTTATGAGTATATATATTTTATATGTATATATTTGAGTTGTTGTGAAAGTAAAAGAAATTTGTACGAGGGTCTATCGGAAATAGCCTCTCTACTTTGGTGGGTAAGGTCTACGTACATCTCACCCTTCCAGACTTCACTTGTTGGATAATACTGAGTATGCTGTTGGTCTGTTTTAAGGAAATTAATGAAGAACATGATAATTTAATTTTGACCTAAGAATTAATAAATATGTTAAAGATAATATTTATTTCATGTTAATTGATTAGGAAAACACATGGGAATAATGTGAATTAATATAGTTTAATGTATCAATAAAGTTAAAAATAGTTAAGTACTTAATATAAAAAATATTGTTTATAAATAAAAAAAGAAACAATAAATCAAAGAATTCAGACAAGATAATGTTACGAGCATTAAGTTTTTCGAACAATCTTAAAGCTTTTACCTTACTAGAATTATAATAATCACGATATTATATTCTGAGCTTCTAACTAAGTGAAGATTATCATAACTAGTATTTAAGTTTTGACTTTTAATTTACTTAATTGAGCCTAATGAATAAATGCTATGTTTAAAGAATTAATCGAGCTAAAGCCAACTCAATTGAGCTTGTTCTTTTCAATTGAGCTGAACATGATTAAGTAGAGCTAAATTTTGAATGATATCGAGTGGAGCCAAGCATTTTTTCTAAACCGTCTGAATCAAGCAAGCTAAATCACAATTGAGCTGAGCTGAGCTGCCGAGCTTTGAGCTAGCTCATATACCAGGCCTAGCTAGTTTCAACTAAAATATGTTAATTCAAAAATTATTTTAGCAAGCCTCTCGAAGGTAAAATGGTAAGTCATAATATTAGAATATTAAACATTTGATTATTTTAAAACTAATGCACAAAATCAAAGAATAAAACTCAAAAGTTTAGAATGAACCGACAAACTCTGGTTTGGTTATTAAAATGTTTATTTATTTTTTTAGTTTTTGGTAAAAGCGTAGAATGTGGCATTAGACCAAGTTCCAACTTTTGGCTCAATTTAGAATTTAGATAAAAGAGGAAGGCTCAACCACAATACAAATATGAAAGTAAACTTGCAGTTCCATTGTAAGCCTAAGCAGATTTGAGTCGTGACGAGAAAGACGGCACCAGTGTGTCTAGTAACTAACAACCAAATTAAACGCCTAAATCCAGGGCAATACGTAACCATATTCCTAAAAATGCTGAGATATGGGAGATATAGAAGGAAATAAGGAATTATTAGCGGTACTATATTTTAGCGTCCTCCTTCCATCAAATAACATACGTTTCTCCATCTCCTTCTATCAATTGACAGCTTACCATTGAATTCCAGTTTCAAGAATACAGGGTTAAGGAAGCAATCCTACTGAAAGAACATTGATATTGGATTCAGAATCTGTTGTAGCTTTTACAGGTTCTTAATAATTATTTTTTGTTTTCGTCTAATAGTATTGAGATCTGATTCTTTGTTATGTAGGAATTAAACGACAAGTAACTTAAATTATATATACTAACAATGTAATATACTCTTTTTTACCGTGCCAGTATGTAGAACTTATGTTGAGTAAACGTCTTGATGCGGGGCAAATCGAGCTTAGAGCACTTACCATCAGGTGCCGGGATTGGAGGATGCAAAGGACGAGAGGTTAAGAGCGTCGGGAAAGAATTGAAGGCACATTCCAAAGATTCGACGAAGGGTGAAGCGTCCAAGGCCAAGGGAGAGCATCACAAGGCCAAGGAGGACCGCACCAAAGCAGCCCAGAAAGAGACGGACCGCCCACAGCAAGAGGCGGACCGCCTACTCAAGACCCAGCTCTCAGGATCTCAAGGAGGCGGACCACCCACTTTCCAATGAGGCAGCATGAGGCAGGGCGCCTAGTTCCATGGGCGGACCGCCCACTTTTGTGACAAGCATGACAGAATTTTGTGTAAAATACCTATTTTGATCCTGCATGGTCTTTTATCTCTTAGCCCACTTTGGGGGGAATTTTAGTCATTTCATAAGGAGTTAAGAAAAATTATAAATACACCGCTTATCTATTTCATTTCAGGAGCTTGATTTTAGTTTTGAGAGAGAAGAGAGAACATTGACGAGGTCGAGCCCTTCGAGTTCGAAGCTTGAAGCTTTGTGAACCTTGTATAACTTGGAACCTATGGAGATTCATCGCTAGTGTGAATTCCTTGTAAGGTTTGAGTTTCATTTCTCCTTTTGAATAATTAAATTCATGTCTTGAATCCAATTATCTGTTCTTTTATCTTCATTGATATCACGTATCTTACTTTATCGCTTCCGTACTTTTATATCATTGTTTGCTTCTGCGTAGTTTTCCCTACATCACGTCTTCTTCGACTGCTCGACACTTTTTCTCTGAAATATTCTCTCTAACAATGTTTTCCCAAATCAGAGACACTCAATTATTTATTCATGCTACTGTATTAGATGAAATTAATATTTTTTTTTATGTGGAGTTCTTGTGCAGCACTTTTGAAGGTGAAACTGTATGGGCCTAAATCGATTTTAGGATCACAAATCGAATTTGGGTTAGAATATAAGCAAAACTTTGTATCAAAGCTAGTAAAATGCGAGAAATAAGCGTAATTGCAAGAGAACAACTTGATTTCAATATATTGTAGTGAGTACAAATTTGGGCAGAGTTTCAGTATGTATTTCTAGATGCCTATCATACAAAATGAAGTACTATTTATAGGCCTAGGGGCCTTGCCCATGTCTTCCACTGTCAATCATGCTGTGACCAACGTTCTTGGCATTAATAGGAGAAGTTAGTGGGCTGAAATCGTGGGCTGCAAAGCCGTTGGAACCGAGGTGCATCACCGAAGTTAGATCGCATGACTTCGGTAGCATGACCTTGCTGTTCGGTTGGAAGGGAAGGCCACCGAAGCTCAGCTCGTGGCTCGTGGCTCGCCTTCGGTAGTGACATTGAAGTTCTCCTTCGGTAACTTGATTGATTGCTTCAATCATTCTTCTTCGGAGCATTGGCTCGTTTTCTCTTCGGTTCATCATACCGATGTACTAACCGAACACGTCAATTTTTACCCAATACAGATAGTCCCCTACTCCTCAGATAAATGCCGAGGTTGCCGAGGAGTGGAATGAGTTTGAGTGGGAAGCCGATGTGGCGCAACCCTATCCAAGAATTTCAAAAAGTTGCACGTCTTTCGGATTACTGTTCCACATTACGTGGCGGCCGTTGGTTGGCCACCGAATGGTCGCGCCGACTTTTTGCTTTCTCCAACGTTATAGTCATCATTACTTCTCCAACTTGCACGTGTACATCTCCTATAAGTACCTCACTTCACATTCTTCTTCTCCACTTGAAAGCTTCTGATATACAGTGGAATTACAGGGAAAATCCCTAATCTTCAAGCCATTTTCTCAATCTTGATTTTCCTTCCAATCTGACCATCGTCATGTCTGCTACGAATTTTGGCCGCGATTCTAGTGATTCCGGTGAAAGGGCGGAGCGTTTTGCTGCCGCGGCTATAAGTGGAGACCTCATAGCCACTGTGCCTCCGCTGCAGGTAGTCGGAATGGAGGGTGGCGGCGAAGCCACATCAGCAGCCACTATCCCTAAGCGGCGCAAGGCGAGGGCTGGCCGCGATACGGTGGAGATTAGCTACGACGTCGAAGTTGACGTTGGTGGTGACGACCACGATGATGACAAGGGTGATGTCGAAGGGGATGTCGTCACCAGTATCAAGGAGGTTGGTGGCTCGGCGGGCGGAACCGAAGTGAGTGGAGGGGCCAGTGGCCAAAGAGGCGAAGCCGAAGCCAGCAAGGGGGAAATCCAAACCGAAGCTGGCACATCAAAGAAGTCGAAGAGGAAGATTCCTCTTGAAGTGGAGATTGACCCCCAGTTAGTTATCCCTTCGAGTTTCAACAATGACAAGGACTTGAAGATCCACGTTCAGTCCGATGCTCAGAGAGGGAAGAAAAGGAATATACCGGTTCGTGTTACCCCGAGCATCATAACCGAAGACATGCTTGAAGTGGTTCGGGTTGACTGCCGCTGGGGGCCCGAAGTGGAGATTAGGGTTTCGGCTCCGGATACAGCTGTCTCTACTCACGTTGAAGGGTACTCTTCAGTTTTCACATACCCATTCACCATAGGATTCAACCTACCGGTCCACCCCATTATTGACACATTTTGTAGATCTTACAACTTGTGTTTGGCTCAATTGGGGCTCGGGGTTTGGAGAGTCGTTCAAGCCCTCGAATATTTGAGTGACATAGCTGGATTGCCCTTTACTTTCCAACATTTTATCTCTCTATACTACCTCTACTTTCATAAAGCCGGGGTGATGGCTCTTCTACCCTGGGGATCTTACACTATCTTAAGCAAAAGCAAAGACCATGGGGACCGAGGATGGAATGACCGGTATGTGCTCATCCCTACAAGGCTGGTATCAACCGAACCTGGCTTCCCCGAAGTGTGGAATGCTCATCGTAAGTGTTTACTTCTGTTTATCCTTCGGCTTTCAACTATTGTAGTTGACACTTGTTTTCTTACCTATGATTTGCAGCTGAAAAGGTTCCAGTTAACCCACCGAAGAATCTGCTTGAGTGGGTTACCGAGGTTATGCAATCGGAGACACGCCCACGCCGACAATGGATGATTTTAGCCGGCTTGAAGGGGAATCGATGGGCATGCAAGAGGCATGGTGAGTTGCGTACCTACGTTTGCGATTCCCCAAGTTCGCTTCGAACTGCTATGCCCTGATATTCTCCCTTTTCATGCAGGTTTCCCCAACAGGGCTGTGAAGGATGCCGAGGAGGAGGAGGAGACCGAGGCGAAGGGGGATGGGGAAAGAGAAGAGAGAGAGAGTAAGAAAGAGAAGAAAAAGAGAGAGAAAATAGTGCTTGACATCACCGAGGGTGTCGCTAAGATGGCGAGTCTGGCAAGGCAGATCATCGAAGAAAAGAAGGCCAAGAGTTCACCAGGCCAAGGGACATCGCAAGGTGATGAAATTTTCTAGGTAAATTTTCGTGCATCTCCATTCTTAATTTTTCCCATGTTAAACAAATTGCTCGTCTTCCTTCCCCAGGCTCCAAAAGAAAAAGAGCTGAGTCAAAACAAGCAGCGAAGGCGAAAAGACGTCGGGTTGAGGAGGCTACTGCTTCTGCTGCCGAAGCAACGATCGTAAAGCGCCGAGGCCTTATCGACGAGCGTAGTGATGAAGAGATTCCTCCCATGGCTCCCGAGGTAATGCCAGAGCCAAGGGCTGAGGTCGCTAGGGCGACTGAGGTAATAAATGTGGAGGAGTCTGACCAAGAGGCTACAAGGCGAAATGGCAAGGCCAGAGTGGGCGAGGGTTTGATTAAGAGCACGGTTAAAGCCTCTCAAGCTTTGCTGAAGTCTTCTAGTACCGCACCTTGGGAATTTGAGATATTTCCCGATGCCAACTTGCTAGATGCTACCAAAGAGGATGTTGCCGCCCTTGATGGCATGCTTGGCCCTACCGAGGCTCACGCCCTTCGGAATCTTAGCCCTTTGAGTTTGATGGGTGTCTCCGCCGCTTCTGCCCTTCGGGTAAATCTTAATGCACTTCATTCGCATAGCTCGTCCTGTCTCGCTTCTGACATTAATACTTTGTCTTAACGCAGAGTTTGGTTCTTGCGTTGCAAGCTGTTCACCTCGAGCGCGAGCGGGCCGAATAGATCCAAGCGGCGGCCGCCGCTTAGGATAAGCAGAAGAGAGGGCTTAGAGGAAAAGTCACCGAGCTGGAAGCAAAGTTTGCCATCTTGAATGAGGAGCTGGAGCGTGCTAATGAAGCTTCGGCTAAGGGTGAAGCTGATCTCCGTGGGGTCGTGGAGTCCGCCGAAGCTAGGGTGTAAGCTGCAACGAACGAGTTTATCGCTGAACGTTCGAGGTTGAGCCTTGAAAATGCTCACCTCGAGGCTGAGCTCTTCAGGGCCAAGATCGAAGTGCTTGAAGCAGGCGAAAAGTATCGCAGTAAACTCGGTGAATACAACGCCAAGCTCATTGGGCTGCAAGGCCAGGTGGACCAAGTGCCATCCCTTCGGGGCCAAATCTCTGAGCTCGAGGACAGAGTTGTTTACCTCAACGAGTGGGCTGAAGTCAAGGCGACGAGGGCGAAGTTTGAAGAAGCATGGGCCGTCGTAAAGACTAGGCTTAGCACGCTTGAGCAAGTCCAAGCTGGGCAAATCGTACTCGAAGAGGAGATTTCCAAGGCAAGGGAGGCTGCTGCCGAGGCTCAAGAGATCGTGGATGAACTTCCTTCGAGCGAGGGCTCAGACGATGGTGTACCCGAAGGTGATGAAGAGGGCAAAAGTGCCGAAGAGGGCAGCGAAGATACCGATAGGGAAAAGCCTTAGCAGTAGGGAAAAACAAGCTTTGATGTACTGTTTTGTTTAGGCCTCGGTGCCTTTTTGATATCAGCCTTCGGGCTTTTGTATGTATATATGACTTTGACCTTCGGGTCGTTTCGTTCAATAAATGCAATTAGCCTTCCGGCCTTCTAATATGATTTTGTATTCTTATCTTAAGTGTTGGTTTTTGCATGTACCGAACACCTTAGAATAAATAACTTGCTTGCAAGACTTATTGAATTTAATCGATGCAAACTTAGAACGACGTCTCGTCCTCGAGTCGATACATATAAAGTGCAACTTCGGAGTGCAGATTTATAGAGACATAAAGTTATGGAATGAAGCTCATTTTATTGACAAAATAAGCCGAAACTGGCTTTTACAAGAAACCAAGTCGAAGCAGACCTTGGGCAAAAACATGAAAACACAAACTAATTATGTGCCACTATCGAGCAGAGTTACAATGTACTAAATCTATTCCTCGGGTGTCAGTCCCCGGTTGTCGAATAGATGGTCTTCGGTTGGGAGGCCCATTTTTAACCTCGGTTGCAACTCATCCCTTATTGCCCCCAGTGTTCGGGTGCGAATCTTGATGAAGACCCAGGCACTGGAGATCGTTTAATCTGCTCCCTGAAAAGGTTAAGCAAAATGAAACGAGGGGCAAGTTAGTACATTTCGACCGAAGACTTCAGGAGCGTTGTTCTGGTCGGGGCTGTGGGTAAAAATTTAAAAATGAGTGACGGATATTTACCTCGATTAGAAGTAGTACCGCTTTAAATTGGAGAAGGGTTCGGGCACACCTTGTAGATCTTCAATTTGATAAGATCCTTTCCCAACAATTGCTTTGACTCTGTAAGGTCCTTCCCAATTCGCAACAAGCTTTCCCCCATTTTCTTCTTTCGTCGACTGGTTCGTAGCCTTTAGCACATAATTGCCAATTTTAAAATCTCTGAGTTTGGCTTTCCTGTTGAGGTATGCTTCGATCTGTCTTTTTTGGGCGACTAACCGAACCAAAGCTAACTCTCTTTTCTCCTCGAGCAGATCCAATTCTATGCGCATAGCCTGTTGATTTGCGTCTTTGGTGGTGTGGGCGTACCGAAGACTTGGTTCGCCCACTTCCACGGGGATGAGGGAATCCATACCAGAAGCAAGTGAAAAAGGAGTCTCACCGGTGCTGTTCTTCTCCGCAGTCCGCATGGCCCATAACACACCTGGCAACTCCTCGGGCCAAGGATCCTTTTTCTCATCAAGCCTTTTCTTGAGATTTTTAATGATGATTCTGTTTCAGGATCCAGCTTGGCCGTTCGCACTTGGATGGTAGGGGGTCGAAGCAATTCTTTTGATTCCCCATTGTTTGAAGAAATCAGTGATGGCTGCTCCCATGAACTGTCTACCGTTGTCGCAGGCGATTTCCCTTGGTACACCGAACCTGTAGATGATGTTTTTCTTGATGAAATTGATTACCTACTTTTGTTTGACTTCGGCGAGAGCTCCTGCTTCTACCCATTTAGTGAAGTAATCTGTTAATATGAGGATGAAGCGAACACCACCCTTTCTCTTAGGTAAGGGTCCAACAACATCCATCCCCCACTTCATGAAAGGCCACGGTGACACCACCGAATGCAGAGGTTCGGCCTGTTGGTGGATCATCCGTCCATGGCGTTGGCACTTATCACATTTCTGCACGAAGGCCTTTGCATCTGCACTGATGGTGGGCCAATAATACCCAGCTCGCAGTAGTTTGCGCACCAAGGATTTTCCCCCCGAGTGATTGCCACACTCGCCTTCGTGCACCTCGGCCATCACATATCTAGCCTTGTCGGGACCCAGACATTTTCCATCGGGCCGCAATACAACCTCTTGTATAAATTATCCTCGATCAAGTGATATGAAGCCGCTTGGGTCCTTAACTTTTTGGCTTTTTTTTTATCTTGGGGAACAGTCCCCGAGTTGAAGTAAGAGATGAACTTACTCCGCCAATCCCATCTGTTGTCCACAGAGTTGACTTGCAACTTCATCTCTCTCATTTGCGTGGACAACAATCGAACCACCGAATCAGTCCCCGAGTGGGATTCATCAACCGCTGAACCCAAATTTGCCAGGGCATCGGCCTCGGTATTTTCCTCCCGAGGTACTTGCTTAACTTGCCACTCTTGGAACTGTGCTAAAATCCTTTGTGCTCGGTCTAAGAATAGCTGCATCCTGGGCTCTCGAGCCGTGTATTCGCCGAGCACCTGGTTCACCACCAACTGAGAGTCGCACCTTAGCTCGATTCTTTCTACCCCCATTTCCTTAGCCAACTCCAATCCTTCTAGAGCCGCTTCATATTCAGCCTCGTTGTTGGTCACTTTTTTTAACCGAACCGAGTGCCTGATTTTCTCCCCGGTGGGTGCCCTCAGGACCATGCCTAACCCCGAACCTTTGGAGTTAGTTGCCCCATCGGTATGAAGTATCCATAGCCCCGAAGCCGTTCCTTTCGATGCTGATTTTTCCTTTTCGGCTTCAGGCAGAATCCCAACACTAAAATCAGCTACGAAGTTGGCCAAAACTTGGGATTTAATGGCTGTTCGGGGTTGATAGGTGATGTCATACTCGCTTAATTCTACCGCCCATTTTGATAACCTCCCTGATTACTCTGGTTTGTGCAATATACTTCTCAAGAGGAAGGTTGAAACTACCGCTATTGGGTGACATTGAAAATAGGGTCGTAGCTTTCGAGCAGTAACAATTAAAGCAAGTGCTAGGTTTTCCAAATATGGGTACCTTGTTTCGGCATCGAGGAGTGTCTTGCTCACATAGTAGATGGGTTGTTGCTTGCCATCCTCCTCCCAAACCAGGACCGCACTGACTGACATTTCGGAGACAGCCAAGTAAACTAGCAATGTTTCACCATCCTTAGGCTTGGCGAGCAACGACGCGTTAGCCAAATAGCGTTTCAAGTCTCTCAGCGCTTCTTTACACTCCGGTGTCCATTCGAAGTGGTTGTTCTTCCTCAAAACAGAGAAGAATTAGTGACATCGCTCCGAAGACCTTGAGATGAAACGACTCAAGGCAGAGATTCGGCCAGTCAAGCACTGAACTTCTTTCACCCCGGTCAGCTCTTCGGGGATATCTTCGATAGCTTTAATCTTATCGGGGTTTGCTTCGATGCTTCTTTCGGAGACAATGAATCCCAAGAATTTGCCTGATCCAACACCGAAGGCGCACTTCTCATGGTTCAACTTCATGCCATACTGCCTCAGAACGGCGAAAACTTCCCTTAGATGGTTCAAATGATCCTCCATCCGAACCGATTTGATGAGCATATCATCTATGTAAACCTCCATATATTTTCCAATATACTCTTTGAACATGCGACACACCAATCTTTGATACGTCGCCCTCGCATTTTCAAACCGAAGGGCATCACTTTATAGCAGAAAGTGCCTCGGTCAGTGATGAACGAGGTTTTCTCTTCATCCTTCGGGTCCATGAGGATCTGATTGTAGCCCGAATAAGCATCCAAGAAGGTTAATAGCTTATGTCCAGCCGTGGAGTCTATTAACCTGTCTATTTGTGGCAATGGGTAGGAGTCTTTAGGGCAAGCTTTGTTCAAATAGGTGTAATTTACACACATCCTCCACTTGCCATTCTTCTTTGGTACGAAGACCACATTAGCCAGCCATTCGGGTTATTTTACCTCTCTTATGAAACCATTTTCTTGCAACTTTGTGGTTTCATCTTCGATGGCTTTCTTTTTGACCCCGGCGTGAGGTCTCTTCTTCTACTTCACCAGGGTGAACTTTGGGTCCACATTCAGCTTATGGGTCATGATCTCCGGATCGATACCAATCATGTCTGAATGAGACCAAGCAAAGCAATCGTTGTTGGACTTTAATACCTCAATGATCGCTTTTTTCGACTCCGGGTCCAACTCCGAGCCGACAAATACCTTTCTTTCGGGGAAATCTTTCAATAGTGTAAAAGACTCCAATTCCTCGATGGTAGAGTCCTCGGCCTTTTATTTCCGAGGCTCTTGAATGCAAACCGGGATCTTCTCTACTTCTCCTCGAAGATCCTCCTCGTTCGACCCCGGTTGCTGTAAATGCTATTGTTGTGGCCCGGCCGGGGCGACTCCACTTTTCAACGCAAATGAGTATCACTCCCTTGCTACTCGTTGCTCTCCTTTGATTGATCGAACTCCCCAAGGCGTAGGAAATTTGATCACTTGATGCAGTGTGGAGGGAACAGCTTCCATGGAATGGATCCATGGCCTACCGAGGATGATATTGTATGCCGTGTCCTCGGGCAATACTTGGAACAGTGTTTCTTTGAGCAAATGTTTTGAGTGTGATCTCAGCCAAATTTTTTTCTGTGGAGTTGTTGAAGCCAGTTAGCACTGTTGCTTTGGAGACAACTTCCCCTTTGAACCACATCATCTTAACGACCCCGTAGCTGATTATATTAACCAAGCTACCGGGGTCGATCAAGACCCCTTGATGTCGGAGTCGTTGATGCTTAGCATGATGACCAAGGCATCGTGATGAGGGAACATCATCACATCACAGTCATTGTCGTCAAACACAATCACTTTACCCGAGCCACCAATTAGGGTTCTCTTTTCCATGGTGATCGATAATTTGGCGAATTTCTTGGCTGCTGCAAAATTCACCCCGTTTACCTCTGATTCCCCAGTGATGACAGTCACAACTCTCTCCGGGGGTGGAGCCTGAGGTGGTTGCCCATCACCTCGGTTCTTGGAGTAGTTGTCCTTTTCTTTGTCAGTAAGGAATTCCGCCCAACACCCCTTTTTCAACAAGTGAGCCACCACGAGGCGCAAAGCTTTGCAATCCTCGGTTTGGTGGCCATAATCCGCATGGAACTCACAGTACAAATTGTGGTCTCTCTTACCTGCTGGAGTCCTCATGTCTTTGGGTACTCTCACCCTGGTAGTCCTCTTGACTACATTGACCAGCTCCGAGGTCGATATGTTGAAATTGTAGTCAGGGATCCGAGGCAGTTCTTTCTTCGGGGCCGAAGCTGGGCCAGAGGAATTTCTTTGGTTCATGTTAGATTGAACCTTTCCTCTGAGCCGTTGGCTTATGTGCGGACTTGTGTATGAATTTTCGAAGGATTTTCCCAGCCTTTGGCTGACAGGCTGCCTTGTTGAGGTGTATGGTTCACACCTCCCCTTCGGATTTCCTCGCTATGCCTCGGCGCGGTGCGAGGATTCGCCTCAGTTTTTATAATTGTAACCTCGGCTTTTGAACTCAGCTTCCTCCAATCTGATCTTGGACTAAGTCCGCTTGTGTAGATCCTCCCATGTCAAAACTTGGTATTGTTGGAGCGCCTTTCGCAATTCAGCAGCGGCGTCAGAATTACGAACATTGATACCCTTTTCAAATGCCATAATGGCCAGAGTATCATCCATCCGAGGCAGCTCTATGCGCTCAGCGTAAAAGCGCTCGAGGAACTCTTTGAGTGGCTCACCGGGCCGCTATTTAACCTCGCATATGTCCTCCTTCCTATGGAGGATTTTTTGGGCCCCGGTGTGTGCCTTAACGAAGGCGTTGAACATTTCCTTAAAGGTGGAAATCGACCCCGCTGGTAAGCACATGTACCAGCGTAGCGCTCCTTTCTCCAAGGATTTGCTAAACTTTTTTAAGAACATTGACTCGAGCTCTATCGCCGTTAAGTCATTGCTCTTCACCATTGCCATGTACTCCCTTACGTGCTCTCTGGGATCGGTGGTCCCATCATACTTCTTTAAAGACATGAGTTTGAAGTTCTTAGGAGTTGGGGCTGGAGCCACTTCGGGCTTGAAGGGTAACTCCCTGTACTGATCTATATCAAGATCATCTTCGACTTTGGTCATCTCGGTACATTCTCGAGGCGTTTTTCCATGCGTGCCTCGATGCGAGCCTCAACGCGTTCTTCAATCTCTCTGGTCAACCTTTCAACGTCGACCGAGGACGTTGTTTCAGCCACGGTGGGAATCGTCCCGAAGTGTGGCGTTGTGACTGGTATGTTTCCCGAACCCCCCAGACGTGGCTCCGTTGAGAGGTCCCCCTATTATCGCGCCCATAGGAACGAAAGTCGGGATACCTCCATTTGGAGCCGAAGGCTGGATGCCATTCGGTGCTGCGCTGTTCCTTGCTTCCAACGAGGCGCAGAATTCAGCATTAATGTTGATTTGCTCATCCTGTCGATCTTGGAGATCCCTTAGTGCGTTAACAACAAAAGCTTGGAAAGCCTCGGTTGTCATAGGAGACGTGGACTGTTGGTTCGACGGAACGTCAGCCCGTTCGTTAAGATTGTCACTGTTATCAGCCATAACGTTGTTGAAACTGTAGGTTTTAATGAAAAAGAGCGCTGAACTTTGAAACAAAGCGTTTCTTCTTATATCCCCACAGACGGCGCCAATTTACATGGACCTAAATCGGTTTTAGGATCACAAATCGAATTCGGGTTAGAATATAAGCAAAACTTCATATCAAAGCTAGTAAAATGCGAGAAATAAGCGTAATTACAAGAGAACAACTTGATTTCAATATATTGTAATGAGTACAAATTTGGACAGAGTTTCAATATGTATTTTTAGATGCCTATCATACAAAATGAAGTACTATTTATAGGCCTAGGGGCCTTGCCCACGTCTTCCACTGTCAATCATACTGTGACCCACGTTCTTGGCGTTAATGGGAGAAGTTAGTGGGCTGAAATCGTGGGCTGCAAAGCCGTTGGAACCGAGGTGCATCACCGAAGTTCGATCGCATGACTTCGGTGGCATGACCTTGCTGTTCAGTTGGAAGGGAAGGTCACCGAAGCTCAGCTCGCGGCTCGCCTTCGGTAGTGACATTGAAGTTCTCCTTCGGTAACTTGATCGATTACTTCAATCATTCTTCTTCTGAGCATCGGCTCGTTTTCTCTTCGGTTCATCATACCGATGTGCTAACCGAACACGTCAATTTTTACCCAATACATAAATCAATTTCAAGCAGTGGAGCTCTAGACTCGTGGACAGATGGATCCATAATCTTTGGAGTTTTTGGAAATGATTTGCAGATATGAAATCAATCCACCCATTACAAGGAAATACATGTAACCAAAAAAGCAGAATATAATATTTCATGCAACATGCTAAGTCTAATACCCTGCATTAATTCTAATTAACATGCCAATAGTTGTGGATCTACTACATACAGATTACCCAAGTTAAAATACTCATTACTTACAACCAAAAGTTAGCCTAAATTATTGACAATTCTAAGGATGTGGCTAATCCTACTTCCAAGCTCCATTCCCTATAGCACCATATAGCCTCCATGTTTCTCAAGCACCCTGAAAAAGAAAAGCAAATAAACACACACATACAAACTACATACTGGTACGACATGACTATATAGTCTTTAAAAGAGCGAAACCGATTATTAACCCTTACAACAATCTCCCTCCCTTCCAACTTTGTGTTACTAGTAAAATGGAAATGGAACAGGAATTGTAATTCTCTAAGAGACTGAGTATGAAGAAGAACAGTCTCTGAACAAGAAATTACTGAAAAAAAGGCTAGGAAATAGAGAGAATCAAGATAGAGAGAAGCCCTATAAAAAAATCAAGATAGAGAGAAGATTTACTACTTTCAAAACATATGGGAGAAATTCACAGATTTCCCCAATTTATACAAGGAAATGAAATGCTCATCTATTGCTAACTAATTTTCGGACCCTAACTTACATTTGGACTAATCGGTTACTAAGTAACTGCATGAGAAAAGACTACCCTGCCCCTGTGGCTCATTACTCTTATACTTATGAAATTTGGCATATAAGACTTTGAAATGATTTTGATTGCTGTGTGGCAACCCCTACATATCCTGAGGTTCTTCACAACCCTTATAATTGAACATGGTTCAGTTACAAGAGTGCAAAAGCCACAACCAACTTCTCACTATGGGTCCCTACCATCTCCTCCATCTCTTCTTCTTCAACATCTCTTATAACGCAGCTCTTATCAGCCATGTATCCTGCTAGCCTCATTTGTCTTTTCAGTTTCAGCTAGTACTCTGTAGATATCTGCTAATCGCTCGAGTGACCTATCACCCACAATAAACTTGTGCAGAAAAGTGCTTTTCCCCATCTCCACTACCATGGCATCCCTCAACCTCCCTCCACCTTTCTCCAAAACCTTAAACCCTACCACCAAATTCAAGAACCTCCTAAAACCACCACTTTTCTTCTTTCTCTTTCATACCCTTTTCCCGCAACTAGTCTCTCTTCAAGAATCACAGTTGTAAGAGCCATATCTGATGGAGAATACTCTTCAAAAGAAGCATTAGTAGTGAAGAAAGAGAAACTATTATGTTACCTGGTTGTGACTATAACCATTGGCTTATTGTTATAGAGTTCCCTAAAGACCCTGCTCCTACTAGGGAACAAATGATTGATACTTACTCAACCTCTTGCCACTGTTCTTGGTAGTATGGAAGAGGCAAAGAAGAACATGTATGCTTTTAGTACCACCACTTGCACTGGATTTCAATGCACTGTATCTGAAGAAACATCAGAGAAGTTCAAGGGTCTACCTGGGGTTCTGTGGGTTTTGCCTGATTCTTACATAGATGTGAAGAACAAGGACTATGGAGGAGATAAGTACATCAACGGAGAGATAATACCTTGCCAGTATCCTACTAACCAACCTAAGCAGTCTAAGGAAACAGCAAGCAAGAGTAAAGCATATGGAAGAAGAAGAGATGGTCCTCGTCCTGAACGAAGAAAACAAGCAGCAGCTCCTGAATCTTCCTCCTAAAAACCGTAACGGTTGTTGTCGGATTTTAGAGTCAAATTGCCATTTGGAATCGCCAATATATCACTCGTAGCCTCATATTAGTGGGCGTTTTCACAACGATATGTTGGTGCTGCTAAGTTAGATGGGAATACACTGCGGAGTTGTTTGGTTGGCTGTATAGTATTACTAATCCCTGTATAGAATTCTGTATTAAGTTTATACATTGTTTGGTTGTGTTTTTAGTATAAACAATCCTGGTACATGTAATACAGTAAATCCAGTATTACTTAATACCCCTATAAGGTGGAATTAACAATACATTTTTTTATTATACAGGGATTAAAATTCAAAATAACACTAATACCCCTGATATAACCCAACTTTAGATAAAGTCAAGAACGTAGCTTCTCAATTCTTCCTTCTATTTCTTTGGAACCTTCAAACCACAGTGACAACCCAGCATCAAGTCATGGAGATTATGTTATCAAATGGAGAGGTGGTACTTGCTAAGAAGATCGGTATATGTCCTCTTGACTTGTCTGTTTATTTTAGGACTTCCATTTTTTGGGTTGTGGACATCTTCATCAGATGCTAGATTGGAAAGATTGTTTTATTTATTTTGAAGACTCTTATCTCTATCATCGAATTCAGAAGAACATGAATACTAAATGAGCTCACCTTTTTCACTTCTTTATCTAATGCGATTCAAACTATGTGTTGGGAGTTGAGAAAATGTTTATGAAATACGGGTGAAAAAAAGGTTGGATATTGAAGTTGTGATCTCTCAAATGGTTGAAAACAGATTATAGCATGCAAATGG
Source organism: Petunia secreta (assembly GCA_029990175.1). Lineage (NCBI taxonomy): Eukaryota > Viridiplantae > Streptophyta > Magnoliopsida > Solanales > Solanaceae > Petunia > Petunia secreta. The sequence goes on from JARKIP010000038.1 coordinate 5,500,969, forward strand.
GAAAATTCATGTTTGAAAGTTGGTTTTAATATCACCCCAAAGTGTGTTATGTAATTATAAGATGAAATTTATATTAATTGTTCAGTAACTCGTGAGTCAGGAAATGAATATAAACTTACTAACTCATCACTCAATTAAATAAAATAAGAAAGCCCTACAAAAAGGTATAGTTGTAAAGAAAACTTTATACTCCCTCCGTTTCAAAATGGTTGTCATAGTTCGGATTTCGAGAGTCAAAAAAGTTTAATTTTGACCGTAATATTTTCATATGTCTTTTAAATATTTTAAATTATTAATTATTGTGACTTATAGTACCTTTTATGTAGTTTCTAAATATATAAACATCGTTTACAAAAAACTTAAAGATTATATGTTTAAATTCACGGTCAAAATAAACTCGTTTGACTCTCGAAATCCGAACTATGACAATCATTTTGGAACGGAGGGAGTACAATTTTATACCAAACACAAGTTTTAATTATACATTGTATAGCTAAGTTTTAATACAATGATCCAAACACATGATAAAAATAATTCATGCATTACTAATCCATGTGTTACTAAACCCTGCATAACTAATCTATGTATTACTAATCCCTGTATATCTTGTTTCCCAACCAAACGACCCCTGCTAGTCTAGGAGCTTGGTCGACTGTACATGTTGTTTTATCTTTTAAGCTTTCTGGTTTCATTTACCGAGAATGAGAACCAAAGCTGCAAAAGTATGTAGTAATTTGAGAAGAATTAGCTAAGAGACCCCTCAAAGTGTTGAATAAAAAGTTTAACCCTTCCATTTCTTTTTTACTTATTTTTTGAGAGAGAAAAACTTAAGTGCGTTTAAGTGGGGACCAAGGGCTGGATTAGTATTCTTAGAAACTTGTGGGTGCAAAACAATAATTCCTTAGGGTGCAAAACATAAAAAACTTGTGAACTCTTTTGAAATAAAAAAAGTACCTGGGTAATTTAAAACATAACGGATACTACATCTACTCTATTTGGTTGATCATACACTACATCGTGCCGTTCCAATTTTCTCTCTCAACTTCTCCTATTTTCTCTCTATCAACTGCCTGCACGACTTCATAACTGCTGTGAGTGTCCCGTTTGAGTTATTTAAAAGATCTCTGTGGGTTCAAAGCACATTATCGACCAAGAGCATAAACAGGTACGCACTCGATTTTGTTAGGGTTTTTATTTGAAATTTAACTACTGTATTTTCTTCGATTAATGGCTATTTTGCATCTTTACATCGAGATTTCGGGTAATGGGTTTTGTTAATCTACCGTTTTATACGCAATTTTTGATTTAGGATTTCAGTTTAATTTTTGGGGTTTTTTTCTTTAACTTTCGTAGTAAAAATGTGGTTCGTGTAGGTGTAATTTTTGGGGGTTTTTTCTTTAACTTTCGTTGTAAAAATGTGGTTTGTTTAGGTGTTTAAATGCCTAGGGTAAAGCACGCCGTTCCGAAAGGAAAAGGTCCACGAACTTGGGAAGAGCGTAGAGCGGAGCTTTTAGAAAACAAGAGAGCTAAGGAAAAAAATATACGTACGCGTAGGTGGTCCATGCGTAAATCAGCGCAAGAAGCTTGGGTGTCTGCGAACATCCCCAAAGATTTTGTCAAATGTAAAAGAAGAAGGGTGGAGGAACATGATGATAGTGATGCGACAGCCACCGATAAAGATGTTGGTGGAGGTCAAATAGAGGTAAGTGACAACTCAGAGTACCTGAGTTCAAAAGGAGCATCTGCTGGTACCTTTGATCAGATAGACAGATTTCAAGATGAGTTTGAGGCTGAAGATGGAGTTGGTAGTGGTGCTGCTGCAGCAAAAAGAAAAGGAAAGACTGTTGTTATTGAAGATGATGAGGATGAGGATGATTCTGGGAAGGCAAGTAGGAAGAGTGCTGGTGCAGGGGATGGAGAGGAGGATCGGGCTGGTGCAAGGGATGATGGAGTTGATAAAGGGGTTGATAGGAATAATGCTAGTGCTGGGGAAAAAAACAAAGAGGGAGATGAGGAAGAAGGGGATGAAGATGATGAAGAGGATGTGCATTCTCTTGACAGATTGAGTATTCCAAAGAAGGTGATTGACATTGATGTCAGTAGCTTTAGGTTCAAAACGTGGTTGTCAAGGTTTGAATCATTTAATACAAAGATCTCTGTGAGATCTTCAGTGAAAAAGATCAGGTTTTGGGGATTTCATAAGCCTATCTGAGAGTTGGACCTTCAATGGTCAGCTGGTGCACTCAGTGCTTTTGAGGACTATTAGGCAGTCCAAGAAAAAGCATGAGATGTGGTTCTTAATAGATGGTAAGCCAGTCTGTTTTGGCTTGAGGGAGTTCTACTTGATGACTGGCTTAAACTGTTGTCAAGAGCCAGATACCAAATTGAAGGCCAAGTTCTTGGCAAGTGGTGAAGGATTTCTGGAGAAGGTTTGTGGTGGTGGGGAAGTGAGGGCAGAAAATCTGCTGTACTTGATGGAGCAGAAACAGTTCTCTAAGGAAGAGAAGCTAAAGTTGGCTCTTTTGTGGTTCCTCCATACTGTTTTGATGGCCAGGGACAAAACAAAAAATGTTGAGAAATAGTGGATCCAATGTGTGGATAACCCAGACTTTTTCAGCAAGTACCCCTGGGTTAGGCTTTGTTATGACTTGACAGTGGACTACCTCTACAATAAAGTGGATTTTGCAAAGACCCATCGACAGCATGTAGAGGGAAAAACTGCCGGTTATGCACTGTTTGGATTCCCATGGGCCTTCCTTGTAAGTATTATTATTTTATTTTCCAGTTTTATTAAGAATGATTGTGTGAAAACTTAAGTAATGTGACTGTGGCATTCATGACAGGCATGGATATATGAGGCTGTGCCCTTGGTTGGCCGTAATGCTGGCAAATCTTAACAGTCCCCCTTGCCAATCCCAAGGATGCTGAGGTGGCAGCAGACAAGAAGAAATTTGGGAGATGTTGATGCAGGCCATCAATGAGCTAGACAAGTATGTACCAATTCAATTTATTAATTATGCTATCATTTAATGATTAATTAATTTATTAATTATTTTATCATTTAATGACAGGTTTTGCACACTTTCTTGATCCCAACAGTGCAAGAAGTGGAGGGTTGCAAAAAATTTGTCTCTCCTCATGCTGATGAGGTCGAGGATCCTGCACTGGACAGGGTAAGGGCTATGCTGGAGGGGGTCACTGGAATTAAGTACATTGTGGAGGAGTATGCTGATGAAATGCACAAAAGTGAAAGCCAGGAAGATAGGGGTGATGATGTTGATGATGGTGATGATGCTGGTGCTGGTGATGGTGTTGATGGTGGTAGCAGGGGAACTTGCAGGCACCGTGGGCATGTGCAAGGTGTGCTGTCAAGAATGTTGTAGGTGAGTGAGGAGATTTTAAAGTTGTTGAAAGAGAAAAAGGTGAACGGTGAAAGGAAAACAGAGTCCAGGAACTTGATGAAGAGGAAGCTGTTCAAGCAAAGGAAGATTGTCAAGAGAAAAAAGAAAGGTATCTATATTCATTTTAATGATAATTTGATTAATTTTGTCAGTTTCTAAGTATTTCCTTTTAGTTGTAGTGAATGAAGGGAATAATGATGAAGAGAAGGATGAAGAGGTGAGAGAAAAAAATGCTGCAGTCGATGAAGAAGAAGAGGTTTTCCATGATGCTCAAGTTCATGGAGCAGATGAAGAGATGACTGCAGATGCTGCAGTTGAAGAAGAAGCCAGAAATGAAGCTCAAGTTGATGGAGCAGATGAAGAGATGTCTGGAGAGCTGAATGAGAAAGATGCTGCAATTGAAGAAGGAAAAACTGAAGCAGTGGATGGAGACAATACAGAGATTGTTGAAGAAGCCCGAAATGAAGAGATTGTTGAAGAAAATCGAGAGACACAAGCAGCATTGCAGGTGGATGAAGCTAATGTTGCTGTGAATGAAGTGCTTGCAAGTCTGAATGTTCAATTTCCTTCAGAGAATATTGGAGCAGATAATGTTTGACGGGTTCCAGTATTAATGATTGGTTTCGTGGTTTTGTATAAGTTGAATGTTGAACTAGTAGTTAATAACAGTAGTTGACAGTTAACTTTAAACTTGTTAAGGTATATTCTATTGATGACAGCCGTTGACAGTAGTCTATTCTATTATGGTTAGTCATAGACAAGTGTATGGTGGCTGACCTTGTTTTTGGACATGAAGTGTGGGTTTATTAATGCAGGGTACTTGTTAGGAGAGAACTCATTTCATTCATTGTTCAATGTTTCAGTTATGGTTTGCAACTAATAACATGTTTGTACTTATGTGCTCGCAACTCAAACAATAACGAAGCTTTTATAACAAAAACAAAACAGTGCTTTCCCGAGTACATTACAATATCGAAGCTTTTATACAAAAACAGCCAAACGATTGACTATAAGTTTACACTGCGTCAAAATAATAATACACATATCCGGATTAATTAAAAAATTTACACAGTGTCAAAATAATACACATAATAAAAGAAGCAACCTAATAGGAGATCCATTTAAAAACAGAGCAGATAACACAACCAGCAACCATCGACTTAATCAACATCTTCAGTCGATGACTCTTCTGCTCAGCTTCTTCCCTCTTCATCTCAACTTCTTTCAGCTTTATTTCACCTTCCCTCAGCATGATCTTCAGAAAATTATTCTGCTCTTCACATTCACTCAGCAGTTGTCTCAGTAAAACACAATTGTCTTCAGTATCTTTAAGCTTTCTAACCAAGTTCCCAATCACACTCATGCTGCTGCAGGCAGTGGTCCACCATCAAACCACCTAAAATAGTCGCACCCACCATTTGACTGCATTATTTAACAAAACCCAAGAAAAAATCAGTACATTAACAATTAATCAAAAACAAAAACAGAACTATAATGTATGACTAACACACTTTTGGAGTTTTACAATTCCAGAATCTGCGGCCAGGGTTTGTAGTTGTGCGAGAGGTCCTCAGCATCGTGCTTTTGCCGCAAAAACAGATATCGGCTTCCGCTGCTACGTTGGAGCTGGACGAATCTTGACTCATGATGTTCTTTGAGTTGTTTGATTTTTCAGCTGGTGAAAGCGAAGATTTTGAAGAATTGGGTGGGTTAGGTTTGATTTGTGAAATAGAAATTTTAATTGTGTATTTTGGGGTTAAATAATATTTTATATATTTGGGGAATTGTTTTAAAATATTGAAATTTATGTTTAAGGGAGGCGGGAAATTGGGGGAGATTGGGCACCATTTGCCGCTGAAATTTTTGACTTTTGTCAAACCGTGACGTGTTCCGTGTTTGGGCTTGGGGTTTGGGGATTTGGGGTTTGGGGTTTGGGGTTAGCGTTAGGGTTAGCGATAATCAATATATGGTAGTCGATAATCAACTTTGTATCTTGAAAATTAACATATGGAATTTTTCTCGAATCCAAAAAAGGTAATACTGTAATTATTCATTGAAAAGTGTATAAACGATGTTATAAATGAACTGCACTAATTTAATACATGCTTACACTTAAGTTATGTAGTATTTATCCCATCATTCATGGTGTAACAAGATATATGAGTCGCAATACTAGGCATTGCTTACCAAGAATTGACGTAATAGGCTTATGTATTGACGAGTTATACCCTGGTAGGCATCAATGAGTTGTTATAATGCATTAAAGTGGTCAATAATATTAGATGGGCACATTATACCATCACTTATGGTGTAACAAGACATATGAGTCGTAACACTAAGGCATTTCTTAACAAGAATAGACATAGTAGGCTTATATATACATGAGCTTTACCATTTTAGGCATCAATATGTTGTTTTAATGTATCAATGTGAGCTATAATACTCAAATCGGTTCCATATATCAACACATGAGTTGTAACAACACACATTAGTCATGGTTTTTTTGATTTTATGTGAAATTACACTAGGTCGATAATCAACCCTTTCATGGTTGAGTTGGTTAATAGTCGATTAAGACCTATGTGCAGTCGATTTGTTGATTTGGTTAATAGTCGATTACCTTTGTCCAGTCAAGTCCCGACTTTTCATTTTTCTGATACGTTTCCCTTTTTCTATTAATTAAGTATTATCGTAATTTATTATTTTACTTTTATCTTTTTCTATTTATATTTTTATTTTTGCTTATTTTTTGATTATTTCAATTTTTGCGAACCTATCTATCGATTTATCTACTTGGTGTTGGTTGATTATACACCAAAATGGAGTATGGACAGTTCACCAAGAATATGCAAAAAAATGGGGGAGCGAAAAATGGAACGAGAAATTAAAAGAACCATTTTCAATAACAATAATATAATAATGCTCAGGGGGCTTTTTCATTTATAATAGTTTGTAAGAAAAGAGCAATCATAATGAAAACCCTTTTCTTTTTACATTTAAAAATTAAAAAAAAAATTAATTATTATTACGAGGGGAGGGGGAGGGGTTATGTAGTTGTCCAGATCCTCCCCTGTTCGTTCCATGAGCACCCTCAACATCCTAGCAGTACTGTGGATGTTTATCTCCTGCCTCCTACGATCATCACACAGGAGGTGGATAAGCCTGTCTATGTCAGCACGAATCAGCAGCACCTCTGGGTCGTTGTTCCTGAGAGTGAGAATTCCTCCATTGCCATTGTTGTTGTTGTTGTTGTTGTTGTTGTTGTTTCTGGTGGCACTTCCACTTCTACTTGTAGTGCCTGGAGCTCTTGCCATTATAAGATGAGAGTGATTCTTGAGTTGTGTTGTGGATTGTTGGATCTAATGCCTCTATTTATAGGCTCCAAATCGATGCAACCTTTGGTGTTCCCAGAAAAGTCTCATCGTTTCAAGTGGCAATTATGAACAGCCACTTCGTTTAACCCAATTCCGGCTGCTTTCAACGACGGGGCGCACGCGTGTATTAAATTCGTTCAATCATTTTATCAACTGCATTGGGTCAGTTAATCTACGTTATTTTTTTTCAATAATCAACCCATATAGTGTCTATTAATCGAAAATATAAATACTCAACTGGTTGTAAACATGTCCAGCATTTGGTGAACTCAAATAATAGTCATTTTTATAAAAGACTTAAAATAGAAATAAAATACATTAATGAAACTATTACAATCAGTTCAAATTGTTCCAACAAATAACACAGTACCAAATTAAGACAACCACATCTAACACTACTTAAACACACTAAATTATCACAACTTAAGCTAATACACCAAATCAGAATTGCAAGGTTGATCATCAACCTCGTACGAAAGCAGGGCAGGTTGTCCTCTTATGGCCACTTCTCTTGCAGTTTGAACATCTATTTTGCCTCTTCCTTGAGAAAAATGTTTCAGCAACTGAGGGAAAACGATTAATTCTCCTTCTACCCTTTTTGGGATCGACCATCGACGGAAGAATTCTTCTATGAACTACCTCTGGAGGAACCATCTATTCTTGCTCTGGTGGCATTAGATAAACATTTTCTTCATACGCACACATGTAAGTCTGAAGCCTATAAAATGGACAAGTGTAATGGTACGCGCTAGCACCATATTCATCTCCATACCTTATCCTTAACACTGCAAATGCATGTTTGCATGGTATCTTGTCCAGGTCAAACTCCCGGCATGTACACGTTCTGAAATGAAGATTGACAGTGTGGGATAGGTCATCTCCAACCACAGTGTACTTCAGTACTTCCACGTTCCCGCCTGCATGATAAGCAATCAATTTGTTTCCTTCAAGCATATTTTGATTCAATTTTGTTTCAGCACTAGGCACCAAAATGGTGTTGTGTTTCTTCATCTCCTCACGCCTCTCATTGAACTTGTCAGTAAACCTGCGAGTAATAGCATTGCACAGTCCCAAGATGGGGTATTCTCTCTCGTCCTTAAACATTGCCTTGAGGGACTCGGAAAGGTTTGTGGTCATTACATCGTACCTGTTTCCTGGAAAAAATGCTCTCGTCTACCTATGGAAGCCCACTTCATCCTTAAGACAAGCAGCTGCAACAGGGCATTTTGACGCGAGCTGGTTAAAAGCATCACTGAACACTTCAAAACGGTACGCCTTCGCAATGGTGTAATAATCCTTCAAAAATGATCCACACTTGAACCTTATGCGCATGTTCTCAGCAAGGTGCTTGGTGCAACAGCCATGAGATGCTAAGGTATACACCCTTCTAATCCCATTCGCTATGGCCTTGGCGCGATCAGAAATTATGCACAGGTCCGGTGTATTAGGGACTACGTGAGCCAACTGTTCAAAAAAGAATTGCCATGAGCTATCGCACTCCTTGTCTACCACACAGAAAGCCAATAGATAAATATGGTTTTCCGTGTCCTGCGCGACAGCCGTCAACAAAACACCGCCGTAGGTGGACAATAAATGTGTCCCATCGACTGATATCACCTTCCTCATATATGTAAACCCTCTAACCCAAGCTCCGTAAGCTACAAAAAAATACTTGAACCTCCCCTGTTCATCAACCCTTAACCCAGTTTTGCTGCCAGGATTTAGGCTTTCCAACACAAAACTGTACGCATCTGAAATTGCGTAACTGTGCTCCGGACTGCCCCTAACTAAAGCCTTTGCAATTTCTCTTCCTTTCCAGCACTTCCAATAACTTACCTTACTATTCAGTTGTTGATCCAAAGCGCTCTTGATATCTTTTGTTGTCAACCTTTTGCCTTCAATAAACCTGTTCTTGAAATATTCTCCGATGACATCTGCTGAAGCATGTGGATGATGGCTTGGTAGATGTTCACCCCACATGTGTGCTCTTTAAAGTATTTGGTGATCACAAACCTGTTGGAATTAACATACTTCATGGCGCACACCATCCACCTGCAGCACGCTTCTACACACGCCACGACATACAGGGATTTAGTACTCTTCTTTGTTTGAATGTGAACGGCTTCTTCATTGAACCCATCTTCAAAGCCACAACCAGGCTCTTCTTGGTATCGCAGGTTTTCCCAGTATGAAAACCTGTGCAATCATCAACCACATCACCCAAGTTGCTGCCTTGAGTGGGAGCAGATTCGGCAACACAGTTGCTCCCATTTACATCGGGTTCTCCAACCTCTGGATCTTAAATAGCATTTTCTTCTTCACTATCCATATCACCAGCAGTATCACCAACTCCAGCATCACTGCCATAATCACCCGTACTCTCATTGAATAGTGGTGGTCATGGTGGTCTTGCAGAAGTAGCTGCAACATTAGTGGCAGCATTTGAGCCTGCTTGAGAGCTCTCGGCAACAAATATCTTTAAAATAGGCCTGCTACCATTATTTCCAATATCGAGCATATAGATATGCAAATCATTATCATTCCTTATAAAAGAAGGAGCCACCTTACCCCTCGTAGGAGCAGCACTAAAAACATAGCTAATTGAAACCTCACTGCGATGACACGTTAAATTGCCGCGATCGATTAATTGGTCAATTTACTGATCGTAGGTACATTCCAAATTTAATGCAATAGGGATTGTTGTCTTTGTCCTAGATTGCCAATTCCAGCATTTTGGGGTCTCAATCCATTCACCCATAAAGTCAGCACCTACTACTACGAAACCCCCCATCTACTTCAACGAAGTCGATGCTCAACCAAATAAGGTCGATGGTCGATGAAATAATGCAGTAGTTCTGCAACAATGGCGAACGAATAAAAAACAGCTTGAACTTCTTAACAGTTGAAGAAATGAAAGGATGTATGTGCAAAGACGGAAGCCCAGACCAATTTACCTCAGATTTCCATCGACATTACTCACATCGAGACGTTACAGCCGCAACAAGAAATTTCAAGAAAAACGGGTTTCAAAAGATAAAACAGTTATAGATCGAGATGACGCAGATCTTGATGAGTGAAATGGAGCAAAAAACGAAGCTCAAACAGCCATTGAAGGCGCAGGTGGTTCTGGGCGGGAAAGCTTGGAGGGAAGAAGAAGGCAACTGGGGGTCTAGGGGTTTTAGTGGGAAGATTTAATTATTTTTTTGCTATTTTAAATAATAATTGTTTATATAGTAGACCAAAGTGTAGTTTTTGTAACTTGGGGGCTGGGGGTTTGAGACTTGAGAACTTGGGTAAGATCATTAGTGTTAAATGGTCATCAAGAAATTAAAGGGTTATACACCCAATTTTTAAGACTTGAGGGTTATTCTCTCTATTTCCTTCATTGCAGAGGTCTTTTAACCAAGTCACCCTAGTAATTTTGATTCTGACCAGGTTATTCTATTTTCAGAAAGTGCTTTCCAAACAATATTATAGTAAGACCCACACATCTCTCCCTCGTGTTCAATCCAACTCCATCCAGCTGTCTTCTTTACTCCATTTTTTATCAACCCTCTGGCCCTGTCTACGTCTTCCCTATAAATCAAGTGTGCAGAAAAGTGCTTTCCAAACAAGATTATACTAAGACCCACACATCTCTACCCTTTTCCACTTAAATATCATAATTTTGTCAGCACAATGTTTGAACATGTGACATGACCCACACATCTCTAGCTGAGCTCAGACCACTAGACCCAAGTCATACAGAGCGTTGTCAAGATGGAAAAGGGTAAAAGGGAAACAAGCCAGAAACAAGTGAAGCACATTCTTCTTCCAAGTCAAACACACAACTGAAAGAAAAAAAAAACACACACACACACATACATGTGTGTGTGTGTATATATATATATATATATATATATATATATATCCTAACGTACACCAGCTTGGTACTACTTAAACATGAGAATTGCAGCTAAAACATAAGCATCTAACTTGGCTCCAAAGATAAAAGGAAACTTACTTTGCGGCATCCGAGCTCTCAATCTCCGAGGGGGTCAGCTTCACAATACTTGTTTTCTCCATTTTTCCAAGATTATCATTCACCGCACCAATTTTTTCATTTTTTCTTTTAATCTTTTCAAAAATCTTTTGCCTGCCCGAGAAGTCACATGTAGAGTCCAGAAGCACTTCAAATGCAGTAGTGTAGGAATTAAACCAAGATTAATATTCCTAAATTGTTTAGAATTTGGCATTTGGTAGTTTATTTAATTCATGTCTAGTTGGGTTTTGGTTTAACCATATTAGAATAGGTTTCTAGTTCTACTCAAAGTTTGTCTTATTTTCTACTTATAAATAGGGGTGTTGCTACCCATAATTACTTGTGGTGAGTTGTGGTGAATTTAAGAGTTTATGAGTAATAGAGCAAAGGCTCCAACTTTCTCTCTGTAGTTCTATTAATAAAATACTTTTTTGGTATTTGAGTTCCTTCAAATTGGTATCAGAGCTTGTGTGAATCCAAGCTTGTGGGTATTAAAAAAAAATAGATTGATGATATAATCCTTTTAGAAAATTGTCCTGTTTTTGTGTTTGGTGGCAACAGTAAAAATCTTTAAGAGTTGGTATCAACAGATGAAAGAATGTTTTATTGATATTGGATTGTGGTTCATTATTGAAGAAGGATTCGTAGAACTCCCAAAAGGCACAACATTGACATATGAAGCAACTAGACAGATGAAGAGAAAAGAACGTTTGAATTACAATGCACTATACTATTTCGGTATCAAGATAGAATTGCGTGTATTTGAAAAGTTTATGCACCTAAACCCAGCAAAAGAAGCTTGGAATTTCTTGGTGAATTCATATCGGGATGCTGCAGAAATCAAGAAGGAATAACTACAAAAACTTAGGAGAGAATATGAGTTGGCTCAAATGAGACCAACAGAGTCTGTTAAAGATTTTTTTGCAAGAATTGCAGAAATTGTTAATGGTCTTAGGGCCAATGGAGAAGTACTAAAAGAATTTGAAGTTGTTGAAAAAAATATTACAATCACTCAATATGAACTTTCACACCAAGAAGATGGCCCTTGAGGCTAGCAAGGATCTTAGCACCTTGAGACTTGATGATCTAGAACGTGCCTTGGTGACATATGAGATGTCTTTGAATGACCAAAAAGATGAGATAGTGGAAGTGTTGTTGCTAAAGAATGAGCAACCTGAAGAAAAAGAAGATTCTTTAAATTTGAGAGAAGTAGAGGAGAAAATACATGGAGACAAAGAAAAAGATTAGGTAATAGTAGTAGAGGGAAAAATAAGTGGAGATAAAGAAAATATTTGCTTTAGTATTGATGTCACTGAAAATATAGATGAATCAAAGAATATCCAAATTGATGTTGCAATAAGATCTGAGATGGCTAAAAAGGATGATTTGGTTACAAGTAGTATTTTTGCCAAAGATGATAGTGTCCCACAAGAAAAAAATTTTGATGGTCGAGATGAGCTGGGTTTTGAAATAAGCAAGATAGTTTGTCAAGAGAATATTTCTGATGATCAACCAAAGATTGGAGCAAAAATAGCTAAAGGTCCGGAACCAATAGGTAAGTGCAAGTTTTTTGAAGATGTGATTGAATTGGAGTCATTAGGCGACATTACACAATTTGAGCACCATGAGAAGTGGTTCATTAGCGGTGAAGTATTTTGATCCACCACCTACAGGAAGTTTAATTGGAGTTGAATGTATTTACAAAACCAAATACCAATTGATTGAAGAAGTAGATCCTTTTGAGGCAAGTCTAATTCGTAAGAATTACAAGCAAAGGAAAAAATATGTTGGTGAAAATTTAAAGAAGATGGACAGAGTCAAATCAAGATTGACCCTGGTTGAAGAGAATTTGAAGTTGACTAAAGATGGTACTCGTAATTTTATTGATGCTACATATTTTAGAGAATTGATGCAAAGTTTAAGGTGGTTGAGTTCCACAAGACTTGGTATTACTCACGACATGATCAAGTTTGAAGATCTTGATTTAAGGGAGGCTATATCGAAATTAAACCAAGATTAATATTCTTAAATTGTTTAGAATTTGGTATTTGGTGTTTATTTAATTCATGTCTGGTTGAATTTTGGTTAAACCATATTAGAATAGGTTTCTAGTTCTACTCAAAGTTTTTCTTATTTGCTACTTATAAATAGGGGTGTTGCTACCCATAATTACTTGTGGTGAGTTATGATGAGTTTAAGAATTTATGAGTGATAGAGCAAAGGCTCCAATTTTCTCTCTATAGTTCTATTAATAAAATACTTTTTCAAGTAGGTACTGCAAGAGCTTCGAATGCGTAAGAGACAACCTCGCAACGAGAAGTTCTTTCATATGCTACGATCGCCCATTCATTGAAATATCCACGCAACCTCGCCGCCATTACAGAGACTAGAAAGATAGGGCTTTGTGTTTTTGGGGAGAATGAGTTGGGTTTGTCTCTTTTATGTTGTTTCCTAATTTTGTGTAATAATTTTAAAATTAAATAATGACCACAGTATACAATTTATCGATACATGCTTGGTTCCTTGACCCTTAACTTACTCGATGAACTTTAAGAAAAGGGGGTAAATTAGTCATTTGATGTTAATCCGGAATTATTAATTTCGGAATTATAATTTCACACGGAGTATATAGGATAAAAATAGTATCACAGTTGTGGGGTAAATAATCTCGTGATTCGTAATTTCAAAATCAACACTCCTACCAAATATGGGATAAACGAATCCCATATTTAATCCCGATATTATAATTTCTTATCCCTCAGACCAAACGACTCCTTATGCTAATGATTTCATCTTTCATGTCGCGATAAAATTTGTATGTTTGCTGAGATAAAGGGTGGTTCTTTCATGTTAAATATTTTTATCCAGTGCACAGTTTGTTTTCGAGATACGAGTGATATCGGAAACAATACGATTCTAATATTAGCAAATAATTATACATTGAAGATAGTGAGAATCCACACGTGGAAAGCGCCTACACCAAATGGCTTAAGCCTCTATTTTTTGTTGACCCATCATGCGAAAGATATGTTGTTAGAATGAGTGCACTATGTATAAATACAGACTCCAAGCTCCGCTCCTTCGACTAGTTAGTTGTTTCCATCGAACCTCAGGTTCTCTATTACACTCCTTAAATAGAATTCTTTTTATTAATTTTCGTGGTACCCATTTTACTAGTGTTTTGGCCATAACTATTTGGAAGAACTAGTCTGTAGGGCATTGCTTGTCGACTTACTTCCTAAGTTTATTCCTTATTAGTATTACGATTGTTAGTGCTGGTTACTTATCGTTATTTCCTATGTGTATAGCACTTTAAACTACATAATTAAGTTGTTTTGGCAATTATTTGTTTGATTAAGTGATTTCACCTATATATAGGATTTAATTATCCGTATACATTCCATAGGCTGGTCAATTATGTTGTATAATGTCATCTTAGAAGAATCACATTTGAAAAAATAATTAAAAAAGGCACCATTCCATTGCTCCAATATTATTCATCAACGGAAATACCATCTATAATACATAATTATTATGTCGCACCAGTGATTTGAGTTTCTCTAAGAATCAATTATCAGACTTGAACAGGGAAAAGCCTACCAGAACTTTTGAAAAAAGAAGGTATAAGAAGAATGAATGGCTTACAACAATATTGAAGCTATAAGGGGGGTGGGAGGGGGATGTCTGCAGAGTACTCTTAAACCCCATAAACCATATAAACCCCACTTGCAATCACCATCTCATATTCGGACAACTATTACTAGAAATGGCTGAAGGCGAAGGGAGAAATTGTGGTCCTTTGGTTAAAAGAGACACTCAAGACTTTAAGTTGGTAAAAGGAACAAAGTCTTAATTAATGTGACAGAAGGGACACAATTGATTATGGAACTTAAACACAACTTTTTTTCACTCTCCTTCACCCTAAAGTTTTAGTTCTTACACTTGGGTCCGCACGTATATTTTAAAAAATTCTAAATTAGGGAAAGATTTTTCCCCCTGTTCTCTCTCCTCTCTTCTTTCTTCTCCCTCACGACCTCAAAACACCATAGCTACTGCGCATCTTCGTTCTTCAATCTCTCTTCATTTTTGCTATTATTCCTGCACTCCAACTCTCACAAACACAAAATATTGTCAGATCTAAATCCTTTTCGGTTAATTAGGTGTTGTTTACTTTAATTGAAAAAATAATTTGGGAAAAATACATTGCAATTCTTTGAATAACAATTACTGGTTGGGCATTACTTCTTTTTGGGTTGCTTGACGTTGAAATTCTTTGAATAACATTTACTGGTTGGGTATTACTTCAAATTTGAAATCTTGACGTTGAAATTCTTTGAATAACGTTTAGTGGTTGGGCATTACTTCAAATTGGAAAGCTTGACAAGTCTCATATCTCATGTAAGTGTAAACCTCCGTCTTCCTAATCTCTACGATTCTAATTTTTGTAAAAACTCAAGTTTTAAACAGTATGTTGTTGTTTTGAAATATCTTTAACGTGACGGTCGCAACATCCTGTAGAATGTTCTACAAATGCTCGTAGATGTAGTCATAACTATGGAATATTGTGTTAGATGCTCGAAACAATCATTTTGATGTTCTCCTTGTGCTAGTCAGAGTTATGGATCATATTGTTAGATGCTCGGAACAACTTACAACATGTTCAGTCTATGCTAGTCATTAAATTGGAACCTTTTTATAGATGTTCGGAACTATAGTATAGATGTTACGCATTTGTATGCTGGTACTCTTAAACATCCTGTTAGATGTTCAGAACTGTTTGTTAGATGTTCTCGTATCTTTGGTTGTCTGGACCATATTTGATGAATGTTTATCCTGTCTTGCAGATATTGTTAAACTAATAGGGGATGTACTACTAGGAGTTATTATCTCGGTGAATAGGTGGAGCACTCGAAATGTTATGCTTGGATTCCTAAGGTGAAAGAGACAAGACCTATCCTTGTGAGTAGGAATGTTACATATGATGAACTGGTCAACAAAATCATATGCAGTTGGGGGTAAGTGATGATCCTAGAGATCTTTGCATTTCATATATGTTGAGTGTTGCCGCAAAGCAAAAGACTGCTCCATCTAAAATTAGGAATGATGATGATGTTCAGCTTTATATGGCTGATGTTGACCCACCTGGTGCTAGGCTAACACTAAGGGTTACTGTGATTCCAAGGTCTGAAGGAATTTCAAGTTCAAATGAACAAGATATGCATGTTGAGATGGATGAAGATGAATTAAAACAAGGAGGAGAGGCAGATGAAGAAGGTGAATAATGTGGTGATGAAAAAGGTGGAGAAGAAGTTAGAGATGGCAATGCTTCAGGAAGAGTTCCATCACAGAGCAGCCATAACGATTTTTTTGGAGAAGACGGCACAGGTTTATTAAAGGGTATGACTTTCAAGAACAAGCGTGAATTAGTGGTGAAATTGAGGCTTGCTGCAGTGAGGAAGCCTTTTTTTTCAAAGCAGTGAAGAATACCAAAAAGTTATTTTATGCCCGATGTGTAGATGCAGATTGTAAGTGGTGGCTTCGAGCATTGAGGTATGATAGCAATGATATGTTTTATATCACAATATATAATGGCGAGAACACATATGGTGTGCAACATCTTGCAAGCCACCATACACACGCCACAGCTGATGTTGTTGGTGAATAGATGAAAGATAGGTACATTAAGGGAAAAGGAATAATACCAAAAGACATGAAAATTGCATTTAACAGAGAGTTGGGATGCAACATTAGTTATTGAAAAAGTTTGACGGAATGTGAGATTGCAAAGGCCATAGCAAGAGGGACACATGAACACAGTTATGCAATTTTGGAGGCATACCATTATATGGTAAGGACCCAAAATATTGGAAGCAAGACATCTTTGAAGGTTGATAGTTGTGGGAGGTTTAAGTATTTTTTTTATATCTTATAGATCTAGAATTAGGAGTTTTGTGTGTATGAGGAAAGTCCTATCTATTAATGGAACTCATTTGTCAAGCAAGTATGATGGGGTGTTGTTGTCTGCCATCGCCCAAGATGCACAGAAGCACATATTCCCTATTGCATTCCGTGTTGTGGACAAAGATTGTGATGCTTCTTATGATTTTTTTTCGAATAATTGGATGACATAGCCCAGTACAATGATGAGTTGAGCGTCATTTCTGACATACATAAAAGCATAGCAAAATCAGTTGCTAAGTGGTTTTCCTCAACTCACTACGGAATTTGCACGAGGCACCTTGGTGAAAATATCTGCACAAAGTTTCAGTTTGGAGACCACCTGGAGTTTTATTACTTGGCAACAGATGCATATCGTTTGGCAGATTTTAAAAGACACTTTAAGCAAATCAAAGACAAGGATCCAAGGGTTGCTAGATATCTTGAATATGATGTGGGGTTCCATAAATGGAGCAGATGCTTTTTCCCTGGACACATGTACACAACTATGAACATTCATACAAATGTTTTGAGCATTTGGGGAGACGCGACAAACGTTTTTTTAAAATGTTCTCAACATTGTTTTATGTTGTTCTATGTTCAAATGGCAATTAAGTCGAGAACATTCTAAGTGATGTTCATAACAGTATAAATAATGTGTTAGAACGTAATTATTTTTGTACAGATTGCCTATGAATATGTTCACACTTGGATTAGACGTTTTTGGCATTTATGTTGTTTGTTATTACTATTTTAGGTTTGCAGTAATGACCTCGAACATTGCCGAGTCCACAAACGCAATGCTAAGAGATGAAAGAGAATATCCTATTGTTGCCCTATTGAATCATATCAACCAAACATGTGGTGAAAAATTCCATGTGAGAGCTACGGAGTTCCTCGAGGTTTCAACCATATGTGTCCCTTCAATTGAAGAAAAAATAAGATTCAAACCAGGAGGAAGGCGGTAAGTTCGCAATTAGTCGAAAAGGTACCTATGATTTCACCATCATCAGTCCAGGCCAGGAAGCAGAAGTCAATTATGCAACAGAACTTGTACGTGTAGAAAGTATTAAATTGACTTAATACCCTGTAAAAATGCTATGGCAACTATCAGAATGATGCGTCCAGCATATTATGGAGCGTGCGTCTACGACTTCACTTCTCCATATTACATGTTAGAGTAGTATATGCTTGCCTATGCAAAACCAATCAATACTGTTCTGCCGGAAGAATTTTGGGATGTTCCTCCTGAGCTGCTTGAGAGACAAATATTTAATCCTTTGTTCGATGTGGGTAAGGGTAGAAGAAGGAAAATGCTGATACCATCAGTTGGTGAAGTATTTTCAAGTAGGAGAAACAAATGTAGCATCTGCAAAAGGACAGGCCACAAAAGAACTATTTGCCCAAGACGAGTGGATAGAGGTTCTAGACAATCCACCCAAACTGTTGCTTCTTGAATTTTAATCTTCCTAGTATTGAACAATTTTAATTTTTTATCATGTAACATATTAACATTTTAAGCCCTTGTATTTAAACTATTGGAAATATACTACGATATGCTGTTAAAATAATGTGTTGCGTTCAGGCAAACTGACGAAACATAAACAGTTATGTTCTGCGCACCAATTAAGTCGTTCATTCAAATTAAAGTGCATTTCTTATAAAAACGTTATGTTTAACGTTCGGAACATAACAAGTGATGTTCCAACACTAACCTGAAACGACCTCAGTCAGTCGTTTCGGAAGTTAGGACTCCGATTGGCGTGCCGATAGTTTTAAAATATTTATAAGGTCCATTAGGACCTGTCTGTAAAATTTGAGCTAAATCAGACCTCGTTTGGTAGGCATCAGAAGAAGGTTTCAGTTTTTATTATCGATAAATATTAAAAAGAGATTTTTGAGCTTGGTTTGGGCGAATGAGCTCCGATTCGAAATCTGAAAGTGCCGTTAGGTTCATATGATTATTTGTGACTTTTGTAATTTTTGAAAGTGAATTTCGATGTTGTTCGGCTAATTTCCGCTAAAATGCCGAAAGTTAAATAATTTGACCTTTTTCCTTTAAATTCGCATCTTGAGTTTCGGGAGTCCGATTTGAGATCCGTCTTTGCGAGTATGTTATATATATTTTGTACAACTTACTTGAAATATTTGGGATCATTTCGACTTCTCTAGGGTTCCATTTTAATTTTAATCGTCGTAGCGAATTTATTAAAAAAAAATATAACAATGTCGGTTTGCTAAGGGATTTAATCCCTTAGCATGAGCAAGTGACGATATACAAGCAGAAACATTTAAACAGAGACAAGAAAAGAAAAGTTAGAAAAGAAAGAGGAAAAAAGGAAAAAAAAGGTGGAAAAATAGTGGAATTTCTACTCCAAATCTCTAGGTAATGATGTTAACCCATTATCTTAGATTATTACGTGTGTTTGAATATAATTTTACGGTAAAAATAGGGATATTAGACATCGCCCTAATGACTTAAATTGACAGTTTAAAGGGTCAATTGGCCCCCGATGATAGAAATGATTATATATTCGTACTCAGTGAGTTATGGGCAACATATAAATGTAATTTATTTAGGGTTTGGTTATGGGACTTTGAACCCTGTATATAGGCCCGGCCTGCGTATTGCGTATGCGAATAGGGTATTAGGTTCCTAACTAGATTGCCCTAAGACATAAGGAATGAAGCCTTTAGCTTTATTTGATATAATTTTTCTGCTTATTGAATAGAGCGAGATCGTTTGGCAGTTAATCCAAAGGAAAAAAGCAGTTGTTGAGTAGCAGGGCTAGCTTTGGAATACGGTAAGTGTTTATATCCCTTTCTTTGGAGGCACCTGGCCTCTTGGATTTTCTACCACGTGTTCCTTACGTGTGTAGCTGCCGATAGGCTTACTCAATACGCCTTAGCTTTGGATCTACATTCTATATTATATGTTATGTCCTGTTGTTGGTATTGCATTGAGGATCTAAGCATTGTACTCTGGCTGTGAGTTGACATATACTTCTCGGCAGTCGATGAGAGTCCCGCGCCGGTGAAGGGTTATCATTGCATCATATTGAGAATAGGAGGATTCCGCCCTCGGAGCAGGAGGATTCCGCTCCATCGCATCATATTGAGGGTAGGAGGATTCCACCCTCGGAGCAGGAGGATTCCACTCCATTCATTTGGCACATGTGACCCTTTACATCTCATTTCATTTCATCTCATTCCATTTCATTTCATACTATTGCGTAGATTTTCTGTACATGACTACTATTCTGCTTATATGTGCATTGCTTATTTGTTGATTGTTGTCTGGTTCCGTTTCCCTGACTAGCGTATCTATTTTTCGAGGTTGCTAGTTTGTTCGCACTTATTGAGTCCTTATGACTCACGCCTTATTTGTCCTTGTGTTTTCTTTTCGTTCGGCAGATTCTGCTACAGGACCCAGCCAGTCGCGCCGTGATTGAGGAGTAGTACGTTCTCAGCTATCTACGGTGAGCCATCCTGTTCATTGCGGCCACCAACTTCAGATATTTCAGTTTTCCTTACTTTTGCTCCCTTCGGGAGGTGTGTATATCTTTTGGCTTTCTTAGATGACTGATCTGGAAACATTTAAACCTGTGTATTCTGGGTAGTTAGTGGTTTTGTCCAGAAAGTTTGTATATATGTCTATCCTTGAGAGTTTTTATGTGGTTAAGGTCATGTTTAATTTTATTTTCAAGGTAATTTTGCGCCGTTTATATCGATTGTGTCTATAAGGTTAGCCCGACAGGTCTAGGGAAGGTGGTCGGGTGCCCGCATGGCCTAGCCGAAAATGCGGGTCGTGTCATAACCTTAACCCTTAACCCCAACCCCTAACCCCAAACCCCAAACCACAAAAATAACGAACAATTTAAGAACATCAAATACCTATTCCGGAACGCATTTTTAATGTTCCATAATGCGTGTATGATGTTTCTTATCGCCATAGCGATGTTCTGACTTCCCAATCAAGGATTAGTTGACTTCCAAGACGTGTTATGTGTAAGTAAAACC
The DNA here is from genome assembly GCA_029990175.1 of Petunia secreta. NCBI lineage: Eukaryota > Viridiplantae > Streptophyta > Magnoliopsida > Solanales > Solanaceae > Petunia > Petunia secreta. The sequence goes on from JARKIP010000038.1 coordinate 5,521,722, forward strand.
AAATATATGTGTTTAATAATACCAAAATGTATGTTTTAAGTTATTTTCATTTTAATATTAGTGTGATTCTTCTTCAATTAACACTTTTAATCATTAAGATGTATATTCTAAATAATTGTAGTATATATTAGGAGTTCTATCCACTACTTAGACACATTCCTAATCGATTTGTACATAATATACACTTTCAATTACAAATAAGGCACATTTTTAGTAATTCTACCACATCTTGGAGTTTGAATCATACAAATCTAAGGTATTGATATTGATACTTCATTTATGTCTAATGAAAGTGATTATTCATTTACATGTCCACCACTTAGAAACATTCCTCATTGATTTGAACATAATATACTCTTTCAATCACAAATAAGACACATTCTTAGAGGTTCTACCGCAACTAAGACATTGAATCATACAAATCCATGGTATTGATATTGATACCTCATTTATGTCTATTGAAAGTGATTATTCATTTATATGTCTATTGAAAGTGATGACTCATTTATGCCTATTGAAAGTGATTACTCATTTATATCTATTGAAAGTGATTACTCAAGTGTTATGTTCATTATGTGTTGTTTTAAATAAGTCAATAATTTATATTGAGATGATTTAACCATATAAAGCCTTATTAATCTAGTCATGTTCTATAGTTTTAAAAAATATCACATATTAAATTAGGCATCTATTATGAACTGAACATCTCTTTTAAGGTTCGAAAAGTAAAGTAGATATTTTTGCAACAGTTGTCATCAGTATCAACCAACTTCGCTTAACATCTAAGGAACGTTCTGAACATGTTAACGATGTTCATTGTATTTTAGAAAATATTTCAAACACAGAAGAGGTGAGGGAAAAGAGGAACACATTTAACAATAATATATTAAAATTCATAATAATAAAAATAAAAAGATAACATTGCAGGGGCAGCGGGTGGTGGTGGTGGTGGTGGGGAATTGGGGGGGGGGGGTTATGTAGTCATCCAGGTTCTTCCCATAAACCTCAAGAAGAACGCGCAGAACCCTAGCTGTTCTGCGGATGTCAGTTAATTGATGCCTACGTGCTTCATGGAGGCGCTCTCTTATCTCGTCAATGTCAGCCTCCAGATCCTTATTCTTGTAGTGTGGTTTGCGCGCCATTGTTGGTTTTTTTTCTTTTTTGTGACTGGACTTCTTTTAGAGTTCTATGAGATAAGAAAACCTGCGAAATAAACAACGTATTTATAGAGGGAGTCTTCTTCCCAAGAGTCATGCTGATTCAAATGAAGGGTTGTCTTGTGTCATTAAAAGGTGTCAAAGCATCAACACCTTTCTAATATGAATGCATTAAAAAATTACTTCATAATTCAGATACATTATCTAGAGAAGAGTGAACGTCTTTTACTTGTTCCAAGCATGTTTTTTGGTACTTTTTATGGGTGCATTAACTCAAATACAGTGGATACATTTATTAGAGATATTAGAGCGTTCTTCTTTACGTTTCAAACATGATTATCTGATGTTAATATTGGATAATTTTACAAACTTTGAAAAAAATCTTAACTGTCAAAGAGACAGAAGGCCATGTGGGAATACACGTGGACTCATCCACAACTTAATCTGACCCATTCCATTAACTCGCTCCACAACCGGACAGAATTGAAAGACCCACCTCCTCCTATTTTCACCCACCACCCATCATAATTAAAATACGTGGACTAACCCTAACCATTCAATAAATTAGGTCTTTTTATCCATCTCTGAAATAAATTAAGTCTTTCTAGACTCCCCTCCTTCTTCATCTTTTTAACTGAACTTAATCAACAAAGTACCAGCAAATGTATCAAGGATCAACTGGTTCTCGTAGCTCATCTCAACAACGTCGATGTTGGTGTGGCTTACCTACGATTCAATTTACGGCTGGCACACAGTCGAATACTGGGCAAAAATTTTGCAAGTGTCCCCGCATAGGTATTAGCAATTGTAGATTTTGGGAATGGTGTGATGATAACTTCCCCAGCATACTATATTGTTGATAAATAAGTTGAAAATTTTATTAGATGAAGTTTGTGAAGAAAGGGCCAATTTGGTGAAGGAAGTGGACAAATTAGGGGCTTGTAATACTGCAAATTTGTTGAAGATTGATAAGTTAGAAGTTAAATTACAACGTTGGAAGATGTATTTCGTATTGTCTTGGGCATGTTTTTTGGTTTCATAGTAGCTAGGTTTATTTAATATCAATTGTTGTTGTTATTATTGTTGTTCAATATTTACATATTTGAACATATAACTTCATGTTCCAAAAATTACTAATGGCGTTCCAATAATCTATTGTTTTTGAAGATTATAATTCAAATTGATCATTATAAAAATATTCTAACAATGTAAACGTGATGTTCAGTGTAATGCAAAATAATATTCAAACTTATGAAGAGGTGGATGTGAATAGGCACATACACAACTACCTATATATATATGTGCCATAATTACTTCCATCCAGCCCAAATTAAATTTGAAGCAAACAATACAAACCAATATTAAACCAACTTGATATGATTCGAATTAAGTTATTGTTATGGTATGTGATATTTTTACTAGTTTCAAACGATGTGATGAAGTTCCGAACATACTATTTGAAAAATATAAAATGACTACAATGAATAGTCACCTCAATACACTTAATGACTAGTGGCTACAATACACTTAACGGCTACACGGTCACTTCCAAACGAACGTTTCGGTTACCTCTTTATACTCCTATAAATACTCAATCAAACCATTGCAAAAACTACAACAACTAACAAGAACAATCAAAATTCAATATATAATAAAATGGCTCGACTACCTTCCACTTCAACAGTAGCAACCACAACAAGAACAGGAGCAACCAATACAAGAGCAACTACGAGAAAAGGAGAAACCACGCCAAGAGGAGAATCCACGGTAAGAGGAGCAGGTACAAGTTGACCATCCACGTCAAACTGGCAAAACAATGCTGCAGCACCAGATTCACAACAACAAGAACGAGCTAATAATGTTTTGGAACAACTTCGAACGGAAGTTTGGGGTTGGAAGTTCAAATTCGAAAACTTCTTCCGTGACTACAAAAGGGACGTCAGAAAGATGAAGAAAAAATTAAAGAGGATAAAAAACATGCTCAAAGGGATTCTTGCTGATAAGGGCCTGCATTACCTTGACTACTACTCATCTCCATCAAGATAGCAACTTGGATGTTTATGCTTATGTTTGATTTATTTTGGATGTTAATATGACTGTGTATTAAGTATTTTCTTTGTTTGAATACTAATATAATTAGCATACTTATGTAAAGTGCTGAACTGAACAATCAAGAATATTTTGCATGGTTCTTGATTATCAATGTATAAATTTAAGTGTTCGGAACATGTATTGTTATTTACTAGTTATTGAACATGTATTGTTATTTACTAGTTATTGAACATCCTTTTCGCTATGAGTTTTTAATGTTTGGAACATAAACTATCATCCTTGTAAACGTGATGTTCAGTGTAATGTAAAACAAAATTCATAATTTTCCATAGAAAAAGTAAATATCCATAAAGTTAAACCATTAATTTCTTTAAAAAAATATTTGAACGTGTAACTTAATGTTCCGAAAATTACTAATACCGTTTCAATATTCTATTGTTTTTGATGTTTATAATTCAAATTGATCATCATACAGATGTTCTAATAATGTAAACATGATGTTCAGTGTAATGCAAAACAATATTCATAATTTTCCATAGAAAAAATAAATATCCATAAAGTTAAACCATAAATTTCTTTAAAAAAATATTTGAACGTGTAACTTAATATTCCGAAAATTACTAATGTCATTCCAATAGTCTATTATTTTTGAAGTTTATAATTCAAATTAATCATCATACAGATGTTTTAATAATGTAAACGTGGTGTTCAGTGTAATGCAAAATAATAGTCATAATTTTCTATAGAAAATTAAATATCCATAAAGTTAACCCATAAATTTCTTTTGAAAAATATTTGAACGTGTAACTTAATGTTCTGAAAATTACTAATGTCGTTCCAATAGTCTATTGTTTTTGAAGTTTACAATTCAAATTGATCATCATACAGATGATCTAATAATGTAAACGTGATGTTCAGTGTAATGCAAACCAATATTCATAACTTTCCATAGATATCATCAAAAAAAGAAAAACAAAAAAAATAAAAATAAAAGGGCAATCATCCAAATATTACAACCATTAACGACAAAAACATAATTGTCCAAATATTAAAACCCATCCTAAGGGACTAATTTTCCATGGAATATTTCCACAACAAATTGAACTAGACAATCTTTCATCACATTGTCACACAGGTCATCCATCGGAGTGTTGGTCAAAAAATGCTCAAGAAACATTCTGGCATACCCTCAACATGCAGTGCCAGTTGAATTCCTTGGAAGTATAATGGGAACATGTACATTACTGGCCCCATTATTGAATAAAAATGGTCTACATTATACACCCCAATGCTGCAGTCGTAGACATTGATCTTTGCCGCCTCTAAAAGGATGCATGCAGCATAATGCGTGCTATCAATGTTAAACACGACAAAGATCCTTTTTACACCATGCCACTTCCTTCCTCCTGGAAATGGCAACTTACCTCTGGCATAATCAAGAAAAAGATCCTCGAACTGATACTGTGCTAACCATCTGTCAAGGCTGACATCAAAACCCTTCGCTTCCTCTTCAGCCACAACGTATCGTTCGCACAAGCTGTTCAAGAATGCAAGATCAAGGATTAGATCAGAGCTATCATAATGCCGGAGGTAAGCCTTATGACTCAGACGCATCAAAGCCAAGTACTCATTTATAAAATGTAGAATAAAACAAATTAGAAGTTGCGAATAAAACCATAGCGAAACATCCAGTTTGACGTCTGGACCTACCAGTAATATGTTCAACGAACATCATAATGTCAGGTTCAGAACGTCGTCAAAAATGTTTCTTTCTGCGATAAAAAGCCAAACAATAATAAAATAATAGAAGTAAAAAGATACACTTACACTATCCCACATCCACTCTTTCATGTCAATGAAATCCAGAAAATCCAAGTAATTAAACTCATGACATAGGAACAAAGTCTTTTCTTCCTTCTTCTCCTCCATGAAAGCGTCAAATGCAGCTTTCTTCTGAGGGTATAGTGCCTTGTAGAGTGTCATTGGCATTCTCTCTCGAAATCTGGCTTGAGTTCTCTCTCTAAATTTCCAAAAAAAAAAAAAGGTTTTAGAAAACTCTAAATTTAATCGAAAAACATCACACTAATGTTTGACGCATCTAACTGGATGTTCAACTAACCTTGTAATCCTGGTTGCAGTTATTTTCTTCTTTCCTCTGCTTCTCTCAGCAGTGTAAGGAGACTGGAGCTTTCTGGACAACATTATAAGCCTCTTTGGTCGCTGCTGCTTCTCCTTCTTTGACGATGCTACACATTAGCAAGGGACAGCTGGATCACATCAAGCTTTTGATCCACTCTCTGTCGCCATTGAAGGCAGTCATGGCATTTGTAGCTGCGGACACTAGGCTGCATATTTTCAAATTCTCTCCTCGTCGAGCTCTCTCCAGCTTCAAACAATCCTCTACCACTAAAACGACCACCACTACCAAATCCTCCAACACTAAAATGACCAGCACTACCACCAATGTCTTGTCTTTCATCACTAACGTGTCTTCCACATATACCAACTCCACCGCTACCAAATTCATCATAAAAATCTCCACCAACTTGTCTTGTATTGGGATGATCAATTACCTCTCTTGGAGGGGTCCTAGGACAATTCCTGAAAACTGTCGCTCGATCACCACCAACTATCGAGCTAGCCCCTTCTAACGTAACAACAAGCTCCTCAATAACCTCGTCAAATCCATTAGCAAACGACACAATATTCTGAAAGATGTCATCTTCCAGCTCTACATCAATAGGGTCAATGAAAGGGTGCACCACCTACATACCATAAATATTTGTTAAAGATACATTGTTGAAGAGAAATAAACCTTCACATCACAAAGCACGATCAAAATATCCTAATTACTGTTTGACATTTAACATTAGTAAACAAATGGAACATCATATCAAACGTGATCGAACATCTTAACAGATGTTCTTATCATTAACATCAATGATTTTCACGGCATTACAGATGTTCCAACAATTAGAAAATTATAGGTCATGTACTTACCAGCTTTGCAACATTCTCAAACAACCTTCCTGAGTCTCTTTCAGTCTTCTCACTGATCCACCTCTGCATCCTTGGCATGGTCTTCTCTTTGGGAAACTCCTTGGGACGAAGCGCAGGGATTGCTTCAAATGCCAAAGCCACAAATCCCCAAGGAAACCCATAGAGATGGTAATTTGGCCCGTCCTTAGACTTGGTAACTGCACGTTCACCCATCGGCTTCATCAGGTAGTAAATGGTTAGCTCGAAGCTTCTCCGTCCCCAAGGATACTTTACAAATTTATTTGGAAGATAGGCAAGGCAGATCGCATATTCCTCAATACCAGGTTTTTTTTATCCTTGGCCAACAAGATTGAATGAACAAACCATGCCATGGTAAGGCCAAACTTGTATCGTTCAGGATCTTCCTCAGATTCCATCAGACAGAGTAACCGGGTAGCAGTAACTGACCATGCTCTCCCATCCTTCCATGCTGTTGAAATATACTCCCGTATCTCTCTGCCCCTCTCTTTCATCGTATCCAACCACTTGTCACTGGGATAGGCTTGACATCTCAGCTTTGTCATCAAAGCATACTCTTGGAGGCCAAAACGAACAGGCACTCCGTTGAAATTGAACCAAGCTTCAAAGTTTTTATTGCACAAAACTCTTCTTAATAGAAGATTGTGCACCAACCTGGTTGGAAACGATGCCAAATCCAGAAAATCTAAAAAATACCCAAAGATACTCTTCTTGAACTTGTCATACAAACCACAACTGCGCAACACAATCTTGAACTCATGCATTCTTCCAACAAGCGACGAGCGGACAATAATCGTGGATTAACAATGGTCATGATCATCCAAGTAAGTCTTCAGCACCATTGGTGGAATGACATTGGTAATGTACTCAGGCTGCGCAATATTTTGAAATTTGTTAGTTTAAGGAATCACCACAGTAACAAGAGCATAATATAAGATTCATCAAACGTCCTACGAGATGTTCCAATAAACTATAAAAAGATTATTTTGAACATTTAAATAGATGTTCTGATCAAATAAACGAATGTTCTCATATCAAAAAATAAAATGTTGAACATCATAGGGTCACATGTAGAATATATGTTCTAGACAAAACTTTTACCTCTGTTGGTGGCTCTGCAGAATCAGCTGACACGTCGTGTAAGAACTTGCTCCGACATTCTCCTTCACTTCTTTCAAATCGAACTACAACCTCTTCTTCTTCCTTACTACTATCTCTAACTCCTTCTCCAGCTTGATTATCTACAACCTTTATTTCTTCTTCTTCCCTACCTACATGTTCTCCACCATCACTTCTATCTACAACAACTTCTTTTGCTACTACTTCTTCTCTTCCATCTGGTCCTACTTCTTCTTGAAGATTTGCAACTTCTGCAAATTCTCCAGCAAGATTATTTACAAGTCTTCCCACCTCCTCTTCTCCTTCTATATTTAAACATCTCTTTTTCCTCCCTTATCATCCCACTGATCGTCACGAAATAATGCTTCTATTTCCTCTGATAAATTACCATCATCCTGCGCCCTGATAGCTTCTTATAGCCCTATATTTACATCATAGTTTCCTAACTCCTCCTCTTCGTCGTCCAATATAAGTCTCCTCTTCTTAGGAGGAGGAGGAGGAGGAGGAGTAGTCTCTTTCCACTTAAGTGTAGACGTTGAAATCATTCCATGTGTAGACACCATTGTAGCTGCAAATCACAAGTATATTCATCAATTAAAGATGTTCAAACATGAAACATGGATGTGTGAAATATAATAGACTAAAACAATGTAGCATACCTTAAAGAACAACTAATATATTTAAGCAACTAATGTTTTAACAAACGCTAATTTTTTAAAAGGAAAAACTACCAAAGTCATCATTAAACATGATTCATCCTCTCACACGTTCGGAGACTGTCTCAAAATATTACAGAACATCGAATAAGGTGTGTCAAACATAACACAATTTTGATATGAGCAAGTACAGAGCAACATTTTTTTCAATAAAAACTTTAAAAATAAAATTTTAATAAACAAGCATATATATTTTATAAAATCCTAATTTCTTTTGATAAAATTTAACTAAAATGCATCAGCAACTTGAAACATGCTATCACACGTTTAGAGCACTGTCTTAAGATGTTTGACATAGCAAAGGAATATGGTCGTAACATCGTAATAACTAAGGTTGTCCAACGGTGGACCAAATAAAAAAAATTGGCACGGCTCGTCCCCCGACCCGTCACCCCCAATTTGAGTCGACCAGACCGGATTTTTTTGGACCGGAACCGGACCGGAAAAAATTAAAAAAAACTGGGCTTTGGGTGAAAAAATAGCCGTTGGGCAATGGCTCTTTCACCCACAGTCGTTGGCCCAACGGCAAAAAATGGCCATATTTGCTCCCCCACCCCCCTAGGCACCCCATACCCTCCCTCCCCCTCCCCCCCCCGACCAATTTTTTCTATAAATACCACCATTTTTCATCAATTTATTCACAATTTCTCTAATATTCTCTCTAAATCTCTCTCAATCTCTCTTATTTCTACAAAGGCTATTTGCTAAATAATTCAAATTTGCTCTCGCAAAAAAGGTTTAAGTGCTAAATTGCATTACAAAAAAAATATTTGAAGTGAAGTGGAAAATAGTTCGGTGTGGTTCCAATCAAGTTTCATCTTTCACTTCCTAAGTTCTATATTCTAAGTTCACGATATCAAGTAAACTCGTTCTTACTTCTTATTATCTATTTTAATTTTTGTGCAATATTATTTCTACCATATTTTAGTAATTTATTTGTTTGCTTTACTTATAAATTATAATAATGTCACGACCCAACCTAGGGTCGCGACGGATGACCAACACTAAGTGTCGATCATCACTAATCCTGCTGAAAGCCTGCTAACCATGAATATGACTGATAAACAGAATAAGCATAAACCTAACTGATAAGGATTATGCAATGCAAAAAGCTGACAAGGCTAACATAAGCTGACATACATAACATACTGACAGAACAACACAAGGACATATCTACAGGCCTCTAAGAGTGCTGAACTGAATATACAAAGGACGGAACAAGGCCCCGCCATACCCAAACTGACTGTCTGTACACATACCAAAAGATAAGTAACTCCGGGAGTAAGCGGAGTGGCTCCAATAGCTGATAGATGGCCTACCAATATGGTCCAAGCATTGATCTATCTGCACCTGCACGGCATGAAACGCAGCGCCCCAGCAAAGGGCGTGAATACGATATGTACCAAGTAGGTAAGGCATGAGCATATAATATATTATAGCTGAATGAAACTGTAAGGCTGGAATATAAATATGTAAATATGAGCTGGAGCATCGCAATATAGGTGGAAATCTGAAGAACGTACTAAACATGATCTGAATATAAACTGAAGTCTAGCTGAATCTAAAACTGAAGACTGAGCTGAACTATACTGATAAATAACTGTAATATGACTGAGAACTAGTAACTAGAAACTGGAACTGATAACTGTCAACTGATCCTGACGCTAAGAACTGGTGGCTGAAAACTGAGAACTGATAACTGTTACTGAGCTAAAACTGAACTGTTATCTGAACTGGTACCTGTCTGGTGTTATGGGCTATATCCCCCCAAATCAGGTAACTGAACATCTGAACTAGTACCTGTCTGGTGTTATGGGCTGTATCCCCCAAAATCAGGTAACTGGAAAATTGAACTAGTACCTCTCTGGTGTTATGGGCTGTATCCCCCCAAATCAGGTAACTGAAAACCTGGACTAGCCTCATTTAAAATCATTCAGTGCATACTGTGGCTATATACGCGTATATAACAAACCTGGCAGGTGTTATGGGCTATATCCCCCCCAGCCAGTAATATCTAGTCTCTCTGGTCAGAGTGTATGAATGACACCCGGTCACACTAGGTGTTTCAACTCCCGCCTGAACCAGAGGAGCTGTATCCCCCAGACGGGTAGTATCACACGCGACAGGACTGTGTGTCCATTGTCCAGCCTCTATGGGGGACTCCAAATCACACATAACATGGTCACAATATAAGCATAAGTATGTATGAGGTATAATACATGTTGGAAACAATAGATATGGACTCAAAGGAATGATAAGAAAACTCTGGATAGAATTATAGACACAACCTGAAACTTAGAATTTGTCTAACTCTATGACTTATATAAAAATTTCGGCAGAGTTTCCTTTGAAACTGGATGATCCGAAAAAACAGAACCAGCACTATACTATACACGGGAATGGATACCCGGATAAACTGATAACATAAACATGTTAAATGGATAACAAGATGAGACGACTGGATGACATAACAAATCCGTAGATAGAATGTCTGGACAGCACCACTATCCTGCCTTTCAACCTAATTTTCAGAGTATAGATCAAAGTTATAGACTTCATAGTCTTCATAAAATTTTTAGATATATGTCTTATGGTTCTGAGGATTCTTAAAGCATGTAAATATCAATTTTTTACAAAGAGTTATGATATATATACTAACAGCTGTCCAAAAATCAAAATAATTTTTCAGATTTTGAAATGTTTTGTCTTGCTGATTTGGACGTCTTTCACCTTGGATTTTAGTACCAAATTAAGTATATACAAGGTTTCCTTGGTACCATACAAGTTTGTCAGAAGAAATACTAAGTTTAGAACAAAGAAAAGCTTCAAAAGCTAAAAGATACATGCCTTGCCAAAAGAAAGGTGTAGTCTTACATACCTTTGATGTTTCTTGCTTCTAAACCTTGTTTCCCTTGAATTCCACACCTTCTAAAGCTTAAAAAAGCTATAATACAGTATTTAGGTACTTTACTTAGCCATGAAGTAATTCTAAAACTCAAGCTATAGACGAAATTGAAGGTAGCATAACGTTACCTTAATCGCGTAGAGCATTTTGACGCAATCCGTCTTCAATTTCGAGTTAAGATTGATGTTCTTTCTTCAAAACCATCAAAATGGCTTTAGAACCAAGACCAAACTGATTCTATCATGAAGTTGCTGGAAAATGGCGAGAAGATGATGAATTTTTCCTTATATACTTGAAACATTTTAGTTTTAGTCCTCTATTGCGCTTATGTCCCTTTTTCTGGCCTGACTTCTGATGCTCATATCTTTTTATCTATACAATGTATAAACAAACCGCCAAAAGTGTTGAAAATTACACCTTCAATTTGGTATATTATATGTCCTCAAAAGACCTCATATAACACACGAAATTAATTGCTGAAAAAGCTCCATTACAAAGCAATTCTTTAGTCGGTTTTTCCGCAATTTAAATCCGACTTTTCCCAAACTTTATATTCAATATATAAACATCTTATATGGTAATATTATGACTTTAAAATCACTTAAATCATTCTTAACATGTCTTTAGAGAAATATACGTCACTTTAGATATACGGGGTGTAACAATCTTCCCCCGTTAGGAACATTCGTCCTCGAATGTTAAATGAAGTATGTAGAAACATTGAGCAATGATCTATTACATACCTAAAGTACTGAAGAGATGAGGATATTTGGCTCTCATGTCATTTTCAGCTTCCCAAGTTATTTCTTCTACATTATTGCTATGCTATAGCATCTTAACTAAAGGAATGTCTTTCGTCCTTAGTCGACGAATCTGGCTATCTAAAATTGCAACTGGCACCTCTTCATAAGTCAATTGCTCTGTGATCTGTATACCATCTACTGGTACAACTATAGAAGGATCTCCAACACATTTTCTGAGCATAGAAATATGGAATACTGGATGTACCTCGTAGGCTACAAGCCCAACTCGCCTGATAACCTGATATGGACCAATAAATCTAGGGTTAAGCTTTCCCTTCTTTCCAAATCTCATATCGCCTTTCATTGGTGATACTTTCGGGAACATCCAATCGCCAATCTGAAATTCTAAATCTCGACGTCGGTTATCTGCATAGGACTTCTGTCTGCTGCTAATAATCTTTCCCTGTTCAACTTGACTTTATCAACTTCCTTTCTGATTAAATCTGGACCTATTTATTGAGACTCGCCGACTCAAACCATTTTATAGGAGACCTGCATTTGCGCCCATACAAAGCTTTATATGGCGCCATCTGTATGCTAGAATGATAGCTATTATTATATGCAAACTCTATCAACAGTAGAAGATCACTCCAGCTGCCTCCAAAATCTAACACATAAGCTCTAAGCATATCTTCTAATGTCTGAATGGTCCACTCAGCCTGTCAGTCTGTCTGTGGATGAAATACTGTACTCAGATTCACCTGTGTCCCTAAACCTGTCTGGAACGATCGCTAGAAATTAGCTGTAAACTATGCTCCCCTGTCTGAAATGATAGATACTGGAATACCATGTAGGCGCACTATCTCTCTGATATAAAGTCTAGCATAATCCTCCACTGTATATGCAGTTCTAACAGGCAAGAAATGAGCTGATTTAGTAAGCCTGTCAACTATAACCCAAATAGAGTCATACTTGCTCCGCGTACGGGGCAAGCCTGTAATGAAGTCCATATTCACTGCTTCCCATTTCCATGATGGAATCTCGATTTCATGTAACAAGCCACTAGGTTTTTGATGCTCGATCTTAACCTGCTGGCAATTAGGACACTGAGCCATAAATTCTGCTATGTCACGCTTCATTCCGTCCTACCAGTAAATCTGCTTAAGGTCATGATACATCTTAGTCGAATCTAGATGAACAGTGTACCTGGAATAGTGTGCCTCAGTCATAATCTGTCCACGTAAATCTGCAACATCAGGAACACAAAGTCTATCTTTATACATGAGAACCCCATCACTAGTAACCATGTATAGTGACACCGGTTTTCTTCTGGCTATTTGTCTGTATTCAACTAGAACTGTATCCTCATACTAACGTTGTTTTACTTCTGTAACTAGGCAAGTAGTCGATGCTTTCTGAACTGTAACTCCTGCGTCCTCTGAATCTATTAATCTGACTCCCATGTTGGCCAACTGGTGGAGTGCATGAGCTAACTCTCTTTTCTGTGGCTGTAAATAAGATAGACTACCCATTGACTTACGACTAAGGGCATCAGCAACAACATTCGCTTTACCCGGATGATAAAGAATGTCCACGTTGTAGTCCTTCAGCAACTCTAGCCACCGCCTCTGTCGTAGGTTTAGCTCCTTTTGCTTAAATATGTACTGGAGGCTCTTGTGGTCTGTATAAATATCAACATGAACTCCGTACAAATAATGTCTCCAAATCTTCAATGCATGAATGACTGCCGCAAGCTCCAGATCATGGGTAGGGTAGTTCTTCTCGTGCTTTTTCAGCTGTCTGAAGCATAAATAACTTTTCTGTGTTGCATCAATACACAATCAAGACCAATTCGACGGTAAATGACATAGCCCTCAGATCCTTTTGGAAGTGTAAGTACTGGAGCTGTTATCAACCTGTTGTATAGTTCTTCGAAGCTTTGTTCACAAGAGTCTGACCACTGAAATTTGGCTGCTTTCTATGTCAATTTGGTCAGTGGAGTTGCAAGGGAGGAAAACCCTCTACTAACCTTCTGTAATAACCTGCCAAACCCAGAATACTACGTACTTCAGTTGGCGTCGTAGGTCTGGGCCAATTCTTCATAGCCTCAATCTACTGGTCATCTACTTTAATTCCTTCTGCTGAAACTATGTGGCCAAGAAATGCCACTGAATCTAACCAGAATTTACACTTTGTAAACTTAGCATATAATTATTAGTCTCGAAGAGTACCCAATACTATGTGTAGATGCTCCGCATGCTTTAATTCAGACTTTGAATAGACGAGAATATCATCAATGAATACAATCACAAATAAACCTAAGTAAGCCCTGAGTACGCTGTTCATCAGATCCATAAATACTGCAGGGGCCTGATTGAGTCCAAACGACATCACCAAAAACTCATAATGGCCATACCTAGGCCTGAATATAGTCTTAGGTATATCAGATTCTCTAACTCTAACATGGTGGTAGCCTTATCGCAAATCTATCTTCGAGAAGCACTTGGCACCCTGGAGCTGGTCGAACAAGTCATCAATCCTGGGCAAAGAGTATTTATTCTTGATTGTGACTTTATTCAGCTGTCTGTAATCTATGCACATGCGTAGAGAGCCGGCTTTCTTTTTCACAAATAATACCGGGCTCCCCACGGGGAAATGCTGGGTCTGATGAGGCCTTTATCTAACAAATCCTTCAGTTGCTCCTTAAGTTCTTTCAGTTATGCAGGTGCCATTCTGAAGAACATGCCCCTGATGGCACGCTGGTGCTGAGGAAGCAACTGCTGATCCAGCTAGCAGGGCTGCACCACTACCACTCCTACTTGGGAAATCTCTCATGAGATGTCCTACCTTTTGAGAAATATAACATGTATCAACACCTAACTTACATGGTCCCAAGTGGCGTCTACCACAATCCGAACATCTGGGATATGTTTGACTGGCCGGTATAGAAGTACCACGACGCTTAAATCTTGAAGTCAGTGATACGTGACTAGATCTGGACTGAGGAGGTCTATCAGATCTCAAGCCACGAGATCCCGAAGGTATACTAGCTGGTGGCTGTGTAACACTCTGCTACCTACTCGCTCCGGATGTCTCTGTTAATGAACCAAACAATCTGTCCCTCTTAGGTGACCCTCTATCCTTGTCGGCTCTCTGTTTCTACTTCCTCTCCTCAAGTGATAAAGCAAATGCCTGAATGCGTGATATAATACCTGCCTGCATAACAATCATCATACACTCGTTCGCCAGGTGTGGACCAAGTCCCACTACACACCTGTGAACTCTATCCTCCATACTTGCTACCACAGTGGGGGCAAACCTTGCTAAAGAATTAAAGCGATAATTATACTCTTCTACACTCAAACTTCCCTATCTCAAGGTCAAGAACTGATCAGCACGGGCTCTCTATGTCTTTATAGGGATATACTGATGAAGAAAGACATCTGAGAATTCCTTCCAAGTCGCCGGAGTAGCATCTGAACCTCTAAATAGCTCCCATGTCTGATACCACTCTGCTGCTAGGTCATGCAATCTGAATGCAGCTAACTCTACTGATTCTGTGTCTGACACATGCATGACCCTCAATAACCTGGCTATCCTCACTAGAAAATCCTGAGGGTCCTCTCCTGTACGGTATCCAGATAGAAAATCATGACCCTTAACTGAAGGGATCTGTGAGGCCTCAGATAGAGCCTCAGGTCTGAACTCCTCACTCTCATCCACCTCAGGTGGCACTCTACTAGTACCCTGCCCGGCAATAGCCTTGCCCTTCTAGGCAGCTGTTAGTTTCTTCGGCAGCATCGCTTTGCTGAAAACACTATTGTTAGAGGGCTGAATTCTATAATCATGGCTCTATCGTACGATCTAGAGAAGAAAGAATGACAACTGTCCTGAAGTGCCTTATAGCCTCCTGTTCATAAGAATGGCGTGCAACATACTCTTGAACAAGACTCTACTAGACACGGCCTGTAGGCACCCTAGGACTGAACTGCTCTGATACCACTTTTGTCACGACCCAACCTAGGGTCGCGACGGATGACCAACACTAAGTGTCGATCATCACTAATCCTGCTGATAGCCTGCTAACCATGAATATAACTGATAAACAGAATAAGCATAAACCTAACTGATAAGGATTATGCAATGCAAAAAGCTGACAAGGCTAACATAAGCTGACATACATAACATACTGACAGAACCACACAGGGACATATCTATAGGCCTCTAAGAGTGATGAACTGAATATACAAAGGACGGAACAAGGCCCCACCATACCCAAACTGGCTAACTGTACACGTACCAAAAGATAAGTAACTCCGGGAGTAAGCGGAGTGACTTCAATAGCTGATAGATGGCCTACTAATAATGGTCCAAGCATTGATCTATCTGCACCTGACCGGCATGAAACGCAGCGCCCCAGAAAAATGCGTGAGTACGATATGTACCAAGTATGTAAGGCATGAGCATATAATATATTATAGCTGAATGAAACTGTAAGGCTGGAATATAAATATGTAAATATGAGCTGGAGCATAGCAATATAGCTGGAAATCTGAAGAACGTACTAAACATGATCTGAATATAAACTGAAGTCTAGCTGAATCTGAAACTGAAGACTGAGCTGAACTATACTGATAAATAACTGTCATATGACTGAGAACTCGTAACTAGAAACTAGAACTTATAACTGTCAACTGATCCTGACGCTAAGAACTGGTGGCTGAAAACTGAGAACTGATAACTGTTACTGAGCCAAAACTGAACTGTTATCTGAACTGGTGCCTGTCTGGTGTTATGGGCTATATCCCCCCAAATCAGGTAACTGAACATCTGAACTAGTACCTGTCTGGTGTTATGGGTTGTATCCCCCCAAATCAGGTAACTGAAAAACTGAACTAGTACCTGTCTGGTGTTATGGGTTGTATCCCCCCAAATCAGGTAACTGAAAACCTGGACTAGCCTCATGTATAATCATGAAGTGCAAACTGTGGCTATATACGCGTATATAACAAACCTGGCAGGTGTTACGGGCTATATCCCCCCCCCCAGCCAGTAATATCTAGTCTCTCTGGTCAGAGTGTGTGAATGACACCCGGTCACACTAGGTGTTTCAACTCCCGCCTGAACCAGAGGAGCTGTATCCCCCAGACGGGTAGTATCACACGCGACAGGACTGTGTGTCCATTGTCCAGCCTCTATGGGGGACTCCAAATCACACATAACATGGTCACAATATAAGCATAAGTATGTATGAGGTATAATACATGTGGAAACAATAGATATGGACTCAAAGGAATGATAAGAAAACTCTGGATAGAATTATAGACACAACCTGAAACTTGGAATTTGTCTAACTCTATGACTTATATAAAAATTTCGGCAGAGTTTCCTCTGAAACTGGATGATCCGCAAAAACAGAACCAGCAATATTAAATGCACGGTAATGGATACCCGGATAAACTGATAACATAAATATGTTAAACGGATAACAAGATGAGACGACTGGAAGACATAACAAATCTGCAGATAGAATGTCTAGATAGCACCACTATCCTGCCTTTCAACCTAATTTTCAGAGTGTAGATCAAAGTTATAGACTTCATAGTCTTCATAAAATTTTTAGATATATGTCTTAGGGTTCTGGGGATTCTCAAAGCATCTAAATATCAATTTTTTACAAAGAGTTATGATCAATACACTAACAGCTGTCCAAAAATCAAAATGATTTTTCAGGTTTTGAACTATTTTGTCTTGCTGATTTGGACATCTTTCACCTTGGATTTTAGTACCAAATTAAGTATATACAAGGTTTCCTTGGTACCATACAAGTTTCTCAGAATAAATACTAAGTTTAGAACAAAGAAAAGCTTCAAAAGCTAAAAGATACATGCCTTGCCAAAAGAAAGGTGTAGTCTTACATACCTTTGATGTTTCTTGCTTCTAAACCTTGTTTCCCTTGAATTCCACACCTTCTAAAGCTTAAACAAGCTATAATACAGCATTTAGGTACTTTACTTAGCTATGAAGTAATTAAAAACTCAAGCTATAGACGAAATTGAAGGTAGCATAACGTTACCTTAATCGCGTAGAGCATTTTGACGCAATCCGTCTTCAATTTCGAGTTAAGATTGATGTTCTTTCTTCAAAACCATCAAAATGGCTTTAGAACCAAGACCAAACTGATTCTATCATGAAGTTGCTGGAAAATGACGAGAAGATGATGAATTTTTCCTTATATACTTGAAACATTTCAGTTTTAGTCCTCTATTGCGCTTATGTCCCTTTTTCTGGCCTGACTTCTTATGCTCATATCTTTTTATATATACAATGTATAATCAAACCGCCAAAAGTGTTGGAAACTATACTCCAAGACCTTCAATTTGGTATATGTTATGTCCCCAAAAGACCTCATATAATACACAAAATTAATTGCTGAAAAAGCTCCATTACAAGGCAATTCCTTAGTCGATTTTTCCGCAACTTAAATCCGACTTTTCCCAAATTTTATATTCAATATATAAACATCTTATATGGTAATATTATGACTTTAAAATCAATTAAATCATTCTTAACATGTCTTTAGAGTGATATACGTCACTTTAGATATACGGGGTGTAACAAATAATGTCTGGACTGTGGAGATCAATTACTTGGAGTACGGGTAGCGGTCATAGATCACGTGCTACTACCCGAGGGGGGGATGATTGACGTAATCGTGCTTTAGGTAAAAGACCAATTGATAGTTCTAGCGCTCCTTCTCATCTAGATGATTTTACTCAGGAAGATGACACACAATTTTATCATGATGTAGATTTTGAGGTACCACTAGATAATGATATGTTAGAGACACGATATCAAGAAAATACCGAAGGGGTTAATTTAGATGATGAAACACCTACTAGTAAATTTTATGGTGAACCTGAAGAAACTGAATCTGAATTACCTTCTATGCCTCCTAGTAGAGAACCAGCGGTACGACCGGATAGATCGGATGTGTGGAAATTTATGACTAAAAATGTTCCGGCTCAGACCGCTAAATGTAATCTTTGTAAAAAAGTTTGGGATTTTAAAACCGGCAAGCATCATGGTGGGACAGGGAAGTTGAGAACACACTTAGAAAATCATCATAAGGATGAATGGGAAAAGAGGTCGGGTGGCACTCGATCAGGGAACAGAATGGCTCCATTGCAAGGTAGTGGAGTTCAACAGGAAATTAACGCAGTGACGAGGGGCTTATGCATTATGATAAGAAGAAAGATAGGGAACAAATGGCAAAAATGATTGTGGTAAAGTGCTTGCCTTTTACATTTGCTTCTTGTCAAGGTTTTTTTTGTTATATTCAAACCGTATATAATCCATCTTTTCAAGGTTTTCCAAAAACTATGGTTAGAAGTGATATTATAAAATTTAAAAATGAATATAGACAATATATACGATATATATTTTATCACTTTGATTATAGAGTTTGTCTTACTACTGATTTGGGTCGTGGTGTTAATGGGTATGACTATTTAACACTTACTTGTCATTGGATAGATCCTAACTGGGTAATGAAAAAAAGAATTTTAGCATATTGCGCTGTCGATGAACCACACACGGGAACATTTATTAAGAGAGAAGTTTCTGATATTTGTAAGACGTATTTTATTATTGACAAAATTTTAAGTGTAACTCTTGATAATGCTACAAACAATGATTTTTCTATTGGTAAGTTAAGACCCGCATTGCATCCTCCTTTTGGAGAATTGTTTCATGTTAGATGTGCATGTCATATATATAATTTAGTTGTAAAAGATGGCCTTCAATTATTTGATCCTACTATTGTAAAGGTTAGACTCGCAATTAGTTATATTTTTAAATCTAAAAACCCGGATAAATGGAGGGACTTTCAGGTAGAGTGTATGAAAGAAGGTTTGCAGCCTAGAAGAGTTCCTAAGAAAGTTTCAACTAGGTGGAACACTGTATATGAATCTTTAGATGTTGCTTACACTTTACGAGCAGCTATAACTAGTTATTTTAATGGCAAAGTGGCTGTAGAGTATCACCTAGAAGAATCTGATTGGAAACTTGTTGAGCGTCTTCTTCTTTTTTTAGAAAAGTTCTTTTATGCTACTAAAAAATTTTCCAGTCAATATTATCCTACAGTTACTACCATGTTGTATTTTATAGTTGGAATAGCAGAATTACTTAACGATTATAAATTAGTGCCTGGTTATGAATAAGCCGTAGAAAAAATGATTGAAAAATAAAAAAAATATACTTTTTTTCCTATTCCACCACTTTATTGCATTGCTTCTGTATTACATCCATGTTTTAAATGGTTTAATACCGAAATGCTTATTAGAGAAATTTATCGGAGTTTGAGAATTACTGATGAAGAAACACCAAGTGTAGAAACAGCTTGTGCACAGGTAATTGTAAATTGCCAACAGATTTATGAAAGATATAGGAGTGCAGCTGATAATGTTATTCCAAGTGTTCCAAGTGGAGCTGGATCAAGTTCAACGCAGGCGAGTAAAAGAGCTGCAGCCGGATTGGGAAGTTTTTCCAGCCTTAATCAAAGGCTTTCTAGCAGGCAATCGAGTAGCGGAGGGTTCAACGAGCTTGATGTTTATTTACTTCATGGTTGCATGGAAATTGAGTATTTTGGAAGCGATCAACTACTGCAATTTTGGAAGGATCAACAAGCACAGTTTCCAGTTTTAGCAAAAATGGCGCGGGATATTCTAACAATTCAAGCATCATCAGTTGCTTCAGAAAGCGCGTTTAGCCAAGGAAGATTATAAATTGGAGATCATAGACATTCATTGAAGGAAGAAGCAATGGAGACGGCCGTATTATTCAGAGATTGGATTAGATCGGAGCGAAGAAATTTTGGATTTGTTGAAGAAGATGTAGTAGCAGATGCAGAAGCAGCAACCGAAATTTTATCAGGTGATGGAAGTGTGGACAATGAAAATGATTATGAAGAAGATGAATCTTTTCTACTGGTTCCTCCAGAGGTGCCAGAAGAAATTATTCAGAAAATGAGAAGTTTTTTTATTAATATGTAGTTTTGCAATTTAATATCTATGTAGCAACTAGTATGTACTATGTACTTTGCAAAAAAAATCAAAATCAAAAATTAGCCAATAAAATGCGTTACACCTTGCTATTAAGTTATAATCCTTTGTTATATTCTCAATTATCCTTTGTTATATTCTCAATTATCCTTTGTTATACCTTTTTGCAATTCAATACTTAAATACTAACTAGTAAATACGAAATACTACTAACTTAATACTTAGTATTTATTTTGAAAAAATAACCAGTGCTATGTCTTGCTATTAAGTTATCATCCTTTGTTATATTCTCAATTATCCTTTGTTATACCTTTTTGTAATTCAATACTTAAATACTAACTAGTAAATACTAAATACTAAATATTAAATACTACAAACTTAATACTTAGTATTTAAAAATAACAAGTGTTATATCTTGCTATTAAGTTATCATTGTTTTATATATTCTCAATTATACTTTTGTAATTTAATACTTAAATACTAAATACTTAATACTAGTAGTATAATAAGTAATAACTACATAAAAAATAGCAAGTTATATGCCTTGCTATCAATTTATAAGTGCTTATTATTTTTTATTTAGTCATATACTTAATTTAAAATTAAAAACTACTTTCAAATTAAAAACAAAAGGATAACAAAAAAAAAAAATTCGTCCATACCGGGTCGGACCGGACCAGAACCGGACCGGCCCAACACAAAAATTTCAGCTCTCTTTTGAAAAACAGCCGTTGGCAACGGCCATAAACTGCTATTTTTCCTCCCCCACCTCCCTTAAACGCCACAATAGCCCTCCCCCACCTATTTTTCCTATAAATACTCCCATATTTCATCAAATTAATCGCAATTCAATATTTTCTATTCATTTCTCTCTAAAATTTTCTATCAAAGGCTATTTTATAAATTTTCTATCAAAATGGCTGCAAATGCAAATACTCCTACTCAAGCTCAAGGTGCTACTACTGAAGGTCCCTCCAACCCAAGAACTGGAAGTTCCGAAGTTTGGGAATTTATCACGAAAAATAATGATACCGGCACTGCTCAGTGTACTCTTTGTAAGAAAGATTGGAATTATGCAATTGGACCACTTCATGGAGGGACGGGGAAGTTTAAAACTCTATTGAAAAACCAACATAGGCCCGAATGGGCAGCTTGTCGTGGTGGAATATATCTGCGCGAGCGCGATAATTGAGTCGTTGAAGTTGAAGATTTATGTATTTTTCTAATTTCTAGTCTATTTTCTAGTTTTTATTTTCTGGTATGTCATTTTAAGTCTTTAAGTCTTTAATTATGTATTTCCAACTTAATGTATTGTCGTATTATTGAATAAAATGTGTGTTTTGTGTTGTTTATTTAGTCTACCATATTTTTTTTATCTATTTCAAAGAATCAAAAAATTAAGTTTAAAAAAAAATACACGAACCGAACCGGTACCGAACCAGGTCGAACCGGACCGGTCTCCTCTTGCCGGTACCGGTTCCGAACCGGCATTGGTGCAAATGCACCGTTAGACCGGACCAGTACCGGGCCGATTTCATTTTTTTTTTTTACATTAACACCGGACCGGACCGGACCAGCCAAGGCGCACCGGAACCGGATCGGACCGGCCCGGTGGACAGCCTTAGTAATAACATAAACATGCAAAAGCCTCACTATTTGTACAAGAACATAACACTATTTGACGAAATAATCAACAACAACAAAGATTTTCACGAGAATTTTTTTCCAGAACCAGTAAAATGACGTAAAAACCCTAGCTTTATGAAAATAGAAAAAAATAAACTTCGATTCACTTGATATACATCAATGTAGTTCAAAAGTTACCTTAAGATGTTACCAAAAAGATGTAGATGGTCAGCGACGGTGATGCTTAAAAGGTTGAGTAGAACGCTTGAGAAGAAGACTTGAGAAATGTATAAGAGAAGAAAGGGGTTGGGTGTTTAATGTTTGAAATGATGAAACTGATCAGTTCACACCTTTTTTATTAAATTTTCTTAGGTTGTTAATTCAGCCCGAAAGTTTTTAATTGTGTCCCCCGAGTTTTAAAAATTTCTAATCCAACCCCTCATTAACTGTTAAACGCCTGTGCATTTCAGAGGAGAGAGAAAGCGGATGATTGTCCCATTATTTTAAAAAAAGACTTGAGAGGGTCTTTTTCCCCAATCTTCCCGAGAAACTGCAGCGGACATCCTAACTAGACTAAAGAGCAAGAAAGAAACCTCCCTTTCCAAATCACCAAGAGGGAAGGTGGCATATCTTCTTTAAGCAAATAATAATATTCATGCTAATCTTCTCTCTGCCTTCTACTTATCATCAATCATGCCATATCTCATATCAACCATGCCATAGCTCATCTTTTACACATCTCAGAGGGGTGTACAGAACAACCAGATCACACCTGGTGCATCATAAACTTCTTTCAGTTGTAAATAGACTACAAATCCACCGGTGCCGGAAGGAAGGGATAGCACTGGAGCTGAAGTCAATAAGGCCTTAAGCTTCTGGAAGCTTGCCTCACATTCATCGAACCATCGAAACTGAACCGCCTTCTGCGTCAGGCGAGTCAGGGGAGCTGCAATAGTAGAGAACTTTTCCACAAACCTCCGATAATAACCTGCCAATCCAAGGAAGCTGCGAATCTCCGTCGGAGTGGTAAGACGAGGCCATTTCTGCACTACTTCAATCTTCTTCAGATCAACCTTGATACCTTCACTAGATACCACGCGACCCAAAAATGCCACAGAATCAAGCCAAAACTCACATTTCGAGAACTTGGCATACAACTTACGATCACAAAGGGTCTGAAGAACCACCCTCAGATAATAATCATGCTCCTCGCGGCTACGAGAATAAATAAGAATATCATCAATGAAGACAATGACAAAGGAATTAAGGAATGGCTTAAACACCCGGTTCATGAGATCCATAAAGGCTGCAGGGGCATTAGTCAACCCAAAAGACATAACTAGGAACTCATAATGGCCGTAACGAGTCCTAAAAGCAATCTTCGAAATATCTGACTCACGAATCTTTAGCTGATGATAACCAGATCGCAGATCGATCTTAGAAAAGAATTTGGCACCCTGCAACTGATCAAACAAATCATCAATGCGAGGCAAGGAATACTTATTCTTAATGGTGACCTTATTCAGCTGACGATAATCAATACACATCCGCATAGTCCCATCTTTCTTTTTCACTAAATAGAACAGGAGCACCCCACGGAGAAATACTCGGCCTAATGAACCCCTTATGAAGCAAATCTTGCAACTGCTCCTTCAGCTCCTTCATCTCTGATGGGGCCATGCGATAAGGAGGGATATTAATAGGCTGAGTCTCTGGCACTATATCAATGCCAAACTCGATCTCTCGATCAGAAGGAAGTCCTGGCAAATCATCTGGAAACACGTCAAGGAACTCTCTAACGACAGGAATAGAATCAAGAGATGGAATCTCCACAGTGCTATCTCGAACCATGGCAAGATACGTTGAACACCTTTTATCCATCATCTACTTTGCCTTCAGGAAAGAAATAACATGCCCCCTGGGTGGCAAATAAGAGCCCTGCCACACAACCAGTGCTGAACAAGGAAGAGACAACTGAAGAGACTTGGCATGATAATCTAACGTGGCATGACACGACACCAACCAATCCATGCCAATAATAACATCAAAATCAACCATATCTAGGATTAGAAGATCTACTAGTGTCTCACGACCCCCAAAAGATATGGTACAAGCTGGATAAACTCGATTCACAATGATAATGTCTCCAATAGGAGTAGAAATACAGAATGGATCACGAAGATGCATATACTCAACATTAAAACCCGAAGTAAAATAAGGAGATAGATATGAATATGTAGACCCAGGATCAACCAAAGAATATGCATCTCGACCACAAACAGATAAAATACCTGTAATACCAGCTGGGAATGCCTCGGCATCCTGCCTGGCCAGCAGTGCATATAGCTGTCTCTGCGGCTGAGCTGAGCCGCTACCCTGACGACCACCTCTAGAGGGACCACTAGGACCACGTCCATGACCTCTACCGGGTGGTGGTGCACCTCTAGCTGGCTGAGACCCTGGAGGGGCACCCTGAAGCTGCTGTTGCATAGGCGTTGGAAGGCAAGGGAAAGGGCGGCTACCACCCTGCTGATGGAGATAAGGGCAATCCTTCTTATGATGCCTTGGATCCTGACAGATAAAGCACTCTAGAGCAAATATACGCTAATCAAACTGAGACTGATCTCGCGAGCGAACCGAAACTGACCCTGAGAAGAAGTAGGCGCGTTCTGAGAACCACGCGCTGGAAACTGAGCTGGTCTGACAGGAGGCCTACTCTGCTGCTGATGATAACTCCTACCTCCATACGAGGTACTAGAATGCCCTGGACCACGAGATATCTTACTCTCCCGCTCCCGCTCTAAATCCTCTATCTCCAATCTATGATAGGCCTCATACCTCCTGGAAATATCGATAGCGACATCAAATAGAGTACCAGCCTCAATCTCACGAGCCATCTGGGACCGCAAATGAGGAGAAAGCCCATTAATAAAACGTCCGACCCTCTCAGAGGGCTCCTGCACGAGATCTGGAGCATAGCTGGACATCTCTAAAAATAAAAGCTCATACTCCATGACTGACAGGTTACCCTGTCCAATCCTCTCAAACTGTCTCCTCTTCTCATCCTGCTGACTGCGAGAGAAAAACTTCTCCATGAATCGATGAGAGAAATCACTCCAAGTCAGCTTAGGTAATCTCTGCCTAGCTGATTGGAGTGCGGTCCACCAAGCTAAAGCCGGACCCTCAAACTGGAAGGCAGTATAATCAACTCCATACTGCTCAAGATATCCAAGGGCCTCTAAGATACACTGACATTGATCAAGAAACTCACGAGACTTAAGCTTATCTGATTTCTGACCAGAGAACTTCAGAGGACTAAGTCGGGTAAAATAATGCAGCCTTGCCGGATCATTAACTTGACCTGCTACCTGGACTGGCTGACCAGCCTGAAAAACCAGAGGTATAACACCCGCTACCTCTGGAACATGACCACCTGGAACATGAACTGCTGGGGCTACATGTGGAGCTAGAATGGGGGCTTCCTGAACCTCAGAACCAATATCTACCACAGCCTGAGGAGCTGCCTAAGGGATAGGAGCATCTACAGCAGCCTGAGGAATAGGAGCATCTACAGCAGCCTGAGGAATAGGAGGTCCCTGGGGCATCTGCGTCACTAAGAATCTCATAAAAGCATCATGAAGTGCAGGGGGAACGAATAAGCCCTGCTCCCCCTGCTCAGCAAGAGGTGGCACTACCGGAACCTTTGAAGCAGGATCAACATGATCCACCATCCTCGCGGCCTGGGCAACTCTACCTCTGCCTCGACCACGACCTCTACCGCGGCCAACACCGCAACCCGCGGAACAGCAGGTACCGGAGCGACCGCTGGCTGCTCAGCCTCTCGCTGGACATTCGCGCGCGTTCTCACCATTTACTGTGGAAAATAAAAAAATATTTAACTTCAGATAAGAAGACTCACGCACGACGAGGAATGAAAGAAAGGAAACTGCCTAAATGCCATCATAGCCTCTCGTAGATAGGTACGGACATCTCCGCCCGATCAGCGAGACTCTATTAGACACTGTCATGATCTGGAAAGACACTAAACTGGGCTCTGATACAAATTGACACGACTCGAATTCTCAGTTAGGCCTTACAGGCACCCGACCACCTCTCCAAAACCTGTCGGGCGAACCCTATTGACTAAATCGATATAAATTGTGAAGAATTACCTTAAAATGAAAATGGACTAAACTTTAACAACAAAAGATAACTCTCTAGGATAGAAAAACATACAAGTTGTCTGAATAATTCAACTAACTACCCAGAAAACACAGTTTTAAAGGTTTCCAGATCAGACATCTAAGAAGGCCAAAAGATATACATACCTCCCGAAGGGTGCAAATGTAAGGAAAACTGTAATATCTGAAGTTGGTGGCCGCAATGAACAGGATGGCTCACCGTAGACAGCTGAAAATGTACTACTCCTCAATCACGACGCGACTGGCTGGGTCCTGGAGCAGAATCTACCGAACGAAAAGAAAACACAAGAACAAATAGGGGTGAGTCATAAGGACTCAATAAGTGCGAACAAACTAGCAACCTCGAAAAATAGATACGCTAGTCAGGGAAACGGAACTAGACAACAATCAAACAAAAAGGAATGGACATATAAGCAGAACAGTAGTTATGTACAGAAAATCTACACAATAGTATGAAACGAAATGGAATGAGATGAAATGAAATGAGATGGAAAGGGTCACATGTGCCCGTAATCACATCCCGAGGCGGAATACTCCTGCATTCGAGTGCATTCGAGGGGAATCTAATCTGCTAACTAACTGGAGCGGAATACTCCTGCTCCTGGGGCGGAATACTCCTGCACCCGATATAATATAAACCAGAGGCGGAATACTCCTGCACTCTCCTGGGGCAGAATACTCCTGCACCCGATAAAATGTAAAGCTGAGGCAGAATACTCCTGTACTCAGTATGATATGCAATGTAATGCATATGAATGCAATGTGATGCAATAATAACCATTCACCGGCGCGGGACTCTCATCGACAGCCGGGAAGTAGATGCCATCTCAAAGCCAAAATACAATACTCAGATTCTCAATGCAATACCAATGACAGGACATAACATATAATATAGAATGTAAATCCAAAGCTATGGCGTAATGAGTACGCCTATCGGCAGCTACGCACGTAAGGAACACGTGGTAGAAAATCCATGAGGCCAAGTGCCTCCAAAGAAATGGATATAAACACTTACCATATTCCAAAGCTAGCCCTGCTACTCAGCAACTGCTTTTTCCTTTGGATTAACTGCCAAACGATCCCACTCTATTCAATAAGCAGAAAAATTATATCAAATAAAGCTAAAGGCTTCATTCCTTATGTCTTAGGGCTCTCAACGAAAGAGAGACGCAGGTCTTTTCACGGCTTCGTTCGATAATCCAGTTAGGAACCTGATACCCTATTTGCATACGCAATACGCAGGCCAGGCCTATGTACAGGGTTCAAAGTTCCATAACCAAACCCTAAATAAATTATATTTATATGTTGTCCATAACTCTCTGAGTACGAATATATAATCATTTCCATCATCGGGACCAATTGATCCTTTAAACTATCAATTTAAGTCATTAGGGTGATGTCTAATATCCCTATTTTTACCGTAAAAATATATTCAAACACAAGTAATAAGCTAAGATAATGAGTTAACATTATTACCTGGAGATTTGGGGTAGAAATTCCACTATTTTCCACCTATTTTTCCCATTTTTCCTCTTTCTTTTCTAACTTTTCTTTTCTCTGTTTTGTTCGAATGTTTCTAGTTCTATATTGACATGCTGCTGCTGCTGCTAAGGGATTTAATCCCTTAGCTAACCGACCTTATAATTTATTGTTTTAATAAATTTGCTACGACGATTAAAATTAAAATGGAACCCTAGAGAAGTCGAAATGATCCCAAATTTTTCAAGTAAATTATAAAAATATATGTAACATACTCACCAAGGCAAATCTTAAATCGGACTCCCGAAACTCCAGATACGAATTAAAAGGAAAAAGAACCAAATTATTAATTCTTTCGGAACTTTAGCCGAAATCAACCTAACAACCTCGAAACTCACTTCAAAAATTCACATATATCATAAATGACCATACGAACCTAGCGACGCTTTCAGATTTCAAATCAGAGCTCATTCGCCAAAATTGTACTCGAAAACCTCTGTTTTACGATTTATCGTTAACGAAAACTGAAACCTTCTTCCGATGCCTATCAAACGAGGTCTAATTTAGCTCAAATTTTACAGACAAGTTGGGATGGTCCTTACGAAGCTTTTAAAATTGACAGCACGTCAATCGGGGTCCTAATTCCCAAAATGACTACTTAAGGTCATTTCATATAACTTTACGTGCACACATAAAATTTATATGTGTACACATATTGACATTTTGATTCTCAAATATCTCAAATCTTGGTTAATTGGAGTGCCTATAATGGTGAATCCATGTTCCTATGTTGAAATGGAAGTAGTTTGAGTGTTTAATTTAGTTAACATGCATTCCCTATCATTGGAGCGTTAGAATCTTAGGATTTGGCTTTTTCATTAGGCAGTAGTTGTCATATTGATTCTCAAATATCTCAAATCTTGGTTAATTGGAGTGCCTATAATGGTGAATCCATGTTCCTGTGTTATAATGTAAGTTGTTTGAGTGTTCAACGAGTTAGCATGCATTCCCTATCATTGGAGCATTAGAATCTTAGGATTTGGCCTTTTCATTAGGCAGTAGTTGTCATATTGATTCTCAAATATCTCAAATCTTGGTTAATTGGAGTGCCTATAATGGTGAATCCATGTTCCTATATTGAAATGGAAGTGATTTGAGTTTTTCATTTAGTTAACATGCATTCCCTATCATTGGAGCATTTGAATATTAGGATTTGGCCTTTTCATTAGGCAGTAGTTGTCATATTGATTCTCAAATATCTCAAATCTTGGTTAATTGGAGTGCCTATAATGGTGAATCCATGTTCCTATGTTATAATGTAAGTTGTTTGAGTGTTCAACGAGTTCTCATGCATTCCCTATCATTGGAGCATTAGAATCTTAGGATTTGGCCTTTTCATTAGACAAGAGTTATCATATTGATTCTCAAATATCTCAAAACATGGTTAATTGGAGTGCCTATAATGGTGAATCCATGTTCCTATGTTGAAATTGAAGTGGTTTGAGTGTTTCATTTAGTTAACATGCATTCCCTATCATTGGAGCGTTAGAATCTTAGGATTTGGCTTTTTCATTAGGCAGTAGTTGTCATATTGATTCTCAAATATCTTAAATCTTCGTTAATTGGAGTGCCTATAATGGTGAATCCATGTTCCTATGTTATAATGTAAGTTGTTTGAGTGTTCAACGAGTTATCATGCATTCCCTATCATTGCAGCATTAGAATCATAGGATTTGGCCTTTTCATTAGACAGTAGTTGTCATATTGATTCTCAAATATATCAAATTATGGTTGTTGGAGTGTCCACAATATGGAATCCATGTTTCTATGTTGAAATGGAAGTTGTTTGAGTGTTCAAATGAGTTCTCATGCATTAATTGTGCTTTTGGCTGTTGGTAATGATTGAATGTACACACACATAACTTTACGTGTACACATAAAATATATATGTGTACACGTATATAATACGTGTACACATATAAGGTTTACGTGTACACATAATTAATATGTGTAAACGACTTCTAATTATTTTGTAATCTACCCACACATCAGTAAGATGTGTACACGTCAAATGAGATGTGTACACATATTATGTTATGTGTACACATAAGTTATATGTGCACAGTACATTAATTTTTTAAGTGTTTCTATCTATCATGTTATAATTTTGTTTGTTCGTTTTATGCTGAAGTATAAAGAAACAATAGGTAATGTGTGCACAAAAGACATATTAAACAGAAAAATAGATAAAAAAACAAATAGGAACTATAAGTTTATAAATGGTTACAAATACAAGAAATGAACACATATGGTTCTATGAAACAACACTAGGGCCTCCAGAATCTACAACCCTCCGCTGGGGACATGTCGTTTTCTTATGGCCAAGTCTCTTGCATATGCCACATCTATTCTTCCTACTTGTGAATGCTTCACCCACCGAAGGCATTCGCTTGGCCTTCGTTCTTCCTCGTGTGATTTTCACAAAAGGCGGTTTTATCTTCCTCTTATAAAGCTTTGGTGGTGCATTCCACAACTCTTCTGAAATCATTGGATAGATTAAGCCTTCATACGCAAGAATGTATGAATTTGTAGAATAATACCCCGATGTATATTGGTATATCTCGTTCCCAAACTCAAATGCTCCTTCATATCGACATCTTAAGCTGCCATAACATGTGCACAAGGTAGTTCGTCCAAATCAAACCTCGATAAGAACAAGTCCTTTGAATTAGATCGACACTAACAACCTCATCCCCAGTACCGACATCGTAAACATCATTGCCAACGTAACAAACGTAAAGCTTGTTGCCCTCTGTGCATTTTTCCTTAATATTTGTTCAATCGAAGGAACACAGGGCTTTGAGTGCTGTAAGAGCATGGTACGCCTATGATGAAAATTTTCAGAAAAATTCCTCAAAATTCCATTGAACATTGCAACAATGGGATATTCTCTTTCATCCTTTAGCATTGCGTTAGTTGACTCAGTGATGTTTGAGGTCATCACACCAAACCTACACATATATAACCGATTCTTACAACGTGTACATATAATTCTGCATTTATTTAAATGACTACACATGAGACAGGCGTGTACACATATAAACTTATGTGTACACGTATTTAATATGTGCACATAAGTCTACATTTTAAAAAATGACGACACACAGACACATATAAGTTGTATGTGTACACATATAATATATGTGTACACATTACGTGCACAAATATGGCTAATGTGTAGAAATTCTAAGGCACATGACTACACATATAAGGGATGTGTATGCATATAATATATGTGTACGCATAAGATCTATATGTGTACACATATTAAATATATGTAGAAAGTATTTCCTGCAGCCTGGACAAAAGGCTCTGCTCCAGTGCTCAAACCCAACCTGCTCAAGATATGTGGCAACCCTTGGGCACAATGAACGAATATGCTGGAAATGTTCCTCGAACTCAGCGGGCGTATATGATACGTCTGCTTTATAAAAATAGGATACAAATTCACCACAATGAAGCTTTGCACGAATAATTTCAGCCAAGTGCCACTTGCAAACTCCATAATGAGCTTGTGGAAAATACTTTGAAACTGCTTTGGGGATGCTTGAATGCCTATCAAAACAACACACAACTCATCGGTGCTCGGGAGTATGCCGACCAAATTTTCAAAGAAGAAATAGTAGGAGGCATCACATTCCACGTTTACAACACAAAATGCTACAGGAAAAATATGCGTCTCCGAGTCTTGTGCTATGGCAGACAACAAAACTCCCCCATACTTTCCCGACAAATGAGTTCCGTCTACAGCGATGACTTTCCTCATATGCGCGAAACCCCTTATCCATGCACCAAGAGCTACAAAAAAATACACAAACCTTTGGTTGTCGTCAACCTTCAACGCTATATGTGTACCCTCATTTGTCGTCCTACGCATATAACGGTACACATCCAATATCGTATAACCATGCTCTGGAGTCCCTCTTGTCAAAGTCTTTGCAATAACAGTCCCCATCCGGCACTTCCAATAACTAATGTTACAACCCAAATTCCTATGGACTGCAGCTTTAACATCCTTTATTGATATACCTTTTCCTTTTCCCTCTTCATAACTGCTTTTCAAGTATGAACCTATGAGTTCCGCAGAGGCATGTGGGTGATTACTTGAAAGATGCTCTAACCCGCACGAATGCTTGTTCCTGTACACAGTAATGATGAACCTATCATTGTCTACATATTTTATGGCCCGGATCCACCACTTGCAGCTTTGATTTACACATCTCACACAAATTTTTTTTTGTATTCTTCACTTTCTTGAAACAATAATGCTTCTTCACTGCAACAAGCTGCAAGGCATTTATTAAGGCGCGCTTGTTTTTTAAGGTTAAACCTTTATAAAAATCAGTGTCGTCGTCGTCCCCGTCCCTTTGAACGCTGCTGCCTGCTTCAGAACCTCCAACATTAACCGTATTGCTCTCAACTACAGGAGTCGGACTGAATTCTATTTCTTTTTCTTCTTCTTGTAGTTCTTCTTCTGGTTCTACTTCTGCTCTTCCTCCTCCTCCTTCGTGTGCTTCTCCAACATTTTCTTCTTCTTCTTCTTCTTGATTCAGTAGAATTTCTATATTCAACAGATCTTGTAGATCTATATCATCCCATCCACTAGTAGAAAAATCATCACATATCCCATCATTACACACATGCTGTTCATTTGAAACCTTTACAGACCTATCAGACAAACATACTCTTAAAGTAGGTTTATTTCCAGATCCGTCGACATCGGCAAGGTAAACAAGGACATCCTCGTCGTTCTTTATTTTACAAGGATGACTCTTTTGCTTTGAACAGATGCTAAGCATGTATGTAATGCAAAGATCATTTGGATCATGACTTCCCCCATATCTAGTAATGATCTTGTTAACCAACTCAGAATACGTAACATAGTTATTCAAAATAACTAGTACCGTCTCCCTTGTCATCGAAATCCACATCAAACATTCTGAGGTTTCAATCCATTCACCAAGAAAATCAACTGCGAACAGTAGTACAACTATTTATGGTGCAAAAATACCTAGAAGCATCAGAAATTGATATGCATTAGAAGCTGAACACACAATTGAGATGTTTTCACATATAAAGTAAAATGTGTACATATATATGTTGATGTCTACACATATTTATTATGTGTACACATCAATATAATATGTGTACAAATACACGTATATTTGATGTGTACGAACAAAAAGGATGCAACGTCAGCTGATGTGTACACATTATATATTATGTGTTCACATAGTTATTATGTGTACACATATATTCGATGTGCAGGGTGCAACTTAATATGATGTGTACACGTCTCTCATTATGTGTACACATTCTTACATACGTATACACATATTATATATGTGTACATATATTCTTCGAATCCTTACACATCAGTTGCCCAGAATTTACATTTTTCATAAAATGCAGAAACGAAACCCAGAAATCACAAAACAAACAGCATTGTACAATGTACAACACTGGACACTTACCGGAGCTCCTTTCAAGCAAAAACGTGAAAGATCTTCAAAACAAGTTTAAATCGCGGAAAATAAAATTTGGAAAAAGCTTTTTGATTTGAATTGGAATGAGTTTAAATTGGGTTAGAGATGAAGAAAAGCTTAAAATACCCTTTAATGAAGGATAGATTTGAAGCGAAATTGGAAAAAAAAAAAAAAAAAAAACGGGAAGCCAGCAGCTGCGCTGCAAAAAATTGGAAAAGAAGAAGAAGAATGGAGGAGAGAGAAATATAGGTTTTTTTCCTTTTTTTGGCTATTGAATTGTTATATATATATATATATATATATATATATATATATATATATATATATATATATATATATATATATATATATATATATATAGCATGGCCATTTTGCATTTATTCAAACTTTGAGGGTGGGTTTTATGGGAACACATAAATATCCTTAATCATTAATTAGAGGGGTGTCCCCCACACCCAATTCTTTATAACCCTTTTTTTTCTTTTGGGGACTCAAAAGTCCCCCTCACCCAAAGGACCCACCTGACTAACATATGCCCTCTAAATGTATTATCTGCATGCTCCAATCCAAGGTATTGCTCCCAAGAACCATAAACATTCTCCTCTGCAAACAGGACAATAAACATCTTCAGCTCGGGCAAACCACCGCAATTAAGCTGACCCACAAACTTATATGTAATTCAGGATGATCTCAAGGGGAGGGAGAAAATACAAGATAGCATCAATACAGTACCTGAAAACAGCCCGAAACAATGTTAGAGTCCTGAAGGTATTCAGGTCGCCCCAATGATAAAAATGCAAATTTCCACTAGCCATCAAAAGAGTAGAGAGTCAGCACCCAAATGAATCATAGGGCTTTCAAAAATTAGAAAAATGGAGAAGCTTGCTGTTAGCTTGAATAACCTTAGAAGTTTTGACTGATGACAAAGGAACAAATCCAAAGACTTGTTCCTTTGGATCACTGCAGCTGAATAATTAATTACGTAAAATAATTTAAGTGGGAACATTAATTGTTATCTTAAAATCTAATGTTAATCTTGATAATCATGCAGAGATGTACGAGATAAGAAAAGTTTGCATAAGATAGGGATAAACTTGAAGATAAGCAAGGAGTTCAATTAGGACTCAAACACTTGAAGGTCTTTGGAGTTCCAATTGCTCAAGATTTCTCAAGTATTCAAGGCTATAAAATGAGAAGTATTTTAGCTATTGAAGATACGCACAAATACAGAGAGTTTAGAGCACTAACATAGAAGTCATTCTAAATTGTATTTGAGTAGTCGTCTAGCTATAGGGAACTAAGTGAAGAATTCCTTAAGATTGAGTTTATATTGTTCTCAGTCTTAGTTCATCTGTAGTAGAATCTATCGAGTTGTACTAATTACTTTCATAGAAGTTCTATAAGAGTACACACCATTTTAGTCCTGCACTTGAAGAAACTTCGTTGATTGTGAAAGAGGTCACTATAAGATTGGAGTTAGTCCTAGGTTAGTAAGAAGGTAGTCTCATAACCAAGTGAGTCTTTCAAATAGTGAATTTAAAATCCTACTTCAGAGAGTAGGTCATAAATTTTTGATCCCTAGTTAACGGGGTTTTTCCACGCTAGAAACTGTGTTTATTTACCTACTTTTACTTATTACACAATTAATCAGTAAAGGAACACATATAGGGAACTGGTCCTTCAGTAGTGGTATGTCTTGGGAAATAACAATTAGTATCAGAGCAGGTTATCCTTGAAAAGGCTAACACCTAGGATTAGAATGAGTACATCACAAGAAAATTGTGAGGGTCAGTCTACTTTTAGGACACCTTTGTTTAATGGAAAATACTACTCATGTTGGAAAGAAAGGATGAGAGATCATCTTCAAGATGAAGACTATGAGTTATGAGACATAGTCACTGAAGGTCCCATGATTCTAATGAAGAAAGATGCTAAAGAAAATGATGTTCGTAAAACCAGAAAGGAATGCACAGCTGAAGACTTGAGGCAATGGGAAAAGAATGCCAAAGCTAGAAAGTGGCTTGTCTGTGGACTTAGTCCTGATGAGTGCACTAGAATTCGTGGGTATTCCACTGCCAAAGAAATTTGGGATGCTTTGCAGGTTGCTCATGAAGGAACTAGTCAAGTGAAGAGATCTAGAGGTAGACTTCTTTTTGCTGCATATGAAAGCTTTAAAATGAAAGAAGAAGAATCAATTTTTGAAATGTAGACTAGGTTTAATGCTATTTAATCTGAAATTATCTCTTTGGGAAGAGTTTTTACTATTGAAGATAGAGTTGAAAAAATTCAAACTAGAGTTCTTCAAGTCATCTTGCGAAATTAAGGCTTGTGCCATTATTGAAAGTAAGGATCTTACCACACTTTCCTTAGATGAGCTTATAGGTAATCTGAAAACTTATGAACTAAGAAAAAATGTTAGGAACATAGGTGAACCAGTTAAAACTGAACCTAACATATCCTTAACTGCTGCTGATAAGTCTGTTGATGATAAGGAACTGGTCCTTATAGCCAAAAGTGTCAAAATATACTTGAATAAGAAAAAGGGGGCTAGTGGACAGGGTAGGCCTTCTAATATGAAACAGGCTGGAGAATGCTTCAAGTGTGGAAGCATGGAGAACTACATCAGCAAATGTCCAGTGATGGAAGAAGAATGGAGAAAGAGATATGTTGAGGAAAGAAGAAAGGCTAGAGAACGGGTCCACAAGAAAAGTGGAAATCCTAAAGCTATGGTTGCTGGTTGGCAAGATAGTGAGAATGAGCAATTAGATGATGATCTGGATGATGAGCTTGCTCTAATGGCTCTTGAAGATTCAGATAATGAAGAAGATGATGAGGTATATGTTTCTAAACTCAAAGAGGATGTGAAAAAAATGCATAGGGAAAAATTAGTTAAAGTGTTTCACAATGCTAAATGAGTTTAAATCTCCAAGGGATATTAAAGATCAATTGCATGATGAAATTGAAAGTTTAGAAACAGAACACAAAAAGGTTGTGATTAAAAGTGACACTTTGAAAAGGAAAATTAGCATGCTAGAGGAATAGGTCCTCACACTTGAATCAACTGTTCAGGAACTAGAAATTGAGAAAGTGGAAGACAAAAAGGGTGAAAATGTAGGGTGTTGCTAATTCTCATCAGCTTATTGCTGAAGAAAAATTGAAAGTTACAGTTGATGAACTGTATGATAAAGATGAAAAGATAAGATCTTTGGAAGAGGATTTAGTTAAAACAAAGAAAGATTTAAGCAAAACTATAAAATGGAACAAGCCCTCTGAAGCTTTAGAATGGTTACAGGAAAATCATAGTAGTAATAGGAAGGGTATTGGGTTTATGAAATCTCTGTCACTGCCCAAATGGAACCCAAAGAGTAAGTATCTATCTCTTCATGAGAATTGGTTATGCACACACTATGGGAATACTGGTCACTCGAAAAGAAATTGCCAATCTCTAGCAAAGGTTGCAGAAAGGAATAGGTGCTATAAACCTGTTCAAAACTCTGTGGCAAAGAAAACTGTTCACATAAAGAAAGCATTACCATTCTGGGCTAAGAAAGATCTGATTCATCCTTTTTCTCAAAGAAAGAAACCCAAACTAGTTTGGGTTCTTAAAATTGACCCCCAAATTTCTTTTGCAGGCTAGAGTGAAGGAGAGGAGCCACAAATAGTAGATGGAAAGTGGTTGCTCAAGGCATATGACAGGACATAAGGAACTGTTCTTTTCACTCTCAAATTTTCAAGGAGGAAGTGTTTCCTTCGGTAATGGTAAGAAAGAGAAAATTGTTGGCATTGGAAAGGTAGGTAGGTCTAATTCACATAGCATAGATAATGTGTTTCTAGTAGATGGTTTGAAGCATTGCTTATTGAGTATATCTCAATTGTGTGACAAAGGTAATAATGTTAATTTTTCTTCTACTGGTTGCACTGTGACTAATTAAACTTCTGGAGAGATCATTTTGCAGGGAAATAGGCATGGAAATATCTACAAAGTAGATCGATTGGCACTATCTGATGGCAGCATGAGCTGTCTAAGTGTAATGCAAAATGATCTCCTCCTATGGCACAAAAGAATTGGTCATGCTAGTCTTTCGCAATTAAACAAACTAGTTTCTAAGGACTTGGTGATAGGACTTCCTAACATCAAGTTGAAGGAAGAAAGAGTTTGTAGTGCTTGTGCTAAGGGGAAGCAGGTAAAGTCATCCTATAAACCAAATAAACATGTCAGTACTACCAAACCTTTGGAACTGGTCTATATGGATCTTTGTGGACCAATAAGAAAAATGAGTCGTGGAGGTAAGAAATATGTTATGGTAATGGTTGATGATTATTCTAGATTTACTTGGACTCTTTTTCTTGCATCTAAGGAAGAAGCATTTAATGCATTTTTAATATTTGCTAAGAAAATTCAGAAAATATTAGATAGTCATATTGTTGCTATAAGGTCAGATCATGGTACTGATTTTGAGAATCAAATGTTCTTTAACTTTTGCAATGAAAATGGTA
This sequence comes from Petunia secreta, assembly GCA_029990175.1. Taxonomy (NCBI): domain Eukaryota; kingdom Viridiplantae; phylum Streptophyta; class Magnoliopsida; order Solanales; family Solanaceae; genus Petunia; species Petunia secreta. The sequence goes on from JARKIP010000038.1 coordinate 5,559,844, forward strand.
TTGATCATAACTTCTCTTCACCTAGAACTCCACAACAAAATGGAGTAGTTGAAAGGAAAAATAGGACCTTAGAAGAAATGGCTATGACCATGCTATTATCTGGAAAACCTTCCACAAAGTGTTTTGGCTGAAGCTTTTAATACTGCTTGCTATATAATTAATAGATGCATGACAAGACTATTGTTAGAAAAGACCCCCTACGAGTTACTTAAAGGAAGAAAACCTATTATTGCACATCTTAGGGCTTTTGGTTGTAAGTGTTTCATTCACAATAATGCAAAGAATGCTTTAGGAAAATTTGATCCTAGAAGTGATGAGGGAGTCTTTATAGGTTATTAATTACATACCTAGTCATATAGGGTATTCAACAAGAAAACTATGAAAATAGAAGAAAGCATGCATGTCAAGTTTGATGAATCTGACAATCTATCTCAAGAACAGGTACAAGAGGATGAAGAAATTGGAATGTCGAGGCATGGTGAACCTGTTCCTCAACAGTTACAATCTGTGTCAGGTGAATCAGTGAGTAGTGAATTACAAGGAACAATTCCTTCAACTGAAACTGGCAAAGGTACCACAGAAACAGGGGAAATGCTACTACATCAGGAACTGTTCCTCAACATGAATACCCACAGGATGGATTAGTTCCAAAGCTTTACAAATACCTAAGTTCTCATCCTGTGGATCAGATAATTTCAGAGAAAGATGCTGGAATTCAAACTAGAGCTGCACTCAAGAGTCACAACCTGTGTGCCTTTAATGCCTTCTTATCTCTTGTTAAACCCAAAAATATAAAATAAGCACTGAAGGATACAGATTGGATCAAGGCTATGCAGGAAGATTTGAATTAATTCCAAAGAAGCCGAGTTCGGCATCGGGAACCTAAGCCAAGGAACAGGTCCATCATAGAAACCAAATGGGTTTTAAGAAACAAACTTGATGAGGATGACATGGCAATCAGAAATAAGGTTAGATTAGTTGTTCAGGGATATAGCCAAGAGGAAGGCATTGACTATGATGAGACTTTTGCTCCAGTTGCAAGATTGGAAGCAATAAGACTTCTTATAGCCTTTGCTACTTACATGGATTTCACTCTACATCAAATCGATGTTAAGAGTGCCTTTTTCAATGGTTATTTGAAGGAAGAAGTGTATGTCAAACAACCACCAGGTTTTGAGAATGAACAGTTCCCTGAACATGTCTACAAATTGGACAAGGCTTTGAATGGACTCAAGCAGGCACCAAGGGCTTGGTACGCAAGGTTATCAAAATTCCTACTTCAGCATGGATATGAAAGAGGTAAAATTGATAGAACATTGTTTCTGAAAGGAACATCTCTTAATTGTTCAAATTTATGTAGATGATATAATATTTTGTGCTACTTATGAAAATCTGAGTAAGGAATTTGCAAGCTTGATGGAGAGTAAGTTTGAGATGAGCATGATGGGTGAACTAAATTTCCTTTTGGGTTTATAAATAAAGCAAACCTCAAATGGAACCATGATCCATTAGCAGAAATATGTTAAGGAACTACTTAAAAGGTTGATATGGATAATACTAAGGAAATTGATACACCAATTGCCACTGCTACTAAATTATAAATTGATGAACATGGTAATTCAGTTGATCAAAAATTGTAGAATACTCCTACCCTCAATATGATACAATGGAGCGGAATACTCCTGCTCCTGGGGCGAAATACTCCTGCACCCAATATGATATGCAATGTAATGCATATGAATGACATATAATGCATATGAATGCAATGTGATGCAATAATAATCCTTCACCGGCGCGGGACTTTCATTGACAGCCGGGAAGTAGATGCCAACTCAGAGCCAGAGTACAATGCTCAGATCCTCAATGCAATACCAACAACAGGACATAACATATAATATACAACGTAAATTCAAAGATAAGGCATAATGAGTACGCCTATTGGCAGCTACACACGTAAGGATCACGTGGTAGAAAATCCATAAGGCCAGGTGCCTCCAAAGAAATGGATATAAACACTTACCTTGTTATAAAGTTAGTACATCCACTCAATAACCGTTTGTCCTTTGGTTTCATTGCCAAACGTTCCCACTCTATTCAATAAGCAGAAAAATATATCAAATTAGGCTAAAGGCTTCATTCCTCAAATCTTAGGGCAATCCGGTTAGGAACCTGATACCCTATTCGCATACGCAATACGCTGGCCAGGTCTATGTACAGGGTTTAAGGTCACATAACCAAACCCTAAATAAATTACATTTATATGTTGCCCATAACTCACTGAGTACGAATATATAATCAATTCCATTATCGGGGTCCATTTGACCCTTTAAACTATTAATTGAACTTATTAAAACGATGTCTAATATTTCAAGTTTTACCGTTAAAGTATATTCAAACACACGTAATAAACTCAAATAATATATTAGGATCATTACCTGAATGTTTTGGGGTAAAGATTCTACTATTTTCCCGGCTCTTTTCTCATTTTCTGGCATTTTTCTCTCGTTGCTTCTCAGCTTTCTGCTTTCATTTTTGTTTCTGTTGCTCTGTCTCATTTCTCATTATCTATACTTGTTGACTTTATATATAAGAGGGTACCACCGCCTCTTTCATTTCTATATTTTGTCATTTTGTCTTTTTTTTGCTTTTTCCTTTAAGATTCGCTGCTACGGTAAAAATTAAAACGGTACCCTACGATATTCGAAATAATTCCAACTTTTGCATACAAGTTATACAAAATATATGTAACATACTCGCGAAGGCGGATCTCAAATAGGACTCCCGAAACTCAAGATGCGAATTTAAATAGAAAAAGTCAAATTATTTAACTTTTGGCATTTTAGCGGAAACTAGTCGAACAACATCGAAATTCACTTTCGAAAGTTTACAAAAATCACAAATAATCATACGAACCTAACGGCGCTTTCAAATTTCGAATCGGAGCTCATTCGGCAAAACCGAGCTCGAAAATCTCTTTTTAATATTTATCGCCAATAAAAACTGAAACCTTCTTCCGATGCCTACCAAACGAGGTCTGATTTAGCTCAAATTTTACAGACAGGTCCTAATGGATATTACGAATATTTTAAAATTATCGACACACCAATCGAAGTTCTGACTTCCGAAACGACTGACCGAGGTCGTTTCATTCTCCTCCACTTAAACTCTCGTTCGTCCTCGAGCGAGCCTAAATCTAAAGCAAGATTCACGCTGATAACAAAAGAACTTGCACGACCTTCATAAACTATCCCACCGAATTTTTCTCATGATTATAGAATTAAAATTATAACACGAACACCGAACTCTTGGAATAAAACATATCTGGATAATATGATAACACCATTGCCCGGATTATTCTGAATAAGATGATCCTTCCTCGATCACGAGAGGAGAGTTCTACATTTTTGAAACAAAGATACACGGAACTTTGAATGGGTTAGCATGATTAAGCCGATAATCACCTCTTCAATATACCTTTCGATATAGAACAAGTCGATGAAACTAGGAATTAGCTCACACTTGATGCAATAGGGGAAGCTTTTGAAGTACCTTGTCATTACACACTATAGAAAATTTGATGCAAGCTATATCATATTTTTACGAACGCACTATGCAACATCTCAGCTGATGTTAGTGTTGTTCCGCAAGCTCCTTGTGGGAATGTAGTTACTCATATCCTAATGTTTGTCAAAGGTTCATCTGAACAGGGTCTATCATATAAGGATAAGGATCACGCAAATAATACTGGATAGTATGATGCAAACCAGGAATGATCTTCAGACTGAACATCTACTTCAGGTTATTGTCTTTGAATTGGAAATATATTGACTTGAAAAAGTAAAAATAAAAGAGACATGTAGTTGGACCATGAGCTGAGGCAGAATACCAGCAACAAAGTTGATTACATGTGCACTTATAACGCTAAAGTAACTTCTCAAAGAGTTAAGGTGTGAAAGAGATATACATACCAATGATGGATTGTCGACAAGCTGTACTAGACCTTTAACTCTAAATTTCCATGAAGTAAAACAGCGTCAGTGTGAGGATCCAGTTCTAGTTGAATACCGACAGATAGCCAAAAGAAAACCAGAGTCACTATACAGGGTTACTACTGACGGTGTTCTCACATATAAAGATAGACTTTGTGTCCCTGATGTTACAGATTTACGTGGACAGATTATGATAGAGGCACATTATTCCAGATACACTGTTCATCCAGGTTCGACTAAGATGTACAATTGGTGGGACGGGATGAAGTGAGACATAGCAGAATTTGTGGCTCAGTGTTCTAATTACCAGCAAGCTAAAGTTGTGTCATCTTTCCAGACTTTATACTTTCAGCAGATAGGTACATATATATGATCAGTTTGCCAGCTTATCTCTATCATTAATAGATTATTAGTGGGTTTAGCAATGATCGACACTCATTGTAGATTTCTGTCGTGGCCTTACTTTGGGTCGTGAGAAAAGTGATATCAACACCTCAGAAATTTAATATTACCATTCAGTATTTGGAGGAAGGCTCCTCCACTTAAAGCACAAACTCATGCAGCCATTTGAATAGGAATAGCCATCCTCGCACAGTCTGCTGGACTAAAGAAGATTTAGCTAAAAGCTGAACGTAGGCAGACCTAAGCTACCAACTACCCTTTCGAGTTGCCAAACAGCTGCAACTCTCAAGTTCACAACTCCATACCTTTGTCGTAAATACCACCGCCTGATGGATGGTACTTCTATATAAAAATTTTGGCAGAGTTTCCCTTGAAACTGGACGATCTGCAAAAACAGAACCAGCACTATACTATACATGAGAATGGATACCCGGATAAACTGATATCCAAAACAATAATATGCTTACCCAGCTACAATAACACGTACTCTGGCTCAACACAGGGAACGTCACAAGCGGCTACTAACCGCTCAAGCTTACTAGTGTCGAACAAAGAAGAGATGGCAACGGACTGAGGAAATAAATAATTAGAGCTTTAGGAAGCTCTTCTTCTTAATTATTTGGCTACCAGCGCTAGACTACTTTCGAGTCAGGCTAACCGAAGAATCGCAATTGAAGAAACAGATATTAAAGGAGCTTTATGGAACAACATCTATGCCAATTTGACCTTCCAATAAGAAGGAAACTCTGATAATTTACCAGAAACCCTTATATAACCCAGACCAAGAAGAAGGAAACTCTGCTGCATACACCTCCTTCTAGCAAGCACAAACCTGAACAAATACCACACCTACAACCTGGAACAACCAGGCCAACACCTGCAAACCCAAATCCCTTCTCTAAACACCTACTAACCACTTGAACAAAACATCTGCAATCACTAAAACTCCCTCAACAACTACAAGCACCTGAACACCTTTAACTTTCACTTATTACCTGAACACCAAAATCAGAGCTTCCCCTGAGCCACCAAGGATAAAAACTGCAACCTGGACCACCTTACTAACCTCCAGACTACTCCAACCTGCAATACCAAACTCCTACACCATTGCAGACCTATGCATTCCACTACTCCCTTATCTCCTACTGCTCCTATACTCACACCACTATCTGAACCACCCCTGAACAAACTTCAACAGCCTGAACAGACTCCAAAGCTAACTGCACCTCCACTAACCAAGCAAACACCACCTGAACCCCTCAGATTACTAATTCCAGCTCAGAATACCAACTAAACAAACTAAACAAAATGCAGTTCATATAAGATCAGATTTGATTTGTGCAGATCTGTGCATCATTCACAAGTTAACAGATTCAAATAAAGAAACTAGATACAAAATGATGAAGATGTAAACTCTTTTTTCTTTTTTAGACGTTTATGGTAAAGAGCTAAACAAGCTGCTACACACACGTATCATGATGAAGACTGGATTTTTTTAACTAAGTTCTGCATAACAGTTCCTGAACAAACACCTAGTCCTCTTTTATATAAACTATCCATGAGGGCATTTAGGATTCAAAAACCAACATTAAAGCTTCAAAGTTGAGCTCGAAAACTGATTTTTTTTATGCCAGTTTAATCAGCTTTAGTACCACCAAATAACTCAATATACTATTCACAATTTTGCATAACAGATTCAATGAAGGGAAAACATATAAAGAAAATATAAAAGGTCGAGCATTTTACCTGCTGCGATGCAGTGAACGAGGGGTGCAAATTCGAAGAAAATGCGACTTGAATGCAAGCGATGACACTAACGATATAGCGATAACACAAACCAAACTCAGGAGCAAAAACCAGAAACAGAACACTATGTATTTTTTGATCCTTTTCAAGAAAACTTAATCAAAATGTATCCCTTCCTATTTTCCCTCTGCCTCTCTTTTTAAGAACTCTCTGCTGCCCTAAAAACTGAACCCCTGCCTCCCAAAGTCCCCTCCCCCCCCCCCCCTTTAAAACCCTGAAAGTGATAAATTTATAGTAAAAAACTCTAGGGTTTTACCTCTAGTGTAATTCCGAAAATACTCCTCCCTTTTTATCCCTCCACTTGTGAGATAAGGGCGAGAAGGGTCAAAATTGCGCACTTCTCGTCATTATCTTCAAGAGAAGTGATCAAAGGGCTCGGATTCGAACTTGATTTGAAATAAACGGACCAGATAGCTCCCCAACGGGTCTTGCACGGAAAAAGCAAAGAGGGAACGTGGGGGGGACCAGGGACCACTGATTTTGGCGGATTCGATCCAATTTGGGGGAAAATCAGCTGATTAAATTAGGGGAAAAGGGATTAGGGTTTAGATTCGGGTTAGGGGGAAGGGTTAAGGGGATTATATGTTGACACCCAATTTTCCCCGACTTTAAGTTAATATTAAATAACAAAGTATATTTATTTAAAAGATGTGCCAAAAAGGGCAATTTTATAAATTTTAAATAGTCAAATTGATAATTTTGTGTAAAAAGGCCAAAATCGCAAAACATAACCTCATATCCGACCCACCCTTGCAAACCCCTTTTAAAACAAAATACTTAACGTAGAAATCCCTAATCAGTTCCTCAATCCCTCACCCGCGACCCAAAACCCGTTAACCCATTTTCTTCTTCCTGACCCGCGATTGATTTCAACTTCGAATCAGTCCAAGAAATCGTACTCTCTGGTCACCCTCTCTCACCAGTACAAGCTTAGCTGATCTCCATCGTTCATTTTAAATCGCAGATCAATCCGAGCCATCAATCCATTCCAACGTTCGTTTTCCTTAGAGATAAGGGTGTAATGGTACAATCCCTAAGGGGATTAGACCATTCCACCCTCGTCTCAAAAGGATAAGGTAGAAAAGAAGCAAGGTTGGATGGGAAAATTCAAAAAGAATATGAAAACCCTAAAGCTCAGGTATATATAGTCTTATTTTGTTCATTTTAAAGGGGGGTTCGAAGGAAAAACGGCAGCATTTTCGGTATACATAAATATTTTCTCAGTTTTAAGAAAAAGATATACATATAGCTTATTATTTCTGTTTTGGAATTCACGCATTGTTTTTCGAGTGTGTCGTCGCTTCATTATACTAGTCGTCGACCTTTCTCGCGTCGACTTTATTTGAGTCGCTTGGTCGAGTCGCGTATTCTTCGGATCCTTCGCCCTAGTCGCTGCTCGCAAAAAGGTAATCCTCTTAACTAGTATGTTTACTTATTTCATTTGCTTAATCTGAATATTGTTAGTTCAGTTATGTATATATATTTTTTAGATATGAATCTGTCGTAGTATTGGTTAAAAAATATATATAAAAACTTGTCTTGTTAAGTTGTGATAAAATGTGAACATTTTTAAAGTTAGAAACATAGTTTGTTGCTTTAGTATAGTTTTGAATGAATAACATATTATTAAAGCTATATTTGGTTGGGTGTTATGGCTAGTGGTTCTGGAATTTTAATGGCCCAGCTAGTACAAATCTTTCCTCCTGGATGTTAACTAGTTCTTCTAAAGCCTGTTAATATTATCTATTCCCTTGTGTGTCCTTTTCTTTTGAGTTTCGGTTCTGGTTCATTGCTTTGGCTGTGGTGGAGGCTGTTTTGGGTAGTTGCAGGCAGAGTGAAGTTTCTGGTTTGGAAGGGATTGCTTTGGCTCAAGCTTTCAGATAGCATAGATGCAGCAGGGGTGTTCTTCTCCTGGTGCTTTCATTTTTGCAGTTTTGGCTGGTATTAAAGGAGTAGAAAAGGGATGCATGTTCTGGTTTGGTGGAGTTCGTGTTCTTTGTTAGATTATGTGTGAGGAGAAGTGCAGGGCAGTGAGGGAGTTGTTCAGGTGGTCCTAAAGATTGTTCTGGTGGTTCTTGGAGTGCTGCAGGTTCTGGAGTTGGTGCTAGGGTGTTGCAGGATCTGTCCTAGGTGGTTTCCAGGGGCATAGAAGTTTGGTTGGCTGTTCAGGAGCTAGGGGAGGAGTCTGAAAGGTCTGTGAGTGTGAGGCAGGGTAGTTTAGGGAGTCATAGGAGTGTGTTTCGGGTTCTTGTTGCTTGAACCAGTTTCAGGGTGGTGTGCAGGTGTCTGGAAGAGGTCTTATTGGTTTCAAATTGGTTGTTGTGGTCCTGTGAAGAGATGATAGGCTGCAGGTCCTGGGAATAGCAGGGTGTCTTCCTGGTTTTTGTTTTTGGCTCTTGGAGTTGGTGAATGTGTAAAGGCAGCTAGGGATGCTTGATATGTGTATGTGCAGTTGGTGAGGGAGTTGTTTAGGCTGTTTTGTAGGTGCCTGCAGTTAGTTTGATAGGGGTCTGTTATGTTTTGCCAAGGAGAGGAGAACAGAAGCAAGTGGTGATGTTGGTTCAGGAGTTTTCAAGTGAGTTTTAGGCTTAGAGTTGGTTCTGTGTGGGAGTTTAGCCGGTGTTAGGATTGTTCTGGTGGCTTGCAAGTTTTAGCAAGGTGTTCTGGTGTTTAAGAGAGTGTCCAGGGAGTCTGTTATGTTTGCTTCAGTTCTGGATGGTCTGGGGTATAGGGGCAGCTTGTAAGAAGCTGTCTTTGGTTGCTTTAGGATGGAGAAGTTTATTTAGGAGCTTTGTCTGGTTCTGTCTGAAGCAAGGGCTGAGATGTGGGATTCCATGGAGTATAAATATCTGAATTTGGATATGTTGCTTGATCCCCTCGTTTCTCCCTGTTGTTGTACCAAGAATAAAATCTGGATTGATGCTCCTCCTAAACTAATTTGAATCAGCATGTTCCCATAGGGATTGAGATTTAAATTTTTTGCATCGTTTTGCTAAACATTTGTCCTTTACTAATGGTCTGCTACTTGCAAAATTTTGTATTCCTTGCTACCATTCAAATGTTTTGTACCAGTTACCTTCGTCTGTTTTAAATTAGTTTCCGCGTGTGTTTGACTTGTTAGCATTGTAAATTTATCATAAAGTTTGGATGTTTCATCTTATTGGCTGCTATCAGTATTGAAGCATAATAGCTTTCTGCACCTCTCATTTTGCGTCATTGACTTGGATTAATTTAATTCTTGTCTTGGGTTTGGAGTTAGTTGTACTGATTTGCAACTTGTATTGAAAAGCTCAATCTTATAAGAAGAAAGTTCATGCTGTGTTCATCTACGTGCTCCTGGTCATTTACTGCATCTTTGTTCAGTTTCATTGCACATGGTGTTTTTTTTAGACTTCTCCAAGATTGATTAAGATCATGTGTGTATGCATTTAGGTGTCTATTTTTAACCTTCACAGGGTGTAGCAAGTGTGTGAGAACTTGTTTAGCTTGATTGTAGTATGTTCTTAGCTAAGAGTTTGTTTTATTTGATTGAATTTGAGTTGAAGATCTTCTCTGTAAGCTATGTTTAGTATTCGTCGTTGTACCCAATTTTATTAATTTTTCCAGTATTGATCCTAATCTTTATCTCTTATCTATTTTTGCATGAAACCCCTTGGGATGAGTTCCGGCAAAACTCACAAATTGGGACGGCTGTTTGCATTTGAAGTTATTTGCTCCGCTCCGCATTTTCGGGACTTGATATCCCCGAAAATGTAAGAAAAGAAAAAATGAAAATCACAAAGTCCAAGGCTCAATGATTGAGTTTGCGCTTCCGGGTTCTATTTTCTAAACTCCATCCTTTCCCGCTCCCTTAGAAAATGCATGTTGTATAGGATTTCCCCATAGACCGGATTAGTAGCCCGGTAGGATAGAAATGATATTTGAATTGTGAATAATTATTGTAAATTACTCAAATTATTTTATATGAATGATTTGTATCATTTCTTTGCGAATCGCCAATTAATTTATGGATGTTTAGAATCATTTGTCAATTAATGAGTGCAAATAAAATTTGATTAAAATCGTACCTTCGTCATAACTTGCATTTGAATTACTTATTTATTGATTATATTAATATTCAATTATTTATTTATTTAATTGTAACGACCCTCAAATAGTCGTTACGGGATCCGGGACCTCGATTTGCGTGTCGACAGTCCCAAAAGCTCCGTTAGGTCATTTATGACCCGTCTGTAAAATCTGAGTCGAAACGGAGTCCGTTTGATAGGTTTTCGAGAAAAGGATCCGTTTATGAAATTCGGGAAAGGAATTTGGGGTTTCGATAGGTCGTTTTGAGTAAACGAACCCCGATGGAAAATCTGAGCGCACCGTTAGGTCCGTCTCGTCATTTATGATATGTAGCAACCTTGAAAATTGAAAACGGACCTCGTTTGATAGGACTTTTGATAAAGTCCCCGTTTCGGAAGTTTAAAAGAGTTAAAAGAGGTTTCCGAGCTCGATTTGAGCAAATGAGCTCCGATGAGAGATCCGAAAGTTCCGTTAGGTTCGTATAGTCATTTGTGACTTGTAGCAACTTTCGGAATTGGATTCCGAGGTCGTTTGGTAAATTTCGCTATTTTGGCGAAAGTCGAAAATTGAACCTTTGCCGTGGGACCTACTTTTTGAGTTCTGGAGGTCCGAATTGAGTTCCGTCTTGACGAGCATGTCACCCAAGTATTTTATGACTTTTGTGCAAAATTTGAGATCATTCCGAGCTTCGTAGGGTCCCGTTTTGCCCCTAAAACAGTAAAAAATCTGGTGCGACTTTTCTGTTCTGTTTTGGCGCTAACAGCCGGATAAAAGCTGATTTTTCGGCCAATCCGTAAAGAATTCGGAAAAACTCAAAACATGAAAGTTGTAGCCCTTTGAGTTGTGGTTCTAATGGAACCGGTTTCAGGTCATTTGAACATTCCTATCAAAAGTTATGATTTTTTCAAAAGAAGCTGTCACAGAGGCCAAAAAAAAAAAAAAAACTGCTATAAAAAGGCCATTTCGGGCCATTTCGGTTCATAACTTATAAAAATCATTTGGTGAGCTCTTGAGGCGATTTTTGGGTATTTCTTGAAGACCCAATCATACTTACACTTAAGGTAAGCCCTTTCAATCCATCTTTATGTTGATTAACACAAGAATCAAAGGGTTGATTCTTGGAAATGGGTTAGAACCCTAGATTCTTAAGAATTGGGGAAAGACATCGAGCAAGGCTCGCATGTGGAATCTAAGTGTACTTTTGGACTCACGGGAGCGTGGGGAGTCCGGAAAAGTACATTTTGTAAATTTAGGGCTCGGCCCTACCCTAGGAATGCCTATAGGCTTAAATAGCTATAATTGAGCACTCATATGTGCTATATCTTGTCTTAATAGACCTAGTGGAGAGTCCTTCGCGGACAAGGCGAGCGGGAAAGGAGATTCTTCCCGGCATTTGAGCCCGAATTTCGAGGTAAGTGAGACTTGACCTCTATTGTGCTTGTGGACTCTTCCTTCATGCTAGTATGCTTCATGTACGCATATATATACCTAACAATGGTTAGGATTAATGATGTGAATTACTTGCTATTATTGTTTGTTATAAATAGCGAGATTGTGACTCGACCGAGGTATGTGCCGGTCTAAACGCTACGTCGAGGTTGCTTAAATTTATATCGTAGTAACGCTTGCTACGCCATGCTTAGATAGCAAGAACTTGGGACATGGCCGAGGATGTTGCCGGCATGTCATGATAAATGTCTTGCCGAGGATTTTGCCGGCTTTTGTATGATATTGGTACTTGATTTGTTCACGTGCCGGGTTGGGTAGTGCTGTCTATACGTAACCTTGGGTTGGATGACATGGGAGTAGGGATTGTACCCCCAAACTGTGGTCGGGTTAACCTTCGCCTTACGTTCAGCTAGCATAACCAACCTGGGTTACGGTGACTGTGAAATATTATCGTTATTAATATTTCTGTTATTATTTCTGTTATTGTTATTAATGTCGTGGATATTAATACTGTTAGAGGGACACTTGACAGGGGGTGTGGTGTCGCCTATACTATGAGATGTGTCACACTTGACAGGGGGTGTGGTGTGGACACTTGATCTTTGAGATGTGACACACTTGATAGGGGGTGTGGTGTGGTCACTTGATTTATTTAGATACGACGCACTTGACAAGGGGTGTGGTGCGATCGTAGACAGATTTGAAATGAGCCAACGACTACGGGTCGTTGGTCTACTTATTCATGATTGTGATAGTGACTTCCGGTCACGGTATATGGTTGATACTTAGTAGTGGTGTTGCTAGTCCATCGTAGGTCTAGGTTAGTCGGCACGGGAGTAGAGATTGGACCTCCAAACCGCCGCTGAGTTGACCTATGCCTTACGTTGGATGGGCATAATCCTTGAGACTTCTGGTTACTACTTGTGTGTATGGAATGTGTTACATCTATTTGTGATTTCACTACTTTATTGTATGATTACTATAGTATGTTGTTGCTTATGATGCATGTAGCGACTTGTCCCGCAAGGGTACCTTAGCGGGCCTGTCGGTGATCTTACTGGGCTTCGGCTCATAACTTACTCTGCTACGTGCGCAGGTCCTTCATCCAGTCAGCAGCCCGGACGTTAGCGGTTCCCGAGGCTTCTGAGACTTTTGATTGAGGTGAGCCGACCACACAGACCGTGGTGGCATACCGCCGGAGTCACTTAGAGATAGGACTCAGATTTCTTTGATGTATATTCATACTTTATTGAGTCACTCTTAGAATGCTCCAATTCTTTTGTGGATATATTCTTTTGGACTTCACACTTTTATATTTATATATCTATTTATGATCTTTTCACATTATTGTTCTTTTCCGCATCTTGTTTCATTGGTTCGCCTAGGCAAATATTGTTTAGGTGCCATCACGAGCCCTTGAAAATTGGGTCGTGACAGTTTGGTATCAGAGCTCTAGGTTCTAATTCGAGTCCTGGGAGTCTTGGAGCAGTGTCTGAGTAGAGTCTTGCTTATGGGTATGTTGTCGACCATACTTATGAGCGAGAGGCTACAAGGGCATGTTAGGAAATGTTTTCCCTTCGTTTCATCTCTATTCGTGCTGAGTAGCTTATATAGGTGCTGACCCTTTTTCGTGTATTGTATCAGATGGCGAGGACGCGAGCATAGAAGCTAGGAGGGCTGCATCTTCTACACCCGCGTCTGCAGGAGAGCCATCAGCACCTACGCAGCCGCCAGCTGCTAAGAAGACTCGGGCAGGTCGCCCATCAGCCACTAGGCAGGACACAGCTATCCCTGCGGTGTCCGCAGCGACTCTGTCAGCATCTATTCCCCCTGTGCCTGCTGTTGTGCCAGGCACCGTTGTGATCTCTTCAGAGGAGTATATGGGACTGATGGCCTTGTCTAGCCATCAGGTCCCTGTCAGAGATGATGTTGCAGCTCCTGTTTCGGCTCCTCAGCCGACCACACCTGTTATGAGCACGCCTACTTCTGAGGCTGCTCCTGATCATATTGCCCAGCCTTCTGCTTCTGCTCCTCAGGCAGGTCCTGTTATTTCTACTCCTCCTATGGGCACTGAGGAGGTTGCCAAGAGGATAGAGTCATTCATGAAGCTTCAGCCTCCAGAGTTCGACGGTACCTCAGCTACATGTACTGCCTAGAGGTACATTCAGAAGTGTGAGAAGATTTTGACAGTTCTTGGTACTAGAGACACCTTAGGGGTGCAGTGTGCTTCTTTCAGATTATCGGGAGATGCGGAGACATGGTGGGTCTCCATGATGCGGCAGAGGTCTAGTGACCTCCCTCCTTTGTCTTGGGCTGAGTTCGTGTCTATGTTCATGAGCAGGTTCGTGCCCCAAAGTCGGCACGATGCTCAGAGGCGCGAGTTTGAGGGGTTGAGGCAAGGAAACCTGTCTGTTTCAGAGTATGACACCAGGTTCTTGTAGTTGTCTCAGTTTGCGCCGGCTATGGTGGCTCAGGAGAGGGACAAGGTCCTCCGGTTTGTTGAGGGTCTTCATCCCCGCTTGCAGGTAGCTGTTGCCCCTGATATGGGCAACAAGTCATATTTTGAGATAGTTGATGTGGCGCGGCGGATGGAGGATATCTTCGCCAGGGCTGACGCGGAGAGGGCGGCCAAGAGATCGCGTCAGTCTGGTGGGTATAGTGGATCCGCTCAGTGGGGTCAGGGTCATCAGGGCCGTTCTCAGTCTAGGCCCCAGGCTGCTGCTTTGCCTGCCCAGGATTTTTCTTCAGAGACCCCGAGGCCTCAGTCATCCCAGAGGCGGGGTGGCTCTTCGCAGTCTGGTCCGCCGCAGTGCAGGAGGTGCCATCAGAGGCATCATGGGAGGTGTTCATCTGGAGGTGGTCATGGCAGATGTGGTAGAGGCGGTAGAGGAGGTAGAGGTGATGGATGTTTTGAGTGTGGGTCTCCAGAGCACTATGTCAGGAGTTGCCCTTATGTTTCATCAGGTCGCCAGGGATCCGCAGCTATGGTACCATCTGGTCCTCAGGCCGCTAGGCCCGTTTCTCAGATTTCTCCTAGACAGCAGTCTCAGAGAGCTCCGGGTTCAGGAGGCTCGGCGCAGGTCTATGCTATGACTCGTCAGGATGCTGAGCCATCCAATGATGTCATCACAGGTATTATTTCTGTCTGTGGCCGCGATGCTTATGCTCTTATTGATCCGGGGTCTACCTATTCGTATGTGTCGCCGGGATTTGCCCCTTGCTTGGGCAGGGATCTGGTCTTCTTAGATGATCCCTTTATGGTTGCCACCCCTGTCGGGTCTTCTATATGTGTAGATAGGGGTTATCGGCAGTGTATGATCTCCATCTGTGGTGTAGAGTCCTTAGTGGACCTGATGCTGCTCGATATGTCTGATTTCGATGTCATTATGGGCATGGATTGGCTGGCTTCCTGTCATGCGACTTTGGATTGCCATGCCAAGTCCGTGACGATCGGGGCAGAGGGTGAGTCTCGGGTTGTATGGAGAGGTTCCAGGCCTTCTCCGAAGAGTAGGATCATTTCTTTCTTGGAGGCGCAGAGGATGATATCTAGTGGGTGCGAGGGATATATTGCTTCAGTTCGGCATGTCCGGGCAGAGGAGTTATCCCTTGATAGAGTTCCGGTTGTTTGTGAGTATCCGGATGTGTTTCCTGATGATTTGCCGGGTTTGCCGCCTATGCGGGAGATAGAGTTTTGCATTGATCTATTGCCAGGCACTCAGCCTAAATCTATTCCCCCGTATCGTATGGCTCCTGTTGAGTTAAGGGAGCTGAAGGAGCAGATTCGGGATTTGCTCGATAAGGGCTTCATTAGGCCCAGTGTGTCTCCATGGGGTGCCCCGGTATTATTTGTGAAGAAGAAGGATGGCTCTATGCGGATGTGTATTGATTACCGGCAGCTGAATAAGGTTACTATCAAGAATAGGTATCCTTTGCCGCGTATTGATGATTTGTTTGATCAGCTTCAGGGTGCTACCTTCTTCTCGAAGATTGATTTGAGGTCGGGGTATCATCAGTTGAGGATTCGGTCCGAGGACGTTTCCAAGACTGCTTTTCGTACCCGATATGGCCACTATGAGTTTCTGGTGATGTCTTTCGGGCTTATGAATGCCCCAGCTGCTTTCATGGATCTGATGAACCGAGTGTTCAAGGCCTACCTTGACTCCTTCGTCATTGTGTTTATCGATGATATCTTGGTTTATTCGAGGAGCAGGGAGGAGCATGAGCAGCATTTGAGAGTTGTTCTTCGGACTCTGAGGGATCAGCAGTTGTATGCCAAATTCTCCAAGTGTGAATTTTGGCTCAGTTCTGTATCTTTCCTAGGTCACGTGGTGACCAAGGATAGGGTGTGTGTTGATCTGAAGAAGATAGAGGCCGTTCAGAGTTGGCCTAGGCCTACTTCTCCTACAGAGATTCGGAGTTTCTTAGGCTTGGCAGGTTATTATCGGCGGTTCGTCGAGGGGTTTTCTTCTATTTCAGCACCTCTGACGAAGTTGACCTAGAAGAATGTTCCTTTCCTGTGGTCCGATGCCTGTGAGTCTAGCTTTCAGAAGCTTAAGACTCTGTTGACTTCAGCGCCAGTGTTGGCCTTGCCTAGTGGATCCGGGGGATTCACCGTATATTGTGATGCTTCGGGTGTTGGCCTGGGTAGCATTCTGATGCAGGAGGGTAAGGTGATAGCTTATGCCTCGAGACAGCTGAAGGTCCATGAGAAGAATTACCCTGTCCATGATTTGGAGCTGTTAGCTGTCGTGTTTGCACTGAAGTTGTGGAGGCACTATCTTTATGGCGAGCCATGTGAGATATTCACCGATCATAAGAGTCTCCAGTACTTGTTCACTCAGAAGGACTTGAACGGGAGACAGCGCCGCTGGTTAGAGCTGCTGAGGGATTATGATCTTTCTATCCGGTATCATCCCGGAAAGGCTAATGTTGTAGCCGATGCCTTGAGTAGGAAGTCCATGGGTAGCCTCGCCTATCTTGATGCTGATATGAGGCCGTTGGCCCATGAGTTGCAGGCTTTGTCCATTAGTGGGGTTCGGTTTGATGATTCTGTTCCAGGCCGGGTGCTTGCATATGTGGGGTCTCAGTCGTCTTTAGCTTCCCAGATTCGGGAAAGGCAGTTCGAGGATCCTTATCTGAGAGATCTCCGGGACAGGGTCCTGAGTGGGGGAGTGTCCAGGTTCGTGATTGGTGATGATGGTGCTTTGCGGCTTAACGGCCGGGTATGTGTTCCAGCCATTGTGGAGCTGAGGCAGATGATTTTGGCAGAGGCTCACAGTTCGAGATATTCCATTCATCCGGGTACTGCGAAGATGTATCATGGTCTTCGAGAGCTGTATTGGTGGAAAGGGATGAAGAGGGATGTTGCTGATTATGTATCTCGGTGTTTGAATTGCCAGCAGGTGAAGTATGAGCACCGGAGACCAGCCGGGGTGACCCAGTCTATGCCCATTCCCGAGTGGAAGTGGGAGCAGATCACTATGGATTTCGTAGTTGGTTTGCCGCTGACCGTGGGTAAGCATGATTCGGTGTGGGTAGTAGTTGATCAACTGACGAAGTCGGCTCACTTCATTCCAGTGAGGACTACTTATACCTCGGAGCGTCTGGCTCGTATCTTCATTGAGCAGATTGTGAGATTGCATGGTGCTCCTGTTTCTATCATTTCTGACCGAGGTGCTCAGTTCACAGCTCAGTTTTGGAGATCTTTTCATAGAGAGCTGGGTACTCGGGTCGATCTCAGCACTGCATTTCACCCGCAGACTGATGGCCAGTCTGAGCGGACCATTCAGATCCTCGAGGATATGTTGAGGGCGTGTGCTATTGATTTTGGAGGCCATTGGGATAGCCATTTGCCGCTAGCAGAGTTTGCGTATAATAATAGCTATCAGGCTTCTATCCAGATGGCTCCATTTGAGGCATTGTATGGTCGGAGATGTCGCTCGCCTATCGGTTGGTTCGAGTCTGGTGAGGTCCAGGTGTTGGGGCCCGATTTTATGCAGCAGACCTTAGATAAGGTCCGGGTTATTCAGGATCGACTCCGCACGGCTCAGAGCCGGCAGATATCGTATGTAGATCGGAGGCGGAGAGATCTTGAGTTTATGGTTGGGGACCGGGTATTCCTCAGAGTGTCGCCCATGAAGGGTGTTATGAGATTTGGGAAGAAAGGCAAGCTCAGTCCTAGGTTCATTGGGCCTTTTGAGATATTGGAGCGCGTTGGCGCCGTTGCTTATAGACTGGCTTTGCCTCCCTCTCTGTCTGTTCATCCGGTGTTCCATGTGTCCATGCTCCGGAAGTATGTTCACGATCTGTCTCATGTGATCGATATGGCTTCCGTGGAGGTAGATGGCGACTTAGCTTATTCGGAGGAGCCTATTGCTATTGTGGCTAGAGAGGTCCGTAAGATGAGATCGAAGGTGATCCCGCTTGTGAGAGTTCAGTGGGGGCATCACTTCATTGCCGAGGCCACTTGGGAGCTTGAGTCCGAGATGCGTGAGAGGCATCCGCGCTTGTTCGATGATTCAGGTATGAAATCCTTGTATTTTCTAAGCCTGAATTTGCATTTTTAAGTTTTATTGATTTCGGGTGGTACCGAGGGGTCCTCGAAATCCGTGCCAGCTCCGTGGCTAGTGTGTGGATCCTACCTTAGACTTAGGCTCGTCCGAGGACGGCCGAGAGTCTCAGTGGGGGAGAATGTAACGACCCTCAAATAGTCGTTACGGGATCCGGGACCTCGATTTGCATTTCGACAGTCCCAAAAGCTCCGTTAGGTCATTTATGACCCGTCTGTGAAATCTGAGTCGAAACAGAGTCCGTTTGATAGGTTTTCGAGAAAAAAATCCGTTTATGAAATTCCGGAAAGGAATTTGGGGTTTCGATAGGTCGTTTTGAGTAAACGAACCCCGATGGAAAATCTGAGCGTACCGTTAGGTCCGTCTCGTCATTTATGATATGTAGCAACCTTCAAAATTAAAAACGGACCTCGTTTGATAGGACTTTTGATAAAGTCCCCGTTTCGGAAGTTTAAAAGAGTTAAAAGAGGTTTCCGAGCTCGATTTGAGCAAATGAGCTCCGATGAGAGATCCGAAAGTTCCGTTAGGTTCGTATAGTCATTTGTGACTTGTAGCAACTTTCGGAATTGGATTCCGAGGTCGTTTGGTTAAATTTCGCTATTTTGGCGAAAGTCAAAAATTGAACCTTTGCCGTGGGACCCACTTTTTGAGTTCTGGAGGTCCGAATTGAGTTCCGTCTTGACGAGCATGTCACCCAAGTATTTTATGACTTGTGTGCAAAATTTGGGATCATTCCGAGCTTCGTAGGGTCCCGTTTTGCCCCTAAAACAGTAGAAAATCTGGTGCGACTTTTCTGTTCTGTTTTGGCGCAAACAGCCGGATAAAAGCTGATTTTCCGGCCAATCCGTAAGGAATTAGGAAAAACTCAAAACATGAAAGTTGTAGCCCTTTGAGTTGTGATTCTAATGGAACCGGTTTCAGGTCATTTGGAAATTCCTATCAAAAGTTATGATTTTTTCAAAAGAAGCTGTCACAGAGGCCAAAAAAAAAAAAAACTGCTATAAAAAGGCCATTTCGGGCCATTTCGGTTCATAACTTATAAAAATCACTTGGTGAGCTCTTGAGGCGATTTTTGGGTATTTCTTGAAGACCCAATCATACTTACACTTAAGGTAAGCCCTTTCAATCCAGCTTTATGTTGATTAACACAAGAATCAAAGGGTTGATTCTTGGAAATGGGTTAGAACCCTAGATTCTTAAGAATTGGGGAAAGACATCGAGCAAGGCTCGCATGTGGAATCTAAGTGTACTTTTGGACTCACGGGAGCGTGGGGAGTCCGGAAAAGTACATTTTGTAAATTTAGGGCTCGGCCCTACCCTAGGAATGCCTATAGGCTTAAATAGCTATAATTGAGCACTCATATGTGCTATATCTTGTCTTAATAGACCTAGTGGAGAGTCCTTCGCGGACAAGGCGAGCGGGAAAGGAGATTCTTCCCGGCATTTGAGCCCGAATTTCGAGGTAAGTGAGACTTGACCTCTATTGTGCTTGTGGACTCTTCCTTCATGCTAGTATGCTTCATGTACGCATATATATACCTAACAATAGTTAGGATTAATGATGTGAATTACTTGCTATTATTGTTTGTTATAAATAGCGAGATTGTGACTCGACCGAGGTATGTGCCGGATCTAAACGCTACGTCGAGGTAGCTTAAATTTATATCGTAGTAACGCTTGCTACGCCATGCTTAGATAGCAAGAACTTGGGACATGGCCGAGGATGTTGCCGGCATGTCATGATAAATGTCTTGCCGAGGATTTTGCCGGCTTTTGTATGATATTGGTACTTGATTTGTTCACGTGCCGGGTTGGGTAGTGCTGTCTATACGTAACCTTGGGTTGGATGACATGGGAGTAGGGATTGTACCCCCAAACTGTGGTCGGGTTAACCTTCGCCTTACGTTCAGCTAGCATAACCAACCTGGGTTACGGTGACTGTGAAATATTATCGTTATTAATATTTCTGTTATTATTTCTGTTATTGTTATTAATGTCGTGGATATTAATACTGTTAGAGGGACACTTGACAGGGGGTGTGGTGTCGCCTATACTATGAGATGTGTCACACTTGACAGGGGGTGTGGTGTGGACACTTGATCTTTGAGATGTGACACACTTGACAGGGGGTGTGGTGTGGTCACTTGATTTATTGAGATACGACGCACTTGACAGGGGGTGTGGTGCGATCGTAGACAGATTTGAGATGAGCCAACGACTACGGTTCGTTGGTCTACTTATTCATGATTGTGATAGTGACTTCCGGTCACGGTATATGGTTGATACTTAGTAGTGGTGTTGCTAGTCCATCGTAGGTCTAGGTTAGTCGGCACGGGAGTAGAGATTGGACCTCCAAACCGCCGCTGAGTTGACCTATGCCTTACGTTGGATGGGCATAATCCTTGAGACTTCTGGTTACTACTTGTGTGTATGGAATGTGTTACATCTATTTGTGATTTCACTACTTTATTGTATGATTACTATAGTATGTTGTTGCTTATGATGCATGTAGCGACTTGTCCCGCAAGGGTACCTTAGCGGGCCTGTCGGTGATCTTACTGGGCTTCGGCTCATAACTTACTCTGCTACGTGCGCAGGTCCTTCATCCAGTCAGCAGCCCGGACGTTAGCGGTTCCCGAGGCTTCTGAGACTTTTGATTGAGGTGAGCCGACCACACAGACCGTGGTGGCATACCGCCGGAGTCACTTAGAGATAGGACTCAGATTTCTTTGATGTATATTCATACTTTATTGAGTCACTCTTAGAATGCTCCAATTCTTTTGTGGATATATTCTTTTGGACTTCACACTTTTATATTTATATATCCATTTATGATCTTTTCACATTATTGTTCTTTTCCGCATCTTGTTTCATTGGTTCGCCTAGGCAAATGTTGTTTAGGTGCCATCACGAGCCCTTGGAAATTGGGTCGTGACATTAATCTAATTTATTTATTTAGTTAATTAATTAAATTTTAATCCTTTATTTATTTATTTACTTAATCTAATTTATTTAATTTTAATTAATCATTTATTTAATCAATTAAATATTTATTCATTTATTCATTTAATTAATCGATTATTATTCATTTACTCCTTTATTTAATTAAAATTGGAAAGTATTCATTTATTTAATTAAGTTATTTATTTATCTATTTATTCAATCAATTAATTAATCCTTTATTATTATCCAATTATTTATCTAGTTTGTTTTATTTAATTATCTAACTTCATTTAACCTTTAATTATTCTATTAATTAACCAATTAAGCATTATTTGATTATCCATTTAATTAATCTTAAATTGGGTCATCCATTTATCTAAGTATCGGCATAACTAAAGTCTTGCCTTATTCATATTATTCCTATTATCTTTATATAAAATTAGCTTTATATTTTCTTATCCTTAATAAATTCGTGAAAACCGCCGGATTAACCGCTTTTAGCGGATTTTCGAAAGTGCTCCCGCAAGGGACCTTCTTTCGAATTTAATAGAACCACTTACCTAGAATCTCTGATTTTAATTTAATTTCATTTAATTTGAGAATAAATTGCACTCATTAGTTAACTTAGGTTCCTAATAATCCTTAAATTAGGTGGCGACTCCAAAGAAACCCTTTGGAATCCCTTTTTGTTGAAATACACCCGAAACCTATCTTTTCTTAAAGAAAGAGTAATTTTTGGGGTTCAACAGCGTGGCGACTCCGCTGGGGATACGCAAATGGTTCTAACCAAAAGGCTTTCACGAATCTGTTTGTTTGTATTGTTTGAGTTGTATGCTGATATTAGTATGCGTAGCTTATTTAATAATTGTTGAAACTAGCATGATTATATCTATTGTTTATTTGCGAGCATGCTTAGTTAATTTAGTTGATTCCTCTATGTCAAGAAAGCATGTCACTACACCCTTATTTGCGCACATATAAACTGGCATTCCGTTCATATTTCCCCCACTCCTGGGAACCTCTTGCATTCTCACTCAAATATCCGCGAAGTGCGCCCATGCGCACCCGCACTTTCTTCCACTAAAGAACCCTTGTGACGAGTTGGTACACCGGCGGCCATCGTAGGAGTAATTCGACTGCGAGACCGCTTGCCACTCACCTGTTAGCCTCAACCGTTAACCCACTCTTAGAAGGAGATTAGGAGCATGCATGCATTTACACCTTAGTCTGGACCCGGACCTCGGTACCACCTCCATAGTTAGGAAACCACCCTTAGGTCAGCGAGTTTTTTTTAAAAACAACCCAACGGCAATGCATATTATGTGCTATGTGATGACGAATCCTCAGTCCTAACCATGTTTTGAGCAAAATCAGATTTAGAATTTTGTCTCCTATGTTGTCTTTTAGGTCAGAAAATGGAAGAATTTAGCGGAATTGAGATCATAGACAAAATTGTAGTCCGGGGAAAGTTAGGCAGATTTGGTTGGTTTGTGTTTTGGAGGTGGCCTGGTGTAGTGAGATCTAAGAGGCGAAGCCCCTGGTGTCTTTAAAAGGATCAGTGGGGTCCCTCTCGTGAATGGCTTTGTGTGTGTGCAGGCCTATGTTGACTGTCCAGCTGCATTCATGATAATTGAAGTATGCTTGTCGCATACTAGGAGAGCAAAGCCCCTGTGTCTTTGAATGACCAGTGGGGCCCCTCCTTGAAGACCAGTGCGGTCTTGGCTACCTAGGAAACTGAGAGGCTTGATTCAAGCCGAGGACCAGTGAGGAGCCCTATGAACAAGGTCTGTGAGCCTTGCAAAACCTAGGAAGCTGATAGGCTTGACTAAAGCCGAGGACCAGTGAGGTTTTATTTTGAAAGGCCGATTGGCGCCTTTCATGATTTGCAGTCTGGTATTGTGAGGGCAGTTGAAATCTCACCCTTGGATATTGTGAAATAATTGGGAGTGGTGCTTGGAAGAGCGTTGATGTTTGCAAAAGGTATAGAAGTTTGTTTCAGGTTTTAGGCATTTGGGTTTAGAAATTTGGTGCAGATGTTGTGGAGAGCATGAGTTGTGTTAGAATTTTGAGTTGGCACTAGCTTTTTGGAAGTTAGTTGGGATAATGGAATTACAATGTTGAGGCGGAGAGCCGATTGTTATCAATTATTGTTACTATTTATCGCTTACTCTAAATCTGAATTGCTCAAAACTAGCATGAACTATTTTTCGTTATCACTTGTTTGCGCGTCTTAGGCCCACCTCTGGCACAAAGAGGCACCTTACAGGGTAGGAAGCGTTTGCATTTTATTTACGCTCAATTACTCGTGTTTGCCACATGTCAAATTGTCTGTCTAATATGCGATTACTTGCTAAATATGTGCATCTTGCTTGAAATTTGTTGGCACTGATTGCGCAGTGATTGAATTTGTTCAGCGGTATGGTAAGATTAACGTTATGTTACTTCAACCTATCTTTTGTAAAAGTTAACCGCTTTTGAAGTCATTCATCTATCATCTGAATTCATGCATACCATTATTTTAAAACGTCTTTTAAATGTTATTTTGTTTACCTTAACCCCAGTCTTGTCATTTTGCAAAATATTGTTTAGCGTCATATTTTAAAGTATTCGCAAGTATGTTTTCCCTTTGAAAATAACTTCAGATTTAAACAAGCGTTTCCGCGCCTGGTTTGCTTTAACAAAATGAGTGTCTTGCTCTAAATTTTGGGTCTTTTCAGTACGGTCTCTATTTATCCATTTTGGAATAAGTTGACCCGTCAGTTTCATCTTTAATAAATTTTTATTAAATTCAGTGCGTTGCTAAAGGGTTAATTATTTGAACATCAAGATCAGGACCTATGGCTCGTCAAATTGCTGTGATTGACTTGACTGGAAATGATGGATCCCACCAAGACAAGGTTAACAAGCTTGAAGCAACTGTAGCAAGTTTGGAGAAGAGACTTGATAGCCTTACTGAATTGGTTGTCACGCTCATGGATGCTCGCAACCCAGTGCGAAATGTGTCAAGCCCGGGACCAAGTGCTCCTGTGGCTCCTATCTATACTGTTGCACCTCCCACAATGCAAGTAGCTCCAGCATTTGAGTGTGATGCTCAACAGTTCCCTAATTTGCATGCATTCCTGTTGGAGAAGGAATTTGGTGGCTTCTCATAAAAAATAAGCAATGAGTAAAGCAACGGGGAAGGGCTTCCCAATACTAAAGAGAACAATGGCACAATGGCAGATGGGAAGGCTCTGCCATCTCAAGCAGGCTTAGGTGAAGTAGAAAAGGAAAATGTGTTTCTTGACATGGCTTATCCACCAGTGTATGATGGGATAGGAAATCCTCATGATCATTTGAAAGCATTCACTGATTGGGTGGCAATATTTGGAAAAAGCAATGGAATCAAGTTGAGGTTATTTGTTAAGACGCTCGTAGGGCCGGCTTTAATGTGGTTTACAATACAGGATCTTGGAAAGCGATTCACATGGGATGACTTAGCTCGTAACTTTGTCAAGCAGTACGAACTCCCAAATCTGACCTTTGCAAGAAGCGGTCCACTGAAAAGAAAATCTGTAGAACTTCAAGAAGAGTCGGTTGCAATAATTTCTGACAAGAGAAAGTGTGAATTGGTTGAGGCACAGTCCAAAGACAAAGGAAAAGTTGTCATGTCAAAATCTTTGCCAGTCATAGCAGGGGTACCTAGTGTCAATGCACAAGTAATTGTCAATCCAAGTTCACAGTCAAACCGCGCCAAAAGATCTGTTTTCGCATACACACGGCTCCCAGAATCTTACACAAGATTGTTTGAAAGGCTCAAGGGATTCAATTTGGTACATCCTATAGAATCAAAGCCGTATTGGTCACATAAGCCTGACAATTTGGGAAAATTTTGTGCTTACCATTCAGGGATGCAGGGGCATATTATTGAAGAATGCACTTCATTTAAGCAGAAAGTTGAAACTTTGATTAACTCTGGCCAGGTCAAAATTCTACCTACAAATGGCACCGGCGAACCTTTTGTCGCAATCTTTCCATATGCAAAGGGAGTTTCCTCGAAGAAGGGCATTTAGGCACCTATGAAGTTCCAGAAAAGCAGTAGAGTTGCTAGAAGCAGAAGTTAGTTTATTTGCATTAGTAGGAAGTAACTATTGTATTTTTCTTTTGTTAGTTTTGTTAAAAGAAAAGAAGGAATATCAAATTATGAATATTTGAATTTATTTCTATGTAAGCAAACTACTGTAACCGGTTTCCCAAGGCGGGAAGCGTAGGCAACTCATATCGAGTTTCGGTTACACCATCATTTGGAAAATCTCTTCTATGTAAGCAGAACTACGCACGGTCTCATTCCCAAGGAGGGATACGTAGGCTCCTCCATCGGGCTCGACCCTTTAGTATTTAAATTTTAATTTTCTCAAAGATAGAAACTGGGGCAAATTTTGCAAAGCAAGTAGAAGACGTGGGAGATTGCAACCGGGGCAGCTTTTGATAAGTAGTTTGAAGTTTTGAAAGTCATAACTAGGGCAATTTTTGCAAAACAAGTTGAAATGTTGAAGTCATAACTGGGGCAATTTCGCAAAGCAAGTTGAGATGTTGAAGTTATAACTGGGGCAAATTGTGCAAAGGAAAATTGAAGACATTGATGTTGATTTCATAGTTATCAGAAGCGGTTTTTCTATGAATTGGTACAGATTGTTATGCGACAAACAAGAATCGATAGTCGAGCAAAGCATTGATGTTCAAAATAAGCTGACCATTTTAGCAATTTGTGTCAAAATGGTCTAGCACGCATACTAATTTAGTAAAAACTTTCAAAGTTGTTTTTCTCAATTCACGTCTTGAAAAATCAAATTTTGTTGATCATTGAGTTTCGAACTCTTAAATATTTTACTCATGTGTTGAGTCGAGATTTTGGTCCCATCCATTCGGCCTAATGGCCTATTTTACACTTGAAGTTTTATGCATGCATTATCATTTTATGTATTAACTTGCTTTTGTTCAATGTGTAGAATTTATTTGTTAAAGGTTGGCTAGCATTGAACACTGAAATGGCTGAGAATCTGCATCAAGGACAAAACAACATGGCAAAGCAGCTTCGGCCAACCAGTTCTGGTATGGGTATCTTGCAAGCGCAGAATGATGATGTTGAAGAACATGTGGTCCAAAGGAATAGGATTGTTAACTTTGTCAATACTAGCAAACCTTTGCCAAATACAAGCTTTACCTCCAATCTACCTTACTTAACAATGCCTAATTACCAAATGCCTATACATACTATATATCCACAAATCCCACAAGAATATCTTACCAACCCAAATGCTTGGCCAGCTGCAACTTTATACCAACCACCTTTTATCACTATACCTGTTGTGGAGAGTCAATCAAATCAATTGATAGTGCGTTCACCAGAATTGCCTAAGAAAGAAGTTGAGACAACTTATCCTCACCATGTGGATGAACAGATTTTGAGAAAGATCATAGGAAAAGAATTGCGCTCTAGGAACATTCAGAGTTTATGTTATGAAGACTTGTGCATTCATCCGAATATTGAGCTTCCACGTGGGTACAACATACCAAAACTCAACACTTTCGATGGAAAGGGAAATCCCTACATTCATTTGAAAGATTATTGCAGCAGATTGATCGGAATTGGGAAGAATGAAGCTTTGCTAATGAGACTATTTAGTCAGAGTTTATCAGGAATGGCACTTGCATGGTATACTAAACAGGATTTTACCAAATGGCACACATGGGAAGACATGGCTCGAGATTTTGTGGAACAATACAAGTTCAACATAGTAAGAGATCCTTATCTAATTGATATGCGCAAAATCAAGAAGATGCCGCATGAGTCTGTTGCAGAATTTGCTGTGAGATGGAGGCTAGAGGCTTCTAAGATGCATCCTCCATTGCCTGAAGATGAGCTGATAGCAACTTTCATTGACCTTCAAGAAGGCATATTTTACGAAAAGCTACTTTTTGCCAATTTAAAGGATTTTCCCAGTTTAATCCGGTATGCAAAGATTTTGGAAGAAAAGTTTCAAACCGGAAGGTTGATTTACTATGACACTACAATGCCAGTTTTCAATTGTTCTGATGCACCTGAAAATATTCAAAACTCTCAGCCTTCGCAAGTGCACTACAATCATGATATGCAAAATTCAAGTCGCCAGCATCGATCTTATCAGACACCATCTGGTCATCAAAGCACGAAGAAGTTTAGACCTCGTACTTTCACTCCTCTATATGAATCATTGTCAGACATATTCGAGAGATTGAAAGCAGAAGGGTTATTGCAAGCAAAGAGGGGATGGATTCCTGAGAATCCGCCTCAAGGATTTGATTTATCAAAGAGGTGTGCATACCACTCAAATATTCAAGGCCATGATACAGAAGAATGTTCGGCACTTAAGCACAAAATCCAGAATATGATTGAAAAAGGCAAGATAAGTGTGAAGCAAGAGCAAGCAAGCAACTATGGTCATTCGGCAGCAAATGCGATTATCATCAGAGGTGATTCATCAAAATTGGCACCAAGGCATTTGAAAAGGAAGCGTGAAGCTTAGCAAGAAGATCAAATGACAACACTTTGTTTTTTGAAAATGGCATTTCCTTTCCTAACTATCTTATGTTTTCCTACTCTTTTGAAGTTTTATGTAATGGACTATCTTGTACCCTTTAATTGGGCTTTTAATCCCAAAATCAATGAAAATCCATTTTCCCCAAATAAGACAAGCCAAAAGCAGTTATGGATGATATCCTTTTGTGCAAAAGAAGAATTTCAAGAACATCGAACTCTCGCAGCAGCAGTACATCTGAGTGCCATATAAGAAGATGCAGATTTGAGGCCGCATTAGGTGTTCAATCAAGCCAGCCACTATTTGTCCAAAAACTAACAACTTTTTCTTTGGAAACAGGGGCAAAATGTGTTTGCATGTTACCGAAGAATTCAACATCAAGACAAGAGGAGCAAAGCATATCACTAAGGCTTCATACAGTTTTTAAAACTCACGACCTTTTCTTTGAGCGCAGGAATTCCACAAAATGGAAGAATAAGGAGAACTAGCAACCATCAGTTTCTCGGAGATTATTCGGCTTGTCGAATGAATTGAACATCAGATTCAATATGAACTGGAGGCAGCATTCAACGCTTTGCAGCACTATCAATACAAGCAACACGACCCAACTTTGCTTACTGGTTTTGCGTTATCTTGCCTTAGTTAATCCAATTTGCAACTTTGTTTCGCAGGCTGTTATCAAATTTAGGCTCGTTCACCTTATATTCAAACGTTTTGGGCTCGTTCGCCTTATAAATGAACGTTTTGGGCCCGTTCGCCTTAAAAATGAACAATCCGGGTTCATCCACCCGTAAATCGGATATGCAGATTTACTTCAAGTCATTTTGGAACATTGGGTGCTTCAAGGCCCGACGCCTCATTGCTTTATCAATTGAATGGAGCACATTCCGAGATTGCATTGTAGACTACCCCCTTCATGATTTAAAGCATTATGCTTTGTCATGGTTTATTGCCGAAAAGGCGGCGCTTTTCTTTTTTCAAATCTTAACATTGTTATAGAATTTACCTCGCGATATTGATAGACAAGTCGGCTGGAACACCGCTTTCGGAGTGTTTCGCGATGTCGGTTGTCTTGCGATATTGGCATTCTATATTTAAAATAGATTGATAGCTTAAGACAAGTCGGCTGGAACACCGCTTTCGGAGTGTTTCGCGATGTCAGTTGTCTTGCAATATTGGCATGTTATATTTAAAGTAGATTGATAATCTAAGACAAGTCGGCTGGAGCACCACTTCCGGAGTGTTTCGCGATGTCGGTTGTCTTGCAATATTGGCATATTATATTTAAAGTAGATGATAAAGATATGCAATTCGACTTGGGACATCATGTCTCATTAGTCGACTTACCGTATGAAAGCCTTGCATTTTACAATTCATTTTTGCTTTACTTATTGTCTTACTTTACTGTTTCAGAATAATGATCAGCCTAGAGGTTCTCCGGGCGGAGGATCTCGTCAGTTGATCGAAGGAAGAACTTGTTGATAGCATCACAACCAGCATTTACAATTTATGTTATCATTTTATTTACTTCTTTTTTTATCAAAGTTTATTAGCAGTTGCTCGCTTACCGTTTGTTAAGTCTTTACAGAATTTTAGCGGCATCGCAGTAGCATTTGGAGCATAACGTGGAACTTTTCTTAGCAGTGAACTGGGGCAATCGTTGATATGAGCTAGACTCGTCAACGAGGATCTGAAGAATCGCACTTGGACAAGCAAGTTTTACCTAATCTTTCATTTCAGATTAGGCGTCAGTTTGAATTCTTTCCTATTCGTGCGTCCTTTCTTTTGTCAATCGTGTGAGTTTCTTATCTAAGTGTCGTCGAACTACATATGGCCTGATTCTCTTTCAGCCCGAGATATGTAGGCAACTCGGAAACCGGAATTCGGCCATGTCCATAAGCCTCGTCTTTTGGTCCTTGGAAATCAAAAATCTTGGTTTTATCGGGACAAAATTGGTTTCTTGTCAACTTCTTTACCCTGAAAACTCTTTCATCCTTTTCCGGGTAAAGAGGGGCAGCTGTTGACACCCAATTTTCCCCGACTTTAAGTTAATATTAAATAATAAAGTATATTTATTTAAAAGATGTGCCAAAAAGGGCAATTTTATAAATTTTAAATAGTCAAATTGATAATTTTGTGTAAAAAGGCCAAAATCGCAAAACATAACCTCATATCCGACCCACCCTTGCAAACCCCTTTTAAAACAAAATACTTAATGTAGAAATCCCTAATCAGTTCCTCAATCCCTCACCCGCGACCCAAAACCCGTTAACCCACTTTCTTCTTCCTGACCCGCGATTGATTTCAACTTCGAATCCGTCCAAGAAATCGTTCTCTCTGGTCGCCCTCTCTCACCAGTACAAGCTTAGCTGATCTCCATCGTTCATTTTAAATCGCAGATCAATCCGAGCCATCAATCCGTTCCAACGTTCGTTTTCCTTAGAGATAAGGGTGTAATGGTACAATCCCTAAGGGGATTAGACCATTCCACCCTCGTCTCAAAAGGATAAGGCAGAAAAGAAGCAAGGTTGGATGGGGAAATTCAAAAAGAATCTGAAAACCCTAAAGCTCAGATATATATATTCTTATTTTGTTCATTTTAAAGGGGGGTTCGAAGGAAAAACGGCAGCATTTTCGGTATACATAAATATTTTCTCAGTTTTAAGAAAAAGATAAACATATAGCTTATTATTTCTATTTTGGAATTCACGCATTGTTTTTCGAGTGTGTCGTCGCTTCATTATACTAGTCGTCGACCTTTCTCGCGTCGACTTTATTCGAGTCGCTTGGTCGAGTCGCGTATTCTTCGGATCCTTCGCCCTAGTTGCTGCTCGCAAAAAGGTAATCCTCTTAACTAGTATGTTTACTTATTTCATTTGCTTAATCTGAATATTGTTAGTTCAGTTATGTATATATATTTTTTAGATATGAATCTGTCGTAGTATTGGTTAAAAAATATATATAAAAACTTGTCTTGTTAAGTTGTGATAAAATGTGAACACTTTTAAAGTTAGAAACATAGTTTGTTGCTTTAGTATTGTTTTGAATGAATAACATATTATTAAAGCTATATTTGGTTGGGTGTTATGGCTAGTTGTTCTGGAATTTTAATGGCCCAGCTAGTACAAACCTTTCCTCCTGGATGTTAACTAGTTCTTCTAAAGCCTGTTAATATTATCTATTCCCTTGTGTGTCCTTTTCTTTTGAGTTTCGGTTCTGGTTCATTGCTTTGGCTGTGGTAGAGGCTATTTTGGGTAGTTGCAGGCAGAGTGAAGTTTCTGGTTTGGAAGGGATTGCTTTGGCTCAAGCTTTCAGATAGCATAGATGCAGCAGGGGTGTTCTTCTCCTGGTGCTTTCATTTTTGCAGTTTTGGCTGGTATTAAAGGAGTAGAAAAGGGATGCATGTTCTGGTTTGGTGGAGTTCGTGTTCTTTGTTAGATTATGTGTGAGGAGAAGTGCAGGGCAGTGAGGGAGTTGTTCAGGTGGTCCTAAAGATTGTTCTGGTGGTTCTTGGAGTGCTGCAGGTTCTGGAGTTGGTGCTAGGGTGTTGCAGGATCTGTCCTAGGTAGTTTCCAGGGGCATAAAAGTTTGGTTGGCTGTTCAGGAGCTAGGGGGAGGAGTCTGAAAGGTCTGTGAGTGTGAGGCAGGGTAGTTTAGGGAGTCATAGGAGTGTGTTTCGGGTTCTTGTTGGTTGAACCAGTTTCAGGGTGGTGTGCAGGTGTCTGGAAGAGGTCTTATTGGTTTCAAATTGGTTGTTGTGGTCCTGTGAAGAGATGATAGGCTGCAGGTCCTGGGAATAGCAGGGTGTCTTCCTGGTTTTTGTTTTTGGCTCTTGGAGTTGGTGAATGTGTAAAGGCAGCTAGGGATGCTTGATATGTGTATGTGCAGTTGGTGAGGGAGTTGTTTAGGCTGTTTTGTAGGTGCCTGCAGTTAGTTTGATAGGGGTCTGTTATGTTTTGCCAAGGAGAGGAGGACAGAAGCAAGTGGTGATGTTGGTTCAGGAGTTTTCAAGTGAGTTTTAGGCTTAGAGTTGGTTCTGTGTGGGAGTGTAGCCGGTGTTAGGATTGTTCTGGTGGCTTGCAAGTTTTAGCAAGGTGTTCTGGTGTTTAAGAGAGTGTCCAGGGAGTCTGTTATGTTTGCTTCAGTTCTGGATGGTCTGGGGTATAGGGGCAGCTTGTAAGAAGCTGTCTTTGGTTGCTTTAGGATGGAGAAGTTTGTTTAGGAGCTTTGTCTGGTTCTGTCTGAAGCAGGGGCTGAAATGTGGGATTCCATGGAGTATAAATATCTGAATTTGGATATGTTGCTTGATCCCCTCGTTTCTCCCTGTTGTTGTACCAAGAATAAAATCTGGATTGATGCTCCTCCTAAACTAATTTGAATCAGCATGTTCCCATAGGGATTGAGATTTAAATTTTTTGCATCGTTTTGCTAAACATTTGTCCTTTACTAATGGTCTGCTACTTGCAAAATTTTGTATTCCTTGCTACCATTCAAATGTTTTGTACCAGTTACCTTCGTGATGCAGGGCAAATCGTGCCAAGACACTTTCCGACATGTGCCAAGCTTGGAAGATACAATGGACTTGAAGTCAAGGGCTTTGGAAGTGTTCCGGATGGTTTCAGCATTAGGCTCCATGCCTAAGGAGGAGGAAGAAGGCCCAGCACAGCCAGGCGCCACGCCTAGACCCAGGCGCCCCGCCTAGGAAGCTCACTGCCTAAAGAATGGAATTGTGCCCAGGCGCCCCGCCTGCCTAGGCGCCCCAGCCCAGGCGCCCGCCTAGCCAGGCGCCCCGCCTAGCTTCAGCATGTTCCAGGCGCCCCTCCCAGCCCCAGGCGCCCCTCCTAGCTGCTGAACTTATGTTTCTTTTACTGTTTTGCCCTACGTGGCTTATTTGATGAACCTTATTAGTAAGGGTATTTAAGTCATTGTGTAAGCTTGGGAAACACTATAAATAGCCAAGCCTAGCTTATTTTACACTTAGTTTATGTTGAATGATGAATTGAATATTGTAAAGAGTGAATCTCTTTGGGTTTTATGGAAACCAACCTTAGTTGGGACTTGTTACTTTTAGTGGATTCTAGTTGCCTAACAACCCCTCTCCGACCATTCTACTTGCGAGTTCTAGTTGACTCGAGGGTAGTTGCATAGCGTAGGTGTTCTTGTCCTTCTCCCGGGGTGTAGCGGAACAAGTTCTCCGTTGCTACTTGGGATTAGAGATCGAGTTACGTCTCGTTCTTTATCCTTTTATCTTTTCCGCAGTTTCTCTACATCATTTGGTATCAGAGCAAGGCTCGGGTTTTGTTTCTACAAACCCCCGACCCTTGGTTCTTCGTGCCTAGTATCTATCCTTTTAGTTTCCTTGTTGTTGAAGTTATTAGAAAGGAGAAAATTACAAAAAAAAATTGAAAAATTGAAAATCTAAAAAAATTGGTGTAACTTGTTGGATTGGATGATTTGTGATATGGGTGTTATGGATTCTTGATCGTGATTGATTTCCCGTTGCTTCGGTATCAAATTTGTTTGGATTGGTGGAGTTTGAAAATTTGAAACCCCAAAACACCTTAAACCCTTGAAGAACTTGTTCTTGATGATTTTTGGCTTGATTCTTGGGTTGGATTGATGTTTGATTGAAAACTTGTTATTGGGGATTGATCTTCATTGAAAAACAAACAATTCGGTACCAATTTTGTGGGATTTGAACATGTGTAACACCTACTTTGATGAATCACAATCCTTGTTGAAACCCTTTTGTTAAACCCTTGTGTTCTTGAGATTTCTTGCATTGAACCTTGATTTGATTGATTGTTTGGATATAAATTTGATTGGGTTTTGTTAAGGAAGATCAAAGGCAACTTTGGGTATCATTGGATTGTGAAAACAAGTTGAAAACATCGGATTTGGAGCTTGGAAATCGACTTGGAACAAGTTTGGAACGTGTTGAAACTGTCCCAGGCCCAGGCGCCCCGCCTGACTTGGCTACTGCCTAAGACCTCAGGCGCCCCGCCTAGGTCCCAGGCGCCCCGCCTGATTGCCTGCACAGTCTTGGGCGCCCCTCCTGAGTGCTGAAGTTGTAGTTTGGGGTAGATTCTTCTAGGATTTCTTGTTTTGTTGATTGCATTGCTTCCGGTTAGTGCTATTAGAGTATAATCCTACTCGATTAGTACTAATCACTTTGAGCTATTAGGATCATCGTGCCTAGAAAGGAGACTAGAATTCAAAGAAGATCCGTAGTATCTTTTGGTTCAAGTCCTCACTTCAAATTGCTTAGCATTCATCGAGTCATATCAACTCCACTCGCCCCGGAGTACAATTGGCTTGTGAATAGTTGGTTGAATTGAGGATTGATAGTCAACTCCTTGAAGCTTTGAGTAACAAGTCCGAGTGAAATATCCACCGCCACCCAAAAGAGTGATCCGAGTGAACACAAGTGAGGGAGCGAGTGAGGTGTTTTGACTAACTCTTGTTTCTTCCTTGTAGGTACAATGGCAAACGATGGAGATGATCCCATGAAGAACTTCATGGCCACCATTATGGCTAAATTTGAGGATATATCATTGAGACTTGAAACCGTCGAGAGGAATCAAGTTGAGACCGGTGAGAGGAGGACCCCGAGTGTCCAAATTGAATCCGGAGAGGGAACGAGTCATAGCACTCCTATGACTCCCGGACACTTTGTTGAGCTAACCAAGAAGTATGAACAAAGCAAAGTTGAAGCTCTACGAGAGCGTGGGTTGGGCAATCCCCAACAAGAGAGCAATCCTCTCAACTTGGGCAATCCCCAAGGAAATGCTCCACTTCGAAGACCCGTTAGGTTTGTCCCACCTCTTGAGCAAGTTGTTGAGGCTCAAGAAGAGGAGGAAGCCGAGTATGGTAATGAGGTCTATGGGTATGATGCTCCTTATCAACCTAGGAGGCCAATGAATTGGGGTCGAAATGTGGATCGGGGAAGAGGCCGAGGTCGAGGGCCACCCATGAGATTAGATGGAAGGAATGCTAGGAGAGAATATGTTGCTCATGATGACCATTATGGAGGCCAACCGGAGCCTAACTATGGGGTACGTGACAACAACAACAATCTCAATAGTGTGAAGCTTAATCTTCCATCCTTTAAGGGAACTTGTGATCCGGAGGCGTACATGGAATGGGTTCTACTCATAGAGAGAGTGTTTGACACAAATGAGATGACCAATGAGAAGAAAGGTACTTATGCTATTTCATCTTTTGAGTCTTACGCTTCTACTTGGTGGGAGTCCATAAAGAGGACAAGAAGGAGAGTGGGTGTGCATGTGAATGTGACATGGAATGAATTGAAGGCCCTCATGAATACCAAGTATATGACTCCTAGATATCGACAAGAGCAACTCAAGAAGCTCTATGATCTAAAGCAAGGTGTCAAGACGGTTCATGAGTACTATGATGAGTTTGAGAAGATCCGAATGGCCTTAGATATGGAGACCGAGGATGAAGAGCAAGCCATGATCCGTTTCAAGAATGGCTTGAGCTATGGTATAGCTTCTCAATTGAGGTTGCATTCTTATCCTTCACTTCAAGATCTATTGGAAGCCGCTATTGAAGCCGAGCAATGGCTTAAGGGAGAAAAGTCCACCCGGTACAAGAGTAGCACTCCTACTCACATGAACCAACCAAAAGAGTGGAAGAATACAAATGCAAGCTTTCCAAGTGCCAATGCTAGCAAAGAAGTGAAGAAGCCATATGAGAAGACTACTCCACCTTTGGAAGGTACTTCTAAAACTCGTTTGAGTAATCCTATTTCTACTTCTACTCAATGTTATAAGTGCAAGGGCTATGTGCATATTGCTAAAGAATGCTCCACAAAACGAACCATGGTTGTGGTTGGCAATTTAGTGTATGAACAAGAAAGTGAGTCCGAAAATGGAGAAGTAGAGGGGGATGAGGAAGTTGATTGTGAGGAGGCCGTAGGAGAGGATGATGGCCCTCAAATGTTCTTAGTGGTTAGGAGAAGCTTGAGTACCATTTTTATGGAAGAGGAGGTGGAAAATGATCAAAGGGAAAACCTCTTTCATGCTAGGTGCCGAGTAATGGGCCAAGTATGTTCAATGGTTGTTGATTCGGGGAGTTGTACCAACATAGTGAGCCAAACCTTGATTTCCCAATTGAAGTTACCTACTCTAAAGCATCCAAAACCATATCGTTTACAATGGCTTAGCGAGTGTGGTGAACTAAAAGTGGTGAAACAAGCGTTAATTGAGTTTAGTATTGGGAGTTATAAGGATAAGATCATGTTTGACGTGGTCCCGATGCAAGCATGCCATTTATTGTTTGGAAGACCATGGCAACATGATAGGTGTGTAGTGCATGATGGCCGGACCAACTCCTATACGGTCAAGCAAGATGGGAGAAAGTATGTGCTTAGACCTTTGACTCCGAGACAAGTAAAGGAAGACTACAAGCGCATGACAGAGTTGAGGGAAGAGGCTAAAGCAAAGTCACCCATTGTACTTGAACCCGAGGCAAACAATCTTATTGTTTTGCCAATGCATGATGAAAATGAGAGTCACTCCACTTCAAATGAGAGAGAAAAGATAGAGAGAAGTGAGGGAGTGACCGGTGGCAATCCAAGAGAGGAAAAAGGAGAGGATTTGAGGAGTGATGTGAGTGGATTGTCACCACAAACTACACTTGACCATGAGGTAAAATTGAGAGAGATGAGAGGTGAGGAAAGAAAAATTGAGAGTGAGAGAACCCATTGTTCTAACACTTCTTCATCTTCTACTTTTTCTTGTGAAAGTTCTCGTGTAGGTACATTTGAAGACAAGCCAATGGAGCCTCAATGTGAGCTTCATGATGGAGGAGTTGCATATGACACTTCAAACCTTGTGAGTGACCAAGGAAGTACTACAAATGTAAGTGTTGCTTCACCTTTTCATGAACCTACTAGCTACTTGTCTTGTGATGACTCAACACTAGTTGGAGTTTGTGATGCATCTAGTGAATATGCCACTAGTGAAGAGTCTAGTTGTCAACTTGTGTGTGCTTGTGAAACACTAGTTGGAATGGATGCTATGCCACATCATGATGTGAGTTCATTGTTCATTGAACCCCTCCCTAGTGTAGATTTGATAGTTGACCATGATTGTGACCTTTGCTATGACACACCGCCAACCTTTGACATAGGGAAAGATGAGGTAGTTGACCATTCCCTAATTGATATGCTTCTATTTGGTGGACCAATGTGTTGTGGTGAGGATGGTCTTGTCCTTGAGGAGTCCAAATTGCATGAATTGGACAAGGTTGTCTATGATGACTCCTCAAGTGAACCTAGTCTCGATAATTTGTCTATGCTTAATCATGATATTGAGATGCATGCTTTTACATTTCCATTGTGTGAAGGTAATCTCATTTGTGGTAGCGACTTGCATCGGGCTAGGGTGGGTGGTCAAATGGAACCCCCATGGTGTGAAGGATTTGATTCCTTAGGCAACCACTTGTTTGAGAATTTGAGTGAGGTAGATGGTTCTTTGAGTGACCCCACTATTGCTTGTGTGGGTTATGATGAAGAAGAGGCCATTATCAATGCCTTTCTTGATAGTTTGTCTTTTGAGAAGGGTTGCTTAAGTGATGAGATGGAAGGTGAAAAGGAATCCCTTGGTGTGAGTAAGTTTGCTATAAAGAAGGGGAGTGGAATACTTGATGTTACTTGCATGTTGGGTTATTTGACTCACTCCACTCTACATGTTGATCACACCTTGAGGATTGATTGGTTTGTTGATCTTGAACTTAAGGTTCAAGGGGATTTTGATAGCTTGATCTTGCATTTTTCATATCCCCATGGCTTATTTGATCACTATTGTGTTA
Organism: Petunia secreta; assembly: GCA_029990175.1. Lineage (NCBI taxonomy): Eukaryota > Viridiplantae > Streptophyta > Magnoliopsida > Solanales > Solanaceae > Petunia > Petunia secreta. The sequence continues at coordinate 5,597,464 of JARKIP010000038.1, forward strand.
TGTGTGTGATGATCTTTAACCAAGTGCTTATTGTTCTCCTTGGAGACTTGATATTTGTGCTTCTCATTGATGCTTGGTTATATCACAAGAGTGTGTTTTCCACACTTTTTGCACTAACCTACTTTCAAAGTAGGAATTCTTGTGTTTGCTTGTCGTTGCTTGTAGGTTCTAAGCTCCATGTTAAGGCAAGGGAGATCTTGGAAGAGACCTATGTCAAGGTGACGATCAAGAGTTACAAAGGAGGAGAGCATTGGGCACCCCGAAGAGATGATGCCATGAACGTGAATGCATTGATTTCGAGGACGAAATCTCTTCAAGAAGGGGAGGATGATGCAGGGCAAATCGTGCCAAGACACTTTCCAACACTTTCCGACATGTGCCAAGCTTGGAAGATACAATGGACTTGAAGTCAAGGGCTTTGGAAGTGTTCCGGATGGTTTCAGCATTAGGCTCCACGCCTAAGGAGGAGGAAGAAGGCCCAGCACAGCCAGGCGCCCCGCCTAGACCCAGGCGCCCCGCCTAGGAAGCTCACTGCCTAAAGAATGGAATTGTACCCAGGCGCCCCGCCTGCCTAGGCGCCCCGCCTAGCCCCAGGCGCCCCGCCTAGCTTCAGCATGTTCCAGGCGCCCCGCCTAGCTTCAGCATGTTCCAGGCGCCCCTCCCAGCCCCAGGCGCCCCTCCTAGCTGCTGAACTTATGTTTCTTTTACTGTTTTTTCCTACGTGGCTTATTTGATGAACCTTATTAGTAAGGGTATTTAAGTCATTGTGTAAGCTTGAAAAACACTATAAATAGCCAAGCCTAGCTTATTTTACACTTAGTTTATGTTGAATGATGAATTGAATATTGTAAAGAGTGAATCTCTTTGGGTTTTATGGAAACCAACTTTAGTTGGGACTTGTTACTTCTAGTGGATTCTAGTTGCCTAACAACCCCTCTCCGACCATTCTACTTGCGAGTTCTAGTTGACTCGAGGGTAGTTGCATAGCGTAGGTGTTCTTGTCCTTCTCCCGGGGTGTAGCGGAACAAGTTCTCCATTGCTACTTGGGATTAGAGATCGAGTTACGTCTCGTTCTTTATCCTTTTATCTTTTCCGCGTTTTCTCTACATCACTTCGTCTGTTTTAAATTAGTTTCAGCGTGTGTTTGACTTGTTAGCATTGTAAATTTATCATAAAGTTGGGATGTTTCATCTTATTGGCTGCTATCAGTATTGAAGCATAATAGCTTTCTGCACCTCTTATTTTGCGTCATTGACTTGGATTAATTTAATTCTTGTCTTGGGTTTGGAGTTAGTTGTACTGATTTGCAACTTGTATTGAAAAGCTCATTCTTATAAGAAGAAAGTTCATGCTGTGTTCATCTACCTGCTCCTGGTCATTTACTGCATCTTTGTTCAGTTTCATTGCACATGGTGTTTTTTTTAGACTTCTCCAAGATTGATTAAGATCATGTGTGTATGCATTTAGGTGTCGATTTTTAACCTTCACAGGGTGTAGCAAGTGTGTGAGAACTTGTTTAGCTTGATTGTAGTATGTTCTTAGCTAAGAGTTTGTTTTATTTGATTGAATTTGAGTTGAAGATCTTCTCTGTAAGCTATGTTTAGTATTCGTCGTTGTACCCAATTTTATTAATTTTTCCAGTATTGATCCTAATCTTTATCTCTTTATCTCTTATCTATTTTTGCATGAAACCTCTTGGGATGAGTTCGGGCAAAACTCACAAATTGGGACGGCTGTTTGCATTGAAGTTATTTGCTCCGCTCCGCATTTTCGGGACTTGATATCCCCGAAAATGTAATAAAAGAAAAAATGAAAATCACAAAGTCCAAGGCTCAATGATTGAGTTTGCGCTTCCGGGTTCTATTTTCTAAACTCCATCCTTCCCGCTCCCTTAGAAAATGCATGTTGTATAGGATTTCCCCATAGACCGGATTAGTAGCCCGGTAGGATAGAAATGATAATTGAATTGTGAATAATTATTGTAAATTACTCAAATTATTTTATATGAATGATTTGTATCATTTCTTTGCGAATCGCCAATTAATTTATGGATGTTTAGAATCATTTGTCAATTAATGAGTGCAAATAAAATTTGATTAAAATCGTACCTTCGTCATAACTTGCATTTGAATTACTTATTTATTGATTATATTAATATTCAATTATTTATTTATTTAATCTAATTTATTTATTTAGTTAATTAATTAAATTTTAATCCTTTATTTATTTATTTACTTAATCTAATTTATTTAATTTTAATTAATCATTTATTTAATCAATTAAATATTTATTCATTTATTCATTTAATTAATCGATTATTATTCATTTACTCCTTTATTTAATTAAAATTGGAAAGTATTCATTTATTTAATTAATTTATTTATTTATCTATTTATTCAATCAATTAATTAATCCTTTATTATTATCCAATTATTTATCTAGTTTGTTTTATTTAATTATCTAACTTCATTTAACCTTTAATTATTCTATTAATTAACCAATTAAGCATTATTTGATTATCCATTTAATTAATCTTAAATTGGGTCATCCATTTATCTAAGTATCGGCATAACTAAAGTCTTGCCTTATTCATATTATTCCTATTATCTTTATATAAAATTAGCTTTATATTTTCTTATCCTTAATAAATTCGTGAAAACCGCCGGATTAACCGCTTTTAGCGGATTTTCGAAAGTGCTCCCGCAAGGGACCTTCTTTCGAATTTAATAGAACCACTTACCTAGAATCTCTGATTTTAATTTAATTTCATTTAATTTGAGAATAAATTGCACTCATTAGTTAACTTAGGTTCCTAATAATCCTTAAATTAGGTGGCGACTCCAAAGAAACCCTTTGGAATCCCCTTTTGTTGAAATATACCCGAAACATATCTTTTCTTAAAGAAAGGGTAATTTTTGGGGTTCAACAGTATATAGGGGTTGCAGAAGAAGGCTAGGTTTAAGAGGGAGGAGCAAAACTAGCCCTTTTTAAGGATAATTAATTAAGTAAAAATATTGCGCAGGTGGGATAGGAATTAGAGTACGCCTTGCGATTTTAGCCCTTTTCTTTTGAAATTAATTCACTTTAATTAATTTTAATTATTTAATTATTAATTCAAATTTATTTTAATTATTAATTTTTATTTAAATAATTAGTCATTAATTATACCTCGGGACGAAATTGGGTGTCAACAGTTTGGGGAGCATCTCTTCCGCATTTGCGTAGCAATTAGCATATGTCTTAAGTTATTACTACTTGTCTATGCTACATTACTGTAGATGTAAACTGATAGGTGTAGTAGTGCAACAAGCTAGGTTCTGACGCTTATCCAACATATTCGATTGCATTTGGTTTGAAAAGCAATTACTCCTACTGTGGGTCTGAAAAGTTGGTTCCTTTTTTTGCGGTCTTTTCACGTTGATCTGTGATAAGATTAATCGTGAGATAGCGTCGTTGTTCATACAGTACAATGTGTTAATTAGATTCGCACATGTTGACTGAATATACCACTAGCATAAAAATAAGGTAATTCAGCTTCTTTTCTTCAAAACCATTCTCAATTCTGAATAGAATAACTAACCTTGGCGTAACTAAATCATCCAGTGCACTGAGCATGTGCATTGTTTGGCAAAAAATATGAGTAATTTATATGAGGAGGAGGGTGAGAAGTAAGAAGGATAAAAAGAGCGTAAGATGGAAACACTCTTATTATGCTAGATCTATATTTGTAAACGTTTTACAACAGAAACATAATATAATGACGTCTTGATCACCACCACAAATAATGACTTCTCTCTACTGTATATGGAAATCTTTTCGATCACTATTGCGAGATAGAAGGCCTCTTGATTTATGTATATTTGGGTCTTTTTCGCATTGTAGGAGCTCCCTATGTATAATGATAAAATGGAAAGTTGTGATTATAAAGCCAAAAGTACTTGCATGAATTTGATTGACTGTCACAATTACAAAGGAAACTTAATTACCTTGTGAAACACTTCCATTTGATTTGGCCCGGGGACCATTATTTATATGCCTGACATACATATATTGGCAAAATTACTTGCTCAAATTAAAGCATAATAATTTCATTGACTACTCCTTTTGACTAGGTGCCACACAATTTGATTAACCCAGGCTCTAAGATGAACCAATAAATCAATTGGTCCTTTGCTAGTGAAACGGACACATATTTTATGTCCAACTAAATAGACTAACCAAAATAAAGTTGTTTTTAAAATGTATGAAGTGCAGATTAGCCACCCCTCAATGCAACTATTCAGTTTTTAGCTACTAGTATATTCCTTGAAGTTTTGAACAACAAAAAAATAATAATTTCGGGATGATGTGGCTAAGAACGTAAAACACAGCCCCTAGAGTGGCTAACTAGGGCCATTTCCACATTCTAAATAAGAAAAATTTACAACAATGTCTAAACCAATTAACTAAAAAGTAACCATTTTTAATATTTTATACATATTATTTATATTATGTACAGAATAAATATATATTTTAAACGATACTGCTTATGTTGGCTATTTATGTCATTTGAAGATATGTTGGTCTTAGAATAGTTTGTACTCGTAAAAATTTCGTGCAGGGGCCTGTTTGGCGCGAGTTAATTGATTTGTAGCCGTCAAAAATAAATTCGCTGAGAAATAGCCATCTCCGGACAAATCCTAGTATAAATACTGGGATCTTGAATAAAACTTGTTCAAAGCCCCAGTATTTATACTGGGAAGCTTCAGTAAACTAACCCCAGTATAATATACTGGGGCTTTGAACAAGTTTTGTTCAAGGCCCCAGCATTTTGTTATGGGACTTTGTATAAAGCTTCAGTCCCATAACAAAATGTTGGGGCTGTGAACAAAACTTGTTCAAAGCCCCAGCATTTTCTTGAGTAGTCACTAACAGTGGGAATGGCAGGCATGTCTTCCGCTGCAGTAGAGCTTGAAATAATCTCTTGAGTAGTCTGGGAGCAGTCTGATCTAAAGTTGAGGAATGAGAGGTATTGTATGTGAGTCAACAAGACAAAGCTGCAAATAGGAAGACGAGCTAGCAATCAGGCAGTGCCAAGACTCTAAATTGCGAGATGATGCTCGAATAGGGAGGAAAAATTTGATTTAAAGGGAAAAATATGTTTAACAAAGACTGTTAGGAAAAGAGAACAATATAGAAGAAAGGTTGTATACTAAACAAAGAAGAAGAAGAGGAAGGAAAGAACACTTTGTATTTTGGGAGAGGAGTTGTTTTCATTCAACTTGACTTGCTCCAAATGTCTAGGAATACATGGCTATTTATAGAAGAATTCTTTCATGTATCTAGCCTACACTACATGTAAACACATTAACTTAGTCCACACTTTACCTCTCCCAAGATACATGGATGACACTAATACATAGATGAATTCACACTCTAATACATGTACTAACTTAATATTCTAGTTCATGAACTAATGTAAATACATGTAGACAAATGTAAACTAATGTGAACTACAAGTTTATTATTCTCACATTTCAACATCCCCTCTTAAACTTGTTTCATCACACCAACTGCCATTCTTAGCTTTTGAAAAAGCTCAATCTTCAACGGCTTGGTAAAAATATCTGCAATTTGATCTTGCGACTTCACATATATGAGCTCCACTTCTTTATTGGCAATCCTCTCCCTTATAAAGTGATATCTTGTATCAATATGCTTGCTTCGTTCATGGTACACCGGATTCTTGGCAAGTTCTTGCGCAGATTTGTTGTCAATATAAATCTCTGTGGCTTCATCTTGTGGCAAATTGAGCTCCTTCAATAATCTCCTTAGCCAGATACCATGACATGTACATGATGTTGCAGCCACATATTCAGCTTCACAAGTCGACAGAGTAACAATATCCTGTTTCTTAGAGCTCCAACAAATAGCACATTTACCCAAGAAGAATAAAAATCTGGTGGTGCTTTTTCTATCATCAACGTCTCCCGCAAAGTCACTATCACAAAATCCCACAAGCTTGAAGTTGCTAGAAGATGAATAAAATAAGCCAAAATCAATCGTACCTTTTAGGTAACGAAGAATTCTTCTAGCAGCCTTTAAGTGGGTAGAAGTAGGAGCTTCCATGAAGCGGCTTACAACTCCAGCCGCATATAGTATATCTGGCCTTGTACATGTCAAGTACCTTAGGCTTCCCACAAGACTCTTGAAAAGAGTAGGATTTACCTTTTCTCCATCATCAAACTTTGAAAACTTTAATCCACTCTCCATTGGTGTATTCACGGGATTGCAATCAAGCATGTTAAACTTCTTCAATACTTCCTTTGCATAGCTTTCTTGAGAGATAAATATGCCTTCCTCCATTTGCTTCACTTCTAAACCCAAGTAGTATGACATGAGACCTATGTCCGTCATCTCGAACTCACGGGACATAGCCTTCTTGAAATCTATTTTCTTGAAAATACTTGTCAATGCGGCTGTTCCATGCCCGTGGTGCTTGCTTCAATCCATATAATGCTCTTTTCAGCCTCAAAACTTTATCTTCATGACCTTTGACGACAAAGCCCAACGGTTGCTCAACGTAGACTTCTTCTTCAAAATAGCCGTTCAGGACAGCCGACTTGACATCCAGGTGATAGAACTTCCACTTCATTTGTGCCGCTAAAGAAATAAGCAAGCGGATCGTCTCCATGCGGGCAACGGGTGCAAAGACTTCCTAGTCCACTCCATGCCTTTGCTTGTAGCCTTTCGCCACAAGTCTTGCCTTTTATCTCTGGACCTCTCCTTGTGCATTTTTCTCTGCCTTGTAGACCCATTTCACTCCAATTGCTTGATGTACTTTGGGAAGAGTTGTTAGCTCCCATGTGTTGCTTGATCTCCTCTTCCATGGCTTGTCTCCACCAATTGTCCCTGACAGCTTCTTCAAAATTCACTGGTTCACTTTTAACAAAGAGACAAACTAAATTACTATAATCAAAATTAGTAATTCTTTCAGTATTCTCAAGAAGATCGAACAAAGTTCTCGTTTTCTCTGGCCTTTCTCCATTTGAGCTTTATGCAGGGGAAGGAGATGCAACATTAGTTGGAGAAGGAGGAGGAGTTGGATCTTGCACGGGTGCCATGTGATCTTGTTCTTCTTCATCTTCAAAATATGGGAGAAAATTGTATGTCTTTTCTTCTTGAGCTTCCCAATTCCATGCTGCTTCTTCATCAAATTCAACATCGCGGCTCACCACCACTTTTTCATTTGTTGGGTTGTACAACTTGTACCCTTTTGAGCTTGTGTCATAACCAACGAACACATGCTTGACACTTCGATCATCAAGTTTAGCTCTCCCTTGTTGTGGTACATGGGCATAGGCTATGCTCCCAAAAATTCTCAAGTGTTTGACACATGGCTTTCTTCCGCTCCATGCTTCTTGAGGAGTTTGATCTTTCACATTCTTTGTGGGAGACCTGTTACTCAAATAAACAGCACAAGAAATAGCCTCGGCCCAAAATTCCTTGGGCATATTTTTAGCTTTCAACATACATCTAGCCATGTTAAGAATGGTTCTATTTTTTCTCTCTGCAACTCCATTTTGTTGCGGTGAATAAGATACCGTTAGAGGGCGAAGAATTTCATGAGATTCACAAAATTCATTAAATTCTCTCGAAGTAAATTCGCCTCCTCTATCGGACCTTAAAGCTTTTATTTTAAATCCACTCTCTTTTTCCACCAGTGCTTTAAAATTTTTAAATGCACCAAACACTTCTGATTTTTTCTTTAAAAAATAAACCCAGGTCTTTCTACTGAAGTCATCAATAAAGAGTAAGAAATATTTACTCTTACCAAAAGAAGGTGGAGTGATTGGCCCACACACATCGGTAGGAACAAGTTGGAGTGGCTTGGTTGCTCTTGATGTGGCCTCCATAGGAAAACTCCTCCTTGCATGTTTTCCAAGAAGACAGGCTTCACACAACTGATTGGGATGATTTATTAAAGGCATCCCGTGCACCATCTTCTTTTCTCACATTGATTTGAGTGACTCAAAATTCAAGTGCCCAAATCTCATGTGCCAACACCATGATTCTTCTTTCACATTTGCATTCAAACACTTTGCTTCAATTGTTTTAAGATTCAAAGAAAACAATCTATTCTTTGACATATGAACTTTAGCAATTAGAGTGCCACTTGAATCTCTAAGCCAAAGGTTCATATCTTTCATATGTATGTCATATCCCTTTTCAAGAAATTGGCCCAAGCTCAGAATATTATTTTTTAACTTTGGCACATAGTAAACATCTTTGATCAATTTGTGACTACCATCTTTAGAGGAGATAAGAATCGTACCTATCCCTTCAATTTGGATCTTTGAAGTATGTCCAAAAGATACATTGCCTTTCACCCTTTTGTTGAGCTCCACAAACTTGTCTTTGTATCCGCACATGTGGTTGCTCGCTCCATTATCCAGATACCACGAACCACAATCATCTTTGTCTTCTTGCTAGAGTGCTAGCAATAATGTTGACTCTTCATCTTCCTTGTTGTCGTCAACAAGGTTGGCCTATTCTTCAACATTGCTACGACATTCCCAGGAATAATGGCCAAATTTATGACAATTATAGCACTCAACTTTAGATTTATCATACCTCTTTTCATTTGTTTCTTGATGGTAGCCACGTCCTCTTCCACCTCCTCGGCCACGACCTCTATATGTTTGGTGACTTTTCTCTTCATTGTTGGAGTTTCTATCATTGCTTCTTCCTCTTCCACGACCGCCACCACGTCATCTGCCTTGTCCACGGCCTCGATAGCTCTTTTCACCTCCATCATCCTTCAATGATGCCTTGGTTTTAAGGAGTTGCTCCAACGGCTCTTCTTGCCTCCCCTTGATTTTTTCTTCGTGGGCTTGCAAAGAACCTTCCAGTTGCTCCACCGTCATAGTGTCTAAATCTTTAGACTCCTCAATAGCACACACCACAAAATCGAATTTAGGTGTTAGGGAGCGAAGGATCTTTTCTACCACACGGACATCTTCAATTTTCTCTGCGTACCTTTTCAATTGGTTCACAACAGCCCGCACTCTTGAACCGTAATCCGAAATGGATTCGGATTCCTTCATTTTTAAAGCTTCAAAATCAGCCCTTAGAGATTGAAGCTTCACCTTCTTCACTTTGTCAACTCCTTGGAGAGATGTTTGTAAAATCTCCCAAGCTTCTTTTGAGATAGTTGCATCAGCCACCTTCTCAAACATGGTATCATCCAAACATTGATGGATAAGAGAGAGGGCTTGTTGATCCTTCTCCCTTAACTTTTCCAAAGCATCCTTCTCATTTTGAGGCAAAGTTTCGTCATTGTCGGGTTCTTCAAACCCTTCTTCTACAATCTTCCATGCATCTTGAGAGCCAAGTATGGCTTTCATCCTTATACACCATTTTTGATAGTTCTCTTTTGTAAGACGAGGAAATTGGAAAGCAAGTAGGCCATTGCCATTGTTTGCCATGTCTCTGATACCACTATGTTAGGAAAAGAGAACAATATAAAAGAAAGGTTGTACACTAAACAAAGAAGAAGAAGAGGAAGGAAAGAACACTTTGTATTTTGGGAGAGGAGTTGTTTTCATTCAACTTGACTTGCTCCAAATGTCTAGGAATACATGGCTATTTATAGAAGAATTCTTTCATGTATCTAGCCTACACTACATGTAAACACATTAACTTAGTCCACACTTTACCTCTCCCAAGATACATGGATGACACTAATACATAGATGAATTCACACTCTAATACATGTACTAACTTAATATTCTAGTTCATGAACTAATGTAAATACATGTAGACAAATGTAAACTAATGTGAAGTACAAGTTTATTATTCTCACATTTCAACAAAGACAACATGTCTTGAAAGATAAACTTTGAAAGACGAGAGATCAAGGCAAGCATAACTGTTAGTAGCAGTTGAGTACCCCATGAAAGCACAAGGTTGTGATTTCGGATCAAGTTAGCATGTGGTATATGGTTTTAGCCATGGATAGCAAAGACAACCAAATGCTCTAAGTTTGTGATGATGATTGGGAGATGTGTTGAAGATGCATTGAAATGGTGATTTTGAGTTGAGCAAGGGTGTGGCTAGGCGATTAATTAGAAAAACTGCAGTTTAAAAGGCAAGAGACTAAAATTTCATGGTACTGAGGCATGAAGTAGAGTTCGGGTATTGTCAATAATATGTCGATGTTTTCTTTCGGCTGTGCCAACTGAGTAAATGGAGGACTAATGAGGTGTTGAATGCCATGTTCTAGTAGGACATATTTAAGAGCAACAAATTCATTCTCCCCCATCTGTGTAAAGTGTTTTAATTGACACATTAAAATTGATTTGAAACCATCCGAATGAAGTTGATAAATATTTCTTTGACCGCTGATTATGTTTTCATAGGGAATAACCATATGTATTTCGTAAAGTGATCAACAAACACCACATAGAAACGAAAATTATCAAAGGAATTGATAGGGGATGGACCCCAAACATCAGAGTAAACAACATGGATTTGTACTAGAACTACTATTGTCACCAAATGATAAACAGTGACTTTTATTACATAGACATGAATTGCGAAAAGTAAAAGACTCATTATTCACTACTGCAAGCTTAAAAGAGGAAACACAAGCTTTGGTAACGCGCGGTTGAGGATGACCAAGATGAGCATGCCAAAGATGGAGAGATTGTGATGCTTGTGTGGCAAAGTGAACTCGTGGTGAAGTAGTTGAGGGACTAAATGCTGTAGTTGGCCATTCATTGAAATCACCATTACTCGAACCTTGCAGAAGACAAGCTCCCGTATTCAAATCCTTCACAAGAAAAGAGTGAGGAAAAAATTCAATAGATGTTAGATTTTTGCGACAAAATTGAGCAACATAAATTAATCTTTTCTTAATATGAGGAGAGCACAGAACACTTTTTAATTTGAATGAACTATAGGGTGAGGAGAGTGTGGTGTGACCTATGTGAGTGATAGGAATAGTATTACCATCGCCAACAATAATTTCATTTGTGCCTGGGATTTCAGTAGAAGCCTGTAGAGATTGCGAATTGTTGGTGATGTGATGGGATGCTCCGGAATCCACAATCCAGTTGTTGGTGGGATTAGATGCATGGGAAATGCGATTTGCAAAGTTGGCCTCTAGCTTCCATTGCATTGTGAGACCGGGAGTGACAGTCCTTAGCAATATGGCCAAATTTGTCACACAATTGACACTTAACATTTTGCTGACTGTTGCGATTATTAGTTGATGAATTATTGAAAGAACTAGTGTTTATAGAATTGTTGGTGAAGATAGGGCGTGGTGTTGGACTGTGAAGGGCCAGGACGGTTAGAAGCAGTTTGGTTGCGAGACTTGGTGTTATGATATTTTTGATGAAATTGTGCAGTGATAATGGGAGTTTCAGCCTTTGGTTTAGAATGTTTGATGAACATTTCTGCCAGCAATTTCTCATAGAGTTCTTCAAAAAAATAGGATTGTCTCTAATCCTAAAAGTTCCTTGTAGTCGGGTCCTAAACCACTTAGAACTTTGATGACAAGTTCTTCATCAGATAGAGGCGAGCCACCGGAGGCAAGATCAATAGAGATTGATTTATCATATAGTAATGGACCGAGAATCCCTTTTGGAATTGGCAAGCGTATCACCGTGACTGAAAATGCGAGAGTGAGATTTATTAGCATAGGCTGTTTGAAGTATCTCCCAAGCCTGTTTGGCAGTAGATGCATGTGCAATAAGAGGTGCAATAGTTGGATCAACTGATGCCATGATAGCATTGCATACCAGGCTGTCTTGCCTTTATCAAAGTTGGAAGGCAGGGTTAGGAGCTTCATTTTTAGATTGTTCCTGAATGTGAGTGGGCAGAGGAGAGGAGGTACTATCAACGTAACCAACAGATCATAACCAAAAAGAAGAGTGGTAACCTGAGATTTCCAAGTAGAATAGTTTGAACTTCCTTGCAATTTGAAGGAGAGTTGCGAGGCAGGACTAAAACAGATGAGTTGGGAAGGTTGAACAATGGTGGTATGGGTGGCTGATATAGCAGGTGAGGTGATTGTTAGAGAGCTTTGGGTTTGATCTTTGCCCATTTTGAAAAAAAGATTGCAACTCGCGAGAGTTTATTTGGAGGCTCCTGATACCATAGAAGAGTAGAGAAAGTATTGTAAAAGGCTTGGTTTTGTATTTTGATCAGATAACAAATATTCATAAAGAAGTACAACGTGTCACTTTGCTATACAGAGGAGTGCCGCAGAGATAAAGAGGAGTGCCGCAGAGATAAGCTACAATCAATATAAAGTAAATCAATATGAAAAATCTAGATAAAGTAGGATTGTTTATCCTCATCATTGATCACCGTTTACTAATTGTAACCGTGAGCTAGAGTTGATAGAGATTTGTTGTTAGCTTTTTTATACAATTTAGACACATAAGCTATCTTAAGGAGATGGCTTTTTTCATGACATGTGCTTTGTGCTTCTATTTAAATGACTCCCCAATGGGCCGTCTACTGCACTTATGTAAATCTGGCAATTTTATTCAAGATTGCATATTCTTCAGCTGAAATCATGAAATCATGAAATCCCAAAATGCTGGCCATTTTTTGACATGTACTTTGTACCTTTGGGTTACGAAGCTGCAGAAACAGGAGTAAGTTTCTCATTTCACCTAGTCCTTTGCTTTACAATTTGAATACTTTGCCAGCAGCTCATCAGCCAGTTAAAAACCACACCAGGCTGCTCAGCAATTCACAATCAGGATTCCTAACTGTCATAAATGGGAAACTTCTAACATTCCAATTTATGAGAATCTCATATGACTAAACGATATCTTATTCCTTCATATATCTTTCCTTATTGGACATAATTCACTCTTCCGTCATTTTTATCACTGGTTTGAAACACTTTCAATAGTATATTTGCGACAATTTTGGAATGAAGTCGCCATTATGTTTCTCTTTGCTCTTCATATACCAAGAATTCAATAAGTAAGCAATTTGCCATTCACTATATTGATGATCTAATCCTTTTTTATTCTTTTCCTTGTCTTGCTTGGTCGTAAAAATATATCTCCAGCAAATCTTTGGAGTTTTTGGCAATGATTTGCAGATATGAAATCAATCCACCCATTACAAGGCAATACATGTAACCAACAAAGCAGAATATAATATTTCATGCAACATGCTAAGTCTAGTACCCTGCATTAATTCTAATTAACATGCCAATAGTTGTGGATCTACTACATACCGATTACCCAAGTTAAAATACTCATTACTTACGACCAAAAGTTAGCCTAAATTATTGACAATTCTAAGGATGTGGCTAATCCTACTTCCAAGCTCCATTCCCTATAGCACCATATAGCCTCAAGGTTTCTCAAGCACCCTGAAAAAGAAAAGCAAATAAGCTACAAGGTTAGATCCCAAAAAACACAAACTACATACTGGTACGACATGACTACCAATAGTCTTTAAAAGAGCGGAACCGATTATTAAGCCTTACAAAAATCTCCCTCCCCTCCAACTTTGTGTTACTACTAAAATGGAAATGGAACTGGAATTGTAATTCTCTAAGAGACTGAGTATGAAGAAGAACAGTCTCTAAACAAGAAATTACTGAAAAAAAGGCTAGGAAATAGATAGAATCAAGATAGAGAGAAGCCATATAAAAAAAATCAAGATAGAGAGAAGATTTACTACTTTCAAAACATATGGGAGAAATTCACAGATTTCCCCAATTTATACAAGGAAATGAAATGCTCAGCTATTGCTAACTATTTTTTTTTTTGTTTTTGATAAGGCTCAGCTATTGCTAACTAATTTTCGGACCCTAACATACATTTGGACTAATCGGTTACTAATTAACTGCATGAGAAAAGACTACCCTGCCCCTGCGGCTCATTACTCTTATACTTATGAAATTTGGCATATAACACTTTGAAATGATTTTGATTGCCGTGTGGCAGTCCCTACATATCCTGAGGTTCTTCACAACCCTTATAATTGAACATGGTTCAGTTACAAGAAGTGCAAAAGCCACAGCCAACTTCTCACTATGGGTCCCTACCATCTCCTCCATCTCTTCTTCTTCAACATCTCTTAAAACGCAGCTCTTATCAGCCATGTATCCTGCTAGCATCATCTTCTTTTCAGTTTCAGCTAGTACTCTATAGATATCTGCTGATCGCTCGTGTGACCTATCACCCACAATAAACTTGTGCAGAAAAGTGCTTTCCCCCATCTCCACTACCATGGCATCCCTCAACCTCCCTCCACCTTTCTCCAAAACCTTAAACCCTACCACCCAATTCAAGAACCTCCCTAAAACCACTACTTTTCTTCTTTCTCTTTCATACCCTTTTCCCACAACTAGTCTCTCTTAAAGAATCCCAGTTGTAAGAGCCATATCTGATGGAAAAGTCAATACCTATCATTCGGAGGAAGGATACTTTTGGTTAACACTGTTCTGGATTCATTACCTACATATATGATGTCTTTATTTCCTTTGCCTACCAAAATTGAAAAGCGAATTGATTCTCTAAGGAGAAACTTTATTTGGCAAGGAAAAGAGGAGCTTTCACTTGGTTAAATGGAAAACTGTCACTACTAACAAGAAGGAAGGAGGTTTGGGGATAAGAAATCTGAGGATGCACAACAAAAAGCTTATTGACGAAATGGTTATGGAGATACGAATAGAGGACCAAGCTTTATGGAGAAGAGTCATCTGTAAAAAATATGGGCAAGAACGAAAATGGTGCACAAAGAAGGCAACTTCTTCTTATGGGATTAGTGTATGGAGATCTATCAGAACACTTTGGTTCATACGCGAGCAAAATAAGGATCAAAGTGGGCAATGGGAGAAATGTCTCTTTTTGGAACAATAACTGGATTGGACATGGACCTCTTAAAGACCTTTTCCCTGACATTTTTAGTTTGAATCAACAGCCTGGTGCAACTATATCAGAGGTGTGGAGCCAATATGGATGGAACCTAAGTTTTAGAAGATTTTTCAATGACTGGGAAGTGTGTAGAGTAGCTGATTTCTTCAAAACACTTGAGGCCTTTTCAGGTATTTCAAATGCTGAAGATAGCTTAGTTTGGCAAAGGCATAGCAAAGGAGCTTACACTGTTAAATCAGCATATTTATGGATGAATCAGAGCGAGCAGCAAGGGTTTAAATTGCCTTGGAAACACATATGGAAGGTAAAATTTCCTTACAAGGTGCCATGCTTTTCATGGTTGGTGGCAAAGGGAGCTTGTTTGACTCAAGACAATTTGATGAAAAGAGGGTTTCAGCTATGTTCTAAATGTTTTTTGTGTGGAAAGGAGTCGGAGACTATAAATCATCTTTTTTTACATTGCCAAGTCACTAAACAGATATGGCAGATGTTTTTGAACATGAAAGGAATCAAACGGACTATGCCTAAGACTGGAAGAGAGTTGCTGTAGTGCTGGAATTACACGGAGGGGACTGTTACTCGGAAGAAATGGTGGCAAATTGTACCTGCTTGTCTATGGTGGACTATTTGGAAAGAGAGGAACACACGATGTTTTGAAGGAACTCTTAATTCAGTACAAAAAGTAAAAAATGAACAGGTTATTTTTATTTCATTTTTGGTGTAAACAAGAGCTTTGTGATGAAGTTGTATCTTTGCTAGATACTATAGATTCCTTGTAAGATGAACAAGGAACTTTATTTTGCCCTTTTTGCTGGATTGTAAATATGGTTTCTGCACAACCTTTGTGCAGCTGATAACATGTTACCTTACTCCCCAAAAAAAAAAAAAAAAAAAAAAGAGCCATATCTGATGGAGAATACTCTTCAAAAAGAAGCAGTAGCAGTGAAGAAAGAGAAACTATTATGTTACCTGGTTGTGACTATAACCATTGGCTTATTGTTATAGAGTTCCCTAAAGACCCTGCTCCTACTAGAGAACAAATGATTGATACTTACCTCAACCTCTTGCCACTGTTCTTGGCAGTATGGAAGAGGCAAAGAAGAACATGTATGCTTTTAGTACCACCACTTGCACTGGATTTCAATGCACTGTATCTGAAGAAACATCAGAGAAGTTCAAGGGTCTACCTGGGGTTCTGTGGGTCTTGCCTGATTCTTACATAGATGTGAAGAACAAAGACTATGGAGGAGATAAGTACATCAACGGAGAGATAATTCCTTGCCAGTATCCTACTAACCAACCTAAGCAGTATAAGGAAACAGCAAGCAAGAGTAAAGCATATGCAAGAAGAAGAGATGGTCCTCCTCCTGAACGAATAAAACAAGAAGCAGCTTCTGAATCTTCCTCCTAAAAACCATAACGGTTGTTGTCTGATTTTAGAGTCAAATTGTCATTTGGAATTGCCAATATATAACTCGTAGCCTCATATTAGTGGGCGTTTTCACAACGATATGTTGGTGCTTCTAAGTTAGATGGGAATACACTGCTAGTCTAGGAGCTTGGTCGACTGCACATGTTGTTTTATCTTTTGAGCTTTCTGGTTTCGTTTACCGAGAATGAGAACCAAAGCTGCAAAAGTATGTAGTAATTTTGATTCTGACCAGGTTATTCTATTTTCAGAAAGTGCTTTCCAAACAAGATTATAGTAAGACCCACACATCTCTCCCTCGTGTTCAATCCAACTCCATCCAGTTGTCTTCTTTACTCCATTTTTTATCAACACTCTGACCCTGTCTACGTCTTCCCTATAAACGCTTCTTTTCTGAGGCTATACTAGCTATATCCTACAAATCAAGTGTGCAGAAAAGTGTTTTCCAAACAAGATTATACTAAGACCGACACGTTATAATAATAATTTGGGATAGACACACATTAACAGTGAATCTCAAACATTTTCAAGCTTCTTTGATTCATACCAAAATCCAATGATTTGTTTTTTCATAAACAGGCATAAGAGATTCAATAAATTAGAAATACAAGGGATTTATCGCATATTCAGGGATTTATTGAAAAGCTTTTCAGTGTACCATTCAGACCTAGAGAATGGACCTTTTACCATGGAAGAGTTAGAAGCAAAAAAGCACCAAAATCCCTTACTCTGCATCCAAATGAATACTATCAAACAGTTTCCTATGAAATTCTTTATTTTAAAAAAAAAAAAAAACTTACTTTGGGCAAAAGAACCAAGATCCCATTTGCTTTCCATTTGTCCGTCTTTCCCTTCACCTTATGAACAACCTTTTCTCCTTTCTCAAGCTCGTTCAAAATTGCCTTCTTTCCGGATAATTCCAGCTTGTAGTCCAAAGATAGTTTAGCAGTTGGGATTATTAGCCCAGTCATGAAATAAGTAACCACTTCTAGCCTACTGATTTGTTGTCTGCTAAATTTCATCCATTCCCTAAGCGCCGCCATTCAAAAAATCTAGTGTTTTGTGTTTGGGAAGAAATGGAGTTTCTCCATATTCTTTTGTTAGTGTCTATATATATTCTAGTGTGGGAGTGCCCGTCTCAATTAAGGGTGGCTAACGGCCCGGTCCGGGACCGGTACCGGATTCCGGTTTCGGTTTGGAACAGGGCCAAAAAAAATCAAAACCGTAGTTTAACCGGTCTACCGGCCGGTCAGTGCCGGTTTAAAAAATTGGTGCCGGATCGGAACCGGTTCCAGCGACCGTTAAGCCGGTCGGTCCCGGTCCGGTCCGGCCGGTTTAATGGTTTTTTTTTAATTTTTTTTTAGGCAAATAAAGTTAAAATTTGAAAAATTAACAATTTATTAAACATCATTTGTGATAATTATGTAAATTATATTTTTTTAATGAAACAAAATAATTATGTAAATTATATTTTAAAATTTATTAATGTAAAGTAATAAATAAACACAAAACAAACGTTTATTGAATGGGAAATACATAATTGAAATGACAAAACAAACTAGAAATTGGAAAATTACAAAGATACTAAATAAACTAGAAATTCGAAAATACATAATTGAAATGACATAGATATTCCATTAGTCATCTCTTCAAATTTTCAATCACGCGGAATAAAGCCATTTATTCTATCTCATTCGGTTTTGTGATTTTTTTCTAAGTGTTGCCTAAACTTTCCCGTCCCTCCATTGTTGGGACCGTGTAAATTTGTCACTCTTTGTTACAGAGGCTACATTTAGCTTTCTGAGTTTCAGTATCTTTCATAATAAGTTCCCACACTATAGAACGACGTCTTCGTTCCGCAATTCTTATTTCACTAGGACCGGGAGCAGCGGGAGCTTGATTTTCAGCCATTATAATTGTTTGGATTTTGGAAGAAATTTAGAAAATAGCCTTTGAGAGTAATTTGAGAGATAAATTGATAGAAAGTGCTAAATTCTGTGATATAATGATGAAATATTATAGTATATATAGATAAAAATAGGTTTGTGAAGGGGGGGGTATGGGGGGCGTTTTAGGGAGGGTGATAGGCAAATATAGCCGTTTTTTGCATATTTGAAAGAGAGCCGTTGGCCCAAACTGCCGTCCGGTCCGGTTCCGGCCCGGTCCGGCAGTTCGGGCCAAATATATTTTTTTTTTTTTTGTTTTTCCATTGTGTTTTATTTAAAGTGGTGGAAACTTTGAAAAATATTACAACAAAATATTATTAAGTTTTTACTTGTACATATAACATATGTTTGGAATGTTTAGTTTATTTCAATGTTTAAAGTTTAAACTTAGAATTAAAAAACTTGTAGTATTTTTTTATACTTTGAACTTTGAAGTAATGAAATTTTTGAAGTGATGATTCAAAGTTCAAACTTTTGAATTAATTTGTTAAGTTCAATATTCAAACTTTGAATTAATTTTAGTAAATTCAAATTTTGAATTAATTTGTTAAGTTCAAAATTCAAACTTTGAAGTTTGAACTAATTTACAAACTAGTAATTAATTGTAGTATTTTTTGCGCAAACTATAAATTAAAAATAAAAAGTATGAAGACAATAGTTGTGATTGAATTCCAAGACTTGGAGCAATTTTATTGAATTGTTTAAGACATAAGTAGTGCAAATTACATCTAAACTTCGAACTTGTAAATTTAAAATTCTTATATAGAAAATTACATTTTTTAAAACATATTAGCTAGTTTCTTGAGGATAGTTGTAGGCTTTTCTTTTGGAACTGGCCGTTGTTGATCTTGTTCATCATCTCCTTCTGGTTCTTCGTCTTCTTCTTCTTCTTCATTGCCGGTTTGACTCCCTTCACTTGTTTCGTCGCTCAAAATTTGATCGAGATATGCTTTGCCCTTTTCCTTAGTAAGTTCTGGTAGACCAAAGTTTCTTCGCTCTGCTCTGATCCAATCCCTGAATAAAACTTCTGTCTCCATTGCCTCCTCCTTCAACGAATATCTGTGATCTTCAATTTGAAATCTTCCTTGGCTAAAAGCGCTTTCCGATGCAACTGATGAAGCTTGAATTGTTAATATATCCCGGGCCATTTTTGCAAGAATTGGAAATTGCGATTCTTGATTCTTCCAATAATCCAACAAATTCTTAGTTCCAAAGTTGTTAAGTTTCTTTGGATATTGAATTAAATACACTTGGAACTCGCTGTATTCCTCCCGTACTCGTCCTGTTCTGAAAGCAACTTTTCGTCAAGTCCCCCAAAAGTGCTCATCCCCGCATGTGAAGAACTTTGCCCGGTGGATAGTATTGGTTCCGTTGGTGTAGCAGTGTCTGCCCAAGTTCTATACTTTGTAAAAACAGCCACGGTATCTGCATAAACTTTAGCAACAGCCTCGTCTACACTTGGATACCCATTAGTAGCAATTTTAATAGGAGTAATTTCTAAATTTGCATATACTTCTCTAACAAGTCGTTCAGTTAACTTAATTTTAAAAGCAGGATGCAACACAGAAGCAATGTAAAAAAGAGGAGGAATTGGAAAAAAATATTTTCTAAATTTTTCAATCATTAACTTTACAGCCTCATTGTAAACTTCATATTGCTTATAAATTTTCAATAATTCCGATATTCCAGCTATATATTATAACATGGTAGGAGTAGTTGGATAATATTGACCGGAAAATTCTAAAGTAGCTTGATAAAAATTTTGTAAAAACTGAAGAAGATGTTGAACAAGTTGTCAATCCTCATCTTTAAGGTGATAGATTTGCATAAAATGTTTATTATACATTTGAGAAATAGGCACTCTATAGTCATAACCGACAGTCAATGCATCATATAAAGTGATCCACCTAGTACAAACTTCCTTTAGGACTCTCCTAATTGGCATTCCTAATTCTACACATTTTCTTTCTCATTCTCATCTTCTTTCTTGGTTTTTATTTCTAAAAATATAAGTAATAGCTATTTGCACCTTTGCGATAATGTCGTTAAACAAGACAAGACCATCTCTTACTACTAAGTTGTAAATATGACATGCACACCTAACATGAAAAAATTTAGGAAAAGGGGGGTTCAAAATAGGTATCAAGTTCCTAAGTACATCTGTGTTGTTTGTAGCATTATCTACCGTAATACTAAAAACTTTGTTAGATAAAAAGTACGTACGACAAATTGATGAAACTTTATTACAAATATAATTTCCCGTGTGTGGTTCATCAACAACTTTATAAGCAATAATACGTTTTTGAAATACCCAATCAGGATCTATCCAATGAACAGTAACAGTAATATAATTACATCCATTAGTAGAACGACCCATATCCGTAGTAAGACATACTCTAGTGTCAAAGTTATCAAACATATATCGCAGATAATCCTGATATTCGTTCTTAAATTTGATAATATCATTTTTAACAGTAGTTCTTGGAAAACCATGAAAAGAGGGATTATATATAGACTGAACATAACGAACAAAACCAGTAGAAGAAGGAAAACTATAAGGTAAACCCTCGAGAGCAACTAGTTTAGCAATAGCTTCCCTATCCTTTTGTTTATCATAAGTAAGAAGCCCTCCTGTTGTTTGGTTAATTCTTGTTTGGGTACCCGAAGATTGATCATGCGCTACTCCCCCATGTTCGGTCCCTAAATATATACCACCAGCCCGCGCTGACCATTCTTTTGGATGTTTCTTTTGTAAGTGCTGCCTAAATTTACCCGTCCCACCCTCATTACCCCCAGTTCTAAAAACCCACACCTTATCACAAATCCCGCATTTGGCCGTCTGCGCTGCAACATTCTTTGATGCAAATTCCCACACATCAGATCTTTCCTTACGTTTAGCCGGTATTCTAGTAGGAGGTTCAGGAGGCAAGTCAGACTGAACTTCGGGTGGACTAGCTTGAAATTCAGGTGTTTCTTCTAAATTAACCCCGCTTTGATTCCTATATTGTGTTTCTAACATTTCATGATCAAGTATGTTACCAGCGCTAGCATTATGATAATATTGAGAATCATCTATGTGGGTGAACTGATTAGAACTACCAGCAATTTCTTTACCCCTATTTCCCCTACGACCACGTGCCCGCCCCCCACTACTAGTTCCAATTGAACCTCTTTGAGACATAATAATAGCAAATAAAATAAATATATATGACAAAAAAATAATAAAAGAGTAGAAGTAGGAACGACAAACCAAATATAACCGTATAATTGAGGTGAAGTTGAAACTTGAGCCTCCACTTCAATTAATTAGTTGAATACTTGATAATCGAAAAATTGTAAAAATAGCCAAATTTATATTTCAACCACGTAGCGCCTCCAATTGACCCAATACTTGATATTTGTAAACTTCACCAAATAGCCAAATACAAATTTGATAGAAACTCCAAATAGAACTTGATAAAGTAGCCAAATTATAAATTTTTAACAAATAGCCAAAGTAGAATAATAGCAATATTGTAGAAAATTTGAGAAAATTAGAGAGAATTGGAAGATTTGTGTGAAAAATATGATGAAATTATGGGGTATTTATAGGAAAAAAATAGTTAGGGGTGGTTATGGGGTGGTAGAGGGGTGAAATTGGCCGTTTTTGGCCGTTGGACAACGGCTAGGGGGTCAAAAGAGCCGTTGCCCAACGGCTAGAAACGGCTAGAATCCAACAGATTTTTCTTTTTTTTTTTTTTTTTTGGACCGGTCCGGTCGGTTCTTGTCCGGTCCGGCCGGTTCCGGTCCAAATTTATACCGGTTCATCCGATTTTTTTTCGTGCGACCGTTTCGGGACCGGGGCCGGGGCCCGTTAGGGACCAACGGTCCGGTCTCAACCGGTCCGGTCAAAATCGGACCGTTAGTCACCCTTAGTCCCAATAGTGTGTTTTGCATGAGTTAGGCTCTTTCAAGTCATGTTTCAATTTTATCTGTTTTAAGAGAACTTTTAACATAGACGGTGTTAATTTTTTTTCTGGTAATTTTTTCTTCTTTCTAATTAAGCCTTTGTCATTGAACTTTTATTTCTGTCATACCATTGTGCATCATGTTTTTTCACGCAAAAATAAATATTTTAATAAGGAGCATACTATATTCACTAATTGAGTCAAAGATACTCTATCCATCTGTGTCCTTGTTCTATTTTTCCTCTTGATTTTGCTTTTTTATTTCTAGGTAAAGTAAAGACCATAATAATATTTTGTTGATCGAAATGATTTATTCTTATCTGTATTGTTAATCAATTCATATGTTTATTGGGCAAGTTTTGTTATCTTAGTAAGTTACCTGAGTATAACAATTCGTAGTGGTTAAATTAGTACAAGAAAGCAACATTAATAACTTATGATAGGATGATCTTTAATAACTATAATTTAGAAAACTTTCGCTAGATACCAAGTTATAGAATTAGTTTTATTTAATTAAAATTTTAGAATTAGCTTACTTTATAACGTGCATTTTGAGGTCTAACATTTGACAACATACCATTGAAGGATTTTAGTCACACACTTCAAAGATAGCCAATAAAATAATTCAAAATTTGAATAAATCTACACTCTTATTGTTTGACACAGATATTTAAATAATTAAGAAAGCCATAATTATGAGGCATACATTGTGCAAAACATTGGGAAGTTTTGCAAAAATATTTGTAAAATTAGTTAAGAACAAATGGAAAGAATTTTGGCACGATATTGCACCTTCTTCCTCCTCGTATGTTTCTTATTTTCCCAAACATGATCCTCGATTTTACCCAATTCCTTTTCTTTATTCAACACTTGTAATTTAGTTGAATTATTTTTTAATTCGACGAATTAAAAATGCGGTCTGTTTGTCCTCCATAATTATTAGTGCTCCTTATTTATAGACCTTATTTTTGTTTTCACGTATTATTCAAAGTGATATATGCCTTATTTTAATATTGAGACTGAAAGGCACAGGTTTTGAGTGCTCTTTTTGTTCTCCGCTTTTAGTGAAAGGTTTGACCCCGTTTTCTACATTCTTGCTTCTATTTTTTCATATTTTTTTTTGTGCTTTTCCATTTTTATTCTAACATGAAGACAAAACCTTGTAGTAGTATTTTTTGGGCTTTTTCTCAAAGAATATTTACTTTTAGGTTGTTACTTTTCTTGGTATTTATTAGGGGTAAATAAATCTTCAACTTAATTCTTGAAATATGTTTTCATTGTAAACTTCATAGCTGAGTACGTGATAATTAGCTGAGATAGGATAAAATGTGGGATGTGGGGTCCAAGTTTCTACTTCAGGAAAAAGCAAATTTTCAGCTGACATCAGATGCTTTGATGCCTTTCTAGGCAAACGAAAGAGTCTTGCAGTTTGCAAGATTTACAGAAAAAGCACACGTATATGTTCCGTAATAAGGTCCTAAAGGAGGGGTAAAATGACACCTTAAGAAAAGGTGCGGTAAAATCTGCAACTCATCAGTACATTGTCGGTGCAACAACGTGACGTGGCCTGACTTTTTAGTCAGTAGGACAAAAAGTACAACCTTCGGAGCGTCAACATTCGGAGCGTCAACATACAGCACAACAAAGCATGTAATATATGAAATTTCTAAAATACCCTTTGGTCGGCAAAGAGGTTGACCATGAGGTGCTTATTGCCATTTATAAAGGAAGGATAGATATTAAAAGGCATGTAGTAGCTTATAAAAATTAGCCAAGTATCACATGAAGATTGCAACACATGTTGTAAGTTAGGACAAAGACAATTAACTACGCTATTAATAACTAACTGAATGGTTAAATGGTTAATTAGTTTATGGGAAGAATTTGAATTTGAATTCGAATTCCAAGATGATTTAGATAACTATATGCGCACAAAGCCGAAGGGGGAAAAAAATACCAAAACAAATAAAAAGGAATAGACAAAAAATTTCTAAATTTTGGTGTGGTGAATTTATATATTTGAATTGTAAGATAAGAGAAATTCAAAATAATCATTGAAGCAGTTTCAAATACATGATTTATATTTTGAATTTGTTTTTTTCTTTTAATTTAAATTGTAAACTGATTAGAATGATAATTGCTACGTGTGGTTAAATTGTCAACTGAATGGGGGAAAACTACTGACTTTTTTCTTTATTTACTTTAAACATTAAAAAGTGGTGGTTTAATAACTACGGAAAATTTAAAATGCTTAACACTGATATCCACAATAGATGTGGGAAACATGGCAGACGTGGGAGACAGGATTAATTGCATGCAAAGTCTGGATAAACCCATTTCAAATTTGAGTGGTTACTTAAAATAATATTCTACCTATTTATTTAGAGAGAAGCATTTAACCAAAAAACATGAGTCCTATATCCATTAAAATTCAAAGAAGAAAAGGTACTTTTTGTGGTGGATAGTTTACATTTCTGTAGATTATCTTGCTGTTTCGCGCAAACATTCGTTTCTTCCTGGTACATGATTTTGTTTCATTTTTTCTCTTTAAAATTTGGCGTTTCATGTCCTAATTATATTTTTTGAGTATATTCTTTAACTTGAACTTTATACATTGATATCTTGGCAGATGTTTTGGGTGGAAGGAACGTAATATGTTCCTTTACCTTCTCATCATGTTTACAATATCAAAGTGTATACTTATATCTGTTGTGTTGGCAATATTTTTTAAGTTGATGTGTTCCTAAATTCAGGATACAGAAATGGTTTATCAAATTATCTATCAGGAATCTAAGGCAGAGTTGTTAAAAATATTGCTAAATTGCCGCCGGGTACTTCACTCCTTTTAGTTGTTGCATTTAAATATTTAATGTACAAAATCAATATATACACTTATATATGTTGTGTTGGCAATACTTTATAAGCTGATGTATTCTAAAAAAAATTTGTCGAATATTGAAGTTTGAAGAAAAGCCTGCTTATTTCATACCTTATCGTCGATTAGACCTGCTCCAATTTTTTCGGTAGAAACCTCTATGTTAAAGTAGCACAGTTAATATATACGTGAGGATCTTCCTTCCAATATGGTGATGAAATAAGGATTACCACTTAAAAATAAAAAAATCTTATCCGGTGGAACAAGTATCCATAAAGAAATGGAAGAATGCGTGGGTAATTAGGCCTGGGTATGTAACAAATTCACCCATAATTTATTTTTACTTGCTTGATGTTAAATTTAATGTGCCTACTATTTTTTTAGTATTGTTACTTCTATATTTTTTTCACTTTAATAAAGGTCTTATATGATGTATCTCATTGCCGGAACAACTAAGAATGTTCATAGTTTTGATATTCAAAGTATCGAAACTCCTATCAACCTTGCTAATGGAAGAGCCAGAAAGACAAAAAATAAAGAAACAATCCTGGCCTAAATTTGTGGTTAACTGAAACATGCTTCAAAATATTCAGTGTTTGCTTTAAGGAAAGCTGATTAGAAAAAGAAAAGAAATTTGCCATTTTAGTTGTAACATAGCTCCTATAAATAATTGTTACAATATATTTTTTCAGTTATCAATTTTTAGTGTCAGTGATACAAGTGCAGTCTCATTGTTCAAGGAAGTATGATGCTGAAAAATACATACTATTAGGTACGAATACTTTGTCATCCAGAATCATCAATTTCTTTAGGAAAGACAAAAGAGGATTTGTTCGACAACACATTAGATCTAGATAATATTTAGAGATTTACTCCGTCTAATTCAAATTTATAATTCATCTCATAGATTTTATTCTGTATCTCTTAGTGATTGAACAAATCTTGATTTAATTTTATTGATCAGTTGTACGCTTCGTATGTGTACAGTTTTCAGGTGTGAGTTTTGTAAATTCTCGAGCAGATTTGCGAATACATACATATGCTCTCATGTAGAGGTAAGAAAGCCAATCTTCTTACTACTAATTTGTGTTGATATATCGTTAGCAAATTAGTGCCTAATACTTCTTGTGTAAACCTATGTTCGAAATTACTAACGCATTAACTTTGGCATCATAATGATACCCTTGAGATTATATTGTGTTTAGTTATTCTACTGATACTCATTTGTTCTTGATTTTTCTTACTACTCATTATCCAACAACTTACTTCCTGCTCATATGAAGGATAGATGTTGATCTATATGATTGTGGATGGTTAATTATTAGGGGATAATTTGGATTACTAAGAAATTTCCTCAATCTGGTGCTTTTGAACTCATTATATTTTTGGTTATTTATCTCCTAACTATATTCTGCTTGAGTTTCTATATTTTAGATATTTTGTCATCATCTTCTTTGGTGGAAGTAATGGCTAGAGAGAGGACAGGAGTTGAGTGTCTTGATGGATCCTATATGATGTCTTCATGCTCCTAAAGTGCTTCTTCGATATAAAAATATTTGTATTGTATTTATTAGATGACATATTAGTATTTATATTCATATCTCAGCGTAGGTAAATTTGTTAACGGTAGGAGAGAAAAAGACAAAATAGACTATAATTGACACTATATAAAGTCTTTTAAGTTATTTTTTAATTCTGTTCCTTTATAGAAGTATTTTGTTTTTTTGGTACTGTGTTTTATGAATTTCTGTGTTGGGTCTCTTCTATCAAAGGAAAAAAAAAAAAAAAAAAGGTTCAAAAAGGACAAAGCTAGGACCTTCATTTATAAAATTACCACAATCACTATTTTGGATAAGTTTGAAGGATGATAAGCCTTTGTTTTTGTTGGTAACCTACACATCAACTAATTGCGCTAAGTAATGAATACTAATAGAGCTGTAAATCTTCAGATAAAAAATATAAAAGGAATATAAATTTGAGTTCTGAATTGAATTTCATGTGCAATTTGATGTTTCAATTGAATCTTATTTTAATTTTTTTTTTGAATTTGTTTTTTTTTTTTTACTATTATTATATACGAATAGTTGGTTTTAAGACTCAATATTAAAAATTTATTGATATTACTACTTTATAAGTCTCTCCGCGTATCGCGCGGGTACTTACTAATTAAAGTTAATAGGGACAATTATATGGAGAGACACTCTACACATGAAAATTATCAAAAAAGATCCATATTTTCTTATTTTACTCGAGATAGCACCCCCTTCCTTTTTTTTATTTTTTCTTTCACTCTATAGCACCCCATATTTAAAGGAAAAAAACTCTAGCCCCTATTTTTCCTGTCTTCTCTTTTCCTCATTCTCATTTTTCCTCTCTTCTCTTCCCCTTACAATACCACCGCCACCCCTACCCCTTCCACCAATGCCCCGCCTTCATACCCTCTCCTCCAAGCCACTGCCTCGCCGACATCGTCGTCAAAGCCACCACCGCCGCTGTTTCTTCTTCTTCTTCTTTCTTACTTTTTTTTTTTTGCTTTTTAAATAATAATATCGGATTTTTGTTGTATATTTCAGTCAAAACTCCGGTGAGGGGCCCGTGAGGGGTATGTTTTTCACGTTTCTTCTTCTTTTTTCACATTTTTCATAAGTATTCGGCGAGATCTACTAGCTTTTTGTTGAAACTTTTTAGATCTAGTGTTTTTCTTATATAAAACTGTACAAATCTTGTATATTTGTTAAGATTTTGTGTAGATGATGAAATACGAACCAGGCTCACCTGTTCGATTCATCAAGCTAGTCCACCGAGGAGTCACATGACACCCACAATCAAAAAGTGTGGTTGGAATGGAATATATCGAAGACTGCCTCGCCGAGCAACAACAGTGGAAATCCACCGAGTCATTGCTGACTTCGAAAGCTTTTAGACCGACCACAACTTATGAAAGCTCAACGATCAAGCTCGAGCCCGAAGTTGAAAGGCAACAGAGCCAAAGAAGAATGACACCGAGCAGTGAATCGATCGAAGGGCTACAAATATGCCCGAGGCAGGAGAGCGTCTGATTCCAATTGTGACCGAGGCAAGCAAGCGTCCGACTCAAATGTGTTCGAGCTGAGCGGCCGAACACATAAAACTGCTTCAGCCCTACGTGGCTTTATCTTATTGGTCACCTGCGACCATTTTACTATTTCGCCATTTACATTGTCTATATAAAATCCTAGCATAGCTCATTAGATGGGAGTTGATTGATGATATTATGAGAATAGAAGTAGGATTTGGCCGAGCCAATCTTGTTGAAGCTCGAGGCTTCGTGTATGCCTTCTTAGGCTTGGAACCGAATGGATTTCATCCCTAGTATGAATCCTTGTTAGGTTCACGTTTCCTTTTCTCCCTTGGATAATCAATCATGTTTTGATTCGGATTATCCATTCTTTCTTCTATTTCTGTTCTCCCTCATCCATTATTTCTTGTTACATTTGGTTACTTTATTGCTCCCGCCTCCTAATCTTTATCGTTTCTGCGTCGTGTTCTTGTTGCTTCCGGTTGCTTTGCTTAACCTCGAGTTTGACTTGCACCAGTTTGGTATCAGAGCAAGGCTTGGATTTCGTTCTTACAAATTCACGTTTCTTGTTCATCTTATCTTTACTTTACTGTTGGTGTTCTTATGTTACTTGAAAAAAAGAAGAAAATACAAAAAAAATTGAAAAGTTGAAAAATTATTAAACAACTATTTGTTGTTGATTGTTTGGATTAAACAATCACATATTTGGATTCACCACTGTCCAATGATCAATTTGAGTACCCGACGTACATCGTTTGTAACTAGAGTTTTTCTTCGATTTTGGACTGTGTTCTTGACGTGGTGTTGTTGAAATCGAACCCCAGTTGTGTTTTGGCGTTTATCGATGAAGACTGGTGGTTGTTGTTTGATTTGGGTCGATTTTAGTGCTTGAAATCGAAGTTCCATTGTTTCGCCACCGTCCATACGCTGGAACTTTGTTAAATTGTTAACAGTGTACGGACAACGTTATAGCTAATCTTAGCTCGGCTTGGAACTGAATCTTATCTCCGTTGTCAAGTTTACTGGAGACGACCCAAATCCGAAGCTGAATCTTATTGTTAGTGGACTGTGAACGAATCATGAAATTGTCCGTACACCGGAGTAAAGGTTCACTGTTCCATTGAAGAAGAAAGGGGTAAACTGTTAAAATCCAAACCCCAGGTGAAAATTTTCTCGGCTAGAAAAGGGAAAGTGGATAAGGTTAAACCCTATCCGTACCGAAGAAGGGACCACCTTGTCTGTACCGAGGTCACGTGTTCGGGAAATCCTGAAGCAGAACCGAGGAGGACGTAGATTCTCTTAGGTTTTCACTTTTCTTGTGTCCGAAAATCCTCGATAGTGGATCTCTAGAGTAATTCTTTCTACTCGAGGTCGTACTATCGAATTTGAGCTTTTAGGAACTCGTGCGTGGGGTGATCGAAGTCCAAACTTTAGTAGAAAATTCTTTGACTCCCGGTGCGCAGTTTAAATAGCGACCGTTCCATCGAGTCATATAAACTCCTTCTGAACCTATACTTGGAAAGTACTAGTTGTGACTTATCACTTCGGTTTCCTAACAAGAAGGCAAGACCATCTTGAGTGGTAAAAGGCTAGAGTGGTGAGAACAATAGAGTGTGGTCATAAAAGCCAATGACCTTGAGTGTATACACGAGTGGAAAAAAAATTGAGTGTCCATTCTTTGAGTGATACACGTGAGGGAGTGAGTTTGTGAGGTCTTTTACTTTATTTGTTGCAGCTATGTCTTCGGATGATGATGATTGTGGAGGGTATGATTCGTGTGGAGATAATAGAGACTATGGCTCTTACGAAGACGAAGCGGGATGATGATTACGAAGATGAAGAAGACTGTGAGGCTTGTGAAGATGAACGAGAAGATCCTTATGCTTCTAGTCGAGGATATGAAGGTAGTGATGCTTCGAGGTATGATGATCCTACTTACTCTCTTTGTGATGATCTTGAATACGATGAATGTGACATCGAGGAAATCGAGGATGAAGTTGATCGAGTGAACTATTCGATGGCATCTTCTTTCGGTGTCTCGTATGGAGCACAAGGGAGTAGTAGAATTTCTTCCATCGGATTGGGATGAAGTGGTAGTGGTTGTTCCATGGGAGGAGCAAGATTTTCAACTTTGAGTTGTGACACACGATTCAATGCTTCCAATTCCTATGAGAATGGTGGCTCGAGGAGCACTGGAGGTTGTAGACCCGATGAGGGTAGAGGAGGCTTCTACCGAACTCCTTCTAAGAGGAGAAGTTCTTACGGGTTCCATGCTAAAACTCCTTCCTCGACTTTCTACATTAATTCTAATGTTGGAAGAGTGAAGGGAAGTGGAAGTTATCCTAGTGGTGTTGCCACTAGTGGAGAAAGAAGGAAGTTCCCATCTCATAGTGGTACTAATGATGGGATATGTAAAGGATGCTACAAAGATGATCTCATGAGACAAAGAAATTGGTGTCAGTTCATAGTGAGACTTAATGAGAATCGTGGGTATGTGCTTCAAGTGGATGAAGGTGAAGCAAGTTGGATTAGTCCTCTTGTAGTGAGAAGGTTGGGGATACCTTGTGTTAATGGAGTGTCCCGGGTAGTTGTTTCACAAAGGACCTTTGAAGAAGAAGTTGAGTGCAAGGTGGGTCCTTTAGAGGGATGTGATATTATGTTGGGAAAACCTTGACTTCTCAATAGATACTTCAAGTTCACCTATGCCCTTGACGGTTACCAAGTTAAAGCACAAGGAAAGATGCAACTCCTCCTTCCTAGGAAAGAAAAAGTACAACTAAGCAAGCCCACGAACATGAGAAATAGTGGGACACCATCGAGGAGAAATCCTATGCTTGAAAGAGTGCCATCGAAGAGTCCTACGAATGCACAAAGTGGTGGGACAAGTGCAAGAAAAGAGTCGACCGAAGTCAACAAGGTTAACGGCTTAAACGGACATTGGATGACGAACGAGCCCCAGATCATTGTGGCCGATCTTATGGCCGAACTAATAGGGATCGGAGCTGAAATTCAAAATATGGATGCCCGAATTGCTAACCTTGAGCCAGGAAGGGCCCCGAGGACACCAGTTTCGGAGTCAAGTTCACCGATGAAGAAGGAGACCTCGGTTGATGAGTCGTCGAGTCCTAGACTTTGGGTTGATGTTAAAAGTCTACCTACTCCAGCTATGGGTATTCTTAGGCCTCGACCCAATTCACCCGAATATGAAAGACAAAAGATCGAGAGGAGTAAGGGAGTGACCGGTAACAACTCTCGAGGGAAAAAATGAGAGGTTGTGTTGAGTGATGTGAATATGTTGTCACCACCCGAACCCACACTTGACCTTGAAAAGAAAATGAGGGAAAAGAAAGAGAAAAGAATCATTGAGAGTGAGGACATCCCTTATTCTAACCTTAACCCTTTATCTTTTTCTTCTACTTGTTTGAATTCTTGTGTAGGTACTCTTAGAGGCAAACCGATGGAGCCTCAGCCATGTTCTGAAGTAGATAGACAAGGTGAAGAAGATCTTCCATGTGAGCTCCACGGTGAAGAAACTAGTTATGACACTTCGGAGGCAATGAGAGAGACCGAAGGCCACTCCGAGGTAAGTGTTCGTTTTCCTTCCCGTGAGCATGATACTTTCTTGTCTTATGAAATTGCTAGTGAAAATTCTATGCTAGTTGATGATTTGTATGATTACAATATGTTTGCAACTAGTGTAGAGTCGAATGGTCAACTTATGTATGAAAGTGAACCACTAGTTGAGAGGAATGATAAGCCACATCATGGTGTGAGCTCGACCTTACCGAACCTCTCTTTAGTGCTGAAGTTGTAGTTGACCTTGCTTGTGACCCTTGTTATGACACACCACAAATCTTTGATAAAAGGGAAGATGAGTTGTTTGATCATACCCATGTTGATATTATTGCCTATGGTGGATCTATGTGTTGTAGTGAGGATGATGATGATACCCTTGAGGAGTCCCTAGTGGATGAGTTGGATCGGATTATATTCGATGACTCCTCAAGTGTGGATGATGATCTTGGTTCGGATGCACCTTTGATGGGTAGTGAACTTGTTTTTACTAACCCTTTGTTAGAAGAAAATGGTGATCCGCATCCGAGTCGAGGAGAGTATGAATCACCTCGGTTTGGAAAGCTTGACCCCGTAGATAATCCATTATTTGAGACCTTCTTCAGAAGCTTGTCTAATGAGAAGAATTGTCTTGGAGGTGATTTTGGAGGTGACAAGCTATCTCTTGGTGTGAATAAGACTGCTCTTAAGAAGGGGAGTGGAGTATTCGATGTTAGTTGTCGAGTGAATCATCTTACTTACTCCATCCCACCTGTTGATCACACCTCGAGTATTGTACATACCGAAGCCCATAAGCCACATGGTGATAAAAGTGAATTAAAGGGCCGGTATGATGACTTTAGGTTTAGAGGTGATAGGTCCTTTGATCGCTACATCTTGCATGTAAAGTGTCCTATTGATCTCTTTGTTCGCTCTTGTGTTCGGTACTATTTCTATTTGAGCCAAGAACTTGTTGTTTCCTTCGGAGACATAGGCTATTTGATTTGTATTGATGCTTGGCTCTATCATAAGAGTGTTTTCCACACTTTTGAACACTAACCTACTCTCGAAGTAGGAAGTTTTGTTTGTCTTTGCCTTGCTTGCAGCTCTTGCCGGTTTGATTTCGAGGACGAAATCCTTTCAAGAAGGGGAGGATGATGCAATATGAACCAGACTCACCTGTTCGATTCATCAACCTAGTCCACCGAGGAGTCACATGATGCCCACGATAAAAAAGTGTGGCCGTAATGGAATATGTCGAAGACTGCCTCGCCGAGCAACAACGATGGAAATCCATCGAGCAGACAACAAGTGACCGTTGTTGACTTCAGAAGCTTTTAGACCGAGCACAACTTATGAAAGCTCAACGATCAAGCTCGAGCCCAAAGTTGAAAGGCAACCGAACCAAAGAAGAATGACGCCGAGCAGTGAATCAATCGAAGGGCTACAAATATGCCCGAGGCAGGAGAGCGTCCGATTCCAGTTGTGACCGAGGCAAGCAAGCGTCCGACTCAATGTTCGAGCTGAGCTGCCAAACACATAAAACTGCTTCAGCCCTACGTGGCTTTATCTTATTAGTCACCTGTGTCCATTTTACTATTTCTCCCTTTACATTGTCTATATAAACTCCTAGCATAGCTCATTAAATGGGAGTTGATTGATGATACTGTGAGAATAGAAGTAGGATTTGGCCGAGCCAATCTTATTGAAGCCCGAGGCTTCGTGTATGCCTTCTTAGGTTTGGAACCGAATGAATTTCATCCGTAGTATGAATCCTTGTTAGGTTCAAGTTTCCTTTTCTCCCTTGGATAATCAATCATGTTTTGATTCGGACTATCCATTCTTTCTTCTATTTCTGTTCTCTCCCATCCCTTATTTCTTGTTATCTTGGTTACTTTATTTCTTCCGCCTCTTAATCTTATCGTTTCCGCGTCGTGTTCTTGTTGCTTCCGGTTGCTTTGCTTAACCTCGAGTTTGGCTTGCACTAGTAGAAGCTGCCCAAAACACTGTATAAAATCATTTTTGTGAGTTTATACAGTTTTATATATTTTTATACAAGTTTATACCCTTCTGTAAACGTGTATAAAAATATATAAATCTGTATATTTGTGTATATACAGTGAATATATAAATTCTATGCACTTCTATAAATTTGTATAATGTTGTATATGCGTGTATGAACAATGAATAAAATTGTATAATTTCACATTAATGCACTATTTATGGATGTTTGTATAAAATTTATATTTTTGTATTTTCCTTCTTGCATACACATTTTTCTATGTATTTACATGTATAATTTATTATTTTGATAGATTTAGGTGTATAAAATTATCAAAAATAATTACTTAAACAAATCCACCAATAAAATAAGCAATCCGATGAGATCTGGTGAAATTTTAATTTTCCAGCCACCGGCCACCGCCGGCAGGCGCCGGCTCGGTTTCCGGCGGCAGGTCAGTGGCGGGGGAGGGTGGGGGAGTGGCTCCTAGGGTTTTTAGGTCGAATGGGTGCTATGTTATGTAATTTTCAAATAAGGGGGTGCTATGTTATGTAATTTAAAAATAAGGGGTGCTATGAATAAAATATGGCCCCTCATTTGTAATTTTGGGTAGTGGGCTGCCTATTTCTGAAAATTTTCCTTAATAGGGACAAGTTAATACCCCCAAACTATGAGCCTGTTTGGATGGGCTTATAAGCAGCTTTTTTAAGTGGGAAATTTACACTGCATACCCACACATTGAGAAATAATTACCCATCCTACCCACCTGATATTTCTCTACCGATAGAATTAGAAATAATTACAAGCGGTACCCATTTCCCCATTTCCCCCCAATGCCCATCATTTTCGTTTCTCTCACCTGTTGTACCCATTCCCCTATTTCCCCCCTAAAATCGAAACCCTATCTGAATCGATTCGAAACCCTAATTCATGATTCTAAATCCTACCTGAATCGATTCAAAACCCTAATTCATGATTATATACCCTACCTGAATCGATTTCCAAACATTTCTACCAAAATTTAAATAATGAACCCTAATTCTTCTAAATTGGGTCTGAGTACAGTTTATAAACGTCGACGTAAAAACTCTCCCTATTCCGATGTTGTTGCACCTGTATTCTCTAGTAGCGATCCTTCACCTATCGGAAATAAACTAGCACTTGTTCATTTTGGGGACAATAATGGTGCTGGTACCTCTGACATGGGTGCAACTGCCGCTATGAATGAGGTGGGTCCACTACACCTACGAGTGACGCTTCTATACCTCACCCGGGTGCACCTGCGTTATAGAGCCGTATAAGATTAAGGTATATTGATCTGTGTAGTATACTTTAATGGTATGCTGTACTTTTTGTTGCTTTTTGCTACTGCGTGTATTGTCCTGTTTATTGCTGCAAAAAGCTTGTTGTGATTGTTATTTTAGAGAACTTTTGATAAATATTATATTTAGCATTGATTTATACTTTGTTTACTGCTTATGCTTAGGTTTATTCTACTAATTGAATATGTGTCTAAATGATTGGAAATATTTTCCAATTATTCAAGTGAATAATTTCATGTGTTGTCAGTTTATATGATGCATATGTCTAAGATTTATTTGCTGAATGTTATGAATCCCAAGAATTTATTTACTAAGGACTTTACAAACTGATGCGCTTTTGGGTTGAGTAATTTAATTGAACATGTTGTGATTCATAGTGTTGTTAATTGTTAAATCCCTTTATTGAAATATAAGTATGGATTATGCTCTGCATTTTGGACTATGATGTTGAAAGTCTGTTTTAATTCACATAAAAAAATTTGAGGACCTCTTTATTCAATCAAAGTGATCAAATCTGAATTCTTATACATTACAGAATCTTGCAATGGAGTCTTACTATTCCTCTTAAGAAGTTGTATTGGTTAAAAAACTACCGAGACCTCGAGCAAGGGTATGAGGCTTGACTCGGGTCAATATTGAGAATCGAGTCTACGAGTGCATCGAAAGACCACCTCAGGGAAGAAACAAAACCGATTCCGAGGTGCAAAGCTTGGAATGATCGCCACGAAAGTATGTTCCCGAACAAGTACGACACCTCGACAAGAACGAGACCTGATCTTTGTAACTGTCGACCGTTGCCCAGGCATTTAAGAAGAAGATCATGAGCTGACCATGATCAAATACAGAGTAATGGCTATAAAGCATATCTATTATGACTATAACATTACTCTTTTCATCAATTATAAACAAGACTCATCTGTAACTAGGAAAGGGATCTAGAAATACAATACTTGACTTATATTCTTAAGCTTTGCTTCACTTTATTAGTTCGTTTACTTCTTACCTCGTTTATTCTTTTAAGCACTTGTCTCGTTCAAACCCGATTTTAGCTCGAATATAACTTTGATACAAGCAAATTATCAATCAATCCCAAAATAAATTCGATTTGTTGTCCTATCTCGATTTAGGCCAACACAGGAGTGCTTCTAAGATAGGAAGGATGGAAAGCAATCAAGGTGGACTTGTAATGACCCTAAGTTGGGAATTAAGTCCTACGCTCAGGACTTTGAGGAATAGAACTATTCTTCTAGCATGTGATATGGTCTCAGTATTGGGCACGTTGGGCAGCAAGTTGATAAAGAAATTTGATGAGTTTGTCGCCTCTTATTCGAAGATGTACAATGCAAGTTCCAATCATAGCTTGACTAGTGTCGCTAGCGTGTGTATCCCAAGATGGCTTATAATAGCCAAAGAAGTTGCTTGTCCAGTCGCAATGATTTATCAGTCGGGGTGTCCTTGTCAACGGTTATTTTATCATTTAGTGGTTCCTTTTATTTCAAGTGAACCCGGGATTTTTGATACTAAAAGTCATGCTTCATGGGTGGAAGAAGAAAGATAAACAACTTCTTGTAAAGGAAGCTTTAGTGAAGTATATCAAAAGGGATAACTATTACTCCCTCTGTCCCAATTTATATGGCACCATTTCTTTTTTTGTTTGTCCCAAAATGAATGACACCTTTCCTTATTTGACAACTATTTAATGTACCATCTCTATTTTACCCTTATTGGGCCCTACATACTTTTAAAGCTACCAACAACTTTTTTATTACTCAAATCTTCTCTTTCTTACTTTTTCAAGAGTAAAATTAAAATTTTACAAGGTCAATCTCTATTTTCTTAAACTCCGTGCCCGATCAAATAGTGTCACATAAAGTGGGACGGAGGGAGTAACGTGGATGGATTACTGGAGCTTATGGCTAATGGGTTGCAGATAGAGATACTTAGAGTAATTGACATGCTAGGTGAAATTGTGTGAAAATTCCAGTAAACTTGAAGTTGTATCAAATGAAAGATTTATCGAACAAATTTTCATTTCAATTTTATTGTTGTAAATACAATATACTTTTTTGGTATATCATATACTCTTATGGCATTAGAAATTGATGATTGCTACCTATCCATGTCTCACATCATATGTGTGTGACTTCAAATTTACCAAATATTTTAATCTACCAAATAATTTGCTATCCAAAATTATACATGCATGAACTAAATGGGGTGGACTTATAGTTTCACTGTATACCTTTATGATATACTCTCTTATCCAGTATATACCTTTATGGTATACTTCAATACAAAACTAGTGGCATAAATTAAGTGGGAATTGTGGTACAGTTATTATGTTATACTCCCTCTGTCCCATTTTGTTTGTCATACTTTCCTTATTAGTCTGTCCCAAAAAGATTGTCATACTTCTAAATTTGGCAATAATTCAACTCCAAACCTACTTTTTGACTCATTTATAGCCACACAAATATCTATAGCTTAGTTTAGACCACAAATTTTAAAAGTCTTCCCTACTTTATTAAACTTTGTGTCAAGTCAAACTATGACAAACAAATTGGGACGGAGGGAGTACTCTCTTTTTAACTGTACATATTTATGGTATACTTCTATCCAAAAGTATACATGCATGACTTAGGTGGGGTTTCACTGTATACCTTTATGGCTTACACACTTTTCATACTATCTTGTTTACTGTATACTTTTATGGCTTACTCTCTTTTCATGCTCTCGTGTTTACTGTATACCTTTATAGTATAGTCTATCCAAAAGAATACATGCATGAATTAGGTGGGGTTTCACTGTATACCTTTATGGCCTACTCTCTTTTCAAACTCTGTTGTTTACTGTATACCTTTATGGTATACTTCTATCCAAAAGTATACATGCATGAATTAGGTGGGGTTTCACTATATACCTTTAGGTAGGGAAAATGGAAGATTCCACCGATCTCGAAAAACTCTTTGATGATGAACAAGTATTAACTTCTTGTTCAGAAGAGAAAAAACGACAATTTGTAAACGAGATGGTTACGTCATCAAACATTCAACCATAAGTGGCAAAATTCCTAAACATTTCAGTTGACATGAATTGGGTTGAATTGAGTTAAATTGGTCGAAGATTAAAGGGTGAATTACATAAATATACAACCCTAATAACAAATTTACAAAAAATACCGATATTATTCCATTTTACAAAACATACCAATAGTTTCTTTACAAAACATATACAAATTACAACAAAACCATGGAAATGAAGCTTTCTTCTTCTCCCCCAAGCCACTGCTTCAATTTCGGAAAATCTTTTTTTTTTTTTTTTTTTTTTTTTTTGTAAATCTGGAAAACAAGCATAAAACATACAAAATACAAATTCATACTTTAAAAAAATATATTTAACCAATAAAAAATACATAAACATACATAAAATTTAAAATATACAAAATATACATTTATATACACTCACAACATACAAAAGCTATACAAAAATGAAAATGCAAAAAATACAGAAATATACAAAAATATACAGATACACAACAAAAAAATTCCAAACATACAATTGAAAATGCAAAAAATACAAAAATATACAATAACAATACAAAAAATTAAATAGCCATTTGAAAAGATTTTAATGTGTATTTAAAATACACATACACATTAATACAAAGGTATATACATATATACACATTAATACACTTCCAAAACAAACAAAAAAAGAAAGAAAAAAAGAAGAACAAGAGAAGCAGATCGGAGCAGAGATCTGCTTGGCCGGAGATGGAGGAAACAGCAGCAGCTAGTCGCCGAAGATGGAGGAGGAAGGACGACGGGAGGTGCTAGCGTCGGAGATGGAGGAGGGACGGCGGGTGGCTGGGTGGGTGGTGGGTGGAGGAGGAGAAAGAAAAGAGAGAGAAATTAGGGTTTGTGATAGTAGAAAGGGGGAAATGAGTAAATGGTATGTAGGGTAATATATTTAAAAGTATCGTTATTTAGGGTAAATGTTTAAAAGTATCGGTATTTTTTATAATTTAGCTATTAGGATTGTCATCTAGTGTAAATTTTCCAAGATTAAATTACAGACTTTAAGAAAATATACAATATTGAAATACATAACTTATGGGTGGTGACTTCGGTAGTGAGATTAGCGTCTCTGACATTTGGCACAAATTGCAAAATGAGCTTTATAAATTAACTATAGTGCTATTTTAAATACGATATACATTTTTATTATACTTTTTCCTAATTTATACCTTTACAATATATTACTATCTAAAACTATACATGTATAAATTAAGTGTGAGTGGGGTTACAGTTTCACTTATATACCTTTAGAGTATATTCTTTTTTCCCCGGTATACCTTTATGGTATACTTCTATCCAAAATTGTGCATGCATAATTAGGTGGGGTTGGAGTTACAATTTTACTGTATACTTTTATAGTACATTCTCTTTAAAAATATACTTATATCCAAAACTATAAATGAGTGTACATTAACACCGTATACCTTTATAGGTATACTTTTTTTCACTGTATATATTTATGATATATTGCTCCATGCAAGAATGAACCAGTCATCATGAAAATTAGTCAGGCTGATGAAATTTGCACTACGTTATTCATTCAGCACATAATGATGTTACAATTGGATAAGAATTTGGAAGCCCTCAATCGTCTCACTTTGCTTCATGAGTTGCTTCTATTGTGCTTGCTGCTATCTTACCGTTTGCAACTTTTGTATGTTTAGATTTAGGGGATATTTCCAAACCTTGGGAGAAATATTTTTGTTTTGAAATCACAATTAGATTGAATCAATAATGCATTTACCTAGAAATTACAAAATGTTTTCTTCAATCTCACTCCCACCAAACAGGACCAAAACTTATGTATTTTTCACCTCCATTAATGTTGTTTTTGGTCTTAAAATGGTCGATTTTTATGGGGAGGAATGTTTGTGGGTCTACGAAGGTGATGGATTAAGGGTTCACATGATTTGAGGCGATTTGGGTGTGGTTTAATATGGTAGAAACAAAATGGGTATCACATGTAAATATTTTGTCGGTATATCAGGTAATTAGGATAGTTGTGGGTAGGGTCGGGTAATATATTTGTCTTGTGTGGGTATTTGTGTAAGTGGCCCTTTTTAAGTGGTTTATAAGCCCTTTTACTAACTTCTGGCTTTTAGTTTTGGGTTTTTTTACATAAAAGTACAAGTTTTAGAACTTAATTACCAAATATAGCAACATTTTAACAAAATAACCCTATATAGAGGAAAACACAAGTTAATTACAAATATAGCAAAAACATAGCAATATTTTCCCATAACATACTAAACCCTTACATTCTTCCTCTTATTTCCCCACTATCACTTTTGCTCCTCCCATTTCTCCTTATTTCTCTTTTCCTCCCACCATTTTCCCCAATTTCACTTTTATTCCTATTATTTCCCCCAATTTCACTTTTCCTCATCCCATCCTCGATGTATGTCGTTGTATCTCACCGTATCTCAACTGTTTCTGCACCGTTTCAACTGTTTCTGCAGCACTGTATCTCAACTGTTTCTGCACCGTTTCAACTATTTCTGCAGCACCGTATCTCAACTGTTTCTGCGCCGTTTCAACTGTTTCTGCAGCACCGTATCTCAACTGTTTTCGCACTGTTTCAACTGTTTATGCAGCACCGTATCTCAACTGTTTCTGCAATACTGTATCTCAACTGTTTCTGCACCGTTTCAACTGTTTCTGCAGCACCGTATCTCAACTGTTTCTGCACCGTTTCAGGTTGTATTCAGGACTGTATCACCACAAAAATTTAAAAAGGAAGAAATTGGCTTAACAATGTTAAATAGTTTTTATCATAATTATTGAAAGTCACTGTTCGATTAATAGCACCTCATTAATGCCACGTTGCCATCCAACGCCACCTGTTGTGTGTCCTTCATTTGTAGCCCTTTCAACTTTCCTAATAGGACAAGTGTACACTTCGTGTGCTCCATTGATTTTCGCTTTTCGCGTTACATAACCATTTCCCCGCTTCATTAATATCTATTTTGTTTCTTTCTCTACTAGTCATTGTTACTGATTTATTCATATACTTGATGTAATCTCAAATTTCGTCAGTACCTAACATTACCTGCTAGGCTAATACTTTGAAACATTGAAGTTTCCATTACTACTAGAGACCACAAAACATTGCTATACAGTAGACTTCCCCTTTCCATTTCTTTTCTCCCACCTTCTAAAAAAAAAAAGCATCACTTTTTGCCCATGGTGATCATCTAAACACAACACATCAGAAGAAGAGTATAGCATTAGCAGATATTAACTAAAGGCAAGTTTGAAATTTGAAGGCACAATAAGTGGCTCTCCAATGGATTTCATTAACAGTTCCATCACCGGAGTTCCGCCGCCATCACCGGCACTTGTTGATTTGACTAGCAGTTCTGTCGCCTGAGTGCCGTCGACTGCACTAATTGATCCATTGTGTGCGTTTGGAATTCTGGTGGGGATCGAAGGAGGAGATCTATTTTGTGGTCCACGTCAGCGCAGCTTACAGCAGACGGATGGTAATTTGGTTGATGTTCACGTGTTATTTTATACACCGTTAGATGTAATGGATCATATATCTGAGGTTGTAAAACGTTGTTATTTCTTTGGATTGTGCTAGGAAAAATATTGCTATGCCTTGTAATTTAAAAAATATTGCCATTTTTTTGTAATTAAGGTAGAAAATTTATATATTTGTGTAAAAAACCCTTTAGTTTTTTTAAGCACATAAGTGTTTATAAGCCCATAAATATTTAAATTACCAAATATTTGCTAATGTACTTATAAGCTTATAAGCGGCTTAAACGGGCGCTATATCAGTTTTCACACTTTCATACTTAAAATCTATAGGGTGTTATTACCCCAAACTAAATTAAAAAAACACCCCAAAGTGCCATGCGTCAAAGAAATTGAATTCACGTGGGTGGGTGATGAAAAATAAAACTTGCCTCCACGTGGATTAAACTATTTTATTACCAATAAGAATCTTATACTCTTTTTCATTCTATGCTTATTTCATTGTTCACTACCGGCTTTAACTTTTATTTGGGTTTGTTCTCCTTCTAACATTTTCTTCTTAATTACCTCCTCTTGAAAATTAGTAGAATGACCAAATCAGTTTGCAAATGGTGAAATGCGATGGAGGGTAATAGGAGCAAGAGAAACCAATTAAAAGTGGAAGAATTTACACATGCATTTTCTTTTATGCAGAAATGTATATCAAAAAAAGAAACATTCTCTTTATTCACGTTACCCAAATCACCATACTTACAGACAGGTTCTGGATATGTAATTATGTCCCCTGAGAATCAATGAACAGGGAACCTTTAAGCCTAGCAAAGTTGAACATTGAAAAAAGAAGGCATATCTCATCTTTTACATTTCTCGGAGCGTGTAACAAGAGCACACCAGGCGCCTCACAAATATCTTTCAGTTATATATCTTGACTGGCTTTTCAAAGATGGTGTGGCGGTTCTGCATATTCAGAGTAAATATATTTTTTAAGAACAAATACTCAGTAAAACATTATAAGCATAACAGATGTTAAAAGCATAAAATGACCACATTATCAGTAGGCAATGAGAAAGGAAATGTCCAGGACGAGTGACATTAAGTCCTACTTCCTTATTCTGTAGTATCAATGTAAAATATACATAATTAATGTCATTGTGAAAAACGACAACACTAGATCATGCGGTAACTACATTTTTGGTTTTTGACAAGTAATCTACTCTTACTTAGAGCGATGACATTCCCCTATCAGTTCTTCAAAATATAAAAAAACATGCGGTGATGAAGAGAGACGAGAAGAAACCAATCCAAATACCAATCTCAATGTAAAATGCACTACTATATCAGTTAAAATCAATCAAGCCAATATGTGAAACCATTTGATTTTGTGGAGTCTCTTTTGTGAAATGATAAACATGAGTTAGCCGATCATGGGGGCCAAGGTTTTTCTCCTCCTCTGGCATCTACATAAACAATAGATACAGTAATAAGCAAGCAGACAAACTAAGATATGCCACAAAATATCATCGTTGATTGACCAGAT
Source organism: Petunia secreta (assembly GCA_029990175.1). Lineage (NCBI taxonomy): Eukaryota > Viridiplantae > Streptophyta > Magnoliopsida > Solanales > Solanaceae > Petunia > Petunia secreta. The sequence goes on from JARKIP010000038.1 coordinate 5,640,586, forward strand.
GGACCCGGCTAAAGCTGAGAGGTCAGTGGAACAGAAGCCCCATACAACACCTAGACAACTTACCTCCTCTGCCTGCAATGTCTAATTTATATTCTCAATCTTTTCATTGAGTGGAAAAATCTGCAGATTAGCAATAGCAAGGAAGCATGGCTTAGATATAGAGAGCCAACAAGAACACATAATGCTAGTAATACAAGTCTCAAAAGATCACTTATGCCATCAAACTACAGTATCAGCAAATAAAATAGGATAAAGATTAAACTCATGTTAGGACTCCTCACCTTATTAAATCTTGTGATAGAAGACTTCAAGTAATCTAAGTTCTGCTTTTGGATGATACAATTCTACCTGTTGCAGCATATACCATATGCCAGCAGTTAAATTCTCATAACATAATTGGAAGCAACCATTGAACAGAAAACATTAGACATACAACATTGGTTACACTATATACATGCCAGATATAAGTCTCATATTAACGCCTGTGATCCTTCATTTTTCCTTTGTAAATACGGTAAATGTCCTCTAAAAAAAGCACGTAAAATCATTTTCTTCATGTTAGATACACCGGAAAGAAACCATCCCACGTCAAGGTGCACATTCATCGCAATTCACATATCCTTTAATAATGATTCTAAATAAGATACTCTGGTGTGGTTCCTGGCTGCAAAAGGAAAAAAAAAAAAAAAGAATGCCCTTCCCAATATCAAAAAGAATGATTTCTATATTCAAGTATGTTCAAATAGATTGAAATGAAAATTTGCAACTTGTACTTCAGATGTCGCTTCTAAATCTCCAAGTTCTATTTTCAACAAAAACTTTGATCATCGCCAATCTCGCACCAAAGATGGCCAAGTCGACACTTTAAGGAAAAATTTGGCGATCTGATTGAGGGAAAAAGGTCACATAAGCCACACACTAGTGTAGTGAAAGAAGCGAATGCAAATACCAACTCTTCAAAAATATAGGTACAAAATATGCGTGCAGAGTTAGATAAGTCAACTTTTTGTCTATATGTTTTCTACATGACCTGAATAAACGATATTTACAGTAATACATAAATAACCTAAAACACATACGATCATTCAGAAATCTACAAAAGGAACAAAATGCTTCTTTCCGATCGTAAGGACATTGTAGTCTCCCTTTCAGAGACTCAATGGTGCAATTCAAGCTGCTAAACACCTATCCATACCTTTGATTTGATTTTATTAAAAACATCCCCCACGGTGCTCTGCTTGGGCAATCTTATATTCAGAATTTCAACCTGAAAACAACGGAAATTTTGTAACGAGGAAAGTAAAATTTTAAAAGCAGAAAAAACATTCTAGCATTTTAGACAAACTGCATCCTTCATAGAATGATGAAAGGCAACTTTAAGAGTCTTCATACATTGTAATTCTGGCAAAGGTATGTCCAGAAATACAGAATATCAGCCAAAAAACTAAAACGACATGGTTAGTCCATTGACACATCACATCCTACCAAAATACCATCACTGTTATGATGAGTCACCTATGTGCTTCCAAGGTATAAAGTCAATTCATGTTAACAAACCTGATCGTAATGGATAAGCATGTCTACCAAATGATCCACGGATCGATATTTGATGGGGTTGGGCTTGTAAGCCTAATGTTGGAGGGATCATCCACACAAAACTGCTGCGCCACTCTCTCCACTACTTCATCATATGTATCACTTTTTGTTCTGTAATTTTACAAGGAACGGTCATAAATATCATTAGCATATGCTTTGCTCTAAAGTGAAGGATAGAGGTACCAAATAAACTCACAACTCTAGAAAAAAATCATCCTCCTTCGGTTTCTCCTGTGCTCAAAAAATGGACAATCTGTAAACAATGAAATCAGATATGAGGACCAAAAATGGAAAAAAAATTAAAAAATAAAGAGCCACTTGTATGGTATACACAGGCATAACACGTAAATTAAAAAGAAAGGGAGTGTGAGAGAGATGCTGCAGATTCAGTAACAGCAATAACGTAACTAGACAAGGCAAAGACCCAGGGGAATTCCCTTGGCACCACCATAAAGGATTATAAACCAAATAATAAAGGCAAAGAGATAAAATCAACAAAAAGAGCATCAAAAGGCTAGAAAGACCAGAGCGATATCGGGATTTACCTGGTGATTTTTTTACAAATTCCAGAAATGAAGGAACATCCAGAAACCAGACTTTTTCTTCAACTTCAGGAGAACTTTTCTTTTGAAGCATTTAATATTCCCATCTCCAATCAATAAAAAATAAGGAAGTCAGCAGAGAAAATGACACAAAAAGGTCCTCCCAAGTGTGGAATGAAAAAAAGGGTCCTCTATTTTATTTTTGCTTTTCTTTTCTCTCAAATGGGGGATTAAGTGTAAGTGGGGGGGTGATTACACACTTTTAAAAATTGTGGGACAAAATTAAAATATCCAAAACATAAAAACTTACCCACTACTCCTACCTACCCTTTACCCCCAACATCAGATTTTTGAAAAATCAAAAACTTCAAACATCCCAAATATTTCCCAAAAATCCCAAACATCACTCTCTTCAAAAAGACGACCCGCGAAAAAAACCCGTTTTCGACCCGGTTTTTTTCTTCAAAATCGGACTGTGAAACTCATCCATTGTCACCGAATCACTATTGTAAGTCTTCTCCGACACCAACATTGTTGTTTTCTTCATTTGTTTTCATGATTTTACCAATTTTTTGATCGAGTTTTGTTGTTAACAAAAAACCGTAGAATTTTGTTTTAAAAGTTATGTTTGTTTATGATTCTGTCTGGGTCGATTTGGGACGAGGAAATGATGAAGTTTTGACTGATTTTTTTGTGTAGTTGCCGGTGATATTGTTAAACAAAATCCGTTTGTTTCAAACATCCCGTAAGATGTTTGAAACATCTGTGTTGTGTTTGGCCATATCGCCGGATGTTTAGCCGGAGATGATTCAAACATCAATAGAGATGTTTAAACATCATCCCCTGTAGAATACAAACATTAAGCGTGATGTTTAAACATTACTCGTGATGTTTGAACTGCATTTTTAAAACATGTTTCCTATTCTTAAAACTTGTGAAGAGTGGTAATAACAAGCCTAATGTACACAATCATGATAGTTGTATATTTTGAATAGGAAATGGGCCTCAAGTTTTTTGAACCATATTTTGTTCTTATAAATATGAGAAATACGTGTAAAGAAACTTATTTGTTATTTGTGTATATAGGCAACATGCCCCCCAAAAAAAGGCAACTGGTAAAGGCTACGGCTGCTGCTGCTAAGAAGGTCCAGAAGACCACAGCCAAAGCCACAGACAGGCAAATTCCCTTGGAATCTGAAAGTGAATCTCCTCGTGCAAAAAGACAGAGAAGCAGGGCAGTACCGGATCTTTTACAGGTCCCTTTCGAGAGCCCAAACGCTAGTCGTGCTAGTCGTGCTAGTCGTGCTAGTCAAGCTAGTCGGGATCTTAGCAAAAATCAACACGAAGAGGAACAACAAAGATCAAGAAGCAGTGAAGAAGGTACAGAGGATGCAGAAGCAGCAGAGCCAAGTAATGAACAAAGGGGAGAAAGTAGGGGTAGTGCTATGCCTCAAGTTAGAGTTAGTGAGGCAAGGGAAGGAAGAACAAAAGCGGTTCATGATTTGCCTGCTAGAACAGAAGAAACAACAGAAGCAACAACACAAGCAACAACAGAAGCAACAACAGAAGCAACAGCAGAGGATCAATTTGTAGAGGCTATAGAACAGGAGGTAACATCGAAGCTTATGTTTACACATCTTGTATGATGTTTCAAACATATACGAATATGTTCAAACATCACTCTGAATGTTTCAAACATTTTATATTATGTTTCAAACATAATAAATGATGTTTGGATTTATTTCAAACATTATAGATTATGTTCCAAACATATTATAAGATGTTGGAAACATATTGGATGATGTTTAAACATCTTAACAATGTTTAACCCATGAAAATGTTTTCTTCATTAGAAATGTGACTGTGTAATAATTGTTTTTCTTGTATCAATTTCAGGTGGAGTTGGCTGATGAGGTTACCCCATGCATAAAGACTGACCTGCCTGATTTGAGTCAAATGAAGATGTGGATGGAGTATAATAATGCGTTCGCAACAAAGAAGGTGACGGTCAGATCATCACTGCACTCGAAGTTGGATAAATTTCGTAAAGCTTTACATCATTTTAATCTAATGGATAGATTCAAGGAAAGCTGTTTCGGGCACCTAATCGATTTGCCCAAGTGTGTGTTTGCTCCAAAGCTGGTTCACAATATTTTACTTCGCCGGGTTATTTGTCAAAAGAAGTTTGAGGCGTGGTTTAAATTCCATGAACTGCCTCTTCGTTTTGGGATGCAGGAGTTTGCCCTGATGACAAGATTGAGTTGTGCCCTACCTCCCCCTGATGATTTCATGGATGAAGCCCGTAGCAAGGGGAAAGATTTGTGGGATTTGGTTTCAAGGAAGGGGAAGAAGGCTGCAAGTAGTGATTATATTCTGGAACTGATAGAGAGTGAAGACATGGTGACTGATGATGACATAAGGTTCAGTTTATGTTTGTGTTGGTTCGAGCACCAAGTGTTGTGTCCAAAGGACACTAACAGTGGTATTGAGGAATGGGTTGTTTGTCTTGCGAGCACCCCTGAATACTTTTACAAGTACCCATGGGGAAGAAAAAGCTTTGACTTGACTGTGTTTTATATCCTGAAGGATTTTACAAGCTGGAAGGCTCCTGAGAATAGCTACACACTGTATGGATTTCCATGGGCTTTCATGGCATGGGTGTTAGAGGCTATTCCGGCACTTAGGCTAAGGGAATACCCTAAGGAGAAGACAATACCACGGATGAAACGTTGGTTGGGGGATAAGGTAGAAAAGGACCCAGATGCAGTGTTCCAGCATGTTGACATCCAGGTAGGATTTCTTTTACTCCCCAGTTCTTTCACATTCAACACTGCATTATTTGCTTAAACATTAGTAGTGATGTTTAAACATTACACAAAATGTTTAAACATTATACTAAATGTTTAAACACCTGTACTGATGTTTAAATGTTACAATAAATGCTTAAACATTAGTAGTGATGTTTAAACATTACACGAAATGTTTAAACATTAGTCGTGATGTTTAAACACTGGTACTGATGTTTAAATGTTACAATAAATGCTTAATCATTAGTTTTAACATTTGTGGTTATTTTATTGCAGGAGGTGCACCCTTACCTCGTACCCACACCCAAAGAGTTGAGGGATGTGCTGCATGACTTTGTGCCATTTGAGGATGCAGAAGACATGGTGATTGATGGCTTGATGCGGGAGTTAGATGGGGTGACAATGTTGAGGAAACAAGCTGTTGTTCCTAACACCCCTCTAGAACATGTTGTGCTAAGTCGTGGTGCAATGTTGACGGGATACAGTGGGGGCAAGGGTGCTGATCTTTTTGGAGCAAGTGGAAGAGAGTACACTGGAATTGCTGGGGATCTTTTTGGATATGCTAGAAGGAAGGATGAGGGTAGAGGAGGAGTTATTGGAAGAGAAGAAGATGGCAGCAGTAGAGGACCTGCAAGAAGAAAAGAAGATGGTGGAAGTACTAGAGGAGTAGTTGTGAGGAGAGAAGAAGCAGTTGTGGGTACGTCGACCGGAGAGTGCACTTGCAAATGCTTAAAGTGCAAGGAAGACACAGATAAATTGTTGTTGAAGGTTGGTGGGATTGAGACTATGTTAGTTGAGATGAAGGAAATCATGAAAACACAGGTGCCCAAGAGAGTAGGTTTGAGAAGCATCTTCCCTAGTAGAGTTATGAAATCCCCATTTACTGCTTCAGGAAGAAAGGGGAAGAAGAAAACAGTGAGGGGGAAGATTGATATCTACAAGCCTGTGGATAAGAAGAGCAAAAATGCATTGGATGCCTTCTTGGCAGAGAAGAAAAATGAAAAAAGTCCACTGTTTCTTGGGCATGAGTACAATTACAAGGATCTGGAAGAAATCATTAGAATGGAAAACAGTTTGAAGGAAAAGGTACACGCAATTCACCCTAATTCTTTTTTCTTAGTGCATATATCAGATCAGATATGTTAAACATGGATTGGGATGTGCAAACATAACAAGCAGTGTTTAAACATCACAAATAACTTATGATATGTTTAAACATAATACAGAATGTGTAAACATATTAGTTAATGTTTAAACATAGCGCATATATGTTTATATAATGTTAAACATCTATACGATGTTGCAACATATCACAATATGTTTAAACATTATGTCTGGTGTTTAAACATTTCCCCTGATGTTGACATGTTCTTCCTGTTCTTTATGTGTTTTCTGTTTCCTTTTTTTTTCCTTTTCTGCAGCATGTTGAGGAAATCATGAGCCTGATGAGGCTTAAAAAGAATGCCCACTCCCAGTTCTATCTCAAATCCGATGTCATTTTGGATTTGAATTTCTCTAAGAAACTGTGTGAGCTTTACAAGAAGCAGCGTGTACTCGCTGATGCATTGGCTGCGCCCCTAGAAGTACAGCTTGAGACTGTTCAATTCAAGGATGACATGCTGGACTATGCGCAAGGTAAGCAGCCGAACCCAGGGGGTGTGGAGTGGGCTGGGGTGAAGAGAATTTTCTGTGTTATGAAATTAAAAGGGGTTCATTTTGTCACTGTGGAGTTCCTTGTGGAGGAAGGTAAGATAAGGGTGTACGACTCCATGTACAGTGACAACATAAATGATGATGAATTTGACACACTGATGAAGCCCATCACTTCCCTTTTCCCCATTTTCATCAGACAGTGCGAGATGTTCCAAAATTTGCCGGAGGATATCCTGAACATAAAAGTGTGGCCATATGAGCGTGTGAAAGACCTCCCGACAAGCACCACTCGTACTGCATCAGGTGCTTATGCCCTTGCCTTCATTGAACACCTTCTTACAAAGACTCCCTGGGACAAGCTCTGTGACAGCACCTTGGTGGATTTTAGGATGAAATGGGCTGTGGACATATTTCGTGGGAAGATGGTACCGTAGTTTGATAAGTTATGGTTGGAAAATTAAGTATTTGTGGGCATGTAAGGATGATTAAGTATTTGTTTTGGCTTGTTTTCTTAATTTTATGTTATGTTATGTTTTGTTGGAAGTCATGTAAGGATAATTATCTGTTTTATGTAAATAGTATGGTTGTGTGCAATCTCACTGATTTAAGAAACATCGTGTGGATGTTTAAACATTTCATCATATGTTTAAACATACTTGACTATGTTGAAACATAATTCAGATGTTTAAATTATTAATTGGAATATGCTGAAACATCATCCAAATGTCTACAAAACACGGCATCCAAATCTCTCCTTTTTGTTTTTCTTTTTGATAAGTAATACTTAATACCACTTAATAATTATTCAAAACAATGAAACGGAAAATGAAAATACAAGACTACAAAACACGGCATTGTAAACAAACTGAAAATGAAATGACTAGACTTAAAAGGAGACAATTCAAACTACATTATATCTTCACTTCACATCTGTGCCGCTGGAGGACGTGGTGGTGTAGAGTAGTTCTGCGGGTCAATCTTGAGTTCAACTTGAATACCACGGAGCATACGCTTGATAAGATGTATATTTATCTTATAATCCTCAAGGAATTCGTCGAACCTAGTTGTTAATTGCGTCACTTGATCCTCAATATTTCCAATATATGCTGGTAATTGATCCACATCTGCGCTCAAGGTTGCAATATCTTCACGGATATTTTCGATTTCAGTGGTCCTTGGCATTCTACGATCACGTTCTGGTGCTCTTGGTGGCGTTCCTCGGCGAGGCATCTTTGTTGTTGTTAAAGTTGTTGCTTGCTGCAGATTCAAGTGCTTTCTAATAGTGATGGTTTGTGTTGTTTTCTTCAGATTTTGTTTGGGCTGGATGGAAGTAATTATGGAACATATATATAGGCTACATTTGGTGCCTTTTCGGTTGCATATGTGATGGTTACATGAGGTGCCTATTCATATGTAGTTGTGTATGTGCCTATTCACACCCACCCCTTCATAAATTCAAACGCACCCCTTCATAACCCCACGTACACCCCTTCATCTTTTCCCTTTTACACCATAGAATAACTGCATACTTAATCATGGTTGCATACTTGCAAAAAAAAATGTGTAGTTATACGTCTCATAACTCAACACATGGTTGCATACTTGCAAAAAAATAGATTGCTTCATCCAAACATATCATAATATGTTTAAACATTTGATGAAATGTTTAAACATATTGTCATATGTTTCAAACATCTGTAGTGATGTTTAAACATACGATCAGATGTTTTAAACATCTGTCATGATGTTTGAAACATATCATGATATGTTTAAACATTTGATGATATGTTTAAACATATCATGATATGTTTCAAACATTATGACAGATGTTTAAGCTTAAGCTTGAGCTTTCAATAAGAATGAGTTCAATTATCAATATATACTTACTTTAAAGTGTTTTTTTTTACTGTTTTGACTCCTAAACCCTTCAATTGTCGATGAAAACTTAGATTAACTCTAATCCCTTGATAGGTCACTCCAAACTCTTTTGTTAATGTTCATCTACATGAGTGAACAAGTTAAAATAGAGTTCTCACTCTAATTTTGCTCAAAATCATTCACATGCACATAGGAACGACTAATTATTTGAATTTAAACAACCAATATGTTCACCTTTCAATAAAAATACATGTAAACGCTTAGTTGTTGGTGTTATCACTCATAACACTAACACCTTTCACTCAAACACCTCCATCTTGATTGATAGAAACACCAATCATCAGTGTTATCATTTCAAACACCTTCAATATCGATGGAATTATACTTTGTATACTTAATCATTAAGTTCATCGTTCAAAATGTGTAATTATACGTCTCATAACTCAACATATGGTTGCATAATTGCAAAAAAATAGATTGCTTCATCCAAACATATCATAATATGTTTAAACATTTGATGAAATGTTTAAACATATTGTCATATGTTTCAAACATCTTTATTGATGTTTAAACATACGATCAGATGTTTTAAACATCTCGTACGATGTGCAACATCTCACGAAATGTTAAACATCAGAGGGTGATGTTTTGTATATTTGGCAGAATCTTAAACATCTTCCATGATGTTTAAACATCACGTGTGATGTTTAAACATATCATAATATGTTTAAACATCCCATGTGATGTTTAAACATAAGATGATATGTTTAAACATCACACGTGATGTTTAAACATCATGAGAAATGTTTAAACATAACATAGTATGTTTAAGTAAATTAGTGAGATCGTAAACATAACGAAATATGTTTAAACATCGTGTTAAATGTTTAAGATTCCGCCTGCTTGTTAAAACATTGCAAGTACTAAACTAAACTGCTGAAGATGCAGTTGTAAAAAAGAGACTAAACGACTACATTAAATAATAGTAGAGTTTACGACGTACGGATATAAAGTTTATAACATAATAATACGTTACATGATATAAAGTTTACAATATAATAATATGTTAAATACGGAAACTAAGGTAATATATAACAACTTAAAATATATCATAAACTTCATTCGCCTTCAATCTCCAGGTCCAGTTTATCCAAAATTTGTGCAATTATTTGCATGACCCTTCGGTGATCCCTTGCGTGCCTGTACCTTAAACGCCATAAATCTGCTCGTACTGTTTCTATGGCTCGATTCATCTCTGCCATGTCGTCCTTTAGAATTGCAACTTCCCAATTTATATCGCCTCGTCGTTCACCTTGTGGCGCATTCTGTATTGGTTGGTTGTGACGTGATGCCTGATCACTATTGCCAACCTGCAAGGGGTCGTTTGATCCTGCTTCAGACATATTTATGTTGTTGAAGTTGTTGGTGATGGAAAATTCACATATACTGTTGGTGCATATAGTGTTGGGTATTTATAGGATGTCAATGTGGTTTTTAAAAGTCACCCTTTATACTTTAAGAGGCACCTTGTGGAATGAATGTGTCTTTTCAGTGCAGTCGTGCAGTTTTGAAATGTGACTTTTCAGGAGAACCCGTCTTTTCAGTGTAGACGATTAGTTTTCCACAGTTACTGTGAAACATCCGTCGTGATGTTTAAACATCCAGTGGGATGTTTAATATATTAGGTGGAATCTCAAACATTTCATAATATGTTTACACATTACACGTGATGTTGAAACATATTAACTTATGTTTAAACATTCGATCTAATGTGTATACATCTCCACTGATGTTTAAACATAGTTCAAGATGTTTAAACATTGTGTTATATGTTTAAACATTGTGCAGGATGTTTGGAACAGACTCAAGTGCGATCAAACATTTTATATGGATCAAGGAAACATGCAAAGAATAAGGAAACAAGACACACCTTAATAACTTAATACAAACATAAATAAAGGATTGTCTAAATAGAGATTACATATTAAAGGATTGTCTAAAAAGAGGTTCAGAAATTCAACAACAAACACCCAAATAAAAGGATTGTTCAAAGCAGCAGCTAAACACTTGTGGGATCGTTCTGACTTGGTCTTGTAACTGTTGGGCAGGTAGTTTTTTTGTGGCCAAGCTTTTTGCAAATCCCGCATTTGTTTCTCCTCTTTTTGAATCGCTCCCCAACGGATGGAATTCTCTTCATCCTCCTTCTTCCACGGCCAAGTTTCAAGTAAGGGCTAGGTAATTTCCATTCCTTAAGCTCTTGAGGACAGTCATGCCAATATTGTTCATCCGGAACTAGATAGATTGGTTCGGCATATGCAAGCAAGTAGGAATCTACATAATAATATGGCGACGTGTATTCATAGATTTTCCTCCCAAACTCATCTGGATACTTCAACCTCATAGCTGCCATAGCATGTGGACAAGGTATCTTGTCCAAATCAAACCGCTTGCAAGTACATGTCCTGTTGTGTAGGTCCACCTCATAAGTCATATTTGTTGGACCGCCTCCTTTAACTTTGAAAAAACAGGTATTCACTCGATGCACCAAAAGCTTGCTGCCCAATAAATTGTTGGCTGTTATCACCTCCTCGATTAAGGGTACACAAGTGTTCGAACTGTTCAAAAATTCCATGCGCCTCTGAAGAAACTTTTCAGCATAGTTCTCGCTTATAGCATTGAAAAGCGCATCAATTGGAAATTCTTTGTGATTCCTGAACATTGAGTTAACCGACTCGGCAATGTTTGTGGTCATCACATTGAACCTACAATATTAACAAACAATAAACAGGAAATGCAGTCACACATACTGGAACATTCGTTAATATGTTTAAACATCTAACACTATGTTTCAAACATCAACAATAATGTTTCAAACATCTAAGTATATGTTTGGTGTAATAAGCTGTACCTGTTTCCAGGGAAGTGTGCTCTGCTCCACTTCTCAACCCCAAGATCAACCAGGTAGTTGGATACCCTCGGGTCAATTTCTTCAATTTCTTTCAAATGCTTATCAAACTGAGCAACCGTATACGCCTCCGCTGCGGTAATGTACTTACCAATTAAATCTCCACAATGAAAAGTCGTGCGGAGGTTCTCACCAAGGTGCCTCATGCAATAACCATAGTTAGCAAATGGGAAAACCTTACAAACAGCTTTTTCAATGCTTCTGTGCCTGTCGGAGATAATGCACAACTCATCATCGTCCGGGACTATTCCGACTAATTGCTCAAAAAAGAATTCGTAGGCGGCATCGCACTCTTTGTCAACTACACAGAATGCAAGAGGAAAGATGTGATTTTGAGCATCCTGACCGACAGCGGACAACAACACTCCACCATATGGACCCGTCAAAAAAGTGCCATCAACAGCCAGCACTTTTCTAATAGTCTTAAACCCCCTGATCCACGATCCGTAAGAAACAAAAAAATACAGAAACCTCCCTTGTTCATCAACCTGTAATGCTGTCTTGCTTCCTTCATTTGACTGCCGAATCATATAGCTGTATGCACCAAGAATGGCATAGCCATGTTCGGGTGACCCCCTTGCCAAAGACTTTGCAATGTTGCTGCCCTTGAGACACTTCCAATAGCTTATTTTGCAACCCAACTCTGCTAGAACTGCATCCTTGATTTCTTTGGTGGATGGTGCTTTTCCATCATGAAATCTGTTCTTCATGTACTCTCCAACAACATTGCACGTGGCGTGTGGATGATGGCTTTTAGAATGCTCAGAACCACAAGTGTGCTGGCTGTTGTAGACCGTGATATAAAACATGTCACAGCTCTTGTACTTCATGGCTCGAATCCACCAGTGGCAATTCTTGTCCACACATCTAGCACAAAATACATTCTTCTTATTCTTCACATACTGAAAATAGAAAGGCACTCTCACTGCAGCAAGTTTCAACAGCACAACCAACTCGCGCTTGTTCGTGAATGTTTGCCCTGTGTAGAAACCAGTGCCGTCCGGCCGAGTGTGGCTGCCTTGTGATGGTATTGAATCAGGAAACTGTACCTCATTATCTTCTTGGATTTCTTTTGCTTCTTCATCTTCTTCCTTCTCAGCCACATTCATATTTAGTGAAGCCTCCTCTACAATGTCATCCAACCCATGATTTTGTTCATTAGAATTTTCAGTCCGAGGAACCACATTTACACGTAGAGTGGGCCTAGAACCAGATGCATCCACATCAGCCATAAAAAGAGAGACATCAATATCATTCCTAATGTGAGAGGGTGCAGTCTTTTGCTTTACAATGCTCAACAAGTACGTAATAGATAGATCCCTCGGATCATCAAGAATTCCCCAACTTTGAATGATTTTTTCAACCAGCTCATTATAAGTAACCTGCTTACTAACAAGAATAGGTCTACTCTCTTTCACAACGGGAACCCAAACAAAACTTTTAGCTTTCTCCACCCATTCGCCGAGATAATCAACTACCAATAATACGGGCCCCATTATTTGTCCTGAAGATACAAAGAGGGTCTAAATTAGATCCTTATAGCATAAATTTCATAATACAATTGTTTATAGAAGCCATATTCACAAAAAATGAAAGGTACCGCTTCAAACATTCTGTAAAAAAATTTACAGTGTTTACACATCGACACAAATGTTTAAACATATTTTTAGATGTTTAAACATCATGCATGATGTTTGAATATGATTCAGGATTACTAAACATCATTGAGGTTGTTTAAACATCAGTTAAAATGTTTAAACATTTGGACTTATGTTTAAACATCATGCATGATGTTTGAATATTTAGCATGATTACTAAACATCAATGAGAATGTTTAAACATACGATCATATGTTTAAACATTTGGACTTATGTTTAAACATCCTCAATGATGTTTAGTAATCCTGATTTATATTCAAACATCATGCATGATGTTTAAACATAAGTCCAAATGTTTAATGGTTTAAACATACGCTCAGCATTAGCACATATGTTTAAACATATGATACGATGTGCACAAAAACATCAACGAGATGTTTAAACATCAACCATCTCGTCGACGGATGTTTGACCAGAAACCAAACCCAGTTCTTCAAAATTCTCAATCCGGTAGCTTTTAGCTTCAAATCAAATTTCTCGACTACAAAGTTAAAGAACACTTACCAGAGACCAAATGTGGCTGAAAATCCAAGGCGATTAGTTGAGATTCGTGTTGTAAATGGCTGAGCAAATTTTGACAATTCTCAAATTTTTTTGGAACAAATCTTTTGCAAATACACAATATACTTGTAAATAGTTGTTGAATCTACTTTGGGGAGCTGATAATGAACCAAAAAAGCAAAAAAAATGGCCGGAAACTCGCCGGAATCGGCGCAGCAGTGATGGGGAAGGTGGGGGACGGCGGGGGTGGGGAGCTTTTGGGTGGGAAATATTTTTTGCCATTTTGGGGGGGGGGGGGTGAAATGAGGGTTTAACTTTGGGTGCAAAGTGTAAACTTAAAAACTTGAGGGTTAAGTTTGTATGCATCTTTTACCCAATTAACACTAATCCTAATGAAGGACCCTCTACCTATTTTTTAAAACTTGAGGCCCTTTTCATTATTATATAACTTGCTTGGGACCTTTTTTTAAACTTACCCAAGTCAGCAAAGAAATCTAAAATTTGAGAAGATATGTACTTCCAGCAATCGGACTTGGTGAGTGCTTTGTGGAGTAAAAATCTCAAATGGTCATTCAACTTTGGGAAATTAACCACCAAAGTCACCTTGCTTTGGTTGGTCCCAAAAAGGTCACTCAATTTAGGGAAAATATCTCCAAAAGTAATTCTTGCCAATTTTTACACCGTCATGCACCGAAAATCTGACCTGGCTATTTAAAATATTTTTATATAATCGTAGGTCCCACTTTCTTTGCCATGTAGGACTTTGTTAATAGTTACTTACTAGAGAGAAAAGAGGTGAAAAGACCCCTCAAGTCTTTAAATAAGGATTGGGGACAACCTTTTCTTTTTGCTTTTCTTTTATTCCCGGAAAGTGTTAATTTATCATTAGTGGATTAAGTAGTGGGGCCGGGGATGCTTTCGTCAGTTTTGAAAACTTTGGGGGAGAACTTATGGGGTCAAAGTGTAAACTTTACACACATTATTCAATTTGCAACTTTCCCACGTCTAACGACGGTACACATTTTTCGAACAACAATCAAATCACCTTGAGAACCTTTCAAATCCACACTGCACACATTATTACACTTACACTTGCACTGATCATTTCTCTCAAACCAACCACAGCATAAACAATTTTCTCTCAAACCAAATACAAACTCAAACCAAAAACCTCTCTTCAAAGTCTCCGATTCTCGTCTAAACTAATATCATTTGGTTTAATTTTAGCAGAAATTGTGATCATCGTCGACATAACATCAGAATCAAGGTAAAATTTTAAACTTTTTGAAGAATTTTTCCAGTTGGTCGATTTAGCATGGTTTAGTTGTTCTGCTATTTGTTGTGCTTTATTGTGCTTTTTTTCTGGGTTTTTTATGGTTTAATCTCACATGCAAGAACAATACAAGTTGAAATAACCGTCGTCGTTGTGTAAACATCAGTTTTTATGTGTACACATATAGCCTGATGTGTACACATATTGGTGGATGTGGGAAACATCTTGATTTTTGGTTTAGTCAGCTGGGTTAATAATTTAGGCACATACTATATTATGTGTACAATATGTGTACACATAATATAGTATGTGTACACATAATATAATATGTGTACACATACTTTAACAAGGAACAACATGACTGTAGTGTCTGCACATATAAAGATATGTGTACAAATATATGAATATGTGCAGATATAATTTAATACTGGAACAACATCACTGTAGTGCCTGCACATATTAAAATATGCATATATGAATATGTGTACACATTTAATCGCTGTTGCATCATTATTTGTCCACATCTTATCTTTTATGTTTTTTATGTTGCTTATATTTTTGTTGAACGTTGCAGATAAAATGGTAAGTACTCGTAGTGGAGGGGGTAAAAATACACGTATGACACAGTCACAAGGTTCTAAGAGGAAGAGAGATGTTGCAAACGAAAGCGAGACTGCTAAAAGGGCTAGAAATAGAGCTGCTAGTAAGGATTCTCAGCTACGAAATAATGAGGAGCAGGTGGAAAGCCAACAAAGCATCGATATGAATCGTCCAGGAGACTTAAATGTTCGTGTGAAGAACTTAAATGATGTAGATTGCGAAGCTACTGCTTCTGAAGTGCTTGTTGCAGGTAAAGAAGCACGAAGAACTCATGCAGGTGAAGAAGAAGAAGAAGGAGATACTGAAGGAGGAGCTAAAGGAGAAACAGACGATTCTGATAGTGAATTCGATGTAGAAAGAGAAGGTGATGGTTCAGGTGAAGGTAGAGTAGAAGAAAGAGAAGTTGATGCTGCTGGTGAAGGTAGAGTGGAACAAAGAGAAGTTGATGCTGCTGGTGAAGGTAGAGTGGAACAAAGAGAAGGTGATGCTGCCGATGAAGGTAGAGTGCAAGAAAGAGAAGTAGGTGATTCAGTTGTAGATAGGAGTAGAGAAGCAGGTGCAGCTGCAGTAAATGAAGAAGGTGATGGTGGTGAAAAGGAAGCACCTGATAGTGGTGTAGCAGGTGATGATGCTGGTCAAGATAGAAGTAGGGAAGAAAGAGTAGTTGAAAAAGATGTTGGTCAGGTTGGTGTAGCAGCAGATTTCAATGCAGATGCTGCTATTGGTAACGTTTTAAGGGAAATACCAGAGTATACTGCTGAGTCAGCAGAGAGAAGACAAGATGATGTTGAAATGGAAGCAGTTGGTGATGGCGTCCCAGATCAGGTAGCAGCACTGCTTTAAACAAATTTGCTATAAGTTTCAATGTCAGTTATACGTGTGCACATCTCATATGTGTACACATATTATAATATGTGTACACATAATATGAGATGTGCACACATAGTATGAGATGTGCACACATATCTTTTATGTGCACACATATCTTCTTTTATGTGCACACATATCTTATATGTGCACACATATTATAATATGTGCACATAAGTCAGTTTGATTATCAAGTTCTGAATGTGCAGGATCATGGTGAGGTTTCTTTGACTTTCACTCCTCAAACAAACTTGAGGATGTATATGGACGAGCATGGTGAAACCAAAAATCCGAAGGTTGCTGTGAGATCATCTCTTGGAGGTATGCTAAAAGAATTCCGAAAAGTCTTGGCAAAAGTTGAAATGGAGGATAATTTCAGAATGAGTATATTTGGGAAACTTCTGAATTTGAATACTCACGCCATCTTCGCTCCAACACTGATACACGGCCTTCGTGAACAAACAATCATTTCCAAAAAGCAGAAGAAGTTGTGGGTCAACTTTAACGGACTGCCTGCTCGTTTTGGCATCCGTGAATTTGCGTTGATGACTGGTCTTCCATGTCACTCTTACCCCCCTACTGATTTTATAATTGGTGAGGTTGCTGAGAGGAGTAAAGAGTTATGGTACTTGATCACAAATGATGGCAAGCAAAAGTCTATCAATGCAAAACAACTGTTGACTTTGATCGAAACTAGTGAAACAATTAGTAAAAAGAAGAAGTTCCGTCTTTGCCTTGTTTGGTTTGCGCACGCAATTCTTTGTGCGAAAGATACGCGAACAAGCATTCCAAAAAAGTTTGTCCACTTAGCAAGCAGGCCTCATACATACTTTGCAAATTATCCGTGGGGTTGAGAGAGCTTTGACCTGACAATCAAATATCTTATCAAGCCTTTGGACAAAGATAGGGAGTCCTTGAACTTGTATGGCTTCCCCTGGGCATTCATGGCCTGGGCTTATGAAGCCATTCCGTCGCTTCGGCACGGGGATTTTCCTGAACAACCAACAGAGCCAAGGATGCTAAGGTGGATTACTGACAGGCAAGAGCGTGAATGTGACCAGTTGTTTCGAAATTCTGAAAATCCGGTAAGTCTGTAATTTTATGTGTCCTGTTCTTTGCCCTTTATACATGTTCGCACATAGTTTAATATGTGCACGCATAATTTATTATGTGTACACATATTAACACATTTTTTAATATGTGCACGCATAATTTATTATGTGTACACATATTAAATTATGTGTACACATATTACATTATGTGAGCACATACTGAATATGTGTACACATAATCAGTATGTGCTCCCAAATTACACTTCTTGTAACTTGTATCAGTTCATCTCACCTGTGATCTCCTTTTTCCTTCTTTTTTTGGGGGGGGGGGGGGGGGGGGATGGGGACGGGATGGTTGGTGGTGCAGGTGGTGACCCCTTGCCTTGTACCTACCCCAATCGAGATGGAGCAGGATTTCTGGAGAAAGTTGGTTCCTTATGATGACGAGCAAGACGAATTGATTGAAAGTTTGACCAAAAGGTTGGTTGGTGTGACAAGGTTGACATTGGGATTTAATAGAGATGAGCAGGAAGTTGATGGTGGAGATCATGGAGTTGCTGCTGATATTGGAGAAGATGAAGATGCTGGTGATTTGAGATATGTTGGAGTGGAACTTGATGTTCCTGGAGAGCATGAAGTTGATGGAGAGCATGAATTTGATGGAGAGCATGAGCTCGGTGGAGAGGGTGGAAGACGTGTGAGTTTCAGTGCATTTGGTGGAGGTGGTCATAGACATTTTGAAAGGTCTGCTGCATCTGTAGGTGAATGTGGAGGAGAGAGTTCATATTGTTTCAATTGTAGATTGTGCAATGACTGCAAGGTAGAAAGAGAAGCAGAGAAAAAAATGTTGAAAGATTTGAAGGATGCTGTTGATTCCATTCTGAATTGGACAAAGCAACAGCCCAGGAGAACTGTGTACCCTGCAAGGACACAGATATCTCCTTATGTTGCTATGAAGACGAGGGCAGGACTGGTGAAAAGCAAGACAAAGAAAAAAAAAAGCAGAGTGAGGTTGGTGAAGAAGAAGTTGAGAAAGAAGTTATCAAAGCTGTTGGTGAACAAGTTCAAGTTGGCGCAGAGGTTCAGGAAGAAGAAGAGGAGCGACTTCCTGTTGATATTTATAGGAAACCTGATCCGCAGAAGAAAAAAGTTTTTGATACATATATGCGATCAAAAAGAAAGCAAAAGAAAATGTGTTTGGGCCATGAATATGACCAGAATAAATTCCGTTTGCTTATAACCATGACAGAATGGATGAAGAGTCAGGCACGTTTCCCCCTACCTCTTATCTATTTCTGTACAAGTATAATATGTGCACACATATAGTCAAATATGTACACATATTCGGATATGTGCACACATTTTTAATATGTGTACACATATCCGAATATGTGCACACATTAAACTATATGTGTGCACATAATATTTATATGCGTACACATATTATACTTGCACTAATTGGCATCAGTTTTAAACTATGTATATAAGGCTTCTGCTTTTTCTTTATTTCTGCAGCACGTTGATGTAGTCTTAGGCCTAATGAGGCTAAGAAACAAGGAATTCACAAGTCACTATGATGAGAAGGATGTTGTCCTCGATATGAACTTCTGCTCAGTGTTGGCTGGATCGTATAGGGACCTTGAAAAGGAGGCAGAGAAGGATATGATTGCTTTGGATGTATATTTGAAGGTGACGCCTACTGCAGAAGGACTCGTGGATTATACGCTTGGTAAGACTCCTTACCCAGGTGGGCGCCGTTGGGATGGGGTCAAGAGGATATTTACAGTCATGAACCTTATAAAAAAGTATTATGTGACTCTGGTTTTCATGGTCGAGGAAGGAAGGATTGATGTTTATGATTGTAACATTGGAACGTTCGATGAGGATACATTTGCGTCATATATGTTCCTCATTATGGTAATGTTCCCAAGACTCTTACGAGATTGTGGCAAATTCAAGCACTTGCCCGATGACATCCTGAAGAAAGACATGTGGCCTTATGAGAGGTTGAAGGGTTTGCTACACAATGAGACGGGGACAGCATGTGGTGGGTATTCATTGATGTTCATCGAGCACCTCCTAACCAACACCCCAATAACGGAACTCAGTGATAATACCATGGAGGACTGCAGGTACAAGTGGGGAGTGGACGTATTTCATGAAAAGATGTCTCCTTAAATTATTACAATTTGGATGAAATTTTTGGACAATCAAAGCCATGTGTGGCTTTTTTATTGGTCTGTAAGGATAACTTAAGCCGTGTTTGGCTTTGTTTTTTATTTCCCTTTTGTGCATGGTTAGTACTTTTGGTAAAATATTATATATGATAATATGTAGATATGTTTTTATGTTATATTTCTATGGTTACATTTCTCCCCTTTGAAGTAAAATTAATAAGTGTAAGAAGTAAATGACTCCTATGGAGAATTCAATCTGTTTGGTTTCACTGCACGTATAATATGTGTACACATATTAGAAAGTTATACTGAGTTATCTATCGGTACTCAGATATGCTAAGTTAGTTTTGTATAAATGTATCGCCATGCTATTAAGTATTTTTATTTAAGTTCTTTTCTTTCTAAGAGGTGGAATATCATCTCCATTGGAAAGTTATGTGTACACATATACTATTATGTGTACACATATTATAATATATGTAAATATTTGCACAAAGATATGCTTGGTTCCACTCCACAAATTATAATATGTGTACGCATAATAGTATATGTGTACATATATTTTAATATGCGTGCACATATAATTATATGTGTACACATATCAAAATATGTGTACGCATATAAGTATATGTGCAGATGAACCAAGCATATCTTAGTTTTGTACTTTGCATGACGTTAACAATCCATTTTTTGTTTGGGTACATGTAGTTTGGGCGCTATTTTCATATATAATATGTTGCTTTGGTCTAATCAAAGCTCATTCAAGTTCATTTCTATATTTTATTTGGTGCTCATCAAGTCTAGAGTTTATAATGAGTGAGAAATCTCAACAATTTGGTGAAACTGATCTAATTGTTGTGCATTTTAATGTGAAACAATCCAAATATGCACCAACGCACTTGGTTAGTGTCTTATGCACTAGAATCAAGTATATCCAAAACTATACCCACTCCACAAGTGTGTGAGTTCAGCATTCAACCCAAGGTTTACTTGCAGTATCAACATAACACGATCAAATAGACCAAGATGGATACAATAAGTGTATATATACCGCAAAATTACACCCTATTCACTATAATTCAGTTCAAGCAATAGTGGGATTATCCTTTATTTCTAAGATTTGGAAAATACAACTATATGTGCACGCATATTAAAATATGTGTACACATATACTATTATGTGTACACATATTATAATATGTGTAAATATTTGCACAAAGATATGCTTGGTTCCACTCCACATATTATAATATGTGTACGCATAATAGTATATGTATACACATATTTTAATATGCGTGCACATATAATTATATGGTGCAGATGAACCAAGCATATCTTAGTGCAAATAGTTACACATATTATAATATGTGTACGCATAATTTAATATGTGAAGTTGAACCATCTATGTTTTAGTTATGTATTTTACCTTAATGGTAGGAAACATTCGATACGTAATGAGCAAAAAAACCATATGTCTGAGAGCTTGTGGATATTGGAAACATAATTATAATCATGAATGGTTAATTGTTAAAAGTTACAAAGATCAAATACGCAATAGTAAGGAAAATCGTTTAACACACAAGCTGTTACTCGATTCAAACACCACTACTATTTCAAACTGCTGATTGTACTCCTCGATAAGGACATGTCGTTTTTTTGTGGCCAAATCTTTTGCATATTCCACATCTATTCCTCCTGCTTTTAAATGCTTCCCCAACTGATGGCATTCTCTTGGTCCTCCTCCTTCCCCGTGGGATCTTCACATAAGGTGGACGTATTTTTCTCTCATAAAGCTCCGGTGGAGCATTCCACAATTCCTCTGGTAATATTGGCCGTATTATGTCTGCATAAGCGAGAATGTACGTATTGGTGTAATAATATGGAGAAGTAAAATTGTACAATTCGCTCCCATATGCTCCATACTGACGTCTTATGGCTGCACAAGCATGTACACAAGGATACATATCAATCTGAAACTTTCGACACGAACATGTTCTTTCGCTTAGATTGATGTTGACAGCATCATCTCCAGTACCAATTGAATACATATCCGTGCCATTGGTAACAACCAACAACCTTGCTCCCGCGTCATTATTCTTCTTTAATATATCCTCAATTAAAGGGACACATGGCTTTGTATGATTCATGAACATCGTACGCCTCTCATGAAATTTTTCAGAAAAGTTTCGTATGATAGCATTGAACAAAGCTGTTATGGGCATTTCTCTCATCCTTTAGCATTGAGTTCATCGACTCAGCAATGTTAGTCGTCATCACACCAAACCTACAATTATGTGCAAACATTATAATAGGTGTAACCAGATACTTCAGAAATATAAACTTAACTTTGTTAATATGTGTACACATATTTTAATATGTGTACACATATTTTAATATGTGTACGTGCGACCCGGCGGCTTATCTCCCTTCTAAGCCTTCTACACATATTAAAATATGTTTACACTTCTTCAGCAAGTAGGGAGATCTTACTAGCTTGCACATCTCACAAAATGTGTGCACATAATATTTATATGTGTACACATATTAAAATATGTGTACACATATTGTGAGATGTGTACACATATAAATATTATGTGCACACATATTTTCACTGCTTACATGCCAAACAAGATGTGTTATTAGTACCTATTTCCTGTAAAGTATGCTCTTCTCCAGCGCTCAAATCAAACCCGCTCAAGATATGTGGCAGCCTTGTCACACTTGGTCCGGATTTCACCGAAATGTGACTCAAATTCCTTCTCCGTATATGAATCTGCTGCTGCATGAAAATTTCCCATGAAAGTGCCACAATGAAACTTTGTTCGGATGCTTTGAGATAAGTGCCACTTGCAAACTCTATAATTAGCTTCAGGAAAGATCTTTGATACTGCCTTTACGATGCTTGGATGCCTATCAGAAATTATGCACAACTCATTGTCGCTGGGGAGTATACCGACCAACTGTTCGAAAAAGAATTCATAAGATGCATCACACTCAACATTTACAACACAAAATGCTAATGGAAAATTATGTGTCTCTGCGTCTTGTGCCACAACAGACAATAAAACTCCCCCATACTTTCCGGACAAATGAGTTCCGTCTACAGCTATGACTTTCCTCATATACGCAAATCCCCTAATCCATGACCCAAGGGATACAAAAAAATACAAGAAGTTCACATCGCAATCAACCTCCAAAGTTGTCTTGGTACCTTCATTTGAATTCCTAAGCATATAACGGTACGCATCCAAAACCTCGTATCCGTGCTCTGGAGTCCCTCTTGTCAAAGACTTGGCAATAATACCACCCATTCAACTCTCCCAATAACTAATGTTAGAACCCAAATCCCTATTGACTGCTTGCCTAATTTCCTTTGTAGTTGGACCTTTTCCCTCGTCATACCAAGACTTCATGAATTCACCAACGACTTCCGCTGAGGCGAGTGGATGATGACTTGAGAGGTGCTCTAACCCGCATGTATGCTTGTTCCTATAAACTTTAATCATAAAGGTATCATCATTTAAATACTTGGTGGCTCGAAGCCACCACTTGCAATTAACATTTACACAACGGACACAATATACAGTTTTGGTATGCTTAACTGACTTGAAACAAAAATGCTTCTTCAGTGCAGCAATCTTCAAAGCCACAACTAAGGCGCGTTTGTTTTTGAAAGTTAAACCCTTATAAAACCCGGTGCCGTCATCCTCACCGTCTAAGCTGTTTGGTGTAGCTTCCACATTATTTACATCATTGCTACCAACAAATACATCATTACTCCCAATAATAGGATTAGGAGTTAACTCCACATTGTCTTCTTTGACAACATCATCTTCAGCCTCATCTTCTTCTCGTTCAGGTTCTCCTTCACCTCCTTCATTCTCTGACATTTCCATATTGAAAGGCTCTTGATCACCAATGTCATCCCATCCGTTACTAGAACAATCATAAGAGCGTCCATGATTTGGCATCACATTGATGTTTGAAACTTCCACTGACCTATCATCCAAATATACCCTTAAAGTCGGTCTATTATCAGCTCCATCGACATCAGCAAGGTAAATAAGGAGATCGTCATCATTCTTTATTCTACAAGGATGAATCTTTTGCTTTGAACAGATGCTGAGCATATATGTAATGCAAAGATTATTTGGATCATGATTTACCGAACATCTGGTAATAATCTTTTCAACTAACTCAGAATACGTAACCTCATTATTCACAACAATTGGCACCGTCTCCCTAGACTTCGAAATCCAAGTGAAACAATCACGACTCTCCACCCATTCCCCAAGAAAATCAATTGCCAACAGTAGCATTATTGGGAAAAATACCTGTTAACAAAGGAGATTTTTCATCACTCCATGAAAACACCAGTATATGTGTACACATAATATTATACGTGTACACATATTATTATATGTGTACACATAATATTGTATGTCTAAAAAGAAAACCTGCAAACAATATGTTATATGTGTACACATATTAAATTAGTACACATATTTAATATGTGTACACATAATTTAATATGTGTAAGACGAAAATCTGGTATCCTCGTCTTATATGTGTACACATATTTATAAATGTGTGCACATAATATAATATGTGCACACATATTAGATGCTACAATACATCGTCGCCACTGTTCATGCATCGTCGTTTACCAAATGAAACCCAGGATTTTAGGAATTAAAACCACATGCATTGTACAATAATAAAACCTTACACTTACCAGAGATGATAAACGACAACCTATGAAGCGAGAATCAAAATCCGATTCAGAAATGAAATAATTGGGGAAATGAAAAAATTGATTTTACAATTGGAACATACTAAAAATGAGTACAATTGATGAGGAAGAACTAATATCAATCTATGGGGGCAAAATTTAGAGCTGATTGAAGCAAAAATAATTGAGCGGGAAAGGAATTTTTTTTGCTTTTATCGGCGAGGGAAAGAGGAGAGGAGAGAGAGGAGAGAGAAGGGAAGGATTTTTGCCATTTTTGGCTAACTAAAAGATATATATATTGGAGGGCCACTTTGTATTTTTCAAAAGCTTGGGGTGATGTTTGATAAGTGATTAAAATCATTAAACACCTAATTAAACACTTGTCCCTCTCACCCATTTTTCAAGACTTGAGTCCTATATAACTATTTAAAGACTTGTGAGTCCTTCTCACCCAAGAGGCCCTACTTACTAGTTTTCTGACAAGTGCAATGCACGTGTATTCCTAATAACTAATACAAAAATTATAAATATTATTTAATTAGTGTGTATCATTGCTAGTAAATTAAAGGAAACATGTTGATTTAAAGTACTGATATATCAAATCCTTTCCTTTCGATTTTTTTTTTGTTATCGTAGTACATAATCATACTAAATATTACTATTATACGAAGGCCAGTAATTAATATTTCAACGATTATAATCATGCAAATTTTATAATAAATCAAGTTTGAAGGCCAAATAATTGTTTAGCGTATTCCTAATTCCTAGTGCATAATAACAGTTTTCCATTAGCACAAAAAATAAAAATTAAGAAAAGGTATTGACATCAAGCTAAATACTTGATATTATAAAATTTGCATGATTAAAATTGTTCAAATATTAATTATTGGCCTTCGTACAATAGTAATATTTAATAGTATGATTATGTATTGCGAAAATAAAAAATATCAATTGTAAAGGATTCGATATATCAGTACTTTTAATTTACATTTTTTTCTTTTAATTTACTAGTAATTACACACGCTTATTACTAAATATTTATAATTTTTGTACTAGCTATAAGGAATACACGTGCATTGCACTTGTAGAAAATTAGTAAGTAACTATTAAAAAAGTCCTACATGGCAAAGAAAGTGGGACCTACAATTATATAAAAATATTTTATAAAGGCACATCAGATTTTCGGTGGGTGACGGTGCAAAAATTGGTAAGAATTACTTTTGGAGATATTTTCCATAAGTTGAGTGACCCTTTTGGGACCAACCAAAGCAAAGTGACTTTGATGGTTAATTTCTCAAAATTGAGTGACCATTTGAGATTTTAACTCGTGCTTTGTGGGTGGGGAGGGGGGATACAGAATGAACGAAACCTGGCTAAATCGAAACGAAGCCTTTTTCTAGTCGTTCATACATCACAGAAGGTTCACACTTTATTTCCTGTATAGATAAAAGACAAATTTTCATATCTCGATCAGTAACATTAACATGAAAATAACTGCATCAGTAACAGAGAGGAGGTCAATAACAAACCTCAAAAAGTTTAATTTCTTGGTCAGGAGCAATCCAGCCAATTCGTTCAGTTTCGGAAGTATTTCCTGGCTCACGAGTACTCCTCACGAAAAGCCTACCAAAATACCTGGAAAAGCAAAAAGGGGAACCAATCTTGCTGTTAGGCTTAGCCACAAAATATATAACATGTGGCTCGTTTAAGAGTAAGGACTCATTTGTTTGTACTTAATGGAAGTCTGAATCAGAATGGTTCAGGCCTCAGGGTATTAAGTGTATTTGTTTTTGTTAAGATTTAACCACTTAATAGCTCTTAATTGATCTGTATAATTCAGATCTTGAGTAAAGTCTTAATACCATTAAGAGTTTCATCACCCCTTCATATATTACATCAACTAACTACCACTGCACTACCATAATTGGTAACTACCACCATCACCGCTGCAACCACCATCTGCCACCACCAGTCCACCACCACCCATTGTCTACCACCACCAGCCATCAACAACAACCACTAACCACCTCTACCATTATAACCTATTGCTACAAGCACCAACCACTAACTATCACTACCAAACCAATTACCTCCACCATCACAACTGCCATTATTTCTATCAACCACCGCCACCTCTACCATTACAACTCCTTAACTACCATTACAACCTTCCACTAATGACAATTGATAACCACCACTGCTACCACCGACCACCTCCATCATCACAATAACCACCACCAACCAATACTAAATACCTCCACAAACACAACTACCTTCACTACCAAGTACCACAACCACCACTACCTACCACCGCCAATACTGCTAGTCACTACCGCCAACCATATCTACCATCGAACCACCACACCACACAACCACCACCAACACTGCGACTGCTAGCAATCACTACTACTAGACACCACCGTCATACCACCACAAACCACCACCTTACAACCTAATATGTCGTGGATGTAATAATTAAACTATTTTATAATATGTATAAACTTTAATAAAGAATAAATATAAATTATAAATATTCAGATGTTGAAAAAACAAACAGTCTTAATCATTCTGTATTCAGAACTTAATATCACATCTTAATATTCAGATGTGCATACAGATTCAGATCTTTTAATCTTAATAAAAACTAATGGCTCCTAAATGACTTACTGAAGCTCTACTTTCTCAGGATTATAAAGCTTAAAGAAAAGGAGTATATCATCTTTACTTTTGTCAGGTGGACGACTAGGAATGAGATCCTGAAATATCCCACAGGTTACATAAATATAGTAGAATCTAAGGCAGAAAACACCTGTCAATATAGGAAAAATCCAAGGCAATTTACAATCTTTAGGATAGTTAAGTAAGATACCAAGCCATGCTCCACTTCCAGAAATAACTTTAACTTGGCAGTGTTGGTCTTGTTAGAAACTTCTCTTAACTGACCCACCTGCAATTGCAGGTGGTTATCTTAGACAACTGTAGATGTTGCTTAAGAAAAGCTAAAAAGGACAAATTATGCAAGTCATTATAAAGAATTATAGGAGCAACTAAGGCGTAAGTGTTTCCATCGTAAATGAGGAAGAAAATGTATGAGCTGGAACGTTATGTAAAGCACAACAATATAACTGCAGAAATCACCAATTTAAACATTAAAAATCACCTTGATTGTCAACATAGTGGATATACTCACGATCCTATGCAGTCACATAAAAAAGTATACCTACTAGAATATTTCCGGTACTTACAGCATACCTCATGTTTCATATAAGTAGTTTTTTATAACCGACAAATTCCCACAGGTTAGTGGTACAGGGCTTGAAACTCGGTGGATAGTGGGTCCACCCTCTATGCTCCTCCACTTTTTTGATAAAATATAAAGTAGACTTTATTAATAACTAGTATAGTACCCGCGCGGTTGCGCGGCCTATATTAACTGAGACGCTTATGTTGTAATATATAAAATTTGTATCTCTTTAGTTTTATAACTTTAACATATTTTGAATACAGGCATTCAATTTTCAAGAAATTGAATGGTTGATGAGTGCTGAAGTATGTGGTGTACGACTTTTCATTTCTCCATGACAGATATGTGATTTAACAATCTTTTATATCATTGCAGAACTCTTCATATTTTGCCAAACAATTGTAGCGATCGCAACCAATAAAGTTTGTTGGATAATATAATACCTTAATCAATTATATTTCAATTTTGATCTTTGGAAGAATTCTATATAGTCAACCATAATAGGCGATACCAAGTTTAAGAATATTCTCGTGAAGTACCTTTGTTAGTGTCTTTCGGTAGCTAGTGGTTTAGTAACTGGTGAACATTTCAAAGAATCAAATTTATATAACTTATTTATCATTACATATAATTTTTGGTATCGTGACCTTGAGATAATACTTTTATGCCGAGCACCAGCATGCATCAAGATGTAATGCACAGTAATATGTTTGACGGCTCAATAACTGAAATCAATTTTGCGCACAACCTTTCCGCACCATCAAAATAGGACAGGTGCAGTTGTGATTGATAGGTTTTGTATCAATCTTTTATATCCCAACGATATTCTTCGTATTCTGCAAACAACTGAATGGAATGGCAAAGTTTTAGGATAAAGTAATGTGTTTTTAATACTAACAAATAACATTGTAATAATTGAACGCAACAAATAAAGTGTGGTGGATAATAAAATACTTTATCCAATTATATTTCGATTCTCAACTTTTGATCAATTCTATTAGGCAGCCTTAATAGGTCTTAACAACTGAAACGAATCTTTCAGGAGGTACATTTGTCAGCGTCTTTCCGTACCTACTGGTTTAGTAAAGGCTGAACATTTCAAAGAATCAAAACTATATAAGGCATTTATCCCTACATATAATTAATGTCAACCTGACCTTGAGATAAATGTTTAATGCCGAGCACCAGGATGTATCAAGCTGTAATGCAGTAATCTGTTTGACGCCCCAATAAGCGATTTCAATATTGCGCACAAGCTTTTCCACACTATCATATAGTACAGGATTACAGGTTAACAGGAGCAGCATAATTGATGAAAGGCTATTGAAAATTATTTAGTAAACAAATAAACTATCCAAAGCAGTATTTTTGAGTTGTCTAGGATTAGCAAAAGTGAAGATTATCTTTGCTGCCGAAGCTCAGCAAATTCTCTACATCTGTTCCTGTCGTATTGTTGTATTCGAAAGTGTCACAGTGTTGTATTAACAACAAATCACAGTGATGTCTCATATATAGAGAGTTAGTTTCTGAAGATAAATGATCAATATAATCAGAAAAAAGACGACGGGTAAAAATATAATGCATAATGAGATTAAGTCAACAGCTATGCAGGTTTTGAAAAACTTAGTTCCAGCAGATGCAGAAGAGCTGCATACAGTTAATTGATGAGAAGTGATATTGTATGATAAAAAATAATTTCCGGCTACTGATACTATTAGGTGCAAATTTCAACAGATTGCTAGGTGAAGTAAAATTGCAAGATTCAACTGAAAATCTACAGTTCGATCAACTGCATTTTCTATTAGACTTAGTAGAAACATCGGTTGAGTTAAACTAATCACATGTATTATAGCATGTGAGGCTTACCACATGTGAAGAATTTCTTCGCTGCCAAAGTTCATGAAAGTATTTACATCATTTCCTGGCATATCGATGATTTAGCAAGTGTCACAGTGTTGTGTTAACAACAAACACAGTGACAGTGACAGGTATACAGATCTGTGAAAATTTACCTACAGCAGATGCAGAATAGTTTTTAAGGGATGATTGATGACGTGCGATTGGTTGTCATGATAAAAAGCTTAGTTCTTGTTACTGATACTATAGTGGTCAGGTAAAGTGTCCGCTATTAATGTACACTGAGGTCAACTGCATTTTCTTTTTGAGTTAGTCGATACATAATCAGTTGTATGTAAACTTGTAAGCTGTTATAAAAATTATCCATTTTAAGTTGGACTTCTAAAAGAGTGAATAATAAGGTAATTAACTTTGAGAAGAAAATAACAGGTGTGTAATGCAAACTTTCACTGACTAAATCTTTCAAGAAATATCAGACATAGTCGATATAAGTGTTTGGTCAAGTGACAACCACATCAGAGCATGAGTGTTAATAGCGTAGTTGGACTTCTAAAGACTCCTATGTCTGTTGAGTTAATTCCTAATTAGGCTTAAAGATTCATTGTTTGAGAACATTACAGGCGAAAGTAAATCATAGAGGGCATACACCGAAAGTGATCCAAGGGAAAGTGGAAGCTAAGAAGGTTGCATACAGGAAGTTACTGGATAGCAAAAGCGCGTATGAAAAGCGGATGAATAGGGAGAATTATAAGACGGTGAAGAAGTGGTGAGGATAGCAGTTAAGGAACACCATAAAAACGTATGATAATTTTACTTGTGAGTAGACAGTAACTTATCCTCCGAAACTCCTCCCATGAGAAAGTGCTATTAAACAAAGTTAAAATCAGACATCATAAAAGCAAGAGACCACATATATGAAGGTTGGTCAGTAATTTCTACACATAGTAATTAGTATATAAAATAACTGTATCGCACAAGATAAAATAATTGTATTACGCGCTGATATCTTATCTTATTGTCAATAGTTTGGATGCAAACAGATTTTTGATTGCTCGATTAACATATCAATCGACTTTGTCTGTGTCCGATTTGACTGCAGACTCCTTGGAGAGTGCTTGATGTATTGCTGCTATTCATAGCTAAAAACAGCTTAAGGTTTCTGTGAATTACTATGACCATCCCTGTTAAACTATCTGATGAAATGCAAACAACAGCAAAATCATCAGGGAATCTAGGATAATAGCTACATGCTGACATCTGCTGGTTTTTCATTTTCTTACCATGAGTAGCATGATCCCCCATCTCTAACAGATGGGGTACAGCGCTTGAAAAACATAGGCCGAGGTGGTAAGAAAGACCTCTGAGATGAAATTGTTCACTCAGTAGTGGACTTTGTGATTCTGTTCCTCAAAGACCGCGAGCGACACAAACATGTAATTGGTATTGTTTTTGCTTTCATTTTTTAGTCTGCAGCTGTTCAGTACCCCTGTAATCAAATGTCTTTTTTCTGAATTGAGTAAATTATAAAACTGTTAACCTCTGTAATTTACTAACTCAATAGATCAGCAAGCATGAGTTTGTACAGACTCATAAGTTTGTTCATAGGCTTGTTGCCTTTATAATATGTCCTAAGGACCAGTATCTACATAGACTAATCATTTTTGGCTATGCACCATTCTTGAACATTCTATTCCTTGTGAAAATAAGAGCAAGTTCCTTACCTGAATTATATTCATCTCATAGTTAATATCAGACATCCAACAATTCTTGTATACAAATTTACTGTGGGATGATGTAGGTATATTGTCTAATTTCACATCGTAATGTTAACGGTTGAAAATCACATATTCATCGTATGGTACAATGTTTCACTTTCTTTCCAACCTAAAGTGAGCGACGTTTACTTATTATGTAACTACAGGTACTTAACGTAAAGCCAACAATGTGTAGTGAGTCAAAGAGTAATGCGCAAAGATGCATAATCAAAATCAAGTTTTGCTGCTATACTGATTCTCGACAAAATGCAGGGGTGGTATTTAACATTGTAGGAAAGGTGCCTGGACTAATTCTGGAAAGGAAATATCTGCCTATGCATATATTATCTGTAAACGATAAGTCATGATACTTCTGAACGTTAATTTATCTCTATTCCTATCTACTTCAAGCGCTGTGAAGTTTCTGTTCAATAGTCAAAGCAGCCAAAGCTTTATGGCTTTAGTATGCATCAATATACTTAAAGATTCATAATTTCAGAAGTTTCACTAACCTTTGTTTCCAAAGCCAAAATGAATTAATCTGTATGCTTTGATTGAGTGTCTGATTATTGACGGGCTGCAGAAATTTCCGAGTTCATGTTAAACTCAGTAAAGTTTAACTGTAAATCGTTGAGAATAGCTAGACTTCTCCTCTATCCATCGATATCATAAATTTACACTAATCTGAAAACATATGTGGCATACTTTATGCATTCCAGCTAGAATAATTGAACACCCAATCACAATTTGGATATAACGGAATGAAATATGCATAACCTGCATATAAGAAGATGATAGGAATGTCAGACATTAAGTAAATAATTTGAAATGTTATATATAGTAAACTATAACAGTAAGTCCGGAGCATAGCTTGATTTCTAAGACTGTGACATCTATTGTCTGCTTCGACTGTGATGCCGATTTGACTGATAGCAATTCATCTACACTTGTTTGTCAAAATCAAAACAGCCTAATCTTCTAGGAATTACTATGAATCAAGGAAACTGTACGCCATCAGTTTACAACAGTAATAATGCAAAAACTGGTCGGATCATTTATCATTATGTATATCCAAGTTGCCAATTGGCCAGCAAAAATAGAAATCTATCTTAAAAACAGAAAACATAAACTAATAGTCTCAAATTAAATTACGAAACACTTCTTTATACACTACATTTTTAGCTACAGATGTTACTTTTCCATTCTCGTCATAAACTAAAATTTTTAGCCCCTTTCTACTTGTCACCCGAGATAGCGCCACGTACAGCTGACCATGTGTAAATACTGGTTTCTTCAAAAATATTCCCACATTAGCTAATGATTGACCCTGACTTTTGTTAATGGTCATTGCAAAAGATACCACAATTGGAAATTGTCTTCGCTGAAACTTAAAAGGTATTCTTGTATCTGAAGGAGTCAGCGTCATTCTTGGGATAAACACTCTTTGACCAGCCATTTTACCAGATAAAACCTTTGATTCAATAACCCTATTTCCAAGTCTTGTAATGATTAACCTGGTACCATTACACAATCCGGAGGATTGGTCAATATTTCTCAACAACATCACTGGAACACCAACTTTTAAACTAATAGAGTGGTTTGGTATTCCTGAACATTTTATACTATTCAAGAATTCTGGTGTGTATATATGTTCTGAACCTGTAAAAGATTGATCAGACATACATATTGTGTCAGAACTGAGGTATATCTTTTCTGGATTGTGATTGAGTGATACCATATACTCATTAACTGATTCTACCATGTCAAGGGTTGGAGCAAGAATTGCTCGATGCTGTAGGTAATCTATGTCAGTTGAGTGGGATAAATAATCTGGGTATGTACTTTGTACAATGGCTGCTATTGGATCATCACAATTATTAATGAGAAGATCATTTGGGATTTCAACACTTTCAATTCCGTCAATGGAGTTTGCTATCCTTCCATCACCAATTGCTAAAATCCAGTTAGAAAAATCTCTTACCTCATTAGAGTGTTCGCCCAATTGATTTCCTTGCAACCTCATGTTTCTTGTAAGTTGTAAAACTTGGCAGTGGTACCATAAATATGATGAATTTATGGTGGAATTTACAATATCTTGTCTGCTACCTTTTGGAATAACAGGCAAAATTTGTCTAAAGTCACCGCCAAGAACAACTGTCTTACCCCCAAATGGTTGGTCTAAACTGGATGGAACATCAAATCTAAGAATATCTCTTAGAGTTTTGTCAAGGGCTTCAAAACAGTATCTATGCATCATTGGTGCCTCATCCCAAATAATCAACTTTGTCTTGATAATTAAATTTGCAAGAGGACTACCTTGTTTGATATTGCATGTTGAATCCTCATTAGGAGTGAGTGGAATTGCAAATCTTGAATGAGCTGTTCGACCACCTGGTAACAAAAGAGAAGCGATACCACTTGATGCAACAGTTAAGACAATATCTCCTCTTGATCGAAGCATCGATGATAGAGTCCTCCAAATATATGTCAATCCTGTTCCTCCATAACCATATAAAAAGAACAACCCACCTTTATTTTTATCCACAGCTGATATAATTCTATTATAAACTGACCTTTGTTCAGTTGTCAAGTTGCTTAACAATCGCTGATGTTCCTCTTTTAAAGATCTCTTATTATACTGCAACTCGTCGTTGATTAATCGATTGCTATTGTCAACTTCATCCTCATGGTATACAGCTGTTGGCATTGTTGGAAAATCAAGTAGAGTTTTTCCACATCCTTTTAAAATTCTTTCCACCTTTTGCAAGCAACGGTTTTTTACTTCATCATCTGTTAGCTCTGCCTCTTAAAATAAGATAAGAAGATATAAATTTAGTAGCAATCAAACTGTAAAAGGACATGTGCATCAATTTTATATTTTTATGACTACACCTACTAAATAAATAACAGGAAAAACAATCCGTAACCATACGATCAAAAAGAGATGAAATTTGAGTTCATCTTTTATTCACCTACCAATTTATATCATCAAATTAAAACGACATAGGTTCTTACTTTGTCAGCCTAAAAAACCTAAATCATAATTTAGATTTAATATAACTAAATTAGTGCCACATAGGAATCAGGAATCAGGAATGAGGAATAAGGAATCAGGAATCAGGAATACATTCATTTAGTGCCACTTAGTAGTGGGATCAGAAGAGATGGATGATTCATTGATATTGAGCATAATAACCAGTAAGTTAGATAATAGTACAAACAATGGGAAAGGTGTAAATCGCACACAGAAATGTCTCCCCTCCCTATTCACTCAGTAGACGACTTTCTGATTCTTTTCCTCAAAGACTCTGAGCGACTCAAACATGTAATAGTTATTGTTTTTGCTTTCATTTTTTAAGTACTGCTGACATAAAATGTCTTCTTCAGCTGAATCGATTAAATTTTTAAATTTTAACCTCTTCAGATTACTAACTAAGTAAATGAGCAAGCAGGAGTTTGTACAGACACATAAGTGTGTTCATACCTTGTTGCCTTTATAATATGTGTTAATATTTTTATAGTATTAATATATTTAAATTAAATATATGAGATTCCTTGGGTTAAATTGTGTAATTCAATCTTCGCCTCTAATTTATGTCATCAAGCGATATAGAATACTCTTGCTTAAAACTAAACGATACAAACTAAGTTTGCTTAATTCATTTTGATGCATAGAAACTGAAGTTGATGATTATTTCAGTTTCTATACTTCAATCTTTGGCATCCCAAAAATATCCTTATCTTCGTTGTAGTTCAATTGTGATCAGTAATCAGGCAAAACTATGAAGATAAATATTCCAATTGATATCGAATCCATAAGGGAATTTACTATTTTACCTACATGCTGACAACTTGTGGTTTTCTATTTGCAGACCATGAGAAGCATGATAACCCATCTTTAACGGACGGGTAAAGCGCTTGAAAAATTTAGGCCGTGGTGGTAAGAAAGGCCTCATAGATGAAAAAGTTCACTCAGTAGAAGAATTTTTGATTCGGCTCCTTAAAGACTCCGAGCTATTGAAACATGTAATTGTTATTGTTTTTGCTTTCATTTTTTAAAAACTGCTGAAATAAAATGTCTTTTTCAGCTGAATCGAGTACATTTTTTAAGTGTTAACCTCTGCACATTACTAACTAAACAGATCAGCAAGCAGGAGTTTGTACAAACACATAAGTGTGTTCGTAAACTTGTTACCTTTATAATTTGTATTAATATTATTACAGTATCAATGGATTTAGATTAAATATATGAGATTCCTTTGCCTTCAACTCGGTAAACCAATCCTCGCCTATAGTTTGTTTCATCAACTGATATAGATTACTCTTGATTAAAACTAACGATTCAAACTAAGTCTGCTTAATTAATTTTGATGTATAGTAATTTCAAGAAAGTTTAGACTGCTTTAAGTATTTAACAGTAAGTGGACATGAAGAACTCTGGAATGAGTCTGCAAAATCTTGGACTCACAGACAAATCAGACAGAATTGTTGTAATAGTTTTCACATTGTTGCAGACCTTTAAATGTGTTTATAGTTTATAGCATTTTGGAAGAGGGAATAGCAGAGGAGTATTTTGCAATTTATTTTAAATTGTTTTGGGTGGCAGTGTAAAATATTTGAGAGTATAGCAGCCTGCTTAGAGCAAATTAAATTCAATGGGATGCAGTATATCTTTCAGGTATTTAGTAGAAGTTTAGGTGCAGCTGTTGGTTTTGTTACAGTTATTATGTTTGTGGTAAATTCAAGCATTGAAATTAGAATTTGGGGCAGCAGTTTAACACACACAAAATACCATAAAAAGAAACTTAAGATTTATCGTAGTACCTGGATTAGAAAATAACAGTCTTACTTCATGGAGGATATCTTCCGATAACAATACCCAAGTTTCTTGCCAAACTTTTTCTGGACGTGACATTGAGTTGGATAACAGCAGCATAGCAAATAACTGCCTAAGATATGATGGCATACCCCAGTTACTTGCCTCCTTTATGGCGTCAATATACTCTTTATCATCATCTAGCAATCCCAGTGCATAACATGCATCTCTAAATGTGGGATAAACAATGTCGTTGATTGTTCTTAAGTCTTCATACTTTGTTGGACCTTTGAACACATTCAACAGCAATCTGAGATAATAAAGCTCTCCGCTCCCAGGTGGGACAAAGAATATCCTTCCAATAGAAAATTGAGATGTTTTCCGCCGCTCCCAAATTTTTTTATTGGCTTTCCAAACAAACTTAAGAGGAAATTCTGCATAAGTCAATTCTCTAGCTTCAGGATACTTTCTGTTTGCGTCAAACCATTTATGAAACATTGAATCTCTTACTGTTGGTCTGTTAGCAACATGATCGATGGGATCATTATCAGAAAAAATGACTGTCTGTTCATCTTTTAGATGAAATGCTAGTCTTTCCACAGGAGGTTCTCTATGGTGGATTGGAAATTTGAATATTCTCCAAGCAGCTTCACAGGATGAAATATATCGACAATCATAATACATATTGATTTCATCTACATTTGACGAACCTTCATCCTGCAAGGTTTGAGTAAATGCAGCGGTGATACGATCATGTCCTTTATTCACATACTTAAATAAGTACTTTATGGATCTTGACTGATTGCACCATTCAACATTAATATGGGCACCATACTTTAACAATAAGAATCGATTGTGCGGCACCACAAACCTGTTATCCAAGTCAACACCATTCTTCTTTATAGTTCTGCCATTATCCCTTCTTCTATAAACAGGATATCCATCTTCATCTATTGTTGTTGAATCAACAAATTTTTTTGGAAAATGCTTTGAACATTTTCCGTTTTGCATGCACGGAGAAGATTGTCTAGCAGAACCACATGGACCATGTACCATAAAATTCTGGACGACATTGTAATAATGTTTATCCTCAGACTCATCTGGTATTTCAGCAGATATTATTTGATCAATATGCGAAGCTGTTGGATATTTGTTATGTTCATGTAGGAAAAGC
The DNA here is from genome assembly GCA_029990175.1 of Petunia secreta. Taxonomy (NCBI): domain Eukaryota; kingdom Viridiplantae; phylum Streptophyta; class Magnoliopsida; order Solanales; family Solanaceae; genus Petunia; species Petunia secreta. Next base: position 5,677,731 of record JARKIP010000038.1, read on the forward strand.
AAGATATGAGCATGAGGCAATCCTCGTTTTTGAAATTCAATCGTATAAATCACTGCATTAAAAAGTAAATAAAGAATTAGATAACTAATCTTTTAGTGTATGTATAGTAAGAATTTTTTAGTAAATATCTATTTTGAAAGAAGATTCATATACCTGCTTTTACAGCTCCAAAAACTTGATTTTCTCGCAAGTCCTTTATTAAGTGATCCAATTTTATTTTGAAAACCCTTGCTAGAATGTCTGGTCGATCCTCGGGCTTTAATCCCCTATGCTTTACAAATCTTTGAATCTCAGGCCACTTTGGGTTGCAGGTAAAAGTGATAAAAAGATCAGGGTATCCAGCCCATTTGCATATTGCCATAGCATCCTTGTAGTTTTGGATCATATATCGTGCACCCCCAACAAAGCTAGAACCAATAATTACCCTTTGCCCTATAGAAGAAGAATTTGTCTCTCCACGCAAAACAGCGTCTGCTAATCCTTTATACATAGCAACTCTTAATTGTGTTTGATGAGTTCTAATATATTTCAATCGAGAAGATTCGATCATTGTATATCCATCAACCAAGAACTGTTGAAACAATCTACCAGCAAACACAATAGTTGGAAATTCATTCTTCCTTTCTTGAACTTTGTACGCGAAATATTCTCGCATGCTCACAGCTTGCCTTCCTCCATTCTTATCCCCATTCAAACCTATATCTTCTCTGTATCCATCTTCACCATATGGAAATAATAAAGGATATTTTAATCCTAAATATGCAGCATTCAATTCATTTATCCTTTACAACTTTCCATTTTTTTTTCAATAATGATATCTCTATCTTCTCTAGATGGTTCAAAATCTCCAACCACCAAAGCAGCTACCTCCGAAGTCGTAGGTAGGTTGTATCTTCTTCCATCGGTGTTTCTTTTGCCTATCAACCGGAGTCTTACATTGGATCCATTATCTTCCTGAAATCTATCTCTAACCATTCTAAATGTTTTTGCCAAAACATTGTGGCCATCAAGCATTTGCTTCAAATCAAAAACAATTTCCGCGTGAAGTTTATTCGCATTGTGACCACCACTGTGAAAAGAAAATAACAGTTGTTAGTATAAAATTGCATTGTTATCTTGTAATCATTAATACAATACAAACAGGTTGAGAACAGAAAGCTGAATTTTGTTACTCAATATTCATCAAATCAAATTTATCAATATTGAAGAACAACATTATTTTTGAAATATTCAATATTTAAGTCGATAACTATAGCTCTGAAAATGAGGTAAATTTTTTAAAACAAATTGAACCTGAAACAGAAATACAGTTAAAATGATTGTTAGTGATAATATTATACGCTGAACTGATTCAAACAACACCCCATCAATACTCATCACTGTAGCTGAAAATGTTGTCGAAAGTTTTTAGTAAAATATAGGTGATTAAGGTAAACTGAGTATGGAGACAATTTGATGTGGAAATACTCAGAGGATATCCAAACAATTCAAGAAGATTTCATTTGTACATGCAAACAATGACATACGAATTAGCGACCAAAGTAAAGTCTTTCAACCTCATTTTGTTTATCGTAAATATAATAATGTCCATTACTAACAATAGAACATGAGGATGATTTAAGTTGGATGTAACTTGAGAAAGGGAAGGCACGTGAGTCTAAGTGTGGATACAACATCTTATATTAAAATGAGTCGTACGCAGATAAAGCAGAGACTATGTAATCTAATTTTACAGAAAAGTCAAGATATTTTCTATATTGATTTACTCAGCATGTAACTGTACCCACCTAATCAATTTCAAAGTGTTTTAAAATCTTGTTGTATCGAGTGGTAGTAAAAACTGTTAATACTGTTACATCCCAAAGAAGGTCTTTAATAGACCTATGTCATTTTTGCAGATTTCAATTGAATCTTATTGAAAACTATTGGCTGATTGCTTGAATTGAAGTATAGGTGTGAAGCGACGTATTATATAATTGTTTTACAGAAGACAACACTTCAAACAATGATAGTGAAAGTGATCCTATGAAGTTTTCCTATTGTTAAACATCTGAACCTTATAATTGTTAGTACTAACAGAATTCTTGACTTTATTCAGACAACCACCCACCAATAGGCAGCGAAGAATTTGTAACTGCCTTCAAACGTAAAAGAAATGTATAGGTAAATGATGTAGAATGACGTTGGACAGAATTTGATGTGGAAAAACTTACAGTCAATTCCAAACAATGCAGGAAGATATCTTTTGTAAAGCCAAAGATACATTGGTTTCAATAATGCAATTTTATGTCTTATGAATATGATGACCAATCTTATGCCATCGCACAATCATCTATAGTTCTCAATAACACTCCAAAAAGATAAACTTCAAAGAATCTAAATTTGAAATACAAAAGGATAAATATATAAAAATAATCAAGCTCTCTGAACTATGTATTATGGTAAGTAGTTAGTACGGAACATAGACAGGGTGTTATTATGTAGAAGAACTATCTTCCCTTCACTAATTTATCTTTCTCCTAATTCCTATAGCTTTATACTCTTTTTTTAGCTGTAGACAGGGTGTTCCTATAGCTTTATACTCTTATCAGGTAATACAGCTGAAAAGATATCTTTAGTGGAGATCAAAGTATAGTCTTTCATCATATAGATGATAAGTATTTCAAACATAGAAATACTGAACACTTATAGAAGATGTGAAATGTTAGTTATCGATGTAGAATTTCATATATGGTCAGCTTATAAGTGTTTGCAGATGATCAAAATATAATGAGATGTTGACATTGTAATTCAGTAAGTGAAACAGACAGGTTGTAGTAATACTAACCACCTAATCAATTTCAAAGTGTTTTAAAATCTTGTTGTATCGAGTGATAGTAAAAACTGTTAATACTGTTACATCCCAAAGAAGGTCTTTAATAGACCTATGTCATTTTTGCAGATTTCAATTGAATCTTATTGAAAACTATTGGCTGATTGCTTGAATTAATGTATAGGTGTGAAGCGACGTATATATAATTGCTTTACAGAAGACAACACTTCAAACAATGACAGTGAAAGTGATCCTATGAAGTTTTCCTATTGTTAAACATCTGAACCTTATAATTGTTAGTACTAACAGAATTCTTGACTTTATTCAAACAACCACCCACCAATAGGCAGCGAAGAATTTGTAACTGCCTTCAAACGTAAAAGAAATGTATAGGTAAATGATGTAAAATGACGTTGGAGAGAATTTGATGTGGAAAAACTTACAGTCAATTCCAAACAATGCAGGAAGATATCTTTTGTAAAGCCAAAGATACATTGGTTTCAATAATGAAATTTTATGTCTTATGAATATGATGACCAACCTTATGCCATCGCACAATCATCTATAGTTCTCAATAACACTCCAAAAAGAAAAACTTCAAAGAATCTAAATTTGAAATACAAAAGGATAAATATATAAAAATAATCAAGCTCTCTGAACTATGTGATATGGTAAGTACGGAACATAGACAGGGTGTTATTATGTGGAAGAACTATCTTCCCTTCACTAATTTATCTTTCTCCTAATTCCTATAGCTTTATACTCTTTTTTCAGCTGTAGACAAGGTGTTCCTATAGCTTTATACTCTTATCAGGTAATACAGCTGAAAAGATATCTTAAGTGGAGATCAAAGTATAGTCTTTCATCATATGGATGATAAGTATTTCAAACATAGAAATGCTGAACACTTATAGAAGATGTGAAATGTTAGTTATCGATGTAGAATTTCATATATGGTCAGCTTATAAGTGTTTGCAGCTGATCAAACAATAATGAGATGTTGACATTGCAATTCAGTAAGTGAAACAGACAGGTTGTAGTAATACTAACTTTACAGCATTAATTCTATTTTCCACTTCATTTTCTGTATCGTAAATATATAATTGTGAGAACTTTGGATCGGATCCTTCTGGAGGCAATAAACTTCCAATTTGATGGTAATTCTGTCCACGCAACCTGAAGGTTCTAGGACCTTTTGTGTTGTTGATGGAGACATCAATCTTTCCCCCCATAGATGTAAATGAGAACATCGAATTATAACTCCGAATATTTTCTCGAAAATGATCACTTTTAGGTCCTGCGTATGATAAGAGTAGCGCATTGATAAATATAGATACTGACATATATATGTAGTAAAATTGAATGTTGATTGCAATATATATAATTAGTAAACTAAAATAAATGTTTCCTCAAACCTGAACCAAACAATAATTGTTTTAAAATTTCTAGAGGTTCTTT